>JAPDNY010000010.1:126772784-127972784 GCA_029375565.1 Gekko gecko | reverse complement strand
TTCCAAGCGGGCGCCCTTTCGCTCCCCCGACCCCCGAGGGACCCACCGCCGGGAGCCTGTCTGGGGTGGGAGGAGGCCTCCGGGAGGGCCCCGGCCGTGCCCTCCTGCTACCCCAGGCCGGGGGGGGGGGCGCGCGTGGCGGCAGGGCCCTTGCACCCTGGCTGGGGTGGCCGGGCTCCGGAGGCATGGAGCTCCCCCACGTGGCTTCCAGGCACCGGCAAGCGGCCTCCTCCATTGGGCCCACCGGGCGCGGCTCTCTCCGCCCCCCGGCGGCCTCTGCAGGGGTCTCCCCCAGCCCGGCCGGCCCGGCCCCTTCCGCCCAAGGTCCCTGGACGGGAGAAGCGGCGACTGCGCGGAGGGCCTCCTCCTGCCCCGCATCCCGGGCCCCTCTCTCTGACCTTGCAACAGCGCCTTGGCAGGGGAGGGCCAAGGGAGCGGGCCGGCCGTGCCCCGGGTCCTCCTCCTCCCGCCGAAGGCCCCCCCCCTCCCCCTCCCCGTCGGTTTCCCCGGGGAGAGCAGAGAGCGCCTGCCTCCCCCCCCGCCCTCGCCCCCGCCCCCCCGCCCGGCTGCCCCGCCCCGCCCCCCCCCCGCCCCTCTCGCTGCCCCGGGGAGGCTGCTGCCGCTGCCGCTGGCCCAAGGGAACGCGCGCCCCTCGCCTCGCCCCCCCCCACCGCCCGGGGCCCTCGGCTGGTGCCGCCGCCCGGGGTGTGGGTGCGCGTGTCCGCGCGTGCGCGTGCGTGCGCGGCGGGGGGGGGGTCCCGCTCTTCCCGGGCTTCTGGCTGCGCGGGGGTGGCGCGGCTCGCCCGCGGGGTGCATTGCGGGGGGGGGGGGCAGGCGGCGCTGGCGGGTCGCTCCCCGTCCCGCTGGCCTGCGCTTCACCCCGGCGAGCGAGCGAGGAGAGAGAGCCCGGGAGAGAGAGAGAGAGAGATCCCGCCCGCCCCCTGACCCCGAGGCCGCCCTGGGGGGATCCGGTTACGCCGGCCCGGCCTCCCTCGCCCCCCCCCCGCCCCCCGCGGCCCAGCTCCAGCTGTCGGCCATTCCTCACCCGGCCGCCGGCGGAGCTGGCAGGCAGGCAGGCGGCGGGCGGCCGGCCGCGGGGGGTGGGGGGTCACGCTGGTTGGGGCCTCCGCCCGGCGGGCAGCGCTAAGGACGTGCTGAAGGCTGAAGGCCGGGCCGGGGGGGGGAGAGGTGAGAGAGCGGCAGAGCCCGCTCGTCTTCGCCCAGGCAAGCCCCGCGGGGGAGCGGGGGGGAGCTCCGGACGCGCCCTCGGCTGGGGGCAGCACGGTGGAGAGGTGCCCCGAGCATGTACAGAGCGCCTTCCTGCCACACGCCGGAACGGCTGCGAGGGGGAGGAGGGGTTTGCCCAGCCGCACAGAGAGAGCCTGGGCAGGCAGAGAGGGGGGCTCTCCTGCAGGCGATGTGGCCCTCCAGCCCAGAGTCTGGGGCCCGCCTGGTCCCTTGGGGGGTGGCTCGGATAGGGGTGTCTGCCCAGGCATCTGACCCGGAGCCTCTCCAGGGGGGTTCCCCGCCTCCTGGGCCCCGGCTGTTCGGCTCTCTCCCTCTGGAGCTTTGCTTGGCGGGGGGGGGGGCACACACGCAAGGGGAGGTAGGGGAGCCTGGGGCAGAGCAGGCCATGGGCACTTGGGAGCCCCTCCTGCCTGCTGGCAGGGAGGCGCCATCTCTCCTTCTTACTGCCCCTTCCCTGCCACCGCTTTCGTGTCCCTGCCCCCCGCCCCCGCCCAGGCAGGCTCAGAGGGCTGCCTCCTTTGCCAGGGAGAGCAGGCTCTGGGAATCCCCCCCCGCCTTCCTGGGCCCCTCTCTGTCCTGGGCAGGCCAGCTCTCCGGGTGGGGCTTCTCCCCCCCCCCAGCCCCTGCATGAATCATGGCGGTAGGGAGACGGTGAGAGAGGCTGAGCAGCCGGCCTGGGTGGAAGGGAGGGGGGAGGGGGCAGCACGCTTTGATATCATGCCCTGCCCCCCTCTCTCGCACACACACCACACACCGTCATGCTCTGGGGCTGCTTAATGGTGGTAGGCTCCAAGCGGCAGGCCCTGGGGTAACCTGAGCCCCCTCCTCGGCTCCCCCTCCTAGGGCCTGGGCCTGGCGGGGGGAGGGAGGGGTGGGCAGCTTGTCACTGCCAGTTGCTCCAGGCTTCAGCAAAGGGGGCCGGCCTGAGGCCTACGCCCACCCCTCCCGCCCCCACCCCCCTGCCCTGATTTCCCTGCAAATGGGCTCAGAGGGACCTGTGATCTTTTCACTCACTTGTGCACACACAGGTGTGGACATAAGAACATAAGAGAATCCAGTGCTGGATCAGGCCAATGGCCCATCTAGTCCAACACTCTTCTGTGTCACACAGCGGCCAAAAAGACCAGGGGCCATCAGGAGGTCCAGCAGTGGGGCCAGGGCACCAGAAGCCCTCCCACTGTTGACACACACACCCCAGCACCAAGAATAGAGGGCATCATCTGCCCCAGACTGAGATTTCCTATCTATACACCTTGTGGCTAATAGCCACTGATGGACCCCTGCTCCGTATGTTTATCTAATTCCCTCTTGAAGCCGTCCATGCTTGTAGCTGCCGCCACCTCCTGTGGCAGTGAATTCCACGTGTTAATCCCTCTTTGGGTGAAGAAGGACTTCCTTTTAACAGCAAAATAAACTGAAAAGCTGCCCCCCCGCCATGAGAAGCCAGGGCCCATCTCCCCCCTGGCTGTTTTTGAGCTCCTGGCCAGAGCCCAGGCGTGGAAAGAGGCTTACAGACAAAGGCCCAGCCTCAACGGCGGAGTCTGCCCAGCATCCAACCCACCCGCCGAGCACCCCCCCCACGCACAGGCGGGCACGCAGGCACACACACGCACGCCGAGTGCTGCCATATGGCTGTCAGGGTGGGAAGGGCCTGTCAGCGCCAGAGTGCCGATGCTCCTGGTAACGAGCTCACTGGAGACCGGGCTAATGAGAAAAATCCAAAGGCAATTTTGTGACTGTCGGTGCCCGACTGGCATGCCGCAACTCCACAGCCAGACCCACGGGGGTCCCGTAGCCCCCACCCACCCAGCAGCCTTCATCTGGCCAGTCTGCCGTTCTGCAGGGGGGGGCTGGCTCGGCCGGGGGGGGGGACACAGACAACTCGGGAGCTTGAGCCAAGCCAAAACAGGTCCCCCCCTTCTCAGGTATTTGGGCAGGTACCTGATGCTCAGGATTAGCTGCAAAGAGGCCTTGCCCTGACGGGGAACCATTTTTGCAGGGCCAAACGCCTGGGCGGGCAGGAAAGAGCTCCGTGCCCCTGAGCCCCCCCCCCCCCGGGGCCCCGCTTTCCTTTCCTTGGGGGACCCGACTGTGGAGTGGGAGACGAGTCCTGCCCCGCTTTATGGCAATGCCCACGGCGGCTGTGGCTACGTGCTGCCCGCTCCCTCTTGCTGGAGGAGGCCAGTGACTCACTCGGCCGGCCGGGCTGGGCCTGCCGCTTCCCTCCTTCCCCAGCCCTCCCAGGGGATCCGGCACGGTGAGGAGCGGAAGAGACCAGCCTCTGGCTTCTCGCCGACTTCCAGGAGAAGGAAGCTGGTCACGGGTGCCACTGGTACCGCTTCCCCGGCTCACGTCCCGTTCCTTCCTCGGGGCCAGTGTGGCTGGGCAGGGTCCTGCAGGAGGAGCCCCCCCCCCCCAGGTTTCCTCCCAGGTGCGCTGCAGCCAAAGGCCAGGACCCCACGGCTGGGGGCTGAGCAGGGGAGGCCCTGTCCTCTGCCTTGTACAAAGGAGGGGGGCGGGCCAGAGCCAGCAGCTGTCAGTGGGGCAGGAGATCTGCCCCACGTGCCACGCCTTCCCCGTGCCCAGCTGCAGGCCTCTTCTGGCCCTGCTCAGAGAGGCTCTCCTGCCCCTGCGGCCTTTCCCCCCAGCCTTGGCCTGCCCCGCCACAGCCGCTGCTCAGAGCCCCATCAGCCCCTCGCACCCCCAGGAAGCACGGGCTCAGCCCCTGGGGCACAGCTGCAGCCTGGGGCACTCTTCTCTTAGCCTGGACGGGGGCACTGGTGGCCCATGGAAAGGGGCACCTATTCTCAGTCTTGTAATCCAGTTGAATGTCGTAGACTGCTTTTAGTGTGTGTGAGTGTGTGTGTTTAGATTGTACACTGCCTGGGGTCCCAAGGAGAAAGGTGGGCTAGGAATGAAACGAATCATCATGGAAACGTGTAAACCAATCCCTGTGGAGATCCCCTCCTGTTTGGTCCGGGTGACCACCGTGGGTCGCCTGCCTTTCCCCGTCTTGGGCCTCTGGGGAGCCTGGTTTTGCTCTGTCGTCTGTTCCAGGGCTCCTGTCCGGCCTTTCCCCCCATCAAAGGAGGCTCCGGGCAGCTTACGAAGCAGGTCTGCTCCCCAAAACAGACGTGGCTGCCCCCCCAGGCCTTCCTGCCACAGTAGCACCCGCGGGTGCCCTGAGCTTGCCCAGGCCAGAGTCTGCACATCCTCCGGACGGGGGTCCCAGAGTTAAAGGGTCGCTGCCCAAAATGCCCGCGGCTGAGCGACTGAGGCCGGCCTGAGCGTCCTGGGTGGCGCTTCGGGCTGGATGACCTGCTGGGGAGATCTGAGCTGGCGTCCCGGGTCGTGTCAGGAAAAGCGAAGGGCTCCAAGCAGCCCCTGGAAACAAATGGCTATCCCATGAACAGGGTTGCCAACCTCCAGGCGGGGCCAGGAAACCAGCCGTTACAAGTGATCTCCAGGCCACCAAGACCGGTCCCCCTGGGAGAACACGGCTGCTTTGGAGTGGGGGAGACTCGATGGCACTGCACCCTGCTGAAGTCCCTCCCCAAGCCCCGCCCTCCCCAGGCTCTGCCCCCCAAATCTCCAGGTATTTCCCCACCCAGAGCTGGCAGCCAGACCAACAAAGCTGCTTTAAAATAAGTGTTAGGGTGATCAAACCGACACATTCCCAAAAGCAGGATGGCAATGGCCAGGTTGTCTTCCAGGGCAGCCCCAGGCACAGTGTGCTGCCGTAGCCCAGCCTTGTTGTGGAGAGTCCGCGGGTCTTCTTGGTGCGCCTCAAAGCAGGGAGGTCAACTGCCCTTTCCAGATCCTGTCTGTGGAATTCTGCCTGGCGGCTCCCAGGCAACCGTCTTCAACCAGGAAGCTGCCCGAACCTTGCCTCTGGCAGGATCCGCACACCAGCCCCAGTCTGTGCCCGCCAGGCTGCCTCCTCCTCCTCCACTGACCACAGCCGATCCTGCTGCTTGATGCCCGGCCTTCACAGGCCCCCAGGCAGCCCTTGGCCCTGAGGCACGGGGCATGCTGCTAGTGGAGTGGGGGCTTGGCCAGCTGTTCCCCTTCTGGTCCCCAGCAGGCAGCAAGAGAGTGGGGGCTTTCCATTGAGGGAGGCGGAGGAGGCACGGTCCTGGCAGGCAGGCCGGGCAATGGGGCACCCGTGCCAGGCAAGGCACAGGAGCGGAGCTGGCAAGGAGCAGCAGCAACAGAACTGCTGGGGGGGACAAGGCCAAGCCAGAGATAGAACTCCCCTCCCCCCCAGACACACAAGCTGCAGAAGCCTTCAGTTAAAACATTCTGTAGCCACCTTTCTAACTTCGGGGCTCTGGGCGGCTTGTGATGTCAGTAAATAATGGGCGGGGCGGAGGGGGGGCTTGTTTGTGTATCTCAAGAATTTTCAGCCCACCTGTCTCCTCCCAGGGTCAAGACAGCTTATCTCCAAAAAGAAGAGAGAAGAAGAAGAAGAAGAAAGAAGGAAGGACGACAAGATTTTACAGATGGTATATGAGAACTATATCTTTAATGAGACAATACAAGGTATATAAGCAGGTTGAAAGGATGGGAAAGATTATAACAGTAGTAATCAGTGTTCAAATGATTGCAAAAGTGTTTACAAAAATCACTTTCTATTGTAAGGCATAAACGTAAAGTGTTATATAACTGGCTCCAAATTATGCTTGCTTACAATGTACCCCCAGTTTTATGTTGTTCTAGATGTTTTGTGTATGTTTGTGTTTTGTGTGTGATAGGAAATAAAAAAAATTGAAAGAAAAAAAATTAAAAGAAGAAGAAGAGATTGGATTTCTACCCTGCCCTTCACTACCCAAGGGAGTTTCAGAGCAGTTTACAAACTCCTTTCCCCTCCCTGTGGGGTAGGTGGGACTGAGAGAGCTCTGATAGAAACTGCTGTTTTTCAAGGACAGCTCTTGTCAGAACTATGGCTTGCTGCATGTGGAGGAGTGGGGAATCAAACCTGCTTAACATAAGAACATAAGAGAAGCCAATGTTGAATCAGGCCAATGGCCCATCTAGTCCAACACTCTGTCACACAGCGGCCAAAAATACCAGGTGCCATCAGGAGGTCCAGCAGTGGGGCCAGGGCACCAGAAGCCCTCCCACTGCTGCCCCCTCCACCACCAAGAATAGAGTGCATCACCTGTCCCAGACTGAGAATTCCCATCTATACCCTGTGGCTAATAGCCACTGATGGACTTCTGCTCCATATGCTTATCTAATTCCCTCTTGAAACTGTCCATGCTTGGAGCTCCCACCACCTCCTGTGGCAGTGAATTCCATATGTTAATCACTCTTTGGGTGAAGAAGTATTTCCTTTTATCTGTTCTAACCCAACTGCTCAGCAATTTCATGGAGTGCCCATGAGTTCTTGTATTGTGAGAAAGTGAGAAAAGTACTTCTTTCTCAACCTGCTCAATCCCATTCATAATCTTATAAACCTTGATCATGTCACCCCTCAGCTGTCGTTTCTTCAAGCTGAAGAGCCCCAAGCATTTTAACCTTTCTTCATAGGGAAGGTGTTCCAACCCTTTTATCATTCTAGTTGCCCTTCTCTGCACTTTTTCCAATGCTATAATATCCTTTTAGAGATGTGGCGACCAGAACTGTACACAGTATTCCAAATGAGGTCGCACCAATGATTTATACAGGGGCATTATGATACTGGCTGATTTGTTTTCAATTCCTAATAATCCCCAGCATAACATTGGCCTTCTTTATTGCAGCTACACACTATCTAGACATTTTCATTGAGTTATCCACTACGACTCCAAGATCTCTCTCTTGGTCCATCTCTGCCAGTTCAGACCCCATCAACGTGTATTTATATTTAGGATTTTGGCTCCAATGTGCATCACTTTGCACTTGGCCACATTGAACCCCATTTGCCACATTGACGCCCACTCACCCATCCTCGACAGATCCCTTTGGAGTGCCTCACAATCCTCCCTGGTTTTCACCACCCTGAACAACTTTGTGTCATCTGCAAATTTAGCCACTTCACTGCTTACTCCCAATTCCAAATCGTTAATAAACAAGTTAAAAAGCATCGGACCGAGTACTGATCCCTGTGGTACCCTACTGCTTACCACCCTCCACTGAGAAAGTTTCCCATTTATACTCACTTCTTTCCTATCTATAAGCCAGTTTTTGATCCACAAGAGGACTCGTCCTTTTATCCCATGACTATTGAGCTTACTTAGGAGCCTTTGATGAGGAACTGTATCAAAAGCTTTCCAGAAGTCAAGGTAAATAATATCTATTGGGTCCCCCTTGTCCACATGTTTCTTTACTCCCTCAAAGAACACTAACAGGTTAGTGAGACAAGATCTTCCCTTACAGAACCCATGCTGAGTCTGCCTCAATAGTTTTTGTTCATCAATGTGCCTACTAATTCTTTCCTTAATAACAGTTTCCACCAACTTACCCACTATCGATGTCAGACTGACTGGCCTGTAATTTCCCGGATCTCCCCTGGAGCCCTTTTTAAAGATGGGAGTGACATTAGCTACCTTCCAGTCCTCAGGAATGGAGGCAGATTTTAAAGAAAGATTACATATTTTTGTCAGGAGATCCAAAAGTTCACATTTGAGTTCTTTCAGAACTCTCGGATGAATGCCATCCAGGCCTGGTGATTTATTAGTTTTTAAATTGTCCATCAGTCGTAGGACTTCCTCTCTTGTCACTGCAATCTGATTCAGGTCTTTCAAACCCCCTCCCGAAATCGGTGCTTCTGGACTGGGCAAGCACTTCTCATCTTCCGCAGTGAAGTCGGAGGCAAAAAATGCATTCAGCTTCTCAGCCATTTCCCTGTCATCCTTCAGTAGTCCTTTTACCCCTTGGTCATCCAAGGGCCCCACTGCCTCCCTGGCTGGCTTCCTACTTCTAATGTATTTGAAGAAAGTTTTATTGTTGGCCTTTATGTTTTTTGCAATATGCTCCTCATATTCCCTTTTTGCTTGCCTGATCACAGACTTGCATTTTATTTGCCATAGTCTGTGTTCCCTTTTATCAACCTCACTAAGACTAGCTTTCCACCGCTTAAAGGAATCCTTCTTACATTTTACAGCTTCCATTACTTTATTTGTTAACCATGCAGGCTTTTTTCTATACCTATTTGTGCCTTTCCTAACCTGCGGTATACATTTTTCTGCGGTTCTCCCAGATTAGAGCCCGCTCATTCAACCATTACACCAAACCGGTAAATAACTGGTGTGGCGGGGGCTTGGCTTTTCTTTTGGCCCCCTGGGGCTGTTGTCCACTGGTTTGTGTGTCTCAAGAATCTCCATCCCGCCCCTCTCCTCCCAGCCTCAGGACAGGTTATCTCCATACCCATGGGGGGGGGAGCATCTGTAGGCCCCAAGAAATCGCCCAGGGAAGCCCAGGGGTGGGGAGGGGTCCAAACTGGGCACAGCCACTGCCCTTAAAAACTCCAGGGAGGAGTGCCGGTGCCGGCTGCGCCATCGAGGTGTCAAGGGGAGGGGTCCCGGGGAAATCCCCGCCAGAGGAAAACGGGTTTGCCCAACCGCCCCCTCCCCCCACCAAAACCCCACTGAGCTCAGGGCTCTTGTCCCGAAGAGCCGAAATCTCCCGGATGTCACCGGAGGGCTCCCCTCGGTCTGGCTGCCCTGGAAGCCTGCGCTCAGGGGCAAGGCAAGAGAGGGACCCTTGGAAACAGACGCACGGGGGGGGGGGGGCATAACAAAAAAAAAGGGAAGGGTCGGGGTCAAGCGCCCGGCTGCACACACGGAGCCTCTCGGACCACCACGACCCCCCCCCCCAATCCTCCGCCTTTCAAAGGGAACCCTGCTGGGTACCTGGTCCCTCCCCCGCCCCCCTCCCGCCCCCTCCCTCACGGCCCCGCCCCGGAAGCAGCAGGGCGGCCAGTTCCTGGGCCCAAGACGGCCTTTCGCCTTCCATGGCCTTCCCGCTGACCTTGACACCTCGAACGCTGACTGTGGCGACGGCACCCCCCCCCCGCCCCCTCTGGGTTCCCTCTTCCCATGGGCGCACGCACGCGCACGCACCCCGCCTCCCGGGCAGCAGGCCTGTCCTTTCCCACACCGGGCTATGCAGCAGAATTCCAGAGCCCTCCACGCTGCAAGGAGTGATTTACGGGGGCAAGCGGCACAGTCCCCCCGGGCAGCCAGGCAGGGAGGGAGGGGGTCTCCGGAGCTTCAGCGCTGGCGGCTTCCCGGGCCAGCAGAGGCGCGGCAAACGGCCCGAAGCACAACCGGAGCTGCCTGCCGGACGGGGCTGCCGCCTCCCCCCACCCCCACCCCCGGCCCCAGCCCTGGGGGCCCCGACCCACCCGCTGGCTGCCCGGTGTTGGGTCTGGGTAGAAGTCGGATCTACATGGATCCTCATGAATTCATATGATTTTTTCATTGAAATGAAATGAAACCACCATCATATTGTAGGCCATGTGTTAGTCTACAGGGGGGACCACAAAAATCACGCACCCACGGATTATATGAATTCATGAGATCCTCCCATGTAGATCCGACTTTTACCTTTTTCCCCCGGTGTTCTCCTCTGGGCGGTGGGTTCAAGAGGGGAAGCCACGGGCGGCCACAAGCGGCCTCTGGGGCGGCTGCCGGAGGGAAGGGAGGTCCACGGAAGAGGGGCCGAGGGGGTCTCCGGGTTTACTTCCTTCCTTCCCTCGCACTCCCCACCCCACACACGGCTTCTTCCTCCAGGGCCCTCCCCTGCCGCTTGTTACCCGCCGCCGCCGCCGCCGCCGCCCTGTGAGCCTGTGAGGGGGGGGGGCTGGCCCACCAAGGCCACGCAGGCAGCAGCGCGCTCTCCTGGCCCGCAGGGATGGGGACCAGGGTCGCCCGGATCCCGGCCCCTCCTGCCCTCCACCCCCCCGCCTCTCTCTCTCTCTCTCTGCACAGCGCACGTGCCGCAGGGGGACTGGGGGTCGGTCGGTCTCCAAACCGCTCCCCAGAGGCCTTCCTTCCTCCCCATGGGACCCCCGAGCTTGCGGGGGTGGAGGGGGCGCCCATAATATGCACCGGCGCAGTCCACAGATCCGAGGCACCATTTACGGCTCAGCAGCCGTTTCGCGAGGCCGGCGGGCGGGGGGGGGCGCGCCCTTTCCTCCCGCGGGGCCGGGCCGGGCTCCTTGCTGCTGCTGCCGCTGCAGGCTTCTGCCGAGCTCAGCACTTCCCTGGCCGGGCAGGGCCAGCGCCGGAGGAGGGCGAGGAAGCGGGGGGGGGGCAGGGAAGCCCCATCCTTCCTCCGGCGCTATTCTTGGCAGGGGCCGGGCCCCTCTCGCCCTGTCTGCATCCGCGCCGGCTGGTCCCGCTTGGCCCGGGGGGGGGGCGGGGGGGCTGCTGGGCGTGCGGGGGGGAGGAGGCCCGGCTCCTCCTCCTCCTCCTCCTCCTCCTCCTCCTGGCACCGCGGCCGCCTCCCTCCTCTCCGTTCCAGGCCAGCGGCAGGGCCCGGCGGCCAAGGAGGCTTCCCAAATGCCGGGGGGCGGCGGGGGGCCTTCATCTCGCCATGGGGGCCTGCTCTGGTTGGAGGGGGCTAATCCGGCCGGAGCAGCTGGAATCCTTGCTGATGTTTGAAGAGGAGGAGGCCAGACAGGGACAGCAGGGGGGTGTCGCACCGCGTTTGCATTGTGCACGCACGCACGCACGCACAGGCAGGCACAGAGACGGATGCACACCCCTGCGCCATGATGTCATGGGGTTCTTCCCTAGTCCCTCCTTCCCCACCTCTCTCTCTCTCACCCACACAGAGCCCACTCCCAGGATGTCGGGGGGGGCCTCTCTCTCTCTCTCTCTCTCTCTCTCGTCCCCCCCCTCGTCCCCCCCCCCGGTGCTGACTGACAGGAGAGCGCCATGCATTATTCATCCGGGCACTGCGCTGCTGCTCCTCCGCTCGCCTCCTGCCTTCCAGGGCATCGCATGCAATTAGCTGACAGGCGTCGCAATAAAGGGGGAAATTGATTTAGGGAGGGATGAGCTGCCGGGCGGTGGGGGCGGCGGCGGCAGAGGCAGAGGCAGAGGCAGGCCTGGGGCCCGGGGAGGGATCCCGCGGCAGGCTGCTCCGCGACCAGGCCCCGGCTCTGCCCTTGGAGGAGGAGGAGGAGGACGACGACGACCCCTGCCTGCCTGCCTGCCTGGCTGCCGGGAGGAGGAAGGGGATCCCCTGCTCCGCAGAGGTCCCTGCAGGCCGCCGCCGCCGCCGCCGCTCTCTCTTTGGGGAGCCGGCCGAGGGCGGGCGGGCGGGCGGGCGGCGGAGTCGTTTGTTCTTTCCCCGCAGCCGTTTCAGCTCCCCCTTCTTCCCCGAGGGAGCCCAAGGTGGCTTGCAGACAATTAGGAAAGCAATTAGAACTACAAGCCTTAAAAGACCACCACGGCAGCCCCAGTATCTCCCACCAGCCCCAGCAGAAGAGGAGATGAGGGGGCCTGGCTTAGTTGAGGGAGGGGGGGGCAAAAGGAAAAGGAAAGAAAGCAGCGCTACCCGTCCCCCCAGCCCCCTGGCCTCCGCTTGCTGACAGAGAGGACGGTCAGTAGGCAAAAAGTCGGGGCGGGGATGTGATTTCTGAACAGCTCCTAGACCCTCACCTGAAGCTGCTTAAGGCTCCATCAAGGGCAGTCTTGTCTACCCCGACTGGCAGCAGCAGCTCTCCAAGGTCTCAGACTGGGGATCTTTCACATCACCTATCACCTTATCCTTCTTTAATTGCAGATGCTGCCAGGAATTGAACCTGGGACCTTCTGCAAGCCAAGGAGATGCTCTCCCACTGAGCCACAGCCCCTCCCTATGGCTCTCCAGGGTCTCAGGCAGAGAGGTCTTTCCCATCACCTCATGCCTGGTCCTTTTTGAGGAGAGATGCTCCTGGGATTGGACCTGGGAACTTCTGCAGGCCAAGCAGATGCTCTGTCACTGAGCCACCATGGCCCCTCCCCCATTTCTGGAACACAAAGGCAGCTGCATTACGCTGAATCAGTCGGTCAGGCCGCTGGTCCAGGGAGACCCATATTGTCTGCTCAGACTGGCAGCGGCTCTCCAGGGTCTCAGGCTGAGAGAGGTCTTTCCCATCACCTGCTGCCTGGTCCTTTTTGACTGGAGATGCTGCCAGGGAGTGAACCTGGGACCTTCTGCACACAAGCCAGAGTCTCTTCCGCTGTGCCATAGTTCTTGCCATCACTCGCACCCATTCACACATGACAGGGTCAGACTGGGAAATGGACATGGCTGCCAGAATCCCGGAGCAATCAGTTCCCAACAACAGTCATTCAGAGAATAAAAGTTTATTGAGACATTGAAGGTATCCAGGCTCTTAACGGTTTTTGTTAGGACTAACCCAAAAGGGTGCAAAGCCAGCAATTCTACCAAGCCCAGGGCCGGCCCCAGGTGTCTGGGCACTCTAGGCAGGACAGCCTGGGGCACCCACCCCACCGGGGATGCCAACCTCCCGGTGGGGCCTGGAGATGGCCCAGCGCCGTTTTCCTAGGTGCCTCGCAGCTGCGAGGCGCCCAGGAAAGCCGGGGAAGGGGCGGAGTTAGAACCCTTGCCCCTTCCCTCCCAGCTCCAGCTTTTCTGGGTGCCTTGCAGCTGTGAGGCGCCCAGGAGAGCTGGGGAAGGGGTGGGGTTAGAGCCCTCGCCCCTTCCCTCCCAGCGCTGGCTTTTCTGGGTGCCTCACAGATGCGAGGCGCCCAGGAGAGCCGGGGAAGGGGTGGGGTTAGAACACCCGCCCCTTCCCTCCCAGCGGCAGCGCCGGCTGCGAAGCACCCAGGAAAGTTTGGGCTGCTGGTGCTGGGCGGGAAGGGGGACTTTTCACGGGGGGGCGGGGGGCATTTTGGCACCCCTGCAGGGCCAGCACCCTAGTGGGCGAGCCAGCCCTGACCAAGCCCCTCCCCCAATTCTAATGGCCTAGAGCCAATCACACCAAGGTAGGATCCCACCAGAATATAATGGTGGTTCATTATTTCCAAGAGAAAGCTGACACCAGGAATTCTAGGTCGCATATCTACTCCTAGGAAGATAGGAAAGGGAGCAGGCGGCAAAGGAAGCAAAAACGGAAGTGAACGTTCCAGGCTTCATCTCTTCACCCCACAGCAACCAAGCCCGATGCAACGGGTGGGCGGACAATGGCCTTGGAGCTGAGTGGCCCCTCTGGAGCCACAGGCTCGGTGGTGCCAACTGCGGGCACCGGGTTGCCCATTGCTGCCTCCCACAAACTGATGGCTGTGCAGGAGGAGGAGGAGGAGGCCACAGCTGGTGGGCTGCCCCCCCCCATCCAGGATGGCTTTCAAGGATCGAAGCCCAGCAGCCCTCAGGCCGGCCCCTGCTCCCCCTGCCGCTTGCCCTTGGCTCCCAGAGGCCCCGTAAGACAACACACGGCCCACCGGGAACCCCCCCTGCCCCTTCCACGGGCAGCCCACCCCAGGGGAGCGGGACTTGGAAGGCAGGCTGGGCTCCATTGTCCCACAGGGCGGGAGGACGCACATCTACAAAACTCAGGCGACACCATGTGAAGTTGGGACGATAAACGTCGGAGCAAGAAAAACACGAGTTAAAAGCAGATGTCACAAGCCCGCAAATTAAACAAAATCAAAGTGGCAGAAGTTCAATTAAGCAGCCAAAGCTAAATATGACAGAGCATAAAAACCGAGAAGAGCGGAGCGGCCCCAATTCAGCGTGCCCGGCCGTGCCGGAGGCCTGGGAGTCCAGTCGATCCGTCTTTCCGTCTTCAGTGGGTGCAAGCAAGGTCACCCCCCCACCCCCGCAGGGACCCCCATATCTGCCCACCCCAAAAGACCCTCTGACTTACGGCACTGCACGTTCTTCTCTCCCCCTTTGTTCCCCCTTAGACGCCCCATTCACCTCCCCCAGGCAACATTATTGTAAGACTGCTTTGGACCGTTTCCACCCCCAAAGCCATTCTGCCCCTGCGCTGAAATGGGTCTGGATGACCCGCCTTGTCCAAGGAAGTCTGGAGTTGCCCTGGCATCACCCGCTCAGCCCCTCGACTGGGTTTTTGCTACAAACTGGGTACTTCTGGCCGCTGCTTAGAGCTGAGGAAGCTGGTGGCAGCAGACAGAGCCAGGTGGGTCGGGGGCCGTGTCAGTCTGTCTGTAGCAGTCGGAAAGAGCCAGAGCCCGGAGGAGCCCCTTCGAGACGAACACAATTTGTGGCAGGAGGGGAAGGAGCGAGCCTGGGTGTCACTGCGGCCACGTCTACAGATGCAGCTAGGATGTGTGAGTCCGTCCAGTGGTAGCCGCTCTCCCTTCAATGAAGCAGTTAATGCTTCCCGGACACCTGCCAGCCAGTTCGATGTAATCAGCCACCAAGGGCAAAGGTGGAGCAATGATGTGGTCTGCTGGGCACATCACAGCGATTTGCCTGCGTCTTTGGCCTGCAGTTACAAGCGATGCCTGCAGATAGATACAAGTGGTCTCTGGGGATAAGCCGGGACAACGGGGTCCGAACTGGCAGAGGCTGACCAAGAGAGAGATCTTGGAGTCGCAGCAGATAACTCACTGAAAGTGTCTAGACAGTGTGTAGCTGCAATAAAGAAGGCCAACGCTATGCTGGGGGTTATTAGGAAGGGAACTGAAAACAGATCAGCCAGTATCATCATGCCCCTGTATAAATCTATAGTGCGACCTCATTTGGAGTACTGTGTACAGTTCTGGTCGCCACACCTCAAAAAGGATATTATAGCATTGGAAAAAGTGCAAAAGAGGTAACTAGAATGTTAAAAGGGTTGGAACACTTTCCCTATGAATAAAGGTTAAAGTGCTTGGGGCTCTTTAGCTTGGAGAAATGATGGCTGAGTGGTGACATGATCAAGGTTTACAAGATTATGCCTGGGATAGAGCAGGTAGACAAAGAGGTACTTTTCTCCCTTTTTCAGCATACAAGAACTCGTGGGCACTCAATGACATTGCTGAGCAGTCGGGTTAGAACGGATAAAAGGAAGTCCTTCTTCACCCAGAGAGTGACTAACACATGGAATTCACTGCCACAGGAGGTGGCAGTGGCTACAAGTATGGACGGCTTCAAGAGGGTGTTAGATAAACATCTGGAGCAGAGGTCCATCGGTGGCTCTTAGCCACAAGGTATAGATAGGGACCTCTGTCTGGGGCAAGGGATGCTCTGTATTCTTGGTGCTTGGGGAGGGGCTTCTAGTGTCCTGGCCCCACTGGTGGACCTCCTGATGGCCCCTGGTATTTTTGGCCACTGTGTGACACAGAGTGTTGGACTGGATGGGCCATTGGCCTGATCCAACATTGGCTTCTGTTATGTTTTTATGTTGACTCCAGTAATGCTGGAATATGTACAAGTGACCAACATTTCAGTCATTATAAAGTTAAATTGCATGGTGCATGTAAAGAGGAAATTACCTACCTAATCTGTAACCAATTAGAAGTAGACATAAGTTTGCCTGGGTGGTTTTAGCATAATGCAGTGATCTTTGACCTGTTTACTGGCTGATCAATATACTAGTTGTTTGCATTTTATGACTGGATTTCCTCCCTTTGCTTGTGAGGATGAAGAGGATGCCAGTCCTGTTTCGGCCACACAGTGGTCAAGATGTAGCTGTAGAAACGTGGTCTGTGTCTTTATTTTCTCCAAAGTTTCCCTCTTCCCATGTCTTAGTAAGCATCATTCCTTTCTCTTTCAAGCAAACAGACGGGAGCTGGCTCTTGCTTATTCTCTCTGCATTGTTAGGAACCTTTCAGCCAGCCTCTCCCCGACATACGGAACAATACAACAAGCTTTATATAACCCAATGCACTGATGTAACCGAGAACAGAAACTTGTGGAGGAGGATGTCTTCAGCTTCCGTTAAGCGACTGGTTATTGCCGGTGGTCCTTTGTGGTCAGAGAAGATCCACTGTTCCGGCCTGCCAAGGGCCAACGTCCTCCCGTACAGGCCTCTTGCTTGATGGAACAAGCGGGACACACCACAGAACCCGGGGCTGCAGCCTGCTGCAGGGCGAAAAATGCAGCCCTGCAGTAACAGGACCATGAGATCGACAGGGATCCCAGTCCCGCTACATCTAGCCCATGCCCGAGCAAGTAGCTTTTCACATACAAAACATCCAAGGCTGGGAGGGCCCAGGAAACCTCCCCGGGCCCCTCTCCCGTCACGCCACTGAGATCTGCCACCTTCCCGGTGGGGAGTGGTGGAGGGTCTGAATCCCCAGCCTTTCCCTTTGCAGGGCAGGCAAAAGATTTCCCCCCTTCCTAACCACCCTGCCCCTCTCCTGGGAGCCAGCCTGGTGCAGTGGTTCAGTGCGCAGACTCCAGTCTGGGAGAACAGGGTTTGATTCCCCACTCCTCCACTCGCTGCTGCTGATATGACCTTGGGCAAGCCATAGTTCTGGCACAGCTGTCCTTGAAAAAGAGCAGTTTGTGTCAGAGCTCTCTCAGCCCCACCTGACCTCACAGGGTGTC
This sequence comes from Gekko gecko, assembly GCA_029375565.1. Classification (NCBI taxonomy): domain Eukaryota; kingdom Metazoa; phylum Chordata; class Lepidosauria; order Squamata; family Gekkonidae; genus Gekko; species Gekko gecko. Next base: position 127,956,095 of record JAPDNY010000010.1, on the reverse strand, counting down.
TGTTGTGGGGAGGGGAAGGGAAAGGAGATTGTGAGCCGCTCTGAGACTCCCTTGGGTTGTGAAGGGTGGGGTATAAATCCAACCTCCTCCTCCTCCTCCCTCCTCCTCCTCCTCCTCCTCCTCTTCTTCTTCTTTCCCTGCTCCCTGCTGCCTTCCTCTCCTCCCCTTTTCATTGATTGATTGATTGATTTTGATTTCTTAACTGCCCTTTCCCACTTACGCGGGACTCAGGGCGGTTTACAACAACATAACATCCAGTACAATTTTAAAACCAGTTAAAAGTGCAACATTCAATATTAAAACGTTCAGCGTAAATATTTAAAAACTTTAAAAAAACAAGACGGGATATCCAGCATTCAGATTTTCATGGGGGGGAAGGGAGGGGGAAGGTGCCGGGCAGATGCCTGGCGGAACATCTCTGCCTTGCGTGCCCGGCAGGACTTTCATCCATCAGGCAGGGCAGGGATGCCAGCGGAGGGCGGGGCCTGGCCAGCCATCTTTGCCCTCCGTGCTGCAGCAGCAGGGCAAGAGTCCCCGGGTCCTCTGCAGAAGGAGGGCCTTCTTGGGAGAAGTGTTCCCTCCAGCTGACGGCAGCCCGGAGAAGGACCGGTGTGGAACAGACACACACAGACGGGCACATGCTGCTATGGTGAGACCCCGCCTCTTGGGGCATGGCCTCTGGTGAGGACGGGGGGGGAGATCTGGGCCAACCCTGGGAGGGCCTCAGGGTCACTCCCAAGCAGGGGCCCTTCGGATGCCACCTGCTGTTGGAGGCCTCGTGGGGTGTCATTTGGGAGCCTGTCATCCCTCCCGGGAAGCCTTGGGAAGAAAGCTCGGAGAGGGGCCTGCTGGCAGAGGGCACAGCAAGGACCGGTGGGGCGGGGCAAGGAGGGCCAGCGGGCCACGGCCTTGGAAGCGTGTGGGTTTGTTGGCCCTCCATCTGTTCCGCAGCTGGCTTTTACACACACACCACGCGTGGCCATTCCTGTTATGGCCGAGGACCTCAAACACTTGGGAGTGGCCTGGAGCTCTCTGGCCCACAGAAGTACCTGGGCATGGTGGCCGTGGGCCAAGCGTGGCTGCCCGGGTGAGTGAAGCAGTCTCTGAATCCGCTCTCTTCTGCTGCTCCCAGGGAGCTGCTGTCTGCCCAGGCCGCAGGCCATGGACTCACGGGGGCGGGGGGGAGGCTTGCCTGTCTGAATAGCAAGATGGCAAGGAGGGAAGCAGCAGGCAGGGGAGGAAGGGAGGGAGGGAGGGAGGGAGGGAGGGAGGAAGCGAACGCGAAAGAGGCGAGGGTCCTCCCCGGCCCTGGTGGCACGGAACAGGGGCCTTCCTCGCCTCACCACGCTCCTGCCGTGTGGGATTCAGGCTGGAGTATTTAGCTGAACTTTTAGTTTTAATTAACCTTTGGGTGTTGCGCTCCAGCGGCCTCGTTGGGGTTAATGATATCGCTGACCCGCCGCACCGCCTGATCGATACGTGCCGTGCGGCGTGCAGAGCTGCCTGCCCCAGCCAGACACTGTGTGCGCCCCTGGAAACTCAGAATCCTTCACCAGACGTCCCCAGTGTTCTGGCTCAAGGGGGGGGGGTGGACTCGCAACAGTTCAAAGGGATGCACGACGCAACTGCAAGGGAGGAATTTGGAGAACACAAGAAGCCGCTGCAAGGGAGGGTGCCAATGGCAGGGAACAGCCCTCCTGCCCTCCGGTGGTCCAGGCTCAGAGCGGCCCGTTCCCTCCCTATGCCCCAGTGGGGCATGAGCAGGCAGGCCTCAAGGGGTCCTTGTGCCCCTCCCCTCAGGACCTCTCTTCCACGGGAGCTCAGGAGGACCAGGGAAGTCAAGATTCAGCCAACCCTGGAATCAGCCTTGTGACCCGCCCTGTCCCCCACTCCCCCCACAGCCTCCCTTTTTTAATGCCGGAAGGGGAGCAGAATCCTGAGTAAAATGTGCCAGTGGGTGCCACACCCGCCTTTGCTCCAAGCGCCCAGAGACCCTCCAGCGTCTCCACCACCTGTTGAAGGAGCCCAGGAGACGAGGGGAGTGGGAAGCTGTTTCTTACGGGGCCTGAAACATTGCAGGACTGGCCTGCCAGAGACAGGGTGAGCTTGGAGCTGAATAACAACAGACCAACAGGATTCTGGCAGGAACCAATTAAGATGTAAAGTTTTGTAAACAGCCGGTCGTTGGGAGTGGGGCGTGTTGGGGTGTGGCCACTGCCTGCCATATAACCGAGCTGAGGCTTCGGTCTGCAGTCCTGTTCTGGCTGAACTCGCTGAACTCCTGCAATGGATTGCACCCACATGGCTGTTGAGGGAGCTGAGGCAGGGACATGCAGAGTCTGTGGCATCTTCGTAGCCTTACCTGGGGGTAACAGCAATTATACTTGCAGCAAGGGTAAGTTGGTAGCCCTGTTGGAGGGGAAGGAATGGGGACTTGAGGCACGCTTGTCCACACACTCCATTCTCTAAGGGAAGATGAGGATGTCATGGACAGAACACACGAAGCCCTCCTGAGAGGACAACAGGAGGAGGAGGAGGAGGGAAAGGGACCTCAGCAAACGGAGGAGCACCCTGTAAAGTACTGGGTTTCGTGCCTCATGACTCGGACGACGACAGAAGAGAAGAAACGTTTATTCGTACTTCACACAAAGACAAAGACAAGCAGTAACGGCCGGAGGCCAACTATATACAGTAAGGGGAGGGACGCCCCACATCCCTATTGGTGGGTGTGAATCACCCGCCAATGCTGCCATTGGTTCCCTTTTGGCGAGCTCAGGAGCCTAGTCCCTATTGTTCTCAGAGAGCGGAGCTCGGCTGCATTTCGCCAGCTCAGGCTCCTGATCCAAGGACATAACACACCCGACAGAGGAGGAGGGCGCATGGAAGAGAGGAACCCACAGGTGCAGGAAAACCAGGAGACATTCTGAGCCTCTGTTGTCGAGCAATCGGTTCTGGGATCTCCCCATAGATATTGATTTTTAACCACTGGAACAAGGCCTACTCCCCCAGCCCCCCCCCCAAGCTTGAAAAAAATCTCAGCCCCCCCCCCCGTGGATGAGAGGACTCGAGCTTCTGCTCCCCAATATAGGCGAAGGACCTGGGAGCACAGCTTGCATTTTCATCCGTTCTTCCTGTTGGAGGCCGTGGCTTAGGAAGGGAGAGAAGAACACTGCAAATAAATACGCCAGTTTGCTGTGTGAGCCAGTTTGGTGTGATGGTTAAGCGCACGGACTCTAATCTGGGAGAACCGGGTTTGATTCCCCCACTCCTCCACATGCACCTGCTGATGTGACCTTGGGCAAGCCGTAGTTCTGATAAGAGCTGTCCTTGAAAAAGAGCCGTTTCTGTCAAGAGCTCTCTCAGCCCCACCTACCTCATGGGGTGTCTGTTGTGGGGAGGGGAAGGGAAAGGAGTTTGTAAGCTGCTCTGAGACTCCTTTGGGTACTGAAGGGAGGGGTATAAATCCAGTCTCCTCGTCTAAATGACTGGCTGCATAGATGTGTCATCAGGAAAGGTTTCAGTTTTTAGACCTTGGCTTACACTTTTGTGATGAAGCTGTTCTATCGGGAGATGGTTTGCACCTCACAAGAGTAGGAAAAATGTGTTTGGTAAGAGCCTTGCAAACCTAATAAAGAGAGCTTTAAACTGAATCCTGTAGGGGAGCAGGACAAAAATTCAAAGCATAGTACGATGCCAGTAACTGTCAAGAACACTAAAGATGTGCAGGGAGTGACACGTATGCTAGGAAACATAAACTTGCAGGTAAGTACAGAAACGAAAACCTCAGGGCATGTAAACCATGGATTCCGATGTCTCTACACTATAATGCGCAAGGTATGGGAAACAAGCAGGAGGAACCTGAAGTCATAATACAGGAAAGGGACTATGACCTAATAGGCATTACTGAAACTTGGTGGGATGACACAAACAATTGGAATATTAGGATTGAGGGGTATAACTTATTTAAAAGGGACAGACAAATAAGGAAGGGCGAAGGAGTTGCATTATATGTAAAGGAGGCATATACTTGTATGAAGAAAGACCTGAATCTGAGCATGAAAGTCTAGTTGAGAGTCTCTGGGTAAAAATAAAGGGAGTAAGAAATCATACCGATATCATCGTGGGGGTCTGCTATAGACCACCAAGCCAGGCCAAGGATTTGGATGAGGCACTCCTAGAACAGACTGCAAAGTTCTCAAAGAGACTGGGCACAGGAGGCAGCGGCGCAGCTTGCCTGCCCGCACGCCTTCCCCTCGGGTGGGAAGAGGCGGGGGCAGCATGGCGGTGGCCAGCAGGGACCACCACCAGTCCTGAGCACCACCACCCCCGGCCACGTGCCCATTGCACGCAGGGAAATGCTGTGCTGTGCAGAGAGTTGGCGTTTCCCCGCTCACCTGAACGCCAGCTCCGTTTAAGTACAGGCAGCCTTCCCTGCGTGCTCAATCTTGAGCAGAGATCGGGCTTGTGCGGAAACTCCAGCTTCCTGCACTGTCCCTTTAAGAGCAGGAAGCTGGCATTTCCAGGCATGCCCGATCTCCGCTCAAGATTGAGCACGCGGGGAAGGCTGCCTGCCTGTACTTAAATGGAGCTGGCATTCGGGTGAGCAGGAAACGCTAGCTCTCTGCATTTAAAGGGAGAGGGGTGGCTGTGGGTGTTGGGGCTTCCCTTACCGGCCATTTGGCCAGCAGCGGATAGAACCCCCCCTCAAAGCGGGGGACCCCTGCCAAACCCACCCTCCCCCTCCCCCCCGGGGGGAGGAGGTGGGGGCAGCATGGTGGCATCTCCAGGCCCCACCGGGAGGTTGGCATCTGCGCCCGCCTAGGGCACAGAACCAACTCAAGGTGGCCCTGCAAGTCATGTCAGACTAACCCTTTTATCTTTTTTTTTTTTTAAAGAAGGTTACTACCTTGCTGGATCAGGGGAATGCTATAGACATGGTTTATCTTAATTTCAGTAAGGCTTTTGATAAGGTTCCACATAATATTCTTGTTGACAAATTGATATAAAAATTGATATAGTGTGGTTTGGATCCCAGTGCTGTTAGGGGAACAGATCGCACCCCAAGAGTGCTGCTTGCGGAGGGTTCCTCTTCCTCTTGGAGAGGAGTGACATGGGGAGTGCCTCAAGGATCTGTCCTGGGACCCGTTTTGTTTAACATCTTTATCAATTATTTGGATGAAGGAACAGAAGGAATGCTTATTAAATTTGCAGACGATTCTCAGCGGACTTCAGCGGACAGCGGAAGACAGGAGGGCCTGGCGTAATCTGGTCCATGGGGTCGCGAAGAGTCGGACTCGACTGTGCGACTGAACAACAAAACTCAGTTGGGAGGGGTAGCAAACATGGTAGAAGACGGTCAGGATGCAGGATGATCTCGGCAGGCTGGAAAACTGGGCCAAAACCAATAACATGTATTTCAACAGAGATAAATATGAAGTTCTGCATTAGGTAGGAAAAATCAAATGCATAAATATAGGATGGGGGAGACTTCTCTTGCCAGTAGCATGTGGGAAAAGGATCTAGGGGCAGAACGCTATTGTCAAGAGTGTCATCTCACAGATGGTTTGGTCCACGAAGCCCAAGAGAGACCACCAGCCCCATGTTGTCGCCTGCCAGATGCTTGAGGCATAAATATCTGTGGGGGGGGGCAGGTTCCCACAGGGTGCAGTCTTATCCCAGAAATGCATTTTGTTCTGGGAGGTCTGAAATGAGCAAAACCTCCCCTGTGACTTTTTTTCCTCGTCTGGGCAGAGATCAGGCAGTCCAATTGCTTCCCAGCTTGCCTCCAGCTAATAGACCTAGCAAAGATCAACAGCCTCAGATATGCAGACGATACCTCTTCACAGAAAGCAAAGAGGACTTAAAGAGCCTCTTGTTCAAAGTGAAAGAGGAGAGCGCAAAAGTTGGCTTGAAACTCAACATCAAAAAAAGTAGGATCCTGGCATCCGGCCCCATCATTCCTTGGCAAATAGGAGGGGAAGTCGTGGAAGCGGTGACAGACTTCACGTTCCTGGGATCCAAGATCACTGCAGACGGCAACTGCAGCCATGAAATTAAAAGACGCCTGCTCCTGGGGAGAAAAGCGATGGCAAACCTGGACAACATAATAAAAAGTAGAGACATCAACCCTGCCAAACAAAAGTCTGCATGGTCAAAGCAATGGTATTCCCCGTAGTAATGTATGGCTGCGAGAGTTGGACTATAAGGAAGGCCGAGCGCCGAAGAATAGAGTCTTTTGAACGATGGTGCTGGAGAAGACTCTTGAGAGTCCCTTGGACTGCAAGGAGATCAAATCAGTCAGTCCTAAAAGAAATCAACCCTGACTGTTCCCCGGAAGGCCAGAGACTGAAGCTGAAGCTCAAATACTTGGGCCACCAAAGGAGAAGGGAGCACTCACTGGAGAAGACCCTGATGCTGGGAAAGATGGAAGGTCACAGAAGAAAGGGACACCAAAGGATGAGATGGCCAGATAGTGTCACCGATGCAACAAACACGAAATTGAGCAAACACTGGAGCACGATGGAAGACAGGAGGGCTTAGTGTGATGTGGTCCATGGGGTCGTGGAGGGTCGGATTTGACTGTGCGATGGAACAACCAAAAATAGATCTAGTTAGAGACAAAGGGATGGCCAAGCCTCTCCAGGTGATCCAGGCACCCCGCCCCCGTTTTAACACCAGTTTGGTGTCGTGGTTAAGTGCACGGACTCTAATCTGGGAGAACCGGGTTTGATTCCCCCACTCCTCCACTTGCACCTGGCTGGATTTGGGTGAGCCATAGTTCTGGCACAGTTGTCCTTGAAAAAGAGCCATTTCTGTCAGAGCTCTCTCAGCCCCACCTGCCTCACTGGGTGTCTGTCCTGGGGAGGGGGAGGGAAAGGAGTTTGTGAGCCGCTCTGAGATTCCCTTCGGGTAGTGAAGGGCAAGGGGTATCAATCCAATCTCTTCTTCTTTTTCTTTGAAACTAGGTTGAAGCCCTTAATGAAGGTGAAGGCTGGCTGGTCCCTGTTGGGGAGGGGAGGGGAGGGGAGGGGAGAGAAGAGAAAGTAGAAACGCCTCCCTCCCCCCTCAAAGGACCAGAGCCTGGGGAAGGACCTCAGTGGCAGTGTTCCCTCTAAGCCGAGTTAGTGTGAGCTAGCTCACAGTTTTCTAGCCTCTGGCTCACATGTTTTTGCCTTAGCTCAGGAAGGATGGCTCCAAGGCAAACTGATTTATGCAGTAGCCAAATCGCTCGCTCACCACTTTAATGCTAGGAGCTCATAAAGTAGGATTTTTGCTCACAAGACTCCACAGATTAGCGGGAGCACTGCCCGGGAGAAGGTGAAGGAATTAACCCTGGGCACAGGCCTTCCCTGCAGTGGGGATTCTGCCCCAGGTGAGGGTTTAAAAGGGTGGTGAGTTGAACTGCGAGGGGAGGGGAGGGGAGGGGATGGGACCTATTGGCCAGGATCCACCCTGGTCCTGCAGAGACCGTCCACTTGCCCTGGAAGCCGCAGGTAAGGCTGGTTGCGAGGCCCGGGATTTGGAGGCTGGACAAAAGGGCTCCTGGGTCGGGCCCAGCAGCAGCAGGGCTGCCATCTGTCCGTCATCACCTAAGGCTGGGCATTCATAGGCCGGGGCTGCACTGCCTTCCCTTTGGAGGCCTGCCCAAGGCACCTGCCTCAGCTCTGGCCAAGCAGGGCCGCAGGAGGAGGCATGGCCGCCTCAGGGCAGTGTCCCTTTCCTTTCCCTCCCTCCCTCCTCCTCCTCCTCCTCCTCCTCCTCCTCAGGCTTTCCCACGTGGGACTTGAGGGATGAAAGGGAGGGCTGACCTTTGGCGCCTGACACTTAACCCGCGAGGGGGCCTTCCTCTGCAGTCCCGCCAGAGGTCACCATTAAATAACAGTAAATCTGTAGCCGGCCAGAGGGGCCACTTTTATTTTATTAACTCCTCTTGCCCCTGGGAAAAAAGGCAGAGACAAATGAGCCCCGGCAGAGAAGGGCTTCAAGAGCAGCAGCAGCAGCGGAGGCGGAGCAGAGGCCAGGCTGGAGGGCTGGAGGGGAGCCCATGCGGGCGGGGGGGGAAGCGGCAGCAACCGCCTGACTTCCTTTCCTCCTCGCTGTGGATGCTTGCAGGGCACAGTGCCTATGAAGCGGGGTTCTGCCAGGTGGGCATGCCGGGCTGCAGGAGCAGAGGGAAGCGCACTTCCCACATGCTCAGAGGTGCTCTAGTCTTGCTGCACTCCAACCTCCTCCCCCCTCCACCCCCGTGCACTGACGGGGACCTCTCCCTTCTGCCAGGCCCTAAATGGAGACGAGGATCCCCGGTCAGCAGGCCGCTGCCTGTCAGCTCCACCAGCTGTGACTCCTGGGGAGGGGCTTTTCTTGCCCCCGCCAGGGGGACAAATGGGGGAGCTCCTAGCTGGACAAGCCAAGCGATGCCTTCCCTGGCTGAGGCTGGCCTCCTCGGAAGGTGCGGGGGGGGGGAGGAGAGGCTCCCCGGGAGCCGGGAGGCTTCGGCTCAGGGGGACCCCGTGGGCAGTCTGGCTCACGCTGCCTGGAGCCCCACCCACCCCCAGCACCATGCTGCAGCATCCCCAGCGGTGGGACCAGGCCCACTCCCCATGGCTGCCCTCCCGCCTCACCCCATCGCAGGCAGCATGTTCCGGGCGGGGTGAGCGGGAGGCTGGCTTTTCATTTAGGGGTTTCTTCTGTCACATACCGAGTGCCTGTGCGCGGGCATGTGTGTGTGTGAGAGAGAGAGAGAGGACACACAATTGCCTGGAGTGCTTTGGGTAGAAAACCTGTGCTCAAGAAGGTAAAATGGAGGAGGAGGGGGAGAATGAGGCCAGCTGCTTGGGGGAAGGAAGGAAGGAAGGAAGGAAGGAAGGAAGGAAGGAAGGAAGGAAGGAAGGAAGGAAGGAAGGAAGGAAGGAAGGAAGGAAGGAAGGAAGGAAGGCGGGCCTTGGCCTAAACAGCCCAGGCTATTTTATTTATTTATTTATTTATATGTATTTATTTACTTTCAACCTCTATCCTGCCTAGCTGGCCAGCCCAATCTCACCAAATCTCGGAAGCTGAGCAGGGTCGTCCCTGGCTAGAATTCGGATGGGGGACCGCCCAGGAAGCCCAAGGCCGCTGTGCGGAGGCAGGCCGTGGTGGCCAACCGCCGCTGGATGTCCCTTGCCTCGAGAACCCCCTTGGTGACAGCGCTCCCCCCACCCCCAGGAAGCCAGTCCCTGGGATCCACGGGCAGACCTGCTGACTCCAGACCCCAGGGGGCCACAGCACAGAGCCACGTCGCCCGCAGGAGGGGGGGCTCTGGCCAAAGGGCCTCGTGGGTGGGGGGGGAGGCCTGTCACACTGAAGGCCAGTCACATGCTGCAGGAGGAGGCGGGGCCTTTCGTGCTCCAGCCCCCACGAGAACCACCAGCAGCCCGTTCCTGTCCTGCTCCCAGGGCCCCCTGGGTGCTGGTTAGGCCTTGGCCAAGCCTGCCCGTGGGTGACACAGTCTGGGCCAGCCGCAGCAATGCGGCCAGCAGCGGGTGGTAGCCACGGAGGGACCTGCTTCCAGCCGGGAGCCCTGTTGGGGGCGGGGGGGGGCGCTGGCCGAAGAGCTGGGCCGGGCAGTCCCGTCTGAAGGCCAAAAGGCAGAGCTGCAGCTGGTCAGGTGACAACCCGAGAAGGCAGACCGACTCTGCACAGAGTGAGATTCCCCACCAAAAATTCCTCTCCTTCCTGCCGAGAAGGGAGGGGAGGGGAGGGGAGGGGGAGACAAATTGGGGGCTGAAAGAATGGAGGAGGTGGGGGGGGCTGTTCCATCTCTGTTTGGGTGGGAAGAGCTGGCCTCACCCCAGTGGTAAATTCCCTCCACCTTATCTGCCGAGCACCTTCCCCCACTGGCGACCCAACCGGAACCAGGCCATCAATAACCAGGGGGAGACAGGAAACACCTTGATAGCATCCCGCGAGCAGATCTGAAACAGCTGGGAGGGAGCAAGCCTCCCCCTCCCCCCACCACCCTGCTCCTGCATGCGCCTTGGCCGGGCAGGCAGAGTCTGTGGCTGGCGGGGCCCCTCTGGCCACGGGGAAGGGGGGGCAGTCAGTCCGCCTGGTGAGGAGGAGGCTTCTGCTGCAGCCCCCCCCCCAGAGCACCTGTCCGGCACGGTCCCCAGGACAGCTCAAAGCCTCTGACTGGCCCACAGTCAGAATGAGGCCCTTCTTCTTGCTCTGACTCCTGTTTCCATTGTCTGTTTCCATTGTCTGGGGGCTGGGGGGGAGGGAGCACTCCCGCGTCACTCACAGGTCTCCATCTTGGCCTAAATATCATCTCCTCCTTGCCACTCACTCTGCTAGGATCAGAGATGTGCTGTCTCTTCCTTCTCCACCAAAATGACATCCAAGGTACTTCTCAATGCTCCCTCTAAGCTGCGGAGTCTCTGAGCAAGAATTCTGCTTTGTGAGCTGCTGGCATTCAGGGGGTGAGCTGCGAGTGATCTGACTACTGCCTAGATGAGTTTGCTCTGAGGCCCCATCCTTCCTGAGTGAAGGCAAAAATGGGTTAGCTGGAGGCTAGAAAACTGCAAGCTAGCTCACACTAACTCAGCTTAGAGGGAATGCTGCTTTTCAGCATTGCCCAAAAATGTGGTGTGGGGGGGAGTGTGACTACTTTTTTCTGGGCACTGTACTTAAAACACAAACGTCACAACATCACACCTAAGGAGGAAGGGAGGCTTCTGGGCTGACTCAAGAGGGGGAAATTGGGGGGGGGGCTGCCTCTGTTAGGGAGTGGGCCGGTCCCCTCCCCCCCAAGGCCAAGGAGCACCTCTCTTTCTTTTGCCATCAAGTCACATCCAACTTATGGTGACCCCCGTGGGGCTTCCAAGGCCAGAGACGTTTATTTGTTCAGAGGTGGTTGATGCCCTTGCCTGCCTCTGCATAACAGCCCCGGACTTCCTTGCTGGTCACCCCTCCAGGGCTGGCCCTGCTTTGCTTCTGGGGTCAGGAGAGGTCGGGCTAACCTGCGCTGTTCGGGCCAGGCCAAGGATCATCTAGCCAGCGGATCTCCCTGGACGCTGATCCCAGCACTGCCCCCCACCCCCGGGCCCTCCCCTGGGCCTCCCCCACCATCCCTAGAAGAGGCAGGCAGGTCACTTGCTAGTTCCAGAGACCTTCTGCTATACGTCTGGGGCTTGGCGTGCTCACAAAGGCACACACCTCTCTAGGAACTGCACAGGCAACGGCGGAAAAGCCACCTGAGGAACCAACGCCTCCATTTGGCTAGTCTAGAGACAGGGTGCTGCTCCTGATTGATTGACTGATTGGATTGCATTGCATTGCATTGGAGCCTGTGTCCAGGCTCAGAGCAGGTAACATCACAATGAAAACATTCTAAAACATAAACACAGTAAATATAATATAATACCTAATAATATATAATAAAATACATTATACCAGGGGCAATAAGACTTGAGAGCGAAAATTCTACCCTGTGAGCTCCTGGCATTAAAGTCATGAGTGAGCAATTTGGTCACTGCATAAATCAGTTTGCTCTGGAGCCCTCCTTCCTGAACCGAGACAAAAATGTGTGAGCCGGAGGCTAAAAAACTGTGAGCTGGCTCACACAAACTCAGCTTAGAGGGAACACGGATCAGGGGTGGCCGGACTGTGGCTTGGGGGCTGCCTGCGGCTCTTTCACACTTCTTGTGCAGCCCCCGGCAGGGCGGCTGGGGAAGCTAAATATCATTAGCAAGCAAATTATCATCGGACAAATAAATATCATTACCAATATCTGCTTTTACCCCTTTTTGTTATTATTTTTGGCAGTCTCAATATGTCACCGAAGGCCTTCATGGCCAGAGTTCATTGGTTGCTGTAGATTTTCCGGGTTGTCTGGCCCTGGTCTTGGCACTGTAGGACCTGACAATGGCCGACAATGGCCAACCTGAAAAACCATCAGTGGCTGAGCACAGCCTAACCCAAACAGGACACAGCATTTTGTTCCAAGACACTGAAAGGCTGGACAACACTTCCAGTTACCAAGTCAGATTACACAGGGAAGCCACTGAAATTCATAAACATAAATACAATTTCAACAGGAAAGAAGAGAGTTTAGAAATAAATAGGGCATGGTTTCCTGTCCTGAAAAACACAAAATGCTCTACAGCTGGCAATAGCAATAGAGTTTCAATAGCCATTCCACACACAAAAGAACCTCCTCAAACCTCCTCAGGAAACAGTCCATGGACAAAAGAGCCTCCTCAGGAAAGTTCCTCCATTAGCCTGTTCATAGCCTGGAGAACTACACAAGATAATTGACTCAGACCTACCCCACCTTCCAGGGTAGAAATAAATTACTTGCCTATCAGTTTTCTTCTCACCTGGACACAGAGAGTACTCCATCTTTCTGTGTTATACCTCTGAGGATGCCAGTCACAGCTACTGGCAAAACATCAGGTCCTATAATGCCAAGACCATAGCCGGACAACCCTGGAAAAACCCTGGAAAATCTACAGCAACTAATAAAAAAGTGTAATATCTGTTCATGTCTTGCAGCTCTCAAACATTTGACGTTTATTCTATGTGGCTCTTACGTTAAGCAAGTTCGGCCACCCCTGCATTATATTATAAACTGGTGTAAAACTCCGGGGGGGGGGGAGTGGTGTATAATCTGTCTGGTTCAATGTGGGGGGGGGAGAGGAGAGAGGGAGGCCAGTCAAAGATGAAACCCATCGCCCTCCTCAGTCAGAGGCCCGGCAGAACAGCTCCATTTTACAGGCCCTGCAGAACTACATCTCGGCTGGGAGAGTATCCAACCAGGCCGGAGCCAGGACTGAAAAGGCCTTGGCTCTGGTCGAGGACAGCTGGACGCTCTTTGGGCCAGGGATCACCAGGAAGTTTTGATTGCTCAAGAGTAACACCCTCTGGGGGGTATACCAAGAGACGCGGTCCCAAAGGTATGCTGGTCCCAGACCGTTTAGGGCTTTGAAGGTTAACACCCAAACCTTGAATGTGACCCGGTCTTCAGTCTGGAGCCGGAGCAGCTGGTAGATGGTGGCATTCCCATGAGCACCTCCCTCTCAGGTGCATCCTGGACCAGTTGCAGTTTCCGGGTCAGCCTCAAAGGTAGCCCTGCATAGAGCATAAGAACATAAGAGAAGCCAATGCTGGATCAGGCCAGTGGCCCATCCAGTCCAACACTCTCTTACACAGTGGCCAAAAATACCAGGGGCCATCAGGAGGTCCCCCAGTGGAGCCGGGACACTAGAAGCCCTCCCACTGTTGCCCTCCCCAAGCACCAAGAAGACAGAGCCTCACTTGCCCCAGAGTCCCTATCTATACCTTGTGGCTAATAGCCACAGATGGACCTCTGATCCAGATGTTTATCTAATTCCCTCTTGAAGACGCCCATGCTTGTAGCCGCCGCCACCTCCTGTGGCAGTGAATTCCATATGTTAATCACTCTTTGGGTGAAGAAGGACTTCCTTTTATCTGTTCTAACCAGACTGCTCAGCCATTTCATTGAGTGCCCATTGAGTTCTTGTATGGTGAGAAAGGGAGAAAAGTACCTCTTTCTTGACCTGCTCTCTCCTGTGCATAATCTTACAAACCTCGATAATGTCACCCCTTAGCCGTCATTTCTCCAAGCTAAAGAGCCCCAAGCGTTTTAACCTTTCTTCATAGGGAAGGTGTTCCAACCCTTTTATCATTCTAGTTGCCCTTCTCTGCACTTTTTCCAATGCTAAAATATCCTTTTTGAGGTGTGGTGACCAGAACTGCACACAGTACTCCAAATGAGGTCGCACCAATGATTTATACAGGGGCATGATGATACTGGCTGATTTGTTTTCAGTTCCCTCCGGAATAATCCCCAGTAAGTTACAGTAACCCTTACGGTCAAGCCCAAGGTCTCTTCAGCCGCCCCCGGGGGCCCAGTTTCAAGGGTGCGTGGGTGAGGCCAGCTCTCCTCTTCCTGGTGACCTCTCCCCAGTTACCCCTGGTGTGGGTCTGGCAGGATGCCTCCCTGTGGAGAGGGCCTGGTCTTAATTTACTGCTCTTGAGTGATGCCGACCACATGGGCAGCCCTTCCCCATGGGTCCTCCGTGGCCAGGCTGCCTCCATGGCACAGGCCTCTGGCTGACCGGGGAGGGGTCCTCTCAGGGGCTCTCGGCCTGCACCCTCCTCCTCCCAGAACCTGGCCAAGACCTGAGGCTGCTCTGGGGCACGAGGGCATCGCTGCCGACTCCTTAGTGACCCCTCTCCCGGCTGGGTGGATGGGAACGTCACCCCCAGCCCTGTCAGGGGCTGAAACTAGGGGAGGGCCTGTGGCTCAGCAGTTAGAGCCTCTGATTGGCATGCAGAAGGTGCCAGGTTCAGTCCTTGGCAGCATCTCCAGTAAAAAGGACCACGTCATAGTTGGTGAGATGAAAGACCTCACCTGAGACCCTGGAGGGCCACTGCCAGTCAGAGTAGACCCTGCGGACTACGAGGGACCGAGGCAGCTTCTTGTGTGTTTGTCTGTCCAAGCTCATCTCCACCAGGCTGTGCACATTCCTCCAACAGCTAAGTAAGACACGTAAGAAGTGTGCCCCCCTCCGCATGCTAGAAGCAGGACTGCAGCCAGCCCACCCAGGCCCGGCCCAGGGAGCAGAGGCACATTGTCCCTCCCGGAGTGGGAAGGGGCGGGGGAGAGCCCCGGAGGGTGCCAAGCCATGCCAGGGGCTCCAGGGCTGAGCAGGCGGTGGCGCAATCTAACACGGGGCTGGTCTTTTAAGGGGGGGTCACCGCCTCCAGCAACAGGTCTAGATGGAGGGGAGGGGGCCTTCTTGGTGCCCCCAGACCACAAGCCATTTTGGTGTAGTGGTGAAGGGCGCGGACTCTAATGTGGGAGAATTGGGTTTGGTTCCCCACTCCTCCACTCGCACCTTCATGGCCCCCCACCCCCCACAGCTTTTCCACCACAGGGTTGCAGATGAGACCTTGGCAGGCCTTGGACATCCACGGGGGCACCCCCTCGCACTCAGTCACTCTCCCCCCTCCACAGCAGGGCTGCCCCAGGGGCAGGGGGTTCTCAGGTGGCCTGAAAGGGCTATTTTTTTTTTTGGGGGGGGGCCCTGTAAATTACTAATGGAACATTTTGAGGGGTCCCTCATTCCTACCACTTTCACTGGATTGGGGTCCTAATTGACCCCCGGGGGGGATCCGGATCCTCTCCCCCCCAAGATTTGTCTCCCTCCCTTGGCAATGGGTGCTGGCGGAGGACTGGTGCCTGGAATCCTTGCGGCCTCTTCCCTGCTGGCGGCGCTTCCGGGAGGGGGAGGGGAGGAGAGGGTTGCCAGATCCCGGCCAGGAGACTCCTGGAGACTTGGGGGTGGAGCCTGGGGAGAGGGCAGGGACCTTGGTGGGGGAGGAGGCCGCCGCAGAGGCCGCCCTCCGAAGCGTTTCTGTTTTCTCCAGGGCAGTCTGGGGGTGGGCTGCAATCCTGGGGGATCCCCAGGTCCCACCTGGAGGCTGGCATCTCCAGTTCGACTTCTGGGCCACCCGGCGGTGCGCATCCCCAAACCCAGCCCAGGCGCAGCCAACCCGGCAGGGACAGGCGGGCCAGATCCTCTGCCTGCCTTTGGGGCCTGGCCGCTGAGCGCCTGCCTGAGGGCCCTGCTGGGTCGGCCGGCCGGTTGGGGCCTTCCTCGCCAGACTGTTGTGAAAGCCCGGCGGGACCGGCCGTCGGGGCCCGCTGGAAGCCTCCCCTCTTCTCCGCCGGGGCGGGCGGGCGGCTGTCCTCCGCAGCGACCCCAATTTGTCATCGTGGCGGGGGCGCTGATGCCCTCTCCCTCCCTCCCTCTCCCCCCCCCGTTCAGGTGAGGCGCGCCGTCGGGCGGCCGGGCTCATCCATCTTCCCCGCGCGGCGCGCGGCTGTCAGCGGCTCAGACAAGCCATTTCCTCGCCGCATCGTCCCGCCGGGGGTGACGTCGAGCCTTAATTGAAGCCGCATGTGGGCCGGAGCCGCCAGAGGGCGGCCGGGGGGGGGAGGTGGCGGCCTCCCTCTCCTCCGCCCGCCGGCACCCTGCAGGGCACGCGCGGGCTCCCCCTCGAAGCACCGGCCCCGACTCGGACCCGCGCAGCGTCCACACGGCGCCCCCGCCCCGTCGGTTCCCTGTAGGCCCCGCGCCGCAGTTGCTCGCCCAGCCTCGCGGTCCCGACCCGTCCCGTCCCTTCCGAGGCTTCCCGCGTCCCCCGGGGTCTCTCCTCGCCCCTCCGGCTTCAGCTGGTGGCTGGCTGGCGAATCTGGGCGCCGACGGCGGGGCCTCCGAGCAGGAGAGAGACAGGCCTGGGGTGCGCCGTGGCTCGGCCCGGGGGAGCCGCCGGCCCAGGTCCTGGTGGTGGTCCACGGTGGTCCACGGCCCTCGCTGAAGGCGCCCACTGCGGAGTGGGAGTTCTTTTCTCTAGCGACCGACCGACACAGATAAAACCCGCTCAGAGGGCAACGTTGGCTGCCTGGGGGCGACGTCTGTGATGAGCCAGTTCTTTGTTAAACCCAGAATCCAGCATACCAGAGGGCAACTTCCAGCCAGCGAATGGTCTTTTATTGAAACAGACACACAGCCTTTTAGACAAGATAATAAAAAATGAGATACCAGTGCAAATTAACCCTACAAACACCGGGAAACCTGCATGCAAAGAAAATTAAATCCTCTAGCATTTCTCAAGCATAATGAAATCCTTTGGCATTTCTCAAGCATAATTGAATATATATATGACTATGTCAGAATGCTTCAGAAGCCCAATACAGAGAGAGAGAGACACAGAGAGAGCGACCTTGCCGTGCCCTCCTTTCACAGACCCCTGAGTGACTCTTCTGTGCGAGACCCTTTTTGTAGGCAAAGTGACAGCCGCGGGGCCCTGGAAGAATCCCTGCACCGTTCTCATGTGACAGTTCAGGAGCTCAGTGGTGGTTTCTCAGAATCATCTCATGAGATCCTGCAGAGGTCTGCAGAGATCTATCTGGTGTTGCTCCTTAACGGCTCAAACAAGATTTGAAAGGCTATAGTGAAGCACTTTACTAGGAATTAAAAAGAGATGATTCTGCTTCTTCCTTCGGCTGCATTAATTGACTGTCAAAGATTCTAAAAGCTTGCCCTTTCCCTGACCGGCTGGTGAAATCCAGGCGTAGGGAGGAGGAGAAGTGCATCACAGAACACCAGCCACACATGGAGCAAGCATATCATGACAATGGAGGGCAGAATCCCCCCCCGCGCATGATGTGAGGCCACGTGGTGGGCGGTGATGTTCTTGCGTACAGAGCTAGGGATTGTCACCATCAGACGAGGGGGGCGAATGAGGGACCGGTAACCGGCTTCAGTCCTGTGTGGGGAAGCAGCTCTGTAGGGGGGGGGATGGACTTTCAGACACGGGCAGCCCCCTGGCCAAGATTTTGTGGGTTGTGGGGCAGATTTTTTGTTTTCTGGTGGGGCTGAAGTTCTCAGTGCAGAAAGAAAAGCCAGAATTCTGAGGGTTATGACTCAGCTACTGTGGAATCGAGCCTTTTAAAATCAAAGCATTAGAGGCTTCTACAAATCTTACCCCAGAGTGTGACAATAGCAGGCTGAGGAGGGGTGGGGTGGGGGATAGATTTTCTGGTAGATGGTAGGCACGGCACTGGAAATACTTATCTGGGTTTGGCCAGTCAACTCACTCCAATTTGTATAAAAACACATAAAACTTTATTGTCAAAAATGAAGGACAAACAACACATAGATAGGGGAAATAATGTATACAGTTCAGCAAGGAATGCAAACCAGAACGAAAAACCTAGCTGGCTATTCTGGTCACTACTTTCCATATCAGGCACGTAGCTCTGGCATCTCAGCTGGCATTCCTGATGAGCAGAGTCTCTGGAAGCAGAGCAGGAGGGTGGAAGTTGAAGAAAGCTTCGAGGCAGTCTCTTCTCTCTCTGAGTCTTCTCAAGCTGTCTATTCTACACAGGTGTTCTTAACCATTTAGCCAATAGAATGCTGTTACCGGGATAGATCTCTAAATTGCAAGCTGTCACAGCTGCTGCAAGTTAATCACTTCTGACAGCCTAAGCAACAAATCTGAGAACAAGCCGGCAGGCGGGGGTGATGAATTCTATAGTCAAGAAAGTTAACACTTAGGTAGAAAAACTCTCTTAAAGGAGACCAGTTTCCTGACACAGAGTTAGAATCATAGAATCATAGAATGTTAGATTTTGGAAGGGGCGTTGCAGATCATCTAGTCCAACCCCCTGCACCCTGCAGGAGCACAGCCGAAAGATAGCCCTACAACATACCCGAAAGATGGTCATCCAGCCTCCACTTAAAAACGTCCAGCAAAGGAGCATCCACCACCTCCTGAGGCAGCCTGTTCCACTGCTCAGCCACTCTTACAGTTAGGAAGTCTCTCCTGATATTGAGGTGGTATATCAACTCCCTCGTAATTTCCAGCCATTAGATCTAGTCTTGCAATCCGGAGCAAGAGAGAATAGATCTGCTCCATCTTCTACATGACAGCCCTTCAGATATTTGAAGACTGCAATCATGTCCCCTCTAAGCCTTCTCTTTCCCAGGCTAAACATACCCGACTCTTTCAGCCTTTCCTCGTAAGACTTGTAGTCCAACCCTCTCACCATCCTGGTCGCCCTCTTCTGGACACGTTCGAGCTTGTCAACATCCTTCCTAAAATGTGGTGCCCAAAACTGGACATGGTACTCCAGGTGAGGCCTGACCATAGCAGAATAGAGTGGAACTACCACCTCCCGTGATCTGGACACAAGGCTTCTGTTCATGCATCCTAAGATTGCATTAGCTTTCTTCACAGCCACATCGCACTGCAGGCTCATGTTGAGCTTGTGATCAACTAGAACATGCAGATCCCTTTCACATGTGCTGCTATCAAGCCAAGTCCCTTCCATTCTATATCTGTGCCTTTGATTTTTTGTACACAAGTGTAGGACTTTGCACTTATCTCTATTGACATTCATTTTATTTGCCTCAGCCCACTGTTCCAGCCTATCTAGATCATTTTGAATCCTGACTCTGTCTTCTTCAGAATTAGCCATCCCACCCAGCTTTGTGCCATCTGCAAATCTGATAAGCATCCCCTCTATGTCCTCCTCCATGTCATTTACAAAAACACTGAACAACACTGGGCCCAGGACCGAGCCCTGTGGCACTCCACTTGAGACTTCCCTCCACATAGACACAGAGCCATTTACGAGCACTCGTTGGGTATGATTTTTCAACCAGCCATGAATCCATCCAACAGTTGCACCATCCAGCCCACACTTAACCAGCCTATCCTCAAGGATATCATGAGAAACTTTGTCACATGCTTTACTGAAATCTAGATACACGATATCCACAGCATTGCCAGAGTCAACCTTTTTGGTAACTCTGTCAAAAAAGGAGATAAGGTTGGTCTGGCATGACTTATTCTTGATAAACCCATGCTGGCTACTACCAGTTAACTCATTCCGTTCAAGGTGCTCACAGACAGAGCGTTTGATAATCTGCTCTAGAATTTTCCCAGGTATTGATGTCAAGCTGACAGGCCTGTAATTTCCCGGGTCCATCTTTTCCCCCTTCTTGAAGATCAGGACAACATTCGCTCTTCTCCAGTCTTCCGGCACAACACCAGCACTCCAGGACATCTCAAAGATTAGAGCTAGAGGCTCTGAAATAACATCTGCAATTTCTTTTAGTATCCTAGAGGTCACCTACTCTAACCCCCTTGCTCAGTGCAGGAATTAGTCAACTACAGTACCCCACTCTGCTTAAAGGACCACACACCTTAAAAAAAACATTTTAAAATGTTTGGAGAAAGCATTTACAGGAGAAATTGTTGTGGGGCTGTGCCTTTAAGATAGGGGGCGGAGACCCCAAAAAGCCTGGGCCTGGACCAGGGCAGCCCTAGTACTTTTCCTCCCCAGCCTCATGGGCCCTGCAGGCAGGCAGGCAGCAGGGCTAGATCTCCTGGCAGAGCATATCAGGTGGGCTGCCTGGCTGAGTCCCCCCCCGCCCCCAAGATGTAGGGGTTGCCGGTGCAGTAATTCCAGGGGCCGCAATTTCCACGCAGCCTGTTTGGGGGTGGGGGTGGGTGGGGGTGTCCGGGGGAGGGGGGAATCTCTCCTGTTTGGTGTAGTGGTGTAGTTTGGTGGTGTAGTTTGGTGTAGGGGTTAAGTGCGCAGATTCTTATCTGGGAGAACTGGGTTTGGTTCCCCACTCCTCCACTTGCACCTGCTGGTGTGACCTTGGGTCAGTCACAAGCTCTGGCACAGCTGTTCTCTCAAGGACAGTTTCTGTCAGAAGTTCTTTCAGCCCCACCTGCCTCCCAGGGTGTCTGTTGTGGGGAGGGGAAGGGAAAGGAGTCTGTAAGCCGCTCTGAGACGCCCTTGGGCAGTGAAGGGTGGGGTAGTATAAATCCAATCTCTTCTTCCTCTTCTTCTTCCTGCCCATCTTTTTCCGAACTGGGCCTGTCAATGCAGTGTAGGGAGTGGCCTGAAGGTCTTGAGCACTGTAGTGTTTGTGGGGGGGCGGGTGTGTGCGCAATGACAATACAGAACAGGCAGAGATCTGGGTACTAAACAGAGAAGAACGCCAGCGCTAGACTTTTGTGTAGAGGGGGAGGGTGTTGGAGGCCCCAGATCACACACCCTTTGCCATGGAACCTTGACCAATCAGTCTCTCTCCATCTGACCTACCCCACTGGGCTGTTGTGAGCATAAAATGATGGAGGGGGAATAATCTGCCCTCCTTGTGCTTCTGGGAAGGCGGGTGGGGTAAGAAGGCACTAGAGCGCTGAGGAAGACCCGGGAAGCAGGACCTGACCCCCAGCTGCCCGGCCCGCAGGCTCCCCCCCTCCCCGGGCATCCGTGTGGACACCCCCTTGGTGAGCCCTGTGGGGGGCGGGGGCGGGGCAGGGCTCAGGGCTGCCCCCCAATCTCCCCTCCCCCTCTGCCCTGCAGCTGCTGAGCCACCCTTTGACTGGGAGGGAAAGGGAATGCCATGGGGAGGGGTGTGGGGGGGGCTTGCACAGGCCCCGATGGAGGGGAAAGGGGAGGAGGGCAGTGTTCCCTCTAAGCCGAGTGAGTGTGAGCTAGCTCACAGTTTTCTAGCCTCTGGCTCACAGATTTTTGTCTCAGCTCAGGAAGGAGGACTCCAGAGTGAATTAATTTATGCAGCAGCCAAATCACTCACTCACAACTTTAGTGCCCATAGCTCACAAAGTAGAATTTTTGCTCGCAAGGCTCCACAGCTTAGAGGGAGCATTGGAGGAGGGTGGGGTGGGGTGGGAGGGGTCGGGGGTTCCCACCACCAGTTCTCTCCTGTCGCCTGCTGCTGCAACGGGGGTGGGGGCAGAGCAGGGAGGCAGCCACGGTCTCCTCTCTGGGCGGGGATGGGGTCGCACCAGCAGCCCAGCACAGCCCCAAGGGGGGGAGAGGGAGGGAGGGACGGACACCCCCGGAGCTCCTGCAGCGTGGCAGATTCCGGGGGGGTCAGCTGTCTGGTCACTCAAGGCACCTCTGGTGGCCCTCTGGTCAATGCTGCTGCTTGGTTGTTTGTCCAGTTGGTCTGGCCCAGTTGGAATCTGCACAATGGGGGGGGGTGACAACAACAAAGCCAGAGCTCCCCCGTTCTGCTCCTGCTGAGGCCCTGTGACTGGCCCTGGGGGGGGGGCTGAGGGAGCATTCCAGTCGACCCTCTCCCAGGGCAGGGTGGTCTGCTTGGTCTGGGGCCCTCCATGAGACAAATGTCCAGCCTGGGTTCCCCCAGTGGTTGGTGCCGGGAGCAATCCCGGTGAGTAAGTCCAGCTCAGACCACACAGCACCTGGAGGTGACTTCTTTGTCACCTTAGCTGTGAGCCGACACTTCTCAGGGGGCTCAGAGACCAAATGGGGAATGGGGTGGGGCAGGCAGCCGGTCTGCATTTCAAAGCTGCTCCCAACCAACCCCCCCGCTGGTGTGCCTCCCCCCCCACTGATGAACAAAAGCCCCCCCCCCAAGTCCCACCAGCTGACCCCTTGGACCCCATGCTTTGAAAAGGGCGTCTGCCGTTCAAGGGCGCCTGGCGGAACCACCTCAGATGGAGACTTCCCAGGCACAGACACCTCTCAAGCCAGAAAGAAGTTGTAGCGCCCATGCCTGGAATCCAGGCCCCCTTTTCGAACACCCTGACTGACCCCAAGCCCAGGAGGCAGGGAAAGGGGAGGTGTTCCTGGACTCCACTCTAACTCTTCCACCCCAGAGTGACACGCCCGTCCTCTGGGACTATCCTGATGCCAGGTAATTTGCAAACAGATTAAATAGCAGCAGTCCTAGAAGATTCTTTAAAACATTTTCTAAAATATATCCAGAGCAGGAAACCAGCCAGAGAAGTGGTTGGGCCTTTGGATGACAAAGGAACGAAGGGGTTGGTAAAGGCAGGTGGGGAGATGGCAGAGGAGAAGCTCCGTGACTTTTCTGCTTCTGCGTTCATGGTGGAAACTGGGGGGGGGCACATCCCCACGCCTATTTCTTATATTTCCAGGGAGGGACTCTGAAGAACTGAGACAGAGTGAGGTGACCAGAGATGAAGATGAACTACTGGGGAAATTAAAAATCGATTCAGGTCCTGATGGCATACACCCAAGAGCTCTTAAGGAACTCAGTTGTGAGATAGTTGATCTACTAACCCATATCTGTAACCTGTCACTAAATTCAGCCGCTGTCCCAGGAGACTGGAGGGTAGAAAATATGACACCAATTTTTAAAAAGCTATCCAGGGGGAACTAGGAACATACAGGCCAGTCAGCCTAACATCTGTCCCAGGTAAATTAGTAGAAACTGTAACCAAAGATAGAATTGTTAGGCACACAGAGGGACAAAACCTGCTGAGGGAAAATCAGCATGGTTTCTGTAAAGGAAGTCCCGCCTAAGCATCCTGTTGCTGTTCTTCAAGAAGGATCAAGCAGGTAGACAACAGTGAGCCAGTAGACATTATATACTTGGCCTTTCAAAAGGCTTCTGACAAGGTACTTCACCAAACACTCCTGAGTCAACTTAGCAATCAAGGGATAAGAGGACGAGTTCTCTTATGGATTAAAAAGTGGTTAAATGACAGGAGGCAAAGAGTAGGAATCAATGGACGGTTTCCACAATGGAGGGGAATCAGCACTGGGGTCCCACAAGGATCAGTACGGGACTGATACTATTTAATTTATTCATGAATGAACTGGAAGTAGGGGTGAGTTGTGTCATGGCCAAGTTGGCGGATGACACAAAATTATTATTAGGAAAAACTTTTTCATGGTCAGAGTAGTTCAAAGGTGGAATCAGCTGCCTAATTCACTGGCAGCTTTCAGGAAAAGGCTGGACGAATATTTGTCAGGGATGCTTCAGGCTGGTCCTGCACTGAGCAGGGGGTTGGACTGGATGGTCTGAGTGGCCCCTTCCCACTCTAGGATTCTAGGATTCAGGTTGGTGAAACCCAAGGCTGACTATGAAGACCTCCAAGAGGACCTCCACAAACTGGGTGAGTGGGCGACAATGTGGGAAATGAAATCTAGTAAGAACATAAGAGAAGCCAATGTTGAATCAGGCCAACGGCCCATCCAGTCCAACACTCTGTCACACAGCGGCCAAAATATACCAGGGGCCATCAGGAGGGCCAGCAGTGGGGCCAGGACACTAGAAGCCCTCCCACTGTTGTCCCCCCCCAGCACCAAGAGAATAGAGTGCATCACCTGCCCCAGACTGAGAGTTCCCATCTATACCCTGTGGCTAATAGCCACTGATGGACTTCTGCTCCATATGTTTATCTAATTCCCTCTTGAAGCCGTCCTTGCTTGTAGCTGCCACCACCCCCTGTGGCAGTGAATTCTGTGTGTTAATCACTGTTTGGGTGGCGAAGTAAGTGTCAGTTGGCATACATGGGGACAGAAAATCCCAACTTCAAGTATAGGCTAATGGGGGTCTGAACTTGCTGAGACTGAGAGGGGGGAAAGATCTCGGGGTCGTAGTGGATAGCTGAATGAAAGTGTCGACCCAGCGTGTGCTGCAGCACTGGTGAAAAGGGCAAACTCCGTGTTAGAGATTATTTAGGAAAGGGAGTGAGACTATTGTGACTCCCTTGGATAGATCTGTGGTGTGGCCTCATTCAGAGTGCTGTGCCCACCATGTCTCCCAAAGGACACTGCAGAGCTGGGGAAAGTGCCGAGGAGGGGGGGCCCACCAAGATGATTCAGGGATTGGAGACCCTCCCCTAGGAGGAAAGGCTGGAGAGCCTCTGGGACTTTTCGGATCAGGAAAGAGAAAACTAAGTGGAGGGGGGGGACATGAGAGAGGTTTATAAAATGATGCACAGGGGGGAGAGAGTGGACAAAGAGACATTTTTCTCCCTCTCCCAAAAGACTAGAACTGGAGGGCATCCAATGGAACTGATGGGCAGTAGGTTCAGGACAGAAAAAAGGAAACACCACTTCACACAGAGAGTGATTAAAACGTGGAATTCACTGCCAGAGGATGTGGTGATGGCCACAGGAGTAAACAGCTTCAAAAGGAGATTGGGTAGATTCACGGAGGAGAAGGAATGGCTACGAGCCATGGGGACTGAGAGGAACCTCCATATATAGAGGCACTAATCCTCTGAATCCCAGAGCCAGGAGGCAGCACTGGGGGAAGGCCTCGGCCCCTCGGCCCTGTTCTTGTACCTCCAGAGGGACTGGTTGGCCACGGTGTGAGACGGGATGCTGGACTAGAGGGACCCTCAATGGTCTGACCCAGCAAGGCTCTTCTGAGGTTCTTATCCCTAAACAGAGCTCTTTCTTTGACTCAGCTGTGCAGAAGGCTAAAGTTCTGGATCTTGGATCTAGTACAGCTCATTTTTCAATGAGTTATTTGGCAAGCTAAAGTCCTCCCCTAAAGTACAGCAGCCGTACTAGTAGAATCTGGAACGTGCCTAATAGCCAGTTTGGTATAGTGGTTTAGTGTGCAGGCTCTAATCTGGGTGAACCAGGTTTGATTCCCCACTCCTCCACTTGCAGCTGCTGGATGACCTTGGGCAAGCCACAGTTCTCTCAGAGCTGTTCTCTCAAGAGCAGTTCTGGAAAGAGCTCTCTCAGCCCCACCTGCCTCACAGGGTATCTGTTGTGGAGAGGGGAAGGGAAAAGAGTTTGTAAGCAGCTCTAAGACTCCGAATGAAGGGCGGGGGGTATAAATCCAATCTCTTCCTCTCTTCTTCTTCATCAGCCACTCCACCCTGGGCTCATCCTCTAGCATGTCATCCAATTTGATAGATGCCATCACCAGTACAGGGGGTGCAGTGGCTCATGTGGTTAAGATGCTGAACTGCAGACTGGAAGCTCAGTAGTTCAGCAGGTCGAGACCCGAGTGCCGCATGACGGACTGAGCTCCCGTCTCTGGCCCCAGCTCCTGCCAACCTAATACTTAAAAAGCAAGAAATTGCAAGTAGATAAATAGGTATCACTTTGGTGGGAAGGTAACAGTGTTCTGTGAGCCTCGACGTCTAGTCATGCCGGCCACATGAACATGGAAATGTCTTTGGACAGTGCTGGCTCTTTGGCTTGGAAACGGAGATGAGCACCGCATCCCTAGAGGTGGATTTGACTGGCTTTCGAGCAAGGGGAACTTTGACCTTTACTATCGCCAGTGCACTGATGATGCCCAGCTGTATCTGTTGATGGATGGACAGGCTATGCCCCAGATGTTTTGGCCAGGACATTGGAGGCTGTGGCTGGTGGGTTACAGTAGAGTTGCCTGAAGCTCAATCCACTGAAGACGGGGGTCCTGTGCCTGAGCCGTGGGGGGCAGGTGGGGGTGGGGACGGAGGACGCCTTTGACGCCAGGACCGAGGGTGAGGAGCTTCGGAGTGATCCTGGGTGCCTCGTCGTCCCTACTGTTGCCGGATCAGCTTTTTACCATCTTGGGCTGGCCCAGCAACTGGTCCCCTGCCTCTCCTCCCAAGACCCAGTCACAGGGATCCGCACAGGGCCGGCTCACTCACTAGGCGAACTAGGCGTTCGCCTAGAGCACACCGGCCGTTAGGGGTGCCAAAAGCCCCCACCAAAAAAACCCGCCTCTTCCCTGTCTTGCTGGCACACCCCACGACTGCGGGGCACACAGGCAAGCTGTCGCTCAGTGGAAGAGACGGAGGTTTAAACCCTGCCTCTTCCCTGGCTTGCCGGCGCACCCTGCAGCTGCGGGTCGCATAGGCAAGCCGGTGCTCAGTGGAAGAGACCAGCTTGTGGCGCCCTCCCTCTGTCTCCAGGCCCCACCGGGAGGTTGGCACCACAAGCTGGCCTTGCCTAGGGTGTCCAGACACCTCGGGCTGGCCCTGGATCCGCACAATGGTCAGCTCCAGGCTGGATTACTGTAATTCCGTCTATGCAGGGCTGCTCTTGAATTTGACCTGGAAACTTCAGCTGGTGCACAATGCAGTGGTGTGCCTCCTGGCTGGGACGCCCTTGTGAGCACGTATACAGGCAGGGCTCCACCAGCTGCCCTGGCTTCCAGTTGAGTATTGGATCAAGTTCAAGGTGATAGTACTAACCTGTAAAGCCCTCTGCAGACTGGGGCCAACATATCCGTGGGACTGTCTCTCCCAATATGTTCCTCGGAGAGCCTTACGTTGGCTGACCTGCTGCTAATCCCCGGCCCCAAAGACATCCATTTGGCCTCAACCAGAACCAGAGCGTTTTTGACTCTGGCCCCGGCCTGGTGGAACACTCTCCCTAGGCAGATCAGGGCCTGGTGGGACTCAGGACAGTTTCGCAGGGCCTGTAAAACGGAGTTGTTCCGCCCGGCCTTTGGCTGAGGCTACAGATCTCACATTACATCGGCCTCCCTTGCCCTTCTCTGCCTCAGCTTCTCTTGCTGCTGAGCACTTTAACTGCTCCCTCTGTGGACGTTTTACCCGCCTCCTGGTAGGCCAGCCCCTTGGGCACATGGGCAGCATACGCCATGGCGCTCGCCATCATGTCATAAAAACATAAGAGAACATAAGAGAAGCCAATGTTGAATCAGGCCAATGGCCCATCTAGTCCAACACTCTGTCACACAGTGGCCAAAATATACCAGGTGCCATCAGGAGGTCCAGCAGTGGGGCCAGGACACTAGAAGCCCCCCCACTGCTGCCCCCTCTAGCACCAAGAATAGAGTGCATCACCTGCCCCAGACTGAGAATTCCCATCTATACCCTGTGGCTAATAGCCACTGATGGACTTCTGCTCCATATGTTTATCTAATTTCCTCTTGAAACTGTCCATGCTTGCAGCTGCCACGACCTCCTGTGGCAGTGAATTCCATATGTTAATCACTCTTTGGGTGAAGAAGTATTTCCTTTTATCTGTTCTAACCCGACTGCTCAGCAATTTCATAGAGTGCCCACGAGTTCTTGTATTGTGAGAAAGGGAGAAAAGTACTTCTTTCTCAACCTGCTCAATCCCATTCATAATCTTATAAACCTCGATCATGTCACCTCTCAGCCGTCGTTTCTCCAAGCTAAAGAGCCCCAAGCATTTTAATCTTTCTTCATAGGGAAGGTGTTCCAACCCTTTTATCATTCTAGTTGCCCTTCTCTGCACTTTTTCCAATGCTATAATATCCTTTTTGAGATGTGGTGACCAGAACTGTACACAGTATTCCAAATGAGGTCGCACTAATGATTTATACAGGGGCATGATGATACTGGCTGATTTGTTATCAATTCCCTTCCTAATAATCCCCAGCATAGCGTTGACCTTCTTTATTGCAGCTACACATTGTCTAGACATTTTCAGCGAGTTATCCACTAGGACTCCAAGATCTCTCTCTTGGTCCGTCTCTGCCTGATCAGATCCCATCAACGTGTATTTATATTTAGGATTTTTGGCTCCAATGTGCATCACTTTGCACTTGGCCACATTGAACCCCATTTGCCACGTTGACGCCCACTCACCCATCCTCAACAGATCCCTTTGTGCCTCACAATCCTCCCTGGTTTTCACCACCCTGAACAACTTTGTGTCATCTGCAAATTTAGCCACCTCACTGCTTACTCCCAATTCCAAATTGTTAATAAACAAGTTAAAAAGCATTGGACCAAGTACTGATCCCTGTGGTACCCCACTGCTTACCACCCTCCAGTGAGAAAGTTTCCCCTTTATACTCACTCTCTGTTTCCTATTTATAAGCCAGTTTTTGATCCACAAGAGGACTTGTCCTTTTATCCCATGACTATTGAGCTTACTTAGGAGCCTTTGATGAGGAACTGTATCAAAAGCTTTCCGGAAGTCAAGGTAAATAATATCTATTGGGTCCCCCTTGTCCACATGTTTGTTCACTCCTTCAAAAAACACTAACAGGTTAGTGAGACAAGATCTTCCCTTACAGAACCCGTGCTGAGTCTGCCTCAATAGTTTTTGTTCATCAGTGTGCCTACTAATTCTTTCCTTAATAACAGTTTCCACCAACTGACCCGGTATCGATGTCAGACTGACTGGCCTGTAATTTCCTGGATCTCCCCTGGAGCCCTTTTAAAGATGGGAGTGACATTAGCTACCTTCCAGTCCTCAGGAATGGAGGCAGATTTTAAAGAAAGATTACATATTTTTGTCAGGAGATCCACAAGTTCACATTTGAGTTCTTTCAGAACTCTTGGATGAATGCCATCCGGGCCTGGTGATTTATTAGTTTTTAAATTGTCCATCAGTCGGAGGACTTCCTCTCTTGTTACCGCAATCTGATTCAGGTCTTTCAAACCCCCTTCCGAAATCGGTGCTTCTGGAGTGGGCAAACACTTCTCCTCTTCCACAGTGAAGACAGAGGCAAAAAATGCATTCAGCTTCTCAGCCATTTCCCTATCATCCTTCACTACTCCTTTTACCCCTTGGTCATCCAAGGGCCCCACTGCCTCCCTGGCTGGCTTCCTACTTCTAATGTATTTGAAGAAAGTTTTATTGTTGGCCTTTATGTTTTTTGCGATATGCTCCTCATATTCCCTTTTTGCTTGCCTGATCACAGACTTGCATTTTATTTGCCATGATGTCCTGCATCATGGGCTTTGCAGTTTTTACATTGTATGTACCGTGTACTGTGATTGTTTACCCTCTTCTTGTGACCCACCCTGAGCCTGCTTGTGGGCGAGGGGGAGAGAGGAACGTCAAAAATGCATAAATAAAAATGTGTCAGCAGCAGTGCCCCCTGACTGTCCACACCAGGCAAACTTGTCAGTCTGTATGAGATGACCAAGTAACCCAAATCAGACAGAAGAGGAAGAGGAAGAAGAATTGGTTTTCACACCCCACTTTTCTCCACCTTAAGGAGCCTCAAAGTTACTCACAATCTCCTTTGCCTTCTCCTTTCCCCACAACAGGTCCCTCGTGAGGCAGGTGGGGCTGATAGAGTTTGGAGAGAACTGAGACTGGCCCAAGGTCGCCCAGCAGACTTCCTGTGGAGGAGGAGGAGGAGGAGGCGTGGGGAATCAAGCCTGGCTTTCCAGATGAGAGTCTGCCGCTCTTAACCACTACGCCATGCTGGCTCTCACACCAGGCTGGCTGTCCTAAGAAATCACAACAACCAGAAACCAGTGAGGGAACATCGTAGTCTCCCTGGACACACTATCACAGAAAGGCACCGTTCTACCAAAACAAAACAGAACAAACACACACCTTCAAAGGGACTACACAACAGGAACATGCTGAAATAGAAATTAAGCACTGTATTGGTCATCCTGCTTAAACAGAGACATGGACTTCCTTCCTCATGGCAACCTCTAACAGCTCTACAGGACCCACATTTCAGAAATTGTAATTGGCTGTTCTTAACTCATCCTATCAGCCTGTAACCTTGCACCAATACCAGTTAATTCTCACTTAAGCTCCTTCTCCTGCTCCAGTGCTTTTCTGATGTATTCAGCTCTCTTTCTTAATCCATTATGTGTAACTGCTGATTCTGTTGATTTGTGGCAGGATTCACACCTAACCATTCCAACTTAACTCCTCCCTTTCCCCCTCGCGTGGAGAATCTACCTTTGGAAGAATCAGGGCAGATTTTGTTTACTCGCGTCTTTCTTTTTGTTTAATTTTTTAATGGCCTGAGGCTCAAGGTGGACGACACAGTCTCAGTCCAGGTGCTCAGCCGGATGGGGTGCCCAAAAGACAGCGTCATGGGATGAGGCTTCCAGAAATCTGAAACGATATTGACAGAAAGCCTAAGCATCGACATGGCACATTAAACCATGCAGAATTCACACGGGAGGGTAATGCAGCAACAGACAGTGGGGTACAACACGTGGCCGTATTGTGCCAACAGGGCCTTTCCCTTCGTTCAGCCATCTCCCCAAAGCATGCCATTGTCACCGGCGCAAAAAAAGCCCTCCTGAACCAGTCACTTTTGCATCGTTTGCAGAATACCAGGAGAGCGGGAGGCTTCCTGACCTCATCGGGCCCGCCTCTCCATAAGGTGGGGGCCACAACAGAAGAGAGAAGAAGAAGAGATTGGATTTATACCCGAAGGAGTCTCAGGGTGGCCGACAAACTCCTTTCCCTTCCCCTCCCCACAACAGACACCCTGGGAGGGAGGCAGGGCTGAGAGAGCTCTGAGAGAAACTGCTCTTTTTCAAGGACAGCTCTGACAGAACTACGACTTGCCCAAGGTCACCCAGCAGGTGCAAGTGGAGGAGTGGGGAATCAAACCCGGTTCTCCCAGATTAGAGTCCATGCACTTAACCACTACACTAAACTGGG
The DNA here is from genome assembly GCA_029375565.1 of Gekko gecko. Classification (NCBI taxonomy): domain Eukaryota; kingdom Metazoa; phylum Chordata; class Lepidosauria; order Squamata; family Gekkonidae; genus Gekko; species Gekko gecko. Next base: position 127,925,383 of record JAPDNY010000010.1, on the reverse strand, counting down.
AGGAGGAGGAGGAGACTGGATTTATACCCCGCCCTTCAGTACCCAAGGGAGTCTCAGAGCGGCTCACAAACTCCTTTCCCTTCCCCTCCCCACAACAGGCACCCTGTGAGGGAGGCGGGGCTGAGAGAGCTCTGAGAGAAACTGCTCTTTTTTCAAGGACAGCTGTGTCAGAACTATGGCTTGCCCAAGGTCATCCAGCAGGTGCAAGTGGAGGAGTGGGGAATCAAGCCTGGTTCTCCCAGATTAGAGTCCGCGCACTCAAACATGACACCAGACTGGCTCTCAGAGATTTTCCCCTCTTGTTTATTTTATCTAAGCTATTTCCAGTTGTAATGTATCCACTTGAGAACATGGGCTCCGGGCAGCCATGTGCTTGGACTGGTTCCAACCGGTCCACCATGTGGCCAGGCGAAGGGCCTGAGCTTCGCCCCGAAGGACAATGGACTAGTGGATCCTGACTCCCCTCCAATGGACGAGCAGGAGTTAATCCAATCAATGTAAATAGCGAATCACCGGGTGTGTGTGTGTTTGGGGTGTGGGTCACTTGGGAATAAAAGCCGGCCTGCGAGCCGGCTCAGTTGTCTTGTTCTTCATCTAATAAAGTATGTGAGAGCTGAAATCACTAGTAAGTCTCAGTACTTTTCACTGGCGACGAGGATGGGATGCCAACTCCCTCCATGAACAACGACCACGAGACGAGCACCGCTGACCGCCCCAACGCCGAAAGCACCGAACGCCGCCGCCGAGCTTCGTGTCCGCCTCTTCGGTTCCTGGGCACCGCACCGCTCCCTAGCACCGCTGACCCCGAGAGCAGCCTCGCTTTCAACGCCGCCAACTCTACGCCTGAACCGCGACCTCCACGGGTGAGCACCATGGCCGCTAGCAACGAGAGCTTCCCCGCCTTCGACATCTCCCGTCCCGCATACTGGGAGACCTGAATCGAGACGCTGGAGCGTCACTTCGAGATCCATGGCATCATGGATGCGGGTACGAAGAAGGCCTATCTCCTATGCTACTGCGGCATCGAGGCACACCTCCTCCTGAAGGACCTGGTGAACCCCCTCCTGCCGAAAGACGCGGCCGCCACCTACGAGATGCTGGTCAAGGCGTTTACCGACCACTTGGCCCCGAAGCCCACCAAGTTCGTGGAACGAATGGAGTTCTTCGCAAGAATGCAGGGCCCCGACGAAACATCTCCGGACTTCCTGGCCGGACTACACCGCGCAGCCACAAGGTGTGCCTTCCTAAACCAGTTCTTGGTGGGGCTGAAGGAGGCGAAGCTGCGCCGCAGGCTCATCAGCCGGGACGACCTCACTCTGAAGGCCACCATCAAAGAAGCGGCCGCCTACGAGAAGTCCCATGCGGATCGCCGGCCAAAGACGGTCCATCGCCTCCAGGACTCCGGCCCCTCTGATGACTCGAACGATGAGGAGGTCCTACAGGTGAACCGCCGATCACAGCAACGCAACAAGGGACTCCCCGCAACACCAACCCAGCCCAACGCATCTGCCTGTGCCAGCTGTGGCGACGCTCACGAGCGCCGGACCTGCCGTTTCCGGGACGCCATCTGCAGGGCCTGCAACAAGGCCGGACACCTCGCCCGAGTCTGCCGCTCCAAGGGCAAGCGTCTGGGATCCACTGCTCAACTGGACGCGGCAAGCCTGCACACCGTGACGACCCAGCGCCGGCAGACAGTATGTAACTTGCCCCCTGAAAGCCCGGACAAGGTGCATGTGACTGTCCAAATAGAGGGGTCCCCCTGCCAAATGGAAATAGACTCGGGGTCCTCTTTCTCTATAATTTCCACGGAAACCCTCAAAACTCTATGCCCCAAGGGGGGACCCCGACTGCACAAGCCACGGGGTTTGAAACTGACGGACTTTAACAAAAACCCAGTGGCGGTCCGTGGCTGGGGCAAGTTTCAGGTCCGATTTAAAGGGTTCTCGGGCTTGCTGGACCTGCTGGTCGTGGAGGGGCACCTCTCGAGCCTCCTGGGGTTGTCGTGGTTTGGGCCTTTGGGACTCCAAATAGCGGGAGTAAACCACCTCGGGACCGCAGACTGGGAGGCGGTTTGCCGTGATTTCCCCAAAGTGTTCGATGGGACCCTGGGGAGGTACAATGGGCCCCCAATTTCACTGGATCTGGACCCTAACGTACGACCCATCCGCATAAAGGCACGGCCCCCTCCCATAGCCATGCGGGAAAAAATAGAGGCCGAGCTCGACCGCCTGGTCGCCCAAGGAGTGTTGGAACCGGTCGCATCAGCGCGCTGGGAAACCCCCATTGTAACGCCAATTAAACCGAATGGGGCTATACGCATTTGTGCAGACTACAAATGTACCATAAATAAGGCCCTGCAGGACCACGCCTATCCGGTCCCGGTAGTGAGCCATGTCCTGGCCTCCCTTACGGGGGCCAAGGTTTTCGGTAAATTGGACTTGGCGCAGGCTTACCAGCAGCTGCCAGTGGACACGGCCGCTGCGGAAGCGCAAACCATCACCACCCACAAGGGGGCCTTCCGGGTCAATAGACTGCAGTTTGGGGTTTCGGTGGCACCTGGGATTTTCCAGTCCTTCATGGATTCCCTCCTTAAAGGAATTCCAGGGGTCCAGCCTTTTTTAGATGATCTGACTGGGACTTTTCACCAGTCTTCCTCTCTCACTCAGACTCACAGCAGATCCCATGATGCAAAGCACGCCTGCGGCAGGTTTTTTATCTGGTGCATTTGCAGGTGACACCGGTGGAAGGCCCTGCTCCGATGAGCAAAGCTGTCACGGTGGAGCAAAGGGTCTGGCAAGTGCCACACCACAGGGAAGGAACCTTTCGGCTCTCGCAAGTGCCTGAAACTCAAGGGCCTCGGATGCGCCAGGAGGCCCCATCAGGCAGCAGAGCAAAGGCCTGCAGCCAACACCTTGGCCGGAAGGTCTCACTGAAGAGGAAGAGACATGAGGGAGGCCAAACGCTGGGTGGGGACGGGGACCCACAGGAGGTAAACAATTTCCCTGCATACAAGGGAGAAAGGAGATTCCCTCTCACCCCATCCTGGGACATCTGACACCAAGGAATTCTTGCACCTGGGCTGCACCTGGAATTCTGACACAGCATGGAAGGTGCAGCAACCAAACGGCTGCCACACGAGGGCTGCCACAGAGGGTGGAGCCAGCCACAAAACGGTGGCCACAGCCGAACCTGAGTGACACAGTGCTGTGGGGGCAGCTGCTGCCAGAGCAACATTAAAAAAAAACCTCTACAGCTAATCAAATCTCCAAAGGCCAATCAGATGCCTTGCTGGGCAAAAGCAACACTTGGCCCCACCCACTTCCTAAAGACACTTGGCGGGCACCAGAAAAGGTATCGTGGGCACCATGCTGAGTGGGGCCCCCTGTTTTAGAGAATAATATGAAAGAGTCTCAGACCCTTGTAACATCAAATTCACTCACCTGAGCAGGGCCTTCTGCAGCTGCCACCCTGCAAATGGGCAAACTGACAACTGCCCGTGCACAGTGCCTTCGCCATGGTGGCCCCACCTTATGGAACAGCCTGTCAGAGGAGGTCAGGAAGCCTCCCACCCGCCCTCCCGGCTTTCTGCACATTTTCTAAGCAGGCAGGGGGGTTGTGGTGTTTGAAATGACTGGCAAAGTCACTTAGAGAAGCTAGGAGGGACTGTGGTCTATAGTGCTGCAGGGAGCTTGCTGAGTATCCTGGCTTTCAGGCTCCAAGTCTCAGGTGCCCAGAAGATCAGGCAGTGCAGGGTCCTTTGGCACCAGGTCCGAGGTTCAGAAGTCAGGCAAGATTATGCCTGGGATAGAGCAGGTCAAGAAAGAAGTACTTTTCTCCCTTTCTCACAGTACAAGAACTCCTGGACACGCAAGGAAATTGCTGAGCAGTCGGGTTAGAACGGATAAAAGGAAGTCCTTCTTCACCCAAAGAGTGACCAACACTTGGAATTCACTGCCACAGGAGGTGGTGGCGGCTACAAGCATGGGTGGCTTCAAGAGGGAATTGGATAAACTTATGGAGCAGAGGTCCGTAGAATCACAGAATGTTAGAGTTGGAAGGGACGTTGCACGTCATCTAGTCCAACCTCCTGCACTCTGTAGGAGCAGAGCCGAAAGATAGCCCTACAACATACCTGAAAGATGGTTGTCCAGCCTCTGCTTGAAAACATCCAGCGAAGGAGCATCCACCACCTCCTGAGGCAGGCTGTTCCACTGCTCAGCCACTCTCACAGTCAGGAAGTTTCTCCTGATATTTAGCCAGTATCAACTCCCTTGTAATCTCCACCCATTAGATCTACTCTTGCAATCCGGAGCAAGAGAGAATAGATCTGCTCCATCTTTTACATGACAGCCCTTCAGATACTTGAAGACTGCAATCATGTCCCCTCTAAGCTTTCTCTTTCCCAGGCTAAACAGACCCAACTCTTTCAGCCTTTCCTCCTAAGACTTGGATTCCAATCCTCTTACCAACCTGGTTGCCCTCCTCTGGACATGCTCGTGCTTTTCAACATCCTTCCTAAAGTGTGTTGCCCAAAACTGGACATGGTACTCCAGGTGAGGCCTGACCATAGCAGAATCGGGTGGAACGACCACCTCCCGTGATCTGGACACAGTGCTTCCGTGAATGCAGCCTAAGATTGCATTAGCTTTCTTCACAGCCACATCGCACTGCAGGCTCATGTTGAGCTTGTGATCAGCCAGAACACCTAGATCCCTTTCACATGTGCTGCTGTCAAGCCAAGTCCCTCCCATTCTATATCCGTGCCTTTGATTTTTTGTGCCCAGGTGTAGGACTTTGCACTTATCTCTATTGAAATTCATTTTATTTGTCTCAGCCCCCTGTTCCAGCCTATCTAGATCATTTTGAATCCTGACTCTGTCTTCTTCAGAATTAGCAATCCCACCCAGCTTCATGTCATCTGCAAATTTGATAAGCATCCCCTCTATGTCCTCCTCCAGGTCATTTATAAAAACACTGAACAACACCGGGCCCAGGAACGAGCCCTGTGGCACTCCACTCGAGACTTCCCTCCACCTAGATCCCTTCATGGATCCATCCAGCGGTTGCTCCATCCAGCCCACACTTAACCAGCCTATCCTCAAGGATATCATGAGAAACTTTGTCAAATGCTTTACTGAAATCTAGATACACGATATCCACAGCATTGCCAGAGTCAACCTTTTTGGTAACTCTGTCAAAAAAGGAGATAAGGTTGGTCTGGCATGACTTATTCTTAATAAACCCATGCTGGCTACTACCAGTTAACTCATTCCGTTCAAGGTGCTCACAGAGTGTTTGATAATCTGCTCTAGAATTTTCCCAGGTATTGATGTCAAGCTGACAGGCCTGTAATTTCCCGGGTCCATCTTTTCCCCCTTCTTGAAGATCGGGACAACATTAGCTCTCCTTCAGTCTTCCGGCACAACACCAGCACTCCAGGACATCTCAAAGATTCTTCTTCTTCTTCTTCATCTACCTAAAACAAAACCGGCGTTAGCACCTGTGGTATTATGATAGAGTCATAGAGTTGGAAGGGGCCGTACAGACCATCTAGTCCAGGGGTGGCCAGACTTGCTTAGCATAAGAACCACACGTCAGAATAAACGTCAGATGTTAAGAGAGCTGCAAGACATGGAAAAAGATGCAAATTTGCTTTTTACTGGCATTAAATTAGACTGTGTGAAGGAGCTGCAGGCGGCTCCCAAGCTGCCATTTCGGTGCCCCCCCCACCGACAAGTCCCCCCTGCCCAGGGCAGGACCAGCCAAGAGCATCTCTGACAAATATTGCCGTAAAAGGTGCCCTGCTGGACCAAGCCAGTCGTCCGTCTTGTAGTATGGATGGGGGATATATAATGATTTTTTAATTCAGTTTACTCATATGCTTGTATTTTCTGATTTTGTGGAGATTTTATTAGAATTTAATAAAAGCCTATTAAGTGGTAGGGCCTCTCTGTTGTAGGTCAGAGTGTCTTTTTAGCTGATGCCGGCAGACAAGAAAACAGCATTATTTTGCTGGTGCAGCAGAAGATGGGTTTTATAGAGTTCACCGTATAGAGTTCACGGTTTTAGTTGTTTGGGGTAAAACTCTGCAGTGCCTGGGTCAAAAAAGGGCTTTCGTTTCATATCAGGGGGGAAAAAACCACTTTTTTGTTTGGGTAAGAAGAATCCTTGAGGATTCTTGCTATTAAGGGTGAGGCTAAATAAGCATTCAGGATATCATGTGCCCCCCCCCTTTTCCTGCCTTTAACCAGTGAGTGAATCACTACTCAGATGGCGCTTTGTGATTTTTGTGACCAATCACGAACCCCGGATATTGGCATCTTAGCGATGTCATTCTGGGTATTAAAATTTCACGTGCATCCTTATTGCGGTCAGAAGGCAGTCAATTCTGGATCGGCTAGTTTGGCCTAACTGTTTTATTTATTTATTTATTTATTTATTACATTTTTACCCCGCCCTCCCCGCGAACGGGCTCAGGGCGGCTTACATAGGGGCAACCATGTGCCAGAGCAACCCAACTTAAAACCATATAAAACAATTAAACAGTTTTCAGGTGTTTTAATTGCAATTGAAATCAGTGAACATCCCTCCTCATTCTGACTTCTCTTTTTGGCTGGAAATCTGCTTGTCCTACGTCTAGCCTGGCCTTGTTTCACACGATGGCCAATCGCATAGGTGTCAACTTCAGGGGGCTTGAGGGCTCTGAGGCTACCTCCGAAATTTTCCAGGGGTGACTGAGCCCCCCCGGGCAACCAGGCTCACAAGCCTTGCCACTATCACCCCACACCACCCCAACCCATTTTGAAAGCGGAGGGTTTTTTCCTCTGCTTTCTGAGACTTCAGGTGGGATGGCATTGGCAGGAAACTCAGGGCTTGCTTCCTGAAAGCTAAGCCCCAGCTCCTAGAAACCCTCAGTTGGGCCTGGTGGAGCTGAGGGCTGCACATGTTTTCAGTGCTTTCAGCTTTCCCGCGCAGAAAGGTAAGGAGCTGTCCTGGGGCTCCAGTGAGGGTGGGGGGGATGTTTTCAGGGGTGGGGTGGTGGGCACTAGGCAGAGAGTGCCCAGGCTGGCTGGCTGAGGCCAGCCTCAGGGTGGCTGGGTGCCCGAGCACCTTTCCTGTGGCCTTGTGCCGCTGCTCTTGTTTTCCCGCTCTCTGCAAAGCTTGCCTTGCAGAGAGCCATGCGAGGAGGTTGGGGGGAGAGGCTGGTATCCTTGAGGAGGAGGATTGCCAGCCTCAGGGAGGCTGGGCACGCTGCACCTTTATTCTTCTGTTTCCCCACACACACAAGGCTTGCCTTGCAGAGACATGCAGGGAGGTCGGGAGGGGGGGAGGCCTGCATCCATGGAGGATCTCTGGGCAGCTGGGTGCCCGGACACCTTTCCTGTGTCCTTGTGCCGCTGCTGTTGTTTTCCCGCTCCTGAGTTTGCTACTTAACCAGACCCCTTTATTTCCTCCAAGAGGAGACTCTTCTGAGTTCTTTGTTGAGCTCTACCCCTTCCCTTGACAGAGAGAGGATATTAGGAAAGCCAGGAATCAGCAGTTTACAATCACTGAAATCGCACACACAGCCCATGCAGGGGGAGGGGGAGGGCAGGTGAAACCGCGAAGAGTTTAAATGCATACATTCAAGACCAACTCTCCCCTGAACTCCTGGATAAATTATGGAGAGGGATTTCTATTTTCTTTCTTTTCATTTCTCCCCTCCCTCCCCCTTCTTTCCTTCCTTCCTTCCTCTCTCTCTCTCTTCCCATCTATTTGCTTTCTTTCCACTCTCGCCTCCCTCCCTCCCTTGTTAAAACATCCCTAGTTAGGGTTGCCAGGTTCCCCCTGTCCACCTCTGGGGGATGGGGGGGAGGGGTGGCCCAATACAGGTTGGGTGACTCCTGGAGATTTGGGGATGGAGCCTGGGGAGGACTGGGACCTTAGTGCGGTACAATGCCATAGAGTCCACCCTCCAGAACATCCCATTTTCTTCAGGGAAACTAATTTTTGTAGTCTGAAAATGAGCTGTAATTCCAGGGGATCCCCAGGTTCCACCTGGAGGCTGGCACCCTTAGCTCCAGTGCTGAAACTGGAAGCTCTGGTTCTTCTGTATGGTGGATGCAGACCACTGACATTGGCTTGCATCTGCTGAATCACCTTGCTTCATGTAGGATGCACAACAGCCAGGTGGAGCAGGGGAGGGGTGTATTATACTTAGGTCTATATATCCTTGATTGAGAACAGGGTTTTTTTTCATGGTAGTGGGAGGTGGGCTGCTGCTCTTCTTTCAATCTCCGTTTCATTTTTAAATTGTAAGCCCATCTGCATGAACAAGATGGGGGGGGGTGCAGATCAGAGGCCTTTTAAAATTTCCTTTTGATCTGTGTGCAGCCCAGAGAGAACATTGCTAAGGGATGTGCCCTCTATGTTCATGCTCTTTGTTTTGCTGTTACTTAAAATGCTGTGGTCTCCTGCCAACCTAGCAGTTCGAAAGCAAGAAATTGCAAGTAGATAAATAGGTACCACTTCGGTGGGAAGGTAACAGCGTTCCGTGCACCTTGGTGTTTAGTCATGCCGGCCACATGACCACGGAAATGTCTTCGGACAGCGCTGGCTCTTCGGCTTTGAAACGGAGATGAGCACCGCAACCCTAGAGTCGGATTCGACTGGCTTTCGAGCAAGGGAACCTTTACCTTTACCTTTAAAATGCTGTGGTAGGGGCAACCAACTGGGATGTACTAAAAGGAATGACAGGATTGCCCATTGGAAATAATAGGAGAGGCTTGAAGGCCCATTGGAGATAATAGGAGCCAGGAATGCCAGTTGACTTGCATGGGCTCTGCTGAAATACACTGCAGCCCAAAAAAAAGTTGCAAAGAAAATGCAGAATGGTTTTTCCAATAAGGTTTTTTGGTCCAGATAGACTATTCTAGGACTGTAATGACAGTTCCCAGAGTGGAAAAAGAGTCCCTAGCAATAGAATCTGTGCTGCATTTTAAGGTGAAGTTTCTAAGCAGTGTGCTAAGAAGGCACCTGTTCCTGGGGTTAGCCCAACCCAGGGGCATTGCTAGGGGGGTTCCCAGGCCACCCTAATTTTCTGGGGAACCCCTCCCTAAATGCCACATAGTTCCACCTCCATAGATAGTGACAATGGCCTGTGATGTCACTGGCTCCTCCCTATTAAGTCTTTGGGTCCCAGTTCTTTTAATGACTTAGCAATGCCTCTGGCCAAGCCCCAGCCCCCCCTGGGAAATTGCAAAGTCTACGCCCTTGGCCAATCGGTTGCCCTGGAAGGCCGGGAGAGCAGGGCCCGAGGGCCAGGTCCTTCCCCTGAAGCTACCACCCAGTGCCGGTCCTCAGAGGTTTCCTGCCTTGGGACCTAGAGGGTCCCTTCAGCCATCCTGGCTTGTAACTCGACACTCTTCCTTCCAAAGAGGAGACTGAACGATAACATACTGATGGATTCAATTACCAACAATCAATCAATATATCTCATTATCAGCCACGGGCCCATCTGTGGATACTTAAATCCAAAGACTGGAGCCGTGGACAGACAAGACCAATCTTTCTACAGACTTGAGGAGAGCCCTAGCTTTGCAGAAAAATCTGAAACCTAAATAAAAAAATATCTGTTAACGGGCTAAAACCTTGCAAAACAACAGAAGCATACCCTGAGCCTCTGAGAAGCAAATGCCCTTGGAGATCCCAGGGGCCATTGTGGGGGTTGCTAGACAAGCACCTCAATATTGCCAACTTTTGGACCTTGGTTTCTGCCTCTGAAAGCCGGAGGGGGGGAGGGACCCCTCCAGGCCTGTCTGGGCCTCCTGCTTCTCCCCCTCCTGCCCTGGAGGGAGGGCTCCTCCGGGCCAAGGCCACCTGCAGCCCTTGGGCAACTCGCTACCCGGCAGTCTGTGCAGCTCACGCACACACGCCCCCCCCCAGGGCAGTGGTGGCTACAATGTGAGGCCGCACAACTCGCCGGCACCCAGGAGCAGCCTCCAAACAACCTGTGTAGCTCGGCAGGGCCCATCGGTGAGAGACCGCCAGCCACATGACTCATCCGAGCAACTTGCTCCTGTGTGGCTTTTGCAGCTTGGCCAGACTTTCCCAGCTGGAGGGAAGGAGAGAAAGCCGGCAGCCAGCAGGGTGTCATGGGCACTGCTCCCTCTAAGCGGTGGAGTCTTGTGAGCAGAAATTCTGCCTTGTGAGCTCCTGGCATTAAAGTTGTGAGCGGGCGATTTGGCTCCTGCATAAATTATTTTGCTCCGGAGCCCCATCCTTCCTGAGCTGAGACAAAAAACATCCGTGAGCCAGAGGCTAAAAAACTGTGAGCTAGCTCACACTAACTCAGCTTAGAGGGAACGCTGGTCATAGGCAGAGGAGGATCTTGGAGACTCAGGTTTGGATACCCCCCCCCCGCCGCCACGTGAGCTTCCTGGGTGACGCTAGGCCAGTCACTCTCTCGTCGGCTGACCTACCTTGCAGGGTTGTTTTGAGGCTGGAAGGGAGGAAGGGAGAGCCACGTATGCTGCTCTGTGTGCCCCCTGGGGAGATCAGTGGGGCAGAAACCTACTAAAGATATAAGTGAGAGCAGGAGTGACTCTGCAGCTCACGTCTAGGGGAAGACTTTTATTTTAAAAGGTCTTCGTAAGGACATCAGAAGAGCCCTGCTGGACGGGGCCAGTGAGGGTCCCTCCAGCCCAGCCTCCTGTCTTCTCACACCATTCCTCTCTCAGGCGGTTCCACGGGAAGAAAACAATACAAATGGTAACAGCCCAAGACAACTAATAAACCAGAAAACAGGCTGACACTTAGCGCTTTAGGATGAAATAAAATACAATTTCTCTACTGTATTTAAGAAAGTTATTTTATGATAGTTATTAACATATCCACGTTGTTGCATACTCTTTTTTCATAAGCACACCATAAGTACAGAAAAAACTCCCTGGGGTTGGCTTTCGTTTCGTTCACAGCTTCATCCGAACACACTGAAGCACCTTACACAAAAAGGACAAAAGAAGATTATACAGTGAAATCCAAATTATACATCTATTCAAGTTATTTTATATACAATTGTTTCCATTCAATAAAATATTATGAGACAATGTACGGTGGTGATCTCTCTTGAAAACCTACTATTCATGCTGTCTTCACATGATATTCCGTGCCCTGCAACACATACAGAAACTGCGCGTGAACAGACGTACCCCCGAGCCCCACCAATTCCAGAATCCACCAGCTGCTGAGAGCGGCTTGCCAGACAGGGCAGCAGTGGGAACCACAAGGAAGCAACAGGTCCCTTCAGTGCCGCTTGGCCTGTGCAGCCAACAAGCCCCATCTGGTTCAACATGCCCCAGCATACCCCCCTTCTCTCTCGAGGGGGGCCCCGCTTCTCTCTTGGCCTAGGCCCTGCCCACTGCCCCCCCCCCAGCAATTCCCACAGGAAGAGACCTTGGAAGGCCAGGCGGTCTGAGCAGGTTGGCACCGCATGGCATCGTCATCACTGGGAGAGAAGTCCCATAGGCTGCTTCTGGGAGGGTGCGCGGGAAGCACCTGCAGCCTTCACAGAGGAACATCTCGGTATGTATAGACATGTAGACGAAACAATGTCTAAAACTTCTTAAAATGTGCATGTCAGGGAAAGGCATGGTGCTCAGTTCCCTTAAGGAACAAATAATGAGTACACCAATTACAGCTTGGCAATGGACTCCTAGCTAGTTACAGGCACTAACTCTAAGCTGAGTGAGTGTGAGCTAGCTCAGTTTTTTAGCCTCCGGCTCACATATTTTTGTCTTCGCTCAGGAAGGATATGGCTCCAGAGCAAACTAATTTATGCAGCAGCCAAATTGCTCACTCACAACTTTAATGCCAGTAGCTCACATAGAATTTTACTCACAAAACTCCACAGTTTAGAGGGAACATTGGTTACAGGTTCTTCCAAAAGGCCCTGCAGCCTCGGGACGGACTTCCCTGTTCACCCAGAGAACACATGATTGACAGGCACATTAAGTTGCCAGTCACCCCAGAACAACAAAGGAGAATTGGCCTGCTACCGGGGAACAAAACTTGTGTGCATTAGGTCCTCTGCATTTTCAGCTTTATTTGAAATCAGGAATTAAGTCTCTATCCCCCACCGTTGAAAAGATATGCCTTTCCACTTATATCTTCACAACAAAAGGGTCTGGCAACTTACTAAAAAACAACTACAACTGGGAACTGAGGGTACCTGGTACACATATTTGCTAAACTGGGGCAGGGGGAGGGAGGATTCTAGTGCCAAGTTTTTTTTTAAAAAAAGGAAGGTCTTGTGTGGTGATGGCGTGGGGGGGGACAGCCACTGTGGGGACGACCTCAGAAAAATTGGGGGGGGGGCTTGGCAGGGCTGCCTCCCCTCCCGGAGAGACAGGGCTGACTTTTCACCTCTCCCCAATTTTCCTTCCTCTTTCACCATCTTTAGAGGAATGTGAGGCACCCGGGAGAGTCGCGCCGCCTGGGAGGGAAGGGGGGGGCTTCTAAGCCCGCCCCTTCCTCAGCTCTCCTAGGCGCTGGGCCATCTCCAGGCCCCACCGGGAGGTTGGCATCCCCGGTGGGGTGGGCGCCCCAGGCAGTCCTGCCTAGGGCGCCCAGACACCTGGGGCCAGCGCTGGCCCTACTTCCAGGTGCCCGGCACGCCTCACGCCTCCCTCTGTCATGCGGAGCGCAATTCATATTCCGGCCGGCTCCCTTGGCGCGGGGGAGGGGGCTTTCCGGTTCTGCCTGTCTGTCCCCCCCCTTCTCTTTTGCACGGTATCCTACCGCAATCGGCGCAACAAAGAGCGGCATGTGTTCCTCAGTAGTCCTGCCCGGTTTTACTTTACTGCCCCTCCCCTACTGAGCAGCCACGTGGTTTGCTTGGGGATGAGATCGGCTTCGGGTCAGGGTCGTAAGTGGGGGGGGGGCGGCCCCGAGGCCCGCGGAACCGGCTGCTGCTGCCTGACACCCCCCCGCCTCCCGAAGCGCTGGACAAACGCTCAGAGAGAGAGCCCCCCCCCCCAGGACGGGGCCAAGAGTGCCCGCCTCGACTGCCAGGGCGGCCGCCCGGGGACCAGCCACAGCCACAGCCCCCGCCTCCTCCCCCTCCCGCGAGGGGTTCTGCCCGCAGCTGGATCCGCCGCCGCCTCCGACGGGAGGGCTCTGGGCGCTCCCTGCCCTCCTCCTGGAGCCAGCGGAGCAGAGGCGGCGGCCGACCTCGGTGAGGGGGGGGGGAGACGAGCGCCGCTGCCCACCCGCCCCGCTGCCAGCCAAGCAGGGCCTGCCGCCGCCGCCGCCGCCATCGCTGCTCCAGCGCCCCTGGGGCGCCCCCTCGCTTAATTAAGCCCGGGCCTCTGGAGCGCTGCGCCGGGTCAGGAAGCAGCAATGAAGCGCCGCCGCCGGCCCCGAGGGGCGTCGACGTCTGGGCTGCCAATCGCCCGGGCGGGAGGGGACTGGGGAACCGCTGGACGGCAGCCGCGGCGGCCCGGCCATCGATCCTAAGTGGCTCCTAATTGATTGCCAGCCCCGCCTGGCTTCGCTCCACAGGTGACGTCCCGCCAATTACGTGCCCGGCTCCGCGGCTCCCCAGCGCCCCGGGCCGCTTTCCCTCGCCACCCGCGCAAGCCGCCCGCCCTGGTGGTGCCCGAGACACGTCCCTCCCCAGCTCCGGGAGGCCTCCTTCCCTTGCGGAGAACGCCGACTGCCGCCTCCTCCTCCTCCCCGGGTCGCTGCGTCTGGAAAGACCCGCCTGCCAGTGCCAGGAGAGCCGGGGCCGGCGCCGGAAGCCCTGCCGGGCCGCGGCCTTCCCTCCTGCCCAGCGGCCGCTTTCTCAGCCCGGCCACGTCCACTACGAGAGCCATTTTGCCTCGGCCGGCCCCTCCCCCCCACCGCCACGCCCCGGGAGACGCAGCCGTCTGGCCTGGACGGGTCCGGCGCTTACCCGTTCAACCGCCCCCGCCCCCCCATTGCTGCGAGAGGAGCGGGGAGAGGAGCGGCCGGGCGGCTCCTCCGAGCTGGTGGGGGGGCGACTGGGAGCACAGGGCTGCTCGTTGCTGGGTGGGGCGGCGCTGCACTCTGGACACGCTCAGAGGCAGTCCTGGGCCAGGCAGTGGCATGGAAAGCACCAACGCCCCCCCACCTAGCCCTCGAACCGGCCCCGAAGGAGAAGCGCCTGCCTGGCCCAGAACGCCAAGGCGCCCCCCCTCCCCCGAATCTCGCGGGAGGTGACCGGGGACGACGGGACCGAAGCCCCTCCGCGCTGATCGCGCCACCCCCACCCCCGGCTTCCCTCGGAGGGGCTGCTGTCAGCGGCTGCTGCTGTCTTTGTCTGCGCCGCCGCGCTCTCCCGCCCGCCCTTCTTGACAGCTTAATTTTGCACCGCGCGGCTCCCCTTATTAAAGGGAAATTCATTTGGCAGCAATTTCCCCGCCCGAGCGGCGCGGCGCTCCGAAGCCCCCCTCCCCCTCCCTCCGGGGACCTAATTGAATTACGGAGGGCGGCAGATCTGCATTATTGAAATGGGCCCGGGAGCCTGGCGCGCGCGGGGGGAGAGGGGGAGGGGAGGGGCACCGCTGGCGGCTCCGCGGCACCCCCCCTCTGCCGCATCCCCCCCTCCCAGGCCCCGGCCGCACCCAAAGACCGAGCGCCGCTGCAGGTCGGCGGAGCCTTCCCGGCGGCCAGGAACCACTCCCGGGCGGCGGGCTCTGGAGGGACCTGGCGGGAGAGGAGGAGGAGGAGGAGGAGGGAGGAGGGACACGAGGCTGGCAGCGCCTTCTCCGCGGCTGCGGCGGCGCCTCGCCCAGTTTTTGAGGTCCTCCGCCGTCCTTGCGGCTCCCTGCCTTGGCATCGGCGTGACTGCCCGGAGGCTCGGCTCCCTCCTCCTCTTCCCTCCCACCTGGGCCCCACGCTGGCCTTGACTGCCTCAGAATCACAGAGTTGGAAGGGGCCATAGAGGCCATCTAGTCCCCTCCGCCTCCTCTTCTCCAGACTGAACCTTCCCAGGTGCCCCCCCAGCCTTTCCTCGCAGGGCTTCTTCGTCTCCAGGCCCCCCACCCCATCGTCCTCGTCGCTCTCCTCTGCAGGCGCTCCGATCCGTCCACATCCCTTTAGAAGGGCGGCCTCCAGAACGGCAGGTGCGGCCTGACCAAGGCACTGTACAGCGGGACTATCACACCTTGCGATTTGGACGTTTTCCCCCTGTTGATACACCCCCAAGATCGCGTTAGCCGTTTTTGGCGCGGCACCACATTGGCCGCTCAAATTTAACTTGTGGTCCACCCGTACCCCAAGATCCTGTTCTCACACACACACGGCTGCCCAGCCAGAAGCCGCCTGCCCCCCATCCAGGATGCGGGTTCCTCGTTGTTGTTATTACCCAGATGTAGAAGGCCGAGGCGGCGCAGAGGCAGGGGGGGGCCGCTGGCGAGGGAAAGGGAGAGAAAGGAAAGGAAAGGAAAGGAAAGGAAAGGAAAGGAAAGGAAAGGAAAGGAAAGGAAAGGAAAGGAAAGGAAAGGAAAGGAAAGGAAAGGAAAGGAAAGGAAAGGAAAGGAAAGGAAAGGAAAGGAAAGGAAAGGACTGCTTCCCCCCCTCGCCCCCCCCCAGGGCCACCTCTTCTGCGCTGCAGAAGCCGCCCGCGCCGGCTTGCAGGCCGATCATCAGGATGCTCCCCGAGGATGCGGCGCTGACACGCCGGCCCGCCGGTTTTATTGCCTCCCAATCAGATTGTTTCATTGCCCCGGGTGGGCGGGGGGGGGAGGCAGCTGGTGGGGAGAGAAGCGGGCTGGGGGAGAGGCGGCCTCACGCGCAGAGCCCCCACCTCAGTGCGCGCGGAACCGGGAAGGGCGGGGCGCGCGCACGCCCGGGCCAAGCGAACCCATTTCTGTAGTGCAAGCGCGCCAGCCCCCGAGAGCCGCCGGCTGCGCTACGGGTTGGGGGGTCGGCGGGTTGGGGAGGGGGCCAGCCCCCCTGCCTCCCCTGTCCCTTAAGTTCGTTCCTCAGAGGAGCCCAGCGGGAGCAGAGCAGCGCTCCAGCCAGTCCAGCATCCTTCCTGCCCCGGGCAGCAGCCCCGGCGCCGCCGCCCCCCCCGCTGGCTGCCCCCCGCGCCTGCAGCAGCCCCCCCTCGCCCCGGCACTTCTCCTCCGGCGTGGCCCGCTCCTGCCCCCTCCTGGCACCGTGGCTAGTCGCCCTCGGTCCCCCTATCCTCCCGAAGCCGCCGGGCGGTCCCGATCCCTTCGGGAAGCCGCCACGCCCAGCCGTGAACCGCGGCGTTGCTGGGGCCTGGCTAGGAGTTCTTCTTCGCCCTGGGTCCGGGCCGTGCGGGGCCGTGCGTGCGGGTCTTCTGGGACAGCCCCCCCTCCCCCCGGCTTCTTAGCTGCGCCGCCGAACGGGCCGCCAAGGCCACACAGCAGGGCTAGAAGGAAAGGTCGCGGCCTGCTGTGCGGGTGTGTGTCGGGGGGATGTCCTCAACGCGCTGTGTCGGGGGGTGTCCTCAACGACCGCGACCCCGGCTGCTGCTGCTGCTGCTGCTGCGGCTTCTCGCCTGCGCCCCGGTGGCTCCTGCCTGGGATGGCTCCGGGCTCCCTCGGCCCGTTTCATCCTGTGTGTGCGCGCGCGCGCGCGTCCAGGCCTCGAGGAAGCGGAAGTCAGTCTCGCCAGCCCTGCAGGCAGCCGGAGAGAGCAGGCTGTTAGCCACACACCTGTGGGTGCCCGCTGGCCCTGGCCTGCGCCCCGCGCGCCCCGAACCCCACGCCCCTCCCCACCCTCCTGAGGCGTCCTTCGTGGCGACCCAGGCCCTGGCGCTGGCAAGACCGCCCAGGGGTGGAAGGAGGCGCCCAGGGCGGCGGCGTCAGGAGGCGCACCGAGGACTCCTCCGGGCTTGCTCCTGGGCCCAGAGAGGGCTGCGGCGGCGGGGGGGGGGGGGGCTGGCGGCGGTCCTCTCCAGCGGCAATTTCCGGGCGCGCGTCAGAGGGCATTAGGCGAGACGCTGCGCAGGGTGGAGGGGAGGGGCCGCCGCCGGGGGTGGGGTGAGGAGGTGTGCAGAAACAATTCGCCAGGGCCGGCAAAGCTCTCCTTCTAAGCCGGGGAGTGTGAGCAACAATTCAATTTTGTGAGCTACCAGCTGCTGGCATGGAACCCCGTCCTCCCAGCCCGGCCCCCTCCGGCCCCCTGCCGCCAGTCCTCCCGCCGCCAAAGGAAGGAAAGGGGGGGGCGGGCCAGGGCCAGGGTCTGAGTTGGGGGGGTGTCTCTCTGCGGGGAGGTGGGCGCCCTCGGGGTGATGGCTTTCGAATATTTCTGCGCCGCCTCTTTCTTCAGGCGGCTTACCATTTTTTAAGAAAACCATTTAAGTCATCGAACAGTGTTTAAACGGCAGGCGCACACAGAGAGAACATTCAAGGCAATTTTACAACACGCCGGTCTCTGCGCTGAGTGTCGCCAAATCCCTTCCGAATTACGGAGAGGCGGCGAAGGAAGGAACGCCCCCCGGAGCCTCCTCCCCTCCCCAGCCGCGCTCGGGCCTTGGCCACCGAGGGCCCTGGCCGTGGCTGCCGTGACGGAGTCCCTCCCTCTCCCGCGGGGCCTTCCGCTTCTCCTGGCAGTTCGCAGCAGCCAGCCTGCTCTTCTCAGAATGCGAGCCAAGGAGGAGAAGCCTCCGGCTGGCTCGCCGTCGCAGCTCCCCGGGATCGGCCTTCTTGGCGGGCGGTAAAGCTCTCCTCCCGCCGGCCGGCCTGGCCTGGCCTCTCCGCGGCTCCGGCGCCTGGCCTCCCGTCGAGTCTGGCTTGCCCCGCCGGCGCCCTTCACGCCTCCCTGCCTTCTCCTGGGTTGGGAGCAGGAGAGCGCCCGATCAGTCCGTCGCTGCCACACCGGGCACAAGCCGACAGAAGATTTCGCCCTCCAGGCACGAGGACGGTTAGGGCTGCTCCTGTGTCCGGCGAAGGCTATCGAATCTGACCCCCAGGTTTGTGAGCGCCCGCCCGCCCTCCTTCCTCCGCCCCCCAGTCCTCGGGCCCCGAACTCCGCTCAACTGGAACCCGCTCCCACCCCCTCCCCTTCCAGGCCCGGCGCGCTCTGGCCCACCCTGCCCGAAAGGAGCCGCCCGCCTTCGAAACAAAGCCGCCTCCGGCAGAAGCCTCCCGCCCCGGCCCGGCCGGGGATCCTCTGCAGGGCACCCGCGGGGCCCGCCGCAAGGCAGCAAAGCCGGGAGTCGCCCCCACCCCCAGCCGGTTTGAGAGGGGCCGGGCCGGGCCGGGCCGGGCGCTCTGCTCCTTCGCCGCCAAAGAGCGTGGCCGAGAGGCGGCCTTGGCGTCGGGGACTCAGAAGCAGCGCAACCAGACCGGCATTTGCCTCCGGATCCTCCGGGTAGCTCGGACACGCTCACCGGCAGCCGGATCATGGAAGGGAGACCCGCGTCTCGCAGGCCTCCGGACCGCTTTCAAATATTAGGGAAGGAAGGAAGGAACAGACGGACGACTGAATGTGGACAGCCCGAAGGGCCGACCCCAGCCCTCTCTGCCCGGGTGCCCGCAAGCCCCCCCCCGCCCAGCCCTGACCGCGGAGCCTTCCCGGGCCGCATTCTGCCGCCGGCCCCCGCGCCGTCCCTCCCCGTCCCTCCCGTCCCCTCCGGAAGACAGCTGAGGCGGCGCCGCGGGGTTTGTCCCGACATGGAAGTCACCATATGGTGCCCCCCCCCTCCCTAGGCGCGCGCGGCGGCGGTGGCGGCGGAATCCGCCGGCCCTTAATCGTTCCTGTAAACGGCCCATCGATCACCGCGAGGGAGGGGGGATTAAAGGCCCCGGAGCGGAGGGGAGCGCGGCCGGGCAGCGCGGAGTGACAGCTGCGCTTAACCCCTTCGCCCCGGCGGGGGGGGGCAGGGCGAGGGAAGGGAAGGGAAGGGAAGGGAGGGGAGGGGAGGGGAGGGGGCCTCGGAGGAGGAGGGGGGGCGGCTCTTCTTGCCCCTGGGGTTGGACTCCCTCCCCGGGCGCCAGGCCCCCGCTTGCCCGCCCGCCCCTCCCCTGCCTCCCTTGGAGGCTGCCGAGCCCTTCTCCGGAGGAGCCCTCCGCCGCTGGCCGCTCTCGGGGAAAGGGGGCGGACCGCGACTGCGGGGCCGCTCTGGGCGCTGCGGTTCACCCACCAGTTGAGTGAGGGCTCGCCCCGGCGTAGTAGCCCCTGGATGCCGCCCGGGGGCAATTCCCTCTCCCCAGGGCCGGGAGCCTCAGAGGGGCCTTCCCTTCGCTCCCCAGTCCTGGAAATGCGTGGCTGCTGCTTCCTTCTCTCCAGGCAGCCTCGACCAGCACAGGCCCCGGGCGAAGGGAGCCTCCCGGCGCCTCCGGGCCCGTTCCTGTGGGCGCCCCTCGAAGAAGGGGGGCGGAGAGGCCTTTCGGGGCTCCCTGGTCGACGTGTGCCGCCGCGTCCATTACCCACGGCAAGCCTGGGCCCCGCTCCCTGGGCCGGAGGGGACGAGGCGAATCCGCCGCCGCGCCACAGCAGCCTCCCGGCAGTCGCGGGTCTCTGGCCTGAAACTGGCCTCGGTCGGGGAGCTGCTCGGGCCCGGCGGTACAGGGCGGCTTGGGGAGGGGGGCGCGGAAGGGGGCGCGGGTCCCCCAGGCAGAAGGCAGGCTGGGAATCCCGCGGCCGGGGTCCCCCACGGGCGAAGGCCTGCTGGTGGCAGTGCACCCATATAGAGGAATTATGGCGCGATGTAGTATCCCAAATACACCTAATCACGGGATGTGACATTCCTTTAGATCCAGCACTGACCTTTCTTGACCTCTGGGGCCCAAGCAAGATCCCCAAAATCAGACGTGAATTGGTTTCCAATCGTCTTGCAGCGGCAAAAACGTCTATGGCATCTACATGGAAGTCAGAGCTGGCTCCCACCCGATCCAGCTGGTTCAATAAAGTCTGGAATCCCTTCATCAGGGGCACGATCGCAGGTCGCCTACAACAATCAGACACGCTGCCCAAGATTCTCCAGCCCCGAGGAGAAATGGCTTCCCTCCCTAGAATTTCCGGCAAACGGCGACCTCCAACCTCGTAACCCTGTTTACCTCAAAACGATGCTTCCCTAATCTACTTTCTCTGCCATATTGACTAGTCGTGAACATGCGTGTGATTTTTGAAGCTACGATTATTCTTATAACGCCCAAGGGATGCTTGCAGTATTGGTATCTTTTCCTACCCGGAACATCTATCGATTGTTAAACAAGGTTTGTTTATGTTACCTTTTGTCTTTTGTTCTGAACTGGTCTGAATTTATGAAAATTGTTTCTCCAAGAACACTATTGCTCTGTTATGCTTTGGGAAAATTAATACAAATTAAATTTAAAGAAGAAGAAGAAGAAGAGGGCGCTTCCCGGGCCACCCGAGCCCAACCCGCCCTCCCCCGCCGTTCTCCGCCCCCCAGCCGGGGGGCAACTGGGAAGGGCCTCGGGAAGGCCGGGGAGCCGTGGGGGGAGGAGCTCTCCAGAGGGAGAGCCCCCTCCCCCCGCCGGTTTGTTGAAGGGTCTTGCGTGTGGCCCCCGGGAGGGAAGCCGCCTCTCCCCCCAATCTCGAGAGGGAACGGGGGGGAGCTTTTCAGCGTTTCCGCTTCTGCTTTTCAGGGTGGGGGCGGGATGCTGCTGCTTCTGCGGGGGGGGCTGGAGGGGTGCCGGGCGGCGTGTCCCTCTGCTCCGCCTCCCAGGGGCGCCCGCGGTGCCTGGAGGGGCAATCCGCTCCCCAGCTGCCTGTGGAGCGGGGCGGGCGAGGGGACAGCTGCGGCGCGGCGCGGCGGGGCGGGGGGGGGGTCGACGAGCGTGCGGGACGGTGGAGCTATTTGTCGGAGGCTTTTACGGCCGGTCGGGGCAGTGAAATCCAAAACCCGCCCAAAGCCCCGCTCGGCGGGCCTTAATCACTCCCAGACGCGGCGCTTTTATGGGCCATTTAGGCCCGTAAAACTCCAGGCAGGCAAAGGCCCCTCCACAGGGAGGGGCTGGGGGGCAGAGGCCCGGAGGAGCGCCCCGAAAGAGCCGCCGGCCCGGAGGAGGTGGAGGAAGGCGGGGGGGGGTCGCGGAGGAGGAGGAGGGCGCCGCGCAGGGAGGGCGCGGGGGTCTCGGCAGCCCCCATCCCGGAGCTCTCCCGGCCCTGTGGCGCGCCGCGGCCCCTGGAACAGCTCTTCCCGGCCGGGCGGGGGAGGCCCAGCCGCTTTTATGGCCCCCTTTTATGGGGCTCTCGCAGTCTGCCTTGCATTAGCGGCCGGGGGCCGGGAGGGGCCGCGGCGAGCGCCCAGCTGGGCCGCAGGCGGAGAGGCCGGCCAGCGCGGCCCCGATCCACCAGCCTGCCCCGGCCCCGGCCCCGCCTGCACCCACGCCGGCCGCGCCGTCTCTCTCTCTCTCTCTCCCCCCGGCCCCGGGACAGGGAGAGCCGCCTCCCACCCCACGCAGAGAGAGGGGGGGGCTCTGCCGCCCCGGGCAAAGGACGGCGGTCCAGAGGCAGCCTGACCGGCCCGGGAGCCAAGCCGGGAACACGCTCGGCCCAGCCGGCGGCTCGCTCGAAGGCCCTGCGCTCCCGGCTCTGCGCTCCTCCTCGCTGGAAGGCCTGCGAGGTCGGGGGACCCCCGGAAAGGGAGCGGGGGGAAGCCGGAGGGGAAGCCAGAGCGCCTCAGAGCCGCTGTCCTCGTCAGAAGGGAAAGAAGGAGCTGCCGGAAGGTGCGGGCCGGTCGCCTCTCCTGCTGCCGCAAAGGGGGAACGCGAAGGCAAGTTCGGAGGGGAAAGGGGGCGACAAGGAAGGCAGGGAGGGAGGGAAAGAGAGAGAGGGGGGTAATAAATGCTGGGAGGGAGGGGGAGAGAGAAAGAGAAGGAAGGAAGGAAGGAAGGAAGGAAGGAAGGAAGGAAGGAAGGAAGGAAGGAAGGAAGGAAGGAAGGAAGGAAGGAAGGAAGGAAGGAAGGAAGGAAAGAAAGAAAGAAAGAAAGAAAGAAAGAAAGAAAGAAAGAAAGCCGGCCTTTCCCTGCCTGCAGAGGTTCTCACACCCAGGCCGGCGGAGCTCCCTTGTCCCTCCGCGGGAGGAGGGGATGGCCGGGCCGGGCCGGGCCGGGGGGTGGGGACGCCTGCCCAGGAGCCAAGCGGGGAGGCCGCCTGCAGCCCCCCCCCCGCCCCGCGCAGGAAGAGACCGCGTGCGGCTGGGCCGGCGGGGGCCAAGGCGGCGAGGCAGGGGCAGGGGCGGTGGTCCCTCCCTGGGAAGCGCCGAGAGAACCGAGGCCGAAAGAGGGGGCGGCGAGTCCCCTGCAGACCGACGGAGGCCGAGCAAGAAATCCCCGGCGGTGCGGGGGCAGCGGAGGGGCGCCATTCGGGCCGGGGACCATCTCCCCTCCCCTCCCCTCGGCCCAGCAGACAGACCGAGAGGGCGCGTCCATCCCGGCGGCCTCCCAAGCCGATGGCCGCTGCCGAAAGGCGGGAAGAACTCACCCAGCAGCCGAGCGAGCCGAGAAGAGGCCCAGCGCCCGGCAGCCACGGCGGCATCGGGTTGGCAGCGGTGGATCGGGGCCTCCCCCTGGAATGGAAGCCTCCCGTCGGGCCCGGGAGAGGGGGACTGGTGGCTGGGCGGTGGCGCCTTCTCCTCCTCCTCTGGCGGCAGGGGCTGAGAAGGGGAACCCCCTCCCTTCCCTCCCCCCCGCCCTCCCCCCGCCCTGAAACTTTGCTCACCCTTCCCCGCTGGCTCCTCCTCCTCCCCCTCCTCCTCGGGTGCCCAATTGGTGGCCCAGCCTGTGCGCCTTTAAGGCTGGAGCGCCGGGCGGGCTTGGATGCGACTGAACCGGCTCGTCAGCAGCCAGAGACTGCGAAGAAAGACCCGACGGCAGGAGAAGCCCCCGGGCCGGGCCGGACCAGGCCGCGCCGGGCCAGGCCAGGCCAAGCAGGGGAGGGGGCGGGGCGTGGGCGCCTGCCCCGCGGTGCTCCCAGGCCGGACTCCCCGAGCAGGGGCTGGACGCGGGCGGGGGCCTCTCCGAGCGGCAGCAGTGGCGGCAGCCGAGGCAACATGACCCCCAAGCGCTGCTGAGCCCCCGTCCCTGCTCCGGGAGCTGGGGGCAGGCTGGGGGGGCCTCCCCTCCCCCTCCCTCCCCCTCCCCCGGCAATGACCTCGGCCAAGGAAGGGAAAGCCGCCCCCCCGGTGCCGCAGCCCGCCGGCGGCGCAGAGGAGAGGCGCCGGAACCCGCTGGACCAGCTGCCGCCGCCGGCCAACTCCAACAAGCCGCTGACCCCCTTCGGCATCGAGGACATCCTGAGCAAGCCCTCCGGGCGCAGGGCGGCCTCGGCCCGCCTGCTGGACAAGGCGGTGACCGGCTCCTCCGGCGGCAGCCCCCGCAGCAACGGCGCGCCCGCCCCGGCCTCGCCGCTCTGCGCCCTCGAGGAACTGGCCACCAAGACCTTCAAGGGCCTCGAGGTGAACGTGCTGCAGGCTGCCGAAGGTAAGCGCCTGGCCCGGGCCGGCCTCTCTCTCCGGGCTGGGTGCCGGGGCGGTCGCGGGGCGGGCGTCGGGGACCCTGGGCCGGCGAGGCTCCGCGGGAAGGACTCGGCTGGGCTTCCCCACCAGGGCGCCGGGAAAAACGCGCGCTTCCCCCTGGAGTCCTCCCGGGCAGGGCTGCCGGAGCCGCCAACGGGGGGAAGCCAGGCCGGCGGGAAGGGAGTCTGTTGCCACGGGGTCTCTCTCTGGGGCCGGAACGGGAACGGAGGGGACGACGAGCAGAGAGTCGCGGGAAACTCTCCGCCTTTGCCCGCGCTGGCATGGATGGGAAATGCCGACCGCCACCCGAACGTGAGCAGCAGCGGCAGCGGCAGCCGCCACCACCACGGCCGCGCGACCGATGCCTCTTCCCGCCGGGTTCGGCCTGCCCGGCCTCCTTCGCGGTCCCGACCGGTCCCCCAGGAAAGCGCGGAGGGACTCGGATTCCGAAGCCGCCTTTTCTCCTCCTCCTCCTCGGCCTTAGGGGCAGCCAGTCCAACCAGCCAGCCGCCCAGGGTTCCCCCTGCGTCGGGCATCCCCGCGAGACGGTTCGGTGGCCCTGCTGGGCCGGCCCGGAGGAAAAGCTCCCCTCTCCCAGGAGGAGCCGAGCGAGCGAGCGAGGGGGAGAGAGGGCCCGTTTTCCTCTCTCCAAACTGGCCTCGGGGGGACCCGGTGGTTTCTTCCAGGAGAGCCGACCCGGACAGGTGCGGAGAATTCCCGGCTGGTCCCGAAGACTGTGGGGCGGGCCTGGGCTCGCGGAGGCTTCCTCCAGTCGGCGGCACCCTCCGTTCCCGGCTCCTGGCCAGAGCGGCGCGGGCTGGGGCGGCTGGCCCGGGAAAGCTCCGGCTCCCCTTCGGCCTGGACACGGAAGGGGCCCGATCCTGGCTTCTCGGAGCCGCCCGGAAGATCTTTTGGGGCCGGGGAGGCAGGGGCGCCACCCGTGGCCGGCGCGTCTCTCCGGCGGAGCCCGCCTGTGCCCAGCTCTCGCCCGGCTCCGAGGGACCCGGGACCAGCGACCCGCGTCCCGAGAACCGTTGCCCGGAGAAAGAGGGAGGCCGGGTCTGGAAGCGACCCGGACCGAAGGGAGCCTGGACTCCGGGACAGACCGAAGAGCGCCGAGATCTTTCTTTCCGCCTCGTGCCTTCCTTCGGCCTCAGGCGGCGGCGGCGGCTCTCCTTGGCAGCCACAACCAGGCAGGGAAAGGTCGTCGCCGGCCGGCCGAAAGCCCCGAGGAGGACCCCCCCCCCCTTTCGCCCACGGATTCGAAAACGGATTTCTTTCGCCTCTGCTTCTGCCGAACCCGCCTGTCCTCCTCCCTGGGAAGGAGCCCGGCCGCGTCGCGCCATCCGGCAAAGGGTCGGCTGCGGGATTCAGAGGCAGAAACCCCTCTTCCCACCCCGAAGGCTTTCAGGCCGCGGCGCGTTGCGAGGGCTGTCTTCGGGCGCTGGGAAAAGGGCAATTGAAACCCCTTCGGGTTTTTTTGGTTTGTTCGTCCGCGTGCTTATTTTGCATTGCTCCGTTGGAATACAAATTGGTCGGCCGGAAAGTTTTATTTTTTCAGGCTTTTCCTCCGATGTGTGTCTTTTCCAACCGCCTTCCCGCGGAGGCACAGGCGGGAGGGAACTCGGCCCACCGGCCCACTGCTTCGCCAGTACAATAGGAAACACCCCCGACCCTAAAAAAAAGCCGGAGAAGGAGAAGAAGGAGAAGGAGAAGAAGAGGAAGAGAAGAAGGAGAAGGAGAAGAAGAACTGGGGAGCCAGGGCGGGACACTTGGGGAGAGAGCGGGTAGGGGCGGGAAGAATAGTCGGGATGGGTAATAAGCAGGAGGCGGATCTGGCCCGCAAACCGGCCGGTGTGCAGATCTCTGACTCCGGGGCAGCGACGGGACCCTGGCCTCCTCCTGGCTGGCCGAGCCCCGGGGCAAAACCCGGGGGTGGATTAGGAGGGCCCCCCCCGCTCTGCCCGTCCGGCTGGTCCGAAAACGAGGAAAGCGGGGGGGGGGGCGCGGGCGCGCGGAGGGGATTTCCTTTTCTTCCGGGGGAAAGAGAAGCTCGAGGGCAGGTCCTGTTCGCTGCTCCTGCGAAGAGGACCAGAGGGCGACATAAAATCGTGAGAGGAAGGAAGGCCGGATTCCTCCTCCGCCGCCTCCGCCTCCTCCGCCTCCGGGGCTTTTGCCTGCTTCTTGGAGGCACAGCCGGGGTGGCTCGGGAGGCTTCGCAGCCTGGCTCGGCCGCCGCGCTTTTTATTATTGTTATCGCTATTGTTGTCGTTGTTATATTATTATTATTATTATTATTATTATTATTATTATTATTATTATTATTATTCACAGTCAGATATTTGACTGGTCGATGGCGTTCTGCAATTCGCGATTGCAAGTTCTAGGAAATTGCAGATGTGCCTTCGCAGAGTTCTGGTTGTTCCGAGCAAAAAGGTCTTCTGGAGCTGAGCTGGTCTTATTTGCTCCACGCCCAGAACGTCCAGGAGTTCCTTGAGACTTCCCCCTCCCAGAGGCGCTCTGACTCTGCTTCTTTCTGTTCTGTTCGGCCGTCTTCCTGAGACTGCCGTGCCCATGAGCCAAACCCTATTTCTCATCCCCCCCTACAGTCGTGGCACCAGGGGGGCTGTGCTCCAGGTGTTCATCCGTTTGAAGTCCCCCCTCCCCCCGAAATCTGTGTTTCCTCAGTCGCCGCGATCTTCTCTCGTTTGAGCGCCCCTGAATTTCTGGCCGAGCCGCCGAGGGGAATCCGCTCTTCCGGTAAAGGTTCCAGGGCAAGGTCGCTACAACTCTGTCGTGACGTTCTTTAGAATAAGGCTGAGCAATTTTACTGCAGGCACTGACCAAATTATCACGATCACGATTATTATTATTGTTATTGTTGTTGTTGTTGTTGTTATTGTTTTTGTTATTCTTGTTATTCTTGGTGTTATTCTTATTCTTGTTATCGTTATTATTCCAAATTACCCGAGAAGTAATTCCCCCGTCACAGACACACTTTTCATTCGACAGTTCCCCTCCTCAAAAAAAAAAATGTTTTCTGCCCCGGCCAGGCGGAAGGAGAAAAGGTCGGGCGCGGGGGTGGGAGGGGGCGCACGTGGGGAGGGGGGCGCGTCGGTCCGCTGAGATTTCCAGCGGGGTGTTCCTGACGGCGGCGGTTCGGAACGAAGAGAGAAGTCGCCCAGTCGTGAAACGTTTGCCTTGTTCCTTCGACACTCCGCTTGTCGTTTGCCCCCCCTCCCCTCCCGCAACCTCCCTCCGCCTGGGCGCTCCCACCCGCGGGGCTGAGCGGGGACTCTGGCTCCCCCTGGCCCTGCCCGGACCCCCCCCCTCTACCGGCCCCTGGCCCTCGAGCTCCGCGGAAGAAGGGCGCCGCATCCCCCGTCCGTCCGTCCGCCCGTCCGTCCGTGGGGCAGGTGCCTGGGCTTGGGCCCGGCGCTGACCCGCCCTCCTCCTCCTGGTCTTCTTCTTCTTCTTCTTCTTCTCCCCCCGCAGGCCGAGACCCGCTGGGCGCCTTCGGGCCGCGGCCGCCCTCCAAGAAGCGCCGGAAGTCGCGCACGGCCTTCACCAACCACCAGATCTACGAGCTGGAGAAGCGCTTCCTCTACCAGAAGTACCTGTCGCCGGCCGACCGAGACCACATCGCGGCGCAGCTGGGCCTCAGCAACGCGCAGGTCATCACCTGGTTCCAGAACCGGCGCGCCAAGCTGAAGCGCGACCTGGAGGAGATGAAGGCCGACGTGGAGTCCCTCAAGAAGCTGCCCCCCGCCGCCCTGGAGAAGCTGGCCAGCATGCCCGAGCTGGAGCCCGACCCCCTCCCACCCCCCGGGCGCGCCCCTCGCCCCCCGCCGCCCCCGCCGCCGCCTCCCCCGGCGCCTCCCTCCGCGCCAAGGACGGCTTCTCCGACGGGGAGGACGACGACGACGACGACGAGGACGACGAGGAGGACGACGAAGAGATCGACGTGGGAGACTGAGGGCCCGGACCCACCCGCCCGCCCGCACCCCAGGGCTGCCCGGGACCCCCGCCCGGCCCTGCGCGCCCCTTTCCCGGGTGTCCGCCCGCACACCCCTTCCTCCCGGCCCCGGCCAGCGCGGGTGCCGCGTCGCCTCGCCTCGCCTCTTGCCGCCCCACCGTCCTGCCTCCGGACACCCCGCGCCCTTCTCCCGCCCCCCATCTCCCCGAGGAGGGGCCCCCTTCTCCCTCCCGGCCCTTGCGGTCCTTGGGCGCTTCGCCTTTGGTCTCTGGAGGGGGAGGATTCGGTGCAATTTTTGGAAGACTTTGAAGGGTTGTGTTCTTTGAACTGATCTGTCCCGTGCCCTTGGATGTTCGTCTCTGCCTGTTCGTTTTGCCTTCTTCCCGGGGAGCGGGCGAGCGGCGCCCTTTCTCTCGGGGCGGGGCGGGGAGGGGGACCCTCCTTGCGGGCAGATGGCCGGTCCCTGGGCGGGCGCCAAGGGGTCAGATCCGCGGTATATTCCAGGCCGGGGGCAGTACGCCTTGGCCCAAGAAGCCCTTCGGGCGGCCTTGGCGCAACTCGGCTCCCGCGGACCTCCTCCAGGCTCGCTGTCCAGGCTCCGGTCCGCTCCGTTCTCTCTTTTGGCCGAGTAGGAGCCCGCAGTTCTCGCAGGGGAAGGAGGCCGTGGCTGGCCCGGTGCGAGGGGGGCTGCTCCCCCGCCCCGTTCCCTCTCCACCCCCGCCCTACAGACCCGCCACCTTGGAGCCTCGCCTCGCCTCGCCTCGCCTCGCCTCGCCTCGCCTCGCCTCGCCTCGCCTCTCCTCTCCTCTCCTCTCCTCTCCTCTCCTCTCCTCTCCTCTCCTCTCCTCTCCTCCCCTCCTCTCCTCTCCTCTCCTCTCCGTGCTGTGTGCGTGTAAATATTTGGAATAAAAAGAAGAAGATCCCCCCGATCCCGCCGCCGGCTCTCTGCTGCCTGCCGCCACCACAGGGCGGGAGGGGAGGCTGGAAATCCCGGAGGGGCGGCTGGGACCGATGACACGGAGAAGGGGCGCGGGGAAGCCGAGGGGGCTTGGATTCGGGGCTCCGATGCCAAGCGAAGGGCCCAGCAAGGCTTCGGGCTGGTGGCAGGAGCCCGAGCCAAGAAGTCGACTCGTGGGCAGCGGCGGGGAGCCGCCGCCTTCGAAGGAGTCTGCCCGTGGCCGCCCCCTCGCTCCAGGTCAGGCCCGAGGGGCCGCGCTTCCGCGGGCTTCCCCAGGCGCTCTGTCCCCTCGTGGCCGTCGCAGGACAGACGCGGAGGGGGCGCACCTGGGGCGGGGGGGCGGGCGGGAGACCGAGGCTCAAGCCCCGCGTGGCGGCCTGGGCGCTGCTCGGGGCCTGCAGTCGGGTGGCCCGGCCGGTCTGTCCCCGGCTCCTCCAGGACTAGAGAAGAGAAGGGCGGCCTCGGGAAGGAGCACCACCCCTAGCTCGGCGGCCCACCCGGGCCCTCCGCCGAGAACCGCTCCGACAGCCCCGCGACCCCTGCCCGGCTGGGTGGGCCAGCAGCCCGAGGTCTTCCGAATCCCGACCGACTACCGCTGGCCACGTGCAGAGTGCCCCCCCCGCAGCCGCTTGGGAACCCGGGCTGGGCACCGACCTGGCTTCTTTTCCAACAGGGGGAGGGGAGGGGAGGCGGGGGGGCTGCCGAGGGGGGGGCGGCTGGGCCGGGGGCTGCCGGCGGTGTGTCTGCGCCGCGGAGGATTCAATTAGGCGGCTGGAGGCGGCGCTGCCATCTGCTTCGGGGCTCCTCGGCCCTCTGCTGCCCGCCGCGCGGCGGGCGAGGGAGGAGGCAGCGCTGGGGATCAGCCAGGGGCTCGCCGGGCCTTTGTGGCGGGGCCACCTCGAGGCCCCCCTCCCCCGGGATTGGCTCCCGCCGCCGCCTCCCGCTCTCCGGATCGCCGCCTCCCGTGGCTGGGCCGAGGCCGAAACCTGCACAGGAGGTGGGAGTCGCCTTGCGGGGTCCGGTTCCAGAGGCCTCCTTCCCCGCCGCCTTCCCTGGAACTGGGCCTCCTCCGGGCCTCCTCCCCCTGCAGGCAGGACAGACCGGCGGCCGGCCCTGGAAGCCGCAGGCAGCCGCTCAGGTCCGGGGAGCTAAGCAGGGTCGGCCTTGGCTGGTATCTGGGAGGGCGACCTCCGAGGAGTGCCAGGGTCGTGTGAGGCAGAGGCCGGCGATGGCCAGCCACCTCCGACAACACGTCTCTTGCCTTAAAAAAACACCCCAGGCCTAGCTCGGCCCCCCGGGTTGGTGCACAACACTCAACGAGCGAGCATTTCGGGCTGCCAGACCACCTTGGGGTCTCCTGGCCCTTCCACTCACAAGGCCCCGCGGGAATTAATTCACTCACTCGCCCTGAGTTCTGGAGGCCGCCCAAGGCTCTCGGCCTGCCCCGGGCCACTCCCCCCGAGCAAGGACCGGCGGGGGGGAGCGGGGGGGGCCAGCAGGACTCCGCCTCCGGCAGGAAACCCCCCGCCCCCTCCCCCGGGCTCCCCGGCAGGCCCCGCCCAGACATCAGGTGGGAACTCGGCCAGCGCCCCCTCCCGCGCCCCCAAGACGGGAGTCTGGCAAGGAGGCCCCCCAGCCCATGAGCAGGGCCCCTGCCGGCAGGCAGGCAGGCAGGCAGGCAGGCTGGAGGAAGCGCCCCCGGGAGGAGGGAGGCCCGACCTGGGCTGTCGGCAGAGGGGGCGGTCGGTGTGTGTGGGGGGGGGGGGGCAGGGAGTCTTTGTTCCCGCCGCAGAAGTGGCATTTCTCCCTCCGACGCGCCTTTGGGTCTCTCGGCGGAGAACCGCCTCTCGTCGGACAGTCAAGCGATTCTCAGTCTTTCGTCGCGGGGGGCGGGGGGGGGACAGGCAGGCCAGCGCGCCCCTGCTGGCCTCGGGGCTCCGTTCGGCCTGCCGGCTGCGGGAAACCGACGCTTGGCACCGGGGCTGACACCAGAACGGCCGGGTCTTGGGCGGGCCAAGGCTGGCGGGAGCGGGGCCCGCCCTCCCTCCCTCCCTCCCGTTGGGGAATCTTGGGGGTCCAGGCCTCTTCCCGGGATGCCTAACCCCTAAGCCTCTGGCTCGGGAGGATGGGCGAGTGGGCGTCAAGGTGGCAAATGGGGTTCAATGTGGCCAAGTGCAAAGTGATGCACATTGGAGCCAAAAATCCTAAATATAAATACACGTTGATTGGGTCTGAACTGGCAGAGACGGACCAAGAGAGAGATCTTGGAGTCATAGTGGATAACTCAATGAAAATGTCTAGACAGTGTGTAGCTGCAATAAAGAAGGCCAACGCTATGCTGGGGGTTATTAGGAAGGGAATTGAAAACAAATCAGCCAGTATCATCATGCCCCTGTATAAATCATTGGTGCGACCTCATTTGGAATACTGTGTACAGTTCTGGTCATCACATCTCAAAAAGGATATTATAGCATTGGAAAAAGTGCAGAGAAGGGCAACTAGAATGATAAAAGGGTTGGAACACCTTCCCTATGAAGAAAGGTTAAAGTGCTTGGGGCTCTTTAGCTTGGAGAAACGACAACTGAGGGGGTGACATGATCGAGGTCTATCAGATTATGCCTGGGATAGAGCAGGTTGAGAAAGAAGTACTTTCCCCCCTTTCTCACAATATAAGAACTCTGGGCACGCCATGAAATTGCTGAGCAGTCGGGTTAGAATGGACAAAAGGAAGCACTTCTTCACCCAAAGAGTGATTAACACATGGAATTCACTGCCACAGGAGGTGGTGACGGCTACAAGCATGGACAGCTTCAAGAGGGAATTGGGTAAACATCTGGAGCAGAGGCCCCTCAGTGGCTATTAGCCACAAGGTATAGATAGGAACTCTTGGTCTGGGGCAAGGGATGCTCTGTATTCTTGGTGCTTTCGGGGGGCAATGGTGGGAGGGCTTTGGTGTCCTGGCCCCACTGCTGGACCTCCTGATGGCACCTGGTATTTTTGGCCACTGTGTGACAGAGTGTTGGACTGGATGGGCCATTGGCCTGATCCAACACTGGCTTCTACTATGTTCCTATGTTCTTATATTAACCCAGGCCTCCTCCTGTTGGGATTCTTTTTTAATTAAGTCAGCAGAGTAAGTATTGAGAGACTGAGTCCATGTGTGTTTAAAATATTAATGTTTACTATCAACCTAAGGGAAACCTGGGAAAAGGTACACGGGATATGAAAATAAGAAAGAGCTAAAATGGCTACATCCTTACAGCTAAAGAGATAAGACAGAAATGGCTTCTCCTTCTTCAACAAGAACAAAGCACCGGAAGGAGAACCCCAATATGCTAAATACGGGATACATTGATTTCCAGTCAGAGAGCTAAGGTTCTCACTAAATTCCCGGGCATTCTGTTGAGTAAATACATTGGTTACAAACGAACATGTGACTTCCTGTTTACCAGTACTAACAACATCAACCCTGTAAATACTGAACTGTTTTAAACTCGTTATACCCACTAGAGACATCCCAACACCTGCCCGTCAGGTGCACTTCAGAAAGAACAAGGAACTCCTGGCCTGTGGACCAAGACCTCCCTCAAGCCTAGATGGGGTGTTGGCCAAGCAGCCCTGAACAAAGCCCAAAGCCCCCTGTTTAAACTCCTGTCAGCTAATAGGAATAGAGGGAGGAGTTAATTGACATATACCAAACTTGCCAAATACCAGCCCATCTTAAGAGGAATTTTTGCTAGTATGAACTTTTGCCTGAATATATTTTACTGATTGCAATGTCAAAAAGACCTGGACAGACACGTTTAGGCTTTGGAGGCCGTGAAGCAATGCTGGTTGTGTGAACTTGGGCAGATCACAAGAAGGGAGGGCAGGAAGGGGCTGCCTCAGTGCTTAGTTCTTTCGTGGCCCTTTCTTACATGCCCAGGGAAATGCTGATCCCCACTTTGGGGTCAGGAAGCCGTTTTTCTCCAGGCCAGCTTGGCCAGAGATCCTGGGGTTCTTTGTCCTCTTTTGGGTGTGGGACAGGGGTCACTGCGGGTGTGGAGGGGGGGTATTTTTGAATTTCCTGCATTGTGCAGTGGGTTGGGCTAGATGACCCAGGAGGTCCCTTCCAGCTCTATGGTTCTATGATTCTAAGTGTGAATTCAGGCAAAGGTACATCTACAGGGCGAGGCTTCAGTTTTTACACCTAGGCTGCCAGCAAAAGAGCAAAGGCTTATGGGACCACTGAACCAAGAAACCAAAGTTATAGGAAAACTTACATAGCACAGAAAAACAGAAAGGCCCAGGCCTACTGAACCCCAGATTCTGCCACAGTTATCCTCCACCCCTCCCTCCACCAAGGAAGCAGCCCTGCTCGGGGAACTGAAGAACACCGTCAAATTGAGGCGAGGAAGTTCTAGACCCGGTGGGTGGGTGGGTGGGTGGTTGCCATCAGATCACAGCTGACTTCTGGCGACCCCTGGTGGGGTTTTCAAGACAAGAGGCAGTCCGAGGCGGTTTGCCATTGCCTCAGGACCCAGGCATGCCTTGGAGGTCTCCCATCGAAATACTAGCCAGGATCCACCTGCCTAGCTTCCAAGATCTGACAAGAAAATCGGCAAAATTAAAAACTTGTAAGTCCCAAAGTCTTGGAGAACTCAGATGTGAAACAGTTGGCCTACTAACTGCTATACTTAACCTGTCACTAAATTCAACAGCTGTACCAGAAAACGGGGGTGTAGTAAATGTTACTCAGATTTTTAAAAAGGGGGTCCAGAGGGAAACCAGGAAATTACAGGCCAGTCAGCCTAAGGTCTGTACCAGGCAAATTGGTAGAAACTGTAATAAAAGAGAGAATTGTTGGGCACACGGAGGGACAAGGCCTGCTGAGGGGGAATCAGCAGGGCTTCTGCCAAGGAAAGTCCTGCCTCACCCGCCTTTTGGAGTCCTTTGAGAAAGTGAACAAGCAAGTAGACAAGAGTGACCCCAGAGACATTAAATACAAGGGATTTCGAAAGGCTT
Source organism: Gekko gecko (assembly GCA_029375565.1). NCBI lineage: Eukaryota > Metazoa > Chordata > Lepidosauria > Squamata > Gekkonidae > Gekko > Gekko gecko. The sequence goes on along the minus strand of JAPDNY010000010.1, from coordinate 127,891,984 downwards.
TTTGATAAAGAACCTCACCAAAGATTCCTGAGTAAGATCGAGATGGGCATCTGTGGGGGTGGGCATGATCGAGGTTTCTAAAATTATGCAGCTGGTAAAGCGAGTGGGCGGAGATCAGTTTTTCTCCCTCTCCCAAAATACTGACACTCCAGGGCTTCCACTGAAGCTGATGGGCAGGAGGTTCAGGCCGGGCAAAAGGACATACTTCTTTTCACGGAGAGGGATTCAGATGTGGAACTGGCTGCCAGAGGAGGCGGTGATGGCCACCGGAACAGACAGCCTTCAAAGGGGACGGGACAGCCTGAGGGAGGAGAGGCCTAGCGGGGGGGGGCTCAAGTCCGGCTGCTTTGGCGCCTGCGCTTCGAGCAGAAGGGCCGGGGGGTGGGGTGGGGGCTGCTGAGCCTGAAGGCCGGGGCGGGCCTGCCCAAGGGAAAGCGCCCTGCGTCGGAGGAGGAGCACAGAGCCGGGGGCGGCCGGAGGCGGGGGCGGGCGGGCGAGCCAGGGCGAAGGCTCGGGGTCCCTCGGCAGGCAGCGGCCGTCCCGTCCCGTCCCGGTGATAGGGGCGGGGAGGGGAGGGGAGGGGGAGGGAGCGGCCTCCGCGGGCTGCAGGCCGAGCCTCCTCGGTGCCTTGCAGGGCCGACTCCGGAGCCCCAGACAGCCGGGCCTGGGGGAGGGAGCGCTCCTGAGCACGAGCAGAGCGCCCTTCCGGGCGTCCTGCGAACTGTCCCTGGCGGCCCTTCGGGCTGGGGGGCGGCGACCCCCACTGCCCCCGCGAGTCGAAGCCACCAGACGCGGAGCCCCGCCCCACCCCGGTTCCCTGCGGGATGCGCTCGCCCCCTGCCGGCCCAAGGAGGGAGGTGTTGGGGTGGCGCCAACCGGGGGGGGAGGGGGCTCGCGTTTGTCGGGGTCTGTTGCGACTCTCCGCTCCGCCAGGGCTCTCCTCCCGCCCGCCCCCCGCCCTCGCTCCCACCAGCCGACCGGGCAGGGCCTGTCTTGAGCTCGGCGGCGGGGGGCGGCGGGGGACGGGGGCGGCCAAAACGCCCGCCGCCCGGCCCCCTCCTCTTCCCGCGGCCTGGAGGCCGCCTTTGCCACAGAAGCTCCGGGCTCCCGAGCAGAGCGGGCACTCGCCGCCTTGGCTCCTCTGTCCGGAGCGCGCTTCCCAGAGCCCCACCCTCCAGCCCTGCTGCTGCCGCTGCTTCTTCCCAGCCAGAGGCCACGCCACCAGGCCCCGGCCTCGGGGGCACCACGGATGCGCCCCCCCCCGGCCAGCTGTGCCCGCCCGCCCGCCCCCTCGAGGAATGGTCGGAATCCGGCGCCCGGGGGAGGGGGGGCAGGCCGGGGCTCCGGCCCGTCTCCAGCTGCCTGGCATTCCTGCCCTGGGAACGGAAGTCCGCGGGGGCCTGGAATGGAGCCCCGTGAAATCGGAGGTGGGGGAGGAGGGCGGGGCCACCGGGCGGCGGCGGCGGCAGGGGCAGGAGCAGCAGCTGGCCGGAGGGGGAGCAGCGGAGCCCGGCCCGGCCCGGCCGCCTCCTTGCAACGGGGGGGGGTGGCGAGGTTCTCCAGGCTCCGCTGCTCCCCAGTCGCGAAGCAGCCCGGGTGGGGGAGTTTGCTCTCCTTCAGAACGAGCGCAGAGCGGCCCCCGCGCCCGGCTCTCCCCCTCCCCCGGGCGTGGCTCTATACGCCTGCGCCACACCTCCCTGCAGGCGTCTTCTCCCAAGGCCCCCCAAGCCCCTTCCTCGGAGGCGAAGAGCTCCCAGCCCCTCCGAGCCCCACGGCGGCCCTCCTCTCTACTCCGGCCCACTCTGCCACACCGGGAGAGGCGGGGACTGGACTGGAACTCGGCACAGAGTATACACCAAAGGCTGCGCCATACGGAGGCATCCCAAGGCTCCTGGTCGTTTTACTCTTGATTCCCTTTTGGAATAATTCAGCTGCTGCATGCTGGGTGGCCAGTTCTATTGAGCTGCTGTAGATCTTCGCCAGCAGCTGTGACTGGCATCCTCAGAGGCATAACACAGAAAGATGGAGGACTCTGTGTCGAGGTGAGCAGGAAAATGGTGGGCAGGTAATTTATATCTACTCAGGAAGGTGGGGTAGGGCTGAGTCATTGTCTTGCAGGAGTTCCCCCAGGCTGTGAACATGCTAATAGGAGGAGCTTTCCTGAGGAGGTTCTTTTGCCTATGGATTGTCTACTGAGCTTTCCACAACTGCCCCAAGGACTCTTTCAGTCTCAGCCAGTTCAGACCCTCTTTTGCTCCCTCCAGGCACCCATGCAGGACCATGCTGACCCAGAGTGTACTCCCTCTTTCTGTGTTCTACCTCTGAGGATGCCAGTCACAGGTACTGGTGAAACGTCAGGTCCTCCAGTGCCAAGACCTACAACCCGGAAGATCTACAGTAACTCAAATAGAACTGTCCACCCAGCATTGGCTTTTTATGTCTTCTAATATGAATACCAAAAGTACCCTTTGCTTGAATATTCTTGCATTATGGTTTTGTACTTCAATTTATTTATTTATTACTTGGATTTATATCCCGCCCTCCCTGAAGTAAATAAGTTACTTTGGAACAGTTGTGTTTCTTGCTCTCTGAAACTGCGGGGCCCCTGCCAGTTTCATCCCCCTCCCTTATAGAGCCGGGCGGGGCTGTGAGCAGCGTCCCCTCTAAGCTGAGTTAGTGTGAGCTAGCTCACAGTATTTTAGCCTCCGGCTCACAGCTTTTTGTCCCAGCCCAGGAAGGAGGGTTCCAGGGCAAACTCATTGATGCAGTAGCCAAATGGCTCACTCGCAACTTTAATGCCGGGAGCTCACAAAGCAGGATTTTTGCTCACCAGACTCCGCAGCTTAGAGGGAGCCTTGGTGGGGAGCCCTGCGCACCTATTGGCCCCAACGCTGCTCTGCCAAACCCACCCACCCACCCAGAGATGGCGGGGGGCTGCCTCGCCTCACGTGCTCCTCCTCGGTGGCTTCCAGATCAGACCATCCTGATGTGCTTCCTCGAACGCAGAAGCGGCAATGGACACAACACGCCGGACGGGAACGAAAGAGAGAAAGCGCACACCTGCCCCTGCTCCAAGCCTTCCACGGGGCTTCCTATGGATTCCTGGGGCCTCGTTCAGGGAGTCAGCTTTAAAGTCACGGCTCCCAATCCTGTGGAACCTGCTGGGCATTTGCAGAATGTGGAGAACAAGCAGCCGGGGCTGCAACAACATGGCTGCTGGTGCACATGGGGGGGGGGAGACCACAAAATGTTGGGAGGCTCCAAACCGGGCATCCTGCTACGATGGGGCCAGGCGTTTCCAGAGAGGCGCTTCCTGCAACGTCCCTGCTGCAGCGTCGTTGGGAAAGCCAACTCTGGCCGCCTGCTCTGAAAGAGACACAGACGGGTACCCAGACCCACCTCACTCCGGGGGCTACTCACTGGAGACCACTGCCGTCAGCGGGGGGGCACCTGACCTCCATCCGCATCGTCCTACTTTGACGGAAGTGCCTGTGAGGCCGGCAGGGGCTGGGCGCGAAGAGGGCCCTGAGAAGAGGGGCACAAGGGGGAGCTCAGAGGAAGGTGCCTCTCCTCCCCGGCCCAGAACACAGAGCCCACCACCGAGGCTCCGGGAGGCGTGGGCAGGCTCCCTGGTGCTTGCTTGCTGAGGCCTGGCCCTGGGGGAGCCATCAAGGCCCCGCTGCAGTCTAGAGGAGCCCCCCGAGTGAGTGCGTGGGAGAAGAGGGCGTGAGCCAGAGCCACTGCAGGTTTTTCATGACTTTATTGCAAACAGTGTAAAACAACGCAAGAGGCAACAATCCCTGAATGGGCGGAGCAGGAAAGACGGTTCTGCTCCCGACGGAGCCCTGCATCCGAGGGCCGTCCTGCTGGGTGTGGGTGGGTGTGCGTGGGAGGAGGAGGAGGAGGAGGCCCTGTCCTCTGACCACGCAAGCTGACACACACACACACACGTGCATAACTTGCTTCGACCTCCCTGAATCCCAACAGGGCAGGGCCAGGAGCCCAGCCCCTATGCCAGCGTCCAAGGGGGCTACGGTCTGAAGGGGAAAGGCGGCCGGCCGGCCTGCAGAACGGTACCACCGTCGGCCTTGGGCAGGGGTGGAGGGAAGGAGGGGCCGCCGGCCCCCTTGAGAAATGCTGCACAGGTAGGCTGCGGTTCCAGGTAGGTAGGTGGGTGGGTGGGTGGGTGGGGCCCGTGAGCCAGCCCAGCCCCCTCTGAGGAGCCGAAGAGCCACCCGTCCTCCTCCGGTGGGCCGCTGAATCCAGCCAGTCTCATTCCCGTGAGACGCGGGGGAACTGGAGAAGACCATCTGGGGAAAGGGCAGGCTTGGAGGCGAGGCCCTCGGCAAGCACCCCCCACCCTATATGCTGCCTCCACGCGGGCTGAGCCAGACGGGCACCTGCGTGGCTGGGCGCCGGTCACCACAGAAGGCTCCGCCCCAGAAGGTCCAGCCTCCTTGCCCGCAGGAAGCCCCGCTGGGTGCTCAGCTCAGGGCTGCTGCCGCTTCTTGGCCGGAGTGGCTCCTCTCGGGGGCGGGAGGGGTCCCAGGGAGCCACCGTCCCCTTTGGCACGACTGGCATTCGGCCGGGGAAAGCCCAAGGCAGCGACGAGGGGGGCTTGCGCCCTGGAAGAGAGGGGGACACGCGGTTACCACCACCAGGCGCCCCCCCCCCAGCAGACCCAGAAGCCGGCCTCCCCCACACCCCAGCGCTCTCCAGTTCAGCCATGGGCACCTGCAGGACCATGGGCTACGGGGTGGCCGCGACTCTGGGCCAAGGCTGCCGGGCCTGGCCAGGGGCTACGTCTGGACAGGGGCCCCAGCCCCACCGGGGCACCCCAGGCCTACCTCTTCACGGGCTGTGGGGGGCCACCGGGGGCCGTGGTGGCCGGTGGGATGGCACGCCTGGGCGGCTTCAGCTGCAGTTGGAGCTTCCTCCCTTCCAGTTCTACTCCCTGGGCAGGAAACATAAGACAGGGTGGTATGTTGGGGGGTGGGGAGAGGTCGGGCTGGACAACGCAACCCCTTCTCCCCCCCGGCAAGGTGGCCAGCTGGTCTGGCATTGACCCACGTGCCCTCGCTGCAAAACAGGCCGGCCTAGTAGGGCTCCTGCTGCCCCCTCCGAGCCCGGCTCCAGTCCCTGCTGGGCCACGCGCTCTCAGCCGGAAACGCCTCACAGGGCAGTTGTGTGTACAGGGCACCCCCCCCCACCCAGCCTTCTAAAGCTCTCCCTGAGAAGACGGGCCCTGGAGACTGGAGCAACGCCCGGGAGGCACGGCCCGCCCTCGGAAGGACACTCTGGTGGTTGGCCTCTGAGGGAAGGCGCCTATTTCTCTGCAGGGACAGTTTCGGTGGGCAACGGAACGGGAAACTGCCGGCAAGCCCAATGCCCAGCAAGCCCTGGGACAGAACACCCAGAGTCTCTCCAGAGCCACAGGCCGCCCCGCCTCCCTCGGCCAGGGTCACTGCCCCTCCCCCCCAGGGATGCCGAAGGGGGCTCCCACGCACCTGCAACGCTGCGTACGCCGCTTCTGCCGCTTCCCGGCGCGTGTAGTTGATGAAGGCGCAGAACTTCTGGGGGAGGCAGCGAATAGACTCGATGGGTCCAAACCTGTGCCCGGAAGAGGGTCGGCGTCTCAGGGCCACGGTTCCACCACCCCCACCCAACTACGGAGCCGCCCTGGGGCTGTGCACCCCTCCTCTGGCCTGTCCCGAGGAGCAGAGGCCGAGGCCTTCCTCCCAGGCAAGCTTCGAGTTGGTCTGGCTGGAAACAAGAACTGTGCAGGAAGGCCTGGGGCTGGGATGTTTCTCAGGGTTCGGATTTGGCCAGCTGGAGACACGGGTATACTACTGGGCCGGGGGGGGGGGGGCCTGACTGACAGTGGACACCCAAAGCTGCCTCATATAATGAATCAGACCGGGGGTCCCTCTGAGACAAAATTGTCTCCTCCGACTGGCAGCAGCTCTCCAGGGCCTCAGGCAGAGAGAGGCCTTTCAGGTCACTGATCGGCCTGGTCCTTTTTTAACTGGAGATGCTGCCCAGGATTGCGCCTGCATGCCAGATAGGGGCTCTTCCACTGTGCCACCATGGCACCCCCCCCATACAGGCCGCTCTCTCCCCCTCCCTCTCTCTTTCTGCACTGTTCTAATCCGGGGCTTTAAGGACCAACTCCACCAGCCGGGTGGCAGCCCAGCAGCATAAGCGGGAGGGCGGCTTCTGTGAAGCTGGGGAGGCTGGGGAGGGGAGGGGGGAACTCACGGCAGGAAGCAGCGCAGCAGGGCGTCCTGGGTGACCTTGGGCGTCAAGTTCCCCACCCAGACCGGAAACCACTCCCTGCAGAGGAAGAGAGAGCCTGCCTCACCCACCAGAAGGGCCCGCCAGCCATCCCAGGCTTGGCATCTGCCATCCCACCCCCAGACGGGGTGTGGAGCTCAGGGGCACCCCTCCGCCCCCCGCCAGCCACAGGCCACTGGCCACAGACAGACGGACTCTGGCTTCCTCAGCTCATCCCAGGCAGCGCCTCAGCTCCCCTCCGTGACAGACAGGCTCTGCCGTGCAGAAAGCGCCAGCTCTGTGCACCTCCCCCCTCCAAGCGCAGCGCCCACTCAAGCCCCGGGGCGTTGTGGGGGGAGGACCCAGGTGCTCCAACCGAGCACCTCCCCCCCACGGTCCCTGCTGGCAGCGCCGGCAAGAAAGAGTAAGACTAACGGTGGCCCCCTTCTTCAGCCACCGCTCGAAGGGGAGCCCGTCTGTCCCCTGCACTGGGAAGGGGAAGGATCTCAGAGGCCGAATGACAAAGGGACAGGGTGTGATACAGCTCCCGACTCAAGCCAGCCCGGCACATTATTAACGGCCCACAAGCCGTGCTGGACAGTCATCTTTCCCTCACACAGGGACTGGGGGGGGGAGTGCGACCTTTACCTAGTAACAAACAGCCTGCTAACCTAAAGAAACAACTCACTTGCAATGATAAACTAAACCATAACATGGACTCTGGTCCCAAGGCCTGCGACAGACCAAGAGGCCAACTTTGCTCTCCTATAGACCCAGCAGCACCGTCAGTGGACCCAGCAGCAACGTCTGACAGGGCGCCACCCGTCTTGGTCTAGGCAGCACCAGTTGGTGAGGTTCGGCATCCGGGCTCAGCCCCGCCCAACGAGTGGCTGCTTCCCACCAGCCTCCCGGCCCTCGCTTGCCCCCCGCAATCCAGACAGCCCCAGGTCCACACATGCCCCCCCCACCAGCATTACACCCCCCTCCCTTACCTGACCGGGGCCTGTGCAGCGGATGGTGGCAGCACCACCGGGCGGGGCTTCAGACTGGTGATGGTGACGGAGGCCGGAGGCCGCCCTCCCTGGGGGCTGCCACTTCCTACGGGTCTGCCTCCTGGCATTCCCCCGTGGTCAGAGGAGGAGGAGGAGGAGGAGGAGGAGGGGAGTGGGGAGAAGAGAGCACCTGGTTACACCCCACGGGTGCATCCCGCACTCCAGCCCCACTGCCACGCTGCCAGTCCAGGCACCATGATTCCAGCCCCACCGACCGCACTGCCCAGCTGTCCCGAGCCCCGGGAGCCCCCGCCTGGAGTGTACCTGGCAAAGGCAGCTGGGCTCCCTGGACTGGCCCGTTCCACGCAGGCAGGGGGGGGGCCACACACGGTGCAACGCTATTCTGCTGGCAGAAGGAAGGAGACAGAAATGTCACTGCGTGCCCAGAGGAGAGCCCTCCCCACTCCCTGCCGGCCATGGCTCGACACCCTCCCCAGTTCCTTCCTGGGAAAGGCCCTCGGCCACCCCGGGCCAAAGGCTGCTCAGAGCTCCGGCTGCTGGGATCAGGAGCCTCACCGCTGCCCCGGGGCTGCTCTCCCCTCTCCCCTTCCCCTTCCGAGCCGCCGCCGCCGCCCCCTCTGGTCTCCGCACGTGGCAGGCTCCAGGGCCCCTCCCAGTGCCACAGGGGGCACGGCCAAGATGGCCTGCCTACCAGCAGCAGGTGGATGTGGCACTGGCGCAGCTGAGCGGCCGCATCACCCTGGAACCCGTCCATCCGCAGCAGTTCCTCAAAGGTCCTGGCAGCGTCTGCATATTGCTGGGGGGAGAGGGGGGGCAGGAGGAGAAGGGAGGGGAAGACCAGTCACTGGGACACCAGGCACCACCCTCCCCCCCGCCAACAGACATGGCGGCCCAGAAGAACGGCCAGGCAAAACACCCCGCCTCCACTCCTCCTAGCAGCCCTGTGAGGCAGGCGGGGCTGAAGGTGTGTGGCCTGGCCTGTGGCCACCCAAAGAGTTCCCGTGGCAGAGGAGGGGGTCTGGAGCAGGGCCTCCCAGAGGGGGTCTGGAGCGGGGCCTCCCAGATCCGGGTCCGGCCTCTGGACAATGGGCAAAATGCTTCCCGAGGCAAGGTTTTACTCAGCCATAATGTGCAATAGGAAGATTTTTGTTCAAGGCCGTCGACAGCATTAGGCTCAGTGGCAGAGCCTCTGCTGGGCACGCAGAAGGCCCCTGATCCAACCCCCGGCATCTCCAGCTAAGAAAAGGTTCAAGCCGGAGGTGACGTGAGACCCTGGAGAGCCCCTGAGTCAGGACGTGTTCCGGAGAGGAGGCGCCTTACTCTGCATGGTCTGCACAGAAACAATGGACTTCCCAGGATGTGCGTCTAAAGAGGAATAATTTTTTCCTCAAGTATCTAGCTACAGTGGACATGGCACTCTCTTAGTCTATAAACTGTAACTGGATACCTAACCTATAACGCTAGTCCTTGTGGTCCAAATACGCCATCTGAGACGGTGGCAGGATCGGCCACGATTCCTTCCTTGTCTGTCCCTAGCACCACCCCGCAGCCTGCCCAGCCTCCTCGGGAGGAAAGGGGCCACCTGCTCTGACTTCTGGCGCTCTGCACACGGGTGGAAGCAGCGTGACGTCAGGGGGCCGACCACCACAGAAGCGGCCCTCCCCCGCCACGTCATGCCCCCCCCGCCCCCTTCGGTACCTTGAGACCCATGAGAGCCTTGCCCTGCCGGAAGAGCCCCTTGGGCCAGCCGGGCTGCAGGCGGAGGGCCACCTGGGCGTCACGCAAGGCCTCCGCGTAACACTGCAGCTTCTCATAGCAGAAGGAGCGATTGCCGAACAACCTGCAGAGAGAGAGAGAGAGAGAGAGAGAGAGGGGGGGGCACATCATTGCCCTGGACCTGAGGGCTCAGCCTCTCCCCCCAACCCCTCGGAGAAGCTGCCCTGCCCAGCTGGGCCCACACGCTGAGTGCTGGCAGGCACCCAAGAGCCACCGTGGTGGACTAGGAGGTCTGGGAGACCCACGCCGTTCCATGGAACAATGCCACGGAAGCTGGCTGGACAACCTCGGGCCGGCCAGACACAAGCAGTCACTGTTGTGGCTCTCGTGGAGATAAAACGGAGGGCGGGAGGAGAGAGCAAAACCTCGCTGCCCCCCCCGGAAGAAAAACAGGCCAGAGGACCAGCAGAGCTCTGTGGACTACCTGGGTCCTTCTCTTTCCCAGGGAGAGCGAAGCCCTCGGGGAAGCCCAGCTTCAACCACACCCTACAGTTAGAGAGCTGGTAGAACAGCCCTGGGGTACCGCAAAGCACAGCGGAAGGATCTGCTGCAGCCCCGCAGGGGGCCCTGCAAGACGGAGCTCTTCTGCCAGTCCTTCAATTCAGGAGCCACCACCACCACCACTACTGCCAACCATCTCAACCACGGAGCCCTGGCCCTTGGCTTTGACATCCAGCCTGTGCCGCCGCTCACGTTAGGAAGAGCACCGAGCAGAAAAATTGTTTAGACCTTGTAGGACACGACCTTCAGGACGCCATCTTAAGCAATTAATGAAACATTACCAGCACTTTGTGATTTATGATCTATTTATAATTGATTTGTTTTAAATGATTTTATGTGGATTTTGTTAATTGTGTGTTAACCACTGTGAGCCGCCCTGAGTCTGCTTTGCGGGGAAGGCTCACTACAAACTAAGTGAATAAATAAAATATAATAATATGTTCTTAAACATCCTTCTGCTGCGAAGGCTTGCTGCGGGGGTGAGACAAGCACAGAAGAGCATGCAAGGATTCCCCCCCCAAGAGTGGCAGGTTGGCCTTTTGCTTTTACTGGGGAGAGCGAGCATTGAGCATTCGCACCCAGTCCCTTTCTCTCTGCACCCTGATTTGGCAGAGCCCCCCCCAGCTGCTCCCACGTGGCAAGACAACCTTGCAGGGAGCACACAAGGTCACAAAAGACGCAGGTCTCCAGGCAGAGGATGCAGCTGCCTGGCTTGAAGGTCAGCAGACTCGACCTGGCCAACGCCCCTCCCAACCAGCAGTGGAAGAAAAGCTGGAGAGAGGCACCAGCTAGGGACCCCTGGGGAGGAACACTCCTTGGGCTTTTAGGTATAGGCTCTAAAAGCCCTCCATCACTCTAGAGGCACTCCAAAGTCCTGAGGGCCCGCCCCCCAAACCCTCCAAGGCACCCACACAGACAGTGCAATGCAATGGCACAACAGGAAGATGATGCAAACCTTCAGCTTGCTAAACTTTCACAGAGACAGGATGTAGTGGTTATGGGAGATTTCAACTATCCAGATATTTGCTGGGAATCTAACTCTGCTAGACTTGGGGCATCCCACAGATTCTTGAATAGTCTTGCGGACAACTTCATCTCTCAGAAGGTGGAGGTGGGAACCAGAGGATCTGCTATCCTAGATTTAATTCTGACTAAAAGGGAAGAACTGGTTGACAAGGTGAATGTTGTAGGATCCTTGGGGAATAGTGACCATGTCAGCTTGGAATTTGATATAGTGAGGGATGTGAAACCAGGACATAGTAGAACTCATATCCTGGACTTCAGGAAGGCTGATTTAAAAAAACTCAGAGAAATATTAGGTAGGATCCCGTGGCTGGAAATGCTGAGGGGGAAATCTGCACAGGAAGGATGGGAGATTCTGAAAAATGAAGTGCTTAAGGCACAATCCCAAACTGTTCCGGTAAGAAAGAAAGGTGGGAGATGGATAATGAAACTGAGGTGGCTGAACAAGGAACTCTCTGAAGGGCTGAGACTAAAAAGGGAAATGTACAGGAGATGGAAGGAGAGCCAAATTACTGAGGGTGAATACAAGAAGCAGGCTCAGATCTGTAGGGATGGTGTCAGAAAGGCTAAAGCGCAGATGGAGCTGAGGCTTGCGAGGACTGCTAAAAATAATAAGAAAGGTTTCTATGCCGATGTTCGGAGCAAAAAGAAGAACAGGGATGGGGTAAGCTCATTGCTAGGGGAAGACGGTCAAGTCTTAACAAGGGATGAAGACAAAGCGGAATTACTCAACTCTCACTTTGCGTCAGTCTTTAACTGTATACAAACTGAAGAATGCAGGGCATATGAAGGAAGGAGGAACTGCCAGTCCAGAGTAAGTGAGGAAATGGTTAGAGAGCATCTGGCTGCCTTAAATACTTGCTTGTAAAGGAAACAAAAAAGTGCCCATGGTGCAGACACAGCTACCACTGAATGGGAATTTCTGACCAACCAACTTACAACACCGGTAGAGAAACTGAAGCTAAACTTCTACAAGAGCGCCGAGCCACAGTGTGGAATCAGTGTGTGCCACGTGTCTCACTAGGGTGAGTGAAAACCCTTGGTCCACACGTGCGGGACTGGTGAAGAAACATCTACACGGGGAGTCACCATTGGGGGGGACTGCTGACAGAGGCTTCCTGCTGTTCTGTGAGAAACAAAAGCCAATGAGTTGCACACCAGTACGAAAACGCCAGACCTTTGGAACCATGTCCAAGACCAGTGCTGGAGTATTTTTACATTCAGTTGTTCTCACTGATTTCTGTTAAGGAATAGTTATTTGAAGTACTGTGTGGACGTTCTGGTTGCCCTGCCCGAAACAGAACGTCGCCGAACTGGGAAGAGTGCAGAAGAGAGCGACAAAGACAGTAAAGAGCACCTCTCCTAGGAGGAAAGGCTAAGGGGGCCGGAGCTTTTCAGTTTAGGAAAAAGCAAAGGGGGGGGGCACGAGAAGAGATTTGTACGATGATGCATGGCGTGGAGGACGTGAGGAAAGAAGCTTCTCTTTCTGCCATGACACGAGGACTTGATGGGCAACAGGCTCACGACAGACAAAAGGAAATACCTTTACTCAGTGAGTAATGAAACGACAGAGGCAGTGAGGGCTACAAGCGTAGACGGCTGTAGAAGGGACTGGACGGATTCACGGAGGAGAGATCAATCAGCAGCTCCCAGCTGTCAGTTCTGCTGCCCTGGTGGCTGGCGGAGGGGGAGGTGGTTGGTTTGTGTCTCCTTCCAGGTTTGGTATGTGTGGTTTCGATTCTCCGTATTCCTGTTATCATCGCTGCTTGGCCTTGGTGCCTGCTGCACCGCTTTCCCTTGGAACGTGAGCCCCTTAGTTTTAGGGGCGCAAAGGCTTCTCCCCTGGCTGGCTTTGAGCCATCAGGAGACCCCGCTTTGAACCAGGTAGAATTAACCCTTTCCTGCTTTTTGACTTAGTTCTGACACTGAATGGAAATGGGTGACTTGTCTATACTGGAACAATAAACTGAAACTTCACTGGAAGCCTGTTGTTAATTCCTGATTGCGGCAAGGCTGTGGCACGAGCCACGGTGACTCAAGGGGCCCTCCATATGCAGAGACAGTCCATCAGGGCCGGGAGAGAGCGCCAGGGTCCTAAGGCCCTCTTTCTTCGGCCTCCCGCTCAAGCTGACACACATATGTGAGCTGTAGACCCACCATACGAAACGAGATGCTGGAATGGATGGGCCGCTTACCTCCCGATGTTCTCAACAAATGCCGGTTGGAACCACTAAGACGGACTCAGCTTGCAACGGAGGGCCGTGGCCCAAAGAGGAATAAGAAAATAGAGGGTGCCTTCCTTATTCTCTAGGGATGCCTGGGAGCGGGGCAGAGGTCTGTCTGCAGGAAGAACCTGGGGGGCTCTGCCACTGGGGTGGGCAGAGGGTTGGAGATGCTGCCGCCTCAGTGGACTCGCCTGCAGAAGAGGGGGCCCTGCTCCCTTTCCACACCTGACCCGACCTGACCTGTACTCCTGGGGGTTCAGCTTGACGGCCTCCGTGAAGAGCAGCACAGCCTCCCAGTAGCCTCCATGCTTGGCAGTCTCATTCCCACAGTCTGCGGAGGGCGGGGGTTGGGGACAGAGGGGATCACGCAACAAGACAAAAATCTGATCAAAGGGCTCACGGAAGACCCCCCCACACACACACACACACGCCAACGGTCCAGGCACCTTCCAGGGCTCAACAGCACAGAGCTGCCCTCTGCTTGGGGGAGGGAAGGCTCCTGTATCCCCCCTCCCCCACCCACTCACCTGCCAGGACCATGCTCTGCTCAACAGGCGTCTTCTGGCCCCCAGGCTTCGGAGCCTGAAACAGAAAGGAAGGCGTGAGACCCCCTCCTGCCCCCTTCAGTTTCACAGACGGCCAGGACTCCTCGAGGGGTTTCTGGACCTGAGACGAACCCAGCCTGAAGTGGGCAAGGACACTTCGAGAGGGCCATGCCGTCTGCAGCTCACCTCCCCACCCTCGGCCGAGTCCTAAAAGCGGCATCGACATTATGAAAATGAGCACTGAAAAGCTGCCCGCTTGCTGGAGACTTGTGGCCAATCGCCAGGCACAAGGCGGGGGGGGCCCTGCTAGGCCGCAAGCCCTTTCCCAGCCATGCAGGCAGCCAGGCCCCTTCCCCCCCCGGTCCGAAGAGCTCAGAGCTGCCAGGCTGCACAACGCGGAGAGACGGAGGGGCTGGGGGGGGGGAGCGGCTAGAGTCAAGGCCCCCTCGCTCACCTCCTGCCGCTCTGTCCTCTCCGGCGGGGCAGTTTTCTCTTTCTCCGCTTTCCCTTTCTCTGCTTTCTCTTTGTGCAGGGGGGGCCTGGTGTTCACTTTGAGGCGAGCTTTCGAGACAAACGTGCTGGTCAGATCGAGCTCCTCCTGCGGGGGGGAGGGGAGAAGCATCATTCCCACGCTGAGCAGACAGCCCTGCCCACAAAGAGCTGCCGTTTCCAGCTCCAGAGGTGGGCGAGCCCCAGATTCAGTCGCACACCAGGAGGCTGGAAACCGGCTGGCGGGGCACGGTCGCTGCATTCCACGGCACTGGAGATGGCAAGCTGGGCAGGGGTCAGCCACGCCCACAACGAGAAGCCAGCGTTTCAGCTACGCTGGACCCGGAAAAACTACTCCTTAGGGGAAACCATCAAGGTGAACTCAACTAAAAAGGATTTCTGCCTATTGGTCTGTATGACACACACTCCCTCGCCGCTTGCAGAGACTCCAGCTCACACAAAGAATTATCCTGTGCTGTGCTGGCAATAAGGCACCCATCCTGACAATGCAAGAACTTGAATCCTGCTTCCCCCCCACAACTGAATTTCTGGCCACCGGCTCCCCCCTCCAGCCCACCCCTCGTCTCTATCAGCCACAACTCTCACCCCTGGTGGAGTTCCACGCGGCTGGCACTCACCTCCAGCTCCTCCTCTGTACTACAGCCTGGTGAGGTCGGGCTCTCGTTGGGGACCGGGGAGGAACCACCTCCTGGTTCTGGGGGCCTGGGACCTGGCGCATTTGGAACATCAGCTACGGACGCTCCCTGCTCCCAGCCTGAGGAGTCTGCCTGCAAAGAAAAAGGGGCTGCACATGGGCCACCCTGTCCCGTCTCAAAGGGACGCACCGCAGTCGTCTCTCACTCAGAACAGGGCAGGAAGGAAACAGTTCCACGGCAGCCCCTCACTTGCTGCTCCCCCACCCCCCAAGAGAGTGTAGGGTAACCTTCATGCCTCCGGCCTATCAGGGCCAAACCAAAAACAAAGCAAAGGGAGGCTCTGGTGTCCTACAGCACAGTGAAGAGACTGGGCCCGCTAATGAACGAAGAGAGTCACACTTCCTACCTGGACCCGGATGCGCACTCACACACATACAAAATGGCCACTCACTGGTTGGGCTTGGCTCTTTGCTTCTAATTCCTGGTTGCGCTTCTCCTGCCTCTTCCTGTCCTTTTGCCGCTAGAGAAAAGACCGGGCTGCTGCTTAGTTATGGGCAGGGTGTCCAAGGAGATGCCCTCCCCCACGTGCTGCAGACTCCCACCCGTCTACCTTCTTCTTCAGCCTCTTCTTCTCCGCCTTCTTCTTGGCCCGCTCCTCCTCTGCCAGGAGCTCTTCAGCATTCCTTTCGGCTTCCTAAGGGAGTGTGGAGCAGTGAGCCAAGCAGATGCACTGCTTGAAGGGGCATGCACCCGAAGAAGCAGACGTACCCCTGCCTGCCCCGGCATCTGGGGAAGGCAGAGGAAAGAGCGAGAGGGAAGAGGCAGGGTCCAGCGACAGGCTGAGCGACAACATTTCTGGCAACGTGGGCTGCTGGGTCGAGAAGAGTTTCAGGCATAAAGGAAAGAGGTGGCGAAGTCAGCACCGATGGCCTCGCACGGAACACAGAAGCTGGCCCGTGGTTCCCATCAGGAAAGGGGAACCTGATGTGACAGACAGTGCCGAGAGGCACCGTGGAACAGAGGGAGGGAAGAGCTACCACGGAAGGCGCCAAGGGCACACAGCCTGTGCTGGGCTGGAGGCCGGTCCCTCCTCGGCTCACCTCAGCCGTCAGCTGCTGCTTTCGGGGCAAAACAAAGTTCAGTAGTGAGCAGTCCTGACTATTCCTGGCCAGAGGAGTGGGCACAGATGAGGTGCAAAGGAAGGATTTCTTGAAGCCGCAGAATGTAGCTGGACTCGCACTTGGGGCCTTCTCATCTTCTGGCTCACTGTAGGCCTCCCAGTCCTCGTAGCTGAAGCTGCCATCTTCGTCCTCGTCGCAGTACAAACAGCCCTCTCCATTCACGACCGAGAAGTGGCCACATAAGAGGCATGTAGACAGTCCTCTGCCTGGAGAAAAACAAGCACCGTTGAGAAGGACCTGGTGGGTGAGGGTGCCCTGGGGGCACACACTGTTCTCTGCTCAGTCCCCACCACAGCGCAGAGACGGCCACTTGCTCCCGCTCAGCCCAGTAGCAGGTGGGCTCTCAAGCACGAGGGGGGGAGGCTGTTTTCATCCAGAAGTCAGCTCACGGAAAGCTCCAGGAGGTGAAGAGGCATCCCCAGAACTGGCCCCGGGTGAGGAGTGTGGGCATTATGCGACCCCCTTGCTCCACTATCCCTGCTTCTTTACAGGGCAGCCGAGTGCTGCAGGGAGCGACCGCAACACCCCTCCAGGTCTTGGAGAGCTACAGCAACGTGGATCGCTCTGCGTCACCTCTTTCAGCACCTGCCTGGGGGGGGGAACATCTCCAAAGTGTCCAAAGATTAATCCCAAGGGCCCAGATCGGAAAGAAGAGAAGAAGAGATTGGATTTATACCCTGCCCTTTCTCTACCCAAGGGAGTCTCAGAGCGGCTTACAAATTCTCTTCCCTTCCCCTCCCCATAACAGACACCCTGTGAGGGAAATGGAGCTGAGAGAGCTCTGACAGAAACTGCCCTTGAGAGAACAGCTCTGCCAGAACTATGGCTTGCTCAGGGTCACACCAGCAGGAGCAAGTGGAGAAGTGGGGAATCAAACCCAGTTCTCCCAGATTAGAGTCTGCGCACTTAACCACTACACCAGACTGGAAAGCCCTGGTGCCGGGTATGGGAGGCAACGGGCCCCACCCCTCACCTGCACTAGGGTTGCCAGCCTCCAGGTGGGGCCTTGGGGACCCCCTGCTTTTACAGCTGACCTCCAGCGGACAGATATCAGCCCCCCTGGAGAAAATGGCTGCTTTGAAGGGTGGACTCTGTGGCACTGTGTCATGCTGAGGCCCCTCCACGCCCTTTCACGGATCCACCCCCCCAAAGTCTCCAGGCATTTCCCAGCCCAGACCTGGCAACCCCAGCCTGCACAGGCCCGGCAAAGGACGGGTACCGCGGAAGCCTCTGTCTGGGCAGGTTGCGGCAGCCAAAACCAAGTCCCAAGCTGAGTTAGTGTGAGCAAGCTCGCAGCTTTTCAGCCTCCAGCTCACACCTTTCTGCCTTAGCTCAGGAAGGAGGGCTCCAGAGCAAACTAATTTATGCAGCAGCCAAATCGCTCGCTCACCACTTTAATGCCAGGAGCTCATAGAGTAGAATTTTTGCTCACGAGACCCCACAGCTTAGAGAAGGAGCCTTGGTTCCAGGCGGTCCCCGCCGCAGCCTCCGAGACCAGCCAGCCGCCGGCCGCTCCCCCCGCCCCGGGCCTCCCCCCCCCCGCGCTCACCGGCGGGGCCTTCGTCCTCCTCGTCCTCGCTGTCTTCCGCCGCCACCTGCTGCATGACGAGCTCCAGGCCCTGCGGGAGAGGGGGCGGGGGTCGGGCGGGGGGCTCAGGCAGGCGGGCGGGCGGGCGGGCGGGCGGGCGGGCGAGCAAGTCCTCCCCGCCGCCTGCTCCCGCCCGCACCTCCCCCGAGCCTTACCCGCATGGAGGGCAGCGCCGCGTCCGCCCGGCGCGCGAGAGGCATGGGCCCGCCGCCGCCGCCGCCGCGCTCTCCTCGCGCACTTCCGCAAAGGACGCCGCGCGCGGCGACGCTCTTCCTGCCCGCCTGCCGGAAACCCGCCCGGTCGCGCGCACCGCCGCCTCCCCCTCGCGCGCCATCTTGGTTGAGGGCAGGCCCGCCCTTCCCCTTCCTCTGGGTCGGAGCCCCGCAGGGCGGCGAGGAGGGAGGAGGGAGGAGGCCCGCGGGGGCGGGCGGGAGGGAGGGCGCCTCCGCCTCAGGAAGGCCGCGCGGAGGGACACGCTGCGCAGCCCTGCAGAGAGACGAATCGGCCTCCGCTGTGCAGTCTCCGCCCCCCCCCAACTCTTCCCCCTGCGGTGCTGGATTTCTGCCGGCAGGGAACAGGTCGCATTACCACGGGGGCCAGCCCGGTGCAGCGGCTGGAGGGCCCAGCGAGGACTGAGGACAGCCGAGTGCAAGCCCCCACCGAGGCGCCCTCTAAGCTGGGTGGAGTCCTGGGAGCAAGAATCCTACGCTGTGAGCTAGGGGCATTCAAGTTGTGAGCAGGAGATTTGGCTGCTGCATGAGATGGTTTGCTCGGGAGGCCTCCTTCCTGGGCTAGGACAGAAATCTGTGAGCCGGAGGCAAAAAAACCCTGTGGGCTAGCTCACAATAACTCAGCTTAGAGGGAACAGTGGCCCACCCTGGCAGCAACTGGTGTCGCTCCAGAGGCTGAGAACGAATTAGGGCAGGCGGGGTCACTCTGGACTGCCTTCTCCCCCTCTACCCTCGTCTTCTACCAGCCGAACTTGAGAGCCCTGTGAGGAAAGGTTGAGGCGCTTGAGGCTCTTTAGCTTGAAGAAATGACAGCTGAGGGGTGACATGATCGAGGTTGATAAGATTATGCCTGGGATAGAGCAGGTAGAGAAAGAGGTACTTTTCTCCCTTTCTCACAGTACAAGAACTTGTGGGCACTCCATGAAATTGCTGAGCAGTGGGTTAGGACGGATAAAAGGAAGTCCTTCTTCACCCAAAGAGTGATTAAGACATGGAATTCCCTGCCACAGGAAGTGGTAGCGGCTACAAGCTTCAAGAGGGAATTAGATAAGCATATAGAGCAGTGGTCCATCATTGGCTATTAGCCACAACATATAAATAGGGACTCTCAGCCTGGGACAAGTGAGGCTCTGTATTCTGGGGTGTGTGTGTCAACAGTGGGAGGGCTTTGGTGTCCTGGCCCCACTGCTGGACCTCCCGATGGCCCCTGGTGTTTTTGGCCACTGTGTGACAGTGTGTTGCGCTGGATGGACCACTGGCCTGGTCCAACACTGGCTTCTCCGATGTTCTTATTAACTTGGGTGGGTTTTGGTCAGCATTCCCCCCACTCCTGTGTTATCAGTCCTTCACCTTGCTTGTGCTGTGGGTGCCTAGGCACTGACATGTTCCTTTCGATTGCTTGAATATTTTATATGCACTTAGAACTGCTTTTCATATTCTGCAAATCACCTTCAGTCTTTAGTGAGGAAAGTGAGCCATATATGAAAGAAACTGATATAAAATAAGCTCACTGAGGGAAGTGGACCTGCATGCTGAGGAGAGAGGGTGGGCCTTGGGAGCCCGGGGGGGTGGGGGTGGGGTGCAGCACCTGGCAAGAACTGTTTCAGCTCTTTAGGGCTGCAGGGGTGGGGGGCAGCAGCATTCCACGGGCCTTTGCCAACCTAGGGCCCAGGCGGGCAGGCAAGGTCTGTTCTGGGTCAATGCCTTGAAGAGAAGACTGGATCTATACCCCGCCCTTCACTACCCAGAGGAGTCTCAAGAGTGGCTTACAAACTCCCTTCCCCTCCCCACAACAGACTCCCTGTGAGGTAGGTGGGGCTGAGAGAGCTCTGACGGAAACTGCTGTTTTTCAAGAACACCTCTGATAGAACTATGGCTTGCCCAAGGTCATCCAGCAGCTGCAAGTTGTCAGAATGGGGAATCAAACCCAGTTCCCCCAGATTTGAGTCCACACATTTAACCACTACACCAAACTGGCTCTCTTTCTTGGAGTCTTTCTCAGAGGCCCTGGGACAGCGGTCAGCAGCCGGGGGGCTCCAGAGGAGTAGGTACGGACACCCAGGAGGCAGGCAAACCTGCTCTGGGCAGCAGCCCCGGGGGTTCCAGCTTGGTTGCCGTCTCCCAGCCAATCTGCATCAAACGGCTGTCCCCGGGGCAAATGTTCCAGTATGGGGAGTGTCGCCCACTGGCTCCCCGCGAGAAGCAGAGCAGACTGTTGGCTCCCAGTGGGACTCCAGTTTTGCCAGTCAGGAGTGCCGGCAGGTCCCAGTGTGGAGGTGGTGGGGGCAACAGGACAGAGGTCTGGATGCCATGGAGCCCCCCTTCAAAACTGTGGTGTGGATCCCTGTTAACAACAGCTGAGTGAGGAGACAGGCGAGAGAATGGTGGCCAGCCCCTGAACTGTAGATTTGCAGTGCTGAATTGGGGAGGGGCCGGGCTTTGAGCAGGCCAGCTCTGGGGCAGCAAAGTAATAACGGGGGAGGGAACGGGTGTGGCTCAGAGCATGGGGCTAGCGGGTCCCACTAAGCCTTCTGGTCATTCCCCCCACCCCTTGAAGGTGCCAACCAGCAAACTGTGAGAATTATGGTTCAAATACTGCCCTCTTCCCCAAATGCCCTTCCTTCTAATCTAGGTTGTAAAAGAATGAGACTATGAATTTGGATGTTGAATGGCGGTTCCCTGCATTGCCTGTATACGGTATTGCATTGATGGTGGCCCTGGGGTCTGATTTCAGAAGGGGCTGAGAGGCCTGAGGACGGGGAACGAATGTCCAGAAACATGCCAGTACTTCGGGGAGCAGAACTGTACCAGGATGCAGCTGCAGAGACAGGAAGGGGCTAGGTATTGAGGGGGCGGGAGAGGCAGGCAAGCCAGGCCAGGCCGGTTCTGGGCAGGGCCCCCAGGCAACGGGCCCTCGGAAGGCGCTCCCCAGCGGAACCCCCTCCCGCCGGGACCCCCCTCCCCTGCCGCCTGCCCTGCAGCAGAATCCCCGGCCTGGCCTCTCTCCGCGTCTCCGAAGGAGCCCGTGCAAGTCGAGGGCGGCTCGCCTCCGCCACGTGCCCGGCCAGGGACTGGGGCAGGTGATGCCCTCTATTCTTGGTGCTTGGGGGGGGCTTCAAGTGCCCTGGCCCCACTGCTGGACCTCCTGAGGGCCCCTGGTATATTTTGGCCGCTGTGTGACACAGAAGAATGTTGGACTGGATGGGCCGTTGGCCTGATTCAACATGGGCTTCTCGGGCGGGGGGCGACCAGCGAGCGCCGAGGGCAGGGCAGGAGCAGCCCCCTCGCCCCGGCGGGTTTGAGGAGGGCGCCACGAACGCGGGGGGGGGGGCGGGGGAGACGAGCGCCTGGCAGGAGGGCGGCTGGGCCCGGGCTGCGAAGGCGCCTTCTCGGGGGAAGAGAGACACCGCGCGGGGGCGAGGGCCAGGACGGGCATGACGCGTGCCGCCTTCCTTCCGGGCAGCCTTGTGCCGCTCCCCCCCCCCAGCAGGATGGCCCCACCCAGGGGCGGATGAAGGCTCCCCGGTGCCCTCATCGGCCCCGGCCAATCTCGGTGCCCCCCCTCCTTTCCACACTGATCCCGTCCATTTTAGTGGTTGACCCGTCTGACCAGATATATACCATGCAGGTTGCAGCAATACAAACCTTTATTCCTATGAAAACACAATATGCTGTACAAACTAAGCCACGCTTTGGCTACATAAAGTTCTACAAAAATACAATATAACTCCTATTTTAATATTTCACAAGTTAAATGTATCAAAGTTCCAACATTCATGGCCTGAAAGGCATTTTTCTAGATTTCATTTTCGAAAAATCACTGATAGCATCCTCGAAATGAATACTTCTCAGAATGTCCGCTTCAGCTGTGAATATACGCAGGGAGTTGAGTCTTTCCTGAAGCATAACTGATCTATTTGGGTTTCTTACAGGATTCAGTTGTGAGAAGGACCTCTCTGTTGTGCGGTTGGTGACCACTAACGTTAAGAATATTCTCAAGGCAACTTCAACATTGGGAAAGGCTCTCGCTAGTTGGCCTTCTGTAATTGTGTTGTGCAAATCTTCGTTGGTTGTTTTCCTTCCTTTCCGCCCTTTCCCCAACTTTGTGGCGCCCCCCCGGCCCTGGGGCCCGAAGCGCCTGCTCAGTCCGCCGGAGGGTTCATCTGCCCCGGCCCCACCCGCCGGGACCCCCACTCGCGCGCCCAGCCCGGTTGGAGACGCTCCGGGTCACGCGCCCGCGCCCCTCCCTGCCCGGCGGCGCCGCCCGGAGGTCCCTGCCGGCACTGCAGGCCTAGTCACGTGACCCCCGCGCGCTCTCTTCCCCCTTCCGGCGCGTGACGCCCGCCCGGCCTCCCCATTGGCCCGCTCCGGGCCCCGCCTTCCCGGCGCCGTTGCCTCTCCGCATCGCCCAGCAACCACGGCGGCGGCGGCGGCGGCGGCAGAGGGGACGGTGAGTGGGCGGCCGGCTGGGGGTCCGGCGGAGGCGGCCCGGCCCTCCTCCCGAGCGCGTCGCGTGCTCCCCCGAGGCGCCCGCCCCTCCCGCGCCTTCCCGGGCCAGGCCCCGCCCCAGTGCCGGGGACCAGTCGGCGGAGGCCCGCGCGTCCGGGGGAGCGAACGGGAACCAGACCCCGGCCGCCTCTCGAAGCGCGCCTGGGACCGCCGTGCTGCGGGAGGGCTCAGGGCTGCCTCCCCTCGCGCCCCCCCCCTCTCGCTCTCTCTCGAGAGGACGAATCAGGTGGTCGAGTGCAGGGGGGGTGGGCTAGATGACCCTCCGGGCCCCCTCCGGCGCCTTAACGTTCCGCGGCGCTGTAAGTCCGGGCAGGCGGGAGGGAAGGAGGCACCTGTCGGAGGCAGCCACGCCCCAGGGCCCTGGACGCTTTCCCCGCACAGGTCGCAGCAGGGGGAGACTCTTTTTACCTTTTCCCGAAAAGGCTTGGTGAGAACTTCGAGGAATTGCGTTTGAATTTTTTGAATGCAGGCTGGGTCGGAGAAGGCGTGGAATGGATGCTTTTAAAAGGTGTACTCTCCTTGGCATATGCTAGTGTGTCATTCCCTTTCTTGAAGGATTTTAAATCTTAAAAGACACGCTTGAATGCTCAGGAGCTTGGGTAGGAGGTTTTCACCAAGACAGGGAATAAACGACTGTTCCAATCAAAAAACTGGTGCCGTAGAGAATGATCCTTAAGGAGACTAATCCACCTGTTGGTGGATTAGAGGTTAGGGCATTACTTTCAAACTTTTGCTCTCCTCCCCTGTCAGGTGGGAGGAACTCCATAACTCTGAAGTTGGCTGTGACCCACAGAAGCTCATACTGAAGTGAATGCTGCTAGTCTGGTGAGGGTTTTTGTTTTGTCAAGAGAAGCCCCCCACACACACACACACCGTGTGCCTCTCCCTGTCCCGGCCGTGGGGTTTCAGCCAGCCCTCAAGCTCAGCTGCCCTCTGGGTCGGCCACTCTTGAGGGTGAACGGGGGCGGGGCAGGCGCAGGGCTGAGGCTTGTGTTGCCTTCCAGGGGACTGAGGCCCGGGCCGCGGGTGTGAATGCCAACTTCCTCCCGTTCATGTCACGCAAGTCGCCGGCGGCCTCGGGAACCGCTCTGCCACCCCTCAGCACCCTGGTGGGGCCCAGGAAGGTGGCCCCAGCTGGCGGAGAGGAGCAGGGGGAGGAAACGGAGGCAGGTGAGGGATCCCTTGCGTGGGGGGCGGGGGGTTGCCAGTGGACTTCCCCTGCTTTCCCACCTAGAGGCCTCCCGGGAGAGGAGAGGAAGAGCTCCTGAGAGGGGCTTTCCCGGTTCTCTTGATCTTGGGGACACGGCCCCGAGGGTCTGGGTTCCATGCCCGTATTGCACAGGTGCAGCAGAGTCCAGTCGGGGTGCCGCTGCCCGGGCCAGGGCTCACTGTTCTCTCCATCTCCCTGCAGGGTCCAACTCTCGTACAGCTTTGGCCATATCCTTGCAGACTGCAGAAGCCCTGTTGCGCCACTGCATGCACCCCAGTTTGAGGCGCTTGCTGCCCCTGCGTCCCAGCGAAGGCCCTGAAGACAGGCAGGAAGAGGAGGAGGAAGAGGAGGCCTCGCCGGGAGGCCTGGACCGCCTGGCCCAGGTGGAGCGCAGCTTCTTGGGGCTCAGCCACAGCTTGTCTGTGCGAGAGGACCCGCACACAGAGACCTTCCAAGGCCACCTGCGCCCGGAGCCAGCCCAGGTTGCCTTCTCCTACCATGCCACTTGGAGCAGCGCAGCCCGTCACTGCACCACCCTGCACGCCCTGCTGCAGCAGCGTCACCACTTGCGCCTGGCCCGCCACTACAGCCGGCGACTCCAGGTGGCCTCGGCCTTTGTTTGCCGCCTGAGGGCTGTGGAGGGGTCGCTGCTGCTGTCCAGCGGCTGGCAGGATGCTGGGTGGGGGCGCCTGCTGCGGGGGCTGTGTGAAGAGCTGCGCACCCACACCGCCCACTGGGATGCGCTGCAGCGACACATGCGCAGTGACCCATGGCTGCGGCCCCTGCTGCTCCAGAGACACGAGCCGGTGCTGCGCATGAAGCAGGCCTTCTCCTCACTGGCCCTGCAGGCTCTCTGTCTCTTGGAGAGCTGCCTGGAGGCCCTGCTGCGCCAGCTGGCCCACACTCCCGGCCTGCCCTCAGCATTGCTCTCCGACTTCTTCCAGGGGCTGGACATCTACAACCACGTGGTGAGGGAGCAGCCCTGGCAGCGCCTCTCTGTGGCCCAGTGGGCGGAGGCAGGCTGCCGCTCAGGTCTGCGAGGAGAGCCGGGCGGGCCCTCGTCCTTTCCCGCAGAGAGGGTCCTGGGCCTCCTGGCGGCCGAGAGAGGCCAGCGGGCAGCCTGCGAGCTCCGCCAGCTCCTCCTAGGGCTGCAGGCAGAGGCCGGCGGGGCGGAGGCCGTGCCTTGGGAGGCTGGTGCGGAGGCCGTGCCTTGGGAGGCCGGTGCGGAGGCCTGGCTTCCGGAGGCGGCCCCACAGGCCGGCGAGGGAGCCCCCGGCCTCTCTGCAGGGCTGCAGGCCCTGGGCCGGGCCGAGGAAGAGCACCTGCTCCGGATCCTGGGAGAGCTGGTGGCCTCCACGGGCAGCCTCTGGCATCACCCTCCTCTCCTCCTCAATCGGCCCAAGCGGGAACGCCCCCCTGAGGGCCCGGAGGCCTCCGATGGGCCAGGGCGGCCTGACTCCACTTCCCTGCCCGCTTGGAAGGCCGTGCGCTGGCTGGACGCGTCCTACTCCGAGGCTGTGAGGGCGCTCTACGCCCAGTACCGCCCGCTCGCCTGGAGTGCCGCCGCCACTTCCCTGGCTCACCAGCTGGAGCTCCTCTCGCCCCCGGCTCCGTTCCAAGCGAGGGTGGCAGCTGTCTTAGGCCAGCAACTAGGCCGCACCCCGTTCCATGGTAGGTGCGAAGGAGGGGGTGATGGGGAGGGGGAGACTCTAGACCCTTCGAAACACGGCTGGGCTGCCGGCTGGTGTGTGTGTGTGTGTGTGTGTGTGTGTGTGTGCGCGTGGGGGGGGCTTTGCTTCCATTTCTCACGGCCAGCAAGCCGGGAGTCCACTTGCTGCAGAGGCGGGCTCGAGCCTGCAGGGGGAGTGCCTGCGGGAGGCAGCGTGTCTGGCCTCTGTGCCCATGTCCCGGTGCCAGGCTTTCCCCCTCCACCACAACCGGGCTCCCTGAAGCATCCTGCTCAAACCCCAGTCGAGGGCTTCAGAATGACAAAGAGCAACCCCGAGGCCGGGCATTTCAGAAGAAAGCCCAGGAGGAGGAGCAGCAGTGAATGGGTTAACAGGGCTGGAAGGCCTTTCTAGGGCCATGGGTTGTGCAGGGGGAGGCCAGCAGATTTCTGAAGCCTTGGGGGGGGCCCCCGTCTCCATGGGGCTCGTGCTCCGTGGCAGGGAGGGGAGGCCCCTTGCTCTCGTCACCCCCCCTGAGCCCCTGGTCTGTCTCTCTCTCTCTCTCTCTCTCTCTCTCTCTGCTTCCAGCCTGCGCCCCCCAAGAGAGCACCGAGGAGCTGAGGGGCTTGTTGCTACACCTGCTGGTGCGCAGGGTCCTCCAGTGCTGGGACCGAGGTCAGCAGAGAGCCCAGCTTGGACAGTGGGGGTGCTGGACCTCTCGTGGCCTGGGAGGGGCCAGCTGGGGGGGCAGGGCCAGCTCTGGCCTGGGTGGCGGAGGGGGCAGCTGGGAGCAGGAACCCCACAGAGGACAGGGCTCTGGGGCGGGGGGGGGAGCATCCTGGGAAGGGGGCTGTGCTGGGCGGGGGGAGGGGCTTCCAGTGTCCTGGCCCCACTGCTGCTGGACCTCCTGGTGGCCCCTGGTATTTTTGGCCACTGCATGACACAGAGTGTTGGACTGGTTGGCCTGATCCAACATTGGCTTCTTTTACGTTCTTATGACCTCCTTCTTTTCTGGACCAGATTTCTGCCACACGTTGGGCACCAGCCTCACTGATAAATGCGTGGCCACGCCATCCCAGACCACAGATGTGGCCAGCAGCCACACGGCTCAGCTCCTTCAGAGCCTCTTCCCGCCCTTGGCCTTCTCTCTGCGGTGCCTGGACGCCTGGTCCCCGGGGAGCACCGGTGAGTGTCTGTCAGCCCCTGCTCCTTCGGCCCCGCGCCCCTGTGCCGGGCAGCCGGTGACTGGCGCTTCTCCTCCCTTGCAGCTGACCACCTCCTGGGGCCTGCAGGATGCCGCTCCGCCCTGCTGTCCCTCTCTGTGGCTGCCAGCCAGGCCTCCTGCTACTGGGTCTTGGGCAAAGCCTCGCAGTACTTGGCGTCCGGCTCCCTTGGCCAGTTCCTGCTGGTCACCCAAGGAGACTTGCAGGCAAGTAGAAGCGAGGAGCGTGGCCGTCGACTCCAGCCCAGCAGCACCGGTGGAGGGGGGAAGAGGAGGAGGAGGAGGAGAGGCATGCAGGACCCCCCCGACCCCCCTTGTGCTGGAGGGAGCCTGCAGCCCTCAGGCATGACCTTGATCCCGCTCCCTGGGGCCCTGAGGGAGAGAGAGAGAGAGAGAGGGCAGCCCACCCACCCACCCACCCACCCACCCACCCACCCGGGGGCTCCTGGCCGATGTCTCCCTCTGCCCGGCCGCCTGAAAAGCAGGCTCCAGCTCCTCCTCCTCCTTACAGCTGCTGAAGGCGGAGCTGAGCGGGATGGCGGCTCTGGCCGGCACGGCCACCTCCGGCACTGGGGGGAAGCGCAGCCTCTTGGTCTCTCTGCAGGAACAGGAGCTGAGCCAGCAGGTCAGCGCCATGGCCGCCAGCCTCCAGGTGAGCCTTTGGCCCTCGGAGGGATCCCCTTAGGGGAGGGGGCCATGGGTGGCGTTGCCCCCTCCTAGCCTGAGCCGCAGGGATCCTCTTCTGCCGGGCCTTCTGGCTGAGCCTGCCCGGGTGGGGTTGGGTGGGGGCTGCCTCTGCCCTCGCCGCTGCCCGTCTCTTCCCGTCCTGGGCTTGCTCCCTTCGGTCTCTTGAGCCAGAGCTTTGGGGGGGCGGGGGAGGCGGGAGCGGAGCTCAGGGCCCTCCTTGGGGAGCCGGGGAGGCACATTTGCCAGGAAGCTCCCCTGTGCGGCTTCTCCTTTCCGGAGAGCGGGCTCCAGTGGACTGTGGCCCCCCCGGGGAGGGCCCCCGAGTGCTGCAGGGTGGCCCCGAGTGGCAGACTCCCGATGGCGGCGGCAGCAGCAGCAGCAGCCCGCGTCCCTCTCTCTCTCCCCCAGCATTTTGCAAAGGACGCGCTGAGGCTGTTCTCCTCGGAGTGCAAGCGCATGTCCGCGGAGATCTTTGGGCAAACCATGCCGCTGGGCAGGCACTGGCGCCTCGCCCTCCAGACAGGTATTCTCACAGGGGTGGGCTGGCAGGGGAGGGAGGCCCTGGGCGGGCACCTCTCCCCGTTGCCCTGAGTGCCAGCTGCACTGCTTGTCCCCCCCGCAGGCGTGCCTTCCTCCCCCAGCGAGTACGCCTCTGCGGCCGCCCAGACCGTCCTGGGCCAGGTCCTCCGGGGCATCCGGCCACTGCCCCGCGAGGCCCAGGAGCCGGCGCTCGGCCAGGTCACCACGGCCTTCTTGGAAGCCTGGATGGACCACATCCTGGCCCAGAAGATCAAGTTCAGGTAAGGCTCAGCAGCCTGCCGGGAGAGAGGAGGCCCGCCCGGCCAGGGTGGTGCTGAGTGGCCTCTGCCTCCTTCCTCCCGCCCCCCTCCCCAGCCTGCAGGGGGCCCTCCAGCTGAAGCGGGATTTTGAGCTGGTCCGGGAGCTGCTGCAGTCCGAAGAGTCCGGGCTCCCCCCGGAGAGCAGGCAGCGGGTGCTCTCCCTCCACGCCTTCCATCAGGCCGACAACGCCATCGCCTGCCTCCTGCAGCAGCCCAGCAAGGCCTCCCTGCCGTGCCCCACCTGGGAAGCCCTCCGCCAGTGCTGTGAGTGCCAAGACTGGGGGGGCGGGTCTGTCCCCCTCCAGTTGGGCAGGAAGTGGGCAGGGTAGGCTCAGAGAAGAAGAGATGGGATTTATCCCCCGCCCCCTTCACTACCCAAAAGAGTCCCAGAGCGGCTCACAAACTCCCTTCCCTCCCCCTCCCCACAACAGACACCCTGTGAGGTTGGTGGGGCCGAGAGCGCTCTGGGTAAGAACTGATCTTTTTCAAGAACAGCTCTGACAGAACCATGGCTTGCCCAAGGTCATCCAGCTGCTGCAAGCAGAGGAGTGAGGAATCAAACCTGGTTCTCCCAGATCAGAGTCCACACACTTGACCACTACCCCAAACTGGCTCTTCCTCCCTCTCCGTCCCTGGGGAGCCTGTCAGTGACCAGGAACTGTGAGAGCAGGGGAAGGGTCCGCCCTGCTCAGGGGATGCCCGCTCCCTGGAGAGTGTGGCTGGGGGGGTGGGTGTCGGTGGCCAGGAGCGCCCCCCCCCCATCCTGGCCGAGGCACAGTTGCAACCTTGCTAGGTAGGGGAATGGGCGGGGCCAGCGAGGATGGGGGAAGGGCTGGCTCCCCCTGCAGGCGGGAGGTGCCCGTGGAGTCCAGGCCCATGCCGGCGGGAGTGGAAGGGGGGGCAGTCTGGAATGCCCTGGAGGCTCAGTCCTGGGGGTGCGAGAGAGAGAGATTGCAGAGGGAGATGAGGAAGACGAGGAAGAAGGGCCTTTGCCCCCGTGGCGGCGGCTGCATCCTCCTCGCCCATCCTGCTCATCCTCTTGCCTACTGTCTCTCCCCCCCACCCACCCCCGCAGGTTCTTACAACGGCATCCACACGCAGGCCAGTGGCCCCGGCAGCCTGAACAGCCTGGAGAGCCTGGAAGGGCGGCCTGCCCCGGCCGGGGCTGCTGGGGAGAGCCCAGCGGGGGACCTGCTCGGCCGCGTGCAAGGAGGCGGCTGCAGCCCCGAGACCTACCTCAGCCCCCCCCAGCAGGAGTGGCTGGCACTGCGGCTGCATGGGGGCCGCCGCTGGAAATTGCCTGGACTGCCCTGCCTTTGCAGAGCCGCGGAGCCCTGAATGGAGGGAGGGAGGAAGGAAGGAAGGACTGCGCTCGGACAGCACCCCCACCCACCGTGCCTTGGAAAGTGAGTAGCTGGTGTGCACTAGGGCCTGGGGGGAGCCACCTCCCCCTCAGCGTGCCTCACTTGCCCTCGGCCAGGGTATGGGCTGATGCCAGGCCTAGGCCTAGCGGGTGGGCGGGGCCTGGGAGAAGCGGTGCTTGATGCTGGGCTCTCCTTCCCTCCCCCTTCCTCCGGCACAGCTCCTGTGACGGTCCCCGTGTGCCCTTCAGAGGCCTTGCCTCCAGTTGGATGCCTTCTCTGGGAGGAGCATCAGTGGTGGAAAAGTGAACGCGTGCCTTGATGTTTGGTCCATGGCGGGGCACTCAGGACCCTGGTATTTGGCAGAGGTCTCCCCATCCCTCCCTACTCTTTTGCAATGAAAAATCCCACTTTTCTGAAGCCACCAAAGTCTCATTTTGGTTTCAGAATAAAGTTTGGAAAATGCACACTTCCTGACTTTTCTGTGGGTGTGGCTGAAAGCTGGGGGGGGCGTGGAGAGTACCGTCAGATTTATGGTGACCCCCCTTATGGGGTTTTTGAGTCAGGGAAGAAGAGGAGGAGATTGGATTTATACCCCGCCCTTGGCTCAGAGGCTCAGAGCGGCTCACAAACTCCTTTCCCTTCCCCTCCCCGCAACAGACACCCTGTGAGGTAGGTGGGGCTGAGAGAGCTCTCTCGAGAACTGCCCTTGAGAGAATAGCTCTGAGAGAACTTGTGACAGGCCCAAGGTCACACCAGCAGCTGCATGTGGAGGAGTGAGGAATCAAACCCGGTTCTCCCAACCACTGCACCCAGCTGGCTCCCTGCTGCCTGCCTCTGGGTAGCAGCCCTGGAGTTCCCTGGGGGTCTCCCATCCCAAGGGGTGGCCGGGGCTGGCCCTGCTGAGACGTGGCTGGCCGCACCATCCGGATCAGGGTCTTGTTACAAGAATGGAGGGCCCTGGGCCCTGGTAGAGAGAGCAGAGGGCAGGGTCCGGAGTGGGTGAGTTGGCTGCAGACCTGAGCCTGGCCCAGCCCTGAGAACAGGAGTCTCTTCCTCTGAATGGCTCACAGGTGTGGAGCAGTCGATGTTCTTTGCGTTCTGCCTGACGGATGCTGCTGCTGCTGCTTCTAGTGGCTCTTCTTCCGTCAGTGAAAGCGGAGTCTAGTGGGGGGGCGGGGCGCACGGAAGGCACATGTGTCCGGAAGCAGCATCAGTGTGTGCCCAGGAAGAGGCCTGTCACAGCTTACCCTCCGGGGATCCTTTCGGCTGGTGGCTCCAGTCCTGTTGTGGGTCCCCCCCGCCAACCAACACTTTCATCGCCTGCAGGGATGTAGCTCACGGCGTTCTGGCCACGTGTTTACCGACAAGGGGTCTTTCCAATGAAACACATGCAGCCCTGGCTGGAAGCGCTGGTGCGTCTCGATGCTTCACTGGGTACCGCTGGTAGGTATCCTTGGCTGAGGTGAAGCAAGCCGAAAAGATGCCACACAGCTGCAACCTGCCCATTGTGGGATGGTGTGCCCCCCTCATGTACCCTGACAGGCAGGTGGAAGCTGCCAACCAGCACACGCTGATGCGCCACGGTCTGCTTCTCCCACCCACACTGCCAAACGCTGAACGCCACAAGGGAGCGCATGTGGTCAGAGACCCCCCCCCCCCCAAACCAGGTTCCCCTTTCCGGGCCTGCCTTCACGAGGAGGAAAGAGTGCCACTTCGGCCACGGTGCTGCTGGGGCTACCTTGGGAGAGGCGGCCACGGTAACACCAACGCCCTTTCCCACACGAGGGGCTGGGGCTGCCAGGGGGGTGGGGGTGGGGCTGGAGAGCGGGAAGGCCAGAAGAACGCAGGCGCATCAGCCCTTCACACCCGCCTGGGTGCACACAGGACCTTGTACTCTGCAACACAGCCTCTGCCTGTGCGGCGTTTACCAGGGAACAAAACTGGAGTCCAGAGGGGCACCTTGAAGACCAACCAAGCTTAATTCTGGGTGTAAGCTCTTTGTGTGCATGCCCGTGCAAAGCGCGCACCCAGAATTAAACTCGGTTGGTCTTCAAGGTGCCCCTCTGGACTCCAGCTGTGTTCTGTCGCTTCAGACCAACAGGGCTGAACCCACCTGGATTTACCAAGCATAAAGGAACTGGGAATAAGATGGGAGTCCAAGTAGCAGCTCCAGAGGCACAGCTAAATGTTGATGCAGGTGGTTTTGAGGTTTCCACAAATTGCGGTAACATTCCCTCGTAATTACAGAGAACATGAACATCACACTGAAAGGGAACCCATGGTTTCTGAGCAGAAAGCCACGCTCAGCTGAAGAAAATGGGCAGAGCTGTACTGAAGAAGCTTTTGTTCAAGGGCATCTGGACACTGCCACAACTGACGGGGACGCTCTTCCAGGCCCAACGGTGGCAGAGGGAGCAATTCTGACAATGAAAATTGCTTCATAGAATGTATGTTTATTTGGATTTGTATCCCACCCTCCCCGAAGGCTCAGGGCGGCTAACAGCAAGACATGCGTGCCAACTTTAAAACAAGTTCAACTGGAGCTGGAAGGGACCTTGCAGGTCATCTAGGGAATGAACAGGGCTGCAGTGTATGCTACTATTTACGTTTTGTGTCTAGTGACACCTGAAAACCACAAGAGTCTCTCTTTTCTCCAAAAGACCAAACAAATTGCAAAGCTCAGGATGTGGCAACACAGAGGCTACAGAAACGTTACAGAATCACAGAGCTGGAAGGGACCTCCAGGGTCATCTAGTCCAACCCCCTGCACAAGGCAGGAAATTCACAAATACCTCCCCTTCCACACCTGCAGTGACCACTGTTCCATGCCCAGAAGGTGACAAAAGACCTCCAGGATTGCTTCCTGAACCCAAAGTGGCCATCAGCATTTCTCTAGGCATATAAAAAAGGGCCACAAGAACTAAGCACTGAGGCAACCCTTCCTGCCCTCCCTCATGATGAAGAGAATAGAGAAGAGATTGGATTTATACCTGGCCCTTCACTACTCAAAGGAGTCTTCCCCTCCCCACAACAGACTCCCTGTGATGTAGGTGGGGCTGAGAGAGCTCTGACAGAAACTGCTCTTTTTTCAAGGACAGCTCTGACAGAACTATGGCTTGCCCAAGGCCACCCAGCAGGTGCAAGTGGAGGAGTGGGGAATCAAACCCGGTTCTCCCAGATTAAAGTCCGCGCACACTTAACCCCTACACCAAACTGGGAAAACCCACCACCTCCTAAGGAACCCTGTTCCACTGCGGAACCACTGTAACTGACTGGAAGTTTTTCCTAATGTGTAGCTGAAAACTCTTCTGGTTTAATTTCAACTGGTTGGTTCTGGTCTGACCTTCTGGGGCAACAGAAAACAACTCTGCACCCTCCTCTAGAATGACAGGCCTTCCAGTACTTGAAGTTGGTAATCCAATCACCTCTCAGTCGTCTCCTCTCCAGGTGAAACGCCCAGCTCCTTCAGCCTTTCCTCCTAGGGCTTAGTCTCCAGACCCCTCACTGTCTTCACTGCCCTTCTCTGGGCGTGTTCCAGCTAGTCTATAGTCTTCTAAAATTGTGCTGCCCAAAACAGCACAAAACTCTAGGTGAGGTCTAATCATAGCAGAGTAAAGCAATACCATCGCTTCAGGTGATCCGAACACTATACTTTTGTGGATGCAGACAAGTGTCTTGTGGGGAAAGGAAGGGAAGGAGATTGTAAGCCAGGGTGAGCCTCCAAGTGAAGGGCGGGGTACAAATCCAGTCTCTCTCCTCCTGAATCCCAGCGCCAGGAGGCAGCGGCCTCCCTGCCCTGTTCTTGGCCCTTCAGAGGAGCCGGCTGGCCACGGAGTGAGGCAGGAGGCTGGACTAGGTGGACCCTCCCTGGCCTTGTCCAGCCGGGCCATTTTGGTTCAGGCTTTACACCTGGGACAAGGGAAGGGGGGGGGGGCTCCAGGGGCTCCCAACCCTTTTAGGCAACTTTTTAGGTACCCTCAATATTTGTCCCTGGATTAACAAATGAGGACTCCGAAGTGTGACTCCGGACCTCCCATCTCATTTCCGCTCCCCCCCCCGCCCCGCTATCGGCTCAGCTGGGCCCGGAGAGCCCCCAGACCCCTTCCGGGAGCGCAGGCCTCCATTCCCCCCAGTGCAGCCCTCCGCCAGGCGCCCCGTGGCCAAGGCCCCCGCCAGACGCCCCGCTCCCTGGGCCCGAGCGAGCGGGGACCCGAACTGGACCGGGGACGCGCCCCCCCCCGAACTCCCCGGGCCGCCCACCCACCCTTCCGGGGCCCGGGAGGGCAGCCGCGGGGCTTCGGCAAAAGCAGCCCCGAGGGGGGCGTCGTCGTCGAGGAGACCGGGGCTCCGGCGGCGGGCAGGAGGAGGCCCCTCCCTCGGCAGTTCCCCGGGGCGGCGGGGGGGGGGCGCAGGCGGCAGCCGCGGCTGGCAGGGGAGGGGGCGGGGCAGCGGCGTCCCGGGAGGCCCCTCCCCCTTTCCCCCTCCTCCCCGCCGCGCCCCCGACGGCCCTCCTGCCCTCCGCGCCGGGAGCTCCGGGGACCGAGGCCGCCCCGCGGGGCTGTTGGGAGGATTGGGGGGGGGGCGGGACTCTGGCCCGCGCCCCCGCCCCGCCCCGCCCGCCGGGGCTCTGCAGCCAGGCGGAGACTACGAGTCCCGTCACGCCTCGCCCAGCCCGGCCCCGCCGCGGTCGCCGCCGCCTCCTCCTCCTGCCCCTCCTCGGGCGGCGGCGGCGGCGGCGGCGGCTGTGAGCTCACTTCCTGCCAGGCCAGGCCCAAGCCGAAGCCCGGACGGGGCGCGCGGGCTGCAGAGCTCATCCTCCCGGCCGCCTTCCCTCGCTCGCGATGTCCGCCTCGCCTCTCCCGGCCGGCTCCGCCGAGCTGCTGCGCGGCCCCTTCCCGCCGGCAAGTCTGCCTTTGTGCGCCGCCGCCGCCACGTGCCCGCCCGCCCCGGTCCCCTGCCGAGCTCCCCGCGCCCAGCCCCCTGGCGCACCCGCGGCGGCGGCGGCGGGCCCCGATCCGGAGGAGAGCCCCTCTCGGTCCCGCCCCGCCCCGCCCCGCCCCGCCCGCGGTGTGGGAGGCGCCCAGCGCGGCCCCGGGCCCCGTCGCGGCCCTCCGCCTCGGGGCGCGTGCAGAGTGCCTTCCCGCCGTCGGGCGAGGGCACTAAGGCCGCCCCTCCCTCCCTCCCTCCCGCAGGCCGCCTCGGAGGGCGACGAGCTGGCCGAAGAGCTGATGGACGGCGAGGCGGGGCGGCCGTGGACCCCCAGGAGAAGTCCCTGCACGAGGCGCGGCTGAAGGCCAAGGCCAAGCGGCGACTGCGGCGCACCTCCTCCCGGGACTCCGCCCGGGAGTCCCTCTCGGAGGGCGGCGAGCCCGGCCCGGACCCCAGCAGCCCGCCCCCGGGCAAGGGCCACGACCGCCGCTCCCGCATGGGCAAGGGCCGCGGCCTGCCCAAGAAAGGTACCTGCCCACCCCCCCCGCCGGGCTCCCCCTCCCTTCCTCCTCCTCCTCCGGGGAAGGACGCGCTCTCCCTCCCCCAGCCAGCCGCAGCCCGCCCGCCCCCCTCCCCGCGGTCCCACGAGCGCCCCTCTCCTCCTCCTCCTCCTCTCCCCAGGTGGCGCCGGAGGCAAAGGCGTTTGGGGCGCGCCGGGCGTCGTCTACACCTACCAGGAGCCCGACGCGCGGGACCCCAACTACGACGAGGCAGCCCAGGTACTGCGCCCGGCGCCCCCGCCCCACCCCGTCCCCGCAGGCGGCCATAAAGCTCGGTCACGCCCCCCCACCCCCGAAAGGACGCGGCTTGGAGGGGTGTCCTGATAGAGGCTGGCACCCCCGGGCAGGGCAGACAGACCACAGCCTCTCCCAGGCGTCGTCCTGTCCCCCTAACCCTGCCAGGGATGAATGGCTCAGGATCCGGGGGGGGGGCTCTTGAGGGACAGGCGCTCCATCTGGGGGGCGGGAGGTGGGTGGGAGCAGGGAAGCTGTCCCGCCAGTGCCTCCTGCGCCCTCTCCCTAGGGTGACACGATCTACGCCACGGTGGTGCCTGAGATGGAGGAGGAGGAGCTGAAGAAGAGCGTGCACCCCATGGTGCTGGAATACTTTGAGCATGGAGACCCCCTGGAGGTTGTGGTGAGTAGTCGTGGGGGGGGGCACGGGGGGGGCAGAGGCAGGCCCTGCAGGAAGGGAGGGGGAGAAGGACCGGTGGGCCCAGGAGCAGCTGTTTCCTTGGGCAGCCCGTGGGGGAGGGGGAGGGCGGTGCTGGTCCGGCTGGCTCCCCCGACTCTCCTCCGTCTTGCCTGCCCGGCTTCTCCTTCAAGAGAGCCTAGCAAGAGAGCAGGGCCAGGGCCGGGCCAGAGCTCAGGCGGTTGGGTTAAGGACTGCTTGTCGACAAGCAAAGGTGCCGAGGCTGGTCCCAGCCGCCTGTCGGGGGCATCCTGACCGGCTCCCTTGGGTCTCAGGCAGGGTGGGGGTGTTTGAAAAGCCTCAACAAGTCCTCGTGTGGAGAAGGGTGAGGCTGGGTGCGTTCCCAGCACTCCGCAGGACGGGGAGGGGCTGGCGTCCCCCCGTGGGCCCACAGCACAGCCGCAGGGGCCCGGCTGGGACTTGGAGGGGGCTGCTGCAGGAGGGGCTCCTTTGGGGGCAGCAAAGCCCCTTCAGCAGCGCCGTCCGCGGGACACTCCCCCAGCCCCACCCACCAGAAGTGCGCAG
Source organism: Gekko gecko (assembly GCA_029375565.1). Classification (NCBI taxonomy): domain Eukaryota; kingdom Metazoa; phylum Chordata; class Lepidosauria; order Squamata; family Gekkonidae; genus Gekko; species Gekko gecko. The sequence goes on along the minus strand of JAPDNY010000010.1, from coordinate 127,856,281 downwards.
ATGCGGGTGGTCAGGAGAACCCGTGGGCAGGGCTGGGGGCCAACCTCTGACGGATCCCGCGTGTCTGGCAGGAGCTGCTGCGGGGCCTGAACCTGGGGGGCCACAAGGCAGCGGTGCCCTCACTGGCCGTGGCGCTCTCTCTCGAGGGCAAGGCCAGCCACCGGGAGCTGACCTCGCGCTTGCTGTCAGACCTGGTGGGAAAGGTGCTGAGCCCCGAGGACATGGCGGCTGCGTTCGACGGGATGCTGCGTGACCTCCCCGACCTGATTCTCGACACCCCGGAGGCCCCGCAGGTCAGGCTCCAGCCCTGGCGGGGGGGGGGGGGCAGGGAGCTTGGAGGACATGTGGTCTCTGAACCCTGTCTGTCCGTCTGTCCCTCCCTCTGTCCATCCGTCCGTCTGTCTGCGCAGATGCTGGGCCAGTTCATTGCCCGGGCCGTGGCCGACCACGCCTTGCCACTGGACTTCCTGGGACGCTACAAGGGGCGTGTCGACTGTGAGCATGCTCGGTGAGAGAGCCGGCCTTCCTCTGGGGGGGGGCGGGGAGGCTGGTTGGTGCTCTATGTTGGAGGGCCGGCAAGGTGACCCTCTTTGCTCCCTTCTGAAGGTCTTTCTTCCTCCCCGCAGAGCTGCCCTGGATCGCGCCGCTGTCCTCTTGCGGATCAAGCAAGACGTCAACCGCTTGGACAACGTGTGGGGCGTGGGGGGTGGCCAGAGACCTGTCAAGCACCTTATCAAGGAGGTGAGGAGTGGCGGTAGCCCTCTTCTGATCTCAGCACGCGCCCGAGCTGGTTCTGCTATCTGGCCTGGGAACGTGGAGGTGGCTCTTTGTACTGGAGAGTGGTCCAGAGGCGTGCAGTGTTGTTTCCCATTGAAAACAGAGCAGTTCCTGCCCTTGGAGAGGCCTGTCGAGCCTGCACCAAGCGTCGTCCAGGGACCTTCGGTACAAGCCTGGGACAGAGAGTGGGCGCGTCCGCCCTCTCCCCTCCTGCTGCAGAACCTGGGCCTTGCCATGTCCTTTGGCCCAGCCAGGGTGTCTGCTGCACTTCTCCCACTTAGTGGTTGGCAGCGAGGAAGTCCCGATGGGTGTCCTTCACTAGGCCAACAAGCAGACAGTACAGCAGGCAAGGCTGCAGGGGTGGTGGGGGGCAATTTCCACGACTCCTTGGAGTTCTGCAGCCCCCGTGGCCTTACAGAACCACAGGCCGTCTAGTCCAACCCCCCGCTCCCTGCAGGATCAGCCGCTGCTCGGAGACAGGCAGTGGGGTGGGGGGCGCGCACCACCTCCTGACGCAGCCGATTCCACTGCTGAATGGCTCTTGCTGGGAAAAGTGCTTCCTGCTATCCGGCCGGTACCTTTCCGCCTGTCCTTTAAACCCATTCTTGCAAGTCCCGTCCTCTGCTGCTGAGGGGGGAGAGTAGTTCCTTCTCGCTTACGGATCCAAACAGTGCCAGTCTTCAAGGTGCCAGAGGGCTTCTGGGCACTTCCAGATGACTCGTGCGCGCCATGTGGCATTTAGGCGGCAGGGACATGAATCAGAGCCATGTTTGTCTCCAGGGGATCAAATGGGGCCCTGTTGAAAGACCTTTTTTGGAGTCCATGTTGGGGATGGGCAGGAACCTCCCTGGGCCTCATACGGTGGGCGCATTTCGGCGCCCCTCCCCAGGCATTGCCTTCCCGAGGTGACGCAGCCGGGCTGCCCTCCTCTCCCCACCCCCTGCAGATGAACCTCCTGCTCCGCGAGTACCTCCTTTCGGGGGAGGTGTCTGAGGCCGAGCACTGCCTGCGCCAGCTGGAGGTCCCCCACTTCCACCACGAGCTCGTCTACGAGGTATGGGGGGGCCGCAGGCGGGGCGACCGGAGGGGGTGGCGGTTTGGCCCTTGGGGGTTGGCCCAGCAGCACCCCACATGGCCGTGCCCTGTAGGGGGGCCCTGTGGGCCAGCCTCCGCTGCTGACGGCCCTTCCCGGCGCTGCCTCTTTGCCAGGCTGTGGTGATGGTGCTGGAGTCCTCGGGCGAGATGGCGGTGGCCATGATGATGAAGCTGCTGAAGGTGCTGTGGGAGACGGGGCTGGTGACCCTGGACCAGATGAACAGGGTAGGCGCATTGGGGGGGGGGGAGCGTGTGCGGATGCCTGATCGTGAAAGCCCTTGGAAAAGGGAGCCCACGAGCCATCGCGGTACCCCACAAGAGACAGACCTGGGGGTAGCAGGAGTGACCTGTGGTGGAGGTCTGTGGATGGGGGGCCCCTGCTCTTGACCCCTGCCCCCTTCCCTCCCCCAGGGCTTCCAGCGGGTGTATGATGAGCTTGGAGACATCAGCCTGGACGTCCCTCTGGCGCACAACATTCTGGAGCGCCTGGTGGACCTGTGCTTCGAGGAGGGGGTCATCACCAAGCAGCTGAGGGATGCCTGCCCCGCCCGGTACGCTCCCGCCCCTCGGACGCTCTCCTGCTGGAGTGCTGGGCCCTGGGGAGCACGCGGGACGCTGCCCGGGATGTCCCCTGGCACCTGAGCCGGGCCGGAAAGGTTTGCCTGGGGACTTCACGGGCTTTTCTGGGCAGGCTGAAAACGCAGATCGGAACCACCTGTGAGATCCCTTCTTAGGCTTAGAAGTAATAAAGTCCTGCCTGTTCCCACGTTGATGCCCACTGCTCAGCTGGGCACAGTGGGTGGGTGGGGGCTGAGTCTGTGGGCTGGGGGGGTGCAGAGTCAGATTGGGCGGGGCCAGGAGTCTTTCTGGTGCTCCGGTGTCCCGGCTCCTCTCTCACTTCCCTCTGCCTGCTTTCTTCCCTTAGGGGCCGGAAGCGCTTTGTCAGCGAAGGAGACGGTGGACAAATCAAGCAGTGACTGGTTGCTGGCAGCCCTGGCCTCTGCCCCCCCTCCCCCGCCAGCACCCCCCCACCCCCCTCAGCACCTGGCATGGCCTGCCCCAGACCTCCCCAGCCTGGAGCGGTTGGGAGGGGGAGCCACGCTCATCTCACTGATCTCTGGCGTGGGAAAGGGAGGGGCAGCCCCACCCCCTTGCTCGCCTGTCCTGTCCCCCCCCCACTCCCTGCCCCACATCTCAGGAAGGAAAATGAGCCAGGGCCAGAGCTGGAATTGGTCCTGGCTTCGTGGTATCCAGAAATCCCACCCCCTCCCCCATGCCAGCCATTGCCCCCCCCCGCTCTCAGGCCCGGGGCCTCTTCCAGAGCGACATCAGATGAGCTGACCCAGGCCCCGGAGCAGGTGGGGGCCCAAGACCCGCCCCCTCTCTGCCCTGCTCCCTTGGCAGCAGCTGGTCCAAGGTCGTCTGGCAAAGAACCGGCGGTGGGTGCAGGGGGGAGTCCTGGAGCTGTGCTTTGGCTTCCAAAAGCGGCTGTGCGGGTGGGGTGGGAGCATCTCAGGGTATAGGGCAATTTGCTGGGGGGGGGCGGGGCTCTGGCCAGGCTGCCTGATGTCCCTGCGGGCAAAGGAGGCCTGGCGCCAGCAGCAATAAAAGATACTTCCAAAGGACACGACAGTTTTCTCTTTGCATTTGTCCTCCTTGCATCGCAAACAGTGAGTCACGCAGCTGTTGGGTGGCATGTGTTAGGGTGGAGATGGCAGCGCCCAGGAGCCAGGCCACACAGCAGGCCCCAGGGCCTCAGGAAATGAACACTCCTGCCATTTCTTGAAGAGCAGATGAGCAAAGGTTCCTGGCGGCGACGTGCAAGGGCTCCTCCCAGCCCTGGCCCTCAGGGGCAATGTGCGAGAGGGCATCTCTTTCTCATCGGCAAGGCCGCCTTTGAACGCTGTGTGCCGTTCTGATGTCACCAAGCATACTGCAGAGCTGGAAAACGTACAGAACAGCAAAAGAGCCCTGCTGGATCAGACCACCCAGGCCAGCGTCCCGTCTCACATGCGCCAGCCGGTTCCTTTGGAGGGCCAACAGCGGGCATGGAGGCCGAGGCCGCCTTTTCCCGGATGATTCAGAGGCCGACTGCCTCTGAATGCAGGGGGGCCCTTTGGTCATCAAGGCAAAGATGCCCTTGATGGACCAACGAACCAAGTGTCCCCCTTTAATGCTGCTGATTCCTGTAGCCATCCGCACGACGTCCTCTGGCAGCGAATGCCGCCGCTTAATCCATGTCAAGAGGGAGCTCCTTTGGTCCGTCCTGTTACACAAACCTGTGCCTACGTGCTCCCCTGCCGAATTGGAAACACAGTCTCCGTGTGGAGGTGTGGGTTCTCCTTTGCTGGTGCTCGGGCAAGATTGCTTTTTTGGATTCGCCAAGACGTTAAGGGAGAGCTGAAATCAGCCATGGTGCACCAGCCTCACCATCCCTGCTTTTCCAATCCAGCGATAATGGTCCTTGCCATCAGCAGGGGAAATCTATCATCTGGAGGTCACCAGATTCTGATAGACAAATCTGTCCCTGCGTGCTTCCTGTGTGGAAACACAGAGTCCAATGAGTTAGATAAATATCTGTTTAATGCATTTAAAACAGGGACTCGAGGGGGCTGAGCACTTCAGCAGTTCCGAAGCTGCATTCTGCCATAACCAGGGAGGGCGGAAGGTCTGATACCCCAAATGACATCTCATATAGTTTACACATTAAAGAAGAACCTCTAATTAGTACCAAGCAGTTAACATCATACCAGCATCATTTGACTTTAAACCTTGCCATGGGTCTCTTAGGTATTGTCAGTGATTACATCTACCTGCCTGCTCTTCAGAGCAATGGGAACACTGGGGAACACTGAGGCCCTTTCTGACCTTGGCGGAGGAGCTGGTCCCTCTTTCCCTTCTTCCTGGGGAGCTGGGTGGTGATGAGGGTGGTTGTGGTTCACATTCCAACTTCGCGCTTGAGGTCCTTGCAGTTTCTTGAATCCGCATCCCATTCTTCTTGCCTCCTAATTCTATCCCCGGGGCCTCTTAATAATGCTTCCCCTTAATATATAGCTTCAAGTGCAGAAAGTGCAGTTCTAAAAGAGGTATTCTGCTGTCGGCGACTCGGAAGATTCTAGGTTAGATTATACCAAGATCTGGATCTGTTGTAATTAAACGGTTGAAGGGACAGCGACGCCCGTCAGCCTGCAAACACGTCAGAGGGAAGGTCGGGACCCCCGTTCGGAAACCGCGCTCCTCTCCCGCCCCCCGTCCCCACAGGTCCTCCTGCCTCCGCGGCCCGCCCGCTTCCCTGGACGCCCCTCCAGCCCCAGCCTTCTCGGGAGGGGGCGAGAGGTTTCTCCCGGCTCTTCCTCGTCCGGGGGCTCGGCGGGGCGGCGACGCCAGAAGGGCCTTCTCTCCCCCCCGCCGCCCATATCCGCCGTCTCCCGGGCGGGAGGGAGGGAGGGAAGGAGGCCGCCTTCCTTCAGGCGCCCGGCCCCGCCCCTCGCGGACTACACTTCCCGGCATGCGGCGGGGCCCCGCGAGGCTGGCCGGGAGCCAAGGACACGTGGAGCGGCGCGCTGCTTCCGGGCCCCGCGTGGTCGCCACGGCAGCCCCGCTTCCGGCCGGGCTTCCCCTTCCGCCGGAGGCGCGGGGACGGCGAGGATGGCCCGGGAGCGGCGGCGGAGAGCGCCCGAGGGGCCCCGGCCGCACGAGCGAGGCCCGCGGGGGGCGGCGGCGAGGAAGGCCCCTCCGGCCCGGGCGGCAGCGGCGTCGGCGCGGGGGGCGGCCGTGGCGGCGCTGGGCTTGGCGGCGGCCTGCGGGCTCCTGGCGGCGCGCTGGGGCCTCTTCTCCTCCGCCTCCTCGGCCACGACGCCGCACCCGGCCGCCCGCGCCCTCCCGGCCGACAGCAGCGGCGCCTCCGCCGCGCCGGGCCTCTTCTGGGGCTCCTACCGCCCCCACGTCTACTTCGGCATGAAGACGCGCAGCCCGCGCGCCCCGGTGGCAGGTCAGGACCCATAAACCCCCCCCCCCCACCGGCCCTCGTGGGGCGGGCGGGCGGGCCGGGCCCCCTCCCCCCTCCCCTCCCCTCCCCAGCGCGACCGCCCCTGGTGCGGGGGGAGGGCCCTCCTGCGAGTCGACGCGCCTTCACCGCCGGGCCCGGCGTGTCTCTCTGTCTGCCTGCCTGCCCCTCCCGCCTGCCTCTCTCCCGCGCCCAGGCCTGATGTGGATGCGGCCCTCGGAGGGGGACGTCCGGCTGCGGCACACGTGCGAGCAGAGCGACCGCCTCGCCGGCTACGGCTGGCGGCTGCACGACGGGCTCCACTTCGGGGCGCAGGAGATCCGCGACGCCGGCCTCCGCCTGCAGACCGAGTTCGTCAAGCGGCCCGGAGGCCGCCACGGGGGCGACTGGAGCTGGAGGGTCACCGCGCGCCCGGAGGTGGGTGGGGGGGCGGGGGGATCGGCGGAACCCCTCGGGGTGGGGGGGCTCCTTGCATCCTCCCGGGTCTAAGGGCAGTCGGGCGGTCGGGCGGGGAGACGGCCCCTGCGCCAACCAGCGGAGGCTGACGGCCCACTGCCGTGTGGCTCATTTCAAACATTCTTTTCTTCTAGTGTCCCCTTCTGGGACATTACAGCCCCCTTGAACGTACAGGTGGGTTTCTAGCGGGGCAGATGCTGAACTTCTCGCAGGTCTTCACCAGTGTGAATTAGCTGGCAGTTTTTTAGCCTCCGGCTCACACATTTTTGTCTTAGCTCAGGAAGAATAGTTCCAGAGCCAAACTAATTGATGCAGCAGCCAGATCACTCGCAATGTAGAATTTTTGCTCACAGGACTCCATGGTTTAGAGGGAGCATTGGGCCTCTCCACTCTGCCTCTTACGTCTCAGGATGGCAAATACCAAGACACCCAGAGGTGGAGGGGGTCCGGGCAGTTGGAGAGTCTGTTAGCAAGAATGCTGTCTCTTCTGACGTTTAGAGAGGGTTTCACTGGTGGAATGGCCTTCAAAATAAATGCCAGTCTAGGCTGGGCTAGAATCACGGAAGAATCATAGAGTTGGAAGGGGTCCCCAGGGTCATCTAGTCCAACCCCCTGCACAATGCAGGAAGTTCACAAATACTTCCCCCCACACACACACGCACAAACCCCAGTGACCCTGCTCCACGGCCAGCCATACCTTCTGCATCACAGGAAGGCGTGTGATTGCTTTGGCAGTGCCAGGTGAACATCCGACACACCCCTTTCCTGTCTACAGAGAATGGCGGGGACCCCGCCGGCCTTCATTTCACTGCTCTTCTATGTGGCAACTGATGGACAAGGGACGCTCCAGCCTCTGGTGGTGGAGAAGAACCGCATGGCCTCTCTCACAGGCACAACAGAAGAGCTGGGGGACTTCACCATCACCTTCCAGCAGCCCACCAGTGAGGCTGGCACGACTCCTCTCTATGCTAGGTACTTTGCCACCTGTTAAGCTGGGCAGCAGCCCTGCCCCAGGGTAGCGTCAGAGGTTGTGGGAGTTACCGTTGGCTGCCTGCTTCTCTCACCATGATTCTTCTCTCTGTTTCCAGTTACAACTACCTGCAGGCGAAGGCAGAGGGCCTACACCGCCTGAGCGATGTGGTGAAAGCCAGCCTCAGTCCTCGTTTTGTGTATGCGCCACCAGGTGCCCCCAAGCGCCGCTATTTTGGTGTCGACGCTTACCGGGGACCACCCGAGGGGATAGAGCCCCGTAGCCAGCTCCTTGTTCACCAGGTGACCGTGGCGGTGCCCTGCCGACTGGAGGTGCTCTTTGAGTCGGGCAGTGTCTCTGAGCGTGCTGGGCGTCTGGCGGGAGAGGTGCTGGCGCAAGAGCTGGCCAGGCACAGGGGCGCCTTCGAGGAGCGCTTTGAGAGGACTTTTGGGCTGGCCCGCAAGGGCTTCTCTGTGCCGGAGCAGGACTTTGCCAAGGCCGCCTTCAGCAACATGCTGGGTGGGATGGGCTACTTCTACGGGCACTCGCTGGTGCAGTCACCCCACAATGACCGCCCACAGCCCTATCCCGAGGGTCCCCTCTTCACAGCCGTGCCGTCGCGCTCCTTTTTCCCGCGGGGCTTCCTGTGGGATGAAGGCTTCCACCAACTGCTGCTGAGCCGCTGGGACCCGGCCCTGACCCGCGAGGTGCTGGCCCACTGGTTCGACCTCATGAACGCCGACGGCTGGATCCCTCGTGAGCAGATCCTGGGCGAGGAGGCCCGCACCAAGGTGCCGGCGGAGTTCGTGGTGCAGCACAGCACGGCAGGCAACCCCCCCACCTTCTTCCTGGTGCTGCAGCAGCTCCTGTCCCAGGGCGCAGCCGACGTGCCCTACCTGCGGCGCCTCTACCCTCGCTTGCAGAGCTGGTATGACTGGTACAATCGCACCCAGGCGGGCCCCGTGCCCTACGCCTTCCGGTGGCGGGGGCGGGACCAGGACACTCAGATGTTCCTCAATCCAAAGACTCTGACCTCGGGGCTGGACGATTATCCAAGGGCCTCGCACCCTTCACCAGACGAGCGCCACCTGGACCTGCGCTGCTGGATGGCGCTGGCTTCGGACGTCATGGCCAGGGTGGCTGCGCACCTGGGGGAACCCGCCGGGGACTACCAGCACATGGCAGAGGTTCTGGCCGACAACCTGCTGCTGGAGCAGCACCACTGGGCTGAGGCGCTGGGCACCTTCGCGGACTATGGCAACCACACCCAGGCGGTGTTGCTGGAGCGGGAAAGACTCCCGCCCCCTCCTCCCGGCCAGCCCCTCCCTACCCCAAGGCTTGTGCGCGTGGTCCGCAAGCCCCCCAGGCTGCAGTTTGTAGGGGGTGCCCTGGGCTACGTGAGCCTTTTCCCTCTGCTGCTGCAGCTGCTGCAGCCCGAATCTCCACGGCTGGGCGCCCTCCTGGCAGACATGCGCAGCGAGCAGCGGCTGTGGACACCCTTCGGCCTGCGCTCCCTCTCGCGCAGCAGCCCTTTCTACCTCAAGCACAACACGGAGCACGACCCCCCTTACTGGCGGGGCCCCGTCTGGATCAACATCAACTACCTGGCCGTGCGGGCCCTTCACCACTATGGCCGCCAGGAGGGCCCGTTCCGGGAGGCGGCGGCCACCCTGTACCGGGAGCTGCGGGCCAACCTCATTGGCAATGTCTTCCGGCAGTACCAGGAGAGCGGCTACCTCTGGGAGCAGTACGACGACAGAACGGGCAAGGGCCAGGGCTGCTACCCTTTCACCGGCTGGTCCGCCCTGGTCCTGCTCATGATGGCGGAGGAATACTAGCAGCGGTACAGCAGCCGGTGGCCAATTGGGCCATGAACTGTTCAAAGTATTTTCTTACAAAAGTAAAATGGAGAAAATTGGGAGTGTTCTCTCTCTGGTGCTCTGGATTGGGGATGCACGAGAACGGAATCACGCAGTTGTGCATAAGGGCCCTGCTGGCCGGAGTCCCCCGTCAGATGGTGGGCTGATACTCCTTACCCCTGGGAGCCAGTGGACGCTGTTCCCATGTGTAGCTGAATTCTAGCTTTTGAGCAACTGTATTGTCTCAGTTAAAAGGGAGTGGAAAACACAGCAGCAGTGAGACAGGCTAAAGTGGGGGAGGGGGGTTCCTGCTCCTTGGGGCCTCTGTGGCCACCCGCGTGATTTTTTTTAGCCTTGCCCCCACCCCGGTGTGTCTTCTGGCGGGCGACTCTTTGCTACCATGGCCACGTGCCTCGGCAGCACGGATGTGAAGGCAGGAATTAGATCCAGCCCTTTCTGAGGGAACGCTACTTCCTAGGGAGGGATGGACTAGGGCCTTGGGGGGGAGAAGCTGAAAAAAAATACCGAGTTGAAAGGGGATGTAGTGCGGCCAGCAGCTCTTGAGGGCCACAAGGTTCAACGTGTGAAAAGACTTAAGGGGGCACCATAAGTCAACTGTGACTTGATATCTTCTACGACCTGGTCAGGGCTTGGGCTGGGAGGCTTTCTGGGCAAAAGCCATCCCGAGATGGTTTTGCCATCGCCGGCCTCTGAACAGCAGCCCTGGACTTCCACGGGGGTCTCCCATCCGAGCCCTACAGGAACTCCCTCCCTGCCACCCGCCAACACCCCAAAACAACACCGATAGACGACTGCGGTCCACCATGCATGCCCCACACCCTTGTCCTGCTGTTGCACAATCAAAACAAGGTGCCAAGAATTACCACATCTCTTTAATAATAAGCACGTACTGCTGCCCTCAAATAGCACAGGTGGAAAGAACCTCCCCTCCAATGGTACCAGGGGGGCAGGGGTCAAACAAGCTGCTTCCAGCGGGGTGTGTGTGTCGGGGGGGGGGGGGAGAAGGCCAGCTCCCCACTTCCAGCCAAGTCAGCCAGAACCATCCTCTGGAGGCACCAAGCAGTCTCCAACCCCAGGGCAGATTTCAAGAGGAAAGGGGGCAGGGCAGGGGTTTACACCTCCACAGGGAAGAGCTACACCTTGTACCAAAGGTTACGGAGCCAGCGGGACGTGCACACAGAGAGAGAGAGAGACGCTACAGTAGCCAGAGGCAAGCGAGTGGCTGGGCTCCTACCATGCCGCCCCCCCAGCGGCAGAATCCTTGGGCCCCCAAGGCAGGGGTGGGGGGAAAACAGCAGACCTTTGGTGGCAGAGCTAGGGGGAGGGGCGCTACACACTGCCTGGACAAGAGAACGAGGGCGGCACGCACGTGAGACCCGGCCAAGGGCAGTGTCGGTACGAAGGTGGTGATTCTCCACAGGGAACTGCTTGCTCCTTAGTCCTTGCAGCCTCAGAGATAGCCGGAGGGATATCCCCCCCTTCCCTGTTCATCAGACGGGCAATGTGGGCGAGGAAGGCTGGTCTTCGGGCTCCCCTTCAGTCTGTCCCCCACACAGACACTGGGGGGGTTCAGGGGGTGCGTGGGGAACCCCCTTGCCCAGCAAGCGCATGGCCTCCTCCTCCTCGCTCTCCTCCTCCGGGGCCTCCTCGTCCTGGCCCCGCCCGACCTCGATCCCAGAGTCCCCCGTCAGGCGGCGGTGCCGGAAGTGCTCGGCCTCGTCCAGGGCTTCCGGGGCTTCATCGCTGTCAGAGACACGCCGCGGATCACTTTCAAAGAGCTCCACGTTGGAAGAGAAGAGCGTGTGCTTTGGGGCCAGGGCACAGCCTGGCAGCGAGGGGCTGGCCGAGCCCCAGCTGCCCTCCGTGCGGCTGCTGCAGGCCCCGGCCCCGTCGGCCTCCGCCTCGCTGAGCGTGCTGGCCTCGGTGGCTGACAGCGAGGTGCTGCTTGGGGATGTCAGGCAGCTGGACTCGCAGGAGCAGCTGGTGTAGTTTTCCGAGCTGCCCGTCAGGGTGAGCGTGCTGGAGCCCAGGCGGCTGGCGGAGCCCCCCAGGGCAGCACTGTAGGGCGGAGGGGGGGTGGTCGGGCGGTTGGCCACCTCCTCGTAGGCAGGCAGCTTGAAGGAAGCCAGCATCCCTGCAGGAGAAAGGACAGGGTGGCACAGATCAGGAAAATGCTGCCAGAGAAAACTGGCCCTGCCACACACACACACACACCCTCTCTGGGCACATGGCTGGCCGAAGGGGAGCCCCAGGGCAGCCAGGGCCAAAGTGCCCATCTTCCCTGCCACCACCCCCCCACTGAGGAAGAAGAGCATCTGCTGCAGATGTTCGGGGGGGGGGCGAGCCCCGGGCAGGCTGCAGGGGCGGCGGGGGCGGGCCCCACTCACGGAGGTCCATCACGGAGGGCGGGTAGTTGCAGGCACCGTGGTAGGCAATGAGGTTGATCTCCCGCTGGCGCTGCTGCTGCTGCAGGCGCAGTTTGGCGCGGCGGTGCCGGTAGGCGCAGCAGCAGCTGAACAGGATCAGGACCGTCCACAGGAGCCAGAACCCTGCGCGGGGGGGGGGGAGAGCGCGTGAGCCAGAGCGGCGCGCGCACCCGGCCCGGCCCCTCCCCGCCCCGCCCGCGCCACTCACACCAGAGCTCGTAGTAGTAGATGCAGCAGCCCTTCTCCCCGCAGCAGTGGCCCGTCTCGCACACGTACGGCTGCTGGTTGGCGCCGGGGCAGTACTCGCGCGCCTGCGCACACACACCACGGGGGACGGGGGGGGCGGAGGAGGAGGAGGAGGAAGGAGAGGCCGGTCAGCCCCCGGCCCCGCCCCCGGCCCCGCCCCCTCTCCCTCCCTCCCTCCCCCCCCCGCGGACGCCCCCCTACCTGCCGCTCCCGGCCCAGCAGCGCGGCCCACCCGGCCTGGGCCTCCCGCTCCATGGCGCCGCCAACGCCGCCTCCTACAGGCCGCCGCCCCGGCCCGCCCCCTCCCTCGCCGCAGCCGGCCTCGCCGCCCCACCGGGGACGCCGCCCTCGCCGCCTCCCTCCGCCGCCGCCCCCCGCATCCCCCCGAGCCGCCCCGGCCCGGCCCCGCCTCAGCCCCGGCCGCCCTCGCCGCCGCCGCCATCGCTCCGGGCAGCAGGGCCCGCCCCCGCCCTTCCGCCGCCGCCGCCGGGGGGGGGGTCCCGCCGGCCGGCCAATCGCGCCCCGCGGCCGGGCCGCCGCCAATCGGCGCCGCCGCCCCCGCCGCCCCAGACCCAATCGGCGGCCGCCCTCGCCCGCGACAACAAGAGACAAAGGGAGGCCGGGCCCACCTCCCCGGCGACGGACGGGGCCCCTCGCCAATCGGCGGCGGCCCGGCCCGACGAGGCGGCGGGACTCGCGCCGAGGGATGGCTCCCGGAGCCAACCGGTCCCCTCGGAGGGCGGCTCCGTCGTGGGCCGGACTGGACAGCAGCGACTCAGCCGGCCAATGGGAGGGCGGGCGGGGAGGGCGCAGCTCCCGTGATCGGAGCCCGAGAGAGCGAGAGAGCCCGGGGGCGAGGGTCCGCCAGCTCACAGCTTTTTGGCCTCCGCTCAGGAAGGAGGGGCTCCAGAGCAAACTAGTTGATGCAGCAGCCAAATCACCTGCTCACAGCTTTAACGCCAGTAACCCCCAAGGCAGAATTCTTGCTCACAAGACTCGGCAGCTTAGAGGGAACACTGGGCCCGGCATGCTTTGTTTTATTTTCCAAAGTCGCTTCTTTGCCAGGTTCTCTGGAGGAGGGAGGGAGGGAGGGAGCTCTGCCAGCACTTCCAGGGCCAGATAGAATGGTCTCCCTGAGCTGTTCAGGCTTCATCGGAGCAATGGCTCAGCACCAGGAGTGCTTTCCCTCGCCAGGGAATGCCTGAAGTGCTAATAAAGAAGAGAGCTTATCTGTACGTGTGCAGAGTGCAGGTATCTCACACATGCGGAGTCACCAGTCAGGATTCCAGGGCTCAGGAGGCGTTGCCTTCCCATGAGGCCAGACTGGGCATGCAAGTCTAACCCCGGGAAGCCCTGCTCAGCAGGGTGTGGTGGGGAGAGCCTCCCCCTCCCCAGGTGCAGCCCTCTAACACCACACTCCCCACGGCCAGCTGCGCCTCACTTCCCCAACTCTCTGCTAACCACATTTATTTGACACTTTAGCCTGAAGGGTTACATCCAAGGCTCCCTCTATGCTGTGGAGTCTTGTGAGCAAAAATTCTACTTGGTGAGCTCCTGGGGCATTAAAGTGGTGAGCTTGAGCAATTCGGCTGCTGCATAAATTAGTTTGCTCCAGAGCCCTCCTTCCTGAGCTAAGAAAAATGTGTGAGCTGGAGGCTAAAAACCCATGAGCTAGCTCACACTAAACTCAGCTCAGAGGGAACACTGGTTACATCCCCCTGTTCTGGGTAGCTCCAAAGCACCAAGCGCCACCTAAAGAAAGTCACCCAAGAGAGGCAGAGACCAGATAGGCCTTGCTGACCAGCCTGATTCTCCATTCTACCAAAATGGCCCCAACTCCGCCACTGGGCCTCGATCCAGGGCCTCCTTAAGAGTGCCCGCTTGACCTCAGTCTTGCCTGGCGGGTGGACTTCATCCTGTTCAGCCCGCCCTCTGAGCTGGGGCATTCCCTGAGGAGATCAAAGTTTGCAGCCAAGAGAGCGGAGGGGGGAGGAGGAGGCAGCCTGGGTGCTTTCCAGCGCTGAGCTGGCACGCCTGGAGGCACACAAAGGGGCAGCCGCTCGCTCGGTTGTGCAACCGGCAGAGCCTGGGAGTGGCCCCGCCCCACCCACCCTGTTGCCCGGAGATGGAGGTGGGCTCTCCTTCCCTGTATACACCTGGCAGGATCACGTGATGCCTGTTCATGGAGGTTCACTCGAGATTTTGATAAACACAGCTTTTTATTTTCCCACCTTTCTTTTAAATTTGAAAGACACAAAGTACAGGAGGGCTGACATGATCCACAGTATTGCCAGGAGGTGGCGTCTGCAAGCCGAAAAAATCCCCTTCTGAGCCCCTCGGTTCTCTTGTGTAAAAGTTTGTTTCGGAAGTAGCTCCTTACGAGCGAAGTCACAAAAGCCTTTCCCTTGCCTCTTTGGCTCCATGGCTCATGATGCTGCTACCTGGGTGAGCCGGTCTTCGAGGTGCTGGACCAAAGCCTGGGCGGCAGCTGGGCCTTTGCATTCAGCATCCGAGAGCCCACTGTCTCCTTTGCATACCTGCACAGCAGTAAGTGGGCAACTCTGGTGATTGTGATGCGGCCCTCAATGCAGTCCATGAGGATGAACTTCCAGTTGCCCTCATTGAATGCCTGGCGGCTGTTCTCGTTGTAGGCCACCAGATGTGGCTGGCAACGGCTGCCCTGACTCTGGCATCTGTGTCTCCATAACCGGAATACACAAGGAGAGAGCCCTCGTCGTTCAGGAACCAGGTACTCTGAACTCCTCCTGTGTTGGCCTGGCTCAGCACTGGGGTCAAAGCCTTGGGTAGCAGCATTGCAATCCTTTTTCTAAAACACAGGATAGGCGCCCACTCGAGATTTTGGCTTGTGCTCCTGTATCCAAGGCAGCCGGAATCCGGGGTCTGTACGCATACACACAACTTGAGGGAGGAGGGAAATGCTTCACCTGAGGCTGGTATTGAAAGCTGGGTCTCAGAGTGTGCATCTGAGCATTTGCAAAGTGCATGCCCAGCTTCCTTGTCTGGGAGAAGGGATATGAACTTGCCGGACAAATCTGGAGCCTGCTACCCTTCTGTAATTTTCACTTATTTCTGTAAAATTCAATTAGACCTCAACAATCTTCCTTTTTTTTCCTTTTTGGCTATCAAGTCAGAGCCGACTTGTGGCGACCCAGTGGGGTTTTCAAGGCAAGAAACATTCAGAGGCGGTTGCCGTTGCCTGCCTCTGCGTAGCAACCCTGGTCTTCCTTTGGTGGTCTCCCACTGAAATACAACCCAGAGCCGACACCCCTCTTAGCTTCCCTGGCGAGGCTGGGTTAGCCAGGTCAGGGCTCAGAAAGGTGCCAGTGACACCCCTCGCCCTGCATCCATCCATCCTCGCAACAGCCACCCTCCAATGAGGGAGGCGGTGTCACCCAGGAGGCTCCCGCGCCAGGGCAGGGACTCGGACCGGGTCTCCTGGATCCCTGGAGGCACTCTAACTGCTGTGCCACTCTTTGCTCGAAAGCCAGCACACGTCCAGTGGGCTGGGGGGACCCTGCCTTAGCCCTGCCCCTCTTGGGGAGAGGTAGGCAGGGGGGTGGGGAAGCAGAAAGGGCTGTGCTGGCTGGGAAATGCCTTCGCAGATGACGTGGAGGAGGATAGAGATTAGGGGAGCCAAATCTGCCCAGCTCAAGGCAGCCTGATGCAAGGGAGGGGCGGGAGAGAGCAGAGCAGGTGGACACTAGGGCCCCGCTTCTAAGGAGGCAGTGTGCAGACGGGTGAGTGGGAGGCACAGCAGGCACACAGAGGCAGAGGCAGGTCAGCTTTGGCTGCTCTAAAGGGCAGCGGCTCTCCAAGGCCTTCCCCCCCCCCGCCACCCAGCTTCCTGAAATCCTCACCTTAGCGGAGCTTGCCTCCGCCCTTCTCACTGGCCCTCAGGGCAGGTTACATGGAACCAGTCAACACAATCGACAGAGTGGGACATCCCGGGACGGACGGTTTTCCTCCTGCCTCCGATCAGAGAAGCTGGACCACACAACTCCTGCGGGACTTTGCCTGTCTAGAGCAGTCAGCAGCTGACAGCTCCAGGATCTACCTATTTTAAAGGCTCTCTCTCAGCTCTGGAACCTGATGATGCAAAAGGGTCAGAAGAGAGTGTTGTTCTTTGAACTCAAACCAGGAGGCCGGGGAAGAAACCTGCAGAGACGTTTTATCTTTTATTGCAGGAAATGCAACAGGTCTCTTCATTAAGCAAGATATTAGAAAATGCAAGCCTGTGAAAATTAACCTCCCCCCAGTTCCTGTAAGAACAAGGGCTAACGATGTCAAAGTTCCTGACATTCCTTCATCGTAGATTCAAGTGGGCCGCCAGCTGGGTCTCGAGCAGCAGGACAAAGACCCGCCAAGTTTAATTCTGGGCATAAGCTTTCATGGGCACAGACCCCCGGCTTCACCCCAAACTAAAGTTTGCTGGCCTTCGTGGTGCCCCCGGACTCCAGCCTTGCCCTGTGTCCAAAGGAGGGCCTCCCCACCAGTGGCAGGTGAACCCTGAAGCAGACTGAGCAGGTGCTTTAGGGCACCAGGGCCGAAGGGGGCAGCACAAAGTTGGGGAAAGGGTGGAAAAAATGTAGAAAGATGCCTTTCAGGTCATGAAGATTGGAACTTTGATGCACTGGTGAAATATTAAAACAGGTGTTGTGTTGCATTTTTATAGAACTTTATGTAGCCAGAGCTTGGCTTAGTTTGCACAGTACATATTGTGTTATCCTATGAATAAATTGTTGTCTTGCTGCAGCCTGCATTGTATATATCTGGTCAGACAGGCCAACGACTAAAGTGGACACTGGGTCGGTGTGGAAAGGAGGGGGGGCACCAGGATGGGTCAGGGCTGCTTCGGGCACCAGGGAGCCTTCATCCGCCCCTGCTCCCCACCACCACCAGCAGAAGGCAGCCAATCTGGTGGGCCCCCGGGGAGCTTGTCAGGCAGATCCTTTTGCAAGGACTCCAAGAAGGGGCTGGCCGGGCTCGCAAACCTGGGACGCCAAGCAACCCCAGCATCCCACCAGCCTCAAGACCTTCTGGAGCGGCTCTTTCCTTGGCCGGGCCAGGCATTCCTTCCGCACGGCGCCCTCCTCTGGCAGGGGCCTGAGGCATCCCTCTCTGACCTGCAGCCCACCAAACTTCAGCAGGGCGAGCCTTGCAGGTGCCCCAGAGGAGACCAAAGTGCTGGAGGAGAAGGAGGGAGTCCCGGTCATCAGTACAGGGCGGTGTAAAGGGCTGTCCTTGCCTCAGCACTGGCCCTGCCACACGCTGGAATGCTGCAGCTCCCCCTTGGGAGACCTGTGGGCATCATTCTGAGTTGGAAGAACCCTTGTGGGGCCACAAAGGTGGTCTCCCCCACATCCTCAGGGCAGACTGGCACCTGCCAGGACTGCTTTGAGAGAGCCCGGGCAGCCAGGTCCCAGCTGCCCCAAACTTGTCCACAAGAAGGCTGGCCTGTGACACACAGGGTCTCCATCCAACGGAGCGATTGGGGTGACCTCATGGCAGGCCACAGAAAACTGCAGGGCCCCATCCGGCTGTGGTACCAAACTGACGGGGCTCTGCCAGGTCAAGCCCCTCTCGTGCCTCCCGGGCCATGTCCTCCCACCTTTCCTGGCCTGTGGGGCACTGAGCGGCCTGGAAGGGTGGGGGAGGAATGTTGCGCCAGTGAGGTGGGGCTGGGGAGGCAGGAGGACACCCCTGGGTCCCATCCAAGCACTTCCTTTGGCTGGGGTGGGCTGAAGGCTTAACTGGGGCACTTCCCCTTCTGCAGGGCCTGTGAGAGCATCTCAGGCAACAACTCCCCTGAGCGCTCAGGTGGTGGGCGGGCGGGCGTTCTTGGGTGGCCATTTGTGCCACTCCTTCCGGCTTGTGATTCATCCAGGCCAGCATTTCGCATGATGTACTCTGCATATAAATTAAATAAGCAAGGTGACAATATACATCCTTGTCGTACTCCTTTTCCTATGCTAAACCAATCAGTTGTTCCATATCTGGTTCTAACTGTTGCTTCTTGACCCTTATACAGGTTTCTCAGGAGACATGTGAGGTGGTCCGGTACTCCCATCTCTTTAAGAACCTGCCATAATTTATTGTAATCCACACAATCAAAAGCTTTAGCATAGTCAATGAAGCAGAAGTAGATGTTTTTCTGGTACTCTCTTGCTTTCTCCATAATCCAGCGAATGTTGGCAATTTGATCTCTAGTTCCTCTACCTCTTCGAAACCCAGCTTGTACTTCTGGCAGTTCTCTATCCACGTACTGTTGGAGCCTAACTTGTAGGATTTTGAGCATGACCTTGCTAGTGTGTGAAATGAGTGCAATTGTGCGATAGTTTGAACATTCCTTGACATTGCCCTTCTTTGGGATTGGAATGTACACTGACCTTTTCCAATCCTGTGGCCACTGTTGTGTTTTCCAAATTTGTTGGCAAATTGAGTGCAGCACTTTAACAGCATCTTCTTTTAAGACTTTGAATAACTCAGCTGGGATACCATCACCTCCACTAGCTTTGTTGTTGGTAATGCTTTCTAAGGCCCATTTAACTTCGCTTTCTAGGATGTCTGGCTCGAGGTCAGTGATTACACCATCGTGGTTGTCAAGGACATTGAGGTCCTTCTTGTATAGTTCTTCTGTGTATTCTTGCCATCTTTTCTTAATCTCTTCTGCTTCTGTTAGGTCCCTACCGTTTTTGTCCTTTATCATGGCCAGCTTTGCATGGAACGTTCCCTTGATTTCTCCAATTTTCTTGAAGAGATCTCTAATCCTTCCCTATCTATTGTTTTTCTCTATTACTTTGCATTGTTCATTCAGGGAAAGCCTCCTTATCTCTCCTTGCTGTTCTCTGGAAATCTGCATTCAGTTGGGCAAATTTTTCCTTTTCACCGTTGCCTTTAGCTTTCCTTCTTTCCTCTGCTATGTGTAAAGCCTCATCAGACAGCCACTTTGCTTTCTTGCATTTCTTTTTCTTTGGGATGGCGGTGATTGCTGCCTCCTTTACAATGTCACGGACCTCTGTCCATAGTTCTTCAGGCACTCTGTCTATCAAATCTAGTCCCTTAAACCTATTCTTCACCTCTACTGTATATTCATTGGGGATGCGATCTAGGTCAAATCTGAATGGCCTTGTGGTTTTCCCAACTTTCTTCAATTTAAGTCTGAATTTTGCAATGAGTAGCTCATGATCTGAGCCACATTCAGCTCCAGGTCTTGTTTTTACTGACTGGATAGAGCTTCTCCATCTTTGACTGCAAATTATATAGTCAAATTATATAGTCAATTGACTGCAAATTATATAGTCAACCTGTGTAGAGTGTATTATAATAGTCCAGTCTGGAGGTGACAGCATGGATCCAGGGGGGCCCGGTCAGCTGAAGAAGCGGGGCATCTTCCTCCAGTTGGTGGAACGTCTCTTTATTTGCATGGAAGTTAACTTGCTGGGTCCAGAACCACTCCCCCCCCCGGCCAAGGTTTAAGGGAGTCAGCTGGTGTCTGCTGGACCCCATCAGAAACGCAAAGCACCACGTCTTACAGGTCTGGGTGGCGTCAGCGTGTGGAAAACAGTCCGCTCCAAAACCACACTGGGTTTTTCCTAAGGACTTTTCCTAGAAGTTGACTTGAGCCCTGAGGAAGCCCCCCCCCCCCGAAGGACAGCTCTTCTCCAGCTGAGACCGGCCAGCCTGCTGAGCCCTGCCCACGAGGAAAGGCTGAAACCAACACAAGGCAGGAAAGGTCCACGGAAGCTGCTGCCCCAAGAAGCCCGTCAGTCTGTCCGGTGCCCAAAGGCTCCCATTTGCTTTTGGTGCAAGGAGCCTTGGAACTGGAGGCCCTGCCGGGGATTGAACCCGGGATCCTCTGAAGGCAAGGCCCAGGCTCTGCTGTGGAGCCAAGGGGCTGCTTCACACTGCTGCGGAATTAGCCGGCCCCCATCCAAAGCCACCCAAGGCAGCCACCGGCCATCACTTCCCTAAGTGAATCATACCTTCAGTGGAGAAGGGCATGAGTCACAAGCAAGCAAGACATGATCGAGGTTTACAAGATTATGGCTGGGATGGAGAAGGCAGAGAAAGAAGGACTTTTCTCCCTTTCTCACCACATACAAGAACTCCTTGTGGGCACTCCATGAAATTGCTGAGCTGTCGGGTTAGAATAGATAAAAGGAGGGATTAACACATGGAATTCACTGCCACAGGAGGTGGTGGCAGCTACAAGCATGGACGGCTTCAAGAGGGAATTAGACAAACATTTGGAGCAGATCCATCAGTGGCTATTAGCCACAAGATGTATAGATAGGGATTCTCAGGCTGGGGCAAGGGATGCTCTGTATTCTTGGTGCTGGGGGAGAGGGCAACAGTGGGAGGGGCTTCTAGTGTCCTGGCCCCACTGCTGGACCTCCTGATGGCACCTGGTATTTTTGGCCACTGTGTGACACAGAAGAGTATTGGACTGGATGGGCCATTGGCCTGATCCAACACTGGCTTCTCTTATGTTCATATGTAAGGGCGGCCTTTTGTCTCTTGAATCAACCGACTGCCAGTCAATTTTGTGGGTGAGCTTGAGTGCCCAGGAGAGGGAGACGTGGCAAAGGACATCAGACCAGCTGGGCAAGAAGGAGCAGGCTGGGCAATTGGCACCCATCCTCACTGCTGGTCTTCCTCCTCCTCCTCCTGGCCCTGGCGAGATGAGATCTCAGCTCTGCTCCGCAGCCGGTCAGAATTCGCCTGGGACTGCTCGGCTGGCCTGCGTGAGAGGCCTCCGTCTCCAAGAGGTGTCCCATTCACAGAGGCTGTCCTCGCCTTGGTGTGGCTGACCCTGGCGGGAAGTCGGGCACCTCCTTTGCACAGGGAGTGGGAAGAGGCCAGTCTTCGGCTCAGGAACAGCAGCGAAACCTGGCCAGCATCCGATTTCACACATGGCCAAACTACGCCCCCCCACCCCCACCCCGCGCTGGCAGCCACGTGGCCATCACAAGAACTGGGTCCAGCGTGTGGCTGGAGCTCTGCAGTGGAGACTCGACAGCGGGGTGTGGGGGAGCCCTCCAAGCCATGGCCCACGCCCAGGAGAGAGCCAGGCTCCCCCCCCCCGCAAGCCCAAAATCAACAATCACAGCTTGCCGTAGGGAGAAACTGTCCCACTGATGCAGATAAATGTGGCCAGTTATCAGTGGGCAGGAGACGGCAACCTCGAGGGGAGGGCACGTGTGGGCGCCCACTGCCTCAGCCAGAGACCTGGCGGAAGAGCTCCGTCTTGCAGGCCCTGCGGAATTGAAGGAGATCCCGCAGGGCCCTGATCTCGATGGGGAGCCTGTTCCGCCAGGTGGGGGCCAGGGCAGAGAAGGCCCTGGCCCTGCTCGAGGCTAGGCGGACGCCCTGTGGGCCAGGGACCACCAGGAGACGTTGACTCTCAGAGTGTAACGTTTTCCAAGGCGTATACGGGAAGAGGCGGTCCCTGAGGTAGGTTGGTCCCCAGGCCAGAAAAAGCTTTATAAGACGTAAGTCTCTCCAGCAGGGCAAAGAGCAGCTCCGAGGACTGTCTGAGGCCAGAGAAATGGTCAGAAAAGACACAACCCGGTCCTCATCTTAATTGGGGCCTCAGGTGCCCAGGGACCGAGTTCCCGGCATGCAGCCCTGGGCACACACCTGTTGCCAACTCACAGGGGCCACCAGCCCTTTGGTGCTCCGGTATCCCTGTGCCATTCGGTACCGGCAGGCCAACACAGCCCCTCCTCTGGGATCAGGCCTCTCCCCCCCCCCCAGTGTGGGCACCATCGTGCACGAGGCCGGCCTTGGGAAGAGCGGGCAAGAGGGGGGCCTCCGCAAAGCTCCAGGAGGTACTAGATCAAGCTAATCCTCTGCGTCTCCTAGGAGCCAGCCCCCTGCAGCCTCCCTTGCAAGGTGGGTCTCTGTCTTCCTCTGCAGCTGTAGGAGAGGGCCAGAGCCCGGAGGGAGGAGCACCTCTGAGGCAAACACGATTTATGGCAGGAGGGGAGGAGCTTCCTCGGGAGCCATTGCTGCCCCTTCTTCAGAGACAGCTCTGCAGCCGCCTTCCTTCTCCTCCTCCTCCTCCTCCTCGAGGGCTGGGCTGGCAGGGAGGGGGGGCTATGCCTTGGTGTCACACGGTACCCCTGCCCTGGCCATGGGCCCAGACCAAGAGGATTGAAACAGTGGGCATTCTGCCAATTGCACTGGCCTGGCCTGTCATCTCAGGCCCCTCACAAGAAAGACGCAGCTGCCTGTTGGCGCACTCTCTGCATGGTACCCCCTCCTCCGTGCTTGGCACTGCTGGGCAAGGGCATCCTCCTGGCCTCTCAGCTGTGCCCTGTGCCAGCCACAGCTGAGCTCTACTGTTCACGCCCTGGGCACTGGTGCCCCCCCGCCCCCTCAGGGCAGCTATTCTCAAAGTGCCACGTGCAGCCTCTTGCCCTCTGCAGCCCAGAGGGTGGGAACCACGGACACCCAGCATCACATTGAGCCACGTCGCTGGCCACAGGCGGGAGAGCAGCAGCACCCAAGCACCCTCTGGTCCACCAGTCCCACAGAGAAAGGGCCCCAAAGCCCCCTGGAAGGTGCCAGGGAGGGGACAAGCCAGACAGGGCTGCCCCCAGGACCAGGGGCAGGTGCTGCAGCAGATGCTGGGGGGGGGGCTTAGCCAGCCCCCCTCCCCGGGAGTTTACCATTTTCATTCTGCCTTCAGCAGGCAGGGAAAAGAGGCTGAGGAGGTGATGCTGCAAAGAAGAAGAACACTGGATTTATTCCCCTTGCCCTTCCCTCGGAGTCTCAGAGCGGCTGACAAACTCCTTTCCCTCCCCCTCCCCACAACAGACACCCTGGGAGGCAGGCGGGGCCGAGAGAGCTCTGACAGAACTGCTTTTTCTAAGGACAGCTCTTGTCAGAACTACGGCTTGCCCAAGGTCATCCAGCCAGGTGCATGTGGAGGAGGAGTGGGGAATCAAACCCGGTGCTCCCAGATTAGAGTCTATGCTCTTAACCACTGCACCAAACTGGCTCTCAGGGGAGAGACGACCAGGGGCTTCCTCCTTGTCCTCCTCCCGTGTGCCATGGCTCTTGCGAGGTTTGTGTTGCAGAGAGGGTTCCTGCGGACTGGCCAGAGCGAGCCTGAGGCGGGGGCATCTGGATGGGTGGCCCTGTCGGTCTGTCTGTCGCAGCAGGAAAGAGCCCGAGCCCAGTGGAGCACCTTTGAGACTGACACACCATTTGTGGGAGGGGGTGTGAGCTTGCGGGAGTCCCTGCTGTCTCCTCTTCCTCTGTCGTTGGGGTGCCAGGGCGTGGAGCCCAGGGGTGCAGCACAAGGTCAGCAGGCAGGAGGTGCCGGTTCCAGTCACTGGCATCCCCAGGGAAGAGCCTCTTTCTTCCAGGCGCCTCCCAAAGCCCCTGCGCACTGGGCTGGGTGGAGCAAGGGGGGCACCTGGCTCAACGCCTGGGGCAGAGAGCCCAGAAGAAAAGGGATCGCAGGTCAGTTTCCCAGCTAGCCCTGTGCAAAAGGGAAAAGACCGAAATGGGGGCAGAAAGGGGCAACTAAAAATGACTCAGGGCATGGAACTCCTCCCCAATGAAGAAAGGTTAAACGACAACTGAGGGGTGACATGATCAAGGTTTACAAAATTATGCATGGGATTGGGAAGGTCGAGAAAGAAGGACTTGTGATAATTGGCTAAGTGAAAAAACTGCACTCAGTTCAGTAACTAGATGGGGGAGGGGAGCCAGGGAGCAAGCTGCACTATATCTTGGAGGGCTCAGTGAATGAGCACTCTGACTGGATTCCGAAGGATGCCTGATGCGAGAGAGTAAGACATTACAACTGGGCCTTAGGTAAAGGTGACTCCACGCCCACTTTCAATCCCACGGGACAGATGCATAAGCCTCCAGCCTGGACTCAGCAATTTTGAATGGTGCACAAGTTAAAGTGTCAGAAAGAAAAGTTAGCTTTTGTTGTTGTTGTTTTGCTCTAGGGACTGTGTTGCCCAGTAGTATTCTTAATTTTATTTGCTCAATAAACCTGTGTGGATTTTTCTAAAAAAAATAAGAGAAAGAAGGTATTTTCTTCCTTTCTCTCTCTACAAGAACTGGTGGGCACTCCATGAAATTAAGGAGCAATAAGTTTGAATTAAGCAAATTCTGGAGCATGGCGGACGACAGGAGGGCCTGGCGTGATGTGGTCCATGGGGACTGTGCGACTGAACAAGGACAACAACAACAAAAGTTTAGAACAGATAAATGAAGTCCTTCTTCACCCAAAGAGTCATTAACAGGTGGAATTCCCTGCCGCTGGAAGTGGTGGCAGCCACAAGCATTCAACAGCTTCAAGAGGGGATTAGATGACCAGATGGAGCAGAGGTCCATGAGTGACTCTTAGCCACAAGGTCTAGAGGGAACACTCTGTCTGGGCCAGGGATGCTCGGTCTTCTTGGTGCTTGTGGGGCAAGAGTGGGAGGGCTTCTGGAGTTCTGGCCCCACTGGTGGACCTCCTGATGGCTGCTGGGTTTTTGACGGTGACACAGAGGGTGGCTGAGTGGGCCACTGGCCTGACCCAACATGGGCTTTTCTCTTATGTTCTTAAAGGATCGGGCCTGCAGCACAGTTGGGGTTGGCTTCTTGGTGCACAGGAGCCTCCCCCCACCCCCGCGCCACCGCCCTCAAGGAAATGCCCAGAGGCGCCGTTTTCTAGGGTTGCCAGCCTCCAGGTGGGGCCTGGAGATCTCCCGCTCTTACAACTGATCCCCAGCTGACAGAGATAAGCCCCCCCCTGAAGAAAATGGCTGCTTTGATGGGTGGACTCCGTGGCCTTGTACCCTGCTGAGGCCCCTCCCCAAACCCCGGGCTGCCCTCTCCCGGAGCCGCCCCCAAAGTCTCCAGGTATTTTCCCACCCAGACCTGGCAACCCTACCGTTTCCACTGGGACTTAGGGTCCCTGGCTGGCTGGCTGCCCAGGGGAGGAAGCGGGGGGGGGGCAAAGGAGGAAGGCCTGGCCGGGCTCGGCGTGGGCCGCTCGCCCGTCCGAACGGAGCCGAGAGGAGAGGAGAGGGGACTGGACGGCCAGAGAGAGGTTCTCGGGCCGGCCGCATCGCCCCCAGCCCAAAGGACCTGAGCCCGCGGGGTCTGCGGCGGGGCTGAGCCGCTCCCGGCCAGCTTGGCTTCCCCGCGCAGCTCGGCGCAGCGCCAGTCCTCCGACGGCCGGGCTGGGTTGGGCTAGGCTGGGTTGGGCCGGGCCGCCTGCTTCCCAGGCCATGGGGCGGGGCAACCGCAGCGCCCCGCCCCGCCGCCCGAGGCCGTCCAGGTGGGCTTGGCCGGCGCTCGAGGCTCGGCGGCGTCGCCGGCAGAGAGGAGAAGGGGGGGGGGCGGTCGCCACCCCGCGCCCTCGGGCCACCATGTTCCAGCGGCACCACCGGAGCAGAGTGACGGTGGCGCGGGGCTCCGCCCTGGAGATGGAGATCCGGCGGGGCCGGTTCCGGCTCAGCCTCCTCGAGGACACCGAGCAGGTAGGGCGGCCCGCGACCCCCGGCAGCCGGGCACGTGGCTGTCGGCAGCCGGCCCGAGGCGAGCGTCGAGGCTGGCGGGCGGCAGAGGCGGCGGGGCGAAGCGCGGCGGCTCACGAGGGACGGGCGGAGCGGCTCGCCGGCGTCTGCATAGCTAACCAGGCTTCGTCCTTACCCGACGCGCGCGGGGAAAGGAAGCCGCGCTCCCGGTTAAGTCCTGGAGGTTGGGTTGCGGGGCGAAGCAGGGGGAGCGGGCGCGGCTGAGTGAGCTGCCCGGGCGCGCGGGATGGGGGGAGCTGCTGGAGGGAGCGCCCGAGCCCTGGGGAGAGGGCGATGCCTCCGCTCGGCATCGGAAGACCGCGAGGCTTCCCAGAAGTCCCCGGCGAGGGCCGAGGAAAGGGTCGGGGGGGGAGGGAGGGAGGGG
This sequence comes from Gekko gecko, assembly GCA_029375565.1. NCBI lineage: Eukaryota > Metazoa > Chordata > Lepidosauria > Squamata > Gekkonidae > Gekko > Gekko gecko. Next base: position 127,830,487 of record JAPDNY010000010.1, on the reverse strand, counting down.
GAGGAGCCGCACAGGCCGCGGGGGGGGGGTGGGGGGAGCGTGTGCGCGCAGAGGGACCGCGAAGTTCCCAGCAGGGCGCGCCCCCAGGCCGCTCTCTCGGGGGCCGCCTCCGAAGGGAGCTGGCCAGGCCCGGCCCGGCCGGGGGGTGCCGCCTGGGAGAGGTTCGGGCCGGGCCGGAAATCCAGCGGGCAGAGGAGGCGCTTCCTGGCCGGGGCCTCCTCCTCCTCGGAGCGGGGTGCTTGACGCACCGGAGACCTCCCCCCGCCCGCCATTCGCAGTCCCCGCCCGCCGGGGATGGGAACGGCAGCCGCCGCCGGCCGGAGTGGACGCGGCACTGCTGACCGGGAGGGGGGGTGGCGGCGGCGGGGGCCGGGCTGGCTCCGGGGAAGGCGGCTTCCTGGCGCGCGCCTGCAGGTGGCCCTCCGGCCGGCGGCCCGGGGTTAGGGGGAGGCGGGGAGGCATTGGGACACGAGGGGAAGGACTCGCTGCCTTCTCTTGGGGCGCCCCCAGGTGCTGTGGGGATGGGCAGTATCGTGGGCTTGCACCCGGCCCTCCCGCAGCAGGGTTAGCAGTACCCACTCTTTCTTTCCGCATGGGGAGGGGAACAATGGCTGTCTTGTCTTTCCCGCTGCCCTGGGGCAGATCGGAGTGCCTGCCTCCTGGCACCCTCCCACCCAAGGCTTGCTTTCTCCTCAGTGGGTCATCCTCCTGCAGCCTCTGCCAGTTGTAGGGTGCCCTCTGCCCCTCCTACGCCTGTCTTCTCTCTCTCACTCACTCTCTCTCTCCCTCCCTCTCCCTCCCCCCCCACCAGAGTTGCATCCCTGCTCCCTTTGGGTTGCTGTGCCAGAGGACAGGAGAAGAGGCCCCCCGGGTCAGACCAGGGGAGGGCCCACCAGCTGCCCTGGCCAGCCAACAAACAGGGCATGGAGGCTGAGGCCTTCCCCAAGGCTGCCTCCTGGCTCTGGGTTTCATATGAACATAAGAGAAGCCAAATGTTGAATCAGGCCAAAGTCCCATCTAGTCCAACACTCTGTCACACAGTGGCCAAAAATACCAGGTGCCATCAGGAGGTAGACTGAGATTCAGGAGTAGACTGAGGTTCCCTTTGGCCACCATGGGCTGCAGCCGTTGATGGGCCTCCCCACCATGAATTTGTCTGTTCCTGATGGCCACCCCGAGGTCCACTGACCATCCATGCCACCTTAATCACTGGTTGTGTGAGGAACCAGCATTTCCTGGGGGCTGCCAGGTGCAGAAGTGTTGTGGGAGGCCCTGGGAAGGCCACATGCTCTTCTGGCCCAAACAGGAGTCCCAGGGACCTCCCTGAAGACTGCTTGTTATTTATTGAATCCATTCGTACCCCACCCTCCTCCCCAGTTGGGACCCAAAGCGGCTCATATTGTTCTCTCCTGAGTTTTCTCCTCACAACAACTCTGGGAGGTAGGCGAGGTAGAGAGAGTGTGGCTGGCCCCGGGTCCCCCAGCCGGCCTCCAGGGCATGGGTTGGGGAGTGTGGTGTCCTTGATTATCGGGGAGACGGTTTTACCTTTAAAACACTCTCTGTGTACCTAAACTTGGTAGATTTCTGCTGCCACCAGGAATTAAAAATTCCAAATCTCTCTCTTTTGCTAGAATGACCTAGGATCTGGGCACCTCAGAGGACTACATGGCCCTGAGGAAGGAGTATTCTGATTTCTGGGATAAGTTTAAACAAAAAATGATTTATTTAATAAAGAACAAAATAGGTTTCTGGTTGTTTTGAACTGTCACTGATAAAAGGAACTTGTAAATATAACTGGCAAAGCTTGGTGTCACAAACGGTCTCTCAAACTCCCAAAACTCCATTCTGACAGGCGTAGACACTCAGTCTAATCTCTCTCTCTCTCTCATATATATATATATATAGCCACACAGGCTGAACTCTTTGTCTTAGTCACACAGAATAGACTCAGCTCTCATAGAGACACAGACTAAACTGTTTGTCTTGTTCACACAGAATCTACTCAGAACTTCCCATAGTCACACAGACTATGCTCGCTCTTCAAACTTCACGCCCAGAATCTCCTCATTGACACCCCTCCTCCCACACTCTCAGTCATCAGTCAGTCACATCACACTTGTCTCTCTCCATCACTCTTCTTAAAGTACTGCAGTCAAACTCAACATTTAAAGAAACACACACCCCAAAACATGAAATCATTACAGGGAGTGATGTTAGTCCGACACTCTTAACCACACTCCCGCAGTGGCTCTCCCCAGCATTTGTTTGAGACTAACAGTGCTTGTTGCAGAACAAATGTTGAGTCTAGTAGCACCTTTAAGACTCACAAAGGTTGCTCAAGGTATGACAATTAAGGGTACTTCTACACATCTGTCTCCTATTTTGACATATGTATTGCCTCACTGCTTCCCCCCCCCCCCGATTAAATCCAAACAAATGGTAACCGTATGAACTTTGCTTGTTATTGCTGTTGAGTCTTTGTATATGTCAAAACTTCTTCATTAAGTTGTATGCTAATTCATTAAGTTGTATGCCAGTTTGGTGTAGCAGGTAGGAGCGCGGACTCTAATCTGGGAGAACTGGGTTTGATTCCCCCACTCCTCCACATGCAGCTGCTGGTGTGACCTTGGGTCAGTCACAAGTTCTCAGAGCTGTTCTCTCACGAGCTCTCTCAGCCCTGCCTGCCTCACAGGGTGTCTGTGCTGTCGGGACCAGGGCCTGTCGGGCGAAGACTGGGCACATTAATCTTCTGGCCACAGTTTCTGCAGTGGACATTTCTGGGGCAGTAGCTGGACCACCGAAGGTGTGTGCTGGTTGTGGATGAAGATGGGAGCAGGGGCGGTGTGGGGTCCGGGTCCCCTGGGGCCACCCTTGGCCAAAGAAGGGCTGTAGCCACCTCCTTGCTGGTGGGGAGGTGCGCAGCAGCAGAGTCTGAGAATGGTGCGCACAGGAGGAGGGGAAGGCGCGTTGCGACTGGAGGGGGGCAAGGGGGTTCCTTTTCAGATGGGGGACCAGAAGGTAGGCCCAGGATCGTCCCGTTCGGTTCCCTGAGCTGGGAGACCGTCCCGTGGCTCATTCACAGGCTCAGGAAATATGGTGAGAGACTCAAGGATTTGTGTCCTGGCTGGGCACAGTTTAGGACTGCCAACCTCCAGGAGATCCCCTGGAATTGCCACTGCTCTCCAGATGACAGAGGTCATCTCCCCCCCTGGGACAATGGCTGCTTTGCGGGGGTGGCCTGCACGGCATTACCCCCTGCGGAGGTCCCTCCTCTCCCCGGACTCCACCCCCCAGATCTCCCAACCCGGAGCTGGGTGTCTCCCACCAAGTTTGGCCCTCTGTCACTGGAACAACTGTCCAGTTGGGGCAGTGTGGTGCAGTGGTTGGAGTGCGGTCCTTGGGCTGTGGGGGGGACCTGCCTTTGGATCCCCAGTCTGCTGGAAGGCTTGCTGGGTGACTCTTGGCCTGGCCTGCCTTACAGGGTGGTTGTTGTGAGGACAAAATGGAGAAGTGGAAGAGCGACATATGAGGCCTGGAGGGTGGGGTAGAAACCTCTCTCGCTAGGTGTGGGGCACGAACTCCTCCTCTTTGTTCCCTCCCCAGTGATTGTGGCCGTGGGGAAGGGATGGGGAAGAAGCGGGTGAAAAGGCAGAGGGGGGAGGGAACCCCCCGCCCGACTCGCACCCTCCGGCTGCCTCTGGGGGGCAGTCCCACCAGGCAGAGAGCAGCTCCCTTGCTTGCTGGCTGGCAGCCTTTTGGGTGGCCGGAAAGAGAACAGGATCCGGTGACCTCTCGGCAGCTGCCCCACCAAGCCTCCTTCATCGCTGCCCGGCCTTCCAGGGGAAAGGTGCCTTTTTCCCTTGGGGGTACCAGCTGGGCTACAGATTGGACCAGATTTGGGTCTTCCTGCCTGCCTGGGTATGAAGGGGGAGGTTTTCCAGTAAGGGAGACCGTGAGCTCCTCCTCACTGACCGTCTTCAGGCAGCGGCTGGAGGAACACCTTTGTCAGGGATGCTCTAGGCCCGGGGCCCGTCCAGGGCTCTCTTCTGCAGCCCACGAGAAGCAACTCCTGCCAGGGGGGGGACCGGAGACTGCTGGGAGGGGTGGAGTGGGGGAGCCACTCCAATATGTGTGTCTTCAGCGTGGCGGAACAACCTCACGTGCAGCAGTCAAGGCACTGTGGGAGCGTCTGCCCAGGGCTGCACCACTAGCTCTCCAGTCCACCCGTGTGGGTTTTCCTTTGCACCCCCTATAATGATTCCATGTTTTGGTGTGTGTGTTCCTTTAAATGTTTAGTTTCAAGTGTGCAGTGACTGGTGGATGACTGAGTGTGTGTGTGAAGAGAGGTGCTTTTTATGACAGGATTCTGTGTGTGAAGTTTGAAGAATGAACATCCTCTGTGTGAATTTAGGATTTGGAGCCTATTTCTGAGTGAATAAGACCAGCATTTAGTCTGTGTGACTAAGAGAGTCGGTTCTATTCTGAGTGAATAAAACAAAGAGACTAGCCTGTGTGAAGAGATATATATATATATATATATCCTTATAATAATTATCTTTTGGTTTCATAAGATTCCATGCACTCCCATTGGCTGTAAAATGTCCTCCCTCAGCCATTGGCCCATCAGCCGCCACTCAAGAGTATTCGCGTGCCATTGGCCGGGTGCTGGGTCTGCTCCTCTTCCCCACCCACTCCCACTGGCAGACAGCTCTCTCTCCTGAGGAAGACAGTTCTCTTGACTCCTGGGAGGGACTGTCCCCTCAGTGGCTGTTGGGAGGCAACCAAGCTTGGTTCTGTGAGTAAAAAAACAAAGGACTTTCAGCATAACCCCCTCCCCAATGGCCACTTTCCTGTCAGAATAAATGGAAAAAGGCTCTTTCTCCTGCTTAGCTTCAGCATGGCTGGCTGGCTGGCTAAGGAGGTGGGCCAGAGACCATCAAGCCATTTTCTTCAACTCCCCACTGTGCGGCTGACTTTCAGCTAGGGTTGCCAATCTCCAGGTGGGACCTGGAGATCTCCCACTGTTACAATTGACCTCCAGATGACAGAGATCAGTTCCCCAGGAGAAAATGGCTGCTTTGGAGGGTAGACTCTATGGCATTATACCCTGCTGAGTCCTTCCACACACCCCAAATGCTGCCCTCCACAGGATACACCCCCCCCAAATCTCCAGGTATTTCCCTAATCAGAGTTGGCACCTGTACTTTCTCCTCTGTCAGTAAAAGGCCATTTCCACACCTATGTTGGCCTTTGGGAGAAAACTCATTGGGCCCAGTCCTGATCAGGTTGCCAACTCCAGATGGGCAATTCCTGGAGATACGAGGGATGGAGCCTGGAGAGGGGAGGTTTGAGGAGGGGTGGCACCTCAGACGGGTACGATGCCATAGACTCCACCCTCCAATCCAGCCATTCCCTGATGGGGAACCATTGTTGCCAATCTCCAGGTGGGGGCTGGAGATCACTCAAAATTACAACTGCTCTCTAGGAGGGAGGGGTGAGGAGATGGAAAACTAAAGGTAGGTTGATGGTTGGCTGGGAGGGAGACAGGGTTATCAACTCCAGGTTGGGAAATTCCTGGAGATTTGAGGGGTCGAGCCTGGAGAGGGTGAGTGTTGAGGAGGGGTGGGACCTCAGACAGGTACAATGCCATAGACTCCACCCTCCAAACCAGCCACTCCCTCCTGGGGAACCACTGTTACCAATCTTGAGGGTGGGCTGGAGATCACTCAAAATTACTTCTGCTCTTCAGGTAGCAAAGATCAGTTCCTCTGGAGAAAATGGTGGACTCTGTCATTATACCCTGCTGAGATTGCTACAGCAAATTGTCACTGAGTGCCCAAAGCCGGGGCACTCTCCTAGAGCCTCTTTCTATAGCCCATTGTATTTATTTCCACAACGGGCCTTATTCCTAGAATGTGTGTGTGTGTGTGTGATATATATATATATATATATATATATATATGAGAGAGAGAGACTATACTGAGTGTATAAGCCTGTCAAAGTGGAGTCTGAGAAACGGTTTGTGGCACCAAGTTTTGCCAGTTATATCTGCAAGTTCCTTTTTCACTAACAGATCAAATTAACCAGAAACCTATTTTGTTCTTTATTTAAAAAATCAATTTTTATTTGAGCTTATCCCAGCAATCAGTACAGTCCTTCCTCAGGGCCACATAGTCCTCTGAAGTGCCCAGACCCTGGGTCACCCTACCAAAAGAGAGAGGGAACTGGGAATTTTTAATTCCTGGTGGCAGCAGAAAACTACCAAGTTTATATATACAGAGTATGATTTAAAGTAAAAACAGTCTCCCCAGTAGTAAGGTTATCTCTCCGGTACCTGGCATTACATTTTATGGCACACGTGGCCCGGCTCAACAAAATGACATTTATGTTAGATCTGGCCCTCGTAACAATTGAGTTCGACACCCCTGGGCTAGGCTGATCCTGCACTGAGTGGGGGTGGGGGTGGGACTAGATGGCCGGCATGGCCCCTTCCCACTCGGTGTGATCCGATGATCCATTGGAGGCCATTCCTGTTTCCGACACGGCAGCCTCCTGGCCTCTGAGCCTGGTGATGGTCCTTACAAGTGGCATTCCAGGCGGCCTTGTCCGCAGCCTGGAGGTACGGAGCCTGGCCTTCCTTTCCTCAGTCTGGTCGCTGAAGGGTTGCCGGCCATCGTCCCGTGAGGTCTGGTTCAGCTGCAGGCTCACCAGAGGGCTCACCGCTTGTGTGCCAAGAAGGGGGGCGACGGCTGCCTCAGCCTTCTCCCCGGGGTGCCCTGCCGTGGGGCAGTTGAGGGCCTCTCAGTCGCCGCCTTCAGGCTCCAAGCTCTTTCCAGCCAGGCCCCCCCTCCAGCCATCTCCAGCTGCGACCGCTGACCTGCTTCCCCGGCAGCCGGACTCTCTCTCTGTCTCTCCCCCCGGTCTGCGCCAGGCCTTGGGAAGCAGCTCCTGCCGGGGAGACCCGCGAGCACCTGGCTGGAGTTTGGCCTCCTCCGAGTCAGCGGAGAGGGCCCGGATCCTACTTTTAGAGGCCAGCGCTCCCCCGGCCCTTCTAGCAAACAGCCTGGTGTGGCTGAAGAACACCCCTCCGAGGGAGGCCAGGCACTCCCCTCCCCCCTTTTCCTTCCCTCCCTTTGAGCATCATGGCGGGGGGAGGGTCTGTACTTGGGAAGGGACTTGTGGAAGGGGGCTTGACTGGAGGGGCAGTGCGCTGGTGTCTGCCAGAGCCTGGAGGAGACACCGTTGGCTGGCCCTTGGGAACCTGGCCCGGGACGGAGCCCTCTCCAGGGATAGCTGTTGGCGGGCGAGAGCAGATCCGGCTGCAGAGCCCTGGGCGCCTTCTTCCCCCTCCTGCACAGCAACCTGCGAGGCCACCAGTGGCAGCTTGGTGCTGAGGGAGGCGCTGTGGCTGGGCGGCCGAAGGTCCCGGGGGCAGGGTTCCCCCTCCAGAGGCACTCCCTGGCCAACCGGGTTGCTGCCAGGCTCCCAGTCGCCCCGAGGAGGAGCGAGGGCGGGCGGCCGGGTGTGCTCCCTCTGCCTGGGCCTCCTCACCACGGCCCTCCCCGGCACGCCTGTGGGAAGAGGCGCAGGTGCGGGCAGGGCGTGTTGGGATCCTGCACTGGCAAGTCGCGGCCTGCTTCTTGGCGGGCGGGGAGGCAGCGGGTTCTGGGCTCTGGGCCAAGACCTCGCAGAGCACACTAAAGTGGGACTGGACATGGCGCACGGGGGAGCAAGAAGGGCGGTTCACAGCACGCTCCCCGGGGTGGGGGGGAGCAAGGCAGCACCCCCTCCGCACCCACCCACAATGAAGTCTCTGTGGCCGGGGGTGGGGGTGGGCAATGCCGCCAATACCAGGCGGGCAGGGCTGGGCACTTGCCCGGGAGCAGGAACAGCTCCGAGGGGCCTCGGCTGGCCTGGGGTGGCCTCTTGGAACGCTGCTAAGCCGAGCCGGCTGCCCCTCCTTGGTCCTAGCTGCTGCCAGGCCTGCAGGGAGGGATACAGGCCTGCCCTGGAGGGGTGTTGTGGGGACCCTCCCTTTGGACACTTGAGAGGTGCTGTGAATCCCCCCCACCAATCGATGCAAGGCGAGGGGAGCTGGGTGACTCCCCCCCCCCTCAGAGTTTTGTTCTGATCTCTTCTCCGCTTGCTCCTGCCCTGGCAGCCACGGCCCGGGGGCAGCACCCCTTTAGAAGCTCCCTGGCAGGGCTCTGTCTGGGCACCTCTCCTCAGCCTGGCACAGAGGCATCCCAGCAGCCCTAATGTATGCGGGCTGGCCTCCGGCTTCCAAGCAGAGGATGCAGGGAGGCCGCGGAGCAAGTGGGCACCCCTGGCCTGCCTGACTCCTCCCCTGTCCCTCCCTCTGGGCCTGGAGGCCCCCTGTGGCCCCCTGTGGTGAGCAGGCGGCCCTGGTTCTGTCTGCCCCCCCCCACGCACACGTTTGTCCACCCCCTTGCATTTACACAAAACTGCCGTAGGGGGAAGTGCCTCTGAGCATGTGCAGAGGGGCAGGCAGAAGTGACCGGGGGGGGGCATAGGCGCAGTGAGCATTGCTTGTGCTGGCAGAGCAGAGAGGGGGCCGCCATCGCGTGTGGGGCCTGCAGTGGAGAGAGTTTTGCGCCTGCTCGGCCTAGGATCAGAGATGAGACGGGGGGTGCAGCGGGCTTGGGGTGGCACCTGGGTGCCCTGCCTGGGGCCAGAGCGACCTTGCAAACAGAGCCAGTTGGCACATATCTGTTGCTTGGCTGTGATGGTTTGGCCACCACGGTCTGTGGCAAGGAGAAGGAGGAGAAGAAGAAGAGATTGGATTTATACCCTGCCCTTCACTACCCAAGGGAGCCTCAGAGCAGCTGACAAACTCCCTTCCCTTCCCCTGACAGAAACGGCTCTTTTTCAAGGACAGCTGTGCCAGAGCTTGTGACTGACCCAGGGTCACACCAGCAGGTGCAACTGGAGGAGTGGGGAATCGAACTCAGTTCTCCCAGATTACAGTCCGCACGCACTTAACCACGACACCAAAACCGGCTGTGGTTGGGGCCCTGCCTACCGGGTGGTGCGGGGTGCAGAGTGTGGCCTTTTGAGTCCTCTGCAGAGCCTGCAGTTCGTGGCGGGAGTGAGGCTGTGGGCCTTGTTGGCTAGCGCCTCCGAGCCCCTCTCCCCCCCCCCCGCCGCCTGTCCGCGGAGCAGGAAGAGAGCCCTGCCTGCTCCTCGGGGGCAAGGGGGCCTGCATACCCGCCGTCGGGGGGGGGGGGCGGGCAACGCGGAGCCTGATCATGGTCGCGATGCGGGCGGGCGGGCGGGCTGGCTGGCTGGGCCGCCCCCGGGGGCTCTCGGCTGCAGCGGGGCGGGGGGTGGGCTGTGCCAGCCGCGGGGCGCCTTCGCCGTCCGTCTGCGGGCGCTCCGAAGGTCTCGCTCCCTCCCCCTCGCGGCCTGCTGGGGGTGGGCTGGGGGGCTGGCCGCGCGGCTCCCCCCCCCCCGCCACCGGCGCTGCTGCTGCTGCCGCTGCCAGGCCGGGGGAGGACTCGGGGTCTGGCGGGGCGGGGGAGCCTGGAATGCCCGGCGGGGGGTGGGGGGAGGCCGGCCTGGGTTTCCTGCCTGTAGGGGGCCGCCGTGGCGCCACCCCTCGCCGGGAACCGGGCGCGGAAGGCCCAGACGGGCGGCGGGCGTCCAGGAGGGGGCGGCATCGGCCGGGCCGGGCCAGGGCCGCGGTGGGGTGGGCGGGGGAGGCTGCCCGGCCGGGCCGTTCGCCCCTTCCGACTGCTGGCCCGTGGCCGCTGCGGCCCTTCCCGGAAAGCCCCGGCGGAGCGGAGGGAGGGCCCGTCTGGAGCGGCCCGGCGCCCGCCCCCCCCGCCCCCTCCCCAGCAGCCGCCCGAGCCCCCCACACCCCCCCCCCCGCGCCCCGGCTTGCAGGGAGGCACACAGTGGCCGCTTGTTCCCGGCGGGGCCGGCAGGAAAGAAAGAAAGAAAGGGCCTTTTCTCTCCGCAGCCGGGCCGGGGGCGCGGAGGAATCTGCTGAGGCCGCCTCTCGCTCCCTGCCTGCCTGCCTGCCTGCCTGCCTCCCTCCCTGCTGGGCTGGCGGCCCGCCGGGGCCCGCTTCTCCCGTCCAGGCGCGGCTAGAGGGGCGGCCGTGGGGCCGTTGCGGCGCAGCTCGGGGGGAAATGCGCCGCGGGCAGCCGGCGCCATGCAGGACAGGCTGCGCATCCTGGAGGACCTGAACATGCTCTACATCCGCCAGATCGCCCTCAGCCTCGAGGTGACGCCCGCGCGCCCGCCGGGGCCGGGGCCGGGGTGGGGGGGAGGGGCGGGCACCGGGAGCGGGGAGGAGGGCGGCGGCGGCGGCGGCGGCCCCAGGAGGCAGGCATCGGGTGGGTCTGAGCACTTCGAGCGGACCGTCTTGGCGGCCTGCCGCGCGCAAAGGCGAAGTGGCCCCTCTTCCTGCGCCGCCTGGAGGCTGGGGGGGGGGGGCTCGCCGGGAGCCTCCTCGGGTGCCCTGCCTCCTCCGTTCTGGCGTGGAGGGCTCCCGTGCGTCCCGTCTGCTGCGTGGAGGGCTCCCAGACACCCTTCTTGCCTCGCCAGCAGCTTTCTTGGCGCCTCCGTTAGTCTGGGAGTCCGACTGCGGGGGGCGGGGGCGGGGTCCCCTCTTCCCCCCTTCTGTCTGCTGGGCCTTTTTCTCCAGCCTTCCTCTGAGCTGCCCAGAGCAGCCGCGTCCGTGAACTGTTCTCCCTTCCTGATCACAATGCCCCTGTGAGGTAGGCCGGGCTGAGAGTGTGCAGGTGGCCTAAAGGCACCCAGCAAGCTGCCAGGCGGAGGAGGGATTGGAACCTGGGCCTCCAGCACCCTCACCATGATGCCGCGCCCCCCCCCCCGCCAGCCTTTCATGTGCTCCTCTCTGTCCTGGGTGTTTGTGTGTGTGGGGGGGGGGTCGGTGTTCTGTGCACTGGTCTCCTTGGTGTAGGTGCCACGGCTGCGCGGCACTGCATTTTGGCACCTATCCGTGGAGGGGGTCGGTGGCATTTGAGCGTGTGGCATTTCAGAATCTGCAGGATGAGCCCCGGTTTCCGTGGCACAACTTCCTTGCGAGGCTTGAGAGGGGGGCCACTGCCTGAGACGCGCCCCCCCCCCCCGTGCCAGAGATGGCATTTGGGCTTCATCCCTAACCCGCCCCTGCCTGGGAGAAAAGGCACCGCGAACATTTTCCTTTCCAGAAGGGCTCTGAGCGGTGGCATTCCCAGAGCGCCTCCATGCCAGTGCGTGGGCGACTGTCCAGCACGGCACTCCGCCAGAGATCTTGGCGCTGGCAGGGGCCCCTCCCTCCCTGCAGGCCAGGGCATCTGAGGAAAGACAGACAGAAAGACAGAATCCCTCTTTGGTGGGCGACGGGGGGCGGGGGCACGGGTGGCACAGCCCTGGGGACCCAGAGACCAGCCTGCTGGGCGGAAGGAGCGGGTTGGGGGGGGGAAGAGAAGGGCTTCTGTGCAGTGGCGAATGAAAGACCCCCCCTCCCCAAAGTGCCTGGGGGCCAGGCTGAGGATGGCTCTGGGGGGGGGGGCTGGGATGCGACCCTCCCGGCCTCTTTCCCAGCGACAATCCAACAGGATTTTTTTGCCCCCTCCCCCCCCCCCGGCAGTCCATGTTTGGGAGAGGGGGAGCAACAGGGGGCCTGGCCGGGATCTGGGGCAGCGAGGAGGCCTGTGGCAGTGGGGGAGACGACGTGGCCGGGGAGGGAGGCTGGGGACAGACAGTGGTCCCTTGGCCGGCCTTTGGGGAGGGGGTCGTGGTGCTTCTTCTCCCCCTCCCCCAGTCGACTGGCACCCAGAGGGCTGCCAGTAGCTCTTTTGCCAAGTTGGGGGGCTTGGCAGTGAGCAATCAGCACTTCACGCATGCTCAGAGAAACTCCAGCAGACCTGCCTGGCTGGAAGGAGGCTTCAGCCCTGGGCTGCAACTCCACCGGAGGGGGGGGCCTCTGGCTCAGCAGCCAGGCACGGAAGGGGGGACCCTCAGCTTGGCAAGCAAAAGCCCCCCCCCAAAAGGATCTAGTGGCAGGTGATGTGGGAGACCCTCCCCCCTCCCCTGAGACCCTGAGGAGCTACCAGGCCCAGGCCGACCTGGAGGCCCAAGAAGGAGGCCGACTCCTCCAAGGCAGCCCCCCTTTCCTACCAGCCCGATGAAGGCGGCGGCAGTATCCCCCCTCCCGTAACCTCCTGGCAGCAGCCAAAGCAGCATCCCCCTCCTGTAACCTCCTGGCAGTGGTCAAAGCCACAAGCAGATTAGTGGCGGCAGCGGCAGGGGGGGGAGTACGGCGCCTTCTCCACCTCTCCCCCCACTTCCAAAGCTGAGCTCCCCTGAGCACTGGGATCCCCCCCCCAGCCGCATGGCCTCCTTATTGGCCTCAGGATGGCCGAGACTGGTGGCAGCCATGCCCCCCCCACTTGCATGGTGGCAGCAGGAGCGCCTTATGGCAGGGAGGGAGGGAGGGAGGGGCCGTCCTCGGCAGGAGGAGCCTCCGGAGTGTGGGAGGGGGCGGGAGGCCACCAGGCTGCCTGGGAAGTCTTGCGTTCTGCCAGGGCCCCCCACCCCGCCACAGGTGGGGGTCCACCGGGTGCCCCCTCCCACCCCTCCAGGCCAGGGAGAAGCAGCAGCTGCTGGCCAGCTGTCTCCCCCCCATCTATTTATAGGCAGCCGCTGATGTCAGTCTTTCCTCAGCTGCCGCCCCAGCAGCTCCCGAGGCCCTGCCAGCCCGCCTTGGCCGCCCCCTCCCTCCCCTCCCCTTCCCCGGCTGCCTTGCCTTGCCTTGCCTTTCTGCAGCAGCCGGGCGGCAGCAGCAGAGGGCCCAGCGAGCGAGCGAGGCGGGGGCATGGCGTAGGGGGCCAGGCGGGCAGCATGGAGAAGGGACCGCTTGCCAGGGTGAGTGTGGGAGGGGGCAGCGGGGAGGGAGCAGGCTGGCACCTCGAGGGGGGGCTGACCCCCTGCCGCGCATGGATCCCCCCCGTTTCCCTGGTCTTTCGTGCCAGGCAGTGAAGGAGTCCTGCCTCCAGCCCTCTTCGTGGCATCCTTTTCAGAGCCCCTCCCCACCCCACCCCAAGGATAAGGGGCAAGTCATGGGCGGGGACCACAGGGCCTGGGCAAACCTTGTTTGGGCCCAGGAAGCATCCGAGAGACCCTGACCACCCACCCCCACAGACACCCCCCACCCACCCCCGGCAGAGCTGGGTCTCCTTCCGCCTCCCTTGGCACACAGTGGGCAGTGGCGAGGGTGGGGTGGGGGTGCTGCTGGCCCAGCTGGCCCCACTGCCCTGGGGAAAGGCACTCTGCACATGTTTGCTTGCCTTGTGATGTTGTGCGGTCCCCAGGGGTGGGCCCCAGGGTGAGGGAGCCGGGCTGCTGGCTCTTTGTGCCCCCCACCTGGCTCGGGCTCACTGTGCCGTTTCCCACCCACAGTCTGCCCCATCGTATTTACAGATTAAATGCTGGACATGCCCCCCCCCACGCTGCGCGCACGCATACACACCTGGCAGGGCATCTTGGTGGGCAACACTGAGACTTCTGCTCCGTGGGCAGCGGTGGCTGGCGAAGGGAGGTGCTCCCCAAGAGACCTCCCATGACGACGTCTCCGCACTGCTTCCGTGAATCAGGGCTTGGAGTTATTCCCCTTTATTCTTATTAACAACTGTTGCTGCCGCCTGGTGTCTTGACTGGGGCGCTGGCCAGCTGTTTGAAAACGGGAAAGGGGGGTGGGAATGGGGCGGGGAGGGAAGGCGGAGGGGAGCTCCGGGGTCCCCAGTCCCAGGGTCTGAGTAACTTGGGGGGCGGGTGGAGAGGGGAGGGAGATGTGCTCTGTACATGCTCAGACACCGGGGCGTTGGTTGATTTCGTGGCTGCCTCACCCCTGAGACTCGGCCCCGAAAGCAGACTGGCTTCTTCAGACCTGGTGGGCTTCACGGGGGGGGGGGTGTTTGCTGCTCCTTCCGCACCTCGGACCTTCCTTCATCCTGACCAGCACCGGCAATAGGGTGGGGGCTCTCCTCTCTGCCGCTGAACCCCCGCCCTTTTCTCAGCCGCCCTTGGAGGGCCTGGGGTCTTCCTGCTCCGCCTTCCCGGGGTCGTGGCCACCTGCGCCTGCCTTCGGGGATGGGGGGGGGCCCTGCTGAAAAAGGGGCTGTCCTGATCAATGTTCCCTCTAAGCCGTGGAGTCCTGTGAGCAAAAATTCTGCTCTGTGAGCTCCTGGCATTAAAGTGGTGAGCGAGCGATCTGGCTGCTGCATCAATTAGTTTGCTCTGGAGCCATCTTTCCTGAGCTAAGACAAAAATGTGCCAGCCGGAGGCTAAAAAACTGTGAGCTAGCTCACACTAACTCAGCTTAGAGGGAACGCTGGTCTTGATTGCTGTTTGATTCTTGATGTGGCTAAGAACTGCCGGGGGAGGGGGGGGCAGCAAAGAAGTCCCTGCCTCAGCTGCATTCTTGCTGCCCCTCCAGTCTCTCTCTATCTCTCTGCCTCTCGTGTCTGTGGCCCTCCTGGCCAGCCCCCCACTCTCCTAGAGGCTCTCCAGGGTTGTTGCTTCTGTCCCCCCCCCACAGGGCACGGACATCCAGAAGAAGATCGACCACGAGATCCGCATGCGCGAGGGGGCCTGCAAGCTGCTGGCGGCCTGCACCCAGCGCGAGCAGGCCCTGGAGGTCACCAAGAGCCTGCTGGTCTGCAACAGCCGCATCCTGGCCTACATGGCGGAGCTGCAGCGCATGAAAGAGGCCCAAGTCATGCAGCGCATGGCCCGGCGGTGAGTGGGGGGGGAGCAGGTCGCCGCTGGAAAGACGGGCAGCATGAGAAAGGAGCATGTCGGAAGAGCCTAGCTGCGTCCGGCCAGTCCCGTTTCACCCAGTGGCCAGCCAGTAAGCGCAGGAGGGCCGAGGCCTTCCCCTGGCATTACCCCCCCCCCAGCACTGGCATTCTGAGGTTGAGTGAACGCTCTGGGCACGGAGCTTCCCCTCAGCCGCCATGGCTGGCAGCCATCGATGGACCCCTCCTCCGGGAATCTGCCTAAGCCCCTTCCACAGCTGCGCGTGTTCGTGGCTCCTGCCACAACCACTGGAAGTTCTGGTCCACCATTTAGTTCTTATTACCGTTTAGGGGAAGGTAGGCGTTCCTTTTCTGGAGGTCCCCTGGGATTGGCTCACCCAGTAAAAACTACCGGAAAACTGAGCAGAGAATATCGTATGGAGTTATGTTTCATCTGAACCAATCCATAAGAAGAAAGGGAAAAGAGCTCCAATCCTAAAACATACTAGGTAACCGAGAAATTAATAATAGATATAAACATGTACCAGTTAATTGCAATTAATGTGATTTTCCCTTTGGAGACGCCATCGTGAGTCTCCCTTAGCGGTCTTGATCCTCTGTGTCCCCAACAATTATATGCATGACTGCAGTCTCTCCCGATCTGCCTGGGGCTGAGTCCCCTCTGGACCCCTTTTTGAAAAACCGGTGTCACATTTGCTACTCGCCGGTCTATCTGGGCCTCTGGTAGTGTGCTTTTAAGTAGCTGCCAAGCACCCTGGGGGTATTTTATTTATTCATTTATTATTTGTAGTTATAGCCCGCCAGTCCTGTAAGCAGGCTCAGAGCGGGTAACATAAAACAGGACAATAAATAGAATTAAACAAGTTAGGAATTCAAATAATAATAAACATTAAAACTCAGTCACACTTCTGACAGTCACTGGTTGTACGGTTCTTTAGCATATTACTTGGGTTAACAGGTGGATAGGTGACAACGACCCCAAGGAGGCCATATAGAGATGTCCACTGCCTAAGCCAAAGGCCTGGCGGAACAGCTCCATCTTGCAGGCCCTGCGGAATTGAAGGAGATCCCGCAGGGCCCTAATCTCGACTGGGAGCGTGCTCCACCAGGCAGGGGTCGGGGCAGAAAAAGCCCTGGCCCTGGTCGAGGGGAGACGGACGTCCTTTGGGCGAGGGACCACCAGGAGGGGTTGGTCCACAGACACTCTTAATGCTCCCTTTTAACTTCCTACTGGCTAGTCCCCTCATTTTTGTAAAGTTCCCTCTCTGAAAATGATTTGTGATTGTTTTGAACTTCAGAGGCAAGTTTCCATTGACGTGAATGCCGAGCTGTTCCCGGTCAGGGCAGCAGCAGCTACATCTCACACCAGGTCTCAAGACTTGCTCAGAACTGAGTCCCAGATTACTGCCCCTCTGGTTGGCTCTGTGACCAACGGTTCCAATGTGCAGTCATTAATGATACCTAGGGCCCTCGTTTCTACGGTGTGACTAAAGCACAGATTTGCCCAGTCAATGTTGAAGTCACCCAGTATTACACCATTTTCTGCTTCAGTCTCCTCCCTTGTTTCCATCTCCATCTCAAAGGTCCCCCTCAGGGATTTGGTCAGGTAGGAGTACTTGGCCAGGGTGCCAAGCCAAAATCCTGGCAGCAGGTTCAGACAATAGATCACAGAGGCGTTCGGGGGGGGAGGCCTAAGGGGAAGCTGGCAAACTTAGGCAGGGGATGTGGACACAATCCGGAGCTGAGTGCAACTTTGAAGGCCAAGACCCTCCTGGCCGGCAGCAACTTGTCCGAGAAAGGCGGCAGAACGGTCTCCTCAGCAGGAGGACGGGATCTCCATCTGCAGCTGCTGCGGCCAATTTCAGTTTTAGATCCTTGCAGTTGTTAATTGTTTCCTTTTTAAGTTCTGAATGCTGTCTTGGGCGGGAAAATGCAGGAGAAATATTCCTTGAAAGGAACATGTTCCGTATTCACGTCAAAAGCTGAAGTGACCAGATGAGACCTCTCTAAAAATGAAGCCACACAATTTTGACCCATGTGTCAGTCATTTTATTTGAAAGGCAGATACTGGGATAACGGTCCTACTCAACCTCTGAGTCTGCCACTGTGGCTTGGGACATTTTAGCTGCCAAATGCTGCAGAGGACGCCATTCTGTCCCTCCTCAGCTTTTCGGCGTTTTCTGTCCAAGTTTTCCCACGAAAGATCATAGAACCATCGAGTTGGAAGGGACCTCCAGGGTCATCGAGTCCCGGTTCTAAGCCTGGTGCAGCCAGTGGTGTGGGTGGGTGGTGGGTGGAGTCTCCAGGGTGCCTGACGGGGCTCTCTTTCTCTCTCTCTCTGTCTCCCAGGCCCTCCGATGCTGGCCCCATGGATGACCGTTTGCCCTGCCGGGGCAGAGTCTGCATCTCGGGTAAGGAGCTGGGGACCCACTCAGGATGTGGCATGTCGGCCCTCCTCTTCAGTCACCTGGGCGGGGAGAGGCTTGTGTCAAACAGACCCCCTTCCTAGCAGCCCTCCTGGCAAAAGTCTTTGCTGGAAATTGGCCCTGCATCCAGACTGCGTAGAAGTAGTTGTTGCAGTCTCCATAAGTGTTCTGTGGGGGACGCGGCAGGGAAGAGCCCGGCGGCCCCCGCTCCCCAGCCGTTCGGGAATCTGCACGCTTGGCCTGAAGACCGGGGCTCTGCGGCTGCCGAACTGTTTCTGCAGCTAAAGTGGAACTGGTTCAAAAATCTAAAGCAGCCCCTGGGTGGAGGAGTTTGGAATGCGGCGGAAGGGGACAAGGGAGGCGAAGGCTGCACCTTCCGGTGTTTCTTCTTCCGGGCGTTGCTGCTTGTGTGCGGGGCTGGCAGCTTCTCCGTCTCGCCCTCTTTCCAGATATCCGGATCCCCCTGATGTGGAAGGACACAGAGTACTTCAAAAACAAGGGGGGTGAGTTCTTCTCAGCCGCTCCCCCAGACACGGAGCCTTTTGACTGTGGGGCTCCTCTGCCAGCGTGCCGCTTCTTTTCTGCAGAACATCTGGAGCGTGTGTAGGTGTTCGGCTGTCGAGCCCGAGGGGGGGCTGTTCTGACGAAGTTTGGCTCAGACAAAGTGCTTTCTTTCCAGAGTCAAATGGTGGGAGGAGGGAGGGGAGGGGAAATGGAACGGGGCTCCAGTTTGCAGTGGGAGCTGCTGTTCTGCACAGCACTGACTGGTGAGTGTCTGTGGCATCAGGAACTACCTCTCACCCGACCAGGAAGAAGTTCCCCAGAAAACTCCAGTGCCCAATAGCATTATTTAAAACAGCAAGACACGGGGAAGGAGCCATAAACGAGGGGGGGGGGCACAGAACGGTTAATGTCCACCGCCTCAGCCAAACACCTGGCAGAACGGCCCCGTTGTGCAGGCCCTGTGGAAGTGTAATAGGTCCTGCAGGGCCCTGGCCTTGGCTGGTTGTGGCTCAGCGGACGTCTCTTGGGCCAGGGCTCACCAGGAGGTGCTGGTCAGAAGAGGGGAAACCCCTACAGGGCTCAGATGGGGGAGGGGCGGTCCCGCGGGCATGATGGCCCCAGGCAGCCTAGGGCTTTAAAAGCCTCTGTGTTCTAAATACAGTTTTCAAAGAGCTGAATGCACATCACCACAGCAATAACATTTAAACAGATAGAAAGAACAAAATATTGACAGCCCACCTGAAGCCTCTGGGCCAGTGGGGGGGGGGGTCAGCTGGTGTTCAGCCAAGCTGGGAGAGGACATGGGTGCCTTTTGTGGGAGGGAAATCCTGGCTAACTCCTGTTTTCAAATGTCTGTGCCCTCCTTGCGCCCCCTCCCCGCAGGAGCCAAACCCTTCTGGCGGGACGGCCGTCCTTCCTGTCTGCTTTGTCCCCTGATTCCTACCCCCCCCCCGGTGGTTCCTTTGCACCCCCCCCCCCCCATGTAAGCAGCTGTAACCTTTATGGCTCTTGGGGGCAAAGTCCCCCGTTAACCAAAGTGCCAGCAGGCCGAGTCCCAACGAAGCATCTCTCTTTTCTCGGCAGATCTGCACCGATGTGCCGTATTCTGCTTGCTACAGATCGGCACGGAAATCTATGACACCGAGATGGCTCTGGTCGACCGGACGCTGACCGACATCTGCTTTGAGAGCACCACCCTCTTGTGAGTCCCTCCCGCCCGCCCAGCCCTTTCCCGGGAGGCAGTTCAGCAGTTCCGGTGCCATGGTGACAGGAGGCCTTCGCTCGATTTGCCTCCCACTTCGCATCAGAAATCACGGGCATCATTGGGAGCGCAGAGGATGACTGACGTGGGTGGGCGGGTTCATAAGGCAGCAAGGTGGGCGGGTCCCAAGCCGTGCAGGGCTCTAAAAGCCAATAGCAGGAGGGCCTTAAATTGTGCCCGGGAACAGACCGAGAGCCAGCGTAGAGGGACCGAGACTGGAGCAAAATGGTCGCTGCGACCCCCTCCACTCAACACCTCCGGAGCATCTGAAGTCTCGGAATGCTGTTCCCATGGAGCACACCGCAGCAATCTAACATAGGCGCAACTAGGGGGTGTGCCACCCTGGTCGGATCTTTTCTGCCCAGGAGAGGCTGTTGTTGGTTAGCAAGCCTGGGTCCAGGAGGGCCCCCCCCCCCATCTTACAGACCTGTTCCTTCAAGGGGAGTGCGACCCCATCCAGAGCGGGTGACCCCTTAAATCCCTGGCCAGCCCTGGGACCTCACCAGGAGCATCCCTGTCTTGTTGGGGCTTGGCCTCAGCTCCTGAGCCCGCCCGCCCCAGTCCTGCCTCTGGGCCCCAGGGCCTCCGCCTCCCAGGAGGAGCAAAGACGAGCTGGGTGTCCCCTGTGCTGGAGACAGGCTGGGCTGCATCTCTGGATGGCCTCACCCGGCGGCTTCGCGTAGATCTTAAAGGCGGGGCCTGGCGGGAGCCCTTAGGCCGAAGGCCCCGGAGCCGAGTGGCATTCGCCCGGCAGCCCCGCCTCCTGAGACCCGCTCACCAGGTAGGGCTGGAGCCACCTCGGATGGGTGCCTCCCGGTCCCACCTCTGAAAGGCAGTCCAGAAGGATGGTCCCGGGAGCCGCAGAGACATCCACTTTGCCCAGGGAGCCTGGATGCTGGCCATGGGGGGTGCTTGCAGCGCTGCCCCGGAGGCTTGTCTGCCCTCCTCGCCCCCCAAACCTGCGCCGGCCCCTTCCTCTCCAGTGCTGAGCGAGGGGCGCGTTCTCTTCCTGGAGAAGACTGACCTCTCCTCCATCTCCACCAGCACGGAGGCGGGCCCGGACTTTGAGCTGAAAGTGGAACTGTACAGCGCCGGCCTGGAGGAGGACTCGGCCCTCGGCAACACCCCGAAGAAACTGGCCAGTCGCCTGAGCAGCTCTTTGGGGCGCTCGTCGGGGAAGCGGGTCCGCGCGGCCCTGGATGGGGGGGTGCCCGGCAGCCCCGTGAGCAACGGAGGTAGCAGCCCCCTCTTGCTGCCGGCTCCCAGCGTGGCGTGAGTACCCGGCCTGCTGCTTGTCTCCTTCTGTACAGCATGCCCCCCACCCCGCCCCAAGGGCTCACCCAACTCTGCTTCTGCTCTGTTTCCAGGGGCCCCAAGTACCAGCTGCTGGCCTCCACCACCCTCCGCCTGGCCGACGTGCAGGACGCCTTCCGCACCCACGACCTCGTCATCGCTGGCCACGGTATTCAAGGCAGGGTGGGAACTGGGGGGTGGGCAGGTGCCTTGAACAGGCAAATGAGCCCTTTCCCCCCTGCAAGGGAGGCCAGCCTGTCTGCCCGTGGCCACAGCTCCGAGCGAGAGGCGAGGCTGTTTCTGAAAGCCGTCCAGGCCCCGAGTGGGAAGGAGGCCCCTCAGTGGCGCTTGGCCGTGGTGGGCAAAGGGGACCATCTGCAGCTGGGGCGGAAGCATCAGGGAGAGAAGGCCTTGCCTCTGTGGCTCCGGGCTGGCCGCTGCCGTCTGGGAAGGGATGCCGGACCCCACAGACCCCATGGGCCGTGAGCCAGCGAGAGGCCGGGGGCGGTGCTGGCAGCGCTTGACTCCACCCCAAGGGGGGGGACCTAATTTGGGGTTCTGGGCAGACTTCTGCTGCCACACGACTCAGTCCCCCAAACCCAAAGCGCTTGAGAACAAATCGGGCGTCCCTGGGCCCAGTCCCGATCCTTGGGCGGGGGCCTCGCTGCTCTCTCTGCCTTCCGTTGTAAGAACTGTGCCCTCTGTTCCGGTTCTCTGCTTTCTGTCCCTTGACCCGTTTCAGTCTGCAAGAGGACCTGTCCTCTTAGGCCTTGGGGAGGGGCCGGGCCAAAACTGTTTTCAATCTGCTTGAAGTGGCAGCCGCTCTCCCGGGTCTCGGGCAGGGGTCTGTCACATCACCTGCTCCCTGGGCCTTTTCAGAGAAGGTGCTGGGGATAATTGGACCCGGGACCGTCCGCTCTGGCACTGCACCACGACCCCTCCCCTTAGGAAGCCGTTGTTGCCATGCATGGGACCTGGGCCGAGTGGGTCTTCCCAAAGCCAGTTTGGTGTCGGGGTTAAGCACACAGACTCTAATCTGGGAGAACTGGGTTTGATTCTCCCACTCCTCCACTCGCAGCTGCTGGATGACCTCAGGCAAGCCATAGTTCTGGCACAGCTGTTCTCTCAAGGGCAGTTCTCAAGGGAGCTCTCTCAGCCCCGCCTTCCTCACAGGGTGTCTGTTGTGGGGAGGGGGAGGGAAAGGAGTTTGTAAGCCGCTCTGAGACACCTTTGGGTACTGAAGGACGGGGTATAAATCCAATCTCTTCCTCCTCCTCCTCCTCCAAAGGAGCCCTCCCCATGTGGCCTGCTGGTTGGCTTCCCTTTGTCTGAGGAGGAGGAGGCCCCCAGGCACCCTTGCCTGTGGCGGCCTTTGCGCCCACTGACTTCCTTCTCCTGGAGGCCTGCCCGACCGGCAGGGTCCTGGCCTGATGCCCGCCCCCTCCCGCCTGTCTTCCAGAGGAGAGCTCTTTCTGGCTGCCCCTCTATGGGAGCGTCTGCTGTCGCCTGGCTGCACAGCCCAGCTGCATGGTCCACCAGATGATGGGCGGGTTCCTCCGGGTGCAGGTAAGTGCCTTGCGTGGTGGGGGGTGCATGTGAGGATGCCAGGCACAGGGCAATGCCCTCCACGCCCCCTGCGGGAAAACAGTTGGGAGATGGGCAAAGGGCCCCCTCTCGAGGCAGGAAGAGCAGGGCAACCCCAAGGGGCGAGGGGGGCGGGGGCTTCCGAGGGCAGCCTCCTCTCTCCAGCCGTGGGATCGCTGCGCCCCTGAGAGAGCGGGTGAGGTGAAGCCTCCCGCCTGCCTTTGTGCAGTTCTGGAGGGGGCCTGGTTGTGCCCGGAAGCAGTTGGGGCGGGGGGAGCCCCACAGCCAGGCCAGGCCCCTCCCACCAGTGGGCCGCGAGGGTGGCGCAGGCAGTAGGGGAAGCCCAGGGAGGGGAGCTGCTCTTTCGGCTCCCCGCCCTGGAGTCCAGCGGCACTCCCAGTGGCCCCAAGAGTCAAAGCCTTTGGGAAGAGGCCAGGAACCAAAGGGCCCCACGGAAGCAGCCGGCGTTCCCTGGTCAGCCGATGCGAAACGGGGAGGGGCGGGAAGGGAAGTTGCCTTAACATGGAGGGGAAGGGGAGGGGAGGGTGGATTCTCCCTCGCCGACGGGTGAGCCGGAAGGCCGCTAACGTGGGTTGTCTGTGGCACGCATCCTCTTCTGAGCCCTGCCGCCTGTCCTGTTGCTGTGGGGGTCTCCGGGGGCTGCTCCTGGGGCGGGCAAGACAGTGCCGTGGCAGAGGATGGCTGTAGCCCCGCGGTAGGGCCGTGCCCGGCGATGTGTAGGGTGGGTGGGCCACAGTGGGGCCGGGCGCCCTGAAGGGAGCATTTCCCCCACGCCTTCCATGGGTGGCAGGGGCTGTGGGCGTCCACGGGTGGCTTCTGTTCTGACACTTTCTGAAAGGAGAGGGGGAAACTCAGGGAGGGAGGGAGGGGGCGAGGGAGGGAGGGAGGGGGCTTGCAGGAGCCGCTGGGCAAACAGCCTCTTTCCCACGTTGGCCTCTCTCTGCAGCAGGGAGAGCAGGTGGGCTGCCTCCGGCTCTTCTGTGTCCTGCGCGGCCCCCACCTCCTCTGCTACCTCCGCCCCCAAGACGCCGAGACCCAGGTGGAGCCCGCCGTCACCATCGCCATCAGCAAGGTAGGGGGAGGGGGAGCGGAGCACGTGGGTGGAGGGGGGGCGGCTGCTGCCTCCTCCTGCTGCTGCTGCAGCTGCTGAGTCGGACCCTTCAGCCTGCGATGGGAAGTCTTGCTTCCTCTGTCCCACAGCGTCCCCCGCAGATCCCCCGGGCGAGGTCTTTCACCTCACCGGCTGCCTGGGCCATCTTAACGGGAGACGCTGCCGGGGATTGAACCGGGGACCTCCTGCATGTCAAGCAGAGGCTCTTGCCATTGGCCCAATGAGTCAGGGGGCTGGGCTGGGCTGGGCTGGGCTGGGCTGGGCGAGGAGAGGCTGTGTTGTGGGTGGGAGGCAAACAGCCCCTGAGGTTTCGGTTCCTTTTGCTCACCACTGGCAGGTATTTCCCTCGCCTCCCCTTCCGCTGTTGCGTGCTCCCCGAGGACCTGGTGGCTCAAGGGCTGCCTCCTGTCGGCCAAGCACGCCTCAGGCCCACCGTGGACGCTGTCGTGGGTCACGTGGCGCTCTGCTGGTCTGGGGCATGCTCGGGCACGCTGGCCTCGCAGAGAGGGGCTGCCCCCTTTGCGTCCCCCTGCCAGCTGGTGGCTGCGTCCTTCCCTCCGGCCTCCTTGACTTGCAGCCTCAGGGGCGTGCGGCTGATGGGTGACCGCGATCGTATGGCCAGGGGGTGGTTGGAACCAATTTTCCCTCTAAGCTGTGGAGTCCTGTGAGCAAAAATTCTACTTTGTGAGCTACTGGCATTAAAGCTGTGAGCGAGCGATTGGGCTGCTGCATAAATTAGTTTGCTCTGGAGCCCTCCTTCCTGAGCCGAGACAGAAAATGGGTGAGCCGGAGGCTAAAAAACTGTGAGCTAGCTCACACTCACTCAGCTTAGAGGGAACACTGGTTGGAACCGGGACGTTTAAGCGTTTTCTGTGGCCCCTTTCCCTCTATGGGAACCCAAAGAGGCTGACAAAAAATTGCAAATTAGTATAATCAAGGAACAAGACCACCAAGAGACGGGACACATCCTGGGCTGGTCCTCCTTTGCAGGGCGGGTAGCCAGAGGCCTTGGGCCCTTGGGTCCGTTCTTGGCAAAGGGCTCACACCCCTGGCCGTGCCTGGATGGGTCTTCCCTGCAGGCAGCGGGGAGACGGGCGCTCCCCCCCCCGCTCTCTCGGCCTTTCAGCCCTTCGCCCCCTCTGCTATGCTGGAGAGGTCTCCCCCCCCCCCCCGGCTCCCCTCCTCCAGGGGTCTGGCAATGGCCCTCCGGTTTGGCACACTTGGCTTGTCTTTTCCGGGGTGGCCCACTCCTGCACGCACGTGCTCCTGACTGGGGACAAGCCGGGGTTCACATGTGGCTGCCCGGACTGCGTGGGGAGGGAGGGGGTGGTGCGCATGGCCCACACATGCTGCCGCTGCTGCCCCCCCCCCCGGCCAGGGAGAGCCCCAGTGGGGCAGTGCCGGCAAGCCCTGCGGCCAGGTGCTGGGTGTGAGGGGTGTTCCGAGGCCAAAGGGGCGGCCCCCCCCAGCAGTGGGTCTTCCCCACCTCGGCGGCGGTGGCTGCGGGTCGTTCCCCCCCCCCAGGCCTCTCCTTTGCACCTGCAGGAGACGCGGATCAGGGCCACGGAGAGGGACCCCAAGAGCCACTTGCAGAGCATGCTGGTCACCAACCGCTATGGGGGCGAGGAGGTGACCCACACGCTACTGGCGGAGAGCCGGGCCGAGACGCAGCGCTGGATGGAGGCCTTCTGGCAGCACTTCTACGACATGAGTGAGCCGCGGGGGGGGGGGGGCAGGGCAGGAGGGGGCGGCTGGGGCTGCGCCCCCCACGGTGGCAGCTGCCGGTTCTCCTGCTCCCTGGGAAGAGCTGAGGGCTGCCGGGGAGGGGGCTCCCCAGCTGGTCTCCACCCACTCTGGCTACAGTTGAAGGCAGGGTTGGGGGGGGGATCTCAGCAGCCCACCCCTCACCCCTGGGGAGAAACCGATCCCAAAGCCCCTTCCTTCGGGCCACAGTTCAGCTGCCCTGGTTTGGGTCTCTCAGCATGTTTTCCAAGATGAGATTGTCCTGGGGAGGAAGGAGGGAGCCCCGTGATGCAGGGCTGGGACCAGGGAGCCTCGAGTTCAAGTCCCCCCCCCAGCCTTGGAATTCACTGGGTGGCTCTGAGCCAGTCCCGCCTCCCTCTCTTGGGCTGACCAACCTCACAAGGTGGTTGTTGTGGGGCAGGAGTGGCCGTGCCGTTCTCCAGAGGGCAGGAAGCGACGGCGAGATCCGCCTAGCCTTCCCAAGGGCCGCTCAGGGTTCGGGGTGTGTGTGTGTGGTCAGGTGGGGGTGGGGTCAGTAGCTGCCTCCCAATTCCCTCTCGGAGCAGGGCGGGGGGGGGCTGGCTGTTCTCCCCTGGCTCCACCACCCTCCTCTCAGGTGCAGGGGAAGCATTCGGGGGCCCCGTAAAGGAAAGGCCGGGCACCGGGGAGTCCCGTGGGCCACTTTGCCCAACGAGCAGCCATTTCGGTGGCCGCACCTGATCCTCTGTGGGTGCCTGAGAGGGGGGGAGGGGCTCCCCCTCTCTGTCCCTCCCTCCTGGCTTAAGCTCATTTTGGACTAGAGGAGGGGGTCCTCTTTCCGCTCCGCCCGCCTTGGAATAAGAAGCAGATCTGGCTCTCTCTTCTCCCCGCAAATTCTGGTGGGTCCGGGGTGGCCACAAGGTGGCAGTGAAAGCACCCCCGGACCCAGCTGGGGTCCAGCTAACTCTTCCCCCCTTCCTTCCCCCCCCCCAGGCCAGTGGAAGCACTGCTGCGATGAACTGATGACGGTGGAGGCCCCCTCCCCACGCCGGCCCACCGCCCAGCTGCCCAAGCAGGGCTCCTTGTACCACGAGACGGGTAAGGGGGGGGTGCGGGGCAGGGAGCCCTCCGAGGACTCGGCTGGGGGGGTGCCCGTCCCCTCGGGAGGAGAGGGGCGATTGGGAGTCTGGCAGGAGCCGGGGAGGGGGGGCCGTGACAGGCGGCCTGGTCCGGAAGAGCGACTCGGTCCCTTGGCACGGGAAGCGGAGGCCTCGCCCGTTGGCGGCATTGAAAGGCCTCTTAAAGGCAGCCAGCGACTGGCCCAGACAGGACTCCCTTTCCCAGCTTGGAAATGAAGGGTGACGCCTTCTGACACTGGAAGCGCCTCATCTTAAACCCCCCCCCAGGCCCTTGGGGAGGGGGACACCTGTCAGCCCCTCTCCACTGCAAGACACCTTCTCTGCTGTCCCAAGTGAGGAGAGGGGGGCCTTTTTCATGGCAGGCAGCGACTGAGATCAGAACTCTCGGCCCTCCGTGTGGAACTCCTGCCTGGGGGCAGGGGAGGGAGGAAACCCAACAAAGCCGGCCCCCAGGGCAGAAGCGACATTTGGGCATTCAGGATTTCTTCTCGGCAAGGCTTCGTTGGCGGGGGGGGGGGGCTGGCCGTCTGGCTGGCAGGGCTCCCTGTTTCCTGCCCCTTCTTCTGGGGCTCTGTCTCGCTCTCCCCCCTCCCTGGGCCCCCCCGCCTCTCTCTGGCACCTGCCATCTGGATCTATTACGTGTCTGTAACTCTGTCCTCTCCTCCTGCTTTCTCTCTGCATGTTTCCCTTCTCTGTCTCTTCCTCTCTGTCCTGTCCCGTCCCGTCCCCCCCCAGCTCTCCCCGGCCCCGGGGGCTGCCCTCCGCCTGCGAGGGGCTTCTGTTGCAGGACAACGCTGTCTCTGCCGAGATTCGCACTCTCCTCTCCTCCTATTACAGTGACAGGTGACGTAACTCGGCTGGAGGGGAGGCCGGGGCATGCACACACACACACCCATGCGGGGGATGTCGGGGGCAGCTCCAGCTGAGAGGGCAGGAGGGCCAGTTCCGTTGGGGGGGGCGGGGGGCCCGTGTCCCAGACCTCCCAGCCTCTCCCCTGATTGGAGGAGGGAAGGTTCCGGACATGGTGCGGCTTACCACAGAGGGGGGCCTGCGAGCAGGTGGGGCTGGTTTCCAGTGGGGGCCCCACAGCAGCCTCCGGAAGTCGGGTGTGGCAGGCCGGGGGAAGGCCCTTGTGCAGCCTGGCGGCTCTCTGTGGGAGGGGGTGCTGAGGCAGGGTGTCTCCTGGGGGTCACGCCGGGGCCCCAAAGAGAAAGAGTGGTGGGAGGTATGCTGGGGCCGAGCCCCGTGGGCCCCCCCGCCCCGCCCCCTCTTGCGCAGCCCCCCCAGGGCACGGGCTGCTCACCCCCTCCCCCCCCGCTCTGTCCCCTGCAGCTATTGAGCCGGCGGATGACATCGAGGCCGTGACGGAGATCCTGGCGCGCCGGGTGTCGGGCCTGGGCAGCCCCGCATGGCTGTCCCTCTTTGAGGGGCCGGGGTCCCCTCCCGCCTCCGTGGCTTCGGACAGCGACAGCAACTCTAGCGCCAGCCCACGGCCGCTGCGACCCCCCTGGGGGCGGCCTCGCACTCTCTCTCTGGATGCCAAGCTCAGTGCGCTGAACGGACGCTCCGGCCGGCCGCCCCCTGCCTGGACCCGGGGCCCCTCCCGCTCCAGCTCCAGCTCCTCCAGCAGCGGCAGCCCCACCCCAGAGCCCACCCGGCCCCCGCGCCCCCAGGCCCACCCGACCTTCGACCCTCGCCTGTGGCTGCAGTCCCAGGTCTGAGAAGACGCGTTCCTCCCCCCCCCCCCCATGGCTGGCTGTGGCAGGGAAGCGATGGCCACGGGAGGAGACGGGACGGGACCTTGGGCCAGGGGTGCAGCAGAGGGGGCTTCCTCGCTAGCCCTGGGGTGCCTGCTGGCCGCTTTGGCGAGCCTCTGCCCTGCCCTCCACCCCCTCCCGGCAGGGGCTGCTTTCCCAGAGAGCCGGGGCATCTATGCTGCCCGGGGGGCTTCCCCGCCTTAGCTTGGGCCTCCAGCAAAGAGCCCTTTGGCTCCGTCCAGCCGGGCTCTGGGCTCCCGCAGGAGTGGGCTTGGGGCTTGGGGACTCTCCCCCTGAGCAGCAGAACAGGGCAGCGGCCCTGGCCGGAAAACATCTCAGGAGCAAAGGACCTTCCGTTTGGGGAGAAACTGGAACGCTTTGGCCTGGGAAACAGGAGCCCTTGGCTGCGGGGTGGGGGTGGGGTGGGGGCAGACGCCTCCCCCTTGGTGGAAGACGGGCAGTCTCCAGGACTCCGGGGGGGGGGGGCGACACAACAGTTTGGTCTTGAAATCCTGCCCCCTCCCCCCCCCACTTCTTCCTCATCCTGAAGTTCAGGGATTTGTGCCAATGCAGGGGGGGGAATGTTCCTGCCAAACCGTCCGCTTGGACCCTCGTCCAGCTTAATCTGTATCGGGAGAAGGGGGCTGCCTCTCCTCCTTAATGCATTAAAATATATTTAACGTTTCCTTTGTCAACTCGTGACTGGGGGGGGGTGCTTTCGCTGGCACTTTGTGGACCCTTTTGGATGCAGCCTGGGGCTTAGTGTGGTTGTGTGTGAGAGAGAGAGAGAGAGAGAGAGAGAGAGAGAGAGAGAGAGAGAGAGAGGTGGAAGGAAGCCCAGCTGTTGGCTAACTCCCCACTGGGCAGGTGCTGTAGGTCCGTCCCCCCCCCCCCGTGCACTGCCCTCTGGGGCTTGCTCAACCCTCATCTCTCCCCCCCGCCCCCCGGCCTGGGAGAAATGAGTCTGGGGGCTGGGCTGTACCCACCACTTCCTCCCACTCAGGCCCAGGTTGGTGCCGTGGTGAAGCGCGCGGACTCTAATCTGGGAGAACCGGGTTTGATGCCCCACTCCTCTACTTGCAGCTGCTGGATGACCTTGGGCAAGCCATAGTTCTGGCAAGAGCTGTCCTAAAAGGAGCTCTCTCAGCCCCACCTACCTCCCAGAGTGTCTGTTGTGGGGAGAGGAAGGGAAAGGAAAGGAGTTTGTGAGCCGCTCTGAGACGCCTTCGGGTAGTGAAGGGCGGGGCATCCATCCAATCTCTTCCCCTTCTCTGCCCAGCATCCCTGACCTTGCCCCCCCCCCGAGCCACTCAAGGGGGAGGCAGGGGAGGGGTGTGGCCGTGGGCTCCCAAAGGAGTACTGTGGGGCGGGGGGGCTCATTGTGAGACACTACTGCACATGCTGGACCCTGCACCTCTCATGCAAGTGTGCGCATGTGTGTGTGGGGGAGTGGGCCAGATGCTCACCCGCTGCCTTGGGGGCACTGTGGTGCTGTGACTAAGATGAGCCCCCCCCCCCGCACACGGCCCCTAGCGTGCCCCCTTCTTCTAAATTCGCCCTCCCTTCCGCTGTTTGGCATTTCCACCTTTTTATCCCTCCCTCTTTCCGAGGAGCTCATTCTCACAACAGCCCTGCGAGGGGAGGGGAGGCTGGGAGAGAGGGACGGGCCCGAGGACACCCAGCCAGCTTCCGGGGCACGAGTGGGGATTCGAACCTGGGGCTCCCGGGTCCAGCAGTCTCACCACTACACAACACTGTCTCTAAAGGCGTGAATGCATTTCCCCCAATGTGGTTGTCAGTAAAGCGACCCTGCAGGATCTGAGGGGGGTGGGAAGAGACCACTCAGCTGCCCCCCACCCCGGCCCGGCCTTTCCCAGCCCCCTCCCCCACCCCCACCCCGTGGGAAGCAGCCCAGCGTCTGGCCAGGTGGAGCCTCTACCCGTGGGGCTCGATCCGAGGCCGTTTTTTCACAGGCGCAAGCCAGGCAGTTGCCACCCTGAGGGCCCTGCTGTGGTGGCGCGTGATTGGTGCGGGTGAGTAATGCCAACACGAGCCCTCTTCCCTCCCTCCCTCCCCTTGCCTGGAGCCACGGGAGTGACCCCTCCGGCCCACGGTTGGCTTCTGCCTGCACATGGGGGGGGGGGGGCCTCTGCCTTTGCCCCGGAAGTTCTTTGGCCCTGCCTGCTGGGCGGGGGGGGGAGCCGTGGAGGATCTCCCCTCGGGAAGAGCACTGGCCGCTGCCTGGCCAGGAGCTGAGGGTAGGGGGTGGGCTGGGATTGCTGTGAAGGGCGGCAGCAGCGTAGCTGAAATGCACACACACACACACAGATACGTGAGTGGTTGCCCCACTAGGCTCCCACAGGGAGGGTGGCAGGGCTGGCAGGGGGTTGACTGCCAAGTGGGGTGCCCCCGTGGCGAAAGGGGCTTGCTTGCCCAAGCGGTGGGCCTCTCTGCCTGGAGCTGTGGGGGGATGTCCCACACCTGCGGCCTGGGAGAAAAGGAGAGCCGCTCTACGGGAGGAGGGGGGTGCTGTTATTCCTAAAGCATCTGTCCTGCGGGGAGGGGGCACCCACTGATGTCAGGTGGGGGAGATCAAAGTAAATGGCAGAGGAGTTCAAGAAGGATCACGGGTGCCCAGAGGGCCAATGGAGCGAGGCACGGAGAGGCCAGCACGGAAGTCTGTTCGTGGCCTGGAAGCCGTGGCAGCAAGGACATCAACGCTTCCTTCTCGTGGCCCTTTCTTACACGCCCAGGGGAATGCTGGTCGCCACTTTGGGGTCAGGAAGCCATTGTTCTCCAGCCCAGTTTGGCCCGGGGATCCTAGAGGGCTTTTTGTCCTCTTCCGGCCACTGGGGGTGTGTGTGGGGGGGAGGCATTTGTGAATTCCCTGCACTGTGCAGGGGGTAGGACTAGATGACCCTGGAGGTTCCTTCAAACTCTACGATTCTGTGATTCTAAGTGCTGGGAGCCCCACCAGGCTGAGGTGGGGGGTCAGGCCTCATCACAGGGGTGGCATACGAGTGCCCGGCCACCCTCTGCTGGAGGCGCCCGGTCAGGATAGGAGCTGAAGCTGCCGCCCTCCCCCTCCCCAAGAGCTGCCCTGGTGCGTGGGGCTGGCCCCTCAGAACGGCTTCCTGCCCCAAGGCCTGGGCTGCCTGTGGGTCCCCAGCTCGCTCTTCCTGCAGAGTGCCCAGGGCTCCAATAGGGCAGCTCTTCTCTGAGGTCAGGGGGGGCCTTGAGGGACCCTGACCACAATGGGGGGGGCACTAAGCCACGTTCTCTGGGGCATCCAGGGAAGCCCCCCCCCATTGGCATGAAATTTCAAATGCATAAAACAAGAAACCAGCATATCTTTGTGCCTTTTCTTCCACTTTTCCTTCAAGACTGGGAATTGGCTGGACTTGAAGAAGTGTGGAAACCAGTCCCATCTGTTGCTTCACTCTCTGTCGGCATAGATCAGATTCGTGGTCAGGGCTGCACCGGGGGGGGCGTTTGTGGGGCAGGGCCCCCGTGGCATTTGTGGGGTTACTAAGCGACTGGTGGGAATGAGGAGACGGCTTCTGCCCTGGCACCCCCCCCCCCCGAATGGGCAAAGTACTGCTCTGTGCACAACCGCTGCTGCCGAGCGTGAGCCCAGGAGCATAAGGGAGAGTGCATATTCGTGCAAAGCAGCCCGTGGCTGAGGGCTGAGGGTGCCGGATCGCCGCACAGTCTGCCAAGGAATGCCCCCGTCAGAGAATGTTCTGGCAAAGATGCTCAGCTGCCCCCTGAACTTGGTGGCCTGGCTGGGTCTAAGTGCCCCCCCCCATCGGCCTGCAGCTGGACTTCCTCGCCTTCGGGCCGGGCCCTCTTGCTGGCTGGCTGGCAACGCTGCCACATGGCAGGACGTGCTGCTGCTGAGTCACATGTCTTGGATCGCCGTCAAAGCCGGAGTTGCCTCATCCCTTGAACTCGGCTAGAAATAGAAGGCCCCAGGCTGAGCGGCCTGCAAGGTCCGGCTGGGCAGGCCTCGGCCAGCCAGTCTGGTGGGGTGGGGGTCAGTTTGGGGCCCCAAGGGCGTGCCTGCAAAGGCTGGGGCTTTCAACGATGCCATGTGGCGTCAGCGTGCGTGCCCAGAGTGGGCGCTGCCCCCAACCGCCCCCTGAGAGGTTAACCTCAAGCGGCTCCCAAGGGCAGTTCTCCCAGCACCCGGATCACTTCGGGGTGCAGCTGCCTGTGTCACCTTTACGATGACATCTGAGTGTTCTCTTGAGCGGCTGGAGGTATCCTTCGGACCCGCCTTCCTTGCATATGGATTTATTTCCAGTTTTACGGTGCCACCGCCTCAGAGTCCTGCTCCAGGTGGTGGACAAATTAGACACCAGCTGCAGCCTGGAACACAAGCCGGCCTCCCTCGGACTTCCCAGGAGTCGTGAGGGAAACGGAGGTGGGAGGGAGATGAATAACTTTGATGAACATCCTTGGAGAGGAGCGGGAAGATGTTAAGCAGAGAGGCTGAAACGATTTACAAGCAGGAACCAACAGTGCCCTCGAGTTGCAGTCGGCTTATGGTGACCCCCCCCAGGGGGTTTTCAAAGCAAGGGGGGTGTTCAGCGGTGTGGTTTCCCACTGCCTGCCTCTGCCCAGCCACCCTGGGTGTCCCCCCGCCCCGCCCCAAGACTAGCCAGCGTCCGACCCTCTGTGGCTTCCAAGACCTGACAAGGTTGGTCTTGCTTGGGCCACCCGGCTCAGGGCCCAATCCCCGGCTCTTCCGCGACCCCAGGGACTCCCGTGCTGGGAGTGGGAGCTCCCTCAGGAAATTCCAGACCTTTGCCTGCTTCCCCTGGAAGCCCGGCTCCGAAACCTGCAACGTCTCCTGAGAAAGGAATTCAGTTGTTTTATTGTTGGTTTTATATGTTGTTGTTGATGCTGCATTGTATGATTTTATGATTTTATTTGTTGATATTGTTTTATGTTGTTTAAATTGGCATTTATGCCCACTGTTAGCTGCCCTGAGCCTTCGGGGAGGGCGGGATACAAATCGAAACAAATAAATAAATAAATTTCACAAAATTTATGCCCCACCTTTCTGATACAATAATAAAATCACTTTTTAAACCATAAAAAGCAACAAAAAAGAACAGAACACATTAAAGCAACAAAAAACAAAAGTAAATAAAAGACATAAACACAACAATTAAAACATTGGGCAGGAAGGAGATGTCCCAGAGGGAACACGGAACGACACAAAAAAGTCCTTGCCCGCTGGCGGGAGACAGAAACAGAAGGGGACAGGCGGCTCTCCCGGGGGCGGGGGGAGAGCATCCCAGAGTTTGGGTGCCAGGACCAAGAGGGCCCTCTCCCAGCTCACCCCCCGCCTAATCTCAGAAGAAGAAGAAGAAGAAGAGATTGGATTCAGACCCCGCCCTTCACTCAAGAGTCCCAGAGCAGCTTACAAACTCCTTTCCCTCCACCGCCCCACAACAGACACCCTGTGAGGGAGGTGGGGCTGAGAGAGCTCTCTCGAGGACTGCCCTTTCAAGGACAGCTCTATGGCTTGCCCAAGGTCATCCAGCAGCTGCAAGTGGAGGGGGGGGGAATCAAACCCAGTTCTCCCAGATTAAAGTCCGTGCCCATAACCACTACGCTACAAAGGAGGGCCTCAGAAGATGGCCTTAGCAGTTGGCCAGATCTGCAAGGGAGGAGGTGATCCTTTGGGTCTGTTTGTCCCAAACCATCGAGGGCTTTCAAGGTCAGCACCAACACCCTGAATTGTGCCTGGAATCAAACCGGGAGCCAGTATAGAAGGGCCAAGACTGGAGTGACACGGTTCCTACTGCCTACTCCAGCCAACCTCCTGGCAGTAGCAGCTGAAGCCCCTCCACACCCTCTGTCCTCAGCCTCTGGGGGCTCCAGGGGGCCTATATCTGATGCAGAGGGGTGGTTCTGCTGCTTTCCTTCTCCCCTCTGCGTCAGAGAACATAAGGGAAGCCACTGTTGGATCAGGCCAGTGGCCCATCCAGTCCAACACTCTGTGTCACACAGGGGCCAAAGATACCAGGGGCCATCAGGAGGTCCAGCAGTGGGGCCAGGATGCTAGAAGCCCTCCCACTGTTGCCCCCCCAAAGCACCAAGAATACAGAGCATCCCTTGCCCCAGCCTGAGAGTCCCTATCTATACACCTTGTGGCTAATAGCCACTGATGGACTTCTGCTCCAGATGCTTATCCAATTCCCTCTTGAAGCTGCCCATGCTTGTAGCCGCCACCACCTCCTGTGGCAGTGAATTCCATGTCTTAATCACTCTTTGGGTGAAGAAGGACTTCCTTTTATCCCTTCTAACCCAACCTCTTTCTCGACCTGCTCGATCCCAGGCATAATCTTATAAACCTCAGTCATGTCACCCCTCAGCCGTCCTTTCTCCAAGCTGCCCATGGGCCCTGGTTGGCTATCAGCGGCACACGCACCACACAGAGGTGGATTGTGCCGGAGGCTGAGCGAAAGGGCTCGGACTTTTGCTCACCCAGACTGACCGAGCAGCACAAGGAGGATTTTGGGGCTCTTCTGTAGGCGCCACCGGACAAAGTCCTGTCAGCTGTCTCAGCTTCTGAAGGAGGGAGAGAAATGACCCAGGAATGGATTCTGGAAAAATCGTTTTATCGCTCCTTCTTTTACGTGGACAACCCCTCGGCCCAGATTCTATGGCCAGTGAACCCCCCGGGCTGGCTCAGTTGTGGTGAGGAAGGAAGAGGTTGCCATGACATGGGGCCGAACCAAACCGAGCAGGGAAGAATTAATGGCATCACTGATGAAGAGCTTCACGCAGCCGGTAGGGAAATGTCTCCCCCGCCCTAGAATCCACCCCAATAATTCAGCCACTGAGACTGCACTTGGCACTTTGTAGATGACCTGAAAGGAAAGGTGCCAAAGGGGTGAGTCGTCAAGCCGTAAGGCACTTAGCAATGGAAATGGCTCTGGCCAAAGTAAGACATGGGAAAGTCCAAAGACTAGCAAGTTTTCGCTTCCTTTTGGGGCAGGAAGGTCGGGATAGACTTGTGAGGGAAGATCACGAATTTTTAGGGTGGGAAAAGAAAGCCGCGTCTTTTTCTTCATCCTCCTCAGATGGGTCCAAGCCATCAAGGACTCAGCCTCTACCTGGGGACTCCCATCTTGTCCATATGTTGAGGGACAGTGGGAGAAGTCCCTGACAAAAAAATCAGACCTTGAGGTCAGCTGCTGCTTCTTTCGTTAAATACCAGGCCTCATATTAATCTCTAGGCCTGCAAATGGGTGGAAGAGACCAAATGGAAAATAACTGGCTGTTGGTACTGAGGGGTTGGCCAATCAGCCTTGTGATTTTGGGTAACAGTTCGGGTACAAAGACAACCCATTTGTTGACCGGGACAGGACTGTGTCACTGGTGCACCTCTGTTTCCCCACACTCTTTCAACTGGTGCTGTGATGCACACTGCGGGGAGGGAGGGAGGGAGGGAGGCCTAGATTGCAGAAGGCCCCTCCATCCCGCGGTCAAATCCCCCCCTCCCGGGCCAACTGCTAGTAACAGGCTCATGTCGACATCAATGGTCTGATTTCTGATTGGGCTATGGGGCTCCAGACCACTCAGATCTTAGGGCTTAAAAAGTTAGTTTTCCCACCCTTTGTTTGTAGCCAGCCTCAGCTGTCAGGTGGCGCAATGAGCTAACCTCAGAATGGAGTAAACTCCATTCAGCCAGTTTGGTGTGGTGGTGAAGTGCGCAGACTCTAATCAGGGAGAACCGGGTTTGATTCCCCACTCCTCCACCTGCACCTGGCTGGATGACCTTGGGCAGGCTGTAGTTCTGACAAGAGCTGTTCTTGAAAAAGAGCAGTTTCTGTCAGAGTTCTCTCAGCCCCACCTCCTTCACCGGGTGTCTGTTGTGGGGAGGGGAAGGGAAAGGAGTTTGTAAGCTGCTCTGAGACTCCTTTGGGTAGTGAAGGGCAGGGCATAAATCCAATCTCTTCTTCTTCTCTTGCCTGGCAAAATGCTCTCTGGAGAGGGGTTCAGATTGTTGCCTGACTTCGACTCAGAAGGGTGACATCTGGTGACTTTGAATTAATGTCACACTGTGTAGCAGTGTTCCCTCTAAGCAGATTTAGTGTGAGCTAGCTCACAGTTTTCTAGCCTCCAGCTCACACATTTCTTCTTCTCAGGTCAGGAAGGAGGGCTCCAGAGCAAACTAATTTATGCAGCGGCCAAATCGTTTGCTCGCAACTTGAATGCCAGCAGCTCACAAAGTAGAATTTTTGCTCACAAGACTCCACAGCTGAGAGGGAACATTGCTGTGTAATTGTCTCTTAAACGTAGCTTGTTTTAGCTCTCAGCGCTGTGTTCTTTTGAAATATTCCTGCACGCTTTAATAGATACCCTTTGATTATATTCAGTGTGTTTTGTGCTTCAGGTGCCTTGATCCTATTCCAGGACCTTAGAATTGAGCGGACTGGCTTTCTTGCCTAATCCCAGGAAGGTTAGAAGCTTGCCCCTTAGCTTCTCTGTGGGTAGTCCGAGGGGCTGGTGGCAGGTCCCAGAACTGGGGAGTGTGTGAAAGCACACATCCCAGGTGCTCTGCCAGGCCTGTACCAAGAATCCCTTGGACTGAGGATTCTTGACCGTCCCCGCTCTGTGAACTGGGACCTCCTGAGGGCACCTGGTATTTTTGGCCACTGTGTGACAGAGTGTTGGACTAGATGGGCCATTGGCCTGATGCAACATTTGGCTTCTCTTACGTTCTTATATGGAGCAGAGGTCCATCAGTGGCTATTAGCCAGAAGGTATAGACAGGGACTCTGGGGCAAGTGATGCTCTGTATTCTTGGTGCTTGGGGGGGGCAACAGTGGGGGGCTTCTGGTGTCCTGGCAACATTGGTGGACCTCCTGATGGCACCTGGTATTTTGGGCCACTGTGGGACACAGAGTGTTGGGCTGGAGGGGCCACTGGCCTGATCCAACATTGGCTGCTCTTATGTTCTTAACTAAGATACTGGTGGACTTTTAAATGAGGCAACTTCAAGTTTTACTATCCCGTCCTAGCAACAACACTGTTAGGATAAGCGCAGAATTTAGAGGACTGTGTGTGCTCTTTTTATTAAACTTTCTTATTTTGTGCCTATTCAGTCCCACTTTCCAAGGAGTGGCAGAAGGGAGGGGCAGTGGGGAGAGCTTGCCGCCTGTGGAGTGGGATCCCTGGAACCTCTGGTGGAGCGCCCCCATGCCTAGCCGACGGCAGCAAAGCAGCAAAGGCAGAACCTTCAAGGGCAACACCGACACAGAAGGCTGGACGCTCAGATCTAGCAGGAGACACTCGCCACTGTGTTGGGGGCAGTGCTTGCCACCCAGGAGGAGGCCGGCCCCATCCCCTCCCCTCCCCGAGCAAGTCAAAGGGGCAGTGCTGCTGGAGGGAGACCTGGGACAGCCCGGGGGGTGCACCAGTCCCTCTATCCCGCCTCCCGCGGGACTGGGCTTCAGCAGAAACGGCCAGGCCCTGTCCTCTTGGCCCAGAGAGGCAGAAGACCCTCTCAGCCATCCACCAGGAGGCAAGAGGCCGAACAAGAAGGCCGAGCAGCTCCTGGGGGTCTCCCTTGTACCGTGGCTGGCCGGCAGCAGGTCTTTGGGCTGCCTCTCGGGCACAGAAAGGTCTTTCCCGACACTCAAAATCTTGGGCCTGGAGACGCTGCCAGGGACTGAAGCGAGGACCGTCTTGCCGCAAGCCGCACAGGCGCTCTGCCACTGAGCCAGGGCCCGTCCGCGGGAGGCGCCCAACGGAGCAGGGCCACCCCTCCCCTCCCCCCAACAGCCCGAAGCCCCCGTGAACCACCTGGGGTCAGCATGGGCACGTGGTTGCAAGCAACGCAGGCTAGCCCCCATGGCCATTGGGTGCGTGAAGCTGTGGGAAACGTGGCAGCCGAATGAGAGCCACCGAGCGTGGTGCAGTGGGGTCAGGAGCAGTGTTCCCCCTCAGCTGAGTCAGTGTGAGCTAGCTCACAGTTTTTTAGCCTCCAGCTCACACGTTTTTGTCTTAGCTCAGGAAGGAGGGCTCCAGAGCAAACTGATTTATGCAGCAGCCCAATCGCTGGGTCACAACTTTAATTCCACCAGCTTGCAAAGTAGAATTTTTGCTCACAGGACTCCACAGCTTAGAGGGGGCACTGGTCAGGAGTCAAATCCCCAGTTCACTTCCTCCTTGGGGGTGGGGGGGGTTGCCTAAAAACATCCCTGTGTGTGTGTGCGTGTGACAAAAGGAATCCTGCACACCTTGGCTCACAGCCTGTGGCCAGCCAAGCACATGCATGTTCTGCCCTGCCCAGAGCGGCCAAAGGCCATGCCACGCCAGGCCGCTCTTCCAGGGCATGTGGTGAAGTGCAAAGAGATGACTCCCGTGCACAACAGCTCATGTGCACGGCCAGCACGTGGCAGAGAGACACATTGCCCCCCCCAAAAAAAAACCCCTCCTTGCCCCCAGGTGGGAGGATGCTGGGCTCCTGGGCTGGGTGCTGGCCCAGATGGGTCCTGAAGTCTGCCGTGTTTGGGCAGCAGTGGGGGCTGGCTGGGGAGGGGGCAGGGATGTGCTGTGCTGAGCCCACAGTTTCCACCATTGTCCTGAGGCAGCTGCGGATCCTGCTGACCACACCATTTCTGCCCCTCTCAATGGAGCCAGCGGCCCACCATACGGGGCCTGCCCGCCACCAGATGCAGCTCCCTGGGGCAGGACACAGAGGCTGGGCATCTGCCCCACAGGCAGGCCGGGCAGCAGCCGTCTTGGCCTGAAGGAGCCGGAGTCCTCCCGGGGCGCCTGGGAGACCAACAAAGCCTCATTCAGGGTATGAACCTTCACAAAAACCTATACCTTGAATACAACTTTGTTGGCATTGAATCAAACTTTGTTGACATGCACAGAGTCCCAGGTACAGTTCTTGGCATCTCCCGCGGAATAGGAGACGTGAAAGACCTGAGACCCTGGAGGGCTGCAGCCAGTCTGAGTCCAAGATACTGAGGCAGTCTGGGGGGGGGGGTTGATTGGGCAGAAGGCCATTTCATAGCCACGTGTGCCTGAGGGCGCAAGGGGGGGGGGAGGCCAGGAAGAGAAGCGCATCCCCCCCAGCCTGCCCCTGGGGAGAGCCAGATGCAGGAATCACACAGCCTGGCCAGCTTGCCAGGCCAGAAGGCCCAACTTCAAGCCCCATCAGCCCTGGCTAAAGGCTCCGATGGGAGAGGATGTGAAAGGCCGCCCCCCCCAGAGCTACTGTCCTCCAAGCAGACTGGGAAGGAGGCAGTAACACTTCCAGGCCACATCCTCTTAAGCAGGTGACCCATTAAGGCAGGCAGCAGTTTCCGCCTCCTAGCTGCTGGGGGGGGGCGGAACTGTATTTTGTATCAATCTCACTTTGTTTATGCCTCACTTTCCTCCCCAACGGGGACCTCTTCTCCTCTCCCCCACTTTATCCTCCCAGCAGCCCTGCCAGGTAGGTCGTTTAGGCCCAAGGCCGCCCCGCAGGCTTCCAGGGCAGAGCGGGGATTCGAACCTGGGCCTCTCGCATCCCCGCCCAGCTGGTGTCCGAGTGCCCCGGGGCTAGGCCCTCCCGGCCGGCCTCCTGCAAGGGGATTCAGGGCGGATCAGGAGCGCAATGGCCCGGCTCGGTCCATTCGCCAGGCGGTGGCAGAGCACGAGGGCGGGGGCAGCGCAGGGTGGGCGGCCGGGCCACACGTGTGTCCCCCCCCTCCGCCGCGCCCGGGCACCAGAGCGAGGGGGAGGGAGGGCGGGAGGGCGGGCGGCGGGGCTCCGAGGGTGGGGCGCCAGGCCCCCCGTGCCCGGGAGAGAGAGAGAGAGAGAGACCCCCCCCCGTCGGGCGGCACTCCGCACAGCCCCCGCCCTGCGCCGCTTCCCCCCGCGCATCCCCGCCAGGCCAGAGGCGGCGGCAAGCAGGCAGGCAGAGCGCTCCGGCCGAGCCGAGCGAGAAGGCGCCGCGGAGCCCGTGCAGAGAGCGCCCAGCCGCGCCCGAGGCCCTTCGGACCGACCGGCGGGGCTGGGCGGGCGGGCGGGCGGGCGAGCCACGTGGGCAGGCGGGCGGGCGGGCGGGGGGCGTGGCGGGCGCTGCGGCTGCGGCGCCGTCTCCTTTGTTCGGGGCGCGGGGCGGGGCCTGGCGGCCATTGGGCGGGGGGCGTGGCGCGCTGGCTGGCTGGCTGCGGCGGGCGAGGCCGTCGGGGGGCGTGGCCGGCGGCGATGGGAGGGCGCCCCCGCGGAGCCCCCGGCCGGGCGGGAGGGGCGGGCCGGGAGGGGCGGCCGGGGAGCGGGGCCGCGGTGGGCCGGGCCGGCCGCTGAGCCGGAGCCGAGGGAGCCGAGGGAGGAGCGGGCGGGCGGGCGGGCGGGCGGGCGGGCGGCCTATGGACCTGGACGTGGACTACGAGCGGCCCAACGTCGAGACCATCAAGTGCGTGGTGGTGGGCGACAACGCGGCGGGCAAGACGCGGCTCATCTGCGCGCGGGCCTGCAACGCCACCCTCTCGCAGTACCAGCTGCTCGCCACCCACGTGCCCACCGTCTGGGCCATCGACCAGTACCGCGTCTGCCAGGAGGTAGGCACGGCGCGGCACGGCGGGGGTGCGGCACACGGCCGGGCAGGGCAGGGCGCGGGGCCCTCCGCCTGACCCCCCCCCTTTCCTTCCCTCCCTCCCTCCCTCCCTCGGTCCCGGGCAGGTGCTGGAGCGCTCGCGGGACGTGGTGGACGAAGTCAGCGTCTCGCTGCGCCTCTGGGACACCTTCGGCGACCACCACAAGGACCGCCGCTTCGCCTACGGCAGGTGAGGGGGGAGGGCAGGGCGGGAGGGCGGGCAGGGAGGCGCCGCCCGGCTCCCGCGCCGCGCTATCTTGGGGCCGGCTGGCGGCCAAGCATTCCTGGGCGGCATGTCGGGCTCCTCCCGGGCGGTGGGCTTCCCTTGCGCAGGGGAGGGGGCGGCGGCGGGGGTCCTGCGGCTGGCCCCGCCCTTAGCTCCCCCCCCGGCCGGCCGGCCAGAGTGCCCTTGGCGTGGCCCCTTGTGGCTGTGGGGTGCCCCCCAGTGCTGCCAGGCGCCCCGGCCCTTTTGAGGTCTGAGGGCAAGGAATGGGCGAGCCTACAGGGGTTTCCAGCGGTGCTGCTGTGGGGGGGGCATTCCGTGACAGGGCTGCTCTGGGCCCCCCCCGGGGGTTCCTTCCCCTTCTCTGGCTGCTTTCTGCGGGGGGGCCCTCCTGCCACCACCGCCATCAGCCCCGTCTTCCCTATCCTTGCCCTGCCTCCCCCCCCCCCCGCAGGTCCGATGTGGTGGTGCTCTGTTTCTCTCTGGCAAACCCCAACTCCCTGCGGCACGTGAAGACCATGTGGTACCCCGAGATCAAGCACTTCTGCCCCCGCACGCCCATCGTGCTGGTCGGCTGCCAGCTGGACCTCCGCTACGCAGACCTGGAAGCCGTGAACCGCGCGCGGCGGCCTTTGGCCAAGTAGGGTGCCCACCCACCCACCCACCACCCCTTTTCTGAGGATTGGGGTGGGGGGCTCCTTTCCTCCCACGGGGCCTGTTGAGGACAGGAGGGAACCCGCCTCTCCTCTCTTTCCAGGCCCATCAAGCCCTCGGACATCCTGCCCCCGGAGTGCGGCCATGGCGTGGCCAAGGAGCTGGGCATCCCGTACTACGAGACCAGCGTGGTGGCCCAGTTTGGCATCAAAGATGTTTTTGACAACGCCATCCGCGCGGCCCTCATCTCGCGCCGCCACCTGCAGTTCTGGAAGTCTCACCTCAAGAAGATGCGGCGCCCCCTGCTGCAGGCCCCCTTCCTGCCCCCAAGCCGCCCCCACCCATCATCCGCATCCCGGAGCCTGCCGACGACGAAGGGCGGGGGCCCGCCAGCCTCTTCCGGGAGCCCCTTTGTGCTGACGTGGTGTTCTGCCTGCAGGGCGGGCACCGGGTCTTTGCCCATCGCGTGTACCTGGCGACGTCCTGCTCCAAGTTCTACGATCTCTTCATGCTGGACATGGGCGAAGCCGCGGGTGCGAAGGAGCCCGCCAGCAGGACTAAGAGCTTGGATGCCGACAGGAGCTCCCTGGGAGTCTCGGCGGCCGCCTTCCTGCGGGCCTCCCGGAGCGACGACCCCTTGCGCCCAGGTCCTCCGCCGCCGCCCCGGGAGCTGTCCGGCTGGGGCCGGGGGTTCGTCAGGATGCGCCGGGAGGAGGTGCGCGACCCAGTGGCTCGTCAGGAGAGGCCCATGACCGTGGTCTACATGGACGGGCTGGTGCAGCCGAGCCCCTTCCGCGCCGTGCTGGAGTACCTGTACACGGGGCACCTGGACCCCCGCCGGGCCGATCTGATGCAGGTGGCTGCCATCGCAGAGCTCCTGGAGGTCTTTGACCTGCGCATGATGGTGGCCAACATCCTCAACCAGGAGAGCTTCATGAACCGCGAGATCACCAAGGCTTTCCACGTGCGGCGGGCCAACCGCATCAAGGAGTTCCTGAGCAAAGGGACCTTTGCCGGTATGGAGAGCGCCGTGGCATCGCGGGGGGGCGGCGGCGGCACAAGCAGCGGGTGCTGCTGCGCTGGCACCTGTGGGTGAAGCGGGACGTGGCCATAGTGAGTCTCTCCCGTTGCCTTCCCTCCAGATGTGACATTTGTGGTGGACGACGGCTCTCTGCTGGCCCACAAGCCCCTGCTGCTTGCCGGGTGCGACTTCATGGTGGCCATGTTCGGGAGCACTTTCCGAGAGAGCCGGGCGGCTGAGGTGAGCGGAAGGGGGAGCCCTTCACATGGTTCAGCCACGGCCACATTCTTGTGTGGTGTCTCTCTTAGGCCCCGCCTTTCCTGGCCGGCTGCAGAGCGTGGCCTCTGGGTCGGAGGGACCAGGAGAGGAACCCCGGCCGGCCACATTGCTGCCCACCTGCCAGCCCTCACCTGCGCCTTGGTCTCTTCTTCAGGCAGGCCACGTCTGCCTCTTGGGGGGGTCGAGTGGGCTGGAGGGGGGGTCAGTATTCCTGCCTGGCCACAGCTGATGTGTGCAGCCAGACCCCCCCCCACACCTGCCTTCAGGAAACCCAAGTCCTGAAGAAGAAGAGATTGGATTTATACCCCACCCTTCACTCCCCAAGGGAGTCTCAGAGCGGCTCACAAACTCTGGGACAGACACCCTGGGAGGTGGGCGGGGCTGAGAGAGCTCTTGACAGACAAGGTCACACCAGCAGGTGCAAGTGGAGGAGTGGGGGAATCAAACCCGGTTCTCCAGATTAGAGTCGGCGCACTTAACCACTACACCAAAATTAATAAATAAATAAGTGGCGGGGGCGGGCCCTGTTTCTGCCTCTGGTGCTGCCCAGCAAAGGCAGCATTTTCCCCGGACTGTCCTCTCCCCTCCGCGTTCCCAGGCCCGGAGGTGCACAGCCAGGTGGCCAAGGTGTCTCTTTCCCTGACCTGGTGGGCAGGTCACTGTGAGGGAGAGCGCCAAGGGACCATCTTGGGGGGTGGGGTCGGGTGGGGAGGTGCCCCAGACCAGGGAAGGGGGGGCAGTTGGGAGGGCCATGGAGTCCAGAGGAGCAGGCCTCTGTGGAAGGGTGGAGACCCTCCCGGGGACCTTGGCCAGGGGCAGGGGAGGGCTGGCAGCTGCCGCCTGAGTCTGGGAGGGGAGCCAGGAGGGCTGGCAGGTCAAACGCATCCATCATGGGAGAGTTCAGGCTGCGGATCGGATGAGCCACCCACCGGTGGGGAGGGGACGGGGCCTCTCTCCTCTTTGGGGGCTGGGCCTGGCCCCTCCCGCGGGCAGCTGCTCCCTGGAATGCCCCCTGCAGCCAGTCGGGGCTCTCTTCTTGAGGGGAGGGGCAGCGCCCCCCTCCTAGAACCTGAGAGGAGAGATCCATCAGGCAGATCCCAAAAATAAAGGGCCGCAGGGATCATGTGGGGAGGTGGCAGCAGCCCAAGACGAAGCCACCACGGGACGTCCCCAGGTCCCGGAGGGGAACCAGCGTGCCGCTCTGGTCTGTGCAAAGCAGTCGTGCAGGGAGGGGGCTTCCTCTTCGGAGCGTGAGGGAAACCGTTCTGGCAGGAGGGCAGGAGAGAGGCTGCCTCTGGGGTGGCCCCCTGGGCAGGGGGCAATATGTGGCTGGAGCAGAAAGAAAGGGCTGGCCGTGGGGCATCTGGCTGGCATATTCTGAGCAGCCCCTTCGGCACTCCCGTCCCCCAGGTCTCCCTGCCGGGCACCAACCGCGCCTGCCTGCGCACCGTCCTGGAGTTCCTCTACACGGGGCTCTTTGTCCCCAACGCAGACCTGGACGCCATGGAGCTGCTGGTGCTGACGGACCGCCTCTGCCTGAGCCGCCTGCAGGCCCTGACCGGTGAGTCCTGGGCTGGGCCGGGCCAGGGAGGGCACCTGCGGCCTATCCATCCATCCATCCATCCATCGGGCCTGTTGCGTAAGCCCTCCGTCCGCCGAGGAGATGGAGGATGAGGCCATCTGGGGACGCAGCGGCCCTGGGATCGATCAGTGTCTCCCCGGAGGCAGGCTGGCTTGCAAATGGAAAAACAAGGGGGGCATTGATCTGGGATTGCTTTGGGCAGCGGAGCGGGGTGCGGGGAGAGCGGGTCTTGTGTGGCTCACAGCAAAGCTTTCTGTCCTATGAGGGTGGGGGAGTGTGGTTTTTCAGACATAGCCACCAAGCCTCCGAGCACGTCTAGGGTGTGTTCCTGATACCCGCCTGCCCCCCCCTTCTCCCTCCACATTTCTGAGCAGGTCAGAGGGAGCAACCTGCAGGCAGGCTCTTCAGAAGACTGAGCGGGGGGGGGGGGGCGGAGGTTCTGGAGGCCGCCCCGCCTCGCCCCCCCCCAGCTCAGAGCCCTTTCTCGGTCCTTCTCCCCAGAGCAGTACGCCGTGGATGAGCTGGTTCAGGCCAGCCTCCAGCAGGTGGAGATTGACGCTCAGGTGATCCTCTACCTGGAGATGACCCAGG
Source organism: Gekko gecko (assembly GCA_029375565.1). Lineage (NCBI taxonomy): Eukaryota > Metazoa > Chordata > Lepidosauria > Squamata > Gekkonidae > Gekko > Gekko gecko. The sequence goes on along the minus strand of JAPDNY010000010.1, from coordinate 127,785,908 downwards.
TACGGAGCGGTCCCTCGGGCACCATAGGACTGGGGGGCGCAGGCCATCCTGGGGCAGGCTGCCTTTCTTCCGGGGCTTCTGGGCTGCTTTCAAGGGGACGAAGGGGGCTGGGAGGTTTTTCACATTTCGGGAGTGGGTGGGTGGGGGTCTTTCCCTGCCGAGAACTAGAACATGCAAAGCCAAGCTGCTCCCAGTGATCCTCCCCAGGGGAATGCTGAGGATGAAGCCCCGGATCTCGTCGTGCGTGTGAAGTGGTGGCCCCAACCTCTCCAGGAGGCCGGCCGCAGTTTCTAGCCAGCGCAGGGAGCTCTGTTCCCCTCCGGCCCCGGCCCTTGGCATCCTGTGTCCGCGGGGAGGAACGCACGGGCCCTCATGTCTCCCCCTTCCCTCTGCAGTTCCATAATGCCTGCCAGTTGGCTGCCTGGTGCCTCCACTATATCTGCACCAACTACAACAGTGTCTGCCGCCGCTTCCCCCGCGAGATGAAGTGTATGTCACCAGGTATGGATGGGCCGGCTGCCCGGGTCTCGGTGGGCTCTGCTGGCCACTTAGAGCTGGGGGGGGGGCAGCAGGGCTCCCTGCCTCTCTGGGGGAGCAAGAGCAGAGGAAGCCCTTGGAAGAGCTGCCGCCCCTCCCCCACGAGAACCAAGGTCTGCCTCCCGGGATGTCCCGGTGGTCCCCTGGTTGCTCACCTGACCAGCTGCTCCACAGGCCCTGGGCCAGTGCCCTGAGCCAATGTGGTGTCGTGGTCGAGAGCGGCAGATTCTGACCTGGAAAACTGAGGGGTTTGGTTCCCCACTCCTCCTCCACATGCAGCCAGCTGGGTGACCTCGGATCAGTCACAGCTCTCTCAGAGCTCTCTCAGCCCTGCATACCTCACTGGGTGCCTGTTGTGGGGAGGGGAGGGGAAGGAGATTGTAAGCCACTCTGAGTGTCCGAGTGAAGGGCGGGGTGTGCCAACCACAGAAGTACAGAGTGGCCTGTAGATAGTTGGCGCCTGGGCAGGGGAGCCAGTGACTGCCAGAGGGGGCATCATTGATTGGGTGTCCATAACTGAGCCTTGGCTTGGTTGCCTTCTGCTTGTGGCAGGGAGGGAGGCTAGCTGGCATAGGCTCGGGAGGGGAGGGCCTGCTGATTCTGCCCAAACTCCCTCCTGGTCCCTGGTAGGCATAACCCAGTGCCGGTCATGGGGGGGAGCTCGACAGTGGGTGGCTCTTGTTGCTATGGAATCACTCTCCTCCCCCCCCCTTCCCGTAGAGAACCAGGCCCACTTTGAACGCCACCGCTGGCCTCCGGTCTGGTACCTGAAGGAGGAGGACCGCTACCTGCGCTCGCAGAAGGAGCGGGAGCTGGAGGAAGAGGCGATGCGCAAACAGCACCCCCGCAGCAAGTGGTGCTTCTGGCGCCCCCACCACGCCAGCCACATCTCCTGAGCACCCCTGCGCCCTCCCCACCAGGAAGGAAAAGGGGACACGGGACTGCTGGTGCCTTCTTGGGGGCGGGGAGGGGGCGGGCAGCAGGCCCCGGGGTGGCTTGGCCTCGGCCTCAGGGTTCTTCCGCCCGCCCTCCACCGGTCAGGCACGAGGGCGCATGGTCTCTCCTGGCGTTGTTTACCCTCCTGTTTGCCTTCCTTCCGGCTCTGTGCCTCTTGCCGTTGCCGCCATGCCTTCTTCACTTGGTGTTTACGCCCCTGTTGTCCCTGGTGCTGGAGACTTAGGGGCCTGCACCCAGCTCTTCCGCTGGTGGCTACCTCTGACCTTAGCAGTATTTGGGCCCCGGCCAGCCGGGTGGGGGGCCGAGCGGGTGGTGCAGACAGGAGGGCGCAGGAGCCCGTGGCTCCGTGATCAGAGCTCAGCTGGGAATCGCTGCCATTTGATTAGCTGGAACGGAAGTTGTGGTCTCCCTCGCTGAGCCACGTGACTGTGGGGGGGGGGAGAAGAGAGGGTGGGGGGAGGGGGTGCATGCAGAGAAGGAGCTGTGCGGGCCCTGTGCGTGGGGGGGTAGGATTTCTGCAAAGGTCTCTTGTTTGGAAGGGCTGCTCCAGGCGCCGCCTTCTGGTGGCAGAGCAGCTGCCTTGCGTGTTGGCTGGCTGGGCGCCCTCCTGGGCCACGTGGTGGTGCCTTGGACACACACACACACACAATGCAAGCCTCTTCCCCGAGAGGGGCCTCTCAGCAGCCGGGGGGGGGGGGGAGCCGCCGGGCTCCCTTCCGCCCTCACCGGATCTACCTTGGGGGGCGGGCGGGCGGGGGGAAGGGAAGCCCTCCTCCTCGCCCACCCACGTGATCCTCCTTGGGGAGGGGGGAGGGAAGGGCGTGGCCCCCTCCCCCCCCCCAGGAATTCTGCACAAACATTTTTACACTTTTTCTAGGCGTCCCGTTCCTCCTCCCACCTCAGCTGAGCACAAACCTACCCGGGGGGTGCCCTTTTGTGGCTCCCCCCGTCCTGAAGGGCTGTCATGGGGGCGAGGGCCCCCCCTCCCCTCCCTCGGGGCCGAGGCGCATCTCCGTCTCTAACCACTGTGAACTGGGCCTGGCCCTCCCCTCGTTTTCTTACACACTTTTCAGTATTGGACTGTTTTATCCTTTAATAAAGCCTTTTGTATTGTGGACGACGTGGCCTGTGTTCTTTGCCCCGCGGGGTGGGGGGGTGTCTGTCTGTCCGTCCGTCCGGGCCCCTCTGCGACGTGGGGGCACCGAGGTGTGGTCTCTTATTGGCCGTCCCAGGGGCAGAGCAGGGTGCCGGGTGGGCGGGCAGACGCAGCTCTTCCCTTCTCCCGGGCACGTCGGGCAGTCTTGTCCTCTGCCTCCATTTGGTAACAGGAAAGAGGAACTGGTGGAGGAGAGAGCCGCCTGCCCGGGGGTGGGTGAGGGGCGGCTGGACCGGATGCACTGCCCCGTGGTCTGCAGGCCTGAGACTGCACAGGGGCAGAGTCTGTGCGAGTGGGAGGCTGGGGGGCTCAGGGACTGGCCAAGGCCCACCAGTCAGCGGTGGGCCCTCCTTGAGGGGAGGTGCTGCAGCGTCCTCTGCTGCCCTCCCCCCTCCCCAGGGCCCTTTTCCCATCTGGAGCAGAACTTGGCAGGCAGGAGGGCTGGGAGGGAGGCTGCCCCCCGCAGGGCTAAAGGGAGAGCTGGAGGGGGGGGCAGAGTTCAGATTTTGTGAGGCTCGCAGGGGTCCCTGACTAGCCCACCTACCTCACTTGGCTGGTGTGAGAGTAAACACTGGGGATATGCTGTTTGGATGAGGTGGCAGAAATCGGTAAAAGTGCTGTGCCAGCAGCCTCTACTGCCCGGCCCCTTGGCAGCGGGGCACATGAGGAGCTTCTGGGGGATCCAGCGATGAACCTGATGCCACCAGAGGAGAGAGACGGCCTGCAGCCTCTGTGCCCGGTGCAGACTACACCCCCCCCAGGGCCCTGCCCTGTGCAGCACAAACCTTTAGCAGGGGGATCCAGCCTGAAGCCTCCCCAGGTCCAAAGACCAAGGCCCCTGCCCCCCCAGGGGGGTAAGGGCTCAGAGCCCCAACTGGCACCCATTCTCCCCCCGCAAGAAGGGTCGGCCCCTCCGCTGTCCTGTGCCACTGCTCTGCCAGGGAACATGAAGGAGGCCCACGTGGCAAGGAAGGGCCTCTTGGGGCGGGGGGGGGGTGAGAACGCCAGCAGCTGTGGGCCCCTCCTCTCCCCCCACCTGCCACTGCCTGGTGCCCCTCTGCACCTTGAAACCAGGAAGGGCCTTGGCCCCACCCCTGCCCTCCTCTTCTTCGTGGCAGAGGGCACCTGCTGAGCCAGCCAACCTCCCCCCTCCCTCCGGAAAGACCAGGCAGATGCACCCCGGCTTGCCAACAAATAACGTTTAATTTCATTTACTGGGCAACGGTGCCTCGCGCAGCCAGAATCGTTCTGTATACTGAGCCCCTGTGTGGGGCGGACACGTGTCCCGCCCCCACCCCCATGGCAGCAATTCACCGGCCGGCCTCCGCCCCAAGCGCCAGGCCTCAGAGGCTCCTGCCACAGCCCAGCCAGCCCACTCCCCAGCGCCTAACACCCCCCACCTGCCTGCCCAGCCCACTCGAGGGAGGGAGGGAGGGAGGGGCTCCTGCTCATCACCGGGGGGGGCGGGGAGGGGGGTGCACGTGCAGACTCAGGGGCAAGAGGCCGGTCTCCCCCACCCCCCAGGGAGAAGCGGGAGGGAATGCCGAGGGGCCGCAGGGGTGGCAACACCAGGGCCAGGCCCCGCTTGGTTCTCCGCCGCCTCCCCCCCCCTGCCTGTGGCCATCCGCCTGGAGGGGGAAACGCGCCAAAAATCCACTCACAACTTTAAATTACATAAATATAATTATATATCGCCCTGCAAGATGGAGGCTTATCGGAATCCTGGACAAGGGGCCTGCCAGATCAGAGTGCTCCCGCCTGGGAAAGGGCAAACATGAAGGGTGGGGGGGCTCCAACCGGGCAGCTAGGCCCAGGCCCTGCCTTGGGGGCTCCCAGCTGAGGGCCGGCCCGGGGACCCATGCCAGGCCGAGCATTCCTGCTCCCTCTGGCCAGTGCAGCTCTACGCAGAAAACACCTGGGGGGGGCCACCACCCCGGGAGCCTCTGGACAGCACCCCCTGCAGCCCCCGGCCAAGATGCCCCAGAGCAGCCAAGAGGAGAGGAAACCCGCCTGCCCCCCACCCCCCAGCAGGGGCTCAGTGCCTGCCCCAACAGTCTTGCATGGGGTGGGGGGAGCTACAGCTGGACATAGCGAATTATCTCGCTGAGGTCGTAGCCGGTGACAGCGAAGGTCCTGCCCTCCGGGTCACAGAAGCGGGCCCCGCAGATCTGGGTGTCCAACACGCACTCTGTCTGGCAGTGCCTGATCTGCGGGGAGAAAGGCAGGAGTCACCCCAGCAGCCCCCCCCAGAGCCCAAGTCAAGACCAAAGGGGCTGGGGGACGGGGGGACCTGCCTAGAGGCTGGCACAGAGCGCCTGGTGGCCAGGGACGAGGGAGACCCCCGACCCCCCTCCCCTCTCTTTCCCAGGCAGCGTTGCCACGTGCCGGGACGGACTGGGGGCTTCTCCCTTGGCGCCCACCCTTGAGGCAGCCCCTTCCTTTTAGCCTCATCGAGACTGGGGCAAAGACAACCCAGAGAGAGGCACGCTGACCGATCCAGCCAGACGGGGGTGTGGCATTTCCGCAGGGAGAACTGTAGTGCCTAACCGGAAGCCTGGCCAGAGGAGCTGATGAAGGAGTAGTAGTGGGGGTGTTCTTTCTTTCTCTCAAAAACAGACACGCCCCCTCCCTCCCTCCCAGAGACCATCTCTGCCCTGAGCCCCTCAGCCGGGGTGCAGCTTCCAGGCATCTCCAGCGGTAGGCCCCATCCCAGCTCAGCACCCCCCAGGCAGGCAGACCCTGCAGGGCAGAGGCCAAGCCGCTCCTCCGGACACACTGAGGCCTCGGGATCAGCAGGGGGCCACGCAGCCATGGCGGGGGGGGACAGCGGGGCGGGCGGACGACGACAGTCCAGGGCTCCCCTGGGGGAGGGTGTGGCACGGAAGCTCCCCCCACCCCGCCCCGCTGCCAGTTACCTCAATGCCTTCGGTGTCTGGATTGCAAGTCAGCCCCCAGACTGCCACAAAGGAGTCCTCGGCCCCCGAGAGCAGCTGCAGGGGAAAGGAAAGGCAGAGGGGGGATTTCTCTTGGCCTGGAGGATCTGCATTCGTGGCCCTACCCAAGACCATTCCCGGGGCGGGGCGGGGGGGTGCTCTTCCTCTTGGAAGCTGCCTGCCAGGGCGAGGAGGACGGTAGTGCCGGGGGGGAGAGTGGAAGAGGTAGCCACGTTTCAGCAGCAAAACTAGGCAGGGCAGAGTCCCTCTCCATGCTGGCATCAGAGAGAGCTTCTCTCTGAAAACGGCTGCTTGCTGCCACCACATCTGCCGGCAAGGAGTTCCACGGGCGTGAGGTGCACCATGTGAACGGAGAAGCTCTTCCTTTCCTCCGCTGGCTGCCTGCCCGCCTGCCCTCACGGGAGCTATTGTGGAAGCCCAAAGCCATGGAGCGGGATGGGGGGCTCGAGCGTCTGGCGCTTCCCCAGTCCTCTCGATTGCTTGGCCCCCCCCTCTCCCACATGTGTGGTCCCTCCCACCACACCACACCACACACACCACACCACACCACACATCCCCGCTAAGGAGGGGCGAGGACCCTCGCCTAGAACCCAAAGGGAGTCGATGGTGATGGGCCGGCAAGAACCAGAAGAGACACAGGAGGGAGAGGCTTTAATCAGCGCGGCAGCGCTGCGCGATGCCACGTGTTCCAGCTGGGGACAGACTCACCTTCCCCGATAGCGGAGCCACGTCCAGGGCGTAGATCCAGCGCGCATGAGCGGCTACCTCAGCTCGGAGGGTGCCGCTGGCGGCCTCATACAGACGGATCTGCCCGCTGCCATAACCAGCCACGATCACCCCGTTCCACAGCCGGACGGACGAACAGGGGCACCTGGGCAGGGAGGGCAAGACTCGGGGGAGGGCAGCTCCTTCACTCCCGGGCAGGGGCCGCCTGACTATGGACTCGGAAGTGCCACATCCCAAGGGGTCTCGCTCCCCCATCAGCACAAACAGAGGCAACCCTGCCGCCAGCAACTGTGGCGCTGCCTTGCTGTGCGTTCGCTTTGGCCAGAAGCCCCTCCCCTCCCCCTCCTCCTCCTCCTCAGGCCTTACCCGGAAGCCGGGACCTTCGAGACCAGCTGGAATTCCTCCCCCGACCGCCAAGCACACAGCCCTCCAGAGTCATCCGCGGTCACCAGGTCGACGCTTCCTTCCTGCGGGTGGGAAGAGGAGCAGGATCAGTCCCATGGCGCTGGCCTGCGGGCAGAGGAGGCTCAGGGGAGCGGAGCACAGCACCGGCCGCTCTGCCGGGAAGCACGAGAGTGAACTTGGCCCCCCAACAAAGAGGAGCCAGCCGCAGCCGGAACACGCAAGGCGCACTCTGGGGCGCTTCCGTGACCTCCCCCTTCGAGATGCTCTGCTGCCCTCGCCGGCCTGGGCCCGGATTCGGCCTTCAGCGCACGCCTCCACCAGGCCAGCGCTTTGGGATAAGGAACCAGCCTGCCCCCCAAATACATCCGGGCTGCTGGGAGACCGTCTCCACGGGGTGGGCTCCCTCGCCGCATCACGCTCAACACCGTGCTGTTGTGTGAGTCGGCACTCTCAAGTGTTCCCCCCCCAGTAAACACCACCGACACGCCTCCGTCACCCCAAAGAAGCCGGGAACCACCTTCCTGCCGCCAGGAGACTGACGATCCCCTCGGAGGTGCCCCTCCAGCCCAAGGCTCTGCCTGCCAGGACCTGAATCGGGGTCCGGTGGGCGGTGGAGGGAAAGTGCTCCGAGAGGGGCAGCCCCCCAGCCTCTCCCCCTCCTCTTCCACACCTCCCACCCAAGAACTCCCCCCTCCTCCTGATGGGCTTTCAGCAGTGCCTCCTGAGACAAGGACCCCCCGCCCCGGCCAGCTCCTCCTCGCAGAACTCCAAACTCCACACAAAGCGACCTGTGCTCGTCCATCCTCTACAAGGACCTGAGTGCAGCGTTCGTCTGCCCCCCCCGGGACACACAGAAAGCTGCCCCGCGCTGAGCCCAGCCCCACCGGCCCCACAAGGGCAGCACGGTCCGCTCGGGCAGAGACGGGGCTTTTACAGCATCCACCATCAGACTGTTTTAACTGGAGGTGCTGCCAGGGATCGAATCGGGTGCCTTCTGTGTGCCCAGCAGGTGCTCGACCTCTTGAGCCACAGGCCCTCCTCAAGCAAAGGCATCCTTGTCGGTGCGAACCAGCGGAGAGAGTATCAGGAATGCAAGTCCCCGAGGATGACACCGCTGGCTGCTGGCCCCGGCCGACACGCCCCGCCGCTGAACCCTACGGCAGCCCGTCCTCGCCCTCCTCCTCACGCCTGGACCCCAACACTGACGATACCTACTGATGGGAGCCAGACGGCTCCTGCACGGCTCTGGGTTACTTGAGCCCTGCCCGGCATGTCCCAGGCGGAGACAACGGGCCAGTCCCGAGTCGACTTCCCGCCTGCAGGAGTATCTTTCGTTGACAACCGCTCCCTTGTGTTTCTGTCCAGAACTGTGGCACCCGGAGGACGCCCTAAGAGCAGCTTTGGGTCTCTCCAGCAATGTGCCCCCATGACCCTCAGACAGCCTCCTTAGAGATGTTCCAGACTGCCTCTGGCCCAAAGGTGTGATTCAGGGCAACAGGTCTCCATGTCAGATGCGCTGCAGGAATAAAGCCCTGAGGATTTTGCACTTCGAGACAGGCTCCGGGCCACCCAAAACTCTCAGCCGCCAGCGCCCCGGTGTTAAAAGCATGCCAGGAACTGTGAGTGGCGGATCTCCTTCGAACTCTGCTCCTCCTGAAAAGAGCAACGTGAAGGAGAAGCAGTGCCACGTGTGTAGCCTGCAGATCAGTGTCAGCTGCCCTGGCCAGTGGCACGGCCGTGCAGGAAACATGACGCGCCTTCCCAGCTGTCACTGGGTCCTGCCAGCCGAAGGGACAGGCAGAGGCCTCAGTGCCAACTGAGTCACCCCGGAAGCACCCTGACCCAGCGGAGAGGTGCAAATCTGATCTGTCCCTGGTCTGACACTACCCCATGCAGGGGGGCTCAGTCCGACACCAACTGAAGCTCCCCCACACACACACACACACACGTGGAACCTGGGCCGGTGCAGGGGATGTGGAGCGCGCCAGCAACAAGGGTCCTCTGGATGACCCCCTCCCTGCGCCAGAGGCACAGTGGCAGAAGGCTCCGAGGAGACGGGGGCTGTGACAGAGGATGGGCGGGCTCCCCAAGAAGCTGCGGGTGTCCTACGGAGCTGGGCCGAACGAGGCCACAGGCAGGACAAGGAGAAGCGGATGTGGGAGGGGCCAGAGAGCCCCCCCCAAAGAAGAAATGAGGACGACCGGGCCGAGGGCGGTGGGGTAGGACTGACCGGCTGCTCGCAGAGCTCCGCAGCGATATCCGTGACGGCCCCCCCGTGCTCTTCCAGGACCTCGCTCAGCGTGATGTTGGTGCCCTTGCAGGGGATGTCGAACACGAGGACATGGCCCAGCGATGTCCCTGCCGGAGAGAGGGAAACAGTCCCCCTGAGGACGAGCCTCGCTGCCACACCCCCCCCACCCAGACCGGCCTTTGCCCCCGAAGCCACGAGGAGCCTGTCCAGCCGCCGCCACCCCTGCCTCTGCTTCCACGGGAGCCGGGCCACCCACCCGCTGCACCGGCTCCCTGGAAAGAGCTTGTCGTCCTGGCTCCCCAACTGAAGCTGTGCCCCCCCAACCCGACAGCTCTTTTGCCCTGGGATCCCGACACAGCGACTACCGGGCATGGAACACACAAACACCACCCAAAACTTGGCTCCTAAAAACCTCTGGCACCGGCTCCCAAGTGCGCAGCATCTCCCCCTCTCCCGTCTCAGCTACTTACCCACAGACACAAAGCGCTGGCCGGAGGCTGCGATCCCACGGGCAAATACTGCCTGTCCTGGGAAGGACACAGAAAGGGGAGGGGGTGGCGGGTCAGGGGCCAGGGCAGGCATGCCGTCTGTGTCTGGGGAGCAGGGGACGTGAAAGGGAGGAGCGCCACACACCCCCTCCCAACGTGGCAGGGGAGGTGTGCCAGGAAAGCAGGGCCAATCGAAAAGAGCCACGGCTGCATCCTTCAGCCCAGACACTGGGAAGGACCGGGTCTGTAGCTGCTCCTGAACTGCCTCCCCCAGCGGCCGCGTGCCAGACAGCACCGCTCCCCTTCCCCATCCCAACACCCCCCCCGCCACCTCCTCTTTTCCCAAGAGTACCTGGAGATGACTCCGAGGCATCCAGAGCGTGCCAGTAAACCATGATGGACCCATCGGCCTCGTACATCTTGGGGTGGGGGGGGGAGAGACAGGCACACAGTGAACCGCAGCACCGGCTTCCCGGGCTGGTCCAGCAGTCCTCCGGCAGAGAACGAGAGCGGGGCCCGAGCGGCTCCCGGCCAGTGCCTCGCTGTCTTCCATGGCCAGCCACGGCACGCGCCCCGGACCCTGAGCCCAGTCGCTCACCTGGATGCCTTTCTGTGACGTCAGCACCAGCAGGATTCGAGAGGGGAGGACGCACCAGGCCGCCTGGAGGGAGAGAGCGCAGGACAGAGTGGAGGAAGCATCTGGGGCCTCTCCCAGGTCCCTGCCAACCAGTGAGTGTGCCTCAGGTCATATGCAGAGTACCCTCCTTCCTTCCTTCCTTCCTTCCTTCCCTCCTGCCAGTGACCACAGCAGCCGCAAGTGGCCAAGTCCCACGGGAGGGGCCCTCCCTCCCGGCCCCCTCATTCAGTAGTGCCTGGCACTGAAAGAGTGCACCGCGCCAAAGCTGAGCTCTTCTGTACCCCAGCCAGGACTCGATCCTGTCCAGATGGCCGGGGACAAGGGGGAGGAGTCCCAGCTCTGGGAACTGAAGCAAGGACGGACTTTTATGCACTGTCCCTTCAAGACCTACCCGCCTGCCGTCATTAAGCATCGTTAAGGATAAGTACAGAGGGTTAGGGCGCACTCTTCCTATTGTTATTAAGCTTTCCTGTATTCTGAATGCTTGAAGCCCAATGTCTGCAAACACACTGGGCCTAAATGGTCTTGCTAACCAAAAAACGGTGAAGGGAGGGGGGCAGCAGGTGAGCTCACCACCCCTACAGCGCCATAGCCCGGAGTTGGGAAGGCACAGGAGACTGTCCCCACACGAGCCCCCAGGGGTAGAGGGGGAGGCATGGCAACTGGCTGGATCCCGTAGGCCAGGGGTCCCCGAGGGGGGGGCCCTGTGGGGGCCATGGTGCCTGCCAACATCTCTCCTGGTGCCGACCGGGTGTGGCAAGAAGTGGGTGGGACGCCCACCAGGGCTCCCCATTGGCCACTGCGATCCAACTGCTAGTGAGGACTTAAATAATTCTGTTTTGGTGGCTGCTGTGACCAGCACTGGCTGCGTTCCCTCTCCCTCTTCTTCCCCAAGGTGTTTCCCAGGATCACCCCTCCTCCCCACCGCCCTGGGGCTTCCTCCCTGTATTTGGCTCCACCTCCTGCACCTCCCGTTCCATAGTGTGCCCCCCCCCGGCCTGTGTCAGAATCCCAAAGGTGCCCGGGGGCTCAAAAGGGCTGGGCCCCCTGCTCAACACAGCAGCACAGAGAGGGACAAATCCCTCTGGCAGGAAAAGGAGTTGCCTGTGTGGCCCTGGTCACAACCCAGTCCGATTCCCGTGCCCACCCTGGCCCCCAGGGGAAAGGGCAGCATCGCCAAGCAGAGTTCACCTTCCTGGTACCTGTCACATCACCTGTAGCGCTAAGGGCGGGCGGAAGGGTGCAGAGCCACAACTCCTCCTCCTCCTTCCGGCACCAGCCCCCCCCCCCCCGGCCACACAGCACCTGGGCACTGCTGAGAAACATGCCGGGAAAGAGCAACTCCCCACCCCCAAACTGCATCACGGAACAGCTGCCCCAGAGGGTGCACCTGGCCCCCTCACTTGCCCTCTTCAGGAGGCAGCTGAGCACTCCATTTAGGATTGCCTTTGACTAATTACACTGGTATGTACTGGCAGCCCTAACTGGAGATGTTAAAGTGTGGACTCTTATGTATTTGCTCAAAAGCCAGTCGAATCCAACTCCAGAGGGCGGTGCTCATTCCAAGTTGAAGAGCCAGCACTGTCCAAAGACTTCCCTGTGGTCATGACTAAGTATTGAGGCACACAGAACACTGTGACCTTCCCAGCGAAGTGCTACCTATTTATCTACTGGCAATTTCTTGCTTTCGAACTGCTAGGTTGGCAGGAGCTGGGGCCAGAGACGGGAGCTCACTCTGTCATGCGGCAGTGGGGTTTCGAACTGCCAGGCTACCAGCCTTCCGGCCTGCAGTTCAGGGCCTTAACCACTTGAGCCACTGCGGCCCCTCTTGTTTTCTACAATAGTTGCTTTATTTATCTCACGTGCTGCCTTGAATTCCACAAGGTAGAAACACATCTAATAAATGCTTTAAACACGTAAGTATTTATGCACTGTTGTAAACTGCTTTGGAAAGAACAGCAGTGCACGGGCAGCACATGCCAAGGAAATAAAGGGCACCACAGGTGACCGTGGAAGAGCCTGTCCCCAGCAGGCAAGGTGTGCAGACGGGAGGAGCTTCCCCAAGCCATGGCTGGGTTGCGGGCAAAACACCACCCCCCGGAGCTCAAGTAACCCTGCAAGACTTGCTCTCGGGTCTCAAGGCTGCCCCCTCAGTCCCCACCCCCAGGTGTAAGGGGAAGGCACTTCCCCCATGTTCAGGGGCACTTTTCTTGGTATTATGGCCTGTTCCGGGGCTGGAAGACGACACTGGAACTCAGCTCCAGGGCTGAGCAGCTTGAACTGACCTCTGCCCTTCTGGCTGGCCTGCTCCCACCTGCTCCTTGGTCAGATCGCTCCTTTGTTTGGCTTGTCTGGGGTGGCCACCAGTGTCTCTGCCCCCGAATGCTGGCACTGGCTTCTGAGGGACAGCTGGAGGAGCAGGTACCCGGGGAGGGGGGGGGCCCCTGATCACGCGGAAGGCGGGCACTGCCCCCCTTCGCACCCCGCCCCTCCTTACCTGGGTGACGATGGAGGTGCTGACGCCGAGGCCGCCCTCCTTGGCCTGCAGCTGGCGGTGGGAGAGGCTGAGCCCGTCGGCCGAGGCGCTCACCAGGTTGACGGTGCCGCTGTGGACGGTGGCGAAGTGGGTGAGCTGCTTGGCCGGGAGGGGCAGGACGCTCAGGTTGTTGTAGAGGGCGGAGCTGCTGCCCTTCAGCAGGATGCTCTTCTCCTTGCGGTACATCCTGCTCCGGCCTGCGGAGGGGAGGGAAGGGAAGGGAAGGGAAGGGAGGCGGTCAGTCCCCCAGGAGGCAGAGAAGTTCTGGCAGGGGGCGGGGGGGGTTCCCCTCCGGGGGGGCGGGCTCCGAGAAGGCAGGCGCGGGCCCCTTCCCCTCCGCCCCGAGCGCCGGCCCGCTGCCTCTGGAAGGGGTGGGGGTGGGGGGCTCCCTGCGGCCGGGCGGCCCCCCACCCCCGGGCCCCTCTCTCGCCCGCCCGCCCGCCGCCTGGCTCCTGCGCCGGCCCGCAGCCACAGGGGGGGGCGCCTCGGGGCCCGCCCCCTGACTTCCTGCCACGCCCCCGCCCCCGCCCCCGCTTCCCCCAGCCCAGGCCCCCCCCTTATTCAAGCCCCCCCCCCAAGTAGGATCTGCGCGCCTCCGCAGGGACCCCCCGCCCCTCCCTCCCCGCAGAGGGGGGAGGGAGGGGGGCTCCTCCGGGGGCGGGCGGGGCCCCTACTCGCGAGGAGGAGGAGGAGGAGGAGGAGGACCCCCGCGGCGCCCGCGCCCCGCACCACCTTCGGCTTCGCCCGCCGTCATGGAAACGGCGCGCCGGCGCGGTGACGTCATCGCGGGCGGCCGCGAAGGGCGCGGCGAGAGCGTCGCCGTGGCAACGCGGGCGGCCGGGCGGGGGAAAGAGTGGGCGAGCGCGCGCGCGAGAGAGAGAGAGCGTCCGTCGCCGTGGCAACGCGGGCGCCCGGGCGGAAGAGGCCGCGCGGGAGGAGGAGGAGGCGGCGGCGGCGGCGGCGGCAGAGGTGCCGGGGCTCCCTCGGCGGGAGAGGAGGAGGCGCCCCACGGGCCCAGGGCGGGCGAGGCGAGGCGAGGCGGGGCCATGCTGGGCGTGAGTCTGCCCTGCCTGCGGGGGACGGCCGTGGGGGCGCGGCGGGTGCTGCTGCTGCTGCTGCTGCGCGGCCTCCCCTCCCTCCCCCCCCTCCGAAGGCCGGCCCTGCGGGGAGGGCTGCTGCGGGGCCGGGGCGGGCGAGGGCTGAGCCGCCTCTCCTCCTCTCCTCTCCCCCCCCCCCGCGCAGAAGATGGCCTCTCGGGACCGCGTGGCGCAGGCCAAGTCCCGGGCGGAGAGGTCGCGCCCGCCCACCGTGCCGGTCCCCCAGGTGGACGTCGTGCCCGGGCGCCTGTCGGAGGCCGAGTGGCTCGCCCTGCTGGCCGCCGAGGAGGCCGAGGACGGCGTGGGAGACATCCTGGCCGCCCTCCTCGACCAGGCGCTGGACGCCTGCTACCGCCTGCACCTCGCCCGACAGGTCCGCCCCCGCCGGAGCCCCCCAGCCCACACCACCCCACCCACCCCGGGCGGGCGCCGGGTTCCGGGAGGGAGGGAGGGAGGAGGGAGGGAGGGTCCTGCAGCACCCCAGCCCACCCGTCCGCTGCTGCTGCTGCTGGCCCGGAGGGGCTTCGCGAGGCGCGCCGCGGCTCCGCGGAGAGGGAGCGGGAGCTCGCGCGGGCATCCGGCTCCTTGCCCCCCGCCCCGGGCACCCCCCCGGTTTCACCCCCCTCCCTCCCTCCCTCCGTCCCCCCCCGGGCCCCCAGCCGCCCCCTCCCCTTACTCGCAGGGCTTCTAGCCCGCCTTTCTCCCGGGGACTCTCCCGGCCGGCCTCCCTGAGCGAGTCCGGGTGGGCCGCGAAGCAGAAGGGGTCCCGTGAGCCGGGCGCTAGGAGGGGAGACCCCTCTGGGACGGGGCCCCGCCGGAAAGCCGAAGGGCAGGACCGCTGGAGCGCATCCTAAGTACTAACAGGAGGAGGCACCCAGCGGAGGAGCGCAGGAGGCGGCCAGGGGGCGGGGCCACTCGCCGCCCTCCTTTTGGGCTCCGCGGGAAGGAGAGAGCCGGAGCCAGGCACCCTTGGACTGGCCGGTCCCACCGACAGAGCTGCGGGGGGGGGGGGTGAGGCAGGGTCCCGCCGCTACCACCCTCCACTAAGAGCTTTCCTTCCCCACAAAGAAAGAGCCCGTTCTTTTCCCAGCTGGAGTGCCAGGCCACGCTCTTTCTTGCCAAGGGGAGTGAATCCTGCTTAGCAGAGGCCATTAAACCTCGCCCGTGCTTGACCGTTTGTGCACGGAAGAAGGTACCAGAGCAGCTGGCTGGGCTCTGCTGGGAGCCGGGACGGGCAGCATGCCGCCGCTTTGCTGTCCCGGGTGCTCTGCTTCTCGGCTTGTCCTGCGGGGGCGGGGGCGGGGCGGGGGCGGGGCCCTGTACCTCCAACACTGTTCCTTGCACATTCCTGCAGAACAGGCCGGTTGCTTCACTCAAAGCCCCCACTGGAGCCAGGACTGGGTCCTCTCCAACTTGCTGCTTCCTCAGTACCCCAAGAGGAAGAGGTGGATTTGACGAAAGCTCTCAGGAGCCCTGCTGGGTTCAGATCTACAGGCGCAGTTTGTTTCAATATGTTGTCAGAGCTGTTTGTCTCCGTTCCCATCCTTCTGCTCTGGGCGGGGAAGTCACTGAGCCAGCCATTCTCAAGTTGCCCAAGGCCTGCATTTCCCTAGCTGGTGAATCACAGCACCTGTGGCCGCCATCGGGAGTGACTGTACATTCTGCTCTGAGCACCGGTGCTCTGGTTAAGGGGACCCGATTAAGGGGCCCTGATCTCCTCCTTCACAAGATGCGGTGTACCAAATAATACCCCCTGGATGCAGCCTCTGGCAGAGGGAGTCGTCTTACAGCGGGTCTTTCCACCTTAAGCTGCTC
This sequence comes from Gekko gecko, assembly GCA_029375565.1. Taxonomy (NCBI): domain Eukaryota; kingdom Metazoa; phylum Chordata; class Lepidosauria; order Squamata; family Gekkonidae; genus Gekko; species Gekko gecko. The sequence continues at coordinate 127,770,349 of JAPDNY010000010.1, read as the reverse complement.
TTCTGCCACAGTGATGGAGTTCCACCCAGGAGGAACAGGCCTTCCCCCGGGAAGCTGAACCAGCTGTGAGTGGTCCTGGTCGGTTGGCGAGAGGGGGTGCCCCGTGACCTGCCCCCTGACTCCTTTGCAGCAATCTGGATTTGTGTCCCGGGAGTGCAACAGAGTACTTCTCTGGCTGCTGCCCTCCCGTCTCCCCTTGCCCTGGTTTGGGAGGATTCTGGGGAGGGGCAGCGTCTCACTTGTCTGAATGGATCCGTAGCTGGGCGGAGCCTCCTTGTCGGAGTCCTGCAGCAATCAGGAATCAATAACAGGCTTTCAAAGAAGATTCGGTTTATTGTTCCGGTATAGGCAAGTCATCCATACACGTTCAGTGTCAGAATTAGTTCAAGAAGCAGGAAAAGGTCAGTCATTCCTGGTTCAAAGCGGGGTCTCCTGATGGCTCAAAGCCAGCCAGGGGAGAAGCCTTTGCGCCCCTAAAACTAAGGGGCTCACGTTCCAAGGGAAAGCGGTGCAGCAGGCACCAAGGCCAAGCAGCGATGATAACAGGAATACGGAGAATCGAAGCCGAACATGCCAAACCTGGAAGGAGACGCAAATCAAGCACCTCCCCCTCCGCCAGCCACCAGGGCAGCAGAACGGACCGTCCTCCCACTGCAGACCAGTCAGACGGGCCTTGCTTGCTGGCAGGAGGCGGGAGGATAAAGCCCTCCTGTGGGGCACCCTCTGACTCCCCCCCCGGTAAGGAGACCCACTCGCTGCCTTCCATCTGCAGGCCCGTCTGGCCCACCCGGGCTCTCCTCTCTCCTCCACAGCGCATCCCATACGTCATCAACCAGGCGCGGGAAGCCATGGTGCAGATCATCGAGTGGCGCTTCTTGGTGCGCGATGAGGGCGAGGCGGATGTCTCGGCGGTCCCCGCATGGCAGGAGGACGAGGAGCCCATGGCCTGCATCACCGATTCGTGGGCTCAGGGCTCTGTGCCTGTGTTGCAGCCCAGGCCACGTCCCAAGGAGGCAGAGGTAGGCTGGCTGGGAGTGGCTGAGGAGTTGTCTTAGGACTCCTAGTCGCAAGGCCAGGAGGAGGCAGTGAAGGGGGGGGGGCGAGGGAACGGTGCTTTGGCCCAGGAGGAGGAAAAGGGGTCACTCCGAGGCCCCGTCCCTGGGAGGTCAGTCCCATCTGGTCACCTTGTGGAACTGGCTTTAGAGTGGGAGGGGAGGGGAGGAGGTTTGAAAGGGTGTGGGGAAGGGGCAGAGAGCCACAGCCTGAGAATGAGCAGATGTTTATCAGGCTGTTCTGTGGGGGGCGGGGGGCGGGCAGAAGGGCGGTCTGCCCCTTGAAGGAGTCGCAAGCAGGAAATAAATGCTGAAACCTGTTGCCTTTGTCAGAGGCTGGAGGAGCCTACAAGAGAGCGGCAGGCTGTCTACTGGAGAAGGGCTCTCCCTGGCAGCCCCGGAGGCTGGTCTCGGACAGGTCGCTTGTCGTTCGCTGCTAGGGCCAAAATAGCCTCCAGGCAAGAGCAAGAGACAAAAGGGCACCTTCGGCACCCAGCCCTGCTGACTGCACTGGGCCCTTCAGCTGCCAGGCAGTGGGCGGAAGTTGGAGGACGCCTTTCCTGGGCCCTCCCCTCCCCTTTCCTTCCTGATGGAAGAGTGGTTTGTGTCTCCCTCTGGCCAATGTTCGTACTGCCGCCCCAGCTCTGTATCGTTTGCAGGCCGAACGGGAAGAGCATCTTGTCTTGTCCTGGGAGACGCAGGCGCCACATTCAGCAGGGGATTGGGGGGCGGGGGCGTTGTCCAGTCTGTAGAAACCGCGGGTCTTTCCTTTCAGTAGAGTGGAACGAGGGAGGAGGGGCTGGCTGAGGGTGCCCCAGAGCCTCAGAGCTGGTAGCCAACCGGCCACCTCAGCAGCCTCCGAGGAGACCGAGCAGCAGGAGAGCACGTGCTGGAGACTCCTTTGCGAGGCACGAAGGTTTCACGTAACACAGGCCGGCGTTTCTAAAACCAGACGATTAGGTCAGCTGTCGCTACGGCAGTGGGGTGCTGCACCGCCAGCCACACAGTGTCCCAGGCACGAGTTCTGTTCCAGCGCAGCTCCTCTGGAGAATGGGGTCCAGTCCTGGTTGCTGCCTTTTGACTTGCAGGGGGACAGCGCTCAGAGGAGGGCCGTGGAGGCGTTTGGGGTGGGCCTGGGAAATGTCCAGTGAGGAGAGGCACGCTGAACTGAGTATGTCTAGTGCAGAGAAGGGAAGCCCTTAGAACAGCCCAGCCTTTCTGTCCGTCTCGCCCAGCACCCTGTTTCACGCAGGGGCCAAGCAGCTCCTCTGCAGGACCAAGCAAGCAGGGTGTAGAAGCCAAGGCCTGCCCCTACTGCTGCTGCCGCCTCCCAGAGGTTGGCTGCCTCTGGATATGGAGGTTCCCTTTGTTGGACGTGAAGGACTGGCCGCTCTCCCCTGCCTCAGCCTCCAGACTGTGTGGCAAGAGAGTCTGCCGTCTAGATAGGCAGACTAGCCTAGCTTCCTGTGTTGACTCTTTGGCCCCTGGCCCCTTTGATTTGTAGAATGGGCGTTCCCAGGGGCACTTCATTCCTCCCGTTCACCCTCCCACAGAACACACTTCTCCTTGCACACACCAAGAGGGGGGACACGACAGTGGGGGGGCTTCTGGTGTCCTCCTGGCCCACTGGTGGACCTCCTGAGGGCACCTGGTATTTTGGCCACTATGTGACACAGAAGAGTGTTGGACTGGATGGGCCATTGGCCTGATCCAACCTTGGCTGCTTCTCTTGTGTTCTTATGTCTGGGGCAAGGGATGCTCTGTACTCTTGGTGCTTGGGGGAGAGGGGTCAACAATGGGAGGGCTTCTGGTGTCCTGGCCCCACTGGGGGACCTCCTGATGGCACCTGGAATTTTGGCCGCTGTGTGACACAGAAGAGTGTTGGACTGGATGGGCCACTGGCCTGATCCAACCTGGGCTTCTTCTCTTGTGTTCTTATGTCTGGGGCAAGGGATGCTCTGTACTGTTGGTGCTTGGGGGGGGGTCAACAGTGGGAGGATTTCTAGTTTCTTGGCCCCACTGGTGGACCTCCTTATGGCCCCTGGTATTTTTAGCTGCTGCGTGACCGGAGTGTTCGACTGGATGGGCCACTGGCCTGATCCGACACGGGCTTCTCTCTTATGTTCTCATGACAGGCTGTCTCTGTCTTGGCACACGTTGCAGATGGGCCTCTCACTGCCTGCATTCATCCTTAGTAGGTTAGACCAGCATACTGTCCTGTCTCTGCCCTTTCCTCTCTAGAATGTCGTCCCATAATAAATTGACTGTGTCTCAACCTGCGGAAGGGGCCCTGTGTAACGCTGTGCCTAAGCGGGGACACCTGGTGCAGAAGTGCTCCTGCCCGTATCGCTTAGAGACTCTGCTAAACTGATCTGGGCACTGGACTAACCATAGCAGTTAACCCAACACCCCCTCTGCTCCCGTGGGCCAGCAGCCACCCATGGACCTTTCCTCCGTGAACCTCTCTAGCCACCTTCTAAAGCCATCTACCTTTTGTGGGCACGGCCGTTGATTCCAGTTGGTTACTCACTGAATAAAGAAATAGTTCAGTTTCTCTGTCCTGAAGCTGTTTCCCATTTACTTAATGGGATGCCCCTTGATTTCTAGTAGTATGGGAGAGGTAGGAAAAAGCTCCCTCTATCTGCTTTCATACTTTAATACACCTCTATCACGACAACACCCCCCCACCCGGTAATCTCTTTTCTAAACTGAAAAGTCCCAGAGACTCTTCGACCCTTTCCTTGCGCGAAAGGTGCCCCAGCAACCGCGTCCTCTCGGTTGCCCTCCTCTGTACTTCTTCCAGCTCTGCAGTGTCCTCTTTGAGATCCCGTGGCCAGAACTGCACACAGGATTCCCAATGAGGCCGCGTCATGGATCCATACGGGGGCATTGCAATATCAGCCGTTTCATTCTCAGTCCCTTTCCTAATAACCCCTCCTTTCTCACTGCTGCAGCTGCCTTTCTTCGGAGCTCCGCACCCCATTTATCTCTTCGTGGCGGCCTTCACAAAGCTTTTCCCGCTCTTCCTGAAAAGGTGCAGCAATAGAGACTCAACTCGGTGTCAAAAAACATCTGCTCCTGCTTTTATGTCCTCTTAACTACCATTCATGGAGAAGACTCCTGGATTGGTGCAAGTGACTTCTCCTCTTCCATTTCCTGCTCACTTTTCACATGCGTCTTTACCCCTCCCAGCTGGACCCGCGAGCCACCATGCCCCCCCCCGATAGCATCTGCCCCACCCCAAAACCCTCATCCAAACCAAATATCATGGCTCCTTGCATGCATCGATAATATTAAAAGGATCAGTGATCAGGAAATAACACTAGGAATCTCAAAACAGGCCACCAGCTTCAGGATGATTGTGGGAGTTCCGGGGCAAAAAATGAAAGGAACTGGAATATCATAGACTCATAAGAGTTGGAAGGAACCTCCGGGGTCCTCTAGTTCAACGGCCTACACAATGCAGGGAATTCACAAATACTTCCCCTTCCACACCCACAGTGAATGCTGTTCCACACCCAGAAGATGGCAAAAAACCTCCATGATTGCTTCCTGACCCCAAAGTGGCAATCAGCATTTCCCTGGCCGTGTAGAAAAGGGCCACGAGGAGAGCCCACCACCTCCTGAGGAAGCCTGTTCCACTGAGGAACCGCCCTAACTGTCAGGAAGTTCTTCCTAATGTTTGGCCGAAAGCTCTTCTGATTTAATTTCAACCCGTTGATTCTGGTCTGACTTTCTGGGGCAACAGAAAACAACTCCACACCGTCCTCTAGATGGCAGCCATATCACCTCTCAGTTGTCTCCTCTTCAGGCTAAACACATCCAGCTCCTTCAACCTTTCCTCTTAGGACTTGGTCTCCAGACCCCTCACCATCTTTGTTGCCCTCCTCTGGACACGCTCCAGCTTCTGTATATCCTCCTTCAATTGTGGTGCCCAGAACTGAACACAGTACTCTAGGTGAGGTCTAACCAGAGCAGAGTAAAGCGGTGCCATCACATCGCGTGATCTGGACACCATACTTCTGTTGATACAGCCCAAAATTGCATTTGCCTTTTTAGCAACCGCATCACACTGCTGACTCATGTTCAGTGTATGGTCTACTGAGACCCCTAGATCCTTTTCGCACATACTACTGCCAAGACAAGTCTCTCCCAATCTATAATTATGCATTTGATTTTTCCTACCTGGATGCAGAACTTTACATTTATCCCCATTGAAATCCATTACATTTCTTTTAGCCCAGTTTTCCAGCCTCTCAAGATCATCCTGTATCCTGACTCTTGTCTTCTACTGTATTCGTTACCCCTCCCAATTTAGTATCATCTGCACATTTAATAAGCATTCCCTCTACCCCTTCATCCGAATCGTTGATAAAGATGTTGAACCAAACAGGTCCCAGGACTGACCTTTTGAGGGTCACTCCACTTGTCACTCCTCTCCAAGAGGGTGAGGAACCCTTCTCACAGGCCCTCTTTGGGGTGCCATCTGCCAACCAGTTACAGATCCACCTGACAGTCCTGGGATCCAAAGCACGTATCCTGGCCCAGCTTACCTCCAGGCCCCCCCCCCACCTTCTCTTTGCAATGGAAGCTAAGCTTGTGTAGAGATTGAAATGTACTAGGTTCGAATCCCCACACTGCCATGGGAGCTTGCCGGGTGTCCTTGGGCCAGTCACACACTCTCAGCCTGACCTGCCTCCCAAGATTGTTGTGAGAATTGCAGACACGCTGGGTTCCCCCCCTTGGGGAGAAGAAGAGGGATATAAATGCAGTAAACAAACAAGTTCTAATGTCTGTTCCTCGTTTGTTGCCACCACTGAGGCAGGCGAACATTTATTATCCTGCATGGAAAGGGTGGAGGGGGAGGAAGCCGTCCTTTCACTACTTTGACAGACTGTTTGGAAATCTTAAGTCTTCCTTTTGTTCATAGTATTAACAAAGGTTTGCTGCTGTTAATTAACTATTAAATAGGTTCTCAGTTGCCAACCAGGATGGAGAAGGAGGAGCTGAGACTGAAAAATAAGGGGGGGGCGGGAATTAGAAGTGTGGGTAGACGGATGGCCAATCACGAAAGGAAGAGAGCAAAATGACAAGGGGAGAAAAGTGTAGAAAAGAGTCAGAGAAATGCAGGAAAAGACCTTTTTTCATGCGACGAAGCTGACGGGTAGTAGATTCGGGAGGGACGAAAGAAAATACTTCCTTACGCAATTAGTTATTAAAATCTGGAACTCACTCCCAGAGGATGTCGTGATGGTCACAGGAACTGATGGCTTTAAAAAGGGATCAGACAGCTCCACGGAGGAGGAAGGGTCAATCCGTGGCCGCCAGCTGGGGTGGCTGGATGGAGCTTCCACTCCCAGAGGCAGGAGGCAACCTCGGGGGGGAGGCCTGGGGCCTCTCTCTGCCCCGTTCGTTTGGCCCTCCAGAGGAACTGGCTGGCCCTCGGTGTGAGGCGGGATATGCTGGACCAGATGGACCCTCATTGGCCTCCTCCAGCAGGGCTCTTGTTGTGCTCTTGGTTTGCCACCACACACTAACAGGACTGGCCTTTTCCAGGATGTTACAAAAATACACAACTGTGAACACTTGCTAAGGAGTAATCAAGTTGCTTCTTTATATAAATATTGTGTATACATTTTTGCAAAGAGAGCAACAATTAAAAGCTGCATAATCTACATGCCACTATCTCTCTCCATCGTTACAATCTCTCATCAAAGGTACAGGATCCAACTCACTGTAAGCCAAAATAATTGTCTAAATGATTTGCTGAAAGCAATAATTTATTCTCTAGGAGATGGCAACCAATTAGTAACTCTCATTAGTGAGATAAGATGTACAATGCTTTCCACAGTCCATTTCATGGAGAAAATCATTCAAGACAACAGTAGTTTAAATCCTTTAAGAAGGCTGTGGTTTGCAAGTAGTTTAAATCCATTGAGAAGGCAGTGATCTTTCCTGACGGAGGGGCTAGCTTGGCAACTCCATTTCAGACTTCTTTTATCAAAGACAGAATCATTTAGTCCGGAGGTCCTTCACAAAGGAGAATTACTTCATGACTTACTCAAAAGCCTTCACTCAGTTCAGCCCACAGTGCTTCCAGTTGATCTGTTGAAAGTCTCAGTAGAAAACTAAGTCATTAAATGCCTTTTCACCAAATCTGGCATAGTTGGAATTATTTTGTTTAGAGTGCGTTTCGTCCTGTTCCGTTGATGAGAGATTGTAACAATGAAGAGAGATATTGGCATGTAGATTATGTGACTTTTAATTGTTGCACTCTTTATGAAAATGTATACACGATATTTATGTAAAGAAGCAACTTGATTATTAGTAAGTGTTCACAGTTGTATAGTTTTGTATTTCCGTGATTCGCCGCTTTCTCCTTTCCAAGATCTGGCTGTTCAAGAGCTGGGTGGAAGTAAAGGAAGAGGGAAACCACAGGCTGCTGAAGAGAAGGACCTTGTTAGGAGGCTGCATCCTGGCCATGACTGCGGCTTGTCCTGGCTGGTCCTGCCTTGCTGCAGTGCTGGCTTGGCTGATGGGGGGAAGCAGGATCGGAGAAGCGAGGGTTTCCCCCTGCTTCCTAATGAACATTGCCAATAACTGCTTATTCCTGTGCTCTGCTTTCCCTGCTGCATCCCTCCTGGCTGCAGTCAAATGCATTAGAATGTGAGTGGAGTGCGAGGCTGGCTTCAGAGGCCCTCCAGCTGATTCAAGCTCCTGGAATTTTGTGTCCCCCCCCCCCAGTCCTCCCCTCTCAGTGACTCTGCCCCTTCCATTTTAAAATGCATAACACTAATACCGCAGCAAACCCTAAGCTGGGCACAGCAGCCGTGTGTGTGTGTGTGTGTGTGTGGCTTGCAGTTCTGGATCCCTGTTCTTTGTGTCTGTCTCTCCAGGCTCCTCCAGCGGAACCCCCCGAGGTAGCTGCTGCTTCCCAGGAAGTGCCTTGTGAGGGGGGGGGTGCTGCTGTCCCCCCCCAGGTGCCGTCCTGGCAGCCCTCGCAAGAACAGGCCAGACTCAGCAAGGGGCTGCCAGGGCCCCCGCTGGAACCCTCAGCCCTGATTCAGGCAAGCCCCTCTTTCAAGGGGAGGAGAGGAAGCGTGGCCTCCCACAGTGCCCAGAGCATAACCTGGCTGGAAAGCCGCAAGGAGCCACTCGGCAAGTGTGAGAAGCGGCTGCCCTTGCAAGAGCTCTCCTGGGTCTCCGCAGAGGAAAGGACCCGCAGCAGCGCACCGGACAGTCCCCACCTGCTCTTGCCTCCCTCCTGTAGCAACCTGCTGCGGATCCAGCTGGGCCGCCCACCCAACCTCACAGATGTGCTCTACGACGAGGCCGGCAACGTCACGGCTGTGCCCCGGCTGGACCCCGCCCGCCTGCCCAAGCGCTGGGTCAAGCCGTCTGTAGAGATCATGGGCCCGGGTGCGGAGTCTCTGCGGCCACAGGCGCGCAAGACCACCTCAGGCCGCTGCAAGCTGCGCCCTGGCCCCGAGGCCCCCCCGGTGGGAGCAGACACCCTGGACCGGACCCGCCAGGCGGGGGGTGGGCTGGCCAGGGCCAGCAGGAAGTGGCTCCCCGAGCAGACGGGGCCCCCCCTGCCTCCCCCCCCGGGGAGGACCCTGGAGCCCACCAGCCTCCTCTTTGTGAAGCCCACCCTGCTGGCAGAGCACATGGAGCTCGCTCCAGGGGTGACCATGAGGGGTCCCGGCGGCACCCGGCGGGGGGTCTGCCCGGCTGCGCCTCCTGAGGAGACTGAGGGCAGGCACAAGGCGCTCAGGCCCATGCCCCCCCGGGTGCCGCTCCTCCCTGCTGTTGCTGTGGAGAAGGCTGCGCAAGAGCCACGGACCCTGCCACGGATGCTGCCGGGGGCCCTGCTGCCGCCGCCCAGCCACCCTCAGCTCTCCCGCTGACCCGCTCCCCGGGGGGCCAACCAGAGGCCTGGGAGATGCTTTCCCACAGACCAAGGGGGTGGCTGGCTAAGGACAAAAGACACAGGGGTGGGTGTGGCTCAGCCTGGCCAAGAGCCCCGCCCTCTCTTTGCAGGGTCCTCCTCCTCGGGGAGAGGGGCCTTTCCCTGCCAAGCGCTCTTTCTCCTGCCCCGGCCGGCTGGTGCTTTTCAGCTCATGCGGGCGGGGCGGGGCGGGGGGGCGCTCAAAGCCCAGCAAGGGCTCGGGAGGGGATTTGCCCAGCTGGCGTGGTCTTTGCCTGCTCAGAAAAGATCGAGGCCATTGACCGGTCAGCCTTTTTTAAGTGTTAACCATAAACAAATATGTAATTTAACCACCAACTTTGATATTTACACTGCTTGAATAAAACTTTGTTGCCCTGGCCGGTGCCCCTGGACTCCAACTTGGTCCAGAAACAGGCGTCACTGCGAGGTGCCGGGGGGGGGGTGGGGGGGGTCGGGGGCGCCTCCGGTCCCAGGCAGGGCAGGAGGCGCCTTTGAGAGCCGGCCCGGCAGCGCTTGTCAGGAGCTGCGCGTTGGTAGGGCTTTCGGCCGTGCCAGATCACAGTCCTGCGACTGTGAGTGAGTCCCCAAACAACGCTAGGCGGTTTCGCTTTTGGACCATCGGGGCCAGCTTCCAGTTAGGTTTTTTGAATTAAAAGAAAATCAGAGTATTTTCTGGTTTTTCCTCTTTGGCAAGGCCTGCAGATTGAAACCTGTGAGTGCCCAAAGGAGCTTGGCTGAATGGCTGGGGCTGACCCTGACCCTTCTCTCCCCCCCCCACCGCCCTTGCTAGCCAACAAAACCAGGCCGGCTGTGACTCCCGGGAAGCGCTGGCCTCGGCAGACAATGCGTGGCCCCCCAGGGTGGATGGGCAGGCCCTCCTCCCTTTCAGTCTGGGGCAGAAGGCAAACCTTCAACCAGATGTGGCTGTGGAAAGGATTCTCCCCCCCCCGCTCTGTCTGGGGGCTCATAAGCCTCCCTGTGGAGGGAGGAGGACGACAGAGCACAGGGGTGGGGGGGGGCTAGGACAGAGCAATTTGTCAGGGTCTCTGTTCCTCCACAAGCAGCCCTCCTCGGGCTTGTCAGGGGACTCTGGCCCTGGGGCTGTGCAGCCTTGGGGGCCGAGTGCTAGAAGAGGTGGGTGTGCTGGCAAATGGCGGGGGCGGGGGGGGCGGGGAGGACAAGGGCTGTGCTTGGCTGGACGCACTTGCGGCCCAACAGCACCGCCGGCATCTCTGGGGTTCTCCTTGGAGTCAGCTGGTGGCTGCTCAGGTCCGGGAAGTGATGGGCAGCGGTGCAGCCGGGCCTTGCTTTTATAACCTCTGCCTGCGTGAGTTCGATGGGTCTAATTCAGGAACCGAACCTGCAAGATGGCCGGCAGGGCCCCTTCCAACTCTGTGGTTCTGAGACCGCTGAACTTCAGCAAAAACGTCTGTCGCTCAGAACTTTCCAGCATCCAGAGCAATTTGCAGCCACAAACGGGTGTGACCGTGAACAGGTGTCCACCCCAGACGCTCTGTGTACGAATGCCGCCAAGCCCCTCCTCCCTTTTGCTTGCCACAGCTTGCCACTTCTCCCGTCTGCAGCTTCTCCTCTCTGCTGTTCCCCCATTGCCCAAAGCGACAGCCTGGTCCTCAGGAGAGACCCGGGGGCAGCCTTCAGCTTGGAAAACAGAGCCCTGAAACCACCATGTGATCTGGATAAGAATAGCAGCCAGTCCTTCCATTTCGGCCCCTCCCCCTTGGCAATGACCTTCTGAGAGGCCGGACTTTTCAGCTGCCTTAGCCAGGGAGGCCAGGAGAGGCCAGGGAATCCTCTCCTCCAGCCCCCCCCCCGCAACAAACAGACTCTTCCGTCTGCCGCTGGCCCCCTCCTGGGGATAAGCACTGCTGGACCAAGCACTGCTGCCAGCGCCTCAGTCTGGTGTACTGGTTAAAAGTGCGGACTTTAACCTGGGAGGACCCGGTTTGATTCCCCACTCCTCTGCCACATGCAGCTGCTAGTGTGGCCTTGGGTCAGTCACAAGTTCTCTCGGAGCTGTTCTCTGAGCCCCACCTACCCCACAGGGTGTCTGTTGTGGGGAGGGGAAGGGAAAGGAGACTGTAAGCCGATCCCAGGCGCCTTCTGGTTGTGAAGGGTGGGGTACAAATCCATAAGAACATAAGAGAAGCCAATGTTGAATCAGGCCAATGGCCCATCTAGTCCAACACTCTGTCACACAGCGGCCAAAAATACCAGGTGCCATCAGGAGGTCCAGCAGTGGGGCCAGGACACCAGAAGCCCCCTCCCACTGCTGACCCCTCCGGCACCAAGAACACAGAGCATCACCTGCCCCAGACTGAGAATTCCCATCTATGCCCTGTGGCTAATAGCCACTACTGGTGGACTTCTGCTCCATATGTTTATCTAATTCCCTCTTGAAACTGTCCATGCTTGTAGCTGCCACCACCTCCTGCGGCAGTGAATTCCACGTGTTAATCACTCTTTGGGTGAAGAAGGACTTCCTTTTATCTGTTCTAACCCGACTGCTCAGCAATTTCATGGCGTGCCCACGAGTTCTTGTATTGTGAGAAAGGGTGGAAAGTACTTCTTTCTCAACCTGCTCTATCCCAGGCATAATCTTCTAAATCTTGATCATGTCACCCCTCAGCCGTCTTTCTCCAGGCTAAAGAGCCCCAAGTGTTTTAACCTTTCTTCATAGGGAAAGTGTTGCAACCCTTTTATCATTCTAGTTGCCCTTCTCTGCACTTTTTCCAATGCTATAATATCCTTTTTGAGATGTGGCGACCAGAACTGTACACAGTATTCCAAATGAGGTTGCACCAATGATTTATACAGGGCCATTATGATACCGGCTGATTTGTTTTCAATTCCCTTCCTAATAATCCCCAGGATAGCGTTGGCCTTCTTTATTGCAGCTACACACTGTCTACACATTTTCATTGAGTTATCCAGGACGACTCCAAGATCTCCCTCTTGGTCCGTCTCTGCCAGTTCAGACCCCATCAACGTGTATTTATATTTAGGATTTTTGGCTCCAATGTGCATCACTTTGCACTTGGCCACATTGAACCCCATTTGCCACGTTGCCGCCCACTCGCCCATCCTCGACAGATCCCTTTGGGGTGCCTCACAATCCTCCCTGGTTTTCACCACCCTGAACAACTTCGCGTCATCCAATCTCCTCTTCGGATGCTTGGCCTCGATCTGGCCCTGGCCGCGCCAGCCCAGATGGTCTGATGTGCAGCCCTTGGCCGGTGTGTGCCAGCGGTTCCCCCCCCCCAACAGGCTGGATCTCTCCCTGCAAACGGCTGCGCCCCCCGCCCCCGCCCGTGGGCTCTGCCACCGACCCTGCGGCTCTCCGACAGCCAGGCTCGGTCGCCCGAGGCCCCGGCCCTCGCCCGCTGAGCCCCAGCCCCGGGGGAAGCTCCGCGCAAAGGGGAGGCGGCACTCCAAGGGACCTCGGACGGCGGCACGTGGAGCCCCGGCTGGAACTTGGACGCCTCCTCGCGGGGGCTCCCGGCCTCGAATCCGGCCCCCGGACTTGAGCGGCCGCTTCCCCCCCCCGCCCCGGCCCGCCTTCCTCTCTGCCCCGAGGGCGGCCGGCCGGGCTTCGCTCTTCCTCTGGGTCCCTGGCGGCAGAAGGCAGCCCTCCGAAGACCCCCGCCCCGCCCCCGCCGGGGTCCACCGAGGCCGCCATCCCCCGCTCCGACGGCCGGGCGGCGGCTCTCGGGTGCAGGCCGCGCTCCTTGCCGTCACCTCCTGCCCGGTCCTGTCGGCGGCTGGAGAGGCGGCCGGGGGCAGCCTGGTCCCGGGACCCCCCCCGCATGCCAGCAGAGCCCGGCCGCTGAGAGAGACCCCCACGGCCCCCTCCCACGCCGGAGGAAGGGCTGCAGGTCCGTTTGGGCGCCTCGCCCCGCCGTTGCGATCCCGGTCTGTATTGAGCCCGTCCAGACTCCTAGGGACCAACCGGGGGTCCCCTCCTCCAATCTCGAAGGAGCGCTCGCTCGACCCTCTTCTCCGGGAGCCCCGCGGCGGGCAACCTAGCCGCTGCTTCGCCACTGCCACCTCCTCCCGGGCAGCAGCAAGGCGCTCGCCCGGGGAGAGAGACAGCCAGCCAAGAGGCCACCACCTGCCAGCCAAGAGACCACCACCTCACCTGCCGGCGAGCCAGGCCTCCCCGGGCGCCCCCGCGATGGCGGGTTAACCGGTTGCGCGAGACCTGGCCAAGGTGTCGCGTCCCCTCCACACGGACAGCCACGTGCCGCCGGCCCGGCCCGGCCCGGCCCCGCCCGCGGCGCTCCTGCCTCCCCGGCCCAGCCCAGCCGGACTTTGCCTCTGCGCGGCCTGCCTCTCCCGCCTCCTCGCCTTCTCGCCGCAGCCATGCAGCTGGGCGCCGCGCTCCTGGCCTCGCTGGCCGGCCTGGCCCTCCTGCTGCTGCTCCGGGCACGGCGGAGGTCCCGCTGGCGGCCCCGCGCCTGCCCGGTGGACCTGCGCGGCAAGACGGCCCTGGTCACGGGCGCCAACAGCGGTGAGTGAGGCTCCGGCCGGGCCGGGAGAGCGGGCGGCTGGCGCTGCTGCCACCGGCGTCGGGAGCGGCGCCTCCTTGGCCCGACGGGGCGGACGCGGGCTGGGCGCTGCAGCTTCCCTCCTCGGGCGCGGGCCGCGGTCTCGAAGAGTCAGGAGCGGCTTCGCGGCGGAGCGCCGGCCGAGGGCAGAACTGCCCCCCGCGGCCCGGGAGGAAGGAGCGGCGGGAAGCCCGGGGGGCGCGGCGGGGGGCTTTGGCCGGGAGGACCCCTGCGGAGCTGCGGTGGGCGCGCCGCCCTTGAGGGGGCGCTGGGGAGGAAGGCCGCCCTCGGGCCCCCCCGGAAGGGCTGGCGTCTGCCGGCGGGAGGCGGCGGCGGGGTGTGTGTGTGTGTGGGCCAGCGGCCTGGGGGTGGAGGCGTGGAGCTGCCTCCCCGGGGCTGAAATAAAGGCGGCCGGGAGACGGCCTTCTGGCGGCCGGGAGGGGCTAGCGGCAGGTGGACGCCACTCCGCACCCCCCCCCCCAGAAGAGAGCGGGCTGTGCGGGGGGTGGCAGCGGCGAGACCGGCCAGATGCGCGGAGCCGGAGCCTTCGAGAGACCGGCGGAGCGCGCCTTCTGAGTGCGTCTCCACACCTGGCAGATCCCCCCCGTCCAGTCCAGTCTGGTGGGCTTCGGCGGTGTAGGTGGGCGCCAGGACGCTTTCCCGCGGGGTAATAAGGACAGCCCCTCCCTCGCAGCCCTGGCCGGCCTCGCTTCCAGGATGGGGCCAGGCCAGAGTGGGAGGGAAGGGAAACTCCCCCCGGTACAGAAGCGAGTGTGCTCTTGGGGTCACTGCCGGGGCTCCCCTCAGGAAGACCAAGGGAGGAACCAGACAGAGGCCTGGTTTGTGAGCAGGGGTGCCAAAGGGCCTGCCGACTGCCCCCCGGGGGGGGGCATTGGGTGTCTGGGGGGGGGGAGGGTGCCTGATGATCCCACAGGGACCGGTCCCTGACGCCTGAGGTCTCCATCCCTGTCTCCAGCCCTCCCCTCTTGCTTCCAGCGACTCTTGGCCTAGTTGAGAGATGGGTCTGTAGCAGCACCCACCCGCCCACCCCACAGCCCCCAGAGTCCTGGGCCAAAACTGATGGGGCTGTGTGTGTGTGTGTGTGTGTGTGGGATCAGTAGATCCTGGGAGTAGGGAGACCCAGGGAGCAACACCTCAGAGCGGCTGCGGCATCAGTTTGAACCCCTGAATTGCAGGAGGGGTGTTGTCAGAATGCCTAACTTAGTCAGCCAAACACCATGCCTTGTAGTTCAAACAAGAATAGCGTTTTATTGATAAGCTGCAATAGAAAGGTTACTGGAGCAGGTACATTGTTCAGAATAACTTGGTTACACAAAGCAGGCAGTTATACAGGGAAGGGGGTGAATGGGGACCCCCCCTTCTCCCAATCAGGGAATAACATGCGAATGGGAATCGAAAGTTACTACGCTAATGAAGTTCCCACCGCCCCCATTATTCTCAGCAAAGCTGCAGCTTTGAAAGCGATAGGAAAGCTCGCAGCTTGACTCCTCAAGGTCAGAATGTCCAGTCTACCAAAGATAGGGGTTGTCAGAGCCACATTCCATTCTCACACACCAGGCATAAATCAACACCCCCACGATCCCAACCTCCCGCCCGTCACGCCATCCTGGCGCCCATAGCCATCCTCCCCTCCCCTCCATCCATCATGGCAGGGCTACCTGACATGCAGCCCCCTCGAAAATAAATCTACCCCTTTGGTTTGTGGGGTACAGCTTGTGAAAAGCTCAGAGTAGCCGGGGGCCAGAACATTTTCCGCCCGCACCCATTCCCTCTGTTCAGGCCCAAAGTCAACCCATTCCACAAGATAAAGCAAGCGATTGCGAGAGATTTTAGAGTCCAAGATTTGTGAAACTTCGTAGTGAGGTTCCCCCCACCAACAGCGGAGGCGGGTCGGGTCGTTTCGGTCTCCATTTGTTCTCTTCAGGCGCCCGGCGTAGAAGCCTTACATGAAAAACAGGATGAACAGACTTTAGAGACTTAGGCAAGGCAAGTTGTACAGTCACATTGTTAATAACTCTCACAATCTCAAAAGGTCCAACAAATTTCCAACCGAGCTTGCGACTCGGCTGAATGCCCCATAAGTTCTGTGTGGATAAATAAGCAAACTCTCCACACTTAGGAACCCAGGATAAATTGCGTTTTTTGTCCGCCTGGGTTTTATAGGCGTTTTTAGCATCATCCAGTGTCTTGGCCAAAGAGAACCACGCCTGTTGTAACTGTTTGCACCAGTCTCCCGCATCTCCCGCCGGGAGGTCAGGGAAGTCAGAAATGGTAAAGGCGGGGCGTCATATCCATGGACCGCCTTGAACAAATACTTGTGGAGTACTTCATTAATCAAGTTCATAAAGACCCCTGGTGCCCCCTGAAGTCCGAATGGCATGACTAAGTATTCAAACTGACCCAGGGGGGTATTGAACGCCGTTTTGAATTCATCCCCCTCCCTTATTCGGACCCTGAAGTAGGCATCTCTGAGATCTAGTTTCGAGAAAACCTTCCCCCAGCTACCGCAGCTAATAAGTCTTTGATTAGGGGCATGGGGTAAGCATTCGTATTGGAGACCGCGTTCAAACCACGATAATCGGTGCACAAGCGCAACCCCCCGTCCTTCTTTTTCCGGAAAAGCACGGGCGCTGCAAACGGGGAGGATGCCGGCCGTATAAACCCCCTGTTCAGGTTTTTGTCAATGAATTTCCTCAGCTCCACCTTCTCCGAGGGGCTCATGGAATACAACTTCCCTTTGGGCAGTTTCTGATTAGGTAAAATTTCAATTGCACAGTTTCTATGGGGGGGCAGTTCATCGGCTTCTTCCTCTCCGAAGACAGAAGCCAAGTCGCGGTACTCTGGGGGGATCCCTTCCAGTTCTGCTTCTGCCAACCCCACCGTCACTAGGGGTTCCCACCCCGTCTTGGGGCCCCACTCTGGCTTCCACAGGTGAGACTTGCATTTCTCGGAGATGAAATTCACTCTGCCCTCCCCATAAAACATGAGGATCGTGGTCGAAGAACCACGCACTCCCGAGTACCAGGGGGAAGCGGGCTGATGGGGTAACAACGAAAGGTCTCTCTTCCCAGTGATTCCCAATCCCCACCCTCAGTGGCACAGTCTCGTACTTGCAAGGTTCTGTCAGAAGTCCTAACTTAGTCAGCAAAACACCAGACCTTTTGATGCAAGCAAGGTTAGTGTTTATTAAGCTGCAATAGATAGATCACTGAAACAGGTCTCTTGTTCAGAATGACTTGGTTACAGAAAGCAAGCGGTTATACAGGGAAAGGGGGTGAATGGGGACCCCCCCTTCTTCCATACAATGAATACCATGCGACTGGGAAATCGAAAGTTACTAAGCTAATGAATTTCCCACCGCCCCCATTAACCACAGCTGCTACATCTATGCGAGCGATAGAGAAGCTCACAGCCCGACTTGCCAAGGTCAGAACGTCTGGGCTGCAAAGAGATAATAAAATAAAAGCCACATTCCATTCTCACACCCGAGGTGTAAATCAGCAACTCCCCGGATTCCAACCTCCCGTCTGGCACGCCACTAAGGCGCCAAGAGCCCACCTCCCTCCCTGTCATCCATCATAGCCCACCTCCCACCCTTCCATAATGGCAGGGCTACCTGACATGCAGCCCCCTCGAAAATAGTCCTACCCCTTTGGTTTATGGGGGTACAATTTGTGAAAGGCTTTAACTAGCCGGGGGCCAGAACATTTTCCGCCCGTACCCACTCCCTCTGCTCCGGCCCAAAGTCAATCCATTCAACAAGGTAAAACAAGCGATTGCGAGAGAATTTAGAGTCCAGAATTTGTGAGACTTCGTAATGAGGTTCCCCCCCACCAGCAGCGGAGGCGGGACGGGTCGTTGCGGTCTCCATTTGTTCCCTTCAGGCGCTGGGCGAAGAAGCCGTACATGAAAAACAGGATGAACAGACTTTAGAGACTTAGGCAACGCAAGTTCAACAGTTACATTGTTAATCACTCTCACAATCTCAAAAGGACCAATAAATTTCCAACCGAGTTTGCGGCTCGGCTGAATGCGACGCAAATGTTGGGTGGACAAGTAAGCAAACTCTCCACATTTGGGAATCCAGGCAAGACTACGTTTCTTATCGGCCTGGAGTTTATACGCCGCCTTAGCTTCTTCCAAAGTCTCGGCTAATGAGCCCCACGCCTCCTGCAATTGTTTGCACCAGTCACCAGCGTCTCCCGCCGGGAGGTCGGGAGAAGACAAAAACGGTAGAGGCGGGGCGTCATACCCATGCACCGCTTTAAAAGGAGACATCCCCGTTGATGAGTGCTGAGTATTATTGTAACAGAACTCAGCCAAAGGCAAAAGAGAATGCCAATTGTCCTGCTGAAAATTAGAAAAACACCGCAAATATTGTTCCAGGGTTTGATTCACACGTTCAGTCTGCCCATCCGATTCAGGGTGGTAGGCACTGCTCACCCCCGTTCTACCCCAAGCAGTGACATAAGTTCGCTCCAGAACTTTGAAACGAACTGAACTCCTCTGTCGGAGATCACTTTAGCAGGCAAGGTGTGGAGCCTCACGACGTGTTGCAAGAACGCAGAGGCTAACTTCTTAGCAGAGGGGATGGCTGCAAAAGGGACGAAATGCGCCTGTTTAGTAAACAGGTCCACTACCACCCAAATGACAGTTTTTCCCCCACTAGGAGGTAAATCCGTAATAAAGTCCATAGAGATCACTTCCCATGGCCGAGCCGGCGTAGGGAGGGGTTGTAGGGCACCTGGGGGTTTACCGGGCCGAGGTTTACTCATTAAGCAGGTTTGACAGGCAGATGTGAAGAGAGAAACATCTTTACGTAGGCCCGGCCACCAAAACTGCCTCTGCAAGAGCTGGAGGGATTTTACAAACCCTGTGTGTCCAGCCAGCTTAGATCCGTGTGCCCAACCCATTACCTCCCCCTGAGAGATCGGGGAACAAAGAGTTTGTCATTTTTAGTCCAGCAGCCATGCGCATCACGGGACATTCCTTCTTCCCCCTCCACCTCCTCCCTATCCACATCAGACAGTTCAGTGGAAAATTTTACGGCCCAGTCATTCGGGGGAGGGTCTGGTGGCTGGGGGGAACGTTTGGCCTGCCTCCGAGTGGTTACCGCTCCTCCCAACTGGGAAGGAGTGAATACTGAATCACGAATCTCCTCCCTTTTGCTGTCGTGTTGAGGGAGGCGTGATAGAGCATCGGCCAGCGAATTCGATGTCCCAGGGAAGTGGTGCAGTGTGAAATTGAACTTGGAGAAGAAATCAGCCCAGCGGAGCTGTTTGGCGTTCAAGGAACGGGGGGAGCGGAGCAGCTCGAGGTTTTTGTGGTCAGTCCAGACCTCGAATGGGACTCGCGCTCCCTCCAACCAATGGCGCCAGGTAGCTAACGCCAAGCGGATCGACCCCGCTTCTTTCTCCCAAATGGACCAATTCCGTTCAGTATCGTTGAATTTTCTAGACACATAGGCTAGGGGGTGCAATTTGCCGTCCTCCCCTCCTGGAGGATCGCCCCCCCATCGCAACGTCCGAGGCGTCAACCTGGACAATGAATTTTTTAAGTTCATTTGGGTGGGCCAAAACCGGTTCTGAAGTAAAAAGGGTTTTCAATTCGTCAAAAGCCCGTTGGCACTCTGGTGACCACACAAGTTTAGCGCCGGGTCGAGTGCATTCGGGTGGCTTCCCTTTGGTTTTTAATAAGTCTGTTAAGGGAAGAGCCACCTGGGCAAAGTTCGATAGGAATGACCTATAAAAGTTCGCGAATCCGAGAAAACCCTGGAGTTGCCTCCGCGTTTTGGGAGGTTCCCACCCCACCACATCCTTAACCTTCTCAGGGTCCATCTCAATCCCCCTCTGAGATATGCGGTAGCCCAGAAAAGGGATTTCTGTTTTGTGAAATTCACACTTCGACAGTTTGGCAAACAGTTTATGCTTGTGCAACGTTTGTAGTACTTCCCGCACCAGTTTCACATGAGATTTTAGGTCGGGGGAATACAAAAGAATGTCATCAAGGTAAACAAGGACCCCTTTGAACAGGTACTTATGCAACACCTCGTTAATTAAGTTCATGAATACCCCAGGGGCCCCTTGTAGCCCGAACGGCATGACTAGGTATTCAAACTGGCCAAGGGGTGTGTTGAAAGCCGTTTTAAACTCGTCCCCCTCCCGAATCCGGACTCGGAAGTAGGCATCCCGGAGGTCAAGTTTCGAGAAAATTTTCCCTCCAGCGACTGCCGCCAACAAGTCTTTGATGAGAGGCATGGGGTAAGCGTTTGTGTTGGAAACTGCATTCAATCCCCGATAATCCGTGCAAAGTCGTAATCCCCCGTCTTTCTTTTTCCTAAAGAGTACGGGGGCTGCAAAGGGGAGGACGCTGGTCGTATGAAACCCCTGCTGAGGTTTTTGTCAATGAATTTCCTCAGTTCCACCTTTTCCGAGGGGCTCATAGAATAAAGTTTCCCTTTAGGTAACTTTTGGTTGGGCAAAATTTCAATTGCACAATCAGAGTTCCTGTGGGGGGTAGTTCATCGGCTTCCTCCTCCCCAAACACAGGGGCTAGATCACGATATTCGGGGGGAATGCTTTCAAGCTCTGCGTCGGCTACCCCAGCCGTTACCAAGAGTTGGCCCCCGCTTATGGGTCCCCACTCTGTCTTCCAGACGTGGGAGCGGCATTTCTCGGAGATGAAATTCACCTTCCCCTCCCCCAGAGTACGTGGGGATCGTGATCAAAGAACCACGGGCTGCCTAGGACCAGGGGAAATCGGGCGGAAGGGGTAACTACAAAAGATCTCTCTTCCCAGTGCTGTCCCAGTCCCACCCGCAAAGGCACAGTCTCGTATTTGCAGGGTTCTTTCATTGTAGACCCGTCCATTTGAGTAAAAATTAAGGGGTCTTTTAATTTAAGAACTTTTGCCCCTAGTCCCGTCAGTAGGGTGGGGTTGATAAGGTCTTTCCCACACCCCGAGTCAATGAGAGCCCGTACTCTCACATGGGTCAATAGACCCGGGTCCATTAAAGTCACTGTGAGAAAGAAAAGAGAGGGGGGTTTGCTCACCGGGAGTTGCGCCTGGGGTTGTGGGACCTGCTGTTCAGCGCTGTTTACAGCAGGTCCGCCTCGTTTCCCTGCGGCACGGTCTCGCCATCAGAGGAGTCGGATGGCTCGCTGAGTGGTTTAGCTTGCAGAGCTTTCGCCCCCTTCGGTTTCGCCACCTGTTTTGGCGTGGATGTGTCGAACTTTTTCCTTGTTCCCTTTTGCGCTCCGATCGATGCAGGCGAGGTCGGGCAGTTCGCGGCGAAATGGCCCCCTTCTCCGCATTTGAGGCACAGACCCTGCTTCATCCGGAGTTCCCTTGTCCCGTCCTTCTGTTTTGGGTTTGGGGTGGGAGCCTTTCCTCTCGCAGTCGGTGCGGTACCTCTGGTTGCCATCGCTGCGGCATCGTCTAGTTTGATGGTCTTCAGCCGATTTTCCATCGTGATTGCGGCTTGAATCCATCCGGTGAGGGTGTTCGGATCCTGATTCAGGGTAACTTCACGGCGGACCTCCGGATTTAGCCCCCACTTGTAAAACTCCAGGAGATTTCCTTCTCCTCGTAGCTTAGCGGCACATCTGCGGAACTCCGCGGTGTAGTCTCTCACCGACCTCGCGCCCTGCTTGAGGCTCCGGATCGTTGCTTTTGCTGCCTTAGTCGAGTGCACGTCTTCAAATTGTTCTTTCATGGCCCACATGAAAGAATCAATCTCTCTCAGTTCGCGCCCATCGGCTTGGTGGAGTCCCACGTACCAGTCAGCCGCTGCTCCCTTCAGGTGAGCCGCTATGACGTCGACCATCCGCTCTTCCCTCTGGAATAGGTGGCCCCAAGTTTCGATGAACTTCTCGGCTCGCACCAAAAAGAACGGGAACTTTTCTGGGTCTCCGTCGAAATCCGCGTCCAGGAGCTCTGTGGGCTTAGGGGGCAGGAACCCCCAAGGACGAGGGGGTGGTTGCCCCGGCGGCCCCCGTGGCCCTGGTCCCGCTGGCTGGTCCGGGGGCCCGGCTGGCACGTTCCCTTGGTCTTGATCCGGTGCTGGGCGTTGATCTGGAGGGACCTGTGCCGGCGGCTCTTCCCGTCTCTGTCGTTCGCGCTCCTCCCGAATGCCCTCCGCAATCATCTGTGGGATGCGAGCGAGGGACTCGTCCAGGAAGCGCATCAATCGGTCTTGGCTTGGTTCTCCACTCCATCGCCGCCTCACCACGACACTCTCTCGGGCCTCGGAGTCTCGGCCGGTGTCTTCCATGGTTTCCGCGGTGACCAGCTTGCGTACCGACCTCTCGGGGTGGCTCATCCCCATGGACGCTCTCGGGGTCCCGAACCACGCCTCATGGGTCTCCGTCAGGGGTTTCACCCAGTCTCGTCTACGTCCAGTTCGGTGGGTCACCCCTCCATAGGCTGCCCCATACGGATCGCCGTAGGGCCCTCCAAAGTCGTGCTCCAGACCCCATTGTCCCGGCACGTAGGTGTCAGGGGTCTCCCTAGGCACGTCTTTCCCAGGAGGCTTCTTGTCCTTTTCTTCTTCAATCGGGAGAGTGTCTTCTTCTCCATCACTCATTTTGGAGTGGTGGGTTTGGGACCAGTCCCGAAAGTATATGATGATTCTGAACAAACTGTCAGAAGTCCTAACTTAGTCAGCAAAACACCAGACCTTTTGATGCAAGCAAGGTTAGTGTTTATTAAGCTGCAATAGATAGATCACTGAAACAGGTCTCTTGTTCAGAATGACTTGGTTACAGAAAGCAAGCGGTTATACAGGGAAAGGGGGTGAATGGGGACCCCCCCTTCTTCCATACAATGAATACCATGCGACTGGGAAATCGAAAGTTACTAAGCTAATGAATTTCCCACCGCCCCCATTAACCACAGCTGCTACATCTATGCGAGCGATAGAGAAGCTCACAGCCCGACTTGCCAAGGTCAGAACGTCTGGGCTGCAAAGAGATAATAAAATAAAAGCCACATTCCATTCTCACACCCGAGGTGTAAATCAGCAACTCCCCGGATTCCAACCTCCCGTCTGGCACGCCACTAAGGCGCCAAGAGCCCACCTCCCTCCCTGTCATCCATCATAGCCCACCTCCCACCCTTCCATAATGGCAGGGCTACCTGACAGGTTCTTTCATGGTGGAGCCATCCATCTGTGTAAAAATCAGGGGGTCGTTTAGTTTAATTACTTTTGCCCCCAGTCCTGTCACTAAGGTGGGGTTGATGATATCTCTCCCACACCCAGAGTCAATGAGAGCTCGCACTCTCACATGGGTCAATAGACCCGGGTCCACTAAAGTCACTGTGAGAAAGAAGAGAGAGGGGGTTTGCTCACCGGGATTTGCGCCTGGGAGTCTGGGACCTGCTGTTCAGCGCTGTTCACAGCAGGTCCGTCTCGTTTCCCGGCGGCAGAGTCCCACCGTCCGATGAGTCCGACGCCTCGCTGAGCGGCTTGGCTTGTAGGGCTTTCGCTCCTCTAGGCTTCGCCACCGGCTTTGGTGTGGACGTGTCGAACTTCTTCTTGACTCCCTTAGGCGCCCCAGTCGATGCAGGGGAGCTTGGGCAGCTCACGGAGAAGTGCCCCCTTCTCCGCACTTGAGGCATAACCCTTGCTTCATCCGGAGCTCTCTCGTGCCATCCTTCGGTTTCGGATTTTGGGCAGGTTGTCGTCCCTTCCCGGTCGGTGTGGGGCCTCGGTTAATCATCGCTGCTGCATCATCCAGTTTGATGGTTTTCAAGCGGTTCTCCATAGTGATGGCCGCTTGGATCCAGCCCGTTAAGGTGTCGGGGTCTTGGGTCTTGGTGACCTCCCGGCGAATCTCCGCGTTGAACCCCAGCTTGTAGTACTCCACGAGGGTCCCATCTTGCACCCCTCGAATTTTGGCCGCGCATCTACGGAACTCCGCGGTGTAATCCCTCACGGGCCTCGTACCTTGCTTGAGGGCTCGGATTGTGGCTTTAGCCGCCTTGTTGGAGTTCACGTCCTCGAATTGCTCTTTCATGGCCCACATGAAGGAATCGATTTCTCTCAGCTCCCGCCCATCCGCCTGATGAAGCCCGACATACCAGTCAGCGGCCGCTCCCTTCAGGTGGGATGCTATGACGTCCACCATACGGTCTTCACGTTGAAATAGGTGGCCCCAGGTTTCGATAAACCTCTCAAGCTCGCACGAGGATGAACGGGAACTTTTCTGGATCTCCATCAAAGTCTGCATCCAGGAGTTCCGCAGGCTTCGGTGGCAGGAACCCCCATGGACGAGGGGGTGGCGGCCCCGGTGGTCCCTGCGGTCCTGGTCCCGGCGGTGGAGGTGGCACGTTCTGTTGATCTGGAGCGGGCCCTGGACGTTGGTCCTGGGGAGGTTGGTCTGGTGGTTCTTCCCGCCGTTGCCGCTCTCGCTCTTCCCGGATGCCCTCCGCGATCATCTGTGGGATGCGGGCGAGGGATTCATCCAAGAAACGCATCAGGCGGTCCTGGCTCGGTTCCCCACTCCACCTTCGCCTCCCCACGGCTCCCTCGAGGCTCTCGGAGTCTCGGCCGGTGTCTTCCAGGGTCCCGGCTGTAATCAGTCTACGGACCGATCGTTCGGGGTGGCTTCCCCCATCGATGCTCGCGGGGTCCCAAACCACGTTTCATGGGTCTCTGCCAGGCCAGGGCTTTCACCCAGTCTCGTCTGCGTCCGACCCGGCTGGTCACCCCTCCATAGGCGGCCCCATATGGATCCCCGTAGGGTCCTCCGAGGGCGTACTCCGGACCCCACTTTCCCGGCACGAACGTGTCAGGGGTCTCTTTGGGTACTTCCTTCCCAGGAGGTTTCTTATCCTCTTTCTTTTCATCTTCAATCGGGAGAGTGTCTTCTTCACCGCTACTCATTTTGGAGCCGCGGGCTTTCGACCAGTCCCGTAGTTTTATGATGATTCTGAACAAACTGTCAGAATGCCTAACTTAGTCAGCCAAACACCACGCCTTGTAGTTCAAACAAGAATAGCGTTTTATTGATAAGCTGCAATAGAAAGGTTACTGGAGCAGGTACATTGTTCAGAATAACTTGGTTACACAAAGCAGGCGGTTATACAGGGAAGGGGGTGAATGGGGACCCCCCCTTCTCCCAATCGGAATAACATGCGAATGGGAATCGAAAGTTACTACGCTAATGAAGTTCCCACCGCCCCCATTATTCTCAGCAAAGCTGCAGCTTTGAAAGCGATAGGAAAGCTCGCAGCTTGACTCCTCAAGGTCAGAATGTCCAGTCTACCAAAGATAGGGGTTGCCAGAGCCACATTCCATTCTCACACACCAGGCATAAATCAACACCCCCACGATCCCAACCTCCCGCCCGTCACGCCATCCTGGCGCCCATAGCCATCCTCCCCTCCCCTCCATCCATCATGGCAGGGCTACCTGACATGCAGCCCCCTCGAAAATAAATCTACCCCTTTGGTTTGTGGGGGTACAGCTTGTGAAAAGCTCAGAGTAGCCGGGGGGCCAGAACATTTTCCGCCCGCACCCATTCCCTCTGTTCAGGCCCAAAGTCAACCCATTCCACAAGATAAAGCAAGCGATTGCGAGAGATTTTAGAGTCCAAGATTTGTGAAACTTCGTAGTGAGGTTCCCCCCACCAACAGCGGAGGCGGGGCGGGTCGTTTCGGTCTCCATTTGTTCTCTTCAGGCGCCCGGCGTAGAAGCCTTACATGAAAAACAGGATGAACAGACTTTAGAGACTTAGGCAAGGCAAGTTGTACAGTCACATTGTTAATAACTCTCACAATCTCAAAAGGTCCAACAAATTTCCAACCGAGCTTGCGACTCGGCTGAATGCCCCGTAAGTTCTGTGTGGATAAATAAGCAAACTCTCCACACTTAGGAACCCAGGATAAATTGCGTTTTTTGTCCGCCTGGGTTTTATAGGCGTTTTTAGCATCATCCAGTGTCTTGGCCAAAGAGAACCACGCCTGTTGTAACTGTTTGCACCAGTCTCCCGCATCTCCCGCCGGGAGGTCAGGGGAAGTCAGAAATGGTAAAGGCGGGGCGTCATATCCATGGACCGCCTTGAACAAATACTTGTGGAGTACTTCATTAATCAAGTTCATAAAGACCCCTGGTGCCCCCTGAAGTCCGAATGGCATGACTAAGTATTCAAACTGACCCAGGGGGGTATTGAACGCCGTTTTGAATTCATCCCCCTCCCTTATTCGGACCCTGAAGTAGGCATCTCTGAGATCTAGTTTCGAGAAAACCTTCCCCCCAGCTACCGCAGCTAATAAGTCTTTGATTAGGGGCATGGGGTAAGCATTCGTATTGGAGACCGCGTTCAAACCACGATAATCGGTGCACAAGCGCAACCCCCGTCCTTCTTTTTCCGGAAAAGCACGGGCGCTGCAAACGGGGAGGATGCCGGCCGTATAAACCCCCTGTTCAGGTTTTTGTCAATGAATTTCCTCAGCTCCACCTTCTCCGAGGGGCTCATGGAATACAACTTCCCTTTGGGCAGTTTCTGATTAGGTAAAATTTCAATTGCACAGTCTGAGTTTCTATGGGGGGGCAGTTCATCGGCTTCTTCCTCTCCGAAGACAGAAGCCAAGTCGCGGTACTCTGGGGGGATCCCTTCCAGTTCTGCTTCTGCCAACCCCACCGTCACTAGGGGTTCCCACCCCGTCTTGGGGCCCCACTCTGGCTTCCACAGGTGAGACTTGCATTTCTCGGAGATGAAATTCACTCTGCCCTCCCCCCATAAAACATGAGGATCGTGGTCGAAGAACCACGCACTCCCGAGTACCAGGGGGAAGCGGGCTGATGGGGTAACAACGAAAGGTCTCTCTTCCCAGTGATTCCCAATCCCCACCCTCAGTGGCACAGTCTCGTACTTGCAAGGTTCTTTCATGGTGGAGCCATCCATCTGTGTAAAAATCAGGGGGTCGTTTAGTTTAATTACTTTTGCCCCCAGTCCTGTCACTAAGGTGGGGTTGATGATATCTCTCCCACACCCAGAGTCAATGAGAGCTCGCACTCTCACATGGGTCAATAGACCCGGGTCCACTAAAGTCACTGTGAGAAAGAAGAGAGAGGGGGTTTGCTCACCGGGATTTGCGCCTGGGAGTCTGGGACCTGCTGTTCAGCGCTGTTCACAGCAGGTCCGTCTCGTTTCCCGGCGGCAGAGTCCCACCGTCCGATGAGTCCGACGCCTCGCTGAGCGGCTTGGCTTGTAGGGCTTTCGCTCCTCTAGGCTTCGCCACCGGCTTTGGTGTGGACGTGTCGAACTTCTTCTTGACTCCCTTAGGCGCCCCAGTCGATGCAGGGGAGCTTGGGCAGCTCACGGAGAAGTGCCCCCTTCTCCGCACTTGAGGCATAACCCTTGCTTCATCCGGAGCTCTCTCGTGCCATCCTTCGGTTTCGGATTTTGGGCAGGTTGTCGTCCCTTCCCGGTCGGTGTGGGGCCTCGGTTAATCATCGCTGCTGCATCATCCAGTTTGATGGTTTTCAAGCGGTTCTCCATAGTGATGGCCGCTTGGATCCAGCCCGTTAAGGTGTCGGGGTCTTGGGTCTTGGTGACCTCCCGGCGAATCTCCGCGTTGAACCCCAGCTTGTAGTACTCCACGAGGGTCCCATCTTGCACCCCTCGAATTTTGGCCGCGCATCTACGGAACTCCGCGGTGTAATCCCTCACGGGCCTCGTACCTTGCTTGAGGGCTCGGATTGTGGCTTTAGCCGCCTTGTTGGAGTTCACGTCCTCGAATTGCTCTTTCATGGCCCACATGAAGGAATCGATTTCTCTCAGCTCCCGCCCATCCGCCTGATGAAGCCCGACATACCAGTCAGCGGCCGCTCCCTTCAGGTGGGATGCTATGACGTCCACCATACGGTCTTCACGTTGAAATAGGTGGCCCCAGGTTTCGATAAACCTCTCAGCTCGCACGAGGAAGAACGGGAACTTTTCTGGATCTCCATCAAAGTCTGCATCCAGGAGTTCCGCAGGCTTCGGTGGCAGGAACCCCCATGGACGAGGGGGTGGCGGCCCCGGTGGTCCCTGCGGTCCTGGTCCCGGCGGTGGAGGTGGCACGTTCTGTTGATCTGGAGCGGGCCCTGGACGTTGGTCCTGGGGAGGTTGGTCTGGTGGTTCTTCCCGCCGTTGCCGCTCTCGCTCTTCCCGGATGCCCTCCGCGATCATCTGTGGGATGCGGGCGAGGGATTCATCCAAGAAACGCATCAGGCGGTCCTGGCTCGGTTCCCCACTCCACCTTCGCCTCCCCACGGCTCCCTCGAGGCTCTCGGAGTCTCGGCCGGTGTCTTCCAGGGTCCCGGCTGTAATCAGTCTACGGACCGATCGTTCGGGGTGGCTTCCCCCCATCGATGCTCGCGGGGTCCCAAACCACGTTTCATGGGTCTCTGCCAGGCCAGGGCTTTCACCCAGTCTCGTCTGCGTCCGACCCGGCTGGTCACCCCTCCATAGGCGGCCCCATATGGATCCCCGTAGGGTCCTCCGAGGGCGTACTCCGGACCCCACTTTCCCGGCACGAACGTGTCAGGGGTCTCTTTGGGTACTTCCTTCCCAGGAGGTTTCTTATCCTCTTTCTTTTCATCTTCAATCGGGAGAGTGTCTTCTTCACCGCTACTCATTTTGGAGCCGCGGGCTTTCGACCAGTCCCGTAGTTTTATGATGATTCTGAACAAACTGTCAGAATGCCTAACTTAGTCAGCCAAACACCACGCCTTGTAGTTCAAACAAGAATAGCGTTTTATTGATAAGCTGCAATAGAAAGGTTACTGGAGCAGGTACATTGTTCAGAATAACTTGGTTACACAAAGCAGGCGGTTATACAGGGAAGGGGGTGAATGGGGACCCCCCCTTCTCCCAATCGGAATAACATGCGAATGGGAATCGAAAGTTACTACGCTAATGAAGTTCCCACCGCCCCCATTATTCTCAGCAAAGCTGCAGCTTTGAAAGCGATAGGAAAGCTCGCAGCTTGACTCCTCAAGGTCAGAATGTCCAGTCTACCAAAGATAGGGGTTGCCAGAGCCACATTCCATTCTCACACACCAGGCATAAATCAACACCCCCACGATCCCAACCTCCCGCCCGTCACGCCATCCTGGCGCCCATAGCCATCCTCCCCTCCCCTCCATCCATCATGGCAGGGCTACCTGACATGCAGCCCCCTCGAAAATAAATCTACCCCTTTGGTTTGTGGGGTACAGCTTGTGAAAAGCTCAGAGTAGCCGGGGGGCCAGAACATTTTCCGCCCGCACCCATTCCCTCTGTTCAGGCCCAAAGTCAACCCATTCCACAAGATAAAGCAAGCGATTGCGAGAGATTTTAGAGTCCAAGATTTGTGAAACTTCGTAGTGAGGTTCCCCCCCCACCAACAGCGGAGGCGGGGCGGGTCGTTTCGGTCTCCATTTGTTCTCTTCAGGCGCCCGGCGTAGAAGCCTTACATGAAAAACAGGATGAACAGACTTTAGAGACTTAGGCAAGGCAAGTTGTACAGTCACATTGTTAATAACTCTCACAATCTCAAAAGGTCCAACAAATTTCCAACCGAGCTTGCGACTCGGCTGAATGCCCCGTAAGTTCTGTGTGGATAAATAAGCAAACTCTCCACACTTAGGAACCCAGGATAAATTGCGTTTTTTGTCCGCCTGGGTTTTATAGGCGTTTTTAGCATCATCCAGTGTCTTGGCCAAAGAGAACCACGCCTGTTGTAACTGTTTGCACCAGTCTCCCGCATCTCCCGCCGGGAGGTCAGGGGAAGTCAGAAATGGTAAAGGCGGGGCGTCATATCCATGGACCGCCTTGAACAAATACTTGTGGAGTACTTCATTAATCAAGTTCATAAAGACCCCTGGTGCCCCCTGAAGTCCGAATGGCATGACTAAGTATTCAAACTGACCCAGGGGGTATTGAACGCCGTTTTGAATTCATCCCCCTCCCTTATTCGGACCCTGAAGTAGGCATCTCTGAGATCTAGTTTCGAGAAAACCTTCCCCCAGCTACCGCAGCTAATAAGTCTTTGATTAGGGGCATGGGGTAAGCATTCGTATTGGAGACCGCGTTCAAACCACGATAATCGGTGCACAAGCGCAACCCCCCGTCCTTCTTTTTCCGGAAAAGCACGGGCGCTGCAAACGGGGAGGATGCCGGCCGTATAAACCCCCTGTTCAGGTTTTTGTCAATGAATTTCCTCAGCTCCACCTTCTCCGAGGGGCTCATGGAATACAACTTCCCTTTGGGCAGTTTCTGATTAGGTAAAATTTCAATTGCACAGTCTGAGTTTCTATGGGGGGGCAGTTCATCGGCTTCTTCCTCTCCGAAGACAGAAGCCAAGTCGCGGTACTCTGGGGGGATCCCTTCCAGTTCTGCTTCTGCCAACCCCACCGTCACTAGGGGTTCCCACCCCGTCTTGGGGCCCCACTCTGGCTTCCACAGGTGAGACTTGCATTTCTCGGAGATGAAATTCACTCTGCCCTCCCCATAAAACATGAGGATCGTGGTCGAAGAACCACGCACTCCCGAGTACCAGGGGGAAGCGGGCTGATGGGGTAACAACGAAAGGTCTCTCTTCCCAGTGATTCCCAATCCCCACCCTCAGTGGCACAGTCTCGTACTTGCAAGGTTCTTTCATGGTGGAGCCATCCATCTGTGTAAAAATCAGGGGGTCGTTTAGTTTAATTACTTTTGCCCCCAGTCCTGTCACTAAGGTGGGGTTGATGATATCTCTCCCACACCCAGAGTCAATGAGAGCTCGCACTCTCACATGGGTCAATAGACCCGGGTCCACTAAAGTCACTGTGAGAAAGAAGAGAGAGGGGGGTTTGCTCACCGGGATTTGCGCCTGGGAGTCTGGGACCTGCTGTTCAGCGCTGTTCACAGCAGGTCCGTCTCGTTTCCCGGCGGCAGAGTCCCACCGTCCGATGAGTCCGACGCCTCGCTGAGCGGCTTGGCTTGTAGGGCTTTCGCTCCTCTAGGCTTCGCCACCGGCTTTGGTGTGGACGTGTCGAACTTCTTCTTGACTCCCTTAGGCGCCCCAGTCGATGCAGGGGAGCTTGGGCAGCTCACGGAGAAGTGCCCCCCTTCTCCGCACTTGAGGCATAACCCTTGCTTCATCCGGAGCTCTCTCGTGCCATCCTTCGGTTTCGGATTTTGGGCAGGTTGTCGTCCCTTCCCGGTCGGTGTGGGGCCTCGGTTAATCATCGCTGCTGCATCATCCAGTTTGATGGTTTTCAAGCGGTTCTCCATAGTGATGGCCGCTTGGATCCAGCCCGTTAAGGTGTCGGGGTCTTGGGTCTTGGTGACCTCCCGGCGAATCTCCGCGTTGAACCCCAGCTTGTAGTACTCCACGAGGGTCCCATCTTGCACCCCTCGAATTTTGGCCGCGCATCTACGGAACTCCGCGGTGTAATCCCTCACGGGCCTCGTACCTTGCTTGAGGGCTCGGATTGTGGCTTTAGCCGCCTTGTTGGAGTTCACGTCCTCGAATTGCTCTTTCATGGCCCACATGAAGGAATCGATTTCTCTCAGCTCCCGCCCATCCGCCTGATGAAGCCCGACATACCAGTCAGCGGCCGCTCCCTTCAGGTGGGATGCTATGACGTCCACCATACGGTCTTCACGTTGAAATAGGTGGCCCCAGGTTTCGATAAACCTCTCAGCTCGCACGAGGAAGAACGGGAACTTTTCTGGATCTCCATCAAAGTCTGCATCCAGGAGTTCCGCAGGCTTCGGTGGCAGGAACCCCCATGGACGAGGGGTGGCGGCCCCGGTGGTCCCTGCGGTCCTGGTCCCGGCGGTGGAGGTGGCACGTTCTGTTGATCTGGAGCGGGCCCTGGACGTTGGTCCTGGGGAGGTTGGTCTGGTGGTTCTTCCCGCCGTTGCCGCTCTCGCTCTTCCCGGATGCCCTCCGCGATCATCTGTGGGATGCGGGCGAGGGATTCATCCAAGAAACGCATCAGGCGGTCCTGGCTCGGTTCCCCACTCCACCTTCGCCTCCCCACGGCTCCCTCGAGGCTCTCGGAGTCTCGGCCGGTGTCTTCCAGGGTCCCGGCTGTAATCAGTCTACGGACCGATCGTTCGGGGTGGCTTCCCCCCATCGATGCTCGCGGGGTCCCAAACCACGTTTCATGGGTCTCTGCCAGGCCAGGGCTTTCACCCAGTCTCGTCTGCGTCCGACCCGGCTGGTCACCCCTCCATAGGCGGCCCCATATGGATCCCCGTAGGGTCCTCCGAGGTCGTACTCTGGACCCCACTTTCCCGGCACGAACGTGTCAGGGGTCTCTTTGGGTACTTCCTTCCCAGGAGGTTTCTTATCCTCTTTCTTTTCATCTTCAATCGGGAGAGTGTCTTCTTCACCGCTACTCATTTTGGAGCCGCGGGCTTTCGACCAGTCCCGTAGTTTTATGATGATTCTGAACAGTCAGAATGCCTAACTTAGTCAGCCAAACACCATGCCTTGTAGTTCAAACAAGAATAGCGTTTTATTGATAAGCTGCAATAGAAAGGTTACTGGAGCAGGTACATTGTTCAGAATAACTTGGTTACACAAAGCAGGCGGTTATACAGGGAAGGGGGTGAATGGGGACCCCCCCTTCTCCCAATCAGGGAATAACATGCGAATGGGAATCGAAAGTTACTACGCTAATGAAGTTCCCACCGCCCCCATTATTCTCAGCAAAGCTGCAGCTTTGAAAGCGATAGGAAAGCTCGCAGCTTGACTCCTCAAGGTCAGAATGTCCAGTCTACCAAAGATAGGGGTTGCCAGAGCCACATTCCATTCTCACACACCAGGCATAAATCAACACCCCCACGATCCCAACCTCCCGCCCGTCACGCCATCCTGGCGCCCATAGCCATCCTCCCCTCCCCTCCATCCATCATGGCAGGGCTACCTGGCAGGTGTCCCTTCCCCCCACAGGGCAAACCAACACATGTCAGATCACTCCGGGACTAGGCCAAATCTTATTCAGTGCAAACCTCAGCTGGGACAACCGAGGAAGGCTTGAAGAGGAAACAGCTCCCAACTGCCAGAACTTCCTAACTTCTCTGATCTGAGAGGTGGCCGTGGTAGCCCTTTTAGGAAGTCCCGATGCTGCTGCTGCCATCTTCGCCTCTCCCAGGAGCCCGGCAGCCTCCCAGTCTGCTTGCCCCAAGCGGCTTCTGACTCTCTCCCTCCGTGGGCGCTGCCTTGCAGGGATCGGGAAATGCGTCACTCTAGACTTGGCCCGCAGGAACGCACGCGTCATCCTGGCCTGTCGGGACAAAGAGAGGGGGCAGGCCGCCCTGGAGGAGATCTGCAGGGCCACCGGCAACCCCAGCGTGCGCCTCCGCCTCCTGGACGTCAGCTCCATGGCCTCAGTCCGAGATTTTGCCCGGCGGTTCCAGAAGGAGGAGAGCCGGCTGGACATCTTGGTCAATAACGCAGGAATCACAGGTGGGAAGGCAAAGGTGCCCCGGAGTGTCGGCGTTTGGCTGGAGGGGCCTCGCTGGGGCAGAGAGAGCCCTGGGGCAAGCCACGCTGAGCCAGGAGGCCCCTGCAGTGCCGGCCGTATCACAAGGGCTGCTCCAGGCCAGGCGGGCACAGGAGGTGTGGAGGTGTGGCTTGCCCACCACAATTGGCCAGGCCCTCAAAGGGCCCTCGCGTCCCTCTGGCCTGTGGCTCCCCTCTCTCCCTCCCTTCCTTCCAGTCTGTCTTTCTCCGGGTGAATTATCCCCACAGCACCCTGAACCAGCCCAGAGGGGGCCGGCCAGAGGGTGTGGTGCCGGCCCCGTGATGTGCCTGTCCAGAGGAGGGAGGCACCCTCAGCGGCCTCGGGGGGGGGGTCCAGTCTACAGCCCTGGTTTGTTAAGCTTCAGAGAATCACCTGACTGCTGCCCACGTTGGAAACAGGGTGCTGGGCGAGATGGACCCCTTTCCCTCCGCTCTAGCTGGGCTCTTCTCACACTCTTACTGGGATGAGGCCAAGGGGAACTGTCTCCTCCTAGGAAGGGAGGGCCACCAACCGCTCAGAGGGACAAGGCAGGGCTCACTGGTCTTTGCTTTGTTGGGTGGACTTACACCCTCCGTCTCAACAGCTGCTCTCATTCTGTCCTCCCAGCAGCCCAGGGAACTTCCAGGACACGAGTGGAGATTCCGCCCGGGGTGACCTAGGGAGAAGCAGTGCAGGCGCATGGGTACTGGGAAGGCCGGGCACCTGGACCTCCTGCCTCCCCCCTCCTCCTCCCAGGCCACTCCTCTGCCTTCTTCTCTCCCTCTCCAGGCCTGCCAGTGGCCCCCACTGCCGAAGACCTGGAACGGATGTTTGCCACCAATGTCCTGGGCCCCTTTCTGCTCACCAGCTTGCTTCTGGGTAAGGCAGCCTTCTCTTCGGGGCCCTGCCGGGGCCCCTGGTGGGACGGTCCTCACTGGGGGCGGAAGTCGGCCTTCAGTGGCCTCGAGGCAGAGCAAGGCCTCCCCTGGGGGCACACCCCTCGCCTTCCTGAACACCCCCTGGTTCTGGGAGCCGCTGGCCAAGAACAGCACTTAGCAAAGGTCAGCTGGGGGGGGGGGGCAGAGCGTGTGATATTTGCTGCAGTTCCTGGGCGAGGAGGGCTCTTTTTTCTAGGCCAGTTTTGGATATCTGGGGAAAGCACCACAGCTAGGAGTCCCTCAGCTAGTGGGACAGCCTGTTGCCCAGCCCCCATGCCCAGAACATTTGGGGGGGGGGGGGCAAGGGGCCAGTTTAGTACAGTGGAGCTGACTACATCACAGGGTGGTGGTTGTTCTGAGGGAAATACAGAGAAGAAGGAGAAGAAGAAGAGAGAAGAGTTTGGATTTATACCCCTTTGCCCTTCACTGCCCAAAGGCGTCTCAGAGCGGCTCACAAACTCTTTCCCTCCCCCTCCCCTCAACAGACACCCTGGGAGGCAGGTGGGGCTGAGAGAGCTCTGGCAGAAATGGTTGTTTTTCCAGAACAGCTTGCCCAAGGTCACCCAGCAGCTGCAAGTGGAGGAGTGGGGAATCTGAGAGGAGAGAGAGCAAAGACAGGAACTTCCTCTTGCACCTCCTTTCAGTCGCACCCGGCGGCAGCAAGCCAAGTGCGGGCTGAGATGTACTTCCCCTGGCACCGGGTGGTGAAGGCCAGTTTGGTGTCATGGTTAAGTGCGCGGACTCAAATCTGGGAGAACCGGGTTTGATTCCCCACTCCTCCACTTGCACCTGGCTGGATGACCTTGGGCAAGCCGTAGTTCTGACACAGCTGTTCTCTCAAGGACAGTTCTGGAAAGAGCTCTCTCAGCCCCACCGACCTCACAGGGTGCCTGTTGTGGGGAGGGGAAGGGAGAGGAGTTTGTAAGCCGCTCTGAGACTCCAAGTGAAGGGCGGGGGTATAAATCCAATCTCTTCTTCTTCTTCTTCTTCTTCTTCTTCTTCTTCTTCTTCTTCTTCTTCTTCTTCTTCTTCTTCTTCTTCTTCTTCTTCTTCTTCTTCTTCTTCTTCTTCTTCTTCTTCTTCTTCCCCCAGCAAGCCAGGCGGGTGCTTCATGGACAGGGGGAATGGGGGTGGCACGGCTGTTTGGGGAAGGTGCTGGGTGCTCATAGACACCCCCATGCCTATGGGCCCCCTATGAGCCCCCTATGGGCCCATGCCTATAAGTGGTAAGTTGATAAGAACTGCTGTTGCCACATGCTCAGACAAAGCAGTCTGTGGGAAACGGGTAGCTGTTATTGCGCAAAATCCGTTGTGTGTGAGCGATAAAGGAAGGTATTTTTCTGCAGAATCACAACTGTGATAGTAAATATTTTTTGCAAATATATCTTTATTGACTCATCGTCATTTTCGCCACGGATGTTTTGTTCCGTCTCCTCCCGTCATCTCTCACGTTTGGCTCCTTCTTTGCCGGGAAGGCGGCCACGTGTGGGCATACAGTGGACCACAGTGGCTAACAGGATGTGTTATTGTGGATATTGACACAGTAGTTAAAAAATATTATAATGTTGCTGTTTTTTAAAAGCATATTTAAAACTGCATTTAAAAGTATATGTATTATTCAAAAGTGTACGTATCATATAGGAGTTTACCTTTTCGTGTTAATGTTCTACACCTTTAAGAGAGAAGTATAACAACATGCAGCTTCAAGAGTTTGTTTTCAAAGTGAGAAGTGGAGAGCATTGTCAGTCTGTCATTAAAAGAAGGTGTTCAGCCAGATAGACAAGAATACTGAAATGCTGCTCCCTAATAGAGAGCTATGGGTCAACAACGTGAGACAGAGAACAAATGCCAGCCAATTTAAAGTAGGCTGTTGCCACATAAAAATTTTGGACTGGTTGCTACAGCTAGAAATTTCGCAGTTGGCTTGCTCCTATTCAAGGACTTGCAATGGAACTGAAAGTAAGTTTAAAACTATTCTAGCTAAAAATCATAACAAATACTATTCCATTCAGCTTCATGTCTTTTTCCACTCCTTATAACTGTGCTTTTTCTAGGAGAGATTGAATAAAGAAGAAAACAAATAAGAAGCTATACTGTTTTTAAAAAGAAACTAAGCCGAATCAAGAGGCTGACACCTTCCAACTTTATAAGACTACTCATGAGGAAGATTGGCAAAATGAGTGCAAAAACCGGCGTGCTCATCGAGGACTTGATGATGTTGGACTTTGCTTTGTTAATGTCAGAATTTTCTAACTGTATTGTAAGATTAATAGCTTCACAAATTGATGCTTATAGAATTATTAAATGTATCATTGTTAATTTTATCATAATGGTTCTTTGTTTGTTGGCATGAATCTGCACCCTGTGACGATCCCTTCTCTGGCTTCCTCCCCTGCCCTTACAGACACGGTAAAGGCCTCTGCCCCCGCGCGGATTGTTAACGTGTCTTCCTTCGTGCACTACAAGGGGGCCGTGAACATCAGGTTCCTGACCGGTGAGGAGTGGCCCAAAAGCTGCACCCAGGCCTACTACAGCTCCAAGCTGATGAATGTCGTCTTCACCATCGAGCTGGCCAGGCGGCTCCAGGGCACAGGTGAGTGCTGGGAGGCACGGAGGAAGCGTCAGTGCTGCGCCCCCCCGCCCCCCTTTGCCAAATGAGTGAAACAGTGGCTGAAGGGAAGTCGCAGTGTTGGGTCCCCACAGTATGTTCTGGGTCCAGGCACTCCCACCAGGCCAGAAGAGGAGGTCCCTCCCTTGCTAACTGCTAGTTCAGGGGTCCCCAAACTTTTGGAGCCTGCTGGCATCTTTGGAATTCCCACACAGGGTGGTGGGTGGGTGCAACCATCAAATGCTTGCCACAAAAAGAGGAGCCAAGTTCGGTGTAGTGGTTAGGAGTGCGGATTCTAATCTGGGAGAACCAGGTTTGATTCCCCACTCCTCCTCCACATGCAGCTTCTGGTGTGACCTAGGGCCAGTCACAAGTTCTCTCAGAGCTGTTCTCTCAGAGCATTCCCAGCCCCACCGACCTCACCGGGGGTGCCTGTTGTGGGGAGGGGAAGGGAAAGGAGATCGTAAGCCACTCTGAGACTCCTTTGGGTAGTGAAGGGCAAAGGGGCATAAATCCAGTCTCCTCCTCTCCAATCACACATTGTCAAGGTATGAAGAGGTAAGTCAAGCAGTAATTCTGCAAGGTGCCAGGTGGAAACTCTGCTTAACAAGAGGCCTTTTTAAATGAACGTGTCGTCCACACATGTTTTCTCGCTGACGTGCAGGTCACTGTCCATCACCCAAAATGAAGATCCTCGTGCTGCGGTGGCGGCAGCTGCTGTCAACAGAGTGGTTTTCAAATCTGCACAGTCAATCACATCTCCAGGGGCCAAACAGAAGCCCTGCTGGGCAAAAGCCCTGCCCAGAATCCCAGAAGAGCTGGGAGGGGCTACACAGAGGCCATCTAGTCCAGCCCCCTGCTCAGGGCAGGATCCGCCTAGAGCACCCCTGACAAGGGTTTGTCCAGACGCTGCCTGGGGACTCCCAGTGAGGGGTGGGGGGGGAGCTCACCACCTCCCCAGGCAGCCGATTCCTCTCTTGAAGAACTCTGACTGTCAAAAAGTTTTCCCTCCTATCCAGCCGGTACCTTCCTGCCCTTCATTTAGGCCCGTTCTTGCCAGTCCTCTCCTCTGCTGCCCACAGGAACAGCTCCCTGCCCTCCTCTAAGGGACACAGCCCTTCAGATACTTCCAGAGAGCTGTCCTGCCCCCCCCCCCCAACCTCCTCTTCTCCAGACTGAACCTTCCCAAGAAGTCCCTCCGCCTTTCCTCCTCGCAGGGCTTCTTGGCCTCCAGGCCCCCCCAATCATCCTCGTCCCTCTCCTCTGCACGTGCTCCATTCTGTCCACACCCTTTCGGAAGGGAGGCCTCCAGAACGGCTGGTGTGGCCTGACCAATCCAGTGTACAGTGGGACTGTCTCACATCCTGCAAATTGGACGTCATGCCTCTGCTGATGGACCCCAATATTGCATTCACCTTTTTTTGGCTGCCGAATCCCACTGGCTGCTCAGATGTGACTTCCGGTCCACCCGTCCCCCAAGATCTTGTTCACACGCACACACACGGCTACCCAGAAGTGTATCTGGCCGCACCCGCTTTCTGAAAAAACTCAGCAGGCGCCATACTGGTGATTCCTTTTCTAAGCTGAGTGACACGGGGGGAAGGGATGGAATTCTCCAGGACCCCCCCCACCCCCCTCGAAGCCTGGCTGGCCCTGTGCTGAAGGCTGGCCACAGTCATATCTCCAGGTACGATCACTGGAGAGGACAATGTCCCTCCGCTTTCTGTGCGGCGAGGCAGGACCTTCGATCCCAGGGCCTGTTGGCTGGCCGTTCTGAGAACAAGATCAGGTGATCAGCAAAATGGATCTGCCCCTCCTAAGGATGCAGCTGGGGGGGGTTTCTTTCTAGATATGCTGACCCCCCCCCCCGTGCTATCTATGCTGCCCAAAGAGGACTAAGGATGCTCTTTGCTCTCCAGGAGGCGGGGGACGTGGAGGGCAGTGGAAGGTGTGTGTATGTATGTGGGGGGGAAGGTTGGCCAGCCGAAGCATCATCCCAGCGGCCCCTCCTGGGCGGAGACCCCCACCCTCATTTCCCCTTAGCTGAGGAGCCCGGGAGGCAGGATCCCTTCAGCTGACAGGGACAGCGCCTGCTTGGAGAGAAATGGTTTTCCCTGCCCAAGACCCTTTCGGCAGAGGGAGGTAGACCCTTGCGTGACCCTGGAAGGAGGTTGACATCCCGGTTGGGACAGGCATCCCCGTGGTCCCCCGCCCTGCAACGTTCACAATGGCTGCCTCTGTACCTCGTGTCCCCCACCCAGGGGCTTCCCTGGAGAGGCCGGGGCCCCCGGCATCCTTGGCTCTGGAGGCTCCGGGAGAAGCGGCTGCCCTGGAGACTCACACTCGGGTTTCCCGGGACTATTCCCTGGGTGCGCCCCCACACACAGGGGAAGGCTGCCTGTTGCATGGGGGGAGAGCCCCTTATGTGCACAACCTTAAATCCCCCCCCTCAAGAGGGAGCCGCCCTGGCATGCATCCCGTCGCCTGCTTGCTCCAGGCCTTCAGTGACACGGGAGGCGATGGCAGGCGCAAGATCCGGACTGCCGTTGGCCGCATCCCCAGGGCCAGAGGAGGAGGAGGAGGAGGAGGAGGCGACCACGGCCTGGGGGATACGAGTCACCTCTTGAACTGGCCTGGCCTTGCCTGGGGAGGGGGGGGAGTGCTGCTGGAGGGAGGGAGGGAGGGAGGGAGGGAGGGAGGTGTGGGGCATCCTCCTCTAGCCCCAGGTCTCCCCTGACAGAGGGACCCTTTCTGGGGAGGGGCGGGGAGAAAAGGTGCTTCCTTGCCAAGGGGAGAGCTTTGCTGGGACGGGGGCGGCCCCTTCAGAAACCGAGCCTCTGGCCTCTTGGCCCTTGGCCGTCAGTTTAGGGATGCCCGCCTGCAGGCAGGACCCGGGGATCCCCTGGGATTGCAGCTCCTCTCCAGAGGACGGAGATCAGTTTGCCTCGAGGAAATGGGTGGCTTGGAGGGGGGGGGCTCTGTGGCACTGCCCCCCCACACTGCGGTCCCTGTCCTCCCCAGGCCCCGCCCCCAGATCTCCCAGCGTTCCCCCACCTTAGATCTGGCAACTCTGCTCCCTTCCTCCGCTGGTGGCCAGGAAGGACCCGGCGACCCTGTAATGTGCCCCTCACTCTTGTCCCTGCTGCCGTCGGGTGGTGCTGCTGGCTCTTCTCTGCCCCCGCCCCCTCTGGGACAGGGCGGTGCTTGGCACCGGGTGGTGAAAGCCTGCCTGCCTCCTCTTGCAGGGGTGACCGTCAATTGCCTGAACCCGGGAGTGGTCAAGACGAACATCATGAGCCGTTTCCACTGGGCGGTCCGCCTGCTATTCAGCCTCTGCGGCCTCTTTATGAAGGTGAGCTGGGTTAGTGCTGATTGGCCCCTGCCTACCTGCCCCCCCGAGAGGGTCCTTGCAGCAGGCAAAGCCAGGGCAGGTGGTGCCAGAGCACCCAGGGAGGGAGGGAGGGAGGGAGGGAGGGTGACCTCGGGGGAAGCTGAGCGTGGCTCTCTCCACCTGTCTCAGAGGCACAGGCACCCTCTTCTGGGTGGCACTGACCACCCCGTGGGTTTCTGGAATACCCCCAGCTGGTCAGCCTGCCAGCTGTCTGTGGCCACCTGGAACCCACCCCACTCCTGCCGCAGGGTTCTTGGGCCACCCTGGGGCAGGTCTGTCTCTGCCTCAGTGGCCCCGGGGGGGAAACAACAGCTCCGGAGCGTTCAGGGTCCCTGCCCCAGCCGAGTGCCCAGGCTGGTCTGGGTGGAGGGAGGGCGCAGTTTGGCTGACTTCTGCTCCCTGTCCCCTCCCCCAGTCCGCAGAAGAGGGTGCCACCAGCACGCTGTACTGTGCCGTCTCCAGGGAAGTCGAGGGTGTCACGGGCAAGTACTTTGACAGCGACTGCAGCCTGGTGCTGCCTTCGGACCATGCCCAAGATCCAGGCGTCGCCCGCAAGCTTTGGGATGCTTTGGAGCAGCTGACGGGCCTCGGGAATGGCGGGACCAAGTGAGGGCAGGAAGCCACCCCTCAGATATTCTTGTCGGCCCAACTGGCTCTCTCTTGGGCTCTACCAATTGGGGCTCCGGCTCCACCCTTTCTCCCCCAGGGGTAGGGCACCCCCCAGGGCCGTGGCAAACCCCCAGCGAGAAGCCTGCCTCTTTCACGGCTGCCACACCCTGAGTGGACGCTTTCCTTGAGCTTTCTGCTATGACCCCAAGTGTCAGGTAATCCTGCCATGAGATGGATGGGTGTGGAGGAGGTTGGATGGTCTGTAACTTTTCATGTCTGGAATGTGGGGAGGTGTGCAGGTTGTCCGGGCAACAGAGCAATTCACAGCCTGGGTTATCTGCTGGCGCCCAAATGGCCTTGGTCTCACAGATTTTGTTTTCTTCTTGTTTCTTCTGGAGGGGACAGCTCAGGCCGTTGGGTTATTTACCGCTTTACAAGTTTTGCACCTTGTTCCCGCACGTGGGCTTGCTAGTCATTGGTAGATTAAAGGGGGGGGGGGCAAGAATCAGGGGGTATAACTGTAGAGGCTTTTCCATAGTGCTTTATCTCTGACAAGGAATGGTTAATGTGCCTTTAGAACTGCTTTCAATAAACGCTATCTTCTTCATGAAGCCTGGTGTTTGACTGACTTTCTGAAGTGCCTGACAGATTGTCAGAGATCTCATCGATCGGGACTTGGCCTGACACCGCACCTCTCTCGCAGAGATGAGTGATGAGGAGAGAGCCAGCCCGACCCCAACATCCACTGCAGAGGAAGGGGTCCCTGTATCGTCTGTGCCGGTGACGACGGCAGCGGTTACCCTGGAGAACCCAGTCACCAGTGCCCCAGCACCCTGGGGTATGGAATACGACCTGGGAGGGTTCTTCGGAGAGGCTTATGGGGGGGCATTTGCCGGAGTGACGACCCGGCCATGAAAG
Organism: Gekko gecko; assembly: GCA_029375565.1. Classification (NCBI taxonomy): domain Eukaryota; kingdom Metazoa; phylum Chordata; class Lepidosauria; order Squamata; family Gekkonidae; genus Gekko; species Gekko gecko. The sequence continues at coordinate 127,728,828 of JAPDNY010000010.1, read as the reverse complement.
CGGCGAGACTGGGCCAAACCCCTGGCCGAGACGCATGAGACGTGGTTCCTCACCCCCCAGGCCTCGATCCAAGAAAGCCGATTTGAGCGCTCGATGTACTGCCTGAGTACGGCAGAAGGTGGGGAAGAAACCCACCCAGGAGCGCGAGAGTTGGAAGGGGCCGTGGGAGGCCGGAGATGGAGCGGAGACCCCAGTCAGGATCGACTGCTCCGCCTGATAGACGAATCCCTGTCGCGTATCCCAAAAATGATCTCGGATGGGATACGAGAGGAGATGGACAGAAGACAACCCCCAGGACCTCAGGGGCCCCCCGACCAAAGGCCTCCTCCGCCACCAGCAGGTCTGCCGCCTGGGGGTGTGCCGGGGCAACCCGGGGCACCTCCGCGGGGCCACCCGTTGGGCTGCCGGCGCCAAGGCTGCTGGGAGTACTGAGAGGCTGGGGCCCATTGCTACCTAACCCGGCTGATCTCCTGGATGCTACATACGACAGGATGCCAGAGAAGTTTTCATTCTTTCTGGTGAGGGCTGAGAAGTTCGTGGAGAACTGGGGCCACCTGTTTCCGAATGAAGAACGCATCGTGGATGCGATCGCGTCCCACCTGAAGGATGCTGCCACCGACTTGTACGTAGCCCTGCACCGAGAGGACGGGCGGGAGCTGAAGGAGGTCGATCCGTTCATGTGGGCGATGAAAGACCACTTTGAAGATGCCAATGCAAACAAGACGGCCCGAGCGTTTCTCTGCACCTTCCGTCAAGGGACGAAGACGGTGCTTGAGTACACCGAGGAATTCCGCCAGCAAGCCGCCAAGATCAGGGGGTGGCCGGATGGGATGCTAGCAGAGCAGTATTGGCTGGGCTTAAACCCGGAAATCCGCCGCACCGTCATGCGGGGTAGAGATCCAGAAACCCTGTCGGGGTGGATGAAGGAGGCTGCGGCAACCGAGACTCGCCTGTGGACCATCCGGCTGGATGACGCGGCTTCCTTAGGGAAGACTACCCCGCCAGCCACCACCCCACATAAGGGAAAATCTGCGACTGCTCCCCTGAAGCAGAAGGATGGCACCCGTGAGCTCCGGATGAAGCAGGGGCTATGCCTGAAATGCGGAGAACCGGGCCACTTCGCAGCCGGCTGCGCTGAAGCCGCACTGTCCCCGAGCACATCTAGAGGGACCAAGAAAAAGTTTGAGACCTCTACCCCGAAACCAGTGGCAAAACCCCACAGGGGGAGGGCTCTTCAAGCCGCCCCGCTGGGCGAGGAGACGGAGTCATCTGAGGAGGAAGCCACCGTGGTGGCGGGAAACGACAAGGACCTGCTGTGAACAGCGCTGAGCAGCAGGTCCCCGACTCCCAGGCGCTGAACCCGGTGAGCAAATCCTCTTCCCTCTTCTTTATGACTGTGACTCTAATGGACTCTGAGCTGCAAACCCATGTAAGGGTGCGGGCTCTCATAGACTCAGGGTGCGGGAGAGACATTATAAATCCCTCGTTAGTAACAGGGCTGGGAACCAAAGTGGTAAAGTTACCGGAACTCCTGATTTTCACCCAAATGGACAGCTCCACAATGAAGGAGCCTTGCAAATACGAGACTGTGCCCTTGCGCATGGGGGTGGGAAAGCACTGGGAAGTGAGAACGTTTGTCGTGACCTCTGCGACAAGGTTCCCTTTGGTCCTAGAGAGCCCGTGGTTCTTTGATCATGACCCGCACATACTGGGGGAAGCGGGGGTGGTCAATTTTATCTCTCCTCGCTGTGAAACTCATAATTGGAAAGACTTATGGGGCCCTATCCCCCTTGGAGTCACTTCTGTGCCAGTGGGTCTGGCGGAGGTTGAGAAAAACTCCATTCCCCGGGAGTATTGTGACTTGTCGGCGGTGTTTGAGGAGGAGGAGGCGGATGAATTACCCCCTCATAGGAACTCTGACTGTGCCATAGAACTGTTGCCTAACCAGAAACTCCCCAAAGGGAAACTACTCCATGAGCCCAGCTGAGAAAGTGGAGTTAACAAAATTCATTGATAAAAACCTGGAGCGGGGGTTTATTAGACCGGCTTCTTCACCTTGTGCCGCCCCTGTGTTGTTCAGGAAAAAGAAAGATGGGGGGTTGAGACTGTGCACGGACTACCGAGGCCTCAACGCGGTCTCGGCCACCAATGCCTACCCCCTACCGTTGATCAAAGGCTTGCTCGCAGCAGTGGCAGGGGGGAGAATTTTCTCTAAACTGGACTTGAGGGATGCATACTTTCGACTGCGTATCCGGGAAGAGGACGAGTATAAAACCGCCTTCAATACCCCACTCGGACAATTTGAATACCTGGTGATGCCGTTCGGCTTACAAGGGGCCCCCGGAGTCTTTTTTTTTTATATATATATAAACTCTCCTAAAGAGGAGAGAATTTTATTGCTTTTTATAAAAAGAAAAGGGGAGGGTATATAGTTGGGTTAAGAAAAGAATGGAGTGAGTTTTTTCTGTTAAAAAATTAGTTTTAGTTAGTATAGTTACAAATTTTGGCAACCACCACGGTTGGAAGTCCAAAATAACTCTGTTAGTAAAGTTAGTAAAGTCCATTGGGGTTAGTTATTAATCAGCTCCTTTCTGACGTTCCACGAACTATTTCTTTGGGTGTCTTCCTTTTATATCTCTCAAGTTGTAAGATGGGCCCTCTTTAGGCTTCTTGTCTCCCGCTCCAGCACCTCCCTCCTCCGGATCGCTGTCTTTTTCGCTGCTCGAATCAGTCCAAATTGCGAGTGCTGCATCTTCCTCTGTGCTGGCGTGTCTCTTCAGGAATTCTTGTGCTTTGAAGACGGAGTCTATCTTCTCTCTTTTATCGTTATATTTAAAAATTAGTCCTTCGGGAATGCACCATCTGTAGGTTACCTGATGTCTTTGTAAGAACGTGGTCAATCCTTTATATGCTTTTCTTTTCATACGGATTTCATAGGGAACATCTTTCAAAGTTCTGATGGTCTGCTCCCCAATTTTCAAGGGCACCGCTGAAACTGAACGCAGAATTTGATCTCTAGTACGCTGCTTAGTGAACTTGACAACCACTTCTGCTGGCAGATTATTTTTCTTTGTAAAAGCTGAATAGGCTCTATAGGCCATATCCATCTCTTCTTTCAATTCCAACACTTCTCTGCCAGTTAGGGGTGCCAAGGCATTCGCCAATATAGTTCTGAGATCCTCTTTTTCTTCTTCTTTAATGCCCTGAAAGTGGAGAGTCCGATTTGATTTTTCCATCTGTAACATTAGAATTCTTTTTTCTTGCATATCCTGATGTTTTTCTAATTTATTGACCTTTCTCTTTATTTTCTTGGTGTCTTCCGTTGAGACCAAACATTTTTGCGCAATCTCCTCCATCTTTTTTGTTGTTTCTGTTAACTGTTTTTGTTGACTGTTGAGAACACTTTCCATGTTACACAAAGTTTCGCTGATTTTCTGCATTTGATCCAGCAGAGGGCGCAGTGACTCGCTTTTCTGTTGATTGACAGCTAACTCCGGTGGGGGGGTGCTCAGACCGGAAGTACCTCCCCCCTTCTTTTCCAGTTTCTGCGGGACCTTTTTCAATGCCGACATCTTTTTAATTGTTTACTTTATCAAAGTTCGTGCCGCGTCACTCAGGAGACCAACAAACTCTTAATCTTCAATGCCACCCCAAAGGTATTTTCACCAACTCTTTTTTCCCTTTACCCCCCTCCGCTTTTCTTTTATAAGTCCCGTTCCTCAAGGGGGGGTAGAGATTCCTCCCTCCTCCAATCCGCTTATACGCTTGTGGGGGGTTTCCACTTTTCGCTTCAGAATAGATCTCCAACTCACGGTTCGATGCCAGTTCTTTCCGTTTGTCTTTAATGCAATCGCTTTATTCACTCCTGGGAGTCGGTGGCGTTGCTAAATCCCATTACGGGCACAATGCAGCGGGGCTGATTGGGGCGGGGAGAAAGCCTCAATTTCCCGGCTGTTTGCCGGCAAAGAGGCTACTCCCCAAGCGCCCCCGGTTTGGAACCTTTAACTAAGGCTCACTAGGGTCTTTCGCATATGCGAAGACCCCCCCTAACTGCGCGTGGGCTAACCATCTCCGGGAGCGTCCCGAGAGGTGGCCGCCATTCGCTTCGCCGAAACCGAAAGTCCTCGCCGAAACCGAAAGTCCAAGGGGCCCCCAGAGTTTTTATGAACTTAATTAATGAGGTGTTGCATAAGCATTTGTTCAAAGGGGTCCTTGTTTACCTTGATGATATATTGCTGTACTCCCCCGATAAGCAATCTCACGTTAAATTAGTGCGTGAGGTGCTCCAAATGTTGCACAAGCACAGGCTGTTTGCCAAGCTCTCTAAATGTGAGTTCCACCGGTCGGAGATCTCGTTCCTGGGCTATCGCATCTCCCAAAAGGGAATCGAGATGGACCCGGCCAAGGTACAAGACGTGGTGGGGTGGGAACCCCCCAAGACACGGAGGCAATTACAAGCATTCCTCGGGTTCGCGAACTTTTACAGATCGTTTTTGGCAAATTTTGTCCAAGTAGCCCTGCCCCTAACTGACCTTCTTAAGACTAAGGGGAAGGGTCCAGACAGCACTCAACCCGGGGCTAAGCTAGTGTGGACAGCCGAGTGCCAGGACGCGTTTGATCGGTTGAAAACGCTCTTCACCTCAGAGCCCTTTTTGGCACACCCGAATAAATTGAAAAAATTCATTGTACATGTTGATGCCTCAGATGTTGCTATGGGTGGGGCCATTCTGCAGGAGGGGGAGGATGGGAAATTACACCCCCTGGCTTATGTATCAAAAAAGTTCAATGACACCGAAAGGAACTGGTCTGTGTGGGAGAAAGAAGCAGGTTCTATTAAGTTGGCCCTCTCCACCTGGAGACACTGGCTAGAAGGGGCCCGAGTGCCGTTCGAGGTGTGGACAGATCATAAAAACCTCGAACTGTTGCGTTCGCCACAGAGTCTAAATGCAAAGCAACTCTGTTGGGCTGATTTTTTCTCTAAGTTTGATTTCACGTTGCACCATTTCCCAGGGAAGGCGAATTCGCTAGCTGACGCCTTGTCCCGCCTTCCCCAACACGACAGCAAGCAGGAGGAGGTACGGGATTCAGTATTCACGCCTTCCCAACTGGGCGGGATGGTGGTGACGCGGAGCCAAGCCAAGCAACCGCCTAACCCCCCCCCCTTCCTGGGAACAGAAACTCGCATCCACCCTTTCCGACGCTGACCGTGCCTCCTTGGAAAAGGAGGAGGGGATGACCCAGGATGGCAGGGGCTGCTGGTGGAAGAATGGGAAAGCTTTTGTGCCACTCGCTCTCTGGGGGGAAATAATGGAGTGGGCGCACGGAACGAAGCTGGCGGGACATACCGGCTTTGTTAAATCGCTCCAACTTTTGCAAAGACAGTTTTGGTGGCCAGGCATGAGAAAAGATCTCTCAATGTTTGTACAATCTTGTCAAGTGTGTTTAATGAGTAAACCCCGCCCCGGGAAACCACCAAGACTATTGCAACCTCTACCGACCCCCAGCCGACCCTGGGAAGTCATATCAATGGACTTTATAACAGACCTACCCCCTAGTGGGGGGAAAACTGTGATCTGGGTGGTGGTGGATCTCTTTTCTAAGCAAGCTCACTTTGTGCTGTTTAAGATAATTCTGTCGGCAAAGAAGCTTGCAAAAGCATTTTTACACCACATCGTAAGACTCCATACCCTCCCTGTCAAGGTGGCCTCCGATAGAGGGTCCCAGTTCGTCTCGCATTTCTGGGGGAGCTGATGACACTGCTGGGGGTGGAGAGGGCGGTTAGCAGTGCGTATCACCCAGAGACAGATGGTCAAACTGAGCGGGTTAACCAAACGCTTGAACAATACCTCCGGTGTTTCACTAATTTCCAACAAGAAGACTGGGAATCTTTATTGCCTTTGGCGGAATTCTGCTACAATAACATGTCCCATGCTTCTATGGGGGTCTCCCCGTTCATGGCGGTGCACGGCTACGAGGCTCCTCCCCTGCCATTCTTGGCGTGACCTACTTTACCAGCTGGGGAGGCTGGTGACTGGTGTAAACGGCTGCGAGATGCTTGGCCTATTTTAGCTCGAACCCTAGAGGATGCTAAATCTGCCAGTTCAGACCCTCATCAGCCGGTACTTAAAGACGGGATTCTTTCATTCCGGTAGGCACGGCCTGACACACGACCTGCATTGACCTCCCGTTGTCACAGTGTTACCCACTCACTCACACTGTTTGTGGAGATGCCCCTGAAGGTCTCCATCCTTGGTTTTCGCCATCCTGAATAATCCCTTGTCATTTGGAAACCTGGCCACTACACCGCTCACCCCCAGATCCAGATCAATGAGGAACAAATTAACGAGCACACCAGCTCCAGTGCTGACCCCTGTGCCGCCCCACTGGCTGACTTCCCTCCACTGTGAGGGCTGTTCACTGATTCTTACTCTTTGCCTCCCGCCGTTTACCCACTTTTTATTCCATAAGAGAACCCGCCCTCTTATCCCATGACTACTAAGGTGACTCGGGAGTCTTTGGTGAGGTACCCTGCCAAAAGTCTTTTGAAAGTATATACTGTCAAAGGTAAGAGGAATAAATGCCATATAGCAGTAAACCAGGGAGATAAAAAGAGCACGCAAGCTGAAAGAAGCAGATCCGGGTATGCCGAAACAGTTTACTTTCCACTAAATGTCTTTTGCAATAAAACCGTTGGACGTGCCTTCCTGAACGCCTAAAGCAAAGGCACCGTCCTCGTCCACACCCACTCCCAGAGCGGGTCAGGAGCAATGCCCTTGAGTCTTCTTGTGAGCAAGAACCCTGCATTGTGAGCTCCTGGCATTAAACTGGTGAGCGAGCGATTTGGCTACTCCATAAATTAGTTTGCTCCAGAGCCATCCTGACTGAGCTAAGACAAAAATGAATGAACTGGAGGCTAAAAAACTGTGAGCTAGCTCGCACTCACTCAGCTCAGAGGGAACGCTGGTCAGGAGGGGAACATGATCTCAGCCAGAGGTTTACGTGGCACAGGAGGTAAAATGGACCACTGCCCTACCCCCCCACCCCCCGCTAGCCGATTCTGCATCTCTGGGGAAGCTCTCCGCTTCCTCCATATAAGGAAGGAACAAAACTCATATAGTTGCTGTAGATTTTCTGGGCTGGGTGGCTGTGGTCTTGGCATTGTAGGACCTGACGTTTGGCCAGTATGTGACTGCCAGCTGCTGGCAAAACTTCAGGTCCTACAGTGCCAAGACCAGGGCCACCCAACCCAGAAAATCTACAGCAGCTAATGAACTCCGGCTGTGAAAGCCTTCGACAACAAATAAAACTCATATATTTTGACCACCAAATCTGTAAAAATTATTTTACAACCAGATTGAGGTGAGAGGAAGTTTGACTAAAATGTCTCATCTTCCAGAGAAAGCAAAAATTAATCGGATAGTTAGGACTAGATAGGAAGATTTGGGAATTTCTATTCCATTACAGCAAAGGGGAAAATCATTGAGAGGAATGTCTAGAGTACTGGAGGTGTTCTTTTGCTGGCATCTCATGATGGTCACATTGGCTGAAATTTCTAGACCAGGGGTGCCAAACGTAAGGCCCGGGGGCCGGAACCGGCCCGTCCAGGGCTCTTGTGTGGCCCGTGAGCAAGTAGCGCAATGGGAGGGGACAGGAGACTCCGACTGTGGCTCCAGCACGGCGGAACCGCCTCATCTGCAGCAGTCGAGCAGCGAGGGAGCGTCTGCCCAGTGCGGCACCACTTACTCTCCAGTCGGCCCATGTGGGTTTTCCTCTGCACCCCCCTCCCAGCCCAGGGGGCCTTGCAGTGAGGATGCAGCAGCTCAGAGATTACCTGTTGCTGTCCTTTATACAGTTTCTCTCTCTGGTACCCGGCATTATATTTTATGGCACACATGGCCTGGCCCGACAAAATGACATTTATGTCAGATCCGGCCCTCGTAAGAAATGAGTTCCGACACCCCTGCTCTAGACCATCAGATAGTTGTTGAAAATGTGATAACGAAAGGAGGACTTTGTAACTCTTATGGTGGAATTGTGATTTAATTTTTAACCTGTGGACTTTAGCTCATAAAGCAATCATAAGGATACTAGGATATGTTTTTGAATTGACTTCCCAACTTTACTTGCTTAGTCTTATTTTTGGAAATATACAGCAGAAAAATGTAGCTCGGGGAAAAAAATGAATTATTGCAGCCAGAATGGGGCTAGCAGGAGTATGGAGACAAACAAAAGATACCAACAGAGTATCAATGGCTAATGAAGATTTGGCATGTGGTGATTGTGGATAAGATTATGATATTTAAATAAATGTGGTCTTGAAAATTTTGGTCCAGTGAAAATTTGCAGATGTCTGGCTACCTTTTATTAAATACTGGAATTGTCAGTATCCTACCCCTAATGTGAAAGCAGAGACGATACGGTGTATCTAGGATAGGTCAATTAATGATACCATTAGTTAAGATAGGTGTTAGCCAAATTGCTCTATTTTAAATATAGCAATTGGTTTATTATTATTATTATCTATCCCTTGTGGCTAATAGCCACTGAAGGACTTCTGCTCCATATGTTTATCTAATTCCCTCTTGAAACTGTCCATGCTTGTAGCTGCCACCACCTCCTCTGGCAGTGAATTCCATATGTTAATCATTCTTTGGACTTCCTTTTATCTGTTCTAACTCAACTGCTCAGCAATTTCATGGAGTGCCCACGAGTTCTTGTACTGTGAGAAAGGGAGAAAAGTACTTCTTTCTCGACCTGCTCTATCCCAGGCATAATCCTATAAACCTCGATCATGTCACCCCTCAGCTGTCGTTTCTCCAAGCTAAAGAGCCCCAAGCGCCTCAACCTTTCTTCATAGGGAAGGTGTTCCAACCCTTTTATCATTCTAGTTGCCCTTCTCTGCACTTTTCCCAATGCTATAATATCCTTTTTGAGGTGTAATAGAGTCCAGTGGGAGTTAGAAACTGTTTTCCAAGTTTGATTGCCAAGAAGAGAAGGCTTAGTTAATTTTTTGGGGTTAGAGGTTACATACAAAGGATAAAAGGCCTTATTTCAGCTATATTGACTTACAGATCTGGAAATCTAAAAGCTACACAAGTGACTCAATCTGCTGTTATTTGCCTTAGTTTCCTCATGTATAATGTCTATGAATGTATGTATATGATGTTTTATTGAAAGTAAAAAAGATTGCACGGAAAGAACAGAACCACTGTCCCTTTGACCCCAGACATTGATTGCAGTCAGTACACTGAAACATCATGTTTAATGGTGTCAAATGTGAAGTCTAGCAATATCAACAGGAACAGAGTACTCTCTATCCCGCCCTAGCTGGAGATAAGTTCAGTGTTGTTGCAGTCCCAGATCTGGGCCTGAAGCCAAGGGCAGGGGTTGAAGAGAGAAATGCCAGCCCCTCGCCGTGTCGCAACCTGCTCGATCGCCTGCCCAGGAAGGGCTGGCAGGTCTCAGAGCTGCCCACAGGCCTTCTTGCCTTAAGACAGGCCTCATTGCGGTTTCTTTTTTGAATGCGAAGGAGATTGGATTTATACCCCGCCCTTCACTACCCAAAGGAGTCTCCGAGCGGCTTACAAACTCCTTTGATTCCCTACTCCTCCACTTGCACCTGCTGGTGTGAACTTGGGTCAGTCACAAGCTCTGGCACAGCTGTTCTTGAAAAAGAGCAGTTGCTGTCAGAGTTCTCTCAGCCCCACCTACCTCTGTTATGGGGAAGGGAAGGGAAAGGAGTTTGTAAGCCGCTCTGAGACTCCGAGTGAAGGGCGGGGTATAAATCCAACCTCTTCTCTTCTTCTTCTTCCCTTCCCCACAACAGACACCCTGGGAGGTAGGTGGGGCTGAGAGAGCTCTGACAGCAACTGCTCTTACTCAAGGACAGCTGTGCCAGAACTATGGCTTGCCCAAGGTCATCCAGCAGGTGCAAGTGGAGGAGTGGGAATCAAGCCCAGTTCTCCCAGATTAAGAGTCCGCCCACGTAACCACTACCCCGAACTGGCTCTCCTGTAAGGAAACTACTCCTGTATGAGGGACATATTGATGATCTCCAGAAGTTTTAGCGCCTTCTCCTAGCATTATTTTAACTGCCAGGAAAGGCCAGGCAAGTGCCCAGGAGACAGAAAGTGGCCTTCACAGCGCAAAGCAGGCTGTCGACATCAGGAGACCAGTCTGAAATCAGCCAAAGATCTCGGTCGAGATCCCCACTGGGGCCCTCAGCATCAGATCAACCTTCAGACTTGGCATCTAAGCGGGACTGGAAAAGAGACACTTTCCTGGTGAGGAATAAAAGTTGCTGAAGCCTAAATTGGGACTGGCCTGGTTGACAGCAGGGCCCCCCCCCGACACACCCAAGAGTGATTTTGCTGGCTGAGAGTCTGTCCAGGCGACAGCAGCCCTCCCTTGATGGGACGCTGACGGGCCTTCCAAGGGGCCGTAATGTCCGTTTTGTCAGATTCAGCACCAGTTTTCTGCCACTCGAGCTCCAGCCAACCCCTCAGCCTTTCAGTGGGCCCAGCTCCCTAGGGCCTGAGGGGCCAGAGCCCTCCTGGGCGTCACTTTTACCCTGCAGACAAACACTCCAGGCCACCACAGGGGCCTCCACCCACGATTCCAGCATCCCCGGGGCCACCTGGCAACCCAAGAGGATCCATCACTTTCGGGGGGGGCAGGGGGCACAGCCGCCTCCAGCCCTTGGCGAGGGAGAGGTTGGCACCACGACAGGAAACAGAAATACTTAGAACATCCAGTATTGTTATATCAAAATATTCCTGCTTGTGGCACATCTGTATGAAACTCCCACTGTGTAGATTTATGGCAGGAGCCCCCTATCCTCTCGGGGGCGCGGTGGGTTAGAACTTACTGAACTCCAGAAGAGATCTGGCCAGCACAGAAGAGAGTGAAGCTACTGCTTCTCATGGACTGGATACCAGTCCTCTACTAAGGCAGCCTAGTATTATACCCGCCTCTTTTGCTGCAGTGCCACACTGCCAACTCTTATGATCTGCTGTAGTCCCTTTTCACATGCCAAGGAAGATGTACCCATCGTAGACCTCAGCATTTGGGTCTGTGTTTCCCTCTGCTGAATTCCATGTTGTTGGTTTCAGCCCCCCACTCCAGCTTGGCAAGGCCATTCCAATTTCCTTTCTCTTTGCTGAGGTGTTAGCTAACCCCAGGCCCCAGCTGTGTCGCCTGCAGACTTCTGGAGGGCTCTCTCCGTCCCTGTGTCCGAGGTCACCGATAAGCATGCTGAAGAGGTGGGGGCCCAGGACGGGGCACGGCCGTTGGGCAATGCTCTCTGTTCTGTGGCCAGCTGTGACTCCACGGGGGGACGGGGGACTCTCGTCATACCCGCACTGAGCCAGGCTGCCCACCAAAACCTCCTAGGGGGCGCTGCCAGACGCCTTGTTGAATTCCAGAAGCTTCTCATGAAGCACGGGGGCTTGTGCCCCAATCAAAACCAATGACTGATCTGGGAGGATTTATTTTAATTCATTCATTTTATTTATCAAAACATTTCTATATCCCACCTTTCCTCTTGGTTCGAGGTGGCTTACAATAATAGTAAAAACATCCCCACCTAAAAACAAAAGATGAAATGGAAAGTCCCAAATCTTCTCCCCCCTCCCTCCTTTAAAAAAATACCTGCCATTCGACACCCCCTCCCCAAAGGCCCTGGCAAAGAGGCAGGCCTGGCGGGGCTTCCTGAGGATCTTGAGGGAGGCCCCCCCCCCGAGCCGAAGCCACGATGGAAAAGGCCCGGGCTCTGGTCGATGCCAGACGCGCCCCCCCCCCCAGTGGAGGGTAGCCCCCGAGGGCTGCCTGGTGACTGTAGCTGCCATTCAGACACACGGAAAGAGACTTTCCATTGGACAGGTTGGTCCCAAGCGGAGGAGGGCTTCAAAGGTCATAACCCGCACCTTGAACTTTGAAACAGGACATCAGCCAATGTGGCTGTTTCAAAATGGACAGCGTATGTTCCCAGGGGCTCACATAGAGCACATTAAAGTGATCCAACCACACCATCATCCTTCAGAGAGCCAGTTTGGTGTCGTGGTTAACTGCGTGGACTCTAATCCGGGAGAACCGGGTTTGATTCCCCACTCCTCCTCCACTCACAGCCGCTGATGTGACCTTGGGCAAGCCATAGTTCTGACAAAAGCTGTTCTTGAAAAAAGAGCAGTTTCTGTCAGAGCTCTCTCAGCCCTACCTGCCTCACAGGGTGTCTGTTGTGGGGAAGGGAAGGAGTTTTTGAGCTGCTGAGACTCCGAGCGAAGGGCGGGGTAGAAATCCAGTCTTTCCTTTTCCATTCCACTGTGCTAGTTTGAGCCCCACATTCTGTCCTGAAGGGAAACCACCTGCACCAACCTGGGTTCATGAAGACAGGCTGTGCCTGGGCCCTGGCCCAAGGAGGAGAAGAAGAAGAAGAAGAAGAGATTGGATTTATACTCCTTGTCCTTCACTTGGGAGTCTCAGAGCGGCTTACAAACTCCTTTCCCTTCCCCTCCCCACAACAGACACCCTGGGAGGTAGGCGGGGCTGAGAGAGCTCTGACACAAACTGCTCTTTCAGGAACAGCTGTGCCAGAGCTTGTGACTGACCCAAGGTCACACCAGCAGGTGTGAGTGGAGGAGGGGGAGAACCAAACCCAGTTCTCCCAGATTAGAGTCCGCGCTCTTAACCACGACACCAAACTGGCTCCCAGAGTTGCCCCTCCGCCCAGAGGTGAGGCAGGTCAGGCGGGCGGGCTTCTCAGTCCCAGGCGATGCCCACGTCCAGCCCCTGCTGGCTGACCACCCGGAGCAACTCTGAGTGGTGCCTGCGGTGGATGCCCGGGCAGCCCTCCAGGGCAACGTGGCTCAGCTGATTGTCTGAGGCCAGCAGCCGGTGGATGGTGCCGGGAGAGACGTCACTCTGGGAGAGCGAGAGCCTCTGCAGGTCCCTCAAGGCCGCCCCCGGGGGCTCCAGCGCCCTCGCAAAGACCTCGTCCAAGGAGAAAGGCAGGCAGACCAAGGCCAAGGTCTCCAGGCGTGGGGAGTGCCGCAGCAGGGACGCGAGGCTCGCTTGCAGCACCACGGCCTTGGGGGGAGACGAGGAGCAGTCGCAGGGGGCGAGGAGCAGGCTGAAGGCCCGCAGCCGGGGGAGCTCCAGAGGCCTGAGGCTGGCGGCCCTCTGCAAGGCCCCCTCCTCACCCACTGGCTGCCGCCCCTCGGCCCCCCAGGCCACCGGAGGGGTGAGGGAAGCGCTAAACGTCCGGAGAGCTGGGCAGCAGCTCAGCAGGGTGTGGAAGGTCAGCTCCTCTTCCAAGGAGAAGCCGCCCAGCGAGAGGGAGTGGAGCTGTGTCCCAAGGCCCACCAGCTCCGGCAGAAGCTCCCCCAGGCCGCTGTTTCCCTCGCAGTCCAGAGTCAAGCGGGTGAGGGTCTTCCACGACCGGAATCCGTGAGCCAAGCCGGGGCTCTCGCCCAGGAGCACCACCACCTCCTCCAAGTCCGGACACGTGGCAGCGACAGCGGGCAAGAGGGGCTCCCTCACCTCGGCCAGGTACTTGAGGGGCAGCGTGGTCCGGCAGCGCTCCTGGGCAGGCCCCCTGCCCCCCGCCAGCTCCTCCAGGGAGGGAAACCCCGGGGCGAGCGGAGCCCCGTCAAGCTGCTGGGTGTGGATCAGGGTAACCGCCTCGGAGGCCAGGTGGTGGCCCAAGGACTTCAAGCCAGGCAGAGCCAGCAGCAGGAAGGCCAGAGCCCGGACCAGGTCCTGGCTGCCCGCTGGGGGCTCCAGCCCTTCCGCCCACAGCACCTGCAGCCTCGGGCAGCAGAAGGACCCCGCGCAGGGATCGTAGGCCAGGTGGAGGAGGGAGGCCGCAGACAGCCGCTTGCAGTTCGAGACGGCCAGCTCGCGGAGGCGCCCGCAGGTGCTGCCCACAGCCGACAAGACCCGGGTGTCACACTGCGTTTCGGACAGGCCCAGCTTGGTGAGGCCCGGCAGGCCTTCCAGCAGGTCCACCAGGACGGCCGAGGGATCCGGCTGCAGCCGTGAAAATCCAGGGAGGACAGGCTCTGCCCAGGCACCGGGAAGGGAAGGCAGAGAGACAGCGTCAGTGAAGAAACAGAACGTTTATCCATGGGGGGGGGATGACACGATGCGTGTGCGAGGGAGAGACAGGAGGCGGAAGCCCGGCTCAGCACCTGAGAAGTGCAACGAAACCAGTTCTCCACACAGGCAGCATTGAAATTTATTTACTTATTTATTGTCAAATTTGTACCCCACCCTTCCTGCAAAGCAGGCTCAGGGCAGTGTCTAGAAAGCTCAGAAGACAGACCTGGGCAAACCAGGAAGTGCTGCCCATTCACACATCCCGGGGCTTGGCCTTGTCAAGAGAGAGCAGTGGGGAACACCCGGAAAAGGAGGAGTGGATGGAGAAACTTGAGGAAGGCCATGTCTTAGATAAACCCCTCTCCCCCAGGGGGTTCCAAGCAGCAAGCGTTTGACACATTAAGGAAGAGGGGAAGGCCTCCCCCCAAGAGAGGGCCAGGTGCAGACACCGCAGAGCGACCCAGGGGCCTCAAGCGAGTGAGTCAAGCCACAAGCACGGGAGAGGCAGCATGAGGGGCCCGGCCCGGCCCGGCCCGCCCCCCTCACCTTGCAGCGCACGGAGACGATCTGGGCGATGGCGGTGCTGACCAGGTGGGGGCAGGTGCGCAGGCTCAGCTCGGTCAGGTGGGGCACCAGCAGCAGGTGGAGCATGGGCCGGGTCAGGCGGCGGCTCTCCCCCATCAGCTGCAGCAGCTCCTGGATCAGGGACCCGGCTGGAGGGGGGCGGGGAGGGGAGGGGGATGAGCGGCGGGGGGAGGGGGGGCTCACCCTCCGCCCGGACCCCCTAGCCGGCGGCCTCCTGCTGCCCCGGGGCAGGGACAGGGCGGGCGCTCCCTTCCTCCTCCTCCGCTGCTGCCGGGGACGGGCCGGGGCCGGGGGCGAGCCGCGTCCGCCGGGCCTGGGGGGGGAGGAGGAGGAGGAGGAGGGGGGTTTCTCTCGGCTGCCCCCTCCCCCCGGGGACAGAAACCTCCGGCTCCCGCCCCCCCCGCCCCCCCGCCGAAGGGCGCCCGCTCGGACGGAGGCAGCCCCGGAGCCCGGCCGCGGTGTGCGCGCGGGGGGGGGGTGTCTCTCTCTCTCACCCACCCAGGAGCTCGAAGGGCCCGAGGAGGTAGCGGAAGGGCGGCTCGTCCGGGTAGCGCTCGGCGTAGTCCTTGGCCCAGAGGCCCTGCATGTGCGCCGCCACGTTCTCCAGGCACAGCCGCTCCAGCGCCCGCACCCCCCGACGCCGCGGCATCGCGCCCCGGCTCCCCTTCGCCCTCCGGCTGGGCGCGGCGGCGGCGGCGGTGGCGGCCTCGACTTCCTGCTGGGCGCGGCGGCGGCGGTGGGCGGAGTCAGCCGGGCGCCCGCCCCGCCCCGCCCCGCCCCGCCCCGCCCCGCCCCGCCCCGCCCTCCAGCCCGCGGAACTCCCCGCCACAGGGCCAGGCGCCCCGGCCCCGCTACCAGACTGGGCGGCGGCCCGCGCGGCGACGGGGCTCGGTGGAGCCTCCCGCCCAGGGGCACTCTACCCGCCCGGGAGGGGAGGGAGCCGGGACGCAGCCCCGCCCCGCCCCGAGGAGCGCCGCCCCCTCCCCCTCCCTTCCCCCTCCCCCTCCCTGCTTGGGCGGCGCCTGCGCGCGGGCCGGCAGCGAAGGACCCTCGTGGCGGGGCTGCCCGTTGTACTGCCTGAGCCGAGCGACCCGCGGCCAGCTTGGGCCGCCGGGACGGGCGCTGCGCGGACAGCCCGGGCGGAGGGGGCCCCTTCCCGACTGGGCAGGCGCGGCGGGTGCAGGGCGGCGGCGGCGGCGGCGGGACCCGGCCGGTGAGTGCGCGGCGGGGGGGGGGGGTGCGCGCGCGAGGCGGGGCCCACCCCGCAGGGCGGTTGTTGGGGTGGCCGGGGGGGGGGCAGCCCGAAATGCCTGGCCTGGCTTGGCCGGGACCCTGGGCGCCGCCGCCCTCCCTCCCTCCTCCCCCTCTGGGGGTGGGGGGCGTCCCTTTCCCGGGTCGGGGCGCGGCGGGTTCCTCGCCGGGGGGAACGAGACTGGACTCCCCCCCTCCCCCCGCCCGGGCGCCCGCTGAGAGTCCAGTGTTCCCTCTACGCCGAGCTTAGTGTGAGCCAGCCCACCGTTTTTCAGCCCCCGGCTCACACATTTCTGTCTTGACCCGGGAAGGGAGGGGGCTCCACAGCAAACTGATTTATGCGGCAGCCAAAGGGCTCGCTCACAGCTTTCCTGCCAGGAGCTCACAAGGCAGAACTTTTGCTCGCAGCTCAGAGGCCGCATTGCTTGGGAGCAGTGCTCCCTCTAGGCTGAGCGACTGTGAGCTAGGTCACCGCTTTTCAGCCTCTGGTGCACAGATTTCTGCCTCGGCTCAGGAAGGACGCTTCCACAGCAAACGGATTTATGCAGCAGCCAAACCCCTCGCCCCCAACTTCAGTGCCAGTGGCTCACAAAGTAGAATTTTTGCTTAGGAGACCCCACCGCTTAGAGGGCGCCTTGGCTGGGATGGAGGAGTCGCCCCGTCCTTTCAGTGCCTCCCCGCTGGCCGCTTCCCGCCCAGGAGGCCGGGTGCTGGCGCTGAGTTCAGATCCTCCCAACGAGGCTCCTTTCAAGAGAGTTGCGTTTGAAGCCCAGGAATCAGCCCCACTTTGGGGGAGTGGCCTCCCTGTGTCAGAGATGCTGGACCTCCCTTGACCCCATCTGCTCTGCCCGGCAACGTGGAGGGAAGGGCTGGGGCAACCAGCTGGCCCCTGTACGAGCCCAGATGCTGGCCTAGGAGGACGGATGCACACTAGACTGGCCCAGCAGGGCTCTTCTGCTGCCCTCACGGACCAAATCCTGCTGATGGGTCATGCATCCAGCCCTGCCTTGGCTGGCTGGCTGCACTTCGGCTCGGATGACTCCATCGGGCTCCACCCTGCATGGCGGTCTTGTTTGGTGGCTCCCTCTGGGGGTGGAGGCAGTGAGATTCCTTTGTGCCCTTCAGGCCCACAGTCAGAACTGAGGTGGCTTCAGTGGCCCTGCTGTACAGCTGGGTGGGAGGGGGACGTCCCGGTTGGTGCTCTCAGATTCGCCAGAGACTTTCGACACACTTGGCCTCTTTATTCTTAGCTAAGTTGACTTAAGGGGAGCACTTCCTGGGCACTGGCGTTTCCACTGGAGAAGCCGAATGACGGGGTGGGGTGGGGTTAGTCTTGTGGAGTGCCTCGGGGCTCCACCCTCTCACTCGTGCTCCTCAGTATTTTACATGATGCTGCTTATTATCCAAGCCACCAGATGCCTCTGTTCAGCTCTGAACCACTGCTTTGAGGCTGTGGCCGTGGCTGAAGCAGAACAAGCTGGAATCAGAGGAGGGCCCTGTTGCCGACTGAGAAGGCTGAGGCTTTGGAGAGACCGGGTCCTCTTGCAGAGGTGAAGTGGAGCTGGCGTGTTATTTGCAGAGCTCCAGGGGTGCTGCTCAGTGCCTTCTCTTGGCTTTCCCTGGCTTGCCAGCTCCCTCCTTTCCTTGGATCAGCCAGTCTGGACACGCTAACCCAGGGCTTCTGTAACCTCGAGGATGGATTGCTGTGATGCTCTGTGCAACCCAAAAGCTGCAGCGGGGTCTGAAGGCAGCCGTCCACTTGTTGGTGGGATTCTATAGCCAATGGGAACATATCCCAACTGCATTTAAAGCAGCTATGCCGGCTACCAGTTTGTTTCAGAGAAGAACTCTAGGTGCTGCTCATGACCTTTAAAAGCCCTTCATAGGAGGCACATAGCTAAAGGAGCATTGCCCCGTAGGCCCCTGTGCGCCAATTCTGTCTGCACCTGTGGCTTGGATGGCGCTTTATTTGATCTCCTCTAATGTGTGGAACTGTGTTTAGAGGATCAGTTGAACGGCTGTTAAAGAATTCCGTTTGCTTGCCTGTCACAGAATCCCGTTTGCTTCTGGTCTGGACAGCAGGCCAGTGCCGGAGGGAAAGGCTGCGGTTCTGAGCGGAGCCCAAACTGCCTCTTCTGTTGCACTCCCTGTCTCCAGGGAGGTTTAGTATTATTTAGGCAGTGAACTTTGTGGGGCAGGGCCCACTTCTTTTGTCTTGCCTTTGCATAGCAGTGCCCACATGCGTGGAAATCACCAGCTTCCCCTTTTCCAGGAGCGTGACTTTGCCATTCACGGATCCACTGGAATGTGGTTCTGTTGGGTTGGCCAGTTACACAGATCCACGGTGGGTGTTCAAAGCAGATGTCATGGATCTTCATTTCTAATTATATGAATGCCTCCTCAGAGTTTGTTTCTAGCAGAGAAACATCCCTTACCAGTCTATTTGCTGCCTCTCCCCCAAAATCCAGTGGAACGCAATTTCAGAGGTGCTCAGAGATGTCCCAGAACCGCAGCAGGCTTTTTCTGTGCATGTCCGTGGCACTCAGGGGCACTGGTGCTGCTGGCTGGGTGGCTTCGAATTGACCTGCAGGCCTCAGTTTCTCCTGCTTTGAAAGAGGCAGCCGAATGACATCCCTGGCATGCCGCTGCCGCTGCTTTGTTTTTGTCGGATGGCGATGGTGGGTGGCTCTGGGCGCCCACGTGTGAAAGCGAGGAGTTCTGGCACTGCATAATAACTAGCCCATCAGTGGAGCTGAAGACGTTCTCTTCCCCAGTGCCTGGAGAACCAGGGTGAGAATGCAGTGCAAAGTTAAACTTGTGAAAACATGTTGTTGGTAACCATGGCAAAGTTAGCCTGTGCCACGGCATGCGGCATCTCCTGTTTCCAGCGGGCTTGAATCAATGAAGTGCGGGTTACTCGTTGATTTGTGGTCTCGCTTGCTCCAGCTGAAAATCAGCATATTTATTTTCTCCAGTTCTTTATAGGTTTCCCGTCATGACTGATCCAAGGCAGAATAAAAATTTAGCAGCACCTTAAAAAAAAGAGAACATTTATTTCATTATGCGCTTCCACGGGTCACGGCGCTCTTCCCTGGGGATGAACCAGCAGTTGTGGCCCATGAAAGTGTGCAGTGAAATAAAAGTGGTTTTAGTCTTTAAGTTGCTCCTGGGTTTCTGCTTTGTTTTGCCACGCCAGACTAATGCAGCGTCCCCTTTGGAGCGATCTAAACGTGTACACTTTTGGCAGCAAACCACAATGGAATCAATAGAAGGGAGGAGAGGTCCAATTCCCAAGCATGAGGAGCTGTGTCCTAGTGGGCAGAGCATCTGCTTGGCATGCAGAAGCTCCCTGGTTCAATCCCTGGCGTCTGCAGTTAAAGGAGCAGGCAGTAGGTGGTGTGAAAGACCTCTGCCTGAGACCCTGGAGAGCCGCTGCCAGTCTGAGAGGACAAGACTGACTTTGGACCAAGGCAGCTCCACCTGTTCAAGAGCATCTTTCCAGGGAGCTCGAGGGAGAGCTGATGTCACTAAGGGGAGGGTGAGAAGGCGAGCAGCAGTCCGGACCCCAAATGAGAAGGGTCCCAGTCCCACAGCCAGAGGGGCCGTGTGGCCGGGGCAGCTCTGGAGCTCTCTTGATGCGCACAGTAAAGGGACAATGCTGCTGACGGCGAACTAGAGGCTAGAGACACCCTGGGAGCTCCCGGGAGCCCTAAGGAGGTGCTTGGCAGTGAAGGGGTGGGTGGCCGGTGACTGATCTGGGTGGAGATGATGCGGAGTGGGAGCGGGCTGTCCCCTTCTTCTTACCAGAGAGACGTCGCCGCATCCTCAGCTCCCGTCTGTGTTGCTATGGTTACCTTGTCAATGGAGTGTGGCTTCTTCAGATATATTGATCTGCGGCCTCACGGGCTTCAGCTGGAAAACAACAGCAACAACAGAAACCGTTGGGGTGGTGGAGTGTCACGCGGCATCTCTGTCAACGGCCCTCTCTGCAGTCTGGCTTTGTGGGAAGGGCGGCTTCAGCTGCTGCCTGAGCAGTGAAATGGTGCAGTTTGTCAGTGCGCAGATGTGCACGCCGGGGCTTGGCCCATGCAGGGTCCTAGTGCCAGGGAGACGACAGTTCTGGAACGGCTGCACACGAGGTGTGGTGGCTTCTAGAGGTCGCCAGCACTGCCCGTCTGTTTTGTTTGCCAGAGGAAGGCAGGTGTGTGCCTGTCACCTGGCAATCATGGTGCACGTTTGAACCACCTCTTACAGCTTCAGGGCATGGCGGGGGGCGGGGGGAGAGCTGCTTTTGGGTGAAATGTAGAGAAATCACTTTCTGAGGCTGCCTTGCCTTTTGCTCCCCCTTCATATTTTATTTATTTATTTATTAAAAACCTTAACTAGCCTCCTTCCTTACGGAGCGCGAGGCAGTTTGCCATATGGATGAAAGACATAAAAGCCAAAATTTAAAATCACAGTTTAGGACTGCTCGTAGCTTAGTCCAGTGCAGCCTTAAATAAAGCTGCCTTCTAAGAATTGGAAGCCAGGGGGCCAAGCCTACCTCCCTGGGGGACTGTTCCATAATTGTGGGGCTGCCATTGAAAAGGCCCTGTCACTTGTGTACCCACCAGACAAACCTCTTTAGTCAGCAGAGCAATCAGGAGGGCCCTGGCCCGGTGGGATTCTACTTCCCAAGCAGAAACCTTTTAGTACTCTGTGTTAATTTATCTAGAAACCCCCAGGCTCTGTAGCTGGTGTCTGGACCGTTGATCTCTTTCCCATCTAGAATCTGGCATGAGAAGTTTGCATGCAAAGATCCACTCTGGAGCTGCCTGGGCAGCGTGGATGGTCTGGGGTTCAAAGCTATCGCAGTTTTTCTTCTAAAACAACGGAAACATCAGTAGATTCAGGAGGGTAGCCGTATTGGTCGGAAGCAGCAGAGCAAAGTTTGAGTCCAGTTGGGCACTTTTAAGATCAGCAAGCTTTTATTCTGAGTAGAAGCTTTCATGTTCATGCAGAATAATGCTTTATTGGTTTTAAAGGTGCCTCTGGGCTCAAACTTTGTTCTTAAACATCAATAGTTTCTCATTTCACAAACATGCCAGGTAGTACCGTTTTATATGGTTCACTAAGTTATACGTTGTTAAACCACTAAAAGAAGCCTTCAGTGCAGTAGAAAAGTAAGCATTGCATAGATTTTGATTTACTCCCAAATTTGTTTTTTCCCATGGCTTCAAAATTTCTGGAAATTTTACCCCTCTGCCATTGGTACCGGAATTGCTGTGGGAAGTGGGTCGTAGGGGCCCTATCACTCCGGTCTTGTCCCATCTGTACTGGCTCCCAGTATGCTTCTGGGCCCAAGTCAAGGGACGGGCATTGGCCTTCAGAGCCCTGCACAGCTTAGAGCCAGTGTATCCGAAGGACCGCAGCCTCCTGTATGAACCGACCCGCTCGCTCCTGCCACCTTTGGATGCCACCACAGTCTGTGGCTGGACAGGTGGAATCCTGAGAAAGAAGTTATTTTTCCCTGCTGTGTCACGGCTGACCCATGCCAGAGAGGGTGGGGTAGAGCTGGGAAAGGTGCAGAAGAGGATGGCCAAGATGACCAAGAGGCTGGAGTACCTTTCCTGTGAGGGGAGGCTCAAGAGTCCGGGACTTTTAGGTTTAGGGAAAAAGGTGACTAAGGATGGCTGTAATAGAGGTTTATGAAACTGTGCATGGGGTGGACTAAGAGTGTCTGGAGGGCGCGTCCTCTGCCAAAACAGGAGCGCCCCAGGGCAGCCACTCACGCCGACGGGCAGTACGTTGAGGACAGACAAAGAGCTTGCAAAACTGGCTGCCCTGGAATGTAGCGGTGGCCGCTGTCTGAGAAGGTAGAGTCAGGTGGGTGGCCGGGTAGGTTCAGGTGGGTGGCCATGCGGTGGTGCCCCATTTCAAAGGAGAGGATGCTGTAAGGTCGCCTCCGTGCTTAAGAGGAGACGGATGGAGCGTAACGGGTTCGGGCCTCAGTTAATTTCTCTCAGCATCTGCCCATCAGTCTCCAATTCTGACATATTTATTTCCTTCACTATGCTCTACCCTGGAATTAAGCCCAAACATATAAACTAAGCTTGTTATTCCCATTTGGTCTTTGAATCTGTTAAACATCGTCATTATGCTGTATGCTAATTGACTGCTCACCCTCTGCCTATACGTATGGACTGGTAATTTCCATTCCATTGTATCTGAAGTGGCATGCCTGCACGTGAAAGCTGGTTCCTTGGGGAAAGCATTGGTCTTAAAGGTGCCACTGAGCTTAGGAGGTAGTAAAAGAGGACTGGGTCTATCTATGGCTGTTAGCCACAATGACAGGAGTGGAACCTCCATGTCCTGAAGCAATATTCCTTTGCAAGTGTTTATTAAAATATCCGTAGCTTGTCTTTCCTTTGCCTCGTGTCTGACGAAGGAAGCTTTGCCTCTCGGAAGCTTGCACTCTTTGCGGTCTCTACAGTGGCCCGTCTTTCCTTGGGGTTAAAGGAATGTCACAGCTGCCGGGGTGAGGCTGGGGGCCTTGTGGGGCACGTGGTTGGCCGCTTTGTGGACCTGCGTGCCTGGCTAGGTAGACCGCTTGGGGGTTGGGGTGCCCAGCACAGCTGGTCTTATGTTCTCAGCATGTATTTGTTTATTTTCTTCATGTGTTCTCGGTCTTTCTCCCCAGTGGGGGTCCAAAGTAGCTCACATCATTCTTGCTCCATTTTATCCTCGCAACTGCCCGTGAGGTCAGTGAGGCAGGGGATCTGTGACTGGCCCAAGGTCACCCAGCCAGCACCCATGGCTGAAGGGGGGTTTGAACGCGGGTCTGCTCTAACCAGTAACACCACACTTATCGCTGGCTTCTGTAGAGTTGGATGCCAAGGCCCTGACCATAACGTGGTCCTGATGTCTGGCCCCTCTTTTTGTGTGGTGATGCTGGGTGCCAACCAGGTAGGATGCGACTGGGAGTCGGGCAGTGCCCTCGGCCCCTGGGGAGTCCGGGTGGGGCAGAGAGATCCAGCCCTGTTCTCCAGGAGCCACCCTGTCCCAAGGCATTCAAGCAGGGGGCATCAGATGGCCACACTCTCCCACTGACGGGGGGCAGGCTCGCCTGTCCGGGTCGGCCAGTGGGGAGCGAGCAGGAATGGGGGGTGGCAGTTTCACCAGTGGTGACCTCTGCCTTCTGGAATTCTTCCCTTGTTTGACTGAGCAAAACTCTCGTTAGTCAGCATTGATTCCCCCCCCATGGTGGAGAGGACGAGGGGCTGACTCATCCCGGGGTGCTCCGGAAGGGCCGGATTAATTAGCCGTCTTGGTCAAGTGATCCCTGCAC
Organism: Gekko gecko; assembly: GCA_029375565.1. NCBI lineage: Eukaryota > Metazoa > Chordata > Lepidosauria > Squamata > Gekkonidae > Gekko > Gekko gecko. The sequence continues at coordinate 127,705,571 of JAPDNY010000010.1, read as the reverse complement.
TTCCTCTGGTGTTTGAGGTGGCGGCTAGTTTGGGACATCAGCACATAAGAGAAGCCAATGTTGGATCCAGCCAACGGCCCATCCAGTCCAACGCTCTGTGTCACACAGTGGCCAGAAATACCAGGATCCATCAGGAGGTCCAGCAGTGGGGCCAGGACACTAGAAGCCTCCCACTGTTGCATCCCCCCAAGCAATACAGAGCATCCCTTGCCCCAGACCGAGAGTCCCTATCTCTACCTTGTGGCTAATGGCCACTGATGGACCTCTGCTCCATATTAAGAACATAAGAGAAGCCAATGTTGGATCCGGCCAATGGCCCACCCAGTCCAACGCTCTGTGTCACACAGTGGCCAGAAATACCAGGTGCCACCAGGAGGTCCAGCAGTGGGGCCAGGGCACCAGGAGCTCTCCCACTGTTGCATCCCCCCAGCACCAAGAAGACAGAGCCTCCCTTGCCCCAGACGGAGAGTCCCTCCCTATACCTTGTGGCTAATGGCCGCTGATGGGCCTCTGCCCACCTCCTGGTTCTTCCCGCCATCTTGAGGTGCTGCTGGGGCAGCCCTCCAGTTGAGTGCCGGGGGCTCCTGGTGACCTTCCTGGGCAGGGTGCTTTGTGGCCGGGAGGCCGCGGCTTTGAGGGACGAGGAAGAGGGCAGCGCTTTGTGGTTGCCTGCTGGAGGAGCCTCCGGGGCCGGCCGCCTCGGCTGCAGAGGGAGACCTTCACTACCCGCACCATTGATTTTTTATTAGAGGCGACGTTATGAGCATCTCTTCTTCCGGGTCCGCTTCCCGATCAGATGTGGGGTGCCTGCCAGTGGGGGAGCCCTGCCTCTCTGCGTGCCTCTCACCCGCGCGTTTCCCCTGGCGGGTCCCGAGCCAGAGGCGCTGAGGGTTCCTTACCTTTTCTGGGGGGGAGCCCTTTTGTCTCTGAGGTGGGGGCGGGGGGGCGGGGGTCAGTCCCATGCACTTCTCCGTTCTGAGCAGAGCTGGTTCCCGGGCTCAGGGAGAGAGCAAATCTTCGGACTGGTCGAAAGGGGCTTTCCACCGGTGGGGCCACGGAGTTCCTCTTTGTGCTTCTCCATCTTAACTCTGGGGAGCAGGTGCCGGCTTGGCAGAGACAAACACCCCCCCCCCCAGTTTTTGAGGGAAGGGGGAGGAAGGCTGTCGTCTCTCTGTCTCACACACAAATGCACGCACATGTGCACACTCGCACACATGGCTTCCTCAGGGGGTGCTTGCTTGTGGCACATGTATACATAATCTAAAAGCAAAGCTTGTTTGGTGAAGTGGTCAAGTGCGTGGACTCTAATCTGGGAGAACCGGGTTTGATTCCCCCACTCCTCCACTTGCGGCTGCTGGGTGACCTTGGGCAGGCCATAGTTTTGTCAGAGCTGTTCTTGAAAAAAAGAGCAGTCCCTGTCAGAGCTCCCTCACCCCCACCAACTGCTTTGTGGGCCTGTGTGCCTGGCTAGGTAGACCGCTGGGGGGGGGGGGGAATGGATGTCTGTTGTGGGGAGGGGAAGGGAAAGGAGTTTGTCAGCCGCTCCGAGACTCCTTCGGGTAGAACTGCCTAAAGCTGCTCTTCGTGGGCAGGTTCGAGTCTGTCACAGAGGGAGTGGTGACTCTCGAAAGCTGGTCCGTCTCCAAGGTGCTCCTGCGAGCGACTCCGGCGGTCCCGCAGCCGGCCTGCCTGCCTGCCTGCCTCTGCTGGTGGTGGCCGTCCCAGTTCTCAAGCGGGCTGGCAGAAGGCAGGACGGTGGTTGAAAGGCTTCGGGCTGCTTGGCCCAGCGAAAGGGCGGGTGTGGCAGGGGAGACGTGACAGTTGGGCCGAGGGTGGGAGCTGGGGTGACTTTCCAGACATGCCAGGAATCTGGCTCTGCCAGAAGCGCCAGTCACAGCCTGCTTCTTCTGCCCTGCCCCCCCCGCAGTCATGTTGGGGGCTGTGAGGAGGCCTCTTTTAGGGCCGCCGTAGGGGAGAGAGTGAGAAGAGGGCTTCCTGCCAGCCTATTCTCTGTTTATACCTATGTCCTGTGCAGAGATGCCCGGCTGCTTGGCTCCATGAGGGGCTTTGCTGCCCACTTGCCTGAGTCCTTGCCCACCGAGCCTGCTGGAGGCTGGTCCCCCCTCCGGATGGGTGACGGGTGCTCTCGGCCCACCCAGGACTCGGCCCTCGTGCCCCCCAGGCCCTGCTCTGCCTGCCCAAGCCCCCGGGCTTGCCTTTCCTCGGATGTTCCGGCATGAGCTGGTCTAGCATTAGGACCCAGTGGGCTGACACGCTGGGTGACAAGAGACTGGAGCGGCTCTAGCGCAGAGTGAGTCTCCATCAGCTGGGCTGGATTTGTGTGTGCTGGAGGCTGAGAGCCGCTGCACCGCCCGCTGCCGCTGCCACCACCCTCCTCCTCCTCCTCCTCCTCCTCCTCTGCCCCGTGTGGCTGGGGAGAGAGAGGCAGGGCTGCCTCGGCGGTGCAGGGCAGGCGCTTCCCTGGGTCACCCCGGCCATGAGCTCCTAGGACCGGCCGGCCCTTTCAGCAGAGTCCTTCTCGGAGGGAGAGCGAGCGAGCGAGTGAGCGGGAGGGAGAGAGGAGAGGAAAGCCTCAGCATGGCCCAGCCCAAGAGGCACGCGTACAGCCGGGTAAGTTGCCTGCCGGTGGTGACTGGGCGGCCTCCTGCCGGGGGACCTGGCCTGTGCCCCTGGAGGGACCCGCTCTCTCCAGGCCATCTGTTGCGAGGACACCTGCGGGCAGCTGGGAGCGGGGTGGGGGTGGGGGGCCTGAGAGACACCCCCTACCCCCCCTCCGGTGGCTGCTGGGCTGGGCCCCGGCGCTGAGCTGCCCTCTGTCGGCATTTCCCGGGAAGCCCCCGCTGGACAGGAGCCTCTTGCCTGCTGGCAGCCTCTGGAGGTCTCAGCTGGGTCCCTCTCGGCGGGGTGGGGGGTGGGTGGGTGGGGGGTCTTTGCTGCAAAGGGCTCCCTTCACCAGCCCCCCCTCCCCTTGCCCCTCCGGCCAGGCTTTGTGTTCTTCCTGGGCCTGCCCAGAGGAGCTGGAATGTTCTTGGGTGGCCTTTGGGAGCCCCGACTTTCGCCAGAGCTCTGCAAACTCAGCAGCAGGACTCGGAACTGGGGGAGGCCGCTCTCTCTGGAGTTTCCCCCTTTGCCGTTTTGTTTTCGTTGCACCCCCCCCAGTCTCAATGACTGGACATCCCCACCACTTGGCAAGGAGCTGCCTGTGACTCAGGCTGGTTGGGGGGGGATGCTGGATGGCTCTGTTTGCATCCCCCCCGCCTTTGCAGGCTCTTGCAGTCTCTGCTCTGGTGCCTCTGTTTCCCTGTCGGTTTGGGGGGGGGTTCAGCTGACAAGAAGAGCCAAATGTTTGCCCCCGTGGCCAAGGAGTCCGCCCATCTGCTCCATTGACGTGGTTCTGTGCTGTTCTGAAAACACTTCCCTGGGCGTCCCTTGAAAGCCAGGGTGTTTCTTGGGAGGCCCGCATGGCTGGGCCAGTGAGCCCGGGCTGTTCGGTCGGTGTGCTTGAGAGGGTCGGTATTTGGGGATGGGGGGACCCTCCCCAGTTTAGAAACCCTCCGAGGCCACCCTTGTTGTTCGGTGTGAGCCACGTTTTGCAGGAGGGAGGGAGGGCGGCGTTCTCGAGCAGGCCACAAGCCCCCAGGGCTGCCTGTGGGGGGGGGGACGGTGCGGGGGGGGGAGAGCCTGCTTTGCTGACTCTGTGGAATGTGTTGGCGAGTGGTGCATTTCAGGCGCAGGGCACCCTGACCGGGAAGGGAGTGCTGTGAAGTCCCTAAAGGGAAGGCGACTTCGGGTGCCTCTGCTCTGGGTCCCCAGCCTGGGAGGGCCTTTCCTCGCCTCGGCTCGGCTCGTGACAGTGTGGTATCCCCTCCCACTCTCTGGGATGCTGGATTTGGAGCTGGCCCCCTCTGGATGGATTTGACTTGCCTTCTGCCTGCTGATGTGGGTCGCAGTCTGGGGGGGGGGCTGGGCCTTGGGGGGGGCAGGGCTCTGTTCTTTGGTCCCGCTGCCCTGAGGCTCGCAGGGCTAGGCCTGATTCTTACTTGCCGGAATCCGTAAATCACTGACACCCCCCCCCCATTTCTCCCCAGCGAAGACCCCGAATGGCTTGCGCCCTGCTCCCCTCTCCTGTTGTGTCCTCAGTGCAAACCTGTGGGGTTGGTGAGGTTCGGGGGGGGGGGCTGGCCCCAGATCCCCCAGCAAGCGTCCGTGGGGTGGAGTGGGGATTTGCACCTGGGCCTCCCGGACGCTGGCCCGGTCCTCTCGCCACAACGCCACCTTGGCTGTCTGGCAGCCCCGGGGGCTGGGCTGGATCCCTCTCTAGTCCTCCCTACGAGTCCCCTTGGGTGGCAGGTGGGGGGGAGGAAAGTGCCATCAAGACACAAGCGACACTTCTGGGGACCCCTCGTGGGGTTTTCCAGGCAAGCAGTGAGGGGAGGTGGTTTGCCGTTGCCTGACTCCGCGTGGCAGTCCTCGGGGGTGGGTGGGTGGGGGGCTGTCTGCCTTCCAGGGACTGACCAGGGCCGGGTCTGCTTAGCTCCTGAGGTCTGCTGAGATTGGCCCGGCCTGGGCCTTCCGCTTGTGTTCCGGGCCTGCTGCTGGTTCCATCTCGGTCACCCAGCTGCAGTTGTGAGTCTCTTTGCGTGCCCTCGTATCCTTCTTGCCGTAACTGCCTGGCATTTACCGGGGCTGCTGGCTTCCCTGAGGCAGGCCCAGCTTCCATCCTCGCCAGGCCGCCCCACGTGGAGACTTTCTCCCTGCCGAGGAGACAGCCGCAGCCACCCCCATTCTGTCACTGAGTGATGAGTGAGTTAGTAATCCTTGAGTAATCTCCTCCTTTGAGTAAGGAGGGTGGCACAGCTCTGGAGGGCGAGCACCAGCCCCCGCTCCAGGGCAGAGAGGTTGTGCGTTTGTTTCATTGATTGAAATGCTTCTGCTCCACCCGGCTCAAGGTGGCTTCCAGGTAACCGTTACCTGGTGTGATGATGGGCGGGGGGGGGTAGCATGCCTGCGGTGTCGAAGGGGGCCTCCGACGTGGAGTGGCCAGAGGCACTTAGTGACTGGAGTTACTGGAGTCTAAATGCTGCAGTTTCTGGTGGAAGGGGAGGCCTCCAGCACTGGTCCAGGGAGCCGGAGCGTGGTGTCTTGGGGTGACGTGGAGCAGCTTTGTTCTCCAGGGCCGTTGGAGCAGGTGGGCTTCAGAAACTGGAATGTGGGTTTGAGTGTTTGGGAAAGAGTCTGAATGGATGGCTCTGAAAAATGCATTTCCCTCTGAACCGAAGAGGCAGAATGCTAGAACTGGAGACCGTTCGGTCCATGTAAGAATATCAGAACATCAGAAGAGCCCTGCTGGGTCAGACCCATGTGGTCCATCCAATCCAGCATCCCATCTCGCACAGTGGCCAGCCAGTTCCTCTGGAGGTCCAGCAACAGGGCAGAGAGGCCGAGGCCTTCCCCTGATAAGGACACCAGAAGAGCCCTGCTGGGTCAGACCAGGGAGGGTCCATCCAGACCAGCCTCCCGTCTCACACAGGGGCCAGCCAGTTCCCCTGGAGGGCCAACAACAGGGCAGAGAGGCCGAGGCCGTCCGCTGATAAGAACCTCAGAAGAGCCCTGCTGGGTCAGACCAGGGAGGGTCCATCCAGACCAGCCTCCCGTCTCACACAGGGGCCAGCCAGTTCATCGGGAGGGCCAGCAACAGGGCATGGAGGCCGAGGCCTTCCCCTGATGGCGCTGGGATTCAGAGGTTTAGTGCCTTTAGTCACCATGGCTAGTAGCCACAATGAATCTGCGCCCCAGGAGAACGCTGCTGTTCTCTGTGGGGCATGTGGCAAGGGTTACAGCCCCCGTGCTGTTGCTTGTTTACTGCAGTGCGCACCCCATGGGGAGAAGGTGCAGGACAGTATAGGAAGGCAGGCAGTGCCCCTTTCCTGCGGGGAGTGCCAACTACAGGGCGGGGGCGGGGAGCAGTACCAGGAAAAGCTTTCTCAGGGAGCTCTCTTAACTGGCGGTCAGAGAAGCCGAGTTTGCCACTGGAAGGGGATTCTTGTGCAGGGCTCTTGCCTTCCCAGGTGCCCGGCACAAAGAGGAGCCCTGTTGGGCAGTGGGCCCTTTGCCTCTGCCCACCTGGCACCTCTGGAGCTGGCTGCAGTGGCAGGTGGCAGGAACTCTTGTGGCCGAATGGAGGGAGGAGGAGAGGCTGGTTTGCCGGGAGTCCCGCTCCAGGCGGTTTGCAGGGAAAGGCGCCACAAAACCAACACAAAAATGGCATAAGGACATCCATGAAACTGACCTCATTGCAGAAGCAGACTGTAAGACAGCTGAAGAGATAAAAACCCCTCCGTTAAAAGCCTGGCACCTCAAAGACAGGATGGAAGGCACCAGGTGAGCCTCAGGGGGGAGGGAGTTCCCCAGGTGAGCTGCTGCCACGGAAACTGCCCTCTCTCTAGTCACCACTCTTTGAAGGTGGGAGCAAAGAGCAGGACCCAGGAGGCAGATCTGGAATGGCGGGCCGGGCAGGAGAGGGGGCAGCGGTCCCCTGTGTCCTGCTCCGTGGCATCCTGGCCTTTTCTCTGGGGAGACGTACGTGAGATCCTTCTCCGGGTTCCTCGGACTTCCTTGTTTGTTTTGTGCATGACCGACCCGGCGCCTTGTGTGCAGAGAAAGGCCCCTGGTTCTGGTACTGCAGAGAGACCCAGGAAGAGGCTTCCCTTCTGATCCCACAGGTTTTTTTGCTGTGGGTACAACCTCCTGGAGGGGGAGAGAGAAGAGATGCGCTCGAAGCGTGTTATGGTGGCCCCAACTGAGCCGGGCTCCCAGTGGCATCTTCCTGGCTTTGCCTGCAGCATCTTCCTCGGTTCTGAGCGCCTTGTGAGCTGAGCAGATGCTCCCTTTGCCTCGTCTGGGTCTGTTCCCCGAGGCGGCCCAGGGAACATGGAGCCTGTCTCTGTGCGGGAGTGGGGTTTGCGTGCCCCTCTCCGTACGGCTCCATCACTGTCCCCTTGGCTAAGCAATTCGGCCGCACCACCTCTAAAGCGGCTGTTGGGACCGGGCCGCCCAACGGACTGGCACACTTGATCGGGCGGCAGGGTTTTGTGAGGCAGAGCCCCCGAGTCACTTTGCTGATGAACACGGCTGGCCCTTCACTAATAATAAGCCACCCTTGGTTTCCCGCTGGCTGTCCCTGCGGGGCTCCCTCCTCGAAGGACCTGCCGGGCCCCCAGGATGGCACTCCCTTGGCCTGATGACCTCCCCTCTGGACGAGGGCATCCTGCCCCCTCCCCCCCCAGCGCCCCTTGGTGGTTAATGTGGGGCTGAGGCTGGGTGTCTGCAGCCTGTGGCCTGTAGAAATTAGGTATTGATTGTAGTCGATGTGAAGCTCTTTTCAATTGCGGAATGAGCCTCGCTGCGTTGCCGCATTCTATAACTAGGCTCTTTAACCTACTTTCTTACCAGCTCCACATTTTTTTTTTTGCACCCACTCTTACGCCCTGTCATCTTCCAGAACTTGCAGCTTTCCTTCTTCCTGCTTGCTTACTTCTTCCTTGTCCCAGAATGCAGTAGGGTTTTCTACAGGCGATTCTCGAGCGGTCCCATCACTTGAGGAGGAGTTTGCCTCCATTTCAGAGGGGTTTGTGCAGGAAAGTCTTGTACTGGGTGGATCCCGGGCCAGGTACTGGGTTTCTGTGAGTACAAACCCTTTTCCTGGGTTGAAGGAGACAGAACTCAGAACTTCCCAATTTTGGTCCAGGTTGCCACAAGCATCCTGACTAGCTAGGCCACGCCTGTGTCTCTGGGTTCTCTTGGTCTGTCAGACCCAGGAGGAGCAATTCATCACATCACAAGAGGAGAGCTGAGGGGTGCTGCGAGTCTGCTGTTTGCGTTGGGTCGGCAGGAGTGGTTTGGCAGGGAGTTTCTTCAGGATCTGCTCAGGATATCTGGCTTTATGGGCCAGTTTGGTGCAGTGGTTAAGTGCGCGGACTCTAATCTGGGAGAACTGGGTTTGATTCCCCACTCCTCCACTTGCACCTGCTGGATGACCTTGGGCAAGCCATAGTTCTGGCACAGCTGTCCTTGAAAAAGAGCAGTTTCTGCCAGAGCTCTCTCAGCCCCACCGACCTCACAGGGTGTCTGTTGTGGGGAGGGGAAGGGGAAGGAGTTCGAAAGCTGCTCTGAGACTCCTTCAGGTAGTGAAGGGCGGGGCATAAATCCAATCTCTTCTTCTTCCTCCTCTTCTTTCTGGAGGGTGTGGTGGATGCTGTGGCAGTGGTTCTGGGTCCAGTGGCAGGGGCTCTGGCATAAGTGTGGCTGGATTTCCCAGTGGCTCCACGGGCAGCGGGAGACGGTGGCGTTCGCCAGTGCAGGGGCAGGTGGGAAGCTGTGATTGAATGGGGTGGGGGTCCTTCAGGGGTGACTGTCTCCTCACCGGACGAGCTGAGGGCAGCGCGGGCACCCTGAGGGCCGGCACTTGAAGCGGATCCCCTACCTGCCCAGGGCACATGGAGCAGCTGTGTGGCCCGGGGGTCATGCGTCTGTTGCCTTCGCCCAGTTGTCGTGACTGTACATTGTGTAATTTGAACAAAGGACTCTCTGAGGCCGAGGGGGGATCCAGCGCATTGCGGGTTCTGCGCCCAGGTGTGAGGCCTCTGCCTCTGCCGCTGACCCCAGGCCAGAGCCCCGTTCCGCAAGCAAATGCAGCTTCCAGTGAGGTGACCACCCTTGCCGCCTCCCCCCCCGGCTTTCAGGGCCAGCAACACAGGCTAGTTGCCCAAGGGGCAAGCTGCAGAGCAGCCCTGCTCGGCGGGCAAAGCCAGAGAAGTGCTTGTGCCGAGCAAAGGGTGGGCTGGGGAGGGCTGGGAGCAAGGCTCCCTCTCAGCTGGGGGGTCTCGTGAGCAAGAATTCTGCTTTGGGAGCTCCTGGCATTCAGGCTGTGAGCGAGCGATTGGGCTGCTGCATAAATCAGTTTGCTCTGGAGCCACATCCTTCCTGAGAGTTAAGACAAATATCTGTGAGCCAGAGGCTAAAGAAACTGTGCGCTAGCTCACACTAACTCAGCTTAGAGGGAACACTGGATGATAATATTTTGGGGGAGGGGCTGTGGCCCAGTGGATGGTCCCAGGTTCAATCCCCGGCAGCATCTCCAGTTACGAAGGACCAGGCAGCAGGTGATGGGGAAGACGTGGTATTTTTGGCCGCTGTGTGACAGAGTGTTGGACTAGATGGGCCATTGGCCTGATTCAGCATTGGCTTCTCTTATGTTCTTATGTTAAGAAGTACAATTTTTGCTCACGAGACTCCACAGCGTAGAGGGAGCCTTGGTTCTCGTGTATTAGGAACAGGGCTGCGTGTTCCATCCAGGCAGGTCGTGGTCACGGGAGTCTGCTTTTTAGCAGGGGACAGATGTCCTTGCGAATCCACAGAGTGAGCCTAAATTGAAGGCGGTCCACAGCTACTCTTGGAATGAGCACATAGATCGGGGTGGAAATTCTAGGTCTAGAAGGGGCGTTCTGGGGCCTGGCTGAGCGTCTGTTGGAGACAGGACTCCTGGTTTCCTGGGGATGCATTGGATCTGAGCTAGGGAGACTGAACACTTCTAGGCACCGTCCAAGCTGCTGGCCTTGACCTTTGCAGCCCAGGGACTCGCCTGCCTGGAAGAGCACCTCTTCTTGTAGAAGCCAGCCCACCTGTGGAGGCCATCTCTGGGGACCGCATTTCCTGATTTCCTTTTCCCAGGAATTTAAAATGTCTGCTGCAGGGAGCAGGGCCTTCTCTGTGGCTGCGCCCTCAGAGGTGTTTTATTTATTGAAATATAAGCTCCGTGTCTGGTTTTCTACATGGAGACAGGCCGGCGTAGTTTCCTTATTGATGGCTGCGGATACAGTGCAGTGGCTTTCACATGCACACACCCCGGTTGCCATCCAAGCTTTTTCACCAGGAATTTAATATCATTATATTATTATAATGTTATGGCAATCTGTATATCAGGATCTCTAAATTTGCAACTTTGTTTTAGGTCTCTATCCCCCGGGTAGTCACTCGACAGTTCTGGTCGCCACACCTCAAAAAGGATATTATAGCATTGGAAAAAGTGCAGAGAAGGGCAACTAGAATGCTAAAAGGGTTGGAACACCTTCCCTATGAAGAAAGGTTAAAACGCTTGGGGCTCTTTAGCTTGGAGAAACGATGGCTGAGGGGTGACATGATCGAGGTTTAGAAGATTATGCATGGGATAGAGCAGGTTGAGAAAGAAGTACTTTTCTCCCTTTCTCACCACACAAGAACTCGTGGGCACTCCATGAAATTGCTGAGCAGTCAGGTTAGAACAGATAAAAGGAAGTTCTTCTTCACCCAAAGAGTGATTAACACGTGGAATTCACTGCCACAGGAGGTGGTGGCGGCTAGAAGCATGGACAGTTTCTAGAGGGAATTAGATAAACTTTTGGAGCAGAAGTCCATCAGTGGCTATTGGCCACTAGGTATAGATGGGAACTCTCAGTCTGGGGCAGGTGATGCACTCTATTCTTGGTGCTGGGGGGGCAGCAGTGGGAGGGCTTCTCGTGTCCTGGCCCCACTGCTGGACGTCCTGATGGCACCTGGTATATTTTGGCGGCTGTGTGACACAGAATGTTGGACTGGGTGGGCCACTGGCCTGATTCAACATGGGCTTCTCGTATGTTCTTATGTTCTTATGACCATCATGTTACACACACGGGTGCATTTCATTGCAGAAAGAAAGAAAGAGGGGCATTCCCTCTGTCTGAAATTTGGGAGCGTGGGTGCCTCGGGGAGGACTACAGTCCCACTGTGTTTTGCATGTTTTGGATGGGAAAAAATGGAACGTACAGACCTGAGAAAGGCTTTGTGTGTGTGTTGGGGGGGGGGGGATCTTCCATTGGAACCATGAGGCAGAACCAGGAAAACAACATGACAGTAACAAAAGAAACAATTGTGAAGCGAAAGCACCTGAAGCAGCCCAGAAACGAAATCGTCCCTTTTGGAACGAATAACAAAAATGAAAGAAACTGCCACATGCAAGGCTAGTGGTCTCACTCCGTGCCCTGTGAAAAGCCCCATCTTCACAATGACCATCACCCCAAAAAGCCAGGTGACTATTCCGTGCCCTCTGTGCCACCCCACCAAACATGCATGTAAAAGATGCATGAATAACTGTAATGTTAAAATAGCAAGAGTGCCTCTGAGCATGTCGGGTCACCTCTCCCCAGCCAGCCTTTCGTCAGTCTGGAGGGGAGGGAAGGGTTCCCTGGGTCAGGCATTCGGCACCAAACAGCAGGCAAGTTTCAAGCTCACGGGAACTCTTTATGAGGCTGGGCATTCCAAGATAAGTGCTTCCCCCACCTTAAAAGTTCCCTTTAAGTTGAACTTCAGAATTGGAAGCAACTGGATGATTAGAACTTGCCTCCGTGTTAAGTTTTCTACTTGCGAGGCATTCTGTTTTGGGGGCAGCGTGCCCCATTCCGCCTCCCCCTTCAGTGGTGTCAGTCTCATAACACAGAACCCCGATCCCTGCGTTGCCACGAACTTGCTAACAGTCATCCTGGACAGGTTGTGCTGGGTGTTAAAACAAATGCCCTTAGTTTAACTCTGGACCCGGATCAATGACGAACGTAGACCAGTTGCTAAAGGGCACCTCCTGGCTTTCCTTTCCCTCTTTACCACCCAGGATAAGCAGGGTGGGGCTGAACGGTTTGAGAAGCCACCACATCCAAGGCCCCCCTAAACCAGGTGTGGCGGCAGCTGATTATATCACGGTTTGTCTTGCTGATTATGCGTGTTAACCGAGAGTTCAGGCGCTCTTCAAGGCTCAGTGGACTCCAGTTGCTGAAAGTCACTTTCATCTTTGACAGTTAATAGAAACATTTACAGAAACGCTGCTATTTGGTTTAGGATAAGAGTTAAGATCGGCCTTCTTGTCTTCCTTTATCAGATGTCACTCACAGGCACTTGCTGACTGGCTCATTTGCGCTTGGGTTGACTAGCTCCAGTGTTCCCTCTAAGCTGAGTGAGTGTGAGCTAGCTCACAGTTTTTTAGTCTCCAGCTCACAGATTTTTGTCTTAGCTTGGGAAGGATGGCTGCAGAGCAAACTAATTGATGCAGTCGCCAAATCGCTCACTCACAACTTTAATGCCAGTAGCTCATAAAGTAGAATTTTTGCTCACAAGACTCCGCAGCTTAGAGGGAGCATTGAATATGTATTTAAGAACCAATCACTTATCTAGATGGTAATCATGTGATTATGATCGAAGAGATTTAGAAAAAGATAAGACTGATATTTTCCTATAAATATGCACTACTGTGATAAGTAAATCAGATTTCTCTGGATGGGAGTTTCAGAAGACAATTAGGGGAGGTTGCTGGGTGGCTGAGACTTGGGCTTGTTGATAAAAGCAGTGAGAGAAAAACCTGAAACTGGGCTTGCTATTAAAAATACTACTATATGATTAAACAATGTGAGGAACACTGATCATCGTAGCCCATGTTTTTACAGTAACTGTAGGGTTAATTTTCATATGCCCATGTCTTGAATAATTAAGAGAGCTGTTTCTTTTTAAAATAAAAGAGAAAAAGTCTCTGCACTTGTTTGGTCTGGTTTGCGGGTTATAGTTAAAGAACCAAACTTCTTACTTGTTTGTATTATCGGATTTGGAGGTTGATAGACAGCCTTTTATATATAAATCCTGGAGAACTCTGCCACTAAACAGTTTGCATAGGCAAGGCCCTTTCCAGATTGTTTAGTCCAGATCTCTGAATGGATGCAGGAGTGAGATAGTCTCCCATTACAAAAGGACCACGAAGAAACTTGAACCCACATCTGCCCTCCTGGGTGCAGCTCTCCTTCCAATGGAGGGTGCCACGTTCCCTCCTGGGGAGTGTTCTGGGTGTGCATGGCAGTGACCGGACATTGATGGCCGTGGGTAGGTCACCGTACTCTGCTGGGTGGTTTCTTTCAGGGGGGGTGAGGGTCAGTGGCAGGCTGCTCCCTGGCTGGAACAGGGTCCGTGTGACCTCCGGGGCACCTGCTCTGCTGTCAGCATCTCCCGGGGGGAGCATCGCCTATTTCCCGCTGCAGAGGAGGTATCGGATGCTGACTAGCAGTGATGGGCCAGCAGCAGGAATTCATTTATTTATACTTATTTATTTATTAAATTTATCAACTGCCCTCCCCAGTAAAACCAGGCCCAGGGTGGTGTACGATACGGTCTTATAAAACATCTATAAAGCAAATTAAAATTTACACAAGGCAATAAAAACATAATAATCTGAGTAATTGCTTACAGATGGCACTAAAATCCACGCTGCTGCCTCGTGGGAAACAGGCGGGGGAGGGGGAACGGAAGGTGGGAAGTGCCAAGACTGAACCGTCGCTGTCCTCAGCCAAATGCCTGGTGGCGGAACACCTCTGCCGTGCACGCCCTGCGGAACTGTAAAATATCCCGCAGGCCGTGGGCGTGATTTGGCAGAGAGCTCCACCAGGCGAAGAAGGGCCCCAGCTCTGGTTGAGGACCAGCGGATGTCTCTTAGGCCAGGGGCAACCAATAAGTGCTGATCTTTTGAGTGGCACGCTCTTCTGGGGGCATATCAGGAGAGGCGGTCCCGGAGGCATGTCGGACCCTGACCGTTAAGGGCCTTAAAGGTCAATGCCATAACCTTGAATCTGATCCAGTACACCGCCAGAAGCCAGTGCAGTTTGCGCTGCACCGGATGGATGTGCGCTGTGTGAGGCATCATCCCCGTAACGAGGACCCATGCTGCAGCATTTTGCACCAGTTGGAGTGTCAGGGTCAGCCTCAAGGGCAGGCCCATGTAGAGCGAGTTACAGTAATCCAGTCTGGTGGTGACCATTGCATGGATTACAGTGGCTAGGTCAGGGGGCCAGTGGCCTAGCCTGGCGCAGGTGGTACAGTGCCAGCCTGGCAACGTTTGTGACCTGGGCCTCTGTTGTCCAGGAGGCATCCAGGATCACACCCGGACTCTTGACGGTAAGTGCCGCTCTCAAGGGCACACCATCAAGAGCCGGGAGTTGGCACCCCAACCCGGAGTCCCCACCCCCAGCCCAGCCCAGCCACCGAACCTCCACCTCAGAAGGATTTGTTCTCGGCCAGCTCTGTTTCAGCCACCCCACCACAGCCTCCACAGCCCCTCAGCCAGCTTTCCTGGGGCGGTTTCTAGCCACCCACCCGCCCATCAGCAGATAAAGCTGGGAACTGTCAGCGTGAGGCACCCGGGGCCTCAGGACTGGACTGTAAGGCACTTATGCATCTAAACTTCATAAATACGCCAAATAGTAGAAGTTTATTTTGTGTTCTTCCAACAGTAAAACCAATTGAGATTTCATGGGAAAGTATTTCAGTTTTTCCTGACCTTCCCCCTGCCAGGGGAAAAGCCCTGGTTTCCTCCCTTTTTCAATCTCCACTCCTCCGCGGGTGACTGAGGGAGCTGCAAACCCACTTTTGGCTTCTGGCCTCCGTCTACCGACCACTGGCTTTGAGGAGCTCTGGGCTGGAATCCAGCCGCACCGCAGAGACTGACCAGGTTTTCGGGGTGCCAGCGGTCAAGAGCCAACGCCCCCTCTGTCCGATGCTCTGGTCAGATGCTGGCCTCTGGCCGAGGGAGCGTTGGCTCTTGGGAGCTCCGACTCCTTGGAATCCTGTTGGTTTCTGAAGCTGCCCCTGGATTTGAGTTTTCTCCCGCAGAGCCCCGTGGCTGCCCTTGGAGACTGGGCTGGAGCTGGTATTGAGATTTCGGGGGAGAGAAGTGGCTGAAGCTCTCCCTCGTGCCTTGGGTTTCTCGCTCGCTCAGGATCTCTGTATGTTGTTTGTACAGAACCTCCTGGAGATGAGGGACTGTGTGGGAATCTTAGTGGGGCCACAGGATGAGATGGGGGGCTTGGGAGCGCTTTGGCTTTTGTGGTCAGAGGCACTGGGCTAACGTTGGCCTTTCCTTGTCACTGCCTCCCACTCCAGGCATCCAGCACCGGCCCCAGGATGAGCGTGGAGGCGAGCGGCAAGCCCCTGAAAGTGGGCTCCCGAGTGGAGGTCATTGGGAAGGGGCACCGTGGGACAGTGGCCTACGTCGGTGCCACGCTGTTTGCCACCGGGAAGTGGGTTGGCGTCATTCTGGATGAAGCCAAAGGCAAGAATGATGGCACCGTCCAGGGCCGGAAGTACTTCACCTGCGAGGAGAACCACGGCATCTTTGTGAGGCAGTCACAGGTAAGCTTCCTTTGGACCGGCACCCACCACCGGGGGTGGGGATCCCCTCCTCTGAGGGTCCACTGGCCAGTCTGCAGTCCCCGGTCAGAGGCAGGGCCCGGCACCTGGGCTGCTCTGGCATGTTCCCTCCCAGTTGGGTGCATCATACTTTCTTGGGGAGGTCTGTTGGAGATGTGTTGCAGAATCAGTCGTGGGCTTCACAGTGGAATGAATGAGAAGGCTTGGAAGGGCTGCCTAAAAGGCACGTGATCCACCGCCCTCCGGTAGCAGCACACAGAAGGCGGCCGGCGGCCTGGCAGTGTGGGCCTCCCAGGATCTTGCAAAGGATGGGAGACTCTAGCCTTGGTCTGATCTGATCCAAGGCTTCTGACGTTCTTAACAAAGAGTGTGGACTTGGGATGACTGAACACAAATGAGTGAGGCCTTTGCTAATAAGAGATCCTGAGGATATACTCTCCTTTTGGAAGTGTGGCCGTGGACCACAGGGATTCTAGCAACCTACCGCAGCCACTCCCGAATGCGTGGCCAGCCCGAGACCCTTTGGCCTCTCTGGCAGACAATCCCTCATGTGCTTTTGGTGGGCTTGTTCATAGAATTACAGAGTTGGAAGGGACCTCCAGGGCCATCTAGTCTAACCCTCTGCACGATGCAGGAAATTCAGATACTTCCCCCTCACACCCCCAGTGACCTCTGTTCCACGCCCAGAAGATGACAGAAAACCTCCAGGATCTCTGGCCAAACTGGCCTGGAGAAAAATGGCTTCAATCAGCATTTCCCTGGGTGCATCAGAAAGGGCCACAAGAAGTGAGCACTGGTGCAACCCTTCCTGCCCTCCCTCTCATGATCTGTCCGAGTTCACAGAATCCGCATTGCTGTCAGATGGCCACCTGGCCTCTGTTTGAAAACCTCCCGAGAAGGAGAGCCCACCACCTCCCAAGGAAGCCTGTTCCACTGAGGAACCGCTCTAACTTTCAGGAAGTTCTTCCTAAGGTTTAGCTGAAAACTCTTCTGATTTAATTTCAACCCAGGCTAAACATACCCAGCTCCTTCAATCTTTCCTCATAGGACTTGGTCTCCGGACCCCTCCTCATCATCTTCGCCCTCTGGACACATTTCAGCTTGTCTATATCTTTCTTAAATTGTGGTGCCCAAAACTGAACACAAGACTCTAGGTGAGGTCTAACCAGAGCAGAGTAAAGCGATATCATCACTTCACAAGATCTGGATGCTATACTTCTGTTGATACAGCCCAAAATTGCATTTGCCTTTTTAGCAACCACATCACACGGCTGACTCATGTTCAGTGTATGGTCTACTAAGACCCCTAGACCCTTTTCGCACATACTACTGCCAAGACAAGTCTCCCCCAACCTATAGTTATGCATTTGATTTTTCCTACCTAAATGCAGAACTTTACATTTATCCCCATTGAAATTCATTTTATTTGTTTTAATCCACTTTTCCAGCATGTCAAGATCATCTTGTATCCTGACTCTGTCTTCTACCGTATTTGCTGCCCCTTCCAATTTAGCATCATCTGCAGATTTAATAAGCATTCCCTCCGTGCCTTCATCCAAGTCATTGATAAAGATGTAGAACAAAACAGGTCCCAGGACAGATCCTTGAAGCACTCCACTTGTCACTCCTCTCCAAGAAGATGAGGAACCATTTACAAGCATTCTTTGGGTGTGATCTGTCAAGCAGTTACAGATTCACCTAACAGTCGTAGGATGCAAACCACATTTTTCCAATTTGTCAACAAGAATATTATGTTGAACCTTATCAAAAGCCTTATTGAAATCAAGGTAAACCATGTCTACAGTATTCCCCTGATCCAGCAAGGTAGTAACTTTCTTACAAAAAGAGATAAGGTTAGTCTGACATGACTTGTTCTTGAGAAACCCATCCTGGCTCTTAGTAATCATAGCCATCCTTTCTAAATGCTCAAGGACTGTCTGTCTGATGATTTGTTCTAAATCTTTCCGAGGTATAGACATCAAGCTGATGGGTCGGTAGTTAACCAGATCCTCCTTTTTCCCCTTTTTGAAGACGGGGACAACATTTCCCTCCTCCAATCTTCTGCCATGTTCTCCAAGAATTCTCTGGCATGTTCTCCAGGAATTCTCAAAAATAATGGTCAGAGGCTCAGAAATTACATCCGCCAATTCTTTTAGTATCCTTGGATGCAGTTCATCTTTGCCCCGAGGACTTAGTTTCATTTAGAGAAACTAGGTGTTTATGTACTACCCCTATGCCAATCCCAGGCTGCAACTCCCTTCCCTCCTCATGTGTTCTGTTTCTGGCATATTGAGCACCGTTTCCCTCATGTGAGAAGACCGAGGAAAAGCAGGAATTGAGCCGTTCTGCCCTCTCTTCACCACCTGTTACTATTTCACTTCCCTGTCCCCACAGTGGGCCGACCATGCCCTTGCGCTTATTCTTAATTTGAACATAAAGAAAGAACCCTTTTTTTATGTTTTTAGCATCTCTCGCTAGCCTCAGCTCATCCTGAGCTTTAGCTTTCCTAACTCTTTCTCTCTGCAAGCCCTGGTTGTGTGTTTATGTTCATCCTTGGTTATGAGGCCCCCCTTCCACTTCCTGAATGAGTCTTTATTATTTCTCAGGTCTTTAGAAAGCTGTTTGTGGAACCACCTGGGCTTCTTGAGGCTCCTCCCATTTTCCCTTCTCACAGGAATCGTTTGTGATGGTGCCTTCAGTATGTCGCTTTTAGGAAACTCCCATCCCTCTTGAATTTCCTTCTCCTTGAGTATTTCTGACGGTGGGATTCTACCCAGTGTAACTTTAAGTTTGTCAAAATTAGCTTTCCTGAAGTCCAACCTGTATGTCTGACTAAGTACGGCTTTTACGTTCTCCAAGACTGTAAATTCCAAAATTACATGGTCACTACTTTCACCTGGTCCACCAGTTCTTCCCTGTTGGTGAGAATCCAGTCCAAGATGGCAGATCCCCTTGTTTCCCTCTCCACTTTCTGGAAAATGAAGTCATCAGCAAGACAAGTCTGGAATTTATCGGACCTTTCGTTTTTAGCAGAGTTGGACTTCCAGCAGACATCTGGGTAATTGAGATCTCCCAAGTGTCCCGCCTCTTTGAGAACTTTGCAATCTGTTCTAGGAGTGCCTCATCCAAATCCTCTGCCTGGCTTGGTGGTCTACAGCAGACCCCCATGATGATATTAGTATTATTTCTTACTCCCTTTATTTTTACCCAGAGACTCTCAACTGGACTTTCATGCTCAGATTCAGGTCTTTCTTCACACAAGTATATGCCTCCTTTCCATATGATGCGACTCCTCCGCCCTTCCTTATTTGTCTGTCCCTTTTAGATAAGTTGTAGCCCTCAAGCCAGAGATCCCGTGAAGGGCGCCTCTTGGGCCTCCCCCACTGAGCCCTGCCAGAGGAGGCTGCCTGGCCCCACCGTGCCGTGGGCTTGAGCTCCGCAGCGGCCCTGTGCTTCCTCCTCCTCCTCCTCCTCCTGCTGAATTTTCTGGTGCTACTTGGGAGGCCGGTTGCCATGGCAGTGCTGTTGGCAGCCGGAGAGAGTGGGCAGCCACGGGTTCTGCTGCTTCCCGTGCATGGGAGGCGAAGCCAAAGGGAGCCATGCCCCGGGCAGTGCTGGGCGGGGCTTGCTTCCTTGCCAGTCTTCTCCCCCCCGCTTTCTTGCCATGGTGACAGAGGGGGCTCCCCTTCCTGGTCTGAGCCAAAGGCCGTGGCTCCGTCACGCAGTGGTCTCGAGCGGCGGGAGGCAGCCTCTGTGTTCTCTCGGGTGTGAATTGCCCCGTCTGGTAGACTCACAGGGAGTTTGCTGGTGCCTCCCCCCCCCTTGTGTCCTCTGCTGGGAGTCTTGGCGGAAAACCTGCCGTGGTGTGGCAGGGCAGGGATTTTGAGGGTGGGCTTCCTTCTGGCATCGGTCCACCTTCTCTCCCCGCGCTCTCCTTGCAGGGTGGGCAAAGCCAGTGGCTTCTTGTGTTCTCAGGTGTTCTTCTTAGGTGTTCAAGGTGCCATTTCCCTGTTGCTCCCTTGAGCGAGGCGGTCCTGGAAGAGGCCAGCCGGCCGTCTCCTGGGGCCCTCTGGAGGCAAGGCAGGCGCGGAAGTGTGTCCGGTCACTGGGACTGGCCCTTGTGTCTTCAGGCCCCTCGAACTTTGCAGCGAGGCTTTCACTGGGCCCTTGTTGTTTTTAACTGCCTTTCTAATAAACACACGTATTTCTGTATATTACAAGTTTACACCAGGTTTTTGATGTTGGCCCTTTGTCAGACTTCTTCCTTACCCTCGTGGTTCTCGATTCCAGTTTTCGGGTCACGTTTGTTTCCCCCCCTGCCTGTGCCTTGCAGCCGGAGAGGCGTCCTGGGCTGGGCAGGTGCCCGGCTTCCGCAGCTTCCTCCCCCGGGAGGCTCGCGGGCACCTCTTCGTAGGCGTCAGGTGCTGCCCGAGCTTTTCAGTAGCTGATGTGATTTATACATTAATTAGCTGCCTTAGAAGTTCCTTGAACTGACAGGAAGAATATGCTAAGCAAAGGCCGGGCATTTTTAGGAGTTGCTGGGCTGCAGCAGCTCCTCCCCCTCTGGACGGAGGCCTCCTGACTGGCTGCCGATGGCCTCTCTCTCTGAGGCCGTCTCCCCATGAGTTGTTTGGCCTGGATTCGATGCTGTGGGGAAGCAGGGGGGCAAAGGGGAGAAAGAAGGATGCTGCTGGGGAGGGGTCCCCACCCACGCTGGCTGGATATTGTTTCTAGCAGGCCCCTTTGGAATTCCTCCCCCTCCTGCCTTTCCGCTGCTTGTGACCCGGAGCATCTCTGCTGTGGACGTGTCCCCTCCAGGCGCCTGTTGAACAGAGCTCTGATGCACGAGAGCTTCTCCTGGAGGGACTCTGGACTCCCCCACGTGGCTCCCCTGCCCCCTCTGGAGCTGCTGTCTGGGGAGGGGCCCGTGGCCCCCAGTAGCTGATTTGGGACAACATCTCCCCCCCTCCCAAAAAAAAGCATGAGTTTCAGGATGGGTGTGTTGTGCAGACGGCGTGATGGTCTCCCTTCTGAGGTTCTGGCTGGGGGGAGGGGCAGTTGGTACGCGACTGCCAAGGGGAACGAATGCCCGTGCTCGCAGTATGCATTAGGCGCGGCTCTTCCAGTGAGGGACGGCATGGCCAGTGTGGGTACTGACTGGCATTGGTGTGGATTGCCTTGGAGACGCTGTGCCCACAAGTGTGCGGCTTATATATGGACCTCTGCGGTTGTCTTTCCTGGGAGGTCTCACTCATCGGCAACGGGCTCTGCCCCGAGGGGACCGGGTGTGGCTGTTGGGACGATGGAGAGCGGGCGTCAACGCAGGCGTTCAGGGGAAGGCCGGGCAGGGACGTGCTTGCTCCTCAGGCACAGGGGCAGTGGTTCTGTTGGGCCGGGGAAGAAAGGCACTGTGCTGAGGAGACTCCCGTGAACAAAGAGGAGGCCCCATCCCGGAGACCTTGCTGATGGCCGTGTACCTTCACCCCATTCTGTCCAGATCCAGGTGTTTGATGATGGGGCGGACACCACCTCTCCGGAAACGCCAGAGTCCTCGTCCTCCAAGGTCCCCAAGAGAGGTAAGGCCCGTGCCCTGCCGTGGGGGGGTCCCGAGGGCATGCCACCTCCCTCAGGCCCGCAGACTTGTGCTCCGGGAGAGCAGCAGTGGTCCTCCAAGGGTGGGTGCTTCAGTCTGGGTGCAAGAGACGCCCGTGCTGCCCCGAGCAGGCACCTCCTCCTGCCCCAGCTGCACGGGTGATGAGCCCCAGCTCGGGGGGTGGGGGGTAGCTCTCCTGTCGAGGGGGGGGAGCCGCCAGGCTACGTCAGGCAGTTCCAGACTGCTGCCTTTTGCTTTGGACACTTCCTTGAGGCCATCTTGGGTAAGGAACATCTTCAAAATAATGGCCCTGGAGGTGAGTTGCTGGCAGTTCCAAACTGGTGTGACTTCTGGCGAGGTCCAGAATACCGTGGGGAACCTCCTGCAAGTGGGGAGGCCGGAGGGGGCGGACCCTGTACCCCACCGGGTGGGCGTGGCACAGGGGGAGAAAGCGCCCGAGTCCTTCGGGGGTGGTCCCACATCAGCAACTGAGAAGAGGGTCCCAGTGGGTGGGGGGAAACGGGAGGGTCCAAGAATCTAGGTAGTCGGATGGGGGTGAAAGAGGACAGGAGGTGGGCTTGATCCCGAGTCAGGGGGCTTTTAGGAAGTGACTGGGTTCATTGATGGGGGGGGAGGTGTCAGAGCCTGGTGGCCGGCTGTTTGCTGGGATCTTCTGCAGTGTGGCTCTTTGCTAGAGCAGCCGTTGCATGCTGCTGTTCGTGGTGCAGCGTGTGGACTCCAGTTTGGGTAGACGTAGGAGGCGTGCCCTGGTCTCCGCCTAGCTTTTATTCCCCTCTTCTGTGGCACTTTGGGCCTGGAGCCCCTAAACCATGAGTGGTCTGGCTGGAGCTCCGGTCTCCCTGATGCCCTGGAGGCAACATGTGCTTGGAGCCAGGAAAGAAGCCGCCCGGCCTGGTGCCTGCAGGGAGCGGACTGGGTAGAGCAGGAGGGAACGTGGGAAGGCCTGGCCGGGAAGCCTACGGCTCTGCTCTCCCCTTTCCTTCCCGCAGCAGCGTGCCCCCCCCCCTCCTGTGAAGTGGGGCTCGCTGGTGCACCTGGTGGGCTTCTGGGCAGGCGGAGAGGCTGGGCGGCTGGGCGTGGGGGAGGAAGCGGTGCCTTGAAGGGGGTGGGTGGTGGGTGGGAATCCCGGTGGCTGACTCCGGGACTCCGAGGCCTGCTCTTTAGCGCCACCCTTTCAAAGGGTCTTCCGGCATTCCTACGCCGGCAAGAAGCATCAGGAGCCTGTAAAGCCCCGCGGGGCAGGGGACCCAGGAGTGGGCGGCCGCAAGAACGGGAGGGCCCCCCTCGAGGCTGGCTGGGGTTCCGGGTGGGCCAATCAGCCTACGGCGCAGCCTTTGCATTTTCAAACAAGCAGGGACAGACACTTGAAGGACAGAAGTGCTCGGTCGGGGCCAGGCTCGAGGCGGGCCGAGGAGCAGCGGGGCTTTGGGTTTCCCTGTCGAGTCTGGCCGTGCCCCACACGCTTTGCCAGGGGCCCTCCCGGAACATAGGAAATGAATGCAGCTCCGGTCCGGGTGAGGGCCAGGCCCCGGGGGGAGGCTCTGTGGGGCTCTGGCTCCTCTGAAGGGCTTCCTTCTTGTGCTCTTTTCTCCCCTCCAGATTCCTCGGAAGGCCCCAAAGCCAGCAAACTGGTGAGTGCTTCCTCCACGGGCCTTGGGCTTCCACCCGTGCCTGCCGTGCTGTGTGGGGAGGGCGAGGGGGGCCTGCCGGTATGTTTGGGGGCTGCATTCCTGAGGTGGCCTCTGTTGCGAAGCAAGATCTGCGGCGTGGGCAGCAGGGGCTATAACGACTGCTGCAAAGGCCACCCAAAGCAGACGCGCTGGATAGTCTTGCAACATGTGAAGTGTGGGGGTCTGTTGGAACACTGCCGTTGCACACTGTTTGTTTGTTTAATTTATTTATTTTGACCTCTGTCCCGCCCTCCCCGCTGCTGGCTGTGCACCCGGCCCGAGCATAAACGGACTGCCAGTGTGGGAGGGTCTCTCTCCTGGCTTCCTGGGACGTTGGGCTGGAAGTCCTGGGGGCCGTCTGCTGGCCAGTGCGCCCGGCTTGTGTAATGCCTCACGGGGCAGCCTGTGCGGTCCCCCCTTCCGGGGCTCCAGAGCCCACACCAGCTGGCGAGTGCTGCTCCCTCAGGGAGAAGGGGGGGGCTCGACGGAACACCCAAAGCGGCCTCATCCTGAGTCAGTCCACCAGAGTCGCTGTTGTCTATGCAGACTGGCCGTGGCTCTCCGGGGTCTCAGGCAGAGGTCTTCCACCTCAGCTCCTGCCTCATCCTTTCAACTGGAGACGCTGGAGATTGAACTGGGGACCTTCTGCAGGCCAAGCAGAGACTCTTCCGCCGAGCCGCAGCCCCTCTGCCAAATAATTACCCTCCCAAGCGAAGCTGCTTCCTGCGGAATCAGGCCCTCCGCCCGTCGAGGCCGGCATTGCCGACGCAGGGGCCTCTCCGGGTCCTTTCGCGTGACCTGCCACCTGACCCTTTTGCCTGTAGGTGCCGGGGACTGAACCTGGGACTGTCTGCTTGCCAAGCAGATGTTCTGCTACTGGCCCGTGGCCTCTCTGTGGCCCCCAGGCTGCTGCCAGCTGCCCCGTGGGGCCACGCATCCATACTGGCTGGGCCAGACTGCTGGGCTGGAGGGCAGGGGAGCACCAACTGGTCTGGACTGGTCTGCGAGGGAGCGTGTGGCGCTGGTTGTGGCTAGCGTGCCCACTTACCTGGGGCTTCAGGCAGGAGGCTTGGGGGAGTGTGTGGGAGGGGGCAGGGTGGTGCCAACGCCCCCTCCCAGCTGGCCTTCATGGAGCTCTGGAGTCCCCGAGGGCGGCCCCTTCCTCACCTGGCTGGAAGACGAGGCCGGTCCTCTTGACTGCCCTTTGCCAAGGATGGGTGTTCTCCAGGTCTCCTCACCCACTGTGGGGCAGCAGGGGATGCTGGCCAAGAGCCCTTCCACCCCTGCTTTCGCCTGCCCCACTAGGATCCCTTTTCTAACTGGGCGTGGTGCTCCAAGGCTGGCCTCTGGGCTGAGAAGGGGAGTCCCGCCCCCCGCCCCTGGCAGGAGTGGGAAGCGGTTGCCGTCCGCCTCGTGGGCCAAGTTGGGGCCGAAGTGCAGGGTGGACGTAAGAGGGTCCAGAACAGTTCCTGGAGTGAGGCCTCTTGCTGAGTGAGGGCCGTTTGCACGGGAGCCGGGAAAGGCGTCTTGGCGAGGCCGACAAGAGGCTGGCTGGGGAGGCGGCACGCTCTGTCTGTGCTCTGGCGGAGGCCAGAGGTGCTGGAGGCCCCTTGCTGTGGGGCCAGGCCCTTCGTCCCTCTGGCCACTCGCTGAGCGTGGATTTGGCCCCGTGCTGCAGATGGCCCTGAGGAGTACGTTGGGCCAGGCAGCCCCTCTCCTCCCTGCAGAGCGGGACGGGGGGAATGGGCGGAGGCTTCCCAAAACCTGACGGAAGCACCAGAGGTAGAGATGGGTGGCTGTGTGTGTGGGAGTTTCCTACGTGCCCCAGACTGGCAGCAGCACGGGCCGCTCATTCTCCGATAGCTGCTGGTGACTTCCGTGGTGACAGCTCTGAGTGGGAAGGCACGGCAGCGGAAATACAGGAAGTCTGGAAACACGGAGGAGGAGGAGGAGGAGGAGAGCCCCGGGAGGGGCCCAGCCGCCCTTTAGTGAGCCCGTGACGTGACGGAGTGTCTCTGATCGGCAGCCTGCCTGCCTTGCTCAGCCCTGCCAGCCAGGAGGAGGCGAGCCTCCCTCCGAGTCCCCCCCCTCGCTTCTTGCCCGGAGGCTGCCTCTGGGAGCGGCTCTCAGCACAGAAATGGCGGAGCGGCGGCGGGCGGCTGTTCTGCGCCTGGCTTCCTCCACTAGATGTCAGTCGAAGCAGCACCTCCAAGGGACTGCGGATGGCTGCCGAGAGAGAGAGAGAGAGAGAGAGAGGGCCCAGTGGCCGAGAGGAGCCGCTGCAAGGAGCCGGCCTCCTTCACAGAGGGTGCGCAGATCCCTGCCACCTTCTCTGTGCCTCAGCCTCCATTTCAGTGTTCAGTCCTCGGCAGGAGGTGGCCGCAGAGGACGAGGCTTATTGGAAGCAGGTCTCTGATGCTCACCCTCCTCTGGAAGCAAAGCGCCCCGTGTTCTGCCGCCGTCTTGCCTTCGGCACGAGAGGAGACCAGCAGGAGAGGGACTTGGGGGGACTCGGAGGTGGCCGCTGCGGGAGAGCAAGCCGGGGCCTGACGTCGAAGCCTGCTTGCTTGGCAGCGCTGGCAGGGCTCCCACTGAGACCCACTGTGTGCCCCTCCCTGGAGAAAGATTCCATCTGCCCCCTCCCCCATATAGTCCTGCTCCAAACCAGATATCATAACAGAGCACATGGCTTGGCTTGCCCTTACCACGGCTAGCGTCGGAAGTGTTCAGGGTGTAAGGAACGTAGAAGGGAAAGGGACAGGGTGGCAAAGGAACAGATTTTCTGTATGATTTGCAAAACAAAGCCCCCCCCCCCCCGTTTTCAGAACTGCCCGCTAGCACAGGTCAGCGTTAAAGGGGAAGAGGCAGACCGGCGGGGGCTTTGCGGTCTTCCTGACTAGCAGAGGAACTGATCAGGCGGTCCACGCGGAGGAGCCTGGGGGGCAGGCGGTCCCTCGGCCGCCCAGGTTTCCAAAGCCCACAGGTGACCCAGGCTCACGGAGGTGTCCTGGCAGCTCCCTGGGGGTCAAACCTGCCACGCCAAAAGATGGCTCGCCCCTGACCGCCCACCTTCGCAAGACACACGCTGACCACGGCAAACCACGAAAAAGACATTTCCTTTTCTTCCTTCCACAAGGGACGGTTTTGTTCTTGGGCTGTTTCAGATGTTTTTGTTTCATTACCGTTTTTCCGTTGTTGCTTACTCCTCATCATTTTATATTGTTATTATTTCCCGTTGGTTTCAATGGAAGACAACCCCCCCCCCCATCCAAACGGGACAAAACTCTGGGCCTGCAGTGTTCCCCGAGGACACCTGGACTGCCAAGTTTCAGGCAGAGAGAAGAAAGCCCTTTGGAGGCCGTGAGAGGCACCCCCTGTGGAACATTCGGGTCCACGAGGGGACCGGCAGGGAAGAGTCCGAACCGTCACACGGACGGCACAGCAGCCCCTGATCCTGAATAAGGAAGCCCCGAATAAAAACAGTCCGTTGCTTCAGGTGGATTCAGAGAAGGCACAGAAGGGAAACTCCGTGCAGGAAGGCGGCTGAGGCTGGCCCAAGAATCCCCCCGCAATGCACCGACACAGCAATGTGCATCCCCCCCCCGTGACTTCGGTATTAGAGCCCCACCCCAGTTGGGTGTGATCCAACTGGCTACAGCTTGCAGTCAGTCAAGAAAGGGCAGAATCCCCATCCCCCCCCAAACAAAACACTGCTTGTGAAACCAACTGGGTGAGCAGCGGGATCCTTCCCACACCCTTAAAACGCTCCGTTCCGCCTGCTGCCAGGTGCATCGTGATCCCGGCGTCACGGTTCCTCAACCTGACTCGGGCCCCTGGGAATTAGCCCCTCTGGTCCCCGTTCGCCCCCCCCCCCGAGAAGTGTCTCCTGGAAACCGGTGGGGGACTTGTGAGGAAGTAAACCCTTGTGGGAGTGGGCTCCCTCTGCCTTGGGGGCCACGTAGCCTCCGGCTCTCTTGCAGAGGAGTGCCTGGCTTCTGGCCGAGGCAGGAGGAGGGGTGCAGGCGAAGGGCCCGAGCTCCTGCCGGCCCTCTTCCCCCAAGTCCAAAATGGATCCAGGATTCTGCAGGCTCAAGGAGGAGGGGCCGCCTGCCTGCCTGCCGTGGGAAGGTGGTTGGCCTCTTCTTCCCGTATGCCAGTGAGCCGCCTTCCCTTTTGCAGCAGGGGCCCGGTCTCCAGGGGGAGGAGCGTGCCAAGGGTGTGTCCAGTGGGTCTGGTGCTCTTAGGAAGGACCCCTCCAGACCCAGTGCCCAGACTCTGTGGGCTGCCCTCTGCCTAGATTCAGTTCCAGGGTGCTTGGGCCCTTCCGGTTGCCCGCCCACCCGCCTGCCCTTCCATCCTCCTCCCCCTTCTGTTGCTGTTGCTAGCAAGCTGGGGGTGGGGGTGGGGACATTCACGTAGGGGGGCAGGCGATGAAGAGGTTTCTGTGGGACTGGCAGCTGGGGGCCCTGCCGTCTCTGCTCTGGAACTTCAAGGGAGCAAAACCTGCCAGGCGCCCATCACGGCCTTTCCCCACAGCAACCTTTTGGAAGCAGGGTAAGGCGGGTGCCACTGCGGGCTTCCGAAGCCGCCTCTGGCCAGGGCTAAATGTTTGGAGGAAACAGCCAAGATCTCCGTGCCTGCTCTCCCTTTCTGCTTCTCCTGTGTGGGCCTGAAGGCTGCTGCTGGGCAGGACCCGTTCGCCTTCAGGGTAACTGCTGACTCTCTAACATCTAACTCTTTGTCCTCTTTCCATGCAGCGTGGAGTGAAACCTAAAAAGGTGGTGTCTGTTTTTCCTATTGTGGCAGAGGCCCCCCCCCACGCATGCGACCGATCCGAGGACAGTCCTGGCTGCTCGTGTGCATGTCTGCCCCCCCCCTTGCATGTCTGTCCTCCCTGCCGGCCTGCGTGTCGGGAGGGACCGCCGGACCGTGAGCAGGCCAGGGGGGAGAGGGCAGCAGGGCCCTGCCGGGGCAGAGGCTTGGGGGGAGGGCCTGGGGCCGGCTCTTCCCTTTCACTCTCTTCTTTAATGGAAACCGCGTTTGTGCTGCTGCTGCTGCTGCTGCTCCCCCGGGAAAGCCCCTCTTCCCAGAGAAGGGCAAAGGCCTTTTCTCCGCAGGGCGGAGCCGTCGGCTTTCGGCCACCAAGGACCAGCTTTGCCAAGGCAGGGCGTGTGGCTGCGTTAGAGCCGGCGGGGGGCGGGGGGGCGTTCTATACAAGATCAAGGAATAAGTGCTGGAAACTTGTAGTGCGACAAAAAAAGCATCCGCGTCGGGGTGCAGAAGAAGCGACCGATCGGAAATCCACGGATATTCACCTAGATCCGGGTCTCCATTCTGACTTAGACTTCAGCACTGTGGGAATAACAACCCCCCCCCGCCTGCCCGCCTGCCTGCCTGCAGAGCCGCTGTGCTGTCTCTCCGTGCCCTGGTCCTCTGAGCGGCCTCTGCCGGTGTGGTCCCGCTTGTCCTGGCAGGTCCAGAAGGGGCCAGAAGCCCCCTCCCTCGGCTGGCCTCCGCTGTGTGTTCGGATCCATCCCCCCCCCCGCTCTGCTGGACCTCAACCCCCCTTCCCCCCCGGCCACAAGCCAAGAGCGGGTCCGTGGCAGGAGGTCGCTCGGTCTTCCCAGCAGGGAGGCAGCTGGCAGCCTTCAGGCTCTGCCACAGGGACTCGGACACCCCAGGAGGAGGCAAGCGGGCGAGACACAAAGAGAGGGCCTACCTGTTGGCTTCTTGCTGGGGATGGTGCGGCCAGGAACGCTCCCTTGCGGCCTCCAGAACCTCCCAGGGTGTGGCTGAAATGACGTCCAAGTGGGAAAGCCCTTCGGCCCCCTCCCCCAGGGGGGGCTCTGAGGGGGAGCCTCCAGGGACAGCTGTCGGGCAGCAGTGACCCCCTTCCCTCCGCTGCATGTGCCAGAGGCCTCCTGCCCTGCATGCGCTCTGCCTCCTCGCTTGCATCCCCTGCCACTTTGCATGAGGCCCCCGGCCAGCTGGCCTCTCCTTCCAGCCCTGGAGTCGCATGCAGCTGCAGGTGCCCCCTTGGGGGTGCCATGGCATTGCTTCCTGCTTGTCTCTCGGCTTGGAGTGGCGGCTGGTGGACTAATGGGTCCTCTGCCCTCCGTGTCCTGTGGGGCTGCGGCTCAGGCGGGTCGGCCCTGTGGCTGAGTTTGTTCTTTGCCTCGACCTGTGGGCAACGGCTCTCCTTGAAAAACGGTGTGGCCCCAGCTGCGACAGCTCATGGCCCTCTGGAGCGTGGAATTTCTGCCACAGCACTCTTTGGGAAGTTCACTCTGTGCTTGAAACTGAGCCGCACCAGAACAGCTGAAGGTGCCAGTTGGTAAATCCTCGTTGATGGGATTAGGGAGCTCCCTGGAGCGGGGACTCCAAGGCCGGGGCACAGATGCAACGGAGGATAATCTGCTTGCTGGCTCCGTCCCGTTGTGCTTTTTGCCGACAGATGGCCAGTGGGTGGTCCGCCCAGGTGCCCTCTTCCCCCTTGCCCTGAACCCATTAGCCCAGCCTGGCTCCTGGCCCCCGCCATCTGTTTCCCCCCCCCGAAAGGGCCGTGGGGCTCTCTGCTCAGGCTCTTCCGGAGAGGATTGTGCGCTCCCCTCCCCTGGGCAGCCTCTCGGGAGGAGGAGGGAGCTGCGCTCAGCTTCTCATTAGCGGAGGAGGATTTGTGGCCTGGCAGTGGGCATTGCTCTTGACAGGCAGCCACTGCGGGGGGGGGGGGAGGCAGGGCTGAGCCGAGGACAGCTTGGCTTGAGCTGGGCTTTGCAGAGGGGAGTGGGCCTCAGGGGGGTCCTGGGAGGAGGAGTTAAGCACCCCCAGTGTGGCACATCTTCAGGTTCGGCTTGACCAACGGCATGTGGAGGTCGAGAGGGACTTGCTGCTCCGTGGGGAAGATGGGGGCGCAGTGGAATTCTGGACCCAGTCTCAATGGCGTTTGGAGAGGCCAAGCACAAGGCCCAGGCTTCCGCTCCCTGCAGGCAGCGTCTGAGATTTCTCTGAAAGAGACTCCTTTGGCCTTTGGAAGAGCAGCCACGTCTGCTGATTCCTCCTCCATCATGGGGGGGGGCCGTCAGGTGAGGTGCTGCCCAAGGTGGTCGTCCACAGGCAGGGTGGTTTCCTTGGACCGCACTGCATGGGCACAGAATCCGGCCCCAGGGCACGCGTGGGCCGCCTCTCCAGACCTGCTGAAGGCAGCTCCCAGTGAAAGCGAAGGACCCCAACCCAGCTGAGAGAACGAAGCAGCCGTGAAAGAGGTGGAGGAAGCGGGCCATGGGGCCCCCCTTTCCCTTGGCTCTCGCTGGCCCTTAATCCGCTGGGGCCAGGCTGGTGTGGCAGCGGCCTGTGTGGCTCTGGACCGGAGGAAGCCAAATAGGGGGAAATAAAGAAACCCCTGTGCAGGCGTGTTTTCCTGACTTGTGGCAGAAGTGCTTTGAAGGGCTGAGTACGCACGGCCCCCGGGCTTTGCCTCAGCCTGCACAGATTCTGATGTAATATAGCCCCCGCCCCCCGGTCCCAGCTGGCCTCTGCCTGCCCGGGAATCAGGAGGGAATCAGGAGCTGTGGAAGCAGCACCAGCCTCCCGCAGGGCCACGAGAGAGTCTCCACCTGGGCCTCTTCCCCTCCCCTGCCAGGGGAAGGCCTCGCCTTGTCTCTGTGCAGCTGCCTCTGTGGAACGGCTGCTTCCCTGCTGTGTGTGTGTGGGGGGGGGCCTTGGGAGCTCGGCCGTGCCTGCCGGCGCTCTGCTGCTCGGTGCCCCTTTAGACTGTCCGGCTCCTGCTGCCACCACCCCGGAGAAGGCAGAAGGAGAACGAAGGGTGGGGGGGGGTACTGCTGGAGCCTCCTTGCTCTGTGCCCTGCTCAGTGGAGCGGAAGAGGAAGGGCAGGGGGCACTTCACCTGGGGAGCCTTCCTTTCTTGAGAGGGATCCTTTTGGCCTTGGTGCTCACAGGCCGTCCTCAAAACGAGGGCTCAGTGGCCAAAATGGCCTAAAATGGGGAGAGGAAGAGGGGCCAGTCTGTGGAAGGATGCTGTGAGGAGGAGGCGGCGACCGAAGAAGAAGAAGAGATTGGATTTATACCCTACCCTTCACTTGGAGTCTTAGAGCGGCTTATAAACTCCTTCCCTCTCCGCTCCCCACAACAAACACCCTGTGAGGCAGGTGGGGCTGAGAGAGCTCTGACAGAAACTGCTCTTCTTCAAGGACAGCTGTGCCAGAACTACGGCTTGCCCAAGGTCATCCAGCAGGTGCAAGTGGAGGAGTGGGGAATCCAACCCGGTTGTTCTCCCAGATTAGAGTCCGTGCACTGAACCACGACACGTGTCATTGGTGCAGGGTTCATCTGGGTGGGTCTCGAGTCACAAAGGGCTGTACTGATGTGAGCCAGCAGTGCCTTCAACGGAGTCTGAAGGCATCACGCCAGCCAGTGAAGCTGCTTCCGAACAGCTGCTAAATTGCTCGTCCCCATCAACGCGTCGGCTGCTGCGCTCTGCAATAGGTGAAATTTCCACGGTGCCCTTAAGGGCTGCCCTATGTAGCATCTATTAGAGTGCTTGACATATTTCTTCTGGCAAATCTGGACGGGCGACGAGTAATAACCAGAGCTAAAACACTGAAGGCATCAAGCCTGGCCATGCAGAACAGTTTCCAGCCGGGAGAAGGCATTCCCTCTCTTGCCCAGGCTCAAACTGGCCATGGAGCTGTACAGAAAAGCTCCCGGCCCCGCCAGAAGACTTGGGAGGGTGGAAGCTATCCCGACCTCTTCCGGGAGAGTCTTCCACAAACACAGGGCAGCAAGCAAGAAAGCCCCCACCTGTGCTGCCGCAGAGTAAACGCTGGATGTTAGAAGCCGAGCCAACAAGTTCCGCTGGAAAGCACAAACTGGTCTCATGGGAACCCAGGGCAAGAGGGGGCCCTTCAAGTAACGGAGCCCCAACTCCACGAAGGGTCTGCAAGGTGAGCAACCACTCCTTGGTTGGGGCCCAGGGACTGGTGGCCTCCGGGGCTTGGGGCAGGGGCAGTGTGGCCCTGGTGGCTGGCCCCGGATCACACCTGGGCACTAAGGCTCCCTCTAAGCTGTGGAGTCCTGTGAGCAAAAATCCTACTTGGTGAGCTACCGGCGTTAAAGTTGTGAGCAAGTGATTTGGCTACTGCATAAAATTAGCTTGCTCTGGAGCCCTCCTTCCTGAGCTAAGACAAAAACGTGTGAGCCGAAGGGTAGAATACTGTGAGCTAGTTCACCCTAACTCGGCTCGGAGGGAACACTGCTGGGCACTGCATTTTGTGCCGGCCGAAGCCTCCCTGTTGTCTTCAAGGGCAGCCCCGTATGGAGCATGCTGCAGTGATCCAGCTTGGCCTGATCTGCGAATAGGGAACCAGCTTCCAGACTAGATGAGACCAGGAGGACGGATTGTTTGCCGTCATGGTTGCCTGTTTCTGCAAGAGGATCCGACACGACTCCCAGGCGCCAAGCAGTCTTACAGCAAGAGCTGCACTCACCGCAAATGAAGGGCAAACCATCCCTTCTGCAGCCGTGGGCCTCCCGGCCAGGATCTCTTCCCTCTTCCCTGGATTCAGCTTCAGTCTCTTCTCCTTCAAGGACACCCAGAGAGGGCTGCAGCTAGAAGCCGATTCACTGATGACCTCCCACTCCGGAGCATTGGATGATTTCATTAAGGGGCTTTATGCAGATCTTAAATTGCATGGTGGCAGCACAGGGGAGTCCGGCCTCGAGGCTGCAGTAGAACGGACCGACCCGGAAGGGTCAGGTGGGCCAAGGCCAGGGGAGAGCCAGTGTCCAGCGTGTCTCGGGAAGGCAGTGCTCTTCACACCTGTGCTGACCTGCTTTGCAAATGTCGAGACTGAGTCCGGGAGCCCTTCCGGAGTTTTCACATGGTCTGCCAAAGGCAAACTCACCTCCATCCAGGGCCGGCAGCTCCGTCCCTTCCAGTCTTCTCCACCCACGTCCCCTTTGTTTTGTCTTGAGTTCAGGCTTTATTCTGGTCTGGAGACTGGAGAGCTGCGGTTTCCCTCCACCGGTTTCTTCTGCATGTCGCCTCTTTAAATCTCTGGTTTGCTTCCACTTGTCCTTTTGCGTAGGGGCAGACCTGTTTGTCCCGCGTGGAGAGCAGAAGGGCGTGGTTCGTACCTCGTGGTGGGTGTCCCGTGGGGTGAGGAAGGCCCGGTGGAGTCTCCCGAGAGCTTCTTTCCCAGGGCTCCAGAGGACGACAGTGTCCTAGACGGAGAGGTGTCTGTGGGCGGAAGCTGAGGGACTGCGGCTCTGAGTTGGCCGTGGATGCGCTCCTCTCCTGGGAGGCTCTGCCAGTAACCCGAAGGTGCAAGGTGCTGCCAGATCAGAAGCAAGGATGGGTGGAGACCGAGTGGCGTGGCGGGCTGTGCTGGGGGGTCATCTGGGACAACACTCCTCCTGGCTTGTCGCTCTTCTTTGTGGGGGATGTTGGCGCAAAGAACAT
Organism: Gekko gecko; assembly: GCA_029375565.1. Lineage (NCBI taxonomy): Eukaryota > Metazoa > Chordata > Lepidosauria > Squamata > Gekkonidae > Gekko > Gekko gecko. The sequence continues at coordinate 127,672,543 of JAPDNY010000010.1, read as the reverse complement.
GGGCATGCCTGGCTTCAGAGGGCCGCCTGGCTGGTCTGCGGTGGAAGAGCTGGATTCAAGTCCAGCAGCCCCTTAAGAGACCAGCAAGATTTTTTTTGGAGGGTACAGGTTTTCGAGAGCTAGAGCTCCCTCCGACAGGATGAAGGGCGCTTTGAGTCTCAAAGCCCCCCCCCTGAAAGTCCTGTGGGTCTCTAAAGTGCGATCGGACTCAGATCTCATATTCGTGGTGGGTCACGTGGCATTCTGCGAGAGCCAGGTTGTGGTTTCCTCTGGAAGTTGGTCATATCTTAAAGATAACGGGGTTCTGGTGGGTGGGGCCCAAAGGAACTCCTGGACGGATCGTGCTAGAAACTGAAACACTTCGCGTCCCACTTTTTCCGATTTACGTCTTCTAGATGGTAGCTCAAAGCTTCTTGGTTGAGCTTCTTCCCGGAGTGTGTCCAAGGAGACACGTTTGTCCACCTGTGGGGGGAATTCGTCTCCATCTGATTCCTTGGGCATTCTTCCCCTGGGCTTGGAGGAGCAGGACCTGCCCTGGAGAGCTGCCCTGGCCGCTTGGGCTTGTTGTCCAGGCTGTCAGAGGTGGACTTGGCCATGCGAGAGCCTTGCTGGGGAAGGGCGCGGAGGTTTGCTTTCTCCTGGAGGGAAGGATGGGAGGGAGGCCAAATGGGCACACCTGTGCAGGTGGGCAGTGGTATGGAGGGTCAGCTTTCCTAAGTGTTGATTTCCCTCCACAGAGCTCCCTCCAGCTCTTAATGGCTCCGGGTCAGAAGCTTTCTGGAGAAGCTTTTCGAGCACCTGTTTTTGAAGGCAGCCATTCAACTGGCGGAGCAAAACTTCTGCCAAAAGCAAGCATGGAGTAATTGTACCTGAGTGGGTTGGTGCCCTGCTTGCAACTCTCTGTCTTTGACTATGACAGTGAGGAAGATGCCCCCAGGATCCCAGCAGGAAATCAAGGGGAGGGGAGTTTCCACTAAAATTCCAAATCGAACTGGCTGTCGCCTGGGCCCTCCCAAAGGACCTCCAACTGCTCCGGGCCGGTCCAGGTGTGCTGGTGGACTTTCCTTCCAGTTGGGACTTGCAGGATGAGACCGTGCCGCTAACATTGCCCAGGAAAGTGCTGTTGCAGAAACCCGTATCGATTTCTGTGCCATCAACCTTTTTATAAATAGGCATTGTCTTCAGTAGGCAAACATGTATCGTCCAGAATTCAATAGCTTTTGTTTGCTGGAAGGCAGGCCAGCGCATCCATTTCATGCAGCCCAGCTGAGGAGCACATACCGTTTCCCACAGTGGCTTAGGTCCAAATGGCGCATTTGCTCTACCCCATCAGCGCCTCGAGTCATAAATTTTACGTTGCCTTCATCTGCGTGTCTGTTCTCTGCGTTGTGGCTCTGCTTGTGATGCTGGGGGGTGGGAGGGCAACTCTCTGCGCATCCCGGTGCCCCGAGAGCCGCTCTGCCCCTGCTGCATGCCTTGGTGGGGTCCCGGAGGGCCAGAGCCGGGCCCCGGCCTGCCTTGTCAAGGATGGGAGGCCACTAGCCCGGCGCTGAGCCTGTCGGATGGGGGGAGGGAGGGAGGGGAAGGAGCAGCCGTCTAATTAGCCAGGGAGACAGCTGAGCTGAAGGCGTTGCTAAGTTACGTGGAGCACCTCGGGTGTCCCTGAGCGGCGGCGGCGGCAGCGGCAGTGGCATCCTCTTCTCATCCCTCCTCTCCCCAGCCTGAGGAAGAGAGAAAGCAGCCACTGCGTCTGGTGCTGGTGGTGGCGGCGGCGGACGCCTGGATCGCTGGAGAGCTGCCTGCCTGCCTGCCTGCCTGCTAGGAGCTCGGGGAAGGGAGGGGAAGGTCCAGGAGTGGTGATGTAATGAGCGGCTGGGGCGGTGGTTGGAGGCCGGTGGCAGCAGAAGGATGCGCGGTCCGGGGCTCTGGCTGGCAAGAGGCTCTCCGGCCCCAGTGCCCTGCTAACCAGCCAGGGTCGGAGGACGGCAGCGAAGAGGCAGCAGAGCTGCGGCCATTTGCAAGATCTCCGGGACAGGCTGTGCCCGGGAGGGACTGGATGGGCTAATATCCTTCCTGCCAATCTCTCTCTCTCTCTCTTTCTCTCTCTCCCTCCTCTCTGTCTTGCTCCGTCTGTCTTCTGCAACCATGAAACAGGCCGCAACCACACGGAAGGTACTGTGCCGCTGGGTTTTGCTTGAGCGAGAAGGGGTTGTGGTTCCCTTTGCAATGGAGCCGGTTCTGGGGGTCTGTGGCGTGGCGGGAGGGAGGAGGGAGGGGGGGCACCCGCCTCGAAGGAGACGTGCTCGCCCTTTCGCCTGTCGTAGCAGGATAAAGCAGAAGCCGGGGGGGCGCGCTCCCCCTGTGGGCTGGCAGGGGGTGAGGCTCAGGTGCCCCCTTGGCGGCCAGCCTGCCTGCCCGCCCCAAGCCGAGCCCGTGTCATCTCGTGCTGCGGGAGGGAGGCTGGGGGGGGGGGGAGAGGGGCCACCTGCTCCGGAGAAGCCGGGCCATGGCTGCCTGCTCAGCCATTTTCACCCCTCCCGCATTCCTGGCTGCCCTGCTCCGGGGGTGCCTTGCGCGGCCGCGGGAGGTGCCGTCGCTGGGGCCTGACCGGGGGGGGGGCTTCTGGCAGGCGAGTCCCCTGCGCAGCCTTCCCCATGTGCCGGGACACCCGCGTGCCGGGACACCCGCCGGATGCTTTGAGCGGCCCGTCGGAAGGGAGAGGGTCTCTTTGCAGAAGCCGGGCCGTGGGCAGTCGGGCAGGGGAAGACCACGGTGCGCTTCTGGCCGGGGGCAGAAATCTGCCCCCAGGGTGGGCGTCTGGAATGCCTGGCCTCTGGAAGCCGCTTCTGTGGGCTGCCAGGACAGCGCTTGGAGGAGCCAATGCCCTCTGCGTCCAGAGGCCGCCGCTTTGGCCTCTTGTCGCCAGCTTTAAATCGGTCCCGTGAGGAGAGTCAGGGGCCGCCCTGGGCCGCCGGGTGCAGGTCTGTGAGCAGGAGGCAGGAGGAAGTTAGGCTGGGCTGCAGGTTGGCTGGGAGGCAGCCCCAGGGCGGCAGGGGTCACTCCCCACATGCTGCAAAGGCAGAAGAAAGTGGCGAGGGCGTGTCGATGGCAGCCGGGTCTGGAAGTCCAGACTAGGACACCTGGCGCCCCCGGGGGGGGGTGTCCCACGCCTTGCCTCTCCTCCCGCCTTGGAGGGTGAGGGTTTGGGATGGCACCAGGCTGAAGGGGAGGGGGAGGGCCCCCACGCTGGCTAGGAAGGCTGGCCTGGCACAGGCAGGGGGGAGAAGGCCACGTGGGGGTCATGCTGTCCCCGTCCCACTCCAGACAGTCCCAGTCAGTCTGCCAACGGAACCTCCCCTGGCAGCGGCCAGCTCCCCCAGCCGGCCAAGGAACCCATGCCGACCAGAGGAGATCCCTTTGGGCCCAGGGTGGCAAGCTCCAGGTTGCTTGCCGAGTTAAAGGCGCCCACCCCATTGTAGCCATGGGCGGGGGGGTGTTTCCCAGCATCCTATCCCCCCCCCCACAGCCCCCGAAAGGCTTTCCTCTAACTCTTCTCAGCGTGGGGGTTTCTGAGACTCGATGGCTGGTGCGTGGTGGCGGTGGTGGTGGTGGTTTTTCCAGTCCTCTCACGTGTCCCCAGTTTGCCCGTCGGTCTCGAGGCTGCAACGGAACATTTCCAGTTTCCCGCAGCAGAGGCCGTAATTGTCTGGCTCTGCTCGGTCACGGAGTTCGGCTGTCCGCCTGGCAGCGTCCACCCAGCACTATGGGTTGCTTAGAAAGGAAAGCAAGTGGCAACATCCACAGGGTGTCCCAGCAGAGGTCGAGAGTGCCCTGGGGAAGGCGGAAGGGGGCCGGCCGTGTCCTCCAGCGGGTCCAGGGACCGGGGACTGATGTCCCCGGGGCTGCAGCCGTCACCCCGTGTCCCTCTCTGGGTCAGAACTGCTCCCCGTGCCTGGCAGGAACGCCTGGTGGGAGCGTCCTGAGCCGCCTTCCTGCCGGGCCTCCGCCCACGTCCTGTTCTCTCGCGGCCCGTTCCCTCCGACGGTGCGGGTGCGCCTGGGGGGAGAGCAAGCCCTTTCCTGGGGATGACTCTGTGCAGCCGCCTGGGTGGCCCGTCTCCCCCTTCCCGGCGTGGATCGCGGGGCCCTCTGCAAGCAGAGCCTGTGCTCCGCTCGTAAGAACTGGCGGCAGGCACTGGCTTTGGGACAGAAGCTGGGCTGGCAGCCGGGGGGCACGGTGGGGTGTGTGTGTGTGTGGGGGGGCTATCGGAGACCCCTTCACTGGCCACAGGAAATGTTCTCCGGGAGTTGATAAAGCTGCCCCTTGTGGGTCTTCGGGCCGACTTCCGCGGCTGGGAGGTTGTCGCTTCGCCAGGCAGGGGGCTGGCATCGGGGCGGCTGCCCGGGCTTTGGCCAGCCTCTTGTTGGCAGGCTCCCGTAGTCCGTGTGGGGCACTGCTGAGCCATGGCCCAGATGCCGAAAGTTAGTTGCGTGGCATTCGCCCCCACCCACTGCCTCAGCTGGGCAGACTCTGAAGGCAGGCGCGTTCTGTCGGCACTGCCACGGCTGGCTCCAATCCCTCTGGCTTCCTCTCCCGCGGAAAAGAGGGGCCAAGTTGGGGGCCACCTTCTCTGGCAAGGGCGGCTTCTGTCCACAGTCTGAGGCTCCCGCCCGGGCCAGCAGCACGGCCACTGGGGCTGGCTCAGCGGGGCGAGGGCGGGGGCGGGGGTGCCAGAGCAGGGCCGCCTTCCGGGGCCTGCCGTGGGAGCAGCGCCTGAGAGAAGCCGCCTGGGCGGGAGGCCTTTTGAGGGCAAGTCTCGGCGGCAGTGCCAGCGTCTCTCCGGCTTCTGAGCGCCTGCTCTTGCTGTGCCCCCGCACAGCCCCCACCCCTTTCGGAGGAAGGGGCCCTGGTGGCCCAGGCGGCCCAGGACACCGGAGGAGGCCAAATGGGGGGGGGACCTCCCTGCCTGCCTGCCTGCTGGTGGTGGTGCTTCCCCCCCCAAGCCCCTGGACGGGAGGGCGCGCAGGAGGCCCCACAGAGAGGGCCCTGTCCTTGGAGGAGTCGGAATAGCCCCCCCACACACAACGATCTCTTGCTGAATTCCCTGCCCAGCGAGAAAAGAGCCTCTGTCCCGTGGCACCGGCTGGGAGGCGACACCCGGCACTGCTTTTGCTGGCCATTGGGACACCCCCCCCCCGGGGACACGGGGACGGTGCTCTTGTGCCGCAGGCTGGCCTGAATGCAGGGGGGCGTGTGTCTCCAGATTGCCTTGCCGGCCCCGGGGGAGGTCAGGCTTCCTTTTGCCCCCAGCCCCGTTCAGGGGAGGGGGAGCGGGATACAGATTTGATGAATAAAATAAAAGTCCTTTCCCTGTGGCCCACCGTCCTTGCTGAGGGGCTTTGGTGTGCAGGGGGGGGTGAGAAGGGCAGGCAGGTAGAAGCAAGGAGGGGGCCGCGTGGCCACGGGTGAGCCTTGTCCCGGGAGGGGGAGGTCTGCTAGGGGTGGCCCTCTGCTTGGGAGGCTTATACCTTACAAGCCTGCTTCCGTGGGGGGGGGTGCGTGTGCGTGCAGTGGTGTGTCCTCTGCTAGTTGTTCCTCTTGCCCCAGGCATGTTCCTTGAGGTGTGTGTGTGTGTGGGGGGGAGAGTTTCAAGACTGCCCTGACCTGGGTGGCCCCGGCGAGCCCCCGCCGTCTCCCCGCATCTTAGAAGTCAAGCAGCGGGTGGGCTCCGCGGAGTCCTGGGCTGGGAGACGGCCCAGGAAGGGCCCAGGAAGGCCGTGGCCCACCACCTCCGGGCGTCTCCGGCCTTGAAAACCCCACGAGGGCTTCCCGGAGGTCACCTGCGACTGACTCTCGGGCCCTCTCTGCTGCCCCTGAGAGGGCGTGCCGCGCTTGAGTGTGCCCGAGGAGGTCGGCCGCTCCCCCCTGAGCAGGCAGTTCATGCTGCTCCTGCCCCCCCGCTCCTGGAGAAGTGCATGCGGATGGGAGGGGCCCTGGGTGGGCTGAGATGAAAGCTGGGGGGCGGTGGGGGGGCCCTGCATGCACAAGCCCTGACAAGCGTGTGGTGCTGGCGGCCTGTCCACTAACGACTCGTCTGTCCTCTTTCTCCCTTTCTTGGTTTTCCTCTGCTGCTGCCGCTGCCGCTGCCACTGCTCTGTCTGTCCCTCTCTGCTCCTGTCTCCCCCTGTGTGACTCTCTCTCCTCCTCTCCTGCCTCCGCCGGCCACCCTGCAGACCACCACCCGGCGGCCCAAGGTGAGAACTGGCGAGGGCCGGGTGGCTTTTGTGGCTGCTGAATGTGCAACGATGCCCCGTGTCCTCTCCCACGCGGTCTGCACCACACTTGGCTGTTCTTCTTGGCCGCTGGAGCCAGTGTCGGGGTGGGGTGGGGTGGGGGAGATCGATCTGGCTTAGCCACGCGCGTGGATGGGTTCCTGCAGCTAGACCAGGACACACCTGTTTGGCAAACCTTTACACTCCTTCCTCCAGAACAGAAAAGGTTCACACCTCCCTGCGGCTTGCTGTGATGCCCCTCTGTGACCCCAGCGGCCACCCACGGCTTCCCCCGCTTGCCAGACAGCTGCCAGAACTGCCCTCCCTCTGGAGAAGGGAGACGGGGCTCTTGCCATGAGGCCCGCCAGCGCAGCAGGATGCCCTGCGGGGCCGGTGGGTCCAGGGTAGCCCTGCTCTCTGCACTGTTGCTCCTGGTTGGATCCAAATCCCCGGGGAGTCCCTGTGACCCCACCCTCCTGATCCCCCCGCCCGCCCCCCATCAGGCCCCGCCCGCTGCAGCCAGGAAGGGAAGGGAGCTGGAAGGAGAAGGACCGGGGCATTTCAGGGATGGATGCCACGGGCAGGTAGCGGGGCTCTCTGGGAGTGGGGCGCTCGTGGCAGCTTCTCTCCGGGAAGTGCCAGGCGGCTCCTAGAGGACAGGAGATAAGAACATAAGAGAACATAAGAGAGAAGCCAGTGTTCAATCAGGCCAGTGGCCCATCTAGTCCAACACTCTGTCACACAGCGGCCAAAATATACCAGGTGCCCTCAGGAGGTCCAGCAGTGGGGCCAGGACACCAGAAGCCCTCCCACTGCTGCCCCCTCCAGCACCAAGAATAGAGAGTGCATCACCTGCCCCAGACTGAGAGTTCTCATTCTATACCCTGTGGCTAATAGTCACTGATGGACTTCTGCTCCATATGTTCATCTAATTCCCTCTTGAAACTGTCCATGCTTGCAGCTGCCACCACCTCCTGTGGCAGTGAATTCCACATGTGAATCACTCTTTGGGTGAAGAAGTATTTCCTTGTATCTGTTCTAACCCGACTGCTCAGCAATTTCATTGAGTGTCCATGAGTTCTTGTATTGTGAGAAAGGGAGAAAAGGACTTCTTTCTCAACCTGCTCAATTCCATTCATAACCTTATAAACCTCGATCATGTCACCCCTCAGCCGTCGTTTCTCCAAGCTAAAGAGCCCCAAGCATTTTAACCTTTCTTCATAGGGAAGGTGTTCCAACCCTTTTATCATTCTAGTTGCCCTTCTCTGCACTTTTTCCAGTGGTATAATATCCTTTTTGAGGTGTGGTGACCAGAACTGTACCCAGTATTCCAAATGAGGTCGCACCAATGATTTATACAGGGGCATGATGATACTGGCTGATTTGTTATCAATTCCCTTCCTAATAATCCCCAGCATAGCGTTGGCCTTCTTTATTGCAGCTACACATTGTGTAGACATTTTCAGCTGATGGTTTTAACTCCCTGGTGGGTGGCCTGGTCCCGCCTGTTGGTCTGAGTCTGGGATTCTCCGTGAAGCAGCGGGGCCTTCTGAGCTCTGCTCGCCGTGGGCACAGAGCGGCCCTTATCTCGGCACTTGGTAGACAAGAACGGAATGGGGGGGGGAGTCGGGTCTGACAGTCATTCGAGGCTGTACGTTTCGGTTTGGATCTTGAGAGTGGGTGATTCTCTCTGCCCCGATTCTCGCAAGAGGAGTCTCCCAATGGAAGTGGTTGGCGGAAGCCCCAGAAGGGCCACGGAAGTCCTCCGTAAGGGATGCGGTGGACCGCTGCCCCAAGCCACACGGAAGACCTTCAGGGGCAGCGGTGTTGTCTGCCCGCCCGCCCGGCTCGCCAGTCTCCAGAGGGCAGCCGCCCCCCGAACCAGGAAGCTGGACTAGGTGGACCCTCGACTGGACGTTCCGAGACAAGCCACGCAAGCCAGGGGGGCTAAGCTGGGAGTCCTCAGCTGCAGACACGGGCCTCCTCCGCATTGCCTCCGAATCAGAGGCTGCCCAGGAAACCGGCATTTTGCAAAACTCCCCAGACCGTCCTCCAGGCAGGGGCCTCTGGCAGCCACTTTGATGCAGATGCAGTCTGGGAGGGGCGGCAGGCTTCTGAGTCTCTCACTTTTTCTAAACTGTTCGTGTTTTGTACACACACACACACACACACACGGTCTAAACGGCAAAGCATGTCGCTTGTGAGACCCCGCTGCTGCCCACTCCCCTCCGTTGTGAGGACTGCCCATCGATTCCTACTCCCTGCTTCCTGTTGTTGGACCAATTTGAATTCGTGTCCCATGACCACTAAATGTACTCGGGAGTCTTTGGTGAGGCACCTTGTCAGAAGCCTTCTGAAAGCCCAGGTGTCTGCTCTCTGCCGAGTCACTGCCCTCTGTGTGCCTGTTCACTTTCTCAAAGAACTTGGAACGGTTGGGGAGGTGGGACTTCCCTTTGCAGATTTCCCCCCAGCAGACTTTGTTCCTCTCGACGTGTGAGTTCTGTCTTTCGGAGCCGTTGTGCCATCTAAGCTAGGGCAGATGCTAGGCTGACGGGCCGGTAACAATTCAGGTCCCTTTAAAATATATATATATATATATATATACATGTTGGCTTCTTTCTGATCGGTTTAAGAGACCATATATTTTTGCAAGAGAAGGTTTACACTTGAATGCTTGTATAACTCTCAGGTCTGTCCCATGTGGGCCTGGTAGCTTGCTGGACTGGAATGTCCAGTTTGGCATCACCAAGGAGTGGGCCTTGGCATGAGCAGATCTTGCCAGCTGGCTGCCAGAACAGCTGCGTGACCAGATGCAAGGCAGGCCTGGAGGGCAAAAGGGCATCCCTGGAGGCAGCCTCGGATTGGCTGCCTGCTCCCAGCCTCTGCTTCCCAGTCCACGGAGGAGGTGTCTGAGCTGCCGCTTCGCCTGCCTGGCCGGGCTGGATTGCCCCCCCCCCGTGTCCCAGCAGGCGGAGAAAGGCCCAGGCGGTGGAGCTGATGGGAGGGGGGGATGTCCCCAAACCCTCTTTGGGCTCCACAGCAAAAAGACGGGAGGCGCTTCCTGGCGATGGGTCTTGCTGGCCTCTGGTTCAGCTGCAGCAGTCAGAGTTGGAGGCCCCTGTTCTGTTCCCAGCGGTGCCAGTTCTGCCGGGGCATCCAGGTGTGTGTGGGAAGGCCTGAGCCGCTGCGGGCGAGGGCTCGCTGTGAATCCCAGCTTCTGTTCCAGACCGCATGGAGGAGCGAGAGAGGGCCGCAGAGGGTGCAAAGCCGTTGGCATCCCAGGGCTTCCTCTCTAGGCCCAGCCTGGCCGGAGCTCTTCTGACTCTCTTTCTCTCCCCGACTGCTTCCTTCCAGCCCACCCGCACGGGCAGCTCTGCCGCGTCCAGCGGGACGGCAGGGCTCTCGGGCTCGGCCTCTGCCTCGGCCGGCGAGATGAGCAGCAGCGAACCAAGCACGCCTGCGCAGACGCCCCTGGCGGCCCCCGTTGTTCCCGCCCCGCCGCTGACCTCGCCGGTGGCGCCTCCAGCGGTCCTGTCGCCGACCAAGGTAGAGGGGGGAGGCGGCCGGCTTCCTTGGGGCGTGGGCTGCCTCTGCCGCACTCGTTGGCACGGGACTGCCGTCCGGGAGCTGCCTGAGTGGGGGGTGGGGGTTTCTGTTGGGGCCCGTCTCTGGTGACCGGTGGGGGACCCCATAATTGCTCAGGGTCGCTGGTCACGTGTTCCTGTTGACCCTTCAGCAGCTGGCACGATGGCAAGGCAAGGCGGGTGGGCCAGGAGGGGGGAAGGGAACGTTGGCCGTTTGGGGCTTCCGGCTGCCGGTCCTGGAGCACAAAGCGCCGCTCCTCCCGGGGCTTGGCCTGCCCGCCGGACTGCCTGCCTGCCGGCCCTGAGGGCTCCGGTTCCCTGTGGCCCCGCAGGAGGAGGAGAACTTGCGTGCCCAAGTGCGGGACCTGGAGGAGAAGCTGGAGACGCTGAAGCTGAAGCGGAGCGAAGACAAGGCCAAGCTGAAGGAGCTGGAGAAGTACAAGATCCAGCTGGAGCAGGTCCAGGAGTGGAAGAGCAAGATGCACGAGCAGCAGGCCGAGCTCCAGAAGCGCCTGAAGGAGGCCAAGAAGGTGAGGCGGGTGGGGCGGGCAGGGCGGGGCGGGGGGGCCCTTCCGGTCGAGGGTCCCTGGCAAAGGGCTCCACGTGAGGGGGGGGTCTGCTTTCGCCTGCCCCGCAGTCCGCGGGTGAGAGGCCCCCAGCCCCCCCGGAGTCCCTCGTCCTTCCAGGAAGGACACTCTGGGCAGTTCCGACCTGACCCGCTAGCCAGAGAGAGCCCGGCCTGGTTGGCCTCGGGGCCTGCTGGGGAGGCGGGGCTGGTCGCCACCCACCCACCCGAAGCCAGGCCGCCTCCCTCCCCCTTCCCCGGCAGGAAGCCAAGGAGGCCCTGGAGGCCAAGGAGCGCTACATGGAGGAGATGGCCGACACGGCCGACGCCATCGAGATGGCCACGCTGGACAAGGAGATGGCCGAGGAGCGGGCCGAGTCCCTGCAGCAGGAGGCGGACTCCCTGAAGGAGAAGGTGGAGTACCTCACCATGGACCTGGAGATCCTCAAGCACGAGATCGAGGAGAAGGGTGAGGCACGAGGGCGGCCCCCCCACCCCCCGGGAGCCCCCGGCCTCTCTGTCTTTGTGCGCGTTTGGGGTGGGGGTGGGGTGCACGTAAGGAGCACTCGGGTGCCCCGGGCGTAATGCTCGGGGTGGGGTGGGGGGTTCCGCGTGCCAACTCTTGTGAGGCCCTGGCCTTCATAGCGTGCCTGGGGGGAGTGGGGGGGGCAGCGGTGTCGGTCTGCAGCATTGGAACACAGTCGGGAGTCCAGAGGGGGCACCTTCACGTTTCAAGTTTAAATCTGAATTTCACTGAAATTTTTTTTTTGGCACCCCCTAATTATACCCAGAACTGAACTTTGTTGGCCTCCCAGGTGCCCCCTCTGGCCTCCGACCGTGTTCTGCTGCCCCTGCGAGGTGGCGACGAGGGGATTCAGCACGGGGGGTGCGTGTGTGTGTGTGGGGGGGTGCTTGGGTGCAAAAAGCCACGCTGGGTCCCCGAGGAGGGAGGAAAGAAAGGGGGACAGAGAAATAGTCAGTCAGGGGCAGATCAGAGCCACGTTGCTTGGAGCCTGCTGAGATTCTCCGGGGGCATCCAGATGGGCGCAAAGGGGGGGTGAGCGGGGGGGTGACTTGCCGGTGCTCCCGGGGGTGGAAAGAGAGCGGTGGGGCCAGGTAGTGGGCAGGGGGAAGGCCAGCCCGCTCCCCCCATGGCACGGAGGACTCGTGAGTCGGTTGCCCTGTCCGCCCTGAAGAGCCGTTCTGCCCCCCCGCCCCCCCCCAGGCTCGGACGGTGCCGCTTCCAGTTACCACGTCAAGCAGCTGGAGGAGCAGAACGCCCGGCTGAAGGAGGCCCTGGTGAGGTAGGAGAGGCACCCCCCCGCCCCTCCCGCCTCCCTGGCTGCTCCTGGCCCGGCCGGCCGTGGGGAGCGGCGGGGCTGGCGGGGCTTCTGCCAAAGGGCTGGGGAAAGGGGGGAAAGGGGGTGGGGGGCAGGCGTCCTCCTGGGTGCGGGTCAGTTCCCCTGAGCGGCGCTCCTCTCCCCGGGGAAGGATGCGGGACCTGTCTGCCTCGGAGAAGCAGGAGCACGTGAAGCTCCAGAAGCACATGGAGAAGAAGAACCTGGAGCTGGAGACCTTCCGGCAGCAGAAGGAGAAGCTGCAGGAGGAGCTGAAGCAGGGGGAGAGGACCATCGACGAGCTCAAGGAGCAGGCAAGCCTCTCCCTCTCCCTCTCCCTGGGCCACCGCCGGTGGGGGGCAGCTTCCCCAGCCCTCGTTCCACAGCCCTCCTTCCCCGAGAGGGAGAGCACCAAGCCAGGCCTGGGCTGGTCCTTTGTATAACCTACGCCAGTGTGTTGTCGTCCCCCCCCCCCCGTGGCCCGAGCTCAGCCGGAGTTCCTTTCCCCCAGGTGGACGCCGCCTTGGGGGCCGAAGAGATGGTGGAGACGCTGACGGAGAGGAACCTGGACCTGGAGGAGAAAGTCCGTGAGCTCCGTGAGACCGTCGGAGACCTGGTGAGAGTTGGCGGGTGGGCAGGCAGGGCTCCCCATGCCAGGCTGGAGGGGAAGCGAGGGGCTCCTGGCAGTCCCTTCCACTTCACTGGGGGGGGGGACCGGCGGATTGACTGACGTGACTAGCAGGGCTGGGAACCATTGTGTGTGTGTGTGTGTGGGGGGGGGCCTAGTGTCACGGTCACCAGGGGACGTTCTGACGGTTGCAGCTTCAGAGCAGCAGAGAGTCCGACGGCTGCTTTCCCCTCCAAGGTTGCTGTAGTGGTTAAGTTTGTCAGTTGGGTGTAGTGGTTCAGTGCACGGACTCCAATCTGGGAGAACCGAGTTTGATTCCCCACTCCTCCACTTGCAGCTGCTGGATGACCTTGGGCAAGCCACAGTTCTGTCAGAGCCGTTCTCTCAAGGGCAGTCCTCAAAAGAGCTCTCTCAGCCCCACCTACCTCACAGGGGGTGTCTGTTGTGGGGAGGGGAAGGGAAAGGAGTCTGTAAGCCACTCAGGGACTCCCTTGGGTAGTGAAGGGCAAAGGGGTATAAGTCCAATCTCCTCTCCTCCTCCTCCCCCATTTCCAGGAAGCCATGAACGAGATGAACGACGAGCTGCAGGAGAACGCCCGGGAGACGGAGCTGGAGCTGCGGGAGCAGCTGGACATGGCGACCGCCCGCGTGCGCGAGGCAGAGAAGCGGGTCGAGGCGGCCCAGGAGACGGTGGCCGACTACCAGCAGACCATCAAGAAGTACCGGGAGCTGACAGCCCACTTGCAGGTGTGATGGCCGCTGCCCCCCACCCCCTGCTCAGCCCTCCCGTCTCCTGCTGGGCCAGGCCAGCGGGGGGGGAGGGGGGCTTTTCTTGCTACAAAACGTTGACCCTTTTGGCCCAGAGGAGGCCCAGTCCTGCTGCTGGCTGAGCTGTGGGGGGGGGCTGTCACCTCTCCCCCCCACCCTGGCACACAGGCAGTTGCCTCCCTCTCTGGGGCCGCCTCCCGCTCCAGAGCACTTGCCTGCAAGGTAGGCCCTTCTCCCCCCAAATCCCTGGCGAGGAAGGAGCTGGCATTCCTGTGGTGCCTTTGCAGCCATCCCTACTGCTGCTGCTGCTGCTGCTATTGCGGTGGCACTGCCCGCTCTGGTCTCTGTGCCCTCCTCCTGAGTGGTCCCGGCCCCTCTGTGTGAGGAGGTCACCCGGGACAAATGGGGCCCTGCTGCTGAGAAGAGCATTTCTTCCTGCACGATCCCTAACCGGTCAGGTAGACGCTGGCTTTCCTTGAAGCCAGCTGAGAAAGACACTCCTGGCCTTCGACGGGAAGGGGAAGGGGTCACGATGCGGGGGCAGCCCCCTCTCTGCTTCTCCGCAACCTTGAGCACCCCCACGGCTGCCTTCGGCTGGGTCAGGCCCGCCGGTCCATCCACGTCAGTATGGTCTCCTCTGGCTGGCGGCAGCTTCCAAAGATCTCAGGTCTTAGCGGCCTCCCGCTTCACTTACTACCTGGCTTTTTAGCAGGTGGTGCCAGGGATTGAACCCGGGACCTTCTGCGTGCCAGGCAGGTGCTCCACTGCTGAGGCACGGCCCCTCCCCTCCCCCTGCAGGAAGGCAGCCGGCGAGCTGGAGATCCCCGTCCCTCTCACGCGTGTGACATCTTGCCCTGTGGGCTTCCCTCCCTCTAGCGGAACACGTTTGCCTGCCTTACGTGGTACCCTCAAAATAGGCTCCCCGCCTCCCCCGGCCTGGATCGCTCCTTGAGCCGGGTGGCCCTCCCCCTCCCCTCTTCCCGTGCCCCCCTGATGGGCGCTCTCTGCCTGCCGCAGGAGGTGAACCGAGAGCTGATGAGCCAGCAAGAGGCTTCCGTGGAGAGGCGGCAGCAGCCTCCGCCGGAGATGTTCGACTTCAAGATTAAGTTTGCCGAGACGAAGGCCCATGCCAAGGTGGGCGCCATGGGAGAGCCGTGTGGCCGAGCCTGCCATGTCCGCCCCCCTCCTTTGGCAAGCTCTGGGGGTGGCTGCCGGGGAGGAGGGCAGCTGGGCGCGCCTGGAGATGGGAGGGCTGGCTCCGTCCCCGTCCCCGGGGGCACCATGCGGGAGCACCAGGAACTGGGAAACCTCCTTCAGTGGCTCCTTGCAGAACGTGATCTGCCTGAGAAGGTCGACGGGAGGCCCGTCAGTCTGGAAAAGCCTCAAGGCTCCTTGCCTTCTCCGCTGCCGTAGGCCAAGGCTTGTGTGTCAGACCCCCCCCCCCAGCCTTCTCTGACAGAGCCGTGCGGCCACCCGGCCTCCGGCTCGCGAAAGCTGCTGTCACACTAAAGGCCTGCTGCAGGGTTCTCTCTTCCTTGGGCAGCCGAGCTTTAAGCTGATGCTATTCCAGCCAGTTCATACTGGTGAAAACTAGTGAGATTGAAGATTCCCGGGTAGTTGGGCTGAGTGGTTGGAGCGTGGCTCCGGCAGGCCTGGCTGAGAGCCAGCATGGCGTCGTGGTGAAGAGCGGCAGCGGACTCTCGCCTGGAGAGCCGGGTTTGATTCCCCACTCCTCCTCCTCCATGGGAAGCCTGCTGGGTGGCCTTGAGCCAGTCCCGGTTCTCTCCGAACTCTTTCAGCCCCACCTGCCTCACCGGGGCCTCTTCTGGGGAGAGGAAGGGGAGAATGGTGAGCGCTTTGAGACGCCTTGAGGTAGAAGCGCGAGATACGACGCCTGCCCTCCTCCTCCTCCTCCTCCTCTCGGGAGTGAAATACACAACTGTGGAAAGTCTGCAAACACCCACCGCCCTCCCCGTCCAAGAAGAACCACGGGGGGTGTGTGTGTGTGCTTTTGCCTTACCCAGGCCTGGCCTCCTCCGCAGCCCCCCTCCCCGCCCCCTGTGGCTCCGGGTGGCCTTTCAGACAGCCATTCTGAGTCGAGGGGAGAACTCGGGCCGTGGAGGTCTTTGTGAGGCTGGAAGGGAGTGGGAAGGGCCTGGTGGTGACGGCCTGGATCCTTCCCCTCTCTCTGGGTCCCTTTTCCGGGAGGGTCACGTCTGCTGCATGGGGCGGTGGGGGAGGAGGGGGTGGGCTTTGCACGGTGCAAAAACATTCTGGATTTTGTTGCTTTTAGGGAGGGGTGGGTGGCTGTCGTGTGGGTGGTTTACTCGGCTGGTGTGGCCCCCCCCATTTTCATAGAGCTGAATGGCTGGGGTAGGATACTGTGTTCCAATAAACGTCCTGCCAGCTTGAGGGAGCCCGTGAGCGCTTGGTCCAGTCCGTGGGGCAGGGGTCGCATGGAGCAGAGCGGCTTGGGGGTGTCCCTGGGCCGCCGTCTCTTGGCCCTGGGCGGGGGCAGGCTGTGGGTGCCCCCTGACGCCGCCGTGCCTCCCACGCAGGCCATTGAGATGGAGCTCCGGCAGATGGAGGTGCAGCAGGCCAACCGGCACGTCTCCCTGCTGACCTCGTTCATGCCGGACAGCTTCCTGCGGCACGGCGGGGACCACGACTGCGTGCTGGTGCTCCTGCTCATCCCCAGGCTCATCTGCAAGGTAGGCCGCTCTCCGGGGTGGGCGGGCCCAGGGAGGGAGGGGCCCTGGGAGGGCCGGGCGCCCAGGCGGGAGTCGGGCCCCGGTGCGGCAGGCGCTCGGTCCGGCCACCAGCAGGGTTCCAGTCTGGCGTCGGAATATCCCTGGAGGAGACGCGCAGAATGCCCTGAACCCCCGCCCTCCACCCCCTCCCTGGCGTGGCCTGCTGGCTCTCCTCCAGCCTTGGGGTGGCTCCTCTCCCTGCCCTTTTGCTGGGGTGGGGAGTGGCAGAGCTGGGTGGGGGAACGGGCTGTGAACACAGAGAGCAAGTCTCCGGCCTGAATGTCCAAAACTGCCTTGTCCGGAGTCAGACCCTCGAGGCCAGTGTTGTCCACTCGGGCTGGCAGCTGCTGTCCGGGGCCTCCTCGGGCCGAGGTCTTCCGCGTCACGTCCCACCTGGTCCTTTTTTACCTGGAGATGCTGCCGGGGATTGAACCGGGGACCTTTGGCGAGCCAAGCAGAGGCTCTGCCACTCAGCCACACCCCTCCCCCCCCCGGGGCATCTCCCTCCGAGAGGTGTGGGGGCGGCTGCCGGGGGATGGAGGGAGCAGTGCTGAGCAAGGCGGGTGAGGCGGGGGTCTGGCCTGCTCCCATAGCATCGTCCACTGTGGGGTGGTGGGCTGGAGCCAGGGGGGTTGGGCTACTGGTGCACCACAAGCGGGGGGGGAGGACATGCAGCTCTGATGCATGCCCCCCACCCCCCAACAGGCCGAGCTGATCAGCAAGCAGGCCCAGGAGAAGTTTGAGCTGAACGAGAGCTGCGCGGAGCGTGCCGGCCTCCGGGGGGCGCCAGGGGAGCAGCTGAGTTTTGCCGCCGGCCTGGTGTACTCCCTCCTCCTCCTGCAGGCGACCCTGCACAAATACGAGCAGTGAGTTCTCCCGGGAGCTGGGGGGGGGGGCCGAGCCGGGGGTGGGGGGATGGGGGGGTTCTTCTGTGGGGACACCCCCCTCCCCGCCAGGCACACCGGCACTCACCCTTCCCCGCCCCCCCCCCCCCCAGGGCCCTGAACAAGTGCAGCGTGGAGGTCTACAAGAAGGTGGGGATGCTCTACCCGGAGATGAGCGTGCACGAGCGGTCGCTGGACTTCTTGATCGAGCTGCTGCACAAGGACCAGCTGGACGAGACGGTCAATGTGGAGCCCCTGACCAAGGCCATCAAGTACTACCAGGTGAGGCAGCCGGCGCTGGGCCGGGGGGGGCGGGCGTGGGGGCGTGGGCAAGGGTCCTCCCCGCTGCCCATGGCCGCTTCTCCTCTCCCGAAGGCTCGGACTGCCACGGCTCCAGGGCCTCTCAGCAGCTCCTTGCTAGGCTTCGCTTCCCGTCTCCCCCGCGGCTGCAAGGGCCCAGGCCGGCCGGGTGTCTGGCCAGAGCAGTGCCCCCTCCCCCCCGCGTGGGCGGTGCTCTCTGGGCTGCTGTGGAGCCCCGCCCAGCTGTGCTTCTCCCTCCCTACCTCCCTCTCTCCCAGCACCTGTACAGCATCCACCTGGCTGACCAGGCTGAGGACTGCACCATGCAGCTGGCCGACCACATCAAGGTGAGGAGCGGCCCCGCCCCTTCCTGGGCCCCATCCGCTCATTGGTCCCTCTGGCTCGGAAGGGGAGAGAGCCAGAGCCAGCGCGGGGGCTTAGCAAGGCTCTATGGGGAGCAAGGAACCCCCTCCCCTCCCCTCCCCTGGCCCCTGCCCAAGTGTCTCCCGCGGGGCCTGCTCTCTGCCCAGCTGACGGTGCCTCTGCTTCTCCACAGTTCACCCAAAGTGCCTTGGACTGCATGGGCGTGGAGGTGGGGCGGCTGCGATCCTTCCTGCAGGTAGGGCCTGGGCGGGGGGGGGGAGGGGGCAAGCAGGCGGGCTGGGGCAACGAGCGCTTGTCTCCCTTGGGAAGGTCCGGCCTTGGGACTGGCCCCCTTTCCCGCTCCCCACTTGCAGACCGGGCAAGAAGCCTCCGACTGGGCCATCCTCCTGAAGGACCTGGAGACCTCCTGCAGCGACATCCGCCAGTTCTGCAAGAAAATCAGGCGTCGCATGCCTGGCACCGATGCCCCTGGCATTCCTGCGGCCCTTGGCTTTGGACAGCAGGTGAGCGGTCGGACCCGGCCTGTGTGGCTCAGCAGGCCCCCAGCGCAGCACCCCAACGGCCCGTGAGACCACAGAAGCACAGACTCACACAGAGTTGGAAGGGGCCGTGCAGGCCATCTAGCCCAACCCCCCCCTTGCTCAATGCAGGATCAGCATACCTGACAAGGGTCTGTCCAGCCGCTGCTTCAAGATGGCCAGTGAGGGCGAGCTCACCACCTCCCCAGGCAGCTGATTCCACTGCTCAGCTACTCTTACGGTCAAAAAGTTTTCCCTAAGATCCAGCTGGTACCTTCCCATCCTTAAGTTAAACCCATTATCGCAGGTCCTCTCCTCTGCTGCCAACAGGAACAGCTCCCTGCCCTCCTCTAAGGGACACAGCCCTTCAGATACTTCAGGAGACCAATCGTGTCCCCTCTCGACCTCCTCTCCTCCAGACTGAACCTTCCCAAGAAGTCCCTCAGCCTTTCCTCGTAGAGCTTGGTCTCCAGGTCACCCAATCATCCACATCTCTCTCCTGTAGTTTCCTGGGCCATCCCTCCTCCCTTTTTTGAAAATGGGGACAACATCTGCCCTCCTCCAGTCTCGTGGCACATCTCCCATCCTCCAAGAGGTCTGGAAGATGATGAGCACTCTTGGAGGCATGTCACCTGGCCCTGGGGATCTGTAGTCATTCAGTGCAGCCAGGTGCTTCTCAACCACCTCTCTGTCCCTGTCAACCAGCAGCCCGGATGCTGTGCCTTGCCTGCTACCATCTCTAGAAGAGCCTCTTCTTCGGGGGAAAAACTTCAGGGCAAAATTGGCACTGGGCCTTTCTGCTTTCTCTCTGTCCTCTGTTGGAGTTTCACCCAACAGTGGGCCCATCGCCTCCTTTATCTTGCTTTCCGCCCTCATGTATCTGAAGGAGAGTTCCTTCCTGTTGTGAGCCTCCCTGGCCAGCTTGAGCTCACTGCGATCTTTGGCCTCTCTGGTGGCTGGCCTGCGCTGCCCGGGAACCCGCAGATAGGCTTCTTCATCTACTCCTGCCTCCCTTTCTTGAACATTTCCCAGTATAGTATTTCCTGACAAACAAACCCTCTCCTCACAGACAGCCCCACTCCGCCTCCTTTTTGACCCTTTCGGTTTCTCTTGAACAACTCGTGTCCATCCACTACCACGTTCCAGTCCTGGGAATCCTCCCACCAAGTCTCGGTAATGCCTATTAAATCCGTCTGCATTAGAAGCTCAAGCTCTTCCTCCTTATTGCCCAGGCTTTGGGCATCGGTACACAGACACCTGCGTCCCCACATCTTTGGTTCCATTAGACCCGGGCCTCCCGGGTGGGCCTCTGTTGTTTGCTCCCCTTCATTTAAAGCCCTGTGTTGGTCGTCTCCTTCCCCTTGTGGTGCCTGTTTAAAGACTTGATGATGAATCTCTCCAGGTTTCCGCCAAACACATTCTTCCCTGACCTGGACGGGTGAAGTCCGTTCTGTCCTAGCCCGCGGCCCCAGAATCCAAATAGCTCCTGCCAGCACCACCAACGCAGCCGGTGGTTCACCTCCATTAACATCGGTTCCCGTCGCATTCCCCTTCCTACAAGGAGGAGGATTGGGGGAAGATCCCACCTGTGCCCCCATTCACAGCCAGCCTTAATGTGTTCGATGTTGCTCACGGCCGTGTCCTTGGTTCCCACGTGGACCATCACGAATGGGCAATGCTCTGAAGGTTTGATGAGTTTTGGGATCCTGTCTGTAATATCTTTAATTTTCGTCCTGTCAGGCAGCACACCTCTCGGGCCCGGAGGGACCTTTGACCCAACGCCTTCCTTTCCCTCCCAGTGCCATTTCCTCGTATCTCCCCGTCCTCCTCCCTCCGCCTCCCTTGTGCTTGAGACACTTCTGCCGGCAGCGTTTCCAGCTCCACCTCCACCTCCACCGCAAAGGCCTGGGATGGATTCCTCCGTTCTAATGGCACAGAGTGCCGTCTCGCTCGATGCCTTTGGGGTCCTGCTCCGGTGCTCTGGGCAGCCCTGTTAGGGCAGGTCCACCACGCTGTTGTCCCTTCGGCTGGCCTCTCCTTCCCTCTGCAGGACACCAACAGGCTTCTGTTAAGGAACCCCTCCCCTTCCTTGACCACATGGAGAGTCGCAGTCCTTTCCTCCAGGCTCCGAACCTTCTCCTCTGAGAGGCCCGTCAACCTGCACTGCTGACAGGCGTAGTCCGTCTTGTCCTACGGGGAGGAAGACAAACCTGGCGCACTCCCCGCAGGTGCCTGGAAGTGGAGTGGCCGGGCAGGTGCCGCCGCACGCTGACCCTTCCTTGTGGCACTCCTCCCCCCCCCCGCAGGTCTCGGACACGCTGCTGGACTGCCGCAAGCACCTGACGTGGGTGGTGGCCGTGCTGCAGGAGGTGGCGGCGGCCGGGGCTCAGCTGATCGCGCCCCTGACGGAGAACGAGGGCCTGCAGGCCGTGAAGCTGGAAGACCTGGCCTTCAAGGCCAGCGAGCAGGTCAGGAGCCCTCCCCCCCGCCCCCAGGCCCTCCTGCCACTCCCTTGCTGTCCAGCGGGCTTCCCTGGGCAGACAGAAGAGAGAGCCCGGGCAAACTGGGAACGGGGTCGCTCAGGCATCGGTGAAACATCCCCACTCTACATGCCTGCATCTCCGTTGCCAGCCCCTTCCTGACCCCACTCCCAGAGCAGAGTGGCATTCTGGGCTGGGCCAAGGCAGTGCCCCCCCCCCCGAGCAGTGCCGGAGCTGGGTTCTCGCGTGATGCCACGGAAGCTGGGGCGGATCGTGGCGTGTGTGTGGTGGCTTTGTTGGCAGTTGGGAAAGGCTCGCTCCTTGGTTTGCTCGTGCTGTCCGGTGGCCCGGGGTGTGTGTGTGCCAGAGTCTGCCTCCTGCTGCCGCCGCCACCCCAGCAGTAGGGCTGGGGGAAAGCCTGTCTGCTCCTGCAGAGCCTCTGGCACCTGGGGAGGGGGTGGTGAGGCTGCTGGGGCCACGGCCTTCCCATCCCCCCCCCCGCCTGCCCTGGACCTCCTGCCTTCTTCCTGCCCCCCAGATCTACGGCGTCCAGGGCATCAACCCCTACGAGTGCCTGCGCCAGTCCTGCAGCATCCTCATTGCCACCATGAACAAGATGGCCACGGCCATGCAGGAGGGCGAGTACGATGCCGACAGGCTCCAGAGCAAGGTGAGGAGGCCGGGCGTGGGCGGCGGGTTGGGCTGCTGGGACGGGGACCCTCGTGCCCTCAGCTGCAGGGCCTCTCCCGGCTCTCCGGGCCTGCCCTCACTCCCGTGCCAGGGCTGGAAGGCGGCTCGGGGCCCCCGCTTCCTCTCCCGGGTGAGCCCACGCACATTCCTCCTGCAGCCGCCTCCCCCGGTGGAGCTCCGAGCAGCCGCTCTGCGGGCGGAAATCACAGACGCGGAAGGGCTGGGGCTCAAGCTGGAGGACCGGGAGACCGTCATCAAGGAGCTGAAGAAGTCCCTCAAAATCAAGGTGAGCTGGCCCCCACGGTGGCTGCCTGGGCCCGGCCCGTGTCCCGTTCCCCTGTGTCCCGTTCCCGGGAATCGACGGGGGATGGAAGGATGCTGCCCCGGAAGCCCCGAGGTGTGGGCAGTAGGCCAGGTTTCCAGGTGGCACTGGGGGTGGGGTGGGCTCTGGCGAAACTGCCCCCCTCTGCCTCCGCGCGCCGCTCCCCCCCCCCCCGAGGCCTCCACGCCGGCCCTTGTGCTCCGCAGGGCGAGGAGCTGAGCGAGGCCAACGTGCGGCTCAGCCTCCTGGAGAAGAAGCTGGACAGCGCCTCCAAGGACGCCGACGACCGGGTGGAGAAGATCCAGGCCCAGCTGAGCGAGACCCAGGCGCTGCTGAAGAAGAAAGAGAAGTGAGTGGCGGGCGGGCGGGTGGGGCACGCTGCGGCCACGGGAGGCTCCTCCCGGGCTCTCTTGGGGTGCCTTCGGCCCCACTGGGCAGTGTGCTGCCGGGCACCACCAGGGCTCAGGCGCAGCCCGTCAGCATCCCGGGAAGCTCGGCCATCCCTGAGAGAGAGAGAGAGGGAATGCGCCGGTGGTTCTCCCGGTTCTGGAGAGAGGAGTGGGCTGGCTGGTGGACGCCTTCTTGGATCTCCGGGCTCTTTGATCGGCTGGTCTGGTCTGGTCACCTGTGGCGGAGGAGGTGGGCTTGGCCAGCTTAGTCCAGGAAGAAGCCGAGGGGTTTTCCCAGGCAGAGGAGGATGGGAGCCAAGGAAGGCCAGACCTGGCCAGGGAAGGCCCCCCCCCCCAACCGCACTCTCTGCCAGCAGCTCCAGCCAGTGTCAGCGTCTGTGTGGGGGTGTGCCTGGTGCTCTCCCCCTCTCTCACACTCCCTCTCTCCCGGTGCCCCCGCAGGGACTTTGAGGAGACCATGGATGCCCTCCAAGCGGACATCGACCAGCTGGAGTCCGAGAAGATGGAGCTGAAGCAGCGGCTCAACACCCAGTCGAAGCGCACCATCGAAGGCCTGCGTGGCGCCCCCGCCTCGGGCATCGCGTCCGTCCTCTCCGGCATCACAGGAGGTGCGGCTGCTGCTCCCCAGGCCACGGCCCTGTCTTGGAGTGGGAGCCGGGACGCTGCCAAAGCCTGGCACTGGCCTGGCGTGGGCATTTGAGCAGGGCCATCCCGGCCCCCCCAACCATTTTGTGCTGCCGAGAAGACGCTGTCTCGCAACTCCTGGAATAGCTTTTTGCTCCGTCCCTGCCCGGGGGGTGGGGCTGCTCAGGGCATTTGGCTCAGGCCAGGGGCTGGGAAACGGGCGCAGGAGCTTCTCTGGGCACGATCCGTTGGGTTGCTGTCTGCAGGGGCCCCAGGAGCACTTGCCACACATGGACGGTCGGGTCTCGGCTCTGGAGCAGGGCCAGAGGGCCAGGGATTGTGGGGCAGGTCGCCCTCTATGAGAAAGAGGCATTCAGCTGGCAGGACCAAAGTGCAGCTTTGGATGCAGGGTTTCCTCTTGAAATGTGAAGTTCAGCTTTGGAAAGGCCCACAAAGGGGAGCTCGCCGGCCCCTGGCCAGCGATGGGGGGCAGGCAAGGCTCTCCCTCAGCCTCCTCCTCCGAGCCCTCCCCTGCCCAGCTCTGCAGTCCCCCCAAAGCCCCCTGCTGAGCGGTTTCCCTTTGCAGCAGTGGAGGGTGCTGTGCTTGGGACGGGGCGCTCTGAGGTGGGAGGGGAGGGAGGGAGGGAGGCTCTCTGGGGTGCCCAGACCGCACCCCTCTGCCTCCAGCCAATCCCTGGGGAAGAGTGACCGGGGGGGGGAGCAGTGGGTGTGTTCTTGGGGCTGACTCCGCCAGAGGTCTCCTGCCAGCAGCCGTCACGGGAGGGAGGCAGGCAGGCAGGCAGGGCTGATCTGCTGGGGCCCTGCAAAGACTGGCCTGTGGCCCCCCCTCCGCCCTCCCGGCCCAGGGAGATGCGAGCCCCAAGGGCGGAGTCTGCAGCCGTGGCCTCTCCCAGGAGCGCCGGCTTCCTCCATCCCGCTGATACTCGGGGTTTGGGGGGCGGGGTCTTCCTTGCAGGCCAAGGGAATTGCGTGGGCGGGGTCATGCAAGGCTCCCCCGGGCTCCCCCACGGCTCCCCCACGGCTCCCCCCACTCCCCCAGCCCCTCGCTCTACTCAGCCTTGTCTGGAGAAGGGGGGTGGGTGTCGTCCATGGCAGGGAGCACGGGCAGTGGGGGGGTGTGTGTGGAGAGGGGGGTCCCTCCCTCCTGGTCTCAGAAGCCCCCTGGTAATCCCGCGGCTTCTCCTCCTCTCTCCCACGCTTGCCCGGCAGAGGAAGAGCAGAGAGGTACCGTCGCACGCCCCCCCCCCGGGCCGAGGGCACCCTTGTCTGCGGGGGCGGGGCAGGGGGGACTGGGAGCGGGAGGGAGGGGGCTGAGCCTCTGGGGACTTCGGGCCAAAGGGGGTGTTCCCAGCAACCCTGTCCTGAGGCTCGTGGGAGGGAGGGGAGGAGCGTCTTGCAGGGGAAATCGACCGGGGCGGGGGGTGGGGGAGCGTCCTGGGCCAGGCACAGGCAGTTGCCACAGGTGCCTCCCGGGCCAAGGAGGAGGGTCTCCCTCGAGTGCATGACTTGGGGGCCTTTTCTGAAGGGCTCCCGGCCCTGCCCTGCCCTGCCTGCAGTCCCCTGTGCCGGTGTGTCTGCATGCTCAGTGACTCTCTGGCCCCGCTGGCCGGCTCCCAGCTCGTGCTCAGTGGGTTTGCCCACGATCCTCCCCCCTCCCTCCCTCCCTCCCCCCAGGCTTTCCAGCTCTCCAGGCAGGGGCGGTGGGGCTGCCCCCCCTCCCTGCCCCCCGGCTGGCAGGCCCCACCACCTCCCTCCCTCCTCTGCCCCCTCTTGCAGGTGTGGGCACTGGCCAGGTGGTGATGATGGGCGGCTCGGGCCCTGTCCAGGTGAAGGACTCCCCGCTCCTCCTCCAGCAGATCGAGGCCATGCAGCTCTCCCTCAAGCACCTTAAGAGCGAGAACAACCTGCTCAAGGTGGGGGGCCCCCTCCGGCCGGGCCGCCCGCTGGGGCAGCTCAGCACCGATGGGCTGAAGGGGGTGGGCGGGTGGGTGGGGTGAGACGGGGGTCCCGGGGGTGGGCAGGAGCGGCTCTGGACTGAGGCCCCCTGGGGGAGGGGGAGGGGGTGTTTCCAGTGAGGCCAGAGCCCCACCGACAGTCCCCCTCTCTCTTGCCCCCTCCTCCCCCCCCGTGCAGGGGGCTCAGATGCGGAGGGCGTTGGCGTCCCTGCCCGTGCTGCAGGTGCCCAAGCTCTCGCTGCCCAAGGACAGGCCGGCGGAGGAGGTGGCCTCCGGCTCGCTGTACCGCAAGACCAGCCAGCTGCTGGAGACCCTCTACCAGATGAGCGCCACCACAAAGGTGGTGGACGTCACGCGGCAGAAGACAGGTGTGTGTCCCGGGCGGGGCCGGTGGGAGGAAGGGGCTCTCCACTCTCGGGGTGTGTGTGTGTGTGTGTGTGTGTGGCCTCCAGGGGCCGGTTGCAGGCAGGAGAGAAACAAGCCCTGTCTCCCCCCACCCCTTCTCTCCTCTCCTCTCCTCTGTGTGCAGCCGTCAGCCCCGCAGCCCAGCTCCTCGAGCAGACGGCCCGCCTGAAGTCTCTGAGCGAAACCATTGAGAGGCTGAAGGTAACTCCCCGGGGGGGGGGGCGCAGTTCTCTCTCCTCCTGAAGGGTCTCTTCAAGACCAGCCTGGCGGACAGAAGCGGATCCCGGTGCTCTTCGGGTGGCCTCCCCCCAGCCGAGGGCTGCTGTAGGCCCTGCCTCTGGAGTGCCTCTGGAGGGCCAGGGGAATGGCACGGAGGCGCCTGGTCCGGGCAGGCCCCCAGCCAGGGTGCCGTGGCACAGGCTGCCTGGGCCGGAGGGCGCTCGGGGCTCAGCCTCCTTCCCTCCCTCCGGCAGGACGAAGTGATGAAGGAGACGGTCTTGCAGCACCCGGGAGCCAGCGTCCCCTCCGACTTCGGCACTTTCCCGTCTGCCCCCTTCCTGAAGGTGAGGGCCTGGGCCAGGGGGGCGGGGGGGGAGAGAGAGGGCCCCCCCCCCCGTGCCTCTTGCCCTCCTCCTGATCCCTTCCCCCCGGTTCTCCTCCCTCCAGGCCAAAGAGGAGCAGAAGGAGGACACCGTCTTCATTGGCAAAGTGACCTTCCCCTGCCAGCCCGGCCACGGCCAGGTGCACCGGCTGGTCCTCACTCCGGAGCAGCTGTACAAGCTCCACACCCGCCTCATCTCCTAAGAGGGAGCTTCTCCCCGGGCACAGCCCTCCCCTGCCAGCCTGCTGCTGCTGCTGCCGCCACCCGTGGCACAAGAGACTGCCGCTTGCTGCAGCCCCCTCTCCCAGCACGCCTCCTGACCCTCCCTCCCCTCTCCGTGCCTGAACCGCATGCCCTGGCCAGGCCCGCCGCTCCGCTCCTCCTGGCTCCCTTCTGACCGCTCTCTAGGCGAGGCTGCCGAGCGCCCGGGGCCTGGGGGGCAGGCATGGGGGGGGCCTTCTTGGCTCCCTGGGAGAAGCGCGGGGCACACGGCGGCTCCTGGGGGGCACTCGGGCTCTCCCAAAGCGCCTCCCTCCCCCACAGCTGCTTGCCTGTCCTTGTGGCCCCCCCGCGCAGCTCTGTCGCCGTCAGCACTTGGGACAGGGACTGGGAGGGAGGGAAGAAAGGCCTGGCGTTTCCTTTGGGGGCAGAAAAGCCTCTTGTACGATGAGCTCTTCGGAGAAATAAACTCTTTCAACTCCGCGCTCCGGCCTCCGTGCCTTCCCTGCCTGCCCAGCTCCTCCGCTGCCCAGGCCCCGGGTCAAGCAGCAGGAGGGGATCCGCTTTCTTCGAGGGGGGGGCTCTCCCCCGGCTGCTGGCTCCTCCGCCCGCCTGCTTGGGGGCCAGTTTCACACAGCTGCCCTGGAGGGGCCGACACACTGGCCGGGCACGGAGGTGGAGACGCCCTCCCCTCGGCCTTTCCCCATCCAAAGGGCTCTCCAGCCCCCTGGTCACTGGCCTTGCCTTCCTCTGCGCTTTTCTGACCTTTGCCCTGACCTAGGGTGACCGTAACTGTGCACAGGATTCCGAGCGAGGCGGCACTGCAGGGCACAGCAACATTCCTCATACTCCCCAGCACGGAGTTTGCCCTTTTTACCCCCGTCACACGCTGTGTCAATGAGTTCCACCCGTCCAAAGATGCCCCTTTAATTCCCAGTTAAAGTTGGGGGTGAGGGTGGGGTTGTGTTTTAATATGTATGACCTTCCAATTGCCAGCACTGAACTTCCTTTGCCGCGTGGCTGTCCCCTCGCCCCGTCTGCAGAAACCCTTCCGGGGCTCCTCACAAGCCAGTTTGGTTTCCACCATCACGAATAACAGGGTGTCATCTGCAAACCTGGATTCGACACCACTCAATCCCCGCTCCAAATCTTTTATGAACAAACGTCAGTCAGTCAGTTATCCAGTTCCTTCATTGGCATAGATTATCAGTTCTTAACACACATAACAGAAAAATCAGTTTTTAACATACAGAAAAAGGAATCGTCTGTCAAAAGATTTCACCTTCTGCTCCCTAATCCTCATAACAATTAGAGGATGCCTTGCTACTTACTGAAGGGGTAACGTGGGGACGCTGGTGTCAGGTGCCCAGTCAAATCACTCTTCACCCACACGCCTTGGCAGCGGATGCTTCATGGGGAGAGACGGGAGATGCGGTGGGTTCAAGCTCTTTGTCAGGACTGATTTGCAAAGGCGGGAAAGGGCAAGATATAGGTAGAGACCCCCCAAATTCCGTGCACACCTACGTCAGCATTGCTACAGTGACTCCGAAAGATATGCAGTCATCATCTAGCCAGGTACAATCTTCTCCAAGGACATTTCTCGTGTGAAAGATGTCTTGGGGCCCCCTTAGGAAAACTACCAAGCAAGCCTCCCTAACCGACTACACACACTCTCTCCCCCCCCAAGGAATTCAATGGCAGGCAAGGGCAGCGATAAGACTACAGAATACAAGCAGTGTAAATCAAGGATGGACAACGCCACCCATTCAGTCAGCCAAGTCCGACAGCGGGCCCCACAGAAGAAAGGAAACAAGCCTCTCACCAGAACAGCCGTGGAAATTACACAAGAAGGGACTAATTTAAAAAATCCTACACTTTTAATATAGAAATCACAGTAGAGCAAAATATGGACTACCGAACCTGGCTTTCTACTTCTACGTACACAGAATCCTTCAGAAGAGGAGACGTTTGCAAATCTCCCAGAGAGAACCGCTGACGAAAGGACATTGAATCGTGCAAGCATAAACGCTCAGCATAACTGAGGGAGATGTGAGGTGTGAAAAGTAGGCTCCTGGAGGCCCATAAGAAGGTGTGATCCCGAACTGTTCTACTTGCTAAGGAACAGAGTTTTTCCGTGTCCAGAAGTTTCTGTTTCTAAGATCTAAAAATGTGGGATTCTTCTGACATAAGAAGAGAACTGAAGGGGATGCCCGTAGGCTGTATTTTCTGCAAAATTAAGTGGGACCAAGTAGATGAAAAACAGTCAGACAGCACAAAATGGGCATAACTCCTAGATTCTGCCCTACAGTGAAGGCATAACCAAAACATCAAGGTTAGGAGCCAAGCTCTAGTCTCTAGGAGGCCCTGCCCTGCCTCCAAGCACATGGCTGCATGCCTGTCAGTTTGAGCCCCCCAAATTGTGGCACGTGAACATTGCCTGGATTTGCTCAACATGTCAATTGAAAGTGCTAATCCAAATGGGAATCCCATAAAGTATTTGGGATGCCAATATAGCATTAAAAAGATGAATTGCTGTAGGTACAAACTGGCTACCCTTCACATAAAAGAAGCTTGCAATCACGGACAAGCTACATTTGGCCAAGTTTATTACTTGTTTCCACTAACTGTTATCACACTGAAAGAGAACTCCCAAGTATTAAAAATATTAAACCTCACGGACAGGTGAAAACACACGGGTCCCAATACCCAGTCCTTGTGGGGCCCCGCTGCCCTTTTTACTTCCGTACCAGAACTGTCCACGTTCCCTCAGCACTCTTTTCTTCATACCTTAAGTTTTTGCTAATTTATTCTAATTGGCCTGTCATTTCCTGTGTCCCTCGGGAGCCCTTTTAAAAATCGGTGTCACACTGACTACATTCTAGTCCTCTGGTATGGAATTTTGGCAACGAGCTACTTACACAAATTAGAAAGTCAGCAGTGAGTTCTTTCAGAGCCCTCGGGGTACGTGCCATGCCGTGCCATACCATGCCGACTGGCAGGCTTGCGAGTTCTCACCTGGCCTGGGGGGGTCCTGGAGCGTCCTCACTCGGGAACCTCGGTTTTTCACGCTTCCCAGAAGCAGCAGCTCTGGTGCAAACAGATCCAAGGAATTCATTCAGTTTTTTAGCCCATTTCTCTGTCTTCCTTAAGGAATCCTTTTATTCCTTTGTCCTCCAAAGGCCTCCCAAGCCGCTTTCCTGGCATGGATATATTTGAAAAATGCTTACTATTGGTCTTAAGGATTTTTGACCATCTGCTCTTATCCTCTTTGCTTGTTTTATTGACTGCATATGTTTGTTTTGTCAGCACCTGTAGTCCTTTTCCTGTTGGGCCATCAGGGGACCCCTTTGTGTATATCTATTTACTTTGCGAGCTTTCTCTTTAGTTCTAACATGGAATAGTTAGTGCTACAGGTATCATAGCTATTTCGTGTTAGAACTAGAAAAAGTGTGTGAAGCGATCACATATACACAACTCAAAGGGGTCCCCTGATGGCCCCCAGCCAATCAAGTAGCCAGCAGAAGCCTGCCAAAGTAACGGGTAAATTTCCCAGGAGAAAGACTACGCCAGGCACTCAAGGACATACAGCACCGAAGACAGATCAGTGCAGACACAGCAGAAACAAAACTCTTCCAAAGCACCCCCCCTTCTGCATGACAGCCAGGCAGGGGGCCCAGCTGACAGCCTTCCACTTTTGAAAGGCCTATGGTTTTCTTCACTCGAGCCATGAACCCACACATCCAGGCATGTTACGTTTGTTGGTATTTTTCTTAACCTGAGGCATGCATTCCACCAGGGCTTCGTTTTGGTGCAGGGGGAGACGATGGTCCTGGTGTGAGAACTTTTTTTCTCTTTGGAGGAGAGGGGGACTCTTTATGGAGATGGAAATATTTTTTTGGTTAATGTCCACACTGTCACTGGGAAAACTGCCCACTGCCATAGTGCATGCTGGCAACTGC
The DNA here is from genome assembly GCA_029375565.1 of Gekko gecko. Classification (NCBI taxonomy): domain Eukaryota; kingdom Metazoa; phylum Chordata; class Lepidosauria; order Squamata; family Gekkonidae; genus Gekko; species Gekko gecko. The sequence goes on along the minus strand of JAPDNY010000010.1, from coordinate 127,642,867 downwards.
ATAAAGTTTAGGGGCTGCGTGCATGGGTGTTCATCCCTCTGGGAACTTTGAATGTGCTCTGGGGTAAGGAGAGGAGGACGTTTTAGCAGCCCAGCTAGTCAGCTGGGAGCCTTGTTGAAAGAGGCCTCTGAGGCCACCCCTAGCAGGAGAACCGCAGGAGGTTTCCAGGCCCGGAAGCCGGCTCCCCGTCCTCCATTCTCTGTTCGGCCTGGGCCTGCAGTAGCTGTACACACACACTGCTGTTGCTTGTGCATGATGGGCTAATGCTGGACACGCTGTACAAATATCTCCAGCCCTGGCTGTCCCAGAGAGAGAAGACTGCAAGAAGACCCCCTTAAGTATGAGGCTCGACAACGGAGGTTTCCTGGGACCTTGGCTTGTGCAACTAAACCAGGCCGGGTGGGGAGAAAGCATGGACTGCCCTGGCAACTGCTGTAACCAAATATGTTAAACTCCAAAAATGGGCTGCATCTCAAGAGACTCCCAAATCATATAAAAGTTCCACCAGTAAGAATTAACACATGGAACTCTATTGGAAACAATACAACACTGTAGTCAAATTCAACACCAGTATCAATGAACTCACAACAATTACAAGAGTCCAGTTGCCAACTGACCAAATAGGATGTAGTTAAGCAATCAAACTAACCAAAAGCTGAGACATCCTATATACACACCTGGGAACCACAACATTCAAAATTACAATTACAATTGCAGGAAAGGGAAACTGGAAATGCTAAAAGGGTTGGAACACTTTCCCTATGAAGAAAGGTTAAGACGCTTGGGGCTCTTTAGCTTGGAGAAACGACGGCTGAGGGGTGACATGATCGAGGTTTATAAGATTATGAATGGGATTGAGCAGGTTGAGAAAGAAGTACTTTTCTCCCTTTCTCACCATACAGGAACTCGTGGGCACTCTATGAAATTGCTGAGCAGTCGGGTTGGAATGGATAAAAGGGAGGACTTCTTTGCCCAAAGAGTGATTAACATATGGAATTCACTGCAGCGGGAGGTGGTGGTGGTGGCTACAAGTAGGGAGGGCTTCAAGAGGGAATTGGATAAACACATGGAGCAGAGCTTGATCAGTGGCTCTTAGCCACAAGGTGTAGATAGACTCTGGGGCAAGGGATGCTCTATATCCTTGGTGCTGGGGGGGGGGGCAGCAGTGGGGGGCTTATAGTGTCCTGGCCCCATTGCTGGACCTGATGGGACCTGGTGTTTTTGGCCACTGTGTGACTTGGAGTGTTGGACTGGATGGGCCCTTGGCCTGATTCAACATTGGCTTCTCTTCTGTTCTTAGAAATGGAGTCAGTGATGCTCTGTACTCTTGGTTCTGGGGGTGTGTGTGTGTCAGCAGTGGGAGGGGCTCCTGGTGTCCTGGCCCCACTGGGGGAACTCCTGGTGGCCCCCGGTATCTCTGGCCACTGTGTGACACCGGCTTCTCTTACGTTCTTAAGTCTGGGCCAGGGACGCTCTGCCTGCTTGGGGGGGGGGCAACACTCCCTGAGGGCCCCTGCTGTTTTGGGCCCCCCTGCGTGTCACAGAAGAGTGTCGGGCCGGAGGGGCAGCTGGCCTGGCCCAACAGGGGCTTCTCCGACGTCCCTGCTAGCAAGGCAGAGTAGTTGCATTCAGGGGCAACAGGAAGAGCGACGCGGGGTCCCGGCGGGACTCTTAGCCGACTGGGGCGCCTCTGAGGTGCGGCCCATCTCCGGAGTTCCGCCCGTCTGACTTCCAGCAGCCCCCCTGCTCCGCGGCCCTTGGAGTCGTCCTGGGCCAAGCGCGCCCCCTCGGCCGCCGAAGGCCGAGCAGCGGGCCTCTTCCCCCCTCCCGCCTCGCTTTCCCGGCGGCCGGCGCGGCGCTCTTCCCGTCATGCCGCGCGCGGGCGCCAACCACGCGGTCCCCAGGAGGCGCACGCGGCGAGGGGGCCATGGCGGCGGGGGGGCGGGGCGGAGAGGGCGGCGGCGGCGCCCCATTGGCCGAGAGGCGGCCCTCCGCTTCCCATTGGCCCGGGCGCGGCGGGCGGAAGGGACGGAGCCACGGGCTTCTCCGCCAACGGGCCGCGTCCTCGGGAGGGGAGGCCTCCCAGTCGTTTCCGGTCCTCCGTCCGGGCTGGCGCAGGAGGCGAGGTCGCCATGGTGGGTGCGCGCGGGAGGCCGCCGGGCTCGGGGACCCGCGGGTGGGTGGGGGGAGGAGCGGCGGCCCGGGGTTCCGCCCCCGCCCCGTCCCGTCCCGTCCCGCTCCGCTCCCTCGTGGGCCCCCCGACCGACGTCTGGCTTCTCTCCCTCCCGCGCAGGGCCCGGCGCTGCTGCACGTCGTCTTCGAGCACGCGGCCGGCTACGCCCTGTTCGCCCTCCGGCAGGCCGAGGAGGTGGCGCTGCTCCTGCCCCAGGTGAGCCGGCGGCGGAGGGGAAGGGAGGAGGGGGTGCGTGCGGGGGGGGGGTCGGCCCTTCCTCCCTCCCTCTGCCTGACCCCCGGCGCCTCTCCTCCTCCTCCTCTCTCCTCTCTCCCTCCCGGCCCCCGCCGTGCAGGTGGAGGAGAGCGTGCTGAACCTGGGCAAGTTCCTCGCGCTGGTGCGCCTCGTGGCCTTCGCGCCCTTCAAGTCCGCCCAGAGCGCCCTCGAGAACATCAACGCCGTCTCCGAAGGTGAGCCCGGGGGACCCCGGAACCCCCCCCCTTCTCCTCCGCCGCCTCCCGCCGCCTGCCTCCCTCTCAGCCCGCCTCCCTTCCCGCCCCGCGCAGGACTCCTCCACGAGGACCTGCGGCTCCTGCTCGAGACCCACCTGCCGGCCAAGCGGAAGAAGGCCGTCCTGGGCGTCAGCGATGCCAAGATCGGCGCCGCCATCCAGGAGGAGCTGGGCTGCCAGTGCCAGACCGGAGGGGTCGTCGCCGAGATCACCCGGGGTGAGGCGGGGGTGGGGGCACTGGGGAGGGCACCCACCTGCAGGCAGTTCTGCCCCCGCCGAGGGAGGGCAGACCTCAAGGGGCAGGAGGGCCCGAGCTCAGGGCTCCCTCTTCCCCCGCAGGGATCCGGCTGCACTTCTGCCATCTCATCAAGGGCCTGACGGCCCAGTCGGCCTCCAAGGCCCAGCTGGGACTGGGGCACAGCTACTCCCGAGCCAAAGTCAAGTTCAACGTCAACCGGGTGGACAACATGATCATCCAGTCCATCAGCCTCTTGGACCAGCTGGACAAGGACATCAACACCTTTTCCATGCGAGTCAGGTGAGCAGGGCACCCCGTGGGCGGCAGGATTGGCCCTCGTTTCGGGAGGGGAGGGGTACCCCTCGTCTCTCAGTGCTTACCGCAGGCAGCTTGCCACGAAGGCTGACTGCATAGAAATGAGAGATACAGAATCTGCGGCCCTGCAGACACCACAGCTGGGATGCCTCTCACCTGCGCTGTATTGTTAGCAGGGGACAGGTTTTTTCTCTTCAGCGTTGTGAACGTGGTGGCTTCTCTCTTAAGTTGTGCCACAAATTAGTCAGTGTCTGGCTCCTCTGTCGGGGGCAGAGACAGCTGTTCCTTCCCTGATTCTTTCCTCTTGTCCTGGCAGAGAGTGGTATGGGTATCACTTCCCAGAGCTGATCAAGATTGTGAGCGATAACTACACGTACTGCCGCCTGGCCAAGCTCATCAGGAACCGGAAAGAACTAAGCGAAGAGAGCTTGGAGGAGTTAGAAGAGATCGTCATGGACAGTGCCAAAGCACAGGCAATTCTGGACGCTTCCCGCTCATCCATGGGTCAGTGGCAATGGGGGGAGGGGGAAGCTACGGAAAAGCCACATCAGTTAAGAGTATGGTAGTGCTTCTCTAGGCAAGTCATGGTTCCAGAACAAACCAGTAGAGGATGTTTTGGTGCCTCAATGGGAGGAGGAGGGTGCAGGGACACAAGAGCTATGGTGTCGTTTTGGCCAAAGGTCAAATTCACACTCATTTCCAAAAGCTAAAAGATGCCTTTTGGATGCACGATTGCTGTTCTCAGCCTGTAGTTTTAGATTGCGGTCACAGTGTAGGGTTTGCTGTTCAAAGTGTCTTCCATGCTGTAGTAAAAGAAAGCATGCAAGTACAGCACATATCCATACCGCATAGTGCTTTGTGGGGAAAAGCACACCCCCCTTCCCCCATGGTGCCTGTGGTCACATGCAGTCTCACAGAGCCAACTATATGGCCATGAGAACAATGCAGAAAAAAGTTATAGTAGTTGAAAAAATGCGAAACCAGGCCGGCTTCTTGGGGAGGAGTCTGGAGCCCTTGCTCTTTAGTCTGGTGGTTATTTGTAGCGATTCCATGGTGAGCCCCAGACGCTTTCCTTGTGGGGGGCTAGCGTGGGCTGTCCTGGGTCCTAGGAGGAGGAGAAGGGCGTGTCCCCCCCCCCGTTTTCACGCTCCTCCCCCTCCACACAGGGATGGACATCTCTCCCATTGACCTGATCAACATCGAGAGGTTTTCCAGCCGCGTCATCTCCCTCTCTGAGTACCGCAAAGGCCTGCAGGAGTATCTCCGCTCCAAGATGAGCCAAGTGGCCCCCAGCCTCTCAGCCCTGATTGGCGAAGTGGTGAGTAGAAAAAGGGGCAAATGGCAAGGTGGATCTAGCGCAGGTGGGACTTGGCTGCTGCTGGCTGGGTGCCAGCAAGACTCCTGGTGGCTACGGATATGATGTGCATTGTGAATCTGTCAATCCACTGAGCTTTTGCTGCTGACAACCAATCACTGCTGATCTGTGCCAGAGGGAAGAGGGATGGGCCTGGTGCTACCCACAACACAAAGCAGCTTTAAGTTTGCCTTGTGTTTTGTGGGTGTGCTGCTAGGGGCTGGCGGGAGGTGGGGCAGTCCATGTTTTTGCTGTCGTTTTGGGTATTTGGCCCCTGTAGTATTTTGGAAGAAGGGGTAGATAACATCTGCATTCAGGGTCTACCAACTGCAGGACCATACACTCAGTGGGTAAGGAGATAATTCATGGCTTCCTTGCAGTTGAGAGATGTGTGTGCGGATGGAGGAGAGTAAGTAGCAGTTTCTAAGTGGTATTGAGCGCCACTGTTAGTTCTCGAGTGCTCCCCAGTAGCTGCATAGTGTGATGAGACTGTTGGAATTCTCTCTCTCTCTGCTTTTTCTGCCGGCAGGTGGGTGCGCGCCTGATCTCCCATGCTGGCAGCCTAACCAATCTGGCCAAGTACCCAGCCTCAACGGTGCAGATCCTGGGCGCAGAGAAGGCCCTCTTCAGGTACAGCTGCAGGGCAGCCGCGGTGATGGCAGGACGGTGGGGCGCTAGGCTTGATGTGCTTGCCGAGTGCGCGTGATGGACCAGCCCCCATCCTCTGAGCGGCTGCCTGGAGCGTCCCCTTTCCCCTTGGGCTGGCAGGTTAGCTCTTGCTGGTGTGGACTGGGAGGCGGGGGGGAGGGGGGTTGGTGGGTGCTGTGGTGGGGGAGGGGTTACCTGGGAGGCGGGAGGGTCTTGCTGGTGTGACGGGCGGGGCCCGGTCTTGTGCCATGCCCACGGTTCTCCCTCCCTTCTGCCGCAGGGCCTTGAAGACACGGGGCAACACCCCCAAGTACGGCTTGATCTTCCACTCCACTTTCATTGGGCGAGCCGCCGCCAAGAACAAAGGCCGCATCTCCCGCTACCTGGCCAACAAGTGCACCATCGCTTCCCGCATCGACTGCTTCTCAGGTGGGGTCTCCGGGCCGGCTCGGGTCTGGCGGCTCTCATAGCCCCCGGGGAGAGGAGGAGGAGGAGGAGGAGGAGAGTCTCCGGGTGAGGGTGCCTCCGCAGACGCTTTGCCGTGATGCTTGCATTTTTCGTCAACAGCATTTCACTCAGTGAATGGTGACATTCCGTGTCTGAGCAAAGTCTGCCTGGTGGGGGTGGGTCGGTGGTGAAGCGCTTGAATAGACCTGCTTGCCGCTCTCCGTCTTTGCACAGGGCGTCCCCAAGGCCCTGATAAACGGGGGCCATCCCTCCTCCCCTTTTGCAGAGGTCCCAACCAGTGTCTTCGGGGACAAGTTGCGGGAGCAGGTCGAGGAGCGGCTGGCTTTCTACGAGACAGGGGAGCCCCCTCGCAAGAACCTGGACGTCATGAAGGAGGCCGTGGTGGAGGTGAGTGGGGCCTCCCGGCTGCCCACTGCTGGGATCGGCTGGAGGTGATGAGAAGTCCTGAGCCCCTGACCCACCGTCCGTGGAGGCAACGACTGATTTAATGAGCCTGATCCAGCACACTGCTTTGGGAGCCCCGGCAGCTGGGAGTTGAGCCGGTGCTGACCCTAGACCCGTTTGTCCTTCCTCCAGGCCACAGAGGTGGCTGCAGAGATCAAAAAGAAATTGGAGAAGAGAGAGAAGAAGAAAAGGAAACGCGAGAAGAAGCGCCTGGAGGCTCTGGCGGCAGCGGCGGAGGACTCCGTGCAAGAAACTACGGCAGAGGTGAGCGGGCAAGGAGGGGCTGGCACTGCCTCCACGCTGGCGCTCCTCTTCCCTGCTCTCAGTGTGCTTTGCTTAGAGCCAGGCCTCTTCTTCTGGGCCTCCTTCATGTTCTTCTCTCTTGGGGAATGGTCCAGTGGCGGCTGAACTGGCCAAGGCTGCCCAGGGGGCGAGTGACAAGGGGTACCCTGTCTTGCTTGGACAGAAGGCAGATTTAGCGCAGGTGGGACTTTGCTGCTGCTGGCTGGGTGCTGGCCAGGCTCCCGGTGGCTACAGAGATGATGTGCATTGTGAATCTGTCAATCCACTGAGCTTCTGCTGCTGACAACCAATCACTGCTGATCTGTGCCAGAGGGGTGTGCTGCTAGGGGCTGGCGGGAGGTGGGGTAGTCCATGTCTTTGCTGTAGTTTTGGATATTTGGTCTGTGTAGTATTATGAGTGATTGTGGAGGAGAGTAAGTAGCAGTTTCTAAGGGGTATTGAGTGCCACTGTTAGTTCTTGGGGCCTGATCTCCCATGCCGGCAGTCTGGCCAAGTCAGCGGTCAGCGTTTGTCTTTCTCTGCAGGCAAATGAGACGGAGCCCAAAAAGAAGAAAAAGAGAAAGCTGCAAGAGGCGGTGGAGCTGGAGGCAGAGCCGGAGCCCGCTGAGAACGGCCTGGAGCCCGAAGTTGTGCCCAAGAAGAAGAAGAAGCTGCAGCCGCCGCCCCCAGCTGCCGTGGAGACTCCCGAGAAGAAGAAGAAAAAGAAGAAAAAAGCACGCCTGGAGCAGGACAGTGATGACACAGACTAGCAGGGGGAGGATCCCGGCCTGGCCGAGGCCCGAGAGCCCTTCTTTAAAGGACTGACTGGGGGGGGGGCGCATGGTCTCCACTCTCCCCAGCATTTTGCCAGCAAAAGAATGTAACCCGGGCTGGAGCTTCGTCGCCAAAAAGACTGGGCCGAAGGCCACCTGGGCCATGCTTGCAGGCCCGTGATGCGCACACGCTCGGCTCTGTCTGAGCAGGACTGCGGGGGGTGGGTGGGCGGGCTTGCCCTGCCTTATTGCGCCGGCCACTGGGTGGGGGAGCAGCAGCTGCTGCGGAAGTGGAGCTTTGTAAAGCAGAACATTTCATTTTCCAATAAAGGATACTGTTTATAAGAGTGGCCCCCTCCTCAGGGAATCAGTGGCCGTGGATGTTCAGGGGGTGTCTGTGTCCGGGGGGGGGATTCGGGCAGGGTGGGGCTGTCACGTTCTCCTGGGCTGCTCCCTGCCCACCTGGGAGGGTTCTGGGGGATCTTTTGGAGGTTGGAGCCCGGCATCCCCAAATGCTGTTCATGAGGCTGGAACCGCCACGCAAGTTTGGCCGTGTTCCGTGTTGCCAAGGCCTCTGTGTAGGGAGCGGGTCTCTTCATCATCACAGGCAACCCTTTGTGAGCCCACTTCCGCAGAGGACCCCGGGGGATGGCCAAGGGCCGCCTTGGCTCTGGGGGGCTCAGGCTTGGTCCAGCAGAGAGAGAGAGGTGCTCGTTTCCTGGCACTGGGCGGAGGGGGGGGAGCATCTAAAGCGCCATCCCTGACAGGTCACAGCCCCTCTCCAGCCTCCCCTTACGTATCCCACAGTTTTTTCATCCCTCATACCGTTTACACACGAGCAGCCTTTCTGCAAGTATTGCCAGAAACCCCTACAGAACCGGGTGCTTCCTGGCCAGGTGGACGGCCAACCGGGTCCCTCTTGTGCTGCCTGTTTGCAAGAGGACACCGCAGGGATGTCCAGGGAAGATCTCCCCCCCTCCCTGAGTTTTCAAAGTTTTCCTCCCTGGAAGAGCAGGAAGTGAGGTCAGTTCCCAGCCAGGGTTACACAAATGAAAGTCTCTTGTTTGTTCAGTCTGTGGAGACTTTTGTGACATAACACATCACAGTTGTTTTCCTCTCTACTTCCTTCCTATGATCTCCTTTGTTATGCAGGGTTATACAAATGGCTTGACTTGCAAAGAAATTGAGGGATTTGGTGTTGGGAATCTCCAGGTGATCCCTGGAGATTTCCTAGAATGCCTGCCAGGAGGGTTCCCAGGATGCACCTGGGCAGACCAGGTCAAAGGGTGTGGAGTGATGCAGAATGGGTGGAGTCACAGGTTTGCTCCCGGGAGGGGCTGTTTGGAGGGGAGGTCCTTGGAAGAGGACAGACGGCTGAGCTCTGTTCTGGTGGCCCGGCCCGCTGGCTGCAGAGATGCTGAGGTCATGAGACACCTTTGGAACTGTCTGCAACTTACTAAGCTTGACACTGCCTGCTCTGTTTCAACATCTAGTTGTGTTAAGTTTTAGAACCCGGGACAGAGGATACGATCACCGCCAACTTTTCTTTGTCCCTCTGGTTGCTGATCTGGCGCTGTGTACGCTGGTAACCTTTTTCTCTTTGTAAGAAACGTGTTACTCTTTAAAGCTGGGAGTGTTCTCTGGACCACACGGTTCCCCCAACCGCCTTAGACCACGCTACCTTAAGAGGGGCGTCCCGGGAAGGGGGAAGGCAAGCCGTCAAGACACCCGCTGCCAATCCTCCAGGCCACCCCCAAAGAAGGAAGTTGGTCCCTGTGGAAACCGGGCACTGGGGAGCAGGAGACCAGAGGCCTCAGATTGAGAAGACCCCAACAGGACAGTGGTGGCAGCATACGCTGGCGGAAGGGAGTGGAATAGCACCCTCCAGGAATGGGCTCAAGCCAAGGAGGGGGACTGGCAGAAGAGGGTCTGTTAAGTCAGAGCTGGCCTGTTCTGCCACCAGCCCCCCAACAGGAAGCTTGGTTGAGAACCTCCTCTCTGAATGGAGTCCTGGGCTTTCCTCTACCTGCTCCTGGGGGCCCTGCCTCCGTGACTGGTGGGATCGCAGGGACCTGTTCATTCGCCCAAGGTTTCAGCAAGAAGCACGGAGGATCTCAGCTGCAGTGGCTGAAGGAGGAGAGCTTTCAGATTCAAGCCCCCCCCCCCCCCCATTATGCCCAAAATGCAATAAAAAGACAGGCGATGGATGGCTCCTTTATTTTTGCCACACGCAAGCAGAACAATAAATTACGAGGCAGCGGCTCAGCCGCCTTGCAGGGTCACCCAGCCCCCCTACTCGCCCAGGGCACTGATCACGGCGCGGGTGAAGTCATGGGAGGTGGCGTAGCCCCCCATGTCTGGTGTCCTCACCTGCCAAGAGGGAGAGAGAACAGGCCGTGAGCAAGAGAACCACTTCTCATGCAGAAGACACCCCTTGGGTCGAGCTGAAGTGCCCTCCCTTTTTGCGTTTGGCTCCAAAAACCTCGCCTCTGCCCCTGAATGCTAAACGTGGCCTCCCTGAAAGGAGGGACTCGCACAGAATTGGGGGCCGCCAGATCCAAACAGCAGATCCAAGGTGCGCTCATGGGGTCTCATCCCAAGCCCAGTCAATTTTAATTTCAGTTTCCACAAAGTCCTGCCGCTTAAAGGCAACGGGCAGCGTCCAAAGACATTCCCAGGGACTGAAATCAGCCTCTTGAGGTTTCCTATTTGCTTGTGGGCCATCAGCACCAGCCGACCACACACCAAGGGCTCGGTGCTGCAAGGGAGGTGGGACCCCCAGGCCGGGTCCTGTTATTGCAGAAGGGAACTTCTGCTCTGGAGGCAAGAATTCCCCTGGGCTCCGTCCTGAACTGAGCAGAAGTTCACAATCAAGAAGCCCCCTGCCCCAGCCCTGTTTTAAGGCACGCTGGGCATCCGCCCAGGGCCAGGCCTCTCCAGTGGCTGTCCCAGACCTCTCCGACGGAAACACCTCCCACAAGAGGCTGCGGGGGGGGAGCACTCCTACCCTCCTGGTTTCCTAGCAAAGCTGTAAGACAAGTTATTCCAGAGAACTTTTGGGGAGGGGAGGGGATGTTTTGAGATTGGTTTTTATATGTTGTTTGAATGCTTGGTTTACAAATGGTTTCTATCTTTTACAAATGGTTTCTATCTTTTTACTGGTGTGACTGGCCTCCAGTCCTGAGATGCCTGGCAGGAAGGCAGGTCTAGCGATGGAGACAGCCGCAAACAAATGTTACTTCTCTGCTACCATTGCATCAGTGAGTCCATGACCGGCTCAGTTGTTTAAAAGTATTTTGTCACTTGCCGGTCATTTAAGTTTCCAGGAACAGTTTGAATCCAGTGGCACCTTTGAGACCAAGAGCTTTATTCAAGGTACTAAGAATAAGACCCGTTGTGGAAATAAATACAAGCTCTAGAAAGAGGCTCTGGGCAGGTGCCCTGGCCTTGGACACTCAGCGTCAATTCGCTGTGGCGACCTCAGCAGGGTATGACAGAGCTTAGCATTTTCCTCAGGGGAACTGATCTCTGCCATCTTGGCAGTTGTAATTCTGAGTGATCTCCAGCCCTCCCTTAGAGATTGGCAACAATGGTTCCCCAGGAGGAAATGGCTGGTTTGGAGGTTAGACTATGGCATTGTACCTGTCTGAGGACCCTCCCCACCCTCTCCAGGCTCCACCCCTCAAATCTCCAGGAATTTCCCAACCTAGAGTTGGCAACCCTATCTCCTTCCCAGCCAACCATTAACCTATCTTTATCTGCCCCTCTGACTTCAGGTTTCCATGAGCAAATTAACAAGTATATATATGCTTTGTGTATGCTTATTATTGCACTTTGATCTATTCATTTGAATTGTATGACATTTGCTGTTATGCTTATATGATTATTGTTGTTGTTGTTGTTCAGTCGCACAGTCGAGTCCGACTCTTCGTGACCCCATGGACCAGATTACGCCAGGCCCTCCTGTCTTCCGCTGTCCGCTGAAGTTTGCTCAATTTCATGTTCGTCGCATCAATGACACTGTCTAACCATCTCATCCTTTGCCGTCCCCTTCTTCTTTGACCTTCAATCTTTCCCAGCATCAGGGTCTTCTCCAGTGAATGCTCCCTTCTCATTTGGTGGCCAAAGTATTTGAGCTTCAGCTTCAGGATCTGGCCTTCCAAGGAACAATCAGGGTTGATTTCTTTTAGGATTGACTGATTTGATCTCCTTGCAGTCCAAGGGACTCTCAAGAGTCTTCTCCAGCACCATAGTTCAAAAGAATCTATTCTTCGGTGCTCGGCCTTCCTTATAGTCCAACTCTTGCAGCCATACATTACTACTGGGAATACCATTGCTTTGACCATGCAGACTTTTGTTGGCAAGGTGATGTCTCTGCTTTTTATCATACTGTTTAGGTTTGCCATCGCTTTCCTCCCAAGGAGCAGGCGTCTTTTAACTTCATGGCTGCAGTCACCATCTGCAGTGATCTGGGATCCTAGGAATATGAAGTCTGTCACTACTTCTACGACTTCCCCTTCTATTTGCCAAGGAGTGATGGGCCCAGATGCCATGATCTTAGTTTTTTTGATGTTGAGCTTCAAGCCCACTTTTGCGCTCTCCTCTTTCATCTGGAGCAAGAGGCTCTTTAGGTCCTCTTCACTTTCTGCCATCAGAGTGGTATCGTCTGCATATCTGAGGTTATTGATCTTTTCCCCAGCAATTTTAACTCCAGCTTGTGATTCATCCAGGCCAGCATTTCGCATGATGTACTCTGCATATAAATTAAATAAGCAAGGTGACAATATACATCCTTGTCGTACTCCTTTTCCTATGCTAAACCAATCAGTTGTTCCATATCCGGTTCTAACTGCTGCTTCTTGACCCTTATACAGGTTTCTCAGGAGACATGTGAGGTGGTCCGGTACTCCCATCTCTTTAAGAACCTGCCATAATTTATTGTGATCCACACAATCAAAGGCTTAGCATAGTCAATGAAGCAGAAGTAGATGTTTTTCTGGTACTCTCTTGCTTTCTCCATAATCCAGAGAAAGTTGGCAATTTGATCTCTAGTTCCTCTACCTCTTCGAAACCCAGCTTGTACTTCTGGCAATTCTCTATCCACGTACTGTTGAAGCCTAGCTTGTAGGATTTTGAGCATGACCTTGCTAGCGTGTGAAATGAGTGCAATTGTGCGATAGTTTGAACATTCCTTGACGTTGCCCTTCTTTGGGACTGGAATGTAAACTGACCTTTTCCAATCCTGTGGCCACTGTTGTGTTTTCCAAATTTGTTGGCAAATTGAGTGCAGCACTTTAACAGCATCTTCTTTTAAGACTTTGAGTAATTCAGCTGGGATACCATCACCTCCACTAGCTTTGTTGTTAGTAATGCTTTCTAAGGCCCATTTAACTTTGCTTTCCAGGATGTCTGGCTCGAGGTCAGTGATTATACCATCGTGGTTGTCAAGGACATCGAGGTCCTTCTTGTATAGTTCTTCTGTGTATTCTTGCCATCTTTTCCTAATCTCTTCTTCTTCTGTTAGGTCCCTACCATTTTTGTCCTTTATCATGGCCAGCTTTGCATGGAACGTTCCCTTGATTTCTCCAATTTTCTTGAAGAGATCTCTAGTCCTTCCCAATCTATTGTTTTCCTCTATTACTTTGCATTGTTCATTCAGGAAAGCCTCCACATCTCTCCTTGCTGTTCTCTGGAAATCTGCATTCAGTTGGGCAAATCTTTCCTTTTCCCCATTGCCTTTAGCTTTCCTTCTTTCCTCTGCTATGTGTAAAGCCTCATCAGACAGCCACTTTGCTTTCTTGCATTTCTTTTTCTTTGGGATGGCGGTGATTGCTGCCTCCTTTACAATGTCACGGACCTCTGTCCATAGTTCTTCAGGCACATCAAATCTAGTCCCTTAAACCTATTCTTCACCTCTACTGTATATTCATCGGGGATGCGATCTAGGTCAAATCTGAATGGCCTTGTGGTTTTCCCAACTTTCTTCAATTTAAGTCTGAATTTTGCAATGAGTAGCTCATAATCTGAGCCACAGTCAGCTCCAGGTCTTGTTTTTACTGACTGGATAGAGCTTCTCCATCTTTGACTGCAAATTATATAGTCAATCTGATTTCAGTGTTGCCCATCTGGTGATGTCCATGTGTAGAGACGCCTCTTAGGTTGTTGGAAAAGGGTGTTCGCTATGACCAGCATGTTCTCTTGACAAAACTCTGTTAGCCTTTGCCCTGCTTCATTTTCTTCTCCAAGGCCAAACTTGTCTGTTATTCCGGTTACCTTTTGGTTTCCTACTTTAGCATTCCAGTCCCCTATGATGATGAGGACATCATTTTTTGTTATTAGTTCTATGAACTGTTGTAGGTCTTCATAGAACTGGTCCACTTCAGCCTCTTCTGCAGCAGTGGTTGGGGCATAGACTTGGATTACTGTGATATTGAATGGTTTGCCTTGGATTCGGAGTGAGATCATTCTGTCATTTTTGAGATTGTATCCCAGTACTGCCTTTCTCACTCTCTTGTTGACTATAAAGGCCACACCATTTTTTCTACGGGATTCCGGGCCACAGTAGTAGATATAATGGTCTTCTGAGTTAAATTCGCCCATTCCTGTCCACTTTAGTTCACTGATTCCCAAGATGTCGATGTTCATTCTTGCCATCTCATTTTTGACCACGTCAAGCTTACCTTGATTCATAGACCTTACATTCCAGGTTCCTATGCAGTATTGTTCTTTGCAGCATCGAACTTTCCTTTCACCGTCAGACACATCCACAACTGAGCGTCCTTTTGACTTTGGCCCAGCCGCTTCACTCTTTCTGGGGTTACTCGTACTTGCCCTCTGCTCTTCCCCAGTAGCATATGGGACACCTTCCGACCTGAGGGGCTCATCTTCCGGCATCATATCTTTTAGCCTTGTGTTACTGTCCATGGGGTTTTCTTGGCAAAGATACTGGAGTGGGTTGCCATTTCCTTCTCCAGGGGGATCACACTTGGTCTGAGTTCTCGGCTGTGGCCTGTCCGTCCTGGGTGGCCCTTCACGGCATAGCCCACAGCCTCATCGAACCACGCAAGCCCCCTCGCCACGACAAGGCAGTGATCCATGAGGGAGATATGATTATTATATACTTGTTAATTTGCTAATTTCAGTCAGTGGTGTTTCCTTTGTGCTCCTGTTTTGGACACTGGCTTTCCCCACCTTTTTTTCCCGCTGTTTGCCTTTTTACTGACAGAACCAAGCTTGGCTGCCTAGCAGCAGCCACTGAGGGAAAAGTTAGTCCCACAGGAACCAAGCAGGAAAAGCATCTTCATCAGGAGAGCAAGCCATTTTGGCAGTTTATTCTGTGAGGGAAAAGTGTCCAGGCTGGCAGTGGACGGGGGAGAGGAACAGACCCAGCACCCAGCCAATGGCACATGAGTACTCTTGAATGCTGGCTGATGGGCCAATGGCTGATGGAGCACACAGTACAGCCAATGGGAGAGCTGGAATTGGCCAACGCATTAGGGCAATTATATATATAGGATAAGGTTTTGTGTGCATGCATGCTTCTTCAGATGTGTGCATGCAGATGAAATCTTACACCCAGCATAAAACTGTGTTGGTCTTAAAGGTGCCCCTGGACTCAACCTTTGTTCTGCTGCTCCAGACCAACACGGGCGCCCACCTGAAACTAGGCAGATGAATTGTGACACTTTTTCAAGGGGGGGGAGGACTGATAACATCTCTGATTTAGATACTGGCTGTGATAATATTCAGACAGAAAAATGCTTAATACATCAGACAGTCCATTTATGGATCATTTTGACCCAGTTCCTGTGTTAGAACATAAGAACATAAGAGAAGCCAATGTTGAATCAGGCCAATGGCCCATCTAGTCCAACACTCTGTCACACAGCAGCCAAAATATACCAGTTGCCATCAGGAGGTCCAGCAGTGGGGCCAGGACAGTAGAAGCCCTCCCACTGCTGCCCCTCCAGCACCAAGAATAGAGTGCATCACCTGCCCCAGACTGAGAGTTCCCATCTATACCCTGTGGCTAATAGCCACTGATGGACTTCTGCTCCATATGTTTATCTAATTCCCTCTTGAAACTGTCCATGCTTGTAGCTGCCACCACCTCCTGTGGCCGTGAATTCCATATGTTAATCACTCTTTGGGTGAAGAAGTATTGCCTTTTATCTGTTCTAACCCGACTGCTCAGCAATTTCATGGAGTGCCCACAAGGAGTTCTTGTATTGTGAGAAAGGGAGAAAAGTCCTTCTTTCTCAACCTGCTCAATCCCATTCATAATCTTATAAACCTCGATCATGTCACCCCTCAGCCATCATTTCTCCAAGCTGAAGAGCCCCAAGCATTTTAACCTAGATGTTAGATGTTGACAGGATACTGCAGGGATCTGTGAAGGCCAAGACTTCTGCTCTCGGTCCGTGTCCATCCTGGCTGCTGAGATCACCTAAGCGGCGAGCAAACCAAGCACCGATCCCTTGGCCGCTACTTTTAAAAACAATCCCCGTGGAAAAGGGACGTGGCCAATTTTCGCCTGGTCTCCCATTTGTCCTTTCTGGGCAAAGGGATTAAGAGCGCGAAGTTGGGGGCCGACTTCAGGCCTTCTTGGGGAACTCACGTGCCCAGGGCCCTTTTCAGGCTGCCTCAAGGCCGGGCTCTGGGACAGAGACACTCCTGGGGGCTTCAGGTGACCACCTCTGTGTGAATGTGGACCAAGGCCGGGCCTCTTTGCTGCTCCTACTGGATCTGCCTGCAGCCTTCAGCACCACAGACCCTGTGGCCATGGAAGCATTTGGAGACAGAAGTGAGTCTCCCGGGCTGTGCTTCTGACTGGCTAAAATCATTTGTCATGGGTTGGCCCCAAAGGGTTGCCATCGGAGCCCAGTTAGCTCCGTGTGGTGTCCACCCTGGGGGGTTCCTCTCAGAGGGCAATCCTATTCCCCACACTGGTTTCAGGCCAGGCCGCGGGTCAGAAATAGCCCTGCTGGTGCTGGTTGACCACCACTGCCTGGATGCACACAAAGGGCGTGCCTCGCTTGCTCCTCCTGGACTCAGCAGCAGCCTTTGAGACCCTGGGCCACGGCATCTCACGAAGGTGTCTGGAAGGAGAAGCGGGCACCCGGGGACGTGCTCTGGCTCGGTCTAAAGCACTCCGTGACTATCAGAGGGCTGCTGTCCTCAGTGAGGGACTGCCCTGATGGGGTTTCATCCCCCCCACACACACACACTATTCAACCTCTACGTAATGCAAAGCTCTTAGGAGAAATAATTTCTGTGGTGCTTTCCCCAGTCGACTGTTATCCCTGTGCTGATGGCACCCAGCTCCCTCGTTCCTCATCCAGACCACCTGGCGATGCAGGAGAGGTCCTGAGCCCCTGCCCGACTGCTGTGGAAGTCAACAAATTGAAACTAAGTCCTGCCAAGATGCAGACCAGGCTGGCCGAGAAAAACGAGGTCTTGAAGGACATGTTCTGCTTCCCACTTTAGAAGGGGTCCAGCGGACACCCGCAGACCCGGTTAAGAGTCATGCTGACTCCGGCTCCGCTAGAGAAGGAAGTTGATGCAGCTGCAAAAACCACCTGCTTCCACCTGGCCTGCAAGATGGCTTCCTCCCCACCTGGCTCCCAGGATCCATGCCCTGGTGACCTCCGGGCTAGACTACTGCAAGGCACCCTGCACGGGTCTGTCCTCAAAGCCAACCCAGAAGCCCCAGTTGCTACCGCATGCCAAATCTCAGTTGCTACTGGGCATCAGGAGGGACATGCCTGCCAGTCCCATTCCACAGCCACTACTCCATGGGCTTCCCATCCGTCGCGCTCTGCCCAATGAGCCCTGGGCCTTCCACGGAGGAAGGGCGCCATGTCCACCTTGCAACGGGTATTACTTTGAAAGCCCTGGTGGTGGGTGGGAAGTGCCCTCAATTCACAGCTTGTCCAAGCAAGAAATGTTCAGAGACGGTTTGGGTTTGCCCTTGCCTGCCTCTGCGTGGCAGCCCTGGCCTTCCTTGGGGGCCTCCCGCCCAAGTACCCGTAAGAGATGACTCTGCTTAGCGTCTGAGTTTGGCAGAAGGCAGGGTCAGCGTGGCTGGCCGGCTGCTGGGGGACCCGAGAAGCCCCGCGGCTGACCCCTACGCACAGGAGGCACCAGCCCCATCCCTGACCTGGGGAGGGGGGAAGCCACAGACAGCCTCTTCCTTCCCATGGTGCCCCTGGGACCCACCCCGGGAACTGAGAAGAATGAGCTGAAGGCGGCTGGGTTCTCTCCCCCTCTCCCCTTCTGTGCCAACGGGACGTGGAGGCGCCAGTCATGTGTTCGGGGGGAGGGGAGGCTGTGTGTCCACTTATGCAAAGGGAAACCCCCTTTCGGGGTGGCTCAGGTGCACTCCATGCAATCTATGTGCCTAAGTACGGAGAGAAATGACTGCAGTCTGGGTGAGAGAGGTTACACAGGCTTGACCCAGTGAACCCCGATGCAGGCCCTGCAGAGAGCCCCGCACGCGCCTGCTGGTTTTCTTCAATGTTTCCCACACGGCCAAAGAGCCAGGTCTCTTCTCAGGCTTGCCTCTCCAGCACCGTGGACGTCTGCAGTGGAACTGGTGGCTGGCCTGGGCAGGGAGGGAGGAAAGCAAAGGGACCTCGGCTTCCCCTCCCATCGGCTTCTGGCCACTGCCCAAGGGCTTCCCCACCTTCCCCCAAGAGGTTTTAAGGCAACTCCCCCCCCCGCTCAGATTGGGGGGCTCCTGTTTCTCTCGCCTCCCATGCAGAGGAACTAAACACACTTCGTTTGCAGGTGTGGCACTTGGTCGGACCCCCTCCACTTTTCCCCACAGCCCTCTCTCATTGTCCAGGCCAGAACCTTTTTAAACAGCCAAGTTTAAGCCAGTCCTTGCTCATCATATGCTGGGACTCCATCAAAAAGCAAATCCTAATTTCCTATGGACATCTGACAGTCTCATGCAGAGTCAGCCCACCCAAGTCCTCCTGCCACGGAGCGGTGGCAGCTCTTCAAGGTCTCCTGCAGAGAACGGCTGCCGGCAAGGGAACCGGGGACCTTCTGCGCACTAAGTGGCGCTTCAGGAACACTGGAAATGCTGCCCTTTCACCCAGAGAAGTGATGCGATGGACTGACAGTGGGAAGGAGTTCCCAGCGATGGCCAGGGCTCTGCGTCCACCCAGCAACAGGGGGTCTGCAACTAAGGGCAGCGAGGACAGGATGGGGGCTCAGGAGGCGGGACATAAGAACATCAGAGAAGCCAATGTTGGATCAGGCCAGTGGCCCATCTAGTCCAACACTCTGTGTCACACAGCGGCCAGAATATACCAGGGGCCATCAGGAGGTCCACTGAGCAGACAGAGTTCCACACAGGAAGCACTGGGGGGAGGACCAGCCAGCCTGGTGGCAGGGAACTGGCACCCCCCAGAGGCTGGGGAGGAAGGCAGGCATCCACACGCCCTAAACAGACCACCCCCCTTTTTGGCACTGAAGGACATGCCGGGGGTGTGGCAGGGGAAAGTGAAAGGAGGCCCCAGCATAGCCCCAGCCAGGCCTCTGGCCAACATGCCATCAGAGTTACCTCTGGGGGCCCCGCACGGCTCCTGTCAGAGAGACTGAGGCTAGAAGAGCACAGCCTCCAAGCAGAGCAGGGGCAACTGTTGGCCCCTTGCAAAGCCCTTTGCCCTGCAGAAAACCCAAGCGACGAGGCAGGATTGTGGGGGGGGGGGGGGACTGCCATGAGCTGAACGCTGCCTGCCCGGGCCCAGCGTGAAAGTGGCCCTGTGGCCAGAACTCTCAGGGACAGACTGCTCCAGCAGGTGCAAAACACATTTACTCACAATTAATACAAAGCGTGACTAGAAGATGTGATGCGGTTCTCTGACCCCACACCAGACACTCCCCACCCCGTCACCAGCTGCCACCACCCTCTTCCGGGCGGGCTCGAGGAGGGCGGCTCAGAGGGGGCTGGCGCGCTCTGGAGTGCACAATCTGCCACACAAACTCCCCTCCCCCCGGCCCGCCTCCTCTCCTCCTGCAAAGCACCCACGGCCAGAACGCCATCCCTTCCAGGAGGGACTGGGACAGCCGGCAGCTCATCTTCATGAGGCAGCCCAGGGAGCTCCCCCCCCCCGCTTGCCACCGAGGGAGACATTTGCACCCAGGCAGGGAGAGACTCTTGCCACAAAAGGCCACGGAGCAGCCAGTGCTGCAGAAAAGGTGTCTGGGCACCCTCGGGCCCCACAGGAGTCCAGGACGTCACGCTCTCCGAGGGAAGGAGCAGCCGACTTGCGCATGACTGGAGGGACTGCGGAGAAGGAAGGAAGGAGGGAGGGAGGGGGGCGGAGGAGGGGGTGTGGGGGTGGGCTGAATCCCAGGCTCTCGTAGTGGCGGGGGGCAAGCCTTCCCCAGAGTCCATCGCCACTCTTCAGCAGCCCAGCACTGCAGCCACCAGGCCTCCAGCACTTCTCCAACTTCACACGGGAGGCTCCCGTTGCCAGCCAAGAAGGGGAACCATTCCCAGTCCGTGAACAGCCAGGCCGGAAGGGTCCAGACAGGGGTGGGAGGAGGCTTGAGGCAGACTCCCTGCTGGAACCAGAAGCCTGGGAAGGCTGGGGGGCCCTGAGTACAGGGGTGGGGCAGTGGGGCAGTGGGGAGGGGCCCCCTGCCCTAGACCCCGTAGTAGGGGTGCAAGTGGTCAATGACAGACTTGACGAAGTCAGAGGTGGTGGAGTAACCGCCCATGTCTCTTGTCCGCACCTACAGGCCAACATGGGGTGGGGGGGTGGGGGGTGGAAGGGAAAACAAAACAGGAGAAACAGAGCGGTGAACTGAGAGGGGAAATGGAGAGGGGCGAAGCAGAGGAGAGAGGAGAGAGGGAGACAGCAGGCAGCCGCAGCCCAGGCCCAGAGACAGGAAAGCCCTCTCGCCCCGGAGCCCTCACACCAAGACGCCCCCGCCCTCCTTCACACATCCTGCGCCACTAAGCACCAGGCACCAGAGGGAGGGAGGAGGGAGCACCCTCCGCTCCTCCTGAGCACAGAACCCGGGGGGGGGTGTTTGAGAAACTGCCGGAAGCCTGGATTTAACAGCCCCTCTAGCTCCAAGCTGCCAAGAAAGGTCAGAAAACCGCTGAGACCACAAGGACCAAGACGGATCAGGTTCTCCTCCTCACCTTCTCAAGACCAGCCCCGGCCCAGAAATCTTCCCAGGCTCCCAAAACACATTTTCCCCTTTTGCAACAAAAAGGCCAAGTGACCGCCGGCCGCTGGGACTTGCCCTTCCTGTGGAGAAGGCCGAGGGCGCCTGCTGAAGGGCTCCCGTGAGAGAAGGCCGTGGTTGGCAGCAGCAGCGGCTGGGCCGGAACTCTCCTCTCTGCCTGAGACCCCAGAGGTGGAGGAGGAGACCTTCCCGCCTGACTCAGGACCAAGCCGGAAGCCCTCCTGGACCGCCCAAGCGGCATCCAAAGGGAGCAGAACGGCAAGAAGGCCAGAGGCCAAACAGCAGAGAAAGGAAAGAAGAGGAGGGAGAAGACAGCGAGAGCCGGCAGCCACGCTCACCTTGCCGACCTTGATCACCTTCCTCACTGCCTCCGAGATCAGGGCCGAATGGTGCTCCAAGCTGGCCGGGAGAGGAGAGAGAGAGACCGGTGATGCGACGGGGAGACTCCCTCTTCTGGCGCCTCATGGGAATTGCGCCAGGAGGCAGCAGCAG
Source organism: Gekko gecko (assembly GCA_029375565.1). Classification (NCBI taxonomy): domain Eukaryota; kingdom Metazoa; phylum Chordata; class Lepidosauria; order Squamata; family Gekkonidae; genus Gekko; species Gekko gecko. Next base: position 127,621,957 of record JAPDNY010000010.1, on the reverse strand, counting down.
CAGTGGGTCCCAGGCCACCGGAAGAGTCGCCCTGGGGAGCAGGGCCCACCCTCTCGCCCCCCAGCCCCCCGGCAGAGGAGGAGAACTCACTTGAGGTGGCGCAGCATATTGGCAGAGGACAGCAGCATGGCGGTGGGGTTGGCGATATTCCTCCCCACGGCTTGGGCAAAGGGGTGCCGGGCGCCCTGGGGAGACAGAGGCACGGTTCAGAACACCCCGCAGGGAGCCACGCCGGAGGGGAAGGAGGAGGGAGGGGGAGCGCGTCTGCTACTCACCATCTCAAAGACCGCGTACTCAGCGCTGTAGCTCTCGCCAGGGACCACGCCGGCCCCGCCCACCAGGCCAGCCGCCAGATTGTCTATGATGTTCCCATACAAGTTAGGCATGACCAGGACGTCAAACTGGTAGGGATTCTGCACCAGCTGGAGAGAGGAAAGAAACGTCCACGTGTGAAATGCAAAGACCCGATGCTGTGGGGCACGCAGGATCGGGGCCCGTTCTCCCCCCACCTCCAGCCTCTGATCTGGGTGGGCAGGTCACCCACAGCCACTGAACCACACAGCTCAAGACCTCTGGCGCACCGCCAAGGGGCCTGGATGAGGCAGCACAGTACGTCGGTGTCCTCCCTGGCTGTACCGACGGCCGCCTACTCCAGAACGACGGACCCTCTCCCCTCGGGGCTTCACGCAGAGACTGCCTGGCGTGGGGGTGTGTGTGTGTGTGTGAGACTGACCCTTCTGGGACCCCACCGGGCCAGCCCCGCCCTTAGGAGGAGCATGTCCCTTAAGCCCCCTCCCGCTGGAGAGCAGGTTCCGAGGGCCGGATTCTCTTCCTTTTCTGCAGGGCTGTTTGTGGAAGGGTTCACTGGTGCTTTTTATTTCATTATTCTGTTGGACTGATGCATTTTTTTAAAAATTCTGAAACCTTTTTTGGACAGAGAAGAGCACAGAATATGATTTTTTGAAATAAACAAATGCCACAAGCTGATTTCTAGCAAAAATTGCACCACGCTTGCCTGTCGTGGAGAAAGGGGCAGGGACACCCTCTGCCTGGGCCCAGCTGGCCTGAAAGAGCGGGGACTGCGGACTGTTGCCAAGAGGGCGCCACTGGCAGCCTGCAGGGACCGAGAGGAGGGCGAGAACCACCCCTTGGCCTGGCCTGAATTCGGCAGGGGGAGTCCGAGGGAAAGGAAAGGAAAGGAACTGGTTGGGGGGAGGGGGAGACTCCTGTCTGCTCGCCCAGTCATGGGATGGAACATACCAGGCAAGCCAGGGGCAGAGTCACCAGACTCCATGGACCGCGGGTGCTGCAAAGGACCTCCGTGCGACTCTCACCCCCTGCCCTCCCTGGAGGACGCAGCCAGGAGCTCTAGTGGCTGGACATCACGGGGGGGGACGACACGACACAGGCCTCCTAGTCTCACTTACGAGGTTTTCAGAAGGTTGCCTCAGTACTTAGTTCAGGTGGGCCTTTCCTACATGCCCAGGGAAATGTGGATCGCCACTTCGGGGTCAGGAAGCCATTTTTCTCCAGGCCAGTTTGGCCAGGGAGCTTGGAGGTTTCTTGCCATCTTCTGGGCATGGAGCAGGGGTCACTGGGGGTGTGTGGAGGGGGTGGTAGTTGTGAATTTCCTGCACTGTGCAGGGGGTTGGACTAGATGACCCTGGAGGTCCCTTCTAGCTCTGTGATTCTGACTGGGGTTACTGCAGGGCTTGCTCAGTGAATATGCCTGAAGCCGTTTGACTCTCTGAAGCACAGTCTCAAGTCTGCGTGATGCGCAGCTCCTCCAAGTTCAGAGCATCGTCATGCATTTGATGGGATGTCTCTCATCAGACTTTGCTCCTCTATGTCCACCCTGCCCCCAGGACATCGGTGTCAACTCAGCAGTACCTTTTCCCAGCTCCTGGTTGAGTCGGAAAGGACGCCATTCCCCCCCACACACACACACTGTGGCATTCCAGCCTGCCAACAGGTGGCCATCCAGAAAGCCTCTTGCAGCCGCCAGGAAGCAAGAGCAAGACGCAAACGCACAGAGCTCCATACACCAAATGACACACGCGACCCCAGGCCCACCAGGAGAAGTGGGGAGGGGAGGCCTACTCCTCTGTGCTTCGCGGGGGGGGGGGGAGGGACCACGGGCAGTGCCTGGGCCTGACCGACCTGCATGCAGCAGTTGTCAATGATCATGGTGTCAAACTTGATCTTGGGATACAACTCGGCCACCTCTTCACAGCAGCGCAGGAAGAGCCCGTCACCCAGCTTCCTGTCGGAGAGAAAGGGAGGGGGGCCATTCAAACCACATGACCACACCAGCCTGCCAAAAGCGCAAGACAGGAGCGAGACCTGACAGGGGGCAGGCTGGGTGGCTGCCCCACAGCACAACAAGAAGGGGGAAGAGAGGCCTATTCGGTGTGGTGGTTAAGAGCGCGGACTCTAATCTGGGAGATCCGGGTCTGACTCCCCACTGCTCCACTTGCACCTGGCTGGATGACCTTGGGCAAGCCATAGTTCTGATAAGAGCTGTTCTTTAAAAAAAGCAGTTTCTGTCACAGCTCTCTCAGCCCCGCCTACCTCGCAGGGTGTCTGTTGTAAGGAACGGAAGGGAAAGGCGTTTGTAAGCCGCTCTGAGACACCTTTGGGTAGTGAAGGGCGGGGTATAACTCCAATCTCTCTCTCTCTCCTGTTCCAAGGCAGAGGGCGCTCCTGAGGGACAAACACTGCTGAAATCACCCCCTCATGTGCCCTGGAAGGGGGCACATCTTACTGAGCTGAAGCTTCGCTAGGGGCATCTTCCTGCCTTCCTGAGATGCCTTCTCCTGGCTGCCTATTTTCCAAGATAAAAGATGGAGCTGCCAAAGAGTAAGAGGTTCGACACACCTGCCTGCTACCAATCCAGTGCCTGAACCAGGAAGGCAAGTTCCCCAACCTGGTCAGTGCTCCAAGCACCAATTGCCGGGAAGGGAAATGGAAGCAGCTGGGAGATGTGGAGCAAGCCCCTTAGAGGAGGTGGGAAGGGCAAGGAAACAGGGCTGTGGGTGGGTGTGTGTCTCCCATTATGCACTCACATTATGTTCGCTTTGTGCACCGCTGTGACCTTGGAACGGCCCTTCTTGGTGGCGTAATCAAAAGCAAATTTGGCGATGCGCTGCGACTTGGCCCGGGTGATGATCTTCAGGCACTCAATGACCCCCTTTGCGCTCTGAGCACAGAAACAAACATGAGCCACAACCCTTCCCCCGTGGCAGGACTCTCCAGAGCCCCTCTCCTCCACACGCCCGAGACGGGGTGGGAAGGGGCACCCTGGAGGAACAATCCCCCACCCTTGGAGGGAGGGAGGACATTTCTATCCTTTCAGCCCAGGAGCCTTCTCCCCAGGGTCCCAGCTGGGCTCCCCGGCAGGAAGAGCGGCCATTCCCTCCGGGCCGAGTCTGCCTGGGGAGGGGAGTGCAGCTGGCCTGTGAGCCTGCTGCTGCACAGGGGCCGGAGGCATGCCCACCTCATGCTCCAGGGAGCTGTACTCTCCCTCGGTCTGCTCACGGATGATCACCAGGTCCAGATTGTTGTGCCGTGTTTTGTAGCCCGGCAGGCTGCTCACGTGGACCACGTTGGCAAAGAGGTCCAGTTTGCGCCTGCAGGAGGGAACAAACTCAGGGCCGTCTTCCCCAGACACACAGGCGGACACCTCCAAGAATTACACCCGCCCCCGTGCCCCTCTGCCCCAAGCCCTCCAATCAAGTCTCACCAGGCTCTGAAAAACATCTTCTCCTGAAAAAGACCCAACTGCCCTGATTCCTGGCTTCCCCCTCCTGCCAGCCCCAAAAAGAGCAGTGAGAGCCAGCCTACCCAGAAGCAGTATCAAGAACAAGACAGGCTTTGGTGTGAACACACTGGGGGAAAACAAAAAAACCTCACCCGAGAAAACCACGGTTCTACGACTTTAACACACTTGGTTGAACTCTTTATAATGTTTATAGTGCAGATTTCTTAACAATCATCCATACGTAAAGTACATGCCATAAACGTAGGCAAAGCCAGTAGATAAAGATGTGAGTACAATCCAAAAGCTCGATGCAAATGCTCTTGACACTGTTCAAGCTCTGCTCCTGGAAAGTTTTCTCTTCAAGGCGCCTTGATAGAGCCATGAAGTGGAAAAGCAGACTAAAAAGTCTTTGCTTTTCAAGCTCCTGAACAGCATTAATCACTTCTTCCTTTAAAGACGTGTGAATCCAAGTAGATAAAGAGAACACACTTTCCTAGGATTAACAAGCGGTTTCGAATATCTTTACCAACTCCCTCTCTCTGTGTTGGTAAATACCATCTTACTGATTCTAGTATGTCACTAAGAGCTTTGGGAAGACATTAGAGAGACGTTGCGTTGATCCACATTACTGTCATTCCTGCAGTGCTCCGTCAAGAGGTTGGTGAGGAACACCAACAGAGAGAGAGAGAGAGTTGGTAAAGATATTCAAAACTGCTTGTTAATCCTAGGAAAGTGTGTTCTCTTTATCTCCTTGGATTCACACGCCTTTAAAGGAAGGAGTGATTGATGCTATTCAGGAGCTTGAAAAGCAAAGACTTTTTAGTCTGCTTTTCCACTTCATGGCTCTATCAAGACGCCTTGAAGAGAAAACATTCCAGGAGCAGAGCCTGAACAGTGTCAAGAGCATTTGCATCGAGCTTTTGGATTGTACTCACACCTTTATTTACTGGCTTTGCCTACATTTATGGCATGTACTTTACATAAGGATGATTGTTAAGAAACCTGCACTATAAATCATAGAATCATAGAATGTTAGAGTTGGAAGGGACCTTGCAGGTCATCTAGTCCATCCCCTTGCACTCTGCAGGAGCGTAGCCGGAAGATAGTCCTACAACATACCCGGAAGATGGTCATCCAGCCTCTGCTTGAAAACGTCCAGGGAAGGAGCATCCACCACCTCCTGAGGCAGACTGTTCCACTGCTCAACCACTCTGACAGTTAGGAAGTTTCTCCTGATATCTAGCCGATATCGACTCCCTCGTAATTTCCACCCACTAGATCTAGTCTTGCAATCCGGAGCAAGAGAGAATAGATCTGCTCCATCTTTTACATGACAGCCCTTCAGATACCTGAGGACTGCCATCACGTCCCCTCTAAGCCTTCTCTTTCACCCTTTCCTCGTAAGACTTGGATTCCAACCCTCTCACCCTCCTGGTCGCCCTCTTCTGGACACGCTCGAGCTTATATAAATATTATAAAGAGTACAACCAAGTGTGTTAAGGTCACAGAACAGTGGTTTTCTTCGGTGAGCTTATTTTGTTCCACCCAAAAGCAGTGGCTGGAGGCGTGGCTCTGCACCGGGGCTTAGCAGGGGCTCCCAGGCAGCCCACGCAGGGGGAGTGTTCCGTGCCGAGCCTGCAGATGCTTACCTGAGTCTCATGTCATAGGAGGCCAGCTCCCCTTTGTACTCCATGGGGGTGTGGATCTTTCCTGCAAGGCAAATGAGAGACAAGCCCCCACCATCCAAAACATGTGAGAAAGGGAACCTCCTCCAGCTCACCTCCTCCAGGCATATCTGCTCCACATACACTATATTTTCAGTAATCCTGACAATGGCCTGGTAGAATGGGCCACAGTTTTGATGCCCCCCTCCCCTCTGCACAAGGAGAGTGACTGAGCTCCACCTCCTGGGTCCAAGCAGCCAGGCCAGCCAGAACTCCAGCCCCCTTCATACCTATGAGAGCCACTTTGCTCTTCTTCATAGAGGCAAGGAACTCATCCAGCTTCTCCTCGGAGGCCATGTTCTGCACCTCACTCAGGTGGTGCTCCTCAAACTCCACAGGGACAGCAGCAGCCTGCAAGGAAACCAGGAGCCATCAAGCAGGCAATGCCGGCAGAAGGGGGGCTGATGTGGGGCCTTCCTCTTCCTGTCAAGCTCCAGGACCCTGTCTGACCGGCATAAAAGCCCACGACGACTTACGAGCGCATGCAGCCATCTTGTGTCACTGCGCACCAGGCCAGAGTCGGTCACTTCAACTGAACTCTGCTGCTCAGGGAGCCCAGGGCTGGAAAGTCGGCAGAGCTTATCCCTGTCACTGCAGTACACAGCACTGCACAGTCCCCATTTGATGATGGACCACAAATTCAGAGCCAAGCCAAGAGATTCTTTCCAAGCCTTCTTTGAAGCACCCAGGAGCCCTTCCGGACCCCCGTGCCACGCCCTTTCAAAGCAGAGGCTCAGCAAGGCAAGCCGAGGGAACAACGGCTCTTACCTTGAAGACTTCCTTGACCGAGTGCATGAGCTCCGGGCCCACCCCATCCCCGGGGAGCATCGTCACCTGGAAGACCCCCTCAGCCTTTGGCTTCTCTGCCTGAAACAGAACCCGGGATCACCCCAGGCAGAGACCAGGTCAGCTCCAGCTCCCCGGCCCTCACCACCACCCAGCCAAATCCTCCGCTGAAGAATGCCAAATATCAAGCAAAGGGGAAATGGTGGGGATCTTGGGAAGGAAGGAGAAAAGTGCTGGCTTGGTTTAGACTCTCATCTTTTTGCAACTTGAGACGTGACTTCGGGGGCTGCTTGCAGTGGAGAGCTGCAGCTTAAAAGTGCGGAGTGGCTTGTGGGCAGAGAACCTGCCTTGCACACAGGAGGCACCCGACCCCGCCCATGCCCCCTCCCCACTAGAAGGGCTTGAGGTAGCAGGTGCTGGGGAAGGCCCCTCTCTGCCCAAGGCCCTTGATCCTCATGGAGCAGATAGACCAGTGGTCCAACTCTGGACAACACAGGCCCACATGTCAGGTAAACTATACAGTCAAAACTCCCAGCCTGAGAGAGCTGCAAAAACAACATCAGAAGGAGGGATCAAGCCCTGTGCGTCAGGACAGGAGCGGATTTCCACCCCTCGCCAAGAGGAAGGCAGGTCTCACCTGGGCTCGCCCCTGCTGAAGGCCAGCAGAGCTGCTGATGCCTCTCCATACTCCACAGCTCTGGGAATGCAGGAAAAACTGTCAGAGAAATTAAAGAGAGAGAGAGTGAAAAGCCTCTTTCTCCTGTTCCTGAGCCAAGCTGCCTCTCCCAGCCCTGACTAGACTCAGGTTTTGTTTAACGGCTTCGAACTCATTCTGATCTGAAACCCTGAGACTCTTGACTGAGTCAGGACAAATGAGGACAATCGCAACCTAATCAGAGAACAAATGTAAATGAAACAGTCGTGAGAGTCTGACCCACAGATCAAGCAGTCAACAAGACTTGCAAAGAAGATGCTTTCTGTACATTATGGCCAACAAGCATTACAACACAATACACAAATTCCTTCCAATCATAAGAAAATCCTAGTGTGAAAATACATCCTCAACGTCGTCTCTGGATTATATAACAACGTTTCAAAACTGGATCTTCCTCAGGAAATATTAGAGTAGCACAAAAGCTCTCTTGCTCATAAAGTGCTTCACAAAATGTCATGAAAGATCACACATTCAGATAGGATGCCAGTCTCAGTAAGTATTCAGGCTCAAATATGCTGCTAAGCTTCTAATGGATCCATTGTTATATAATCTGGAGATGACGTTGATGATTCATTTTTACACTAGGATTTCCTTATGATCTGAAGGAATCTGTTTATTGTACAGTGTTGTAGTGCTTTTGACTGTAATATACAGAAAGCATCTTCTTTGCAAGTCTTATTGACCGCTTCATCCTAGGAAAGGATGGCCATCCAGAAAGCCTCTTCCAGTAGCCAGGAAGCAAGAGCCCATCCGAGGCACTCCAAATCCCAGAAACCCCCATTTGAGGAAGCCAGCTCCAAGCACAGGCCTTGGACACTTGCTGCACAGCACCAGACTGCGTATGGATCAAGGCCCTCAGCTGACAACCCACAGCCAATCATCTGCTTCTCAGGAGACTGAGACACCAGACAGATGTGTTCCTGTTGGCCTCCATTTATGACCCACCTAGATAAACCAACAGCCAGTCTCCCTTGGGGCTCTCAGAGGCTCAGCCAGTATCTTAATGCCCCCGTATAAATCGATGGTGCGACCTCATTTGGAATACTGTGTACAGTTCTGGTTGCCACACCTCAAAAAGGATATTATGGCATTGGGAAAAGTGCAGAAAAGGGCAACCAGAATGATAAAAGGGCTGGAACACTTCACCCATGAAGAAAGGTTAAAGTGCTTGGGGCTCTTTAGCTTGGAGAAATGACGACTGAGGGTGACATGATTGAGGTTTACAAGATTATGCATGGGATAGAGCAGGTCGAGTAAGAAGTACTTTTCTCCCTTTCTCACAGTACAAGAACTTGTGGGCACTTAATGAAGTTGCTGAGCAGTTGGGTTAGAATGGATAAAAGGAAATCTTTCTCCACCCAAAGAGTCATTAACACATGGAATTCACTGCCACAGGGGGTGGTGGCAACTATAAGCATGGACGGCTTCAAGAGGGAATTACATAAGCATCTGGAGCAGAGGTCCATCAGTGGCTATTAGCACAAGGTATAGATAAGGCCTCTCAGTCTGGGGCAAGGGATGCTCTGTATTCTTGGTGCTTGGAGGGGGTCAACAGTGGGAGGGCTACTAGTGGTGGACCTCCTGGTGGCCCCTGGTATTTTTGGCCACTGTGTGAGAGAGTGTTGGACTGGCTGGGCCACTGGCCTGATCCAACACTGGCTTCTCTGGTGTTCTTAAGTTTCGGGGTAGATTGACAATTTTTTAAAAGAAATCACAGGATCCGAGCTATATACACCCACTGTCACACTGATTTTTAAAAAGGTATCCTGGGGAAACCAGGAAACTACAAGACCAGACAGCTTATAATTTTGTGCTGGGCAAACTGGTACAAAGCGTTACTAAAACAGGACTGGGAAAAAAGGACTGGGGCTGGCATGTTGGAAAAAAGGGAACTCTCACACACAGAAAAGAAGAGGAGATTGGATTTATACCCTGCCCTTCCCTATCCAAAGGCGTCTCAGAGTGGCTCACAGACTCCTTTCCCTCCCCCTCCCCACAACAGACACCCTGGGAGGTAGGTGGGGCTCAGAGAGCTCTGACAGAAACTGCTCTTTTTCTCCAGGACAGCTCGTGCCAGAGCTTGTGACTGACCCAAGGTCACACCAGCAGGTGCAAGTGGAGGAGCGGGGAATCAAACCCGGTTCTCCCAGATTAGAGTCCGCACACGCTTAACCCCTACACCAAACAGAGAAGAATGCCTCCTGATAAAGAGAAGTCGGCGTGGCTCTTGCGAAGGAAGGTCCTGCCTGGCCGGCCTCCTAGAACCGACAGCGCCGACCAGCCGGCAGACCGCGGCCCACCCGGAACCCCGCAAGCCTCCCAGGTGAACTCGGCAGCCCCCGGCTGAGCAAGCGCGGCCGCCCACTCCGCGGACCCGTCACCGACCGAGGCCCGAGCAGGCCTCGGAAGGAGGGAAGGCAGGAGGAGGGAGGGACTTCTTCTTCCCCAGGAGGACGCCGCCGGCGGGACTCTCTGCCACCACGGGATTGCGGCCGCGGGCACCGGCTGAAGGATCCTTCCGATAAAGCGCGGAGGCCCACGGGCGCCTGCGAGCCACGGGCGGCGGCGGCGGGTGGGGGACACCGAAGGGCCGGGGCGGGCCGGGGCGCGCAGGGCCTGGCCGGGCGGCGTCCTCTGCTGCCCAGAAGCGGGAGGCTGGGCGGACCTAGGCGGGCCCCCTTCCACCCCCGCGCCCCAGAAGCCCCTCCCGCCCCCCCGCTCACCCGGCTGGCCGCCGCCCGGAAGCTGCCGAGGGCCGCCATCTTGCTATCCCACAACCCCCCGCGCGCGGGAACCCGCTGATGACGTCACGGCAGACGTGCGCGCCGCGACCCGGGGAGAGGCGGGGGCGGGGCGAGGGGTGCCCCCTCCGTCGCGGGCTCCGCCCCTTCGGTGGTCACGTCACGGCCAAGGGCGGGCGGCTTGGTGGCGGGGAGCTGCGCATGCGGCCTGGGGTATGAAGGCGGCTGCGAGAAGGCAGAGGTGGGAGCGGGGGCGGACCAGAGCTCCCTCTCGGCTGAGTCCGTGTGAGCCAGCTGGCAGTTCTGTAGCCTCCAGCTCTCAGGGAGGAGGGCTCCCGAGCAAGCTAGTTCATGCAGCAGCCCAGGCGCTCAAGCTCCCAACTTTAATGCCAGCGGCTCACAAAGTGGAATTTTTGCTCCCCAGACCCCGCAGCTTAGAGGGCGCATTGTCCTCCACGTAAGCCAGCTGGGTGACCTTGGGTCAGTCACGGCTCTCTCAGAGCTCTCTCAGCCCCACCTGCTTCACAGGCAGTGTTCCCTCTAAGCCGAGTTCCTGTGAGCTAGCTCACAGTTTTGTAGCCTCCAGCTCACACATTGTTGTCTTAGCCCAGGGAGGATGGGGCTCAAGGGCAAACTAGCTTATGCAGCAGCCAAATTACTTGCTGACAACTTGAATGCCAGCAGCTCACAAACTCAAGTTTTTGCTCACAGGACTCCACAGCTTAGAGGACATATTGGTGCAGAGTGGGCGGAGAGGGAAACCCCCTCAGTCGAAAGCCAGGGTGCAGAGGCAAGTCTCCAGGAGGCGGGCATGCCAGAGGCCAGGTGCCACCACAGAGAATACCCTGTCTCTGGTCCCCACCCGCCTCCCTGCTGAAGGTGGGGACAGGGAGAGCAGAGCCGGGGAGGTACAGCTTAACTGGGGGGGGCTGGAAAATAGGGGGAAAGAGGCAGTCCTTCAAGAAGAAGAAGAAGAAGAGATTGGATTTATACCCCACCCTTCACTACCCAAAGGAGTCTCAAAGTAGCTTACAAACTCCCTTCCCTCTCCCTCCCCACAACAGACACCCTGGGAGGGAGGTGGGGCTGAGAGAGCTCTGACAGAAACTGCTCTTTTTTCAAGGACAGCTCTTATCAGAGCTACGGCTTGCCCAAGGTCATCCAACAGCAGTGGGGAATCAAACCTGGTTCTCCCAGATTAGAGTCCGTGCTCCTAACCACGACACCAAACTGGCTGTAGGGTTGGGAGTGACTGGAGAGCACTGAGGACAAGCAGAATACCAGAGTCCACCTTCCCGTCTCCCCAAGCACCTTTTTGGAACATTCCGTTCCAGCACAGCCCTCTTCCCTGAGTCAGAAAGCCCTCCTGGACAGCTCAGTTGGGGACCATTTGTGGGAGGATGGGGACCTTCCTGACCTCCCCAGGCGGGCCATTGCACAAGGTGGGGGGGCCCCCACAGTTCCGGAAGCTCTCATGCCCAGACAGTTCTTGGTTTTGCCCCTTTGCAGGGGGGCACCTGCAGAATCCCCTCCTCAGGTGAGCCCCACTGCCCTGGGGAAGCACAGGAGGAAAGGCAGTCAGGCAGCGATGAGGGATGAAGGCCACGGAGAGCTCTCTGTGTGCAACAGCCGAGACACTGAATGGACTAACTGATGGGTAGCCAGTGATGCAGGTGTGGAAGGGGAGTGATATCCGGGCCCCACCACCTGGCTTCCGATCATAACCCAAGGGTGGCATTCTGCAGCAGCTAGAGTCTCTGCATGGACTCAGTGGGGAGGCCTACATAAAGTGCATTCTAGTAGTCTAGTCCATTTAAAAAGTTTTATTAGTTTATACATAGAAAGGGGGAAAGGGAAAAGAAAGAATATAGAGTTATATATATATGAGAGAGATAATAATATAGAGTTTTATATATATATATATATATATATATATATATATATATATATATATAAAAATTGACATTCTGCGTGCAAATCTTCTCATAAAATATGTTGTTGAAGGCTTTCACGGCCGGAGTTCATTCGTTGCTGTAGATTTTCTGGGTTGTGTGGCCGTGGTCTTGGCATTGTAGGACCTGATGTTTCATCAATAGCTGTGACTGGAATCCACCTTCTACCCCACCTTCCAGAGTAGGTATAAATTACCTGCCTACCATTTTTCTTCTCACCTTGACACAGAGAGTACTCCATCTTTCCGTGTTACACCTCTGAAGAAGCTACTGGCGAAACGTCAGGTCCTACAGTGCCAAGACCATGGCCACACAACCTGGAAAATCTACAGCAACTAACTTCTCCTAAAAGTTTCACAACTATTATAACCATCTTTCTTATTTTTCTTCATTTAGTCTTGGTTTCTCAGTACTTACGTTTTAGCCAGTCATAGAACATCCTCCCTGGTCCCATAAAATTCTTCTTCCATTTTTCCTTTTAGTATACTTGTTAATCTGTCCATTTTAGCACATTCCATAATCTTTGTTATCAACTCACTTAGCGTTGGGATTTTCAGGGTCCTCCATGTCGTTGCGAATAAGATTCTAGCTGCTATTATAACATGTAAAATAAAGTATCTATGGTTCTTTTCTAAATCATCTGGTAAACTATTTCTGGTTTAAAAGCTATTGTAATATTCAACACTGATTGTAAAAGAGTATGTACTTCAATCCAGTATTTATGAACCTTTTTACATGTCCACCACATATGATAGTATGATCCAACATGATTATTACATTTCCAGCATCTGTTACTCAAGTTTTTATACATTTTAGCTAATCGATCTGGGGTTAGGTGCCATCTGTAGAATATTTTATACAAATTTCCTTTAAATGAAACAGATTTAGCCAACTTGTAGTCTAGTCCTGATGTCCTGCAGTCGTGGATCTAGGTGGCCAGATCAGCCGTGTCAAGGTAGGGGGAGTTCCCTGGTGCATCTGTCGCTTCACGTGGCCAGCAGTCAGAGGGGTGACTGCCGTGGTTCAGCAGAAGAGCAACCGCTTGGCCTGGGAGTGAGAGGCCCTGGCAGTGACTCTTGGCAGCAGGATGGAAAGAGGCTTCTGTGCCAGAGAGCCACCCCAGGCCAGCGTGACCGGCCGTCTGGTTTGGTATTTCCTGCGTTCCTTCCTCTGGCCAGCCTCCTTTCAGCTGGCCCATTTCCTGGTGCCCGAGACACCTTTCCTTTCACCCGGGAAGCTCTTCAGTCTTCTGGCCCCCAGAGTCTGCTCCTTGCCAGCTTGAGGCTTGTTCCAAGACGGGAAGGAGCCAATCCTGCCATGCATCTGCCGGGGGCTGGCATTGCTGGTCTCCTTGCAAGCCTCACCCCGCCGGGCACCTGCCTGGCAGCTTCTCTCGGTCTCCACAGGCAGGTGACCCTTCCTGGGCCAGGTTTCTTTCCAGTGCGGCACCTGGAAGTGGCGGATGCTGCGCCTGCCTCAGACGGGCTTTCCTAAATGGCTGCTTTGGTTGCCTGTAGCTTCCCCTGGGGACGAGAACGGTCCCTTTAAAAGAACAAGGATTCCTCTTTCCGAAGAGTGTTTTCTTATCCAAGACTGCCACACACTTCAAGATTAATAAGACATATTTGATGTGGGTTTCCAGGCGGGGGGGGGGAGCAGCTGTCACGATATTTGCACAAATCTTGTTGGACGTTGTTTGTTCATTCTTTCCAGATCCATCTCAGTGTTGTACATTTGCAAATATTTCCGTGCAAACAGCATATGTAAATATGTGGTGCTGCTTCTCTGCACAGAAAGACCTGGCAAGTGCCTTTTTTTTCATACGATGTTGTGGGGAACAAGCAGGATGGACTGGAAATCGTCAACATGTGACGGAAACAGCAACTTCACGTGACTTGGGAAGCCGGTGCGCTCTTGGGAGTTTCTTCTGGATGCACCCCAGGCGCAAGGCATGGAGCCCCCTGGTCCTGGCCCTGGCCTTCTGCTGCGTGGCACTAAGGGTGGCACAAAAGCAAACAGGACTGGCCACTAGGGGAAAAGGCCCTGCTCCCCCCCCAGGGAGACATTTCTTCTGAGCAGGCCCCAGCAAGGAAATCAGCTGGAGCCGCACCCATTCAACCAGGCTTGTGCAGGAGAGACACCCCCACCCGGGGATTGTGCTGGGTCTTCATTAGAGTGACCACGTGGGTTTTTTGTCTTGGAAGTATCAAAAGGCCTGAATGCCCTTTGGGTCATACCAAAAAGTGCAGAAGGCTTAAAGAAGAAGAAGAAGAGATTGGATTTATACTCCGTCCATTGCTGAGTCTCAGAGCGGCTTACAAACTGCTTTCCCTTCCCCTCCCCACCACAGACACCCTGTGAGGTAGGTGGGGCTGAGAGAGCTCTGACAGAAACGGCTCTTTCTCAAGGACAGCTCTTACAGAACTATGGCTTGCCCAAGGTCATCCAGCGGGTGCAAGTGGAGGCGTGGGGAATCAAACCCGGTTCTCCCAGGTTAGAGTCAGGGCACTTAACCTCGACACCAAACTGGCTCTCAAAGGAGGGCTCCTGAGCTTGGGGAGAAGCGTCGTCATGGGAGGAGGAATTCCAGGCAACCCCAGGAATAGCCCACCTCAAGCCCCCCCCCCGGCCGGACGCCCTCCGCGGCTGCCAGACAAGGGTCGAAGTAAAAATCACTTTCCCAGAGAGAGATCTCCCCCCTTCCTCAAAGCCACCCTGCCCACTCCTCCCAGTGCAAGGCTAAGGTCAAATGCGCCCCTCTCCCGCGAGCCCGGCCAAGCCAGCGCTGCCGGGAGCAAACGGGGGGTGAACCCCGCCAGTTCTCCGAGGGGGCCGTGGCCACACGGCGGGCAGCGCCCTCCCCAACTTTAAGAGGTCCGGGTCATCCTCGCGTGCGCGTGTGTGCGTGTGCTCGGATGCAGGCGCGCTGAAGGCTCCAGGCACACCCGCAGCCGCGGCCCCTCCCGCCGGCCGCTGGAGAAGAAGGCAGCCGCTGTGCGGAGCGTCCCGGAGAAGAGAGGCGAAGAAGGCGACGGGGCAGCAGGGGGCGCCAGAGGCCTTCCCGTGAGCTTGCGGTGCCCCGTTGCTGGTGGCCCCCGCGCCGCCCTGGCCGCCCCTCCCTCTTCCCCGGCCAGCCGCAGCGGAGTCTGGGTCGGAGGGGAGAAAGGGGGCCGCAGGCCGGTCTTCTGCCGCCACATCCAGAGGATGCCTGGGTCGTCTTCCAACAAGCAGCCAGTTAGGGCGCACAAACTCCCAGTGAGGGAAAGAGACACCCCCAGAGAGAGGCCGGTGAAACTCCAGGGGGCCGGAGCTCCACAGAGCAGCGCTTGCCCTGCAGTGGGATGTGCCTGTCAGTCAGACACCTGCAAGGCCGGGGCTCTTCTCCTGCTCCGAGTCAAACATAGATCCCGTTTGTCTGAAGCAAGAGCACAACAAAGCCTGAGTCCAGCTGGGCACCTTTAAGACCAACACGGTTTAATTCTTGGGCGTGCATGCACCCCTCCGCCGTGAAGCGTGACTGCACACAGAAGCCGACACCCAGAATGAAAATGTGTTGGTCTTGCAGGTGCCCGGTTGGACTCGAACTTTGTTCTCAACAGTATGGATCTGCTGCCCCTCTCCGCAGCCTCCTGCTCCGGCCCTCTCTCTTTTGTCCTGACTTTGCTCCTCCACAGCCATCCTGGAAGAGAAAACTGGACTGGGGGGAGGGGGGATCCAAGCCAAACACCCCATTCCGGAATGGCCCCCTGCCTGGAACCCCTCTCGGCCGGCCCAGGGCTTCCTGGGCAGCCTTCTCCCCAGGCCTTGGCATTTGTCCCCTGGTTCACCGGAGGACCCCAGAGATCAGGCTCCCTGCAGGCCTCCAGCACAGTCCCAGAGGAAAGAATGGAGCTGTGCCTGAGGAGTGGGGGCTTCTGTTCCTGAGAGGCTCCAAGGACCAGAAAAGCAGCCCAGCGGGCAGACGGGTTCTCGGGTTAGAACATAAGAACATCGGAGAAGCCAATTTTGGATCAGGCCAATGGCCCATCCAGTCCAACACTCTTGTCACTCAGTGGCCAAAAATACCAGGTGCCCTCAGGAGGTCCAGCAGTGGGGCCAGGACACCAGAAGCCCTCCCACTGTTGCCCCCCCCAAGCACCAAGAAGACAGAGCCTCACCTGCCCCAGAGTCCCTACCTATACCTTGTGGCTAATAGCCACTGATGGACCTCTGCTCCATATGCTTATCCAATTCCCTCTTGAAGCCGTCCATGCTTGTAGCCGCCACCACCTCCTCTGGCAGTGAATTCCATGTGTTAATCATTCTTTGGGCGAGGAAGGACTTCCTTTTATCCACTCTAACCTGACTGCTCAGCAATTTTATTTTTGTATTGTGAGAAAGGGAGAAAAGTACTTCTTTCTTTACCTGCTCTATCTTTGCCCTTTTTTGCACTTTTCCCAATGCTTTAATATCCTTTTTGAGGTGCGGTGACCAGAACTGTACACAGTATTCCAAATGAAGTCGCACCATTGATTTATACAGGGGCACGATGATACTGGCTGATTTGTTTTCTGCTCCCTTCCTAATAGTCCCCAGCATAGCGTTGGCCTTCTTTATTGCAGTCGCACACTGTCTTGACATTTTCATTGAGTTATCTACTATGACTCCAAGATCTCTCTCTTGGTCAGTCTCTGCCAATTCGGACCCCATCGATGTGTATTTATAGTTAGGATTTTTGGCTCCAATGTGCATCACTTTGCACTTGGCCACATTGAACCCCATTTGCCACGTTGCTGCCCACTCGCCCATCCTCAACATGCGTTGATGCCCACTTGCCCATCCTCGACATCCCTTTGGAGTGCCTCACAATTATCCCTGGTTCTCACCACCCTGAACTACTCCGTATCTCTGCATGCCCACACAGGACCAGAGCCCAGCCCGCTTCCTGTCTGCAGCATAAAAGAAAAGGGCGCTGGGGCTGGTGCCAGTGCCTGGCAGCCCCCCTCCTGAGCCCCCAATGCACAGGAAAGGGCACCAGTTTGGCCCCATGCCTTTGACGGCTGCATGCCAGGCAGTGACGGAGCTGGGTCAGAGGCTTTCCCCAGCAAGCAGACGGAGCCGGCCTCTTTCTCGAAGGTAGCAGGAAAGGGTGTGACAGGAGAGCCCGGGGACTCTGAGCCACATGTTTTGTGAAGGTTCCCACCAGCGGTTACAAAAGCCGTATGCCAACTGTGCGCTATCCTCTTTCTTGGCATGGCATTACTCATGGCGGGGCTTTGGGCCTTGTTTGGTGGGCACCCCTCACTCCTTTGAGATGGCAGTGCATCCACTCTGCATACGAACCTGCTTCTGGAGGAAAGTCTGAGTACAGCCTGGCACCTTGAAGACCGACAAAGTGCAGCTCTGGGCGTCAGCTTCTGTGTGCATCTGATGAAGTGTGCATGCCCACGGAAAGCGTATACCCAGGACCAGTGTTCCCTCTGAGCTGAGTCAGGGTATGCTAGCTCACAGTTTTTTAGCCTCTGGCTCACACCTTTTCGTCTCCGCTCAGGAAGGAGGGGCTCCAGAGCAAACTAATTTATGCAGGAGCCGAATCACCTGCTCACAACTTTAAGGCCAGGAGCTCAGGAAGTAGAATTTTTGCTCACAGGACTCCACGGCTTAGAGGGAGCATTGCCCAGGATTAAACTTTGTTGCTTTTAAAGGTGCCCGACCAGACTCTGACTTTGTTCTCTTGCTTCAGACTAACACGGCGTCCCACCGGCTTCCTGTTCGGCTTCCAGAGGAGAGGCTGCGTGCTGAGCGTGGAAGGCGGGACGTCAGACCCACCTGTTCCGAACAGGAGCTGGAAACTGGTATCTCTGCTGTGCACCTCTGGCCCAAGGACGCTCCTGCCAGGGTGGTGTATTGATTGACTTGTTTATTGACTTCATTTACAGTTGCAGTTCTCGCTCAGGCTCTAAGGGGATGACACGGTTTTAAAGATGCAACATAATACGTGAGAAGTGTGGATTTATCAGCAGAGTTGCTGGCCCCTGCAGCACACAAGGCTGGGAAGAGAATTTTCTAGAAAATGTCCCCTCCCCATCTTCTGCCTTCAATGATCAGCAGCTAGTTAATAATCCTGAAGAGTCTTTTTTTTTAATGCTTTGCCACTGCAGGAAGGCCTTGGGACCCTACCTGAGAGAAACTCCCTGGGCTGTACCCTCCCACCAGACGCTCAATCCACATTGGGGCCGGGCGGGGCTCAGACATATCTGGGGGGGAATTCCCTGCTGACGACCTTCATTGTTCTCCAGGAGCTCCCGATTTGCCCCAAGCCAAGGCCCCAAGGAACAGCTTGGCACCTCCTTAATGGGCCATTAATGGCCCCACTGGGGCAGAGAGGGCTGGGTGGAGGAGCCTCTGCTCTCTGGAGGGAGCTCTGGGAAGAGTCTCTGGGCTGCTGCTGCCGCCCTCCCCGGATCTATTTGTGGATGTTTCACACAGCATCCCCAGGCATCCAAGATGCCCCTCCCACAACCCCCTCGCTCAGGAACTCTGTGAAGCCCAATTTGCAATTGCATTCAGCAAAGGCCAGCTCATTCCCCAGAGTCACAGGGAAGACAAAGCACAGACCGGGAGGCAAAAGGCATTTCCTTCTTCTTCTTCTTCTTCTCCTCCTCCTCCTCCTCTGCAGAGATCAGACACCCATATGGGCCAAGGGGATCACCTTATCATCTGAGGAGGAGAGCTGTGCTTCTCAAAAGCTTAAACTACAATTCATTTATTTATTTCATTAGATTTTTACCCTGCCCTCCCAGCAAAGCCGGCTCAGCTTGTTAGTCTTAAAATGTGCTACTGGGCTTTTTACTATTATCAGGAGGAAGTTCTGTGCTCTGGACTGCCGGCAAAGATTCTGAAATTAGAGGAGACTGGGTGCGTTCGGGGAGGGGTGCCTCTTCTCAAGCTGTTGTGGGCAATTCCTTGAAAACGGCGGGCAGTGTGCTTATACCCTGCTTTATTTATTATTTATACCCTGCTTTTCTTCCTACTGGGGGACCCAAAGCAGTTTGTTCTTCTCCCTCTGCTGTTTTCTCTTTCCAACAAGCAGCCCAAGTCTTTACACTCTTAGGAACTGATGACTCGTGAAGGTGATGCTTTGCAAAAAAAAAAAAATTGGGGAAATTTCTCCAACACATCCCCCTTTGGATGCTGGTTGCAACGTAGCTGAGATGCTGGGAACGCCCACCTGGACACCGTCGGGTTCATTTATGTACCGTTTTGACCCAGTGACTGTGGAGGACGTTGAGTGGACCTTGGGAATTGTGAAGGCGGCCACATACTCAGGATCCTTGTCTATCCCGGTGGTTGCTGTAATCCCGTAAGGACCACACCAGCCAGTCCCTGTTGTCTGCCATAGGTCAAGACGGGCGGCCGTGTCAGTCTGCCTGCAGCAGGAGAAAAGAGTGAGCGTCCAGGAGCCCCTCCAAGAGGAATGCCGATTTGTGGCCGGGGAGGAGGCTGCGTGGCAGAACAAGGCCCCCGGAGGACAACATCTGTGGCAAGGGAAGAGCGTGAGGAGTGAGGCGCGGGAGCTGGGGCCTCGGGGGCCAAACGTTTAGTCCGTCTTTAAGGTGTTCCTGGACTCTGGCTCTTTGCCACTCTCGCAAGTCCGGCACCAACTCAGTCCGGATGTCTGATGACGGGAGCGTTGACTCGCAAAAGCTTAGCCCCCCCCGCAAAGTCATTTTGTTCCCAAAGGTGCTGCTGGGCTCTACTGCTGCAGACCCGCATGGTTACCCGCGGACATGGGTCTCCTTTGGGGGTGATCCAGCCTC
The DNA here is from genome assembly GCA_029375565.1 of Gekko gecko. Lineage (NCBI taxonomy): Eukaryota > Metazoa > Chordata > Lepidosauria > Squamata > Gekkonidae > Gekko > Gekko gecko. Next base: position 127,602,480 of record JAPDNY010000010.1, on the reverse strand, counting down.
CATTTTTAAAAAAATTCCTGCAGGAGAAAGCCCATGGCCAGTTATGGCCCAGCCTCTAATTTGCCCTCCCTGAGTGAGATGCTGGCCCAGCCCTTGCGGACACCGCCCCCCCCCCAAGGCCTCCTGGATGACTCCTCTGCCACCGCAGGCCCCTCTCACTGGGGGGTGGGTCAGGCCAAGGAGGGCTGCGGGAGGGAGGGCCGAGGATTCCCCTCTGGAGGCAGGCAAGGGCTGGGCCTTTTTGCTGTGCTCAGGGGCAATGTTGCCTCTAAGCTGTGGAGTTTTGTGAGCAAAAATTCTGCTTTGTGAGCTACCGGCATTAAAGTTGTGAGCAAGCGATTTGGCTACTGCATAAATTAATTTGCTCTGGAGTCATTCTTTGTGAGCTAAGACAAAAATCTGTGAGCTGGAGGCTAAAAAACTGTGAGCTAGCTCACACTAACTCAACTTAGAGGGAACACTGCTCAGTGGATTTATCAGCAGAGCTGGATCGTGCAGAGGATATTGCTGAGGTGTACAACAGGTAAATATACAATTAAGACAATATTAAAGATACCAATTGACACATAAAATCGTAAAATACCGTATCATTATAAAAGTTGTCAGATGACCAGTCAGAAACAGGCCACTGGTGGGCAATTGGCCTGAAAAAGTTGGGGCCAGAAAAGCTGGAGGGGGGGACAGGGGGATGCCCGCTGCCTCCAAATGCCCAGCGGTGGAAGAGCTCCGTCTTGCAGGCCCTGCGGAATGGCAGAAAGCCCCACAGGGCCCTGATCTCACACGGGAGCTCATTCCACCAGGCAGGGGCCAGGAACACCCCCAGACTCCTCACACTCGACGTAGGCACCAATGGAGCCCCATCAAAGGTTGGAAGCCTGATCCCCTGACCCAACCCCCCCCGACTCAGGTACAGGACCTCCATCTTCAATGGATTTAACTTCAGTCGCCTCTGTCCTAAGTTGTAACCATCCAGCAACGGCCTGTAACGCCTTGTCAAGATGTCCTGGGGCCGTATCCAGGTGGCCGTCCATCAGTACATAGAGCTGGGTGTCATCTGCATACTGGTACTGATTAAAGACGAGTGACAGTATCAGAATAGAAATGGTAACATCAAAATAACTGTCAAACACAAAGCGCTTACACAATTTGTATATGTTATTATAACTTTAAAACATTAACAACACAAAATATACAATATTGTGTGGTTTCAGATGATCGTCCAGAATTTAACAGGACCAACAAGGAGATGGTGAACTCTGGAATGCTTTTCCCGTTTCGACTACAAAAGTCTTCTTCTGACCAAGATGAATCTTGTAGACTACTTTGGACTCCAATAATATGGCAACATTGTCACAGCAGTGCACAAACTTGATCACATTTTCAGACTGGATTTCATGTTCTAGAGCAAAGTTTGTAAAGAATTTGCTCTAGAACATGAAACCCAGTCTGACAATGTTGCCATATTATTGAAGTCCAAAGTAGTCTACAAGATTCATCTTGGTCAGAAGAAGACTTTTGCAGTCGAAGCGAGGTGGGTGGGGCTGAGAGAGCTCTGACAGAAACGGCTCCTTTTCGAGAACAGCTCTGCCGGAACTATGGCTTGCCCAGGGTCATCCAGCATCTGTGAGTGGAGGAGTGGGGAATCAAACCCGGTTCTCCCAGATCAGAGTCCACGCACTTAACCACTACATAAAAACATAAGAGAAGCCAATGTTGGATCAGGCCAATGACCCATCAAGTCCAACACTCTGTGTCACACAGCAGCTAAAATATACCAGGTGCCATCAGGAGGTCCAGCAGTGGGGCCAGGACGCCAGAAGCCCTCCCACTGCTGCCCCCCCAAGCACCAAGGATAGAGTGCATCACCTGCCCCAGACTGAGAGTTCCCATCTATACCTTGTGGCTAATAGCCAGGGATGGATATCTGCTCTTAACATAAGAACATAAGAGAAGCCAATGATGGATCAGGCCAATGGCCCATCTAGTCCAACACTCTGTGTCACACAGCAGCTAAAATATACCAGGTGCCATCAGGAGGTCCAGCAGTGGGGCCAGGGCACCAGAAGCCCTTCTACTGCTGCCCCCTCCAGCACCAAGAATAGAGGGCATCACCTGCCCCAGCCTGAGAGTTCCCATCTATACCCTGTGGCTAATAGCCACTGATGGACTTCTGCTCCATTTGTTTATCTACTACACCAGACTGGCCCTCCATTGTCTGGGAGGCCTGAGGCCTGGAGGGGTTCAGCTGCGACTCACCAGCTCCGTTCAGACCAGGCCTATGACTCCCAACCTGCACTCAGTCCATCGGCTGCCTACTTGTTGCTGGGCTCAGTGGAAGGTCCTGGCTGCCGCATTCTTTGGAAGTGAGCCGTGACTCCCGGAAGCTCCTCCCCGGCCACATGTTTTGTGAGTCTTAAAGGAGCTCCTAGACTTTAAGGTGCTCTTTTCTCCTGCTGCAGACAGACGGACACGGCTCTGCCCATCTTAAGGCTCCTCGTGGCTTTGGCCCCTTGTGCCTGCAAGACCACCCCCCCCGCTCTGCTTTGCCCGGACAGCCTTACTCATCTGGGCAGGGCCTTCTGCAGGGGCCAGCCTGCACGTGGGCAAGATCTACAACTGCCCGGACACATGCCTTCTCCACTGTGCCCCCACCTTGTGGAACGGCCTGCCTGAGGAGGTCAGGATCAGGAAGACGCCCAGACTCCCGACATTTTGCTAACTATGCAAAACTGAACAAAGTCTGAGTCTCCTGGCTCCTTTAAGACCAAAGTTTAATTCTGGGTATAAGCTCTCCATGTGCATGTGCACCAAAGCCAGAGCGTGTCCAGAAGAAGGCGACCAGGAGGGTGAGAGGGTTGGAATCCAAGTCTTATGAGGAAAGGCTGGAAGAGTTGGGTCTGTTTAGCCTGGGAAAGAGAAGGCTTAGAGGGGACATGGCTGCAGTCTGCAAGTATCTGAAGGGCTGTCCTGTAGAAGATGGAGCAGATCTGTTCTCTCTTGCTCCAGATTGCAAGACTAGATCTAATGGGTGGAAATTACAAGGGAGTCCTTACCGGCTAGATATCAGGAGACACTTCCTAACTGTCAGAGTGGCTGAGCAGTGGAACAGACTGCCTCGGGAGGTGGTGGATGCTCCTTCCCTGTACGTTTTCAAGCGGAGGTTGGACGACCATCTTTCGGGTATGTTGTAGGTATGTAGGGCTCTCTTTTTGCTCTGCTTCTGCAGAGTGCAGGGGGTTGGACTAGATGACCTGCAAGGTCCCTTCCAACTCTAACATTCTATGCTTCTATGATTCTATGAAAGCTTCTACCCAGAATTAAACTTCACTGGTCTTATAGGTGCCCAGCTGGACTCAGACTTTGCTCTGTTGCCTCCGACCGACGCAGCTGCTCCACCTGAACCTATGCAAAACCGCAGAACAAATTCAGCGTCCGGCAGGGGCACCTCTAAGACCGACAAAGGTTGATTCAAGGTAGGAGCTTCCGTGTGCATGCAGAAAGGTATCTGAGGAAGTGCGTCTTGCCCACGAAAGCTCCTACCTTGAATCAACCTTTGTCGGTCTTAAGAGGTGCCCCTGCTGGACTCTGAATTTGTTCTACTGCTTCAGACCAACATGGCCAATGACCTGGATTTGTGCAAAACGGAGTAATTCAGGAGAGCATTTTTACTTATAGGAGTACATATTCAGCAAGACACTTTGATGCGTGAGAGAAAGGGGCTGGGCGTAGTGTGTGTGTTGCCTGTTGCTGTAGTGTGTGAACCTACCGTGCTGCACTTTCTGCCTCATATCTGACAAGTCATGCTCAGACTCCTGCTCTGCTCCCGCTCCGTGTCGCCGCACATCTGCCTGGTCTCAGATTTCTGCAGTCCTCACCCTGTTGCATCCTGTCTCAAATCTCTCCTTTCGTCCTGTCGATTGTCTTGACTTGGGCTGTCTCATCTGCCCTCAGTCTCTGCGAGAAAGGCCGGCTATAAAGTATGTAAATAAAGGAACAAAACACGATTTTGTAAATCGACCTGGACCATAAGGAGGACATAAACCTCAGCGCTCAAGACAAAGGAGGAAGACGGCCTTCTGGCCCCGGCCGCCACGGAGCAGGCACAAGTGGAAACCTGCAGACCACCTTCCGCACAAAGTGTGTGTGTGAGGGGCTTAGTGTGTGTGTGTGTGTGGGGGGAGTGTAAACTCTGGCCTGACCAGGTTCCTTTTGAGAGAGGCACAAAGTAGCAGAAAGAGGTGCAACCCATACTAATGGGGGGCCCTTCTAACAATTGCCGGACTACCCGGCCGACGGTTTCCTGCCCCCTGCCATCACCAAGTGAGGGTCCAGATGTTTGGAGATCCCACAGAGGAAGAGACCAGCGGGTCCCCTGTCTCTGTGTGTTCCATGCAAACAAGGCGGAGATGGACACAGTCCATCCACCACCACCCCCGCCCCAATGTACGCACCAGTTCCTTCCTGGCCACCTTCCTAGGCCTGGGGCCAGAGGGAGGGGCAGGTGCTCACACACACACCCCCACTGAGGAACAGGCAGATCTGTGTTTGCCCTTCCCTTCTGCACAGGGGTGTCAAGGAGGGGAAGTGCCGGAGCCCCAGCCGCAGCTGCCCGGGGCCACCCTTTGAACATGTTTGACCACTCGGCTGGGGTGGGGGGCGCCTTGTTTGCAGAGCTGCCCTTTGAAGGGGGGTCTCTCCTTCCTCGCATGAGGGGTGGGCCAGGTGACGCCAGCCCCACCAAGCCCTGCCCCGCTCACGCTGCCTTTGTCCCTGGGACCTGCTGGCCAGGCCAGGCCAGGCCAGGCCAGGGGTGCTCTTGAGACCGAAAGCAGGCAAGTCTGTTTTTACGAGCCGGGCCTTTCATCTTCCGCCTTTACAAGGCCCTGCTTGCCCTGGCCCAAAAGCTCATTCCGGATGGGCTCCGCCCACCGCAGACCCTGGACAAAACCGTGCGGCAGAGAAGCCAGGCTGGCCTTTCATTCCTGGGGGGGCCACCGTGAGCGTTTATGGCCTCAGGGCTGCAATCCACCCGCCGGGAGGGGCCGTTCGGGCCCACAGTAGTTTGCCTCCCCCAGGCCAGCAATGCCTGCGATGGCGCAGAAGTCCAGCAGCTCCCAGCAGAGAAGCACGGCACAGGGACCCTTGCCCCGTCCCCACCAAGAATGTGGCCATGCAGCCCCCACCTGCACCGTCTCTGGCTGCTTCCGGGGGGGGGGGGAGGTCCTGAAGTTCAGGGGCAGGCCTCCGCTCCCCAGGGGTGCCGCCTGTTCGGCCCAAGGACTTCTCAGGGGGCTGGAGGGCAGGCGGAAGTTCCAGGGGGCCAGGCCACCCAGGGGCGGGTGAAGGCTCACGGGTACCCTCAGCAGCCCTGACCAGTCTTGGTGCCCCCCCTCCTTTCCACACTGACCCAGAGCCCATTTCAGTGGTTGACCTGCCCGACCAGATAGACAAGGCAGGCTGCAGCAATGCAAACATTTATTCACAGGATAACACAACATATACTGTACAAACTAAGCCAAGCTCTGGCTACCTAAAGTTCTACAAAAATGCAGTACAACATCTATTTGAATATTTCACCAGTTAAATGCATCCAAAGTTCCAATACTCATGACCTGAAAGGCATCTTTTTCTACATCTTTTCACCCTTTCCCCAACTTTGTGGTGTCCCCTTTGGCCCTGGTGCCCTAAGGCACGTGCTTCTAGTCCGCTTCACGGTTCCCCTGCCACTGAGGCCAGCCCTTGCCGATTTCTGCTCTCCTTCTCTTTGTCCCCCTCCCCTCCGTGGGTCCAGGAGAGCCCGCCACCAGGGCAGTGGGCTCGCCCAGTCCAGCCTTTCAAAACTCAGCATCCCTCTGCAGCCTGCTGCTTCTTCTGGGCCCTGCGATGGAGAGCCGTTTGGGGAGCCCGTGGGGTACTTCTCCACTGAAAAGCCAGGAGACCCCCTCCCCCCCACGGGTGCCGCTGGGTGTGCTGCTAGTTCTGTGCCACCCTGAGTCGGGAGCTGATGGCCATTTCCGTGCTCCTCCTTACTCAACGCTGCAGGGAAAGCAGAGACTTGAAGAGTTAGGAGGCCGCACAGAACTGCACGCAGGACTCCTTGGGGAACCCAACCCGCCCCTGTGTTGAGTACTGGCTCCAGAAAGCTGGGTTCAGCACCAATGCATACCACTGCTGTGCCCTCCAATGGATAATCTTGACTCAAAACTAGGTTAAATGGCAAGGAAATGGATGTGCACAGGCAAAGTTCTCTCCAGACCCCCAATTTGCCACATAGGGATCTCACAGAGAGCTCAGATGGTGCTGAGAAGAGGCTGCCTCATAAGAGCTGAGGGGGTTCTGGTGTTGTGGTTAAATGTGCAGACTCTAACCTGGGAGAACCGGGTTTGATTCCCCCACTCCTCCACTTGCAGCTGCTGGATGACCTTGGGCAAGACATAGTTCTCTCAGAGCTCTTCTCTCAAGGACAGTTCTGGAAAGAGCTCTCTCAGCCTCACCTACCCCACAGGGTGTTTGTTGTGGGGAGGGGAAGGGGAAGGAGTTTGTAAGCTGCTCTTTGGGTACTGAAGGGTGGGGCATAAATCCAATCCCGCCTCCTCCTCCTCCTCCTCCTCCTCCTCCTCCTCCTCCTCTTCTTCTTCTTCTAGAATCATAGAATCATAGAACGTTAGAGTTGGAAGGGATCTTGCAGGCCATCTAGTCCAACCCCCTGCACTCTGCAGGAGCACAGCCGAAAGAGAGCCCTACAACATACCCGAAGAGATGGTCATCCAGCCTCCACTTAAAAACATCGAGTGAAGGAGCATCCACCACCTCCTGAGGCAGCCTGTTCCACTGCTCAACCACTCTGACAGTCAGGAAGTTTCTCCTGATATTTAGCCGGTAACGACTCCCTCATAATTCCCACCCATTGGATCTAGTCTTGCAATCCGGAGCAAGAGAGAATAGACCTGCTCCATCTTCTACAGGACAGCCCTTCAAATACTTGAAGACTGCCAGCCATGTCCCCTCTAAGCCTTCTCTTTCCCAGGCTAAACAGACCCAACTCTTTCAGCCTTTCCTTGTAAGACTTGGATTCCAGCCCTCTCACCATCCTGGTTTCCCTCTTCTGGACACACTCGAGCTTGTCAACATCCTTCCTAAAAGGTGGTGCCCAAAACTGGACACAGGACTCCAGGTGAGGCCTGACCATAGCAGAACAGAGCAGAACCACCACCTCCCGAGATCTGGACACAAGGCTTCTGTTAATGCATCCTAAGATTGCATTAGCTTTCTTCACAGCCACATCGCACTGCAGGCTCGTGTTCAGCTTCTTCTTCATCTTCTTCTTTGCCTCACCCCCCCCCCCGGTCTTGTACTAATTCTCCTTCCCATCCCCAGCTGTGTTTGATTAAGATACCTCTCGTGGCTTCTCCCCTCCCCGCCCTCGTGGTCAATCTTGTGGCACCCTGGGGGCCTCCTTCCCGCGGTGTCCTTGGTCCAGCGTGAGCACCTGAAGACATCGGCGCAGTCGGGGCCCTTTGAGGCCGGCGCTAAGCCCCTCTCAGAGAGCGGGCAGGACAAAGGGTGCCTCTCCGCCCGCCGTAATCCAATTGGCCTCCCTTCTTTGATGACCGGGATTATGGCACCCGGGCATTGTTCCGCGGGGGCCGGCGTTTCCTCCCCATTCCAGAGAGGGAATTAGCGGGGCCTTCCGTGTAATCCCAGACTGCGCCAGTTCCACCGAGTCCCCCGGGCTGGGCATGAATGGCACGTGCAAGTCAAGTCCCATGCCGAACACAAGCCCCGAGGAAGCAGGAGCTAGGGGTGCCAGCTCTGGGAGGTAAATTCCTGGAGATTTGGGAGTGGAGCCCGGGGAGGGCGGGGTTTGGGGAGGGGAGGGAACTCGGGGGTGCAGGGCCCCAGAGTCCACCTGCAGAGGTCCCCAGGCAGCGAGGGAGGGGGAGGCCCAGCCTGCCACCTCCTGGCCAAAGGCAGCTCTTGAAACCTGCTTGCAGGGATCGGGGGGGGGGGGAGGGGCTCCTCCCACCTTAGGGCCCCAGCTGAGCAAGAAGAGGTGGTTGCTGTGCACAGAAGCTGTGGAGCCAGTGGGAGCAGGGGAAGGGACTGGGGAGGGGAGGGGAGGGCGGCTTGGCCGGAGGCAGGGCCCAGGGAGAAGTGCCCCCCCCAGCTCCCTCTCCCTTCCCCATCCCTCCCACCCCCAAGCACCTTGCTGGGCCCAGCTGCTGCAGGCGCCTGGGCTCACTGCCTTTCCTCCAACTTTGGGCTCTGAAGCCCTTCCAAACCCCGCCCACAGTGGGCTCTGAGATCTCCTGGGGCAGGGCTGGGAGCCCAGTTTGCCTTTGTTTGAGCAGCCTAATATGTGATCAGTTCTGCTCAGGCCTAGAATGCCAGCCTTCGTCTGAGTAATCCTGCCCCCCCCCGAAGGAAAGAGGCTCAGGTTCTGCCTTTGGAGGGCTTCCCAGAAGAGGGGCTTCCACAGGATGACAGCTCCTTGGCGTTTCAAGAGCCTATTAAGGCATGGCTGCCTCTGTGCAGGAGGAGGGGGGCTTGCTTGCCCTCTCCAGGTCCGGCACAAACACCCAGCAGGTGCCTGAGCCCCCTGGCCACGGTTTTTGGGAAAGGGCTCAGTGGTTAAGACGCTGAACTGCAGACCAGAAGGGCTGTAGTCCCACAGTTCGAGACCTGAGAGTGCCGCATGACGGAGTGAGCTCCCGTCTCTGGCCCCAGCTCCTGCCAACCTAGCCGTTCAAAAGCAAGAAACTGCAAGTAGATAAATAGGTAGTCTGGAAGGTGGGAAGGTAACAGCGTTCTGTGTGCCTCGGCGTCTAGTCCTGCCGGCCACATGACTACGGAAACGTCTTCAGACAGCACTGGCTCTTCAGCTTGGAAACGGAGATGAACACCGCACCCTACAGTCAGATTTGGCTGGCTTTTGTGCAAGGGAAACCTTTACCTTTACTTTAAGCCTGAATGGGACCAGTTAGGACAGAATGTTCCAGCAGCAGAAGGAGGCAAACCAGGAAGAGGGGCTGTCCTGGCCAGGAGGGGAGGGGCAACCTCATGGGGTGGGGGCAGGGTTGCCAGCCTCCAGGTGGGACCCGGAGCTCTCCAGACTGCAGAGATTGGTTCCCCTCCAGCAGCAAAGGGCTGCTTTGGAGGGTGGACTCCGCAGCACCCCCCTGAGGTCCTTCCCACTCCCCAAATCTCCAGGTATTTCCCAACCCAATGGAGGACTGACCCTGGATGCCAACGGAGGAGCACCCTCACGACCAACCTGGCCTTACCATCAGCACCACCAGCACCACCTGGCCTTACCATCAACATCACTGCCGCCAACATCATCACCACCAGCCGGGTGACGAACAGCCTGGCAGGTCCCTGGAGGCGGCCGTTCAGATGATGGCAGAGTGTCCCCATCTTGGTATTGTAGCTATGCGTTGCGTAGTGATGGCTTTATATTCTAATCTCAGTCTAATGTTGCTTGTAGTATATATTGGAGTTTTATAATGTACATATTTACATGTATGTTGTTAGCCGTCCTGCGCCTGCCATCCGGGAGGCCCTGCCCGTGGCCAGAGTCCTCCAAACTGGGCATGCCCCAGGGGGCTGGGATTGGGCCCCCCTCCCCAAAGCAGCAGCAGCAGCACCAGAACCCTCTTTGGGAGCCGCGTGGGTCTCCTTGGAGGGCAGCTTCTGCTCTGGCTGGGGTGAGGATCTGCCATTGAGGGGGCGGAGCCAAAGCTTGTCCCCAAAGCATCTCCCTTTGCCCCTCCGGGCCTGGGGGGGGCAGGGGCCCCTGCCAGGCCCACCGTTGCTTGTGCCACTGCGGGATCAGGGCCCACTGCGGGCTTTCCCATCTCTGGCCCGGACGGAGGGGATCTCTTGATTTAATCCGATGGCAGGGGCTCAGTCGGCCGAGGGGGGCATCACTGTACAAACACAGCACACTAGACCAAAGGGCCTCGCCGACAAAGCCGTGCCAGGCTTTAATGATGCTCCCCAGCTCCCCCCCCCCGCCCCAGCCCGCGGTCCCTTTGCTGTGGTGATTAAGAACATGCTGTTATTGTCAGGGCCACAAGACAAATCCCCGGCCCAGCACCCTCCCTGATGGGATTGATCCCCTCCGCAATTTGTGATCCCATTGTCTCGGCTCGTTTGCCCCCAGGCCAGGGAGTCTGGGAACTACTGTGGAACTTCCCTCTGGTCATTAGCATCCCAATTAGGAGGGGACAATGCGGGGGGGGGCTGTGGGCAGCCCCGGGATTACGGCGCACTCCGGACTGTTCTCCTGCCAAATCAAGGGCCATTTGGTGTATAATTCTCAACTAATTAAGAGGGGAAAGATTCTAAGGTTCCGGATGTCTTATCTCCTGGGTCTGTGCCACCCTCCATTAAAATGCAAGAGGAGGCGCAGCGCATCCTGAACTCATGCAGCTGCCTTATACGGAATCAGGACCCCCCCCCTTTGGTCCACCAAAGTCCATCATGCGCGGGACAGCCTGTTCAGAAGCTGCCACTTCGAAGATGCCAGAAAGGTGTCAAAGGCCTTCTGTGCGCTGGAACATGGAGTGCGGGCTGCAGGGGGCTGACTGGGCTCTCCCTCTTCCTGCACTGCTATCGGCCAAGTCCGACAGGAGCAGGCTGCTCAGATCAGATCTGGCGGGCAGTAAGTCCAGGAGGAGGAGGAGGCAGGACAGCAGGGCCTCTCCCTGGCTGGGTCGTGTCCCCCCCTCCCCCGGAGTGGCACACAGCTGGCCGCCTGCCCTGTGCTGGGCAAGCACCTGCGGAGAAGCATGGGCATCGCTTCAGCACCTCTCTGCCCTCGGATCCTCCTCCTCAGCTCTGTGACGTCCTCCCCGGGGGAACAGAGGCCAGGCCAGGCTTCCAAAGTGACCCACCGGGTTTTAGCCCCCAGAATTTCTTCCAGAAGACTGGGAGCCCAAGTGGAGAACAACAGGAAGATAATAGGTCCTTGGAATACGAACATAACTACTGGAAATGCCCAGCAATAGCAAGTGTTCTACAGTCCCAGGGAGCTGCTCTTCAAAGGCAGCGTGTCGATATACTGCCCAGGATGTGCCCAAAGCCCTTCTGACAAGTTCAGCGTCACACACACCCTCTTGCTCCAGGAGGGAGCTGCTCTCCCAGTGTCCTCGGGAAGTTCTCCAACATCCCAGAAGTCTGCAAACAGGGCAGGCCAGGCCAGTATTCTTTCTTGCGGGCTGGAACCATGAGAAGACTTAAGAACATAAGCAAAGCCAATGTTGGATCAGGGCAATGGTCCATCCAATCCAACACTCTGTGCCACACAGGGGCCAAAAATACCAGGGGCCATCAAGAGGTCCAGCAGCGGGGCCAGGACACTAGAAGCCCTCCCACTGTTGACCACCCCCAAGCACCAAGAATACAGAGCATCACTTGCCCCAGACATAAGAACATAAGAGAAGCCAATGTTGGATCAGGCCAGTGGCCCATCCAGTCCAACACTCTGGGTCACACAGTTGCCAAAAATACCAGGTGCCGTCAGGAGGTCCAGCAGTGGGGCCAGGACACTAGAAGCCCTCCCACTGTTGACCCCCCCTCCAAGCACCAAGAATACAGAGCCTCACTTGCCCTAGCCTGAGAGTTCCTCTCTATACCTTGTGGCTCATAGCCACTGATGGACCTCTGCTGCAGTTGTTGTTGTTGTTCAGTTGCTCATCCTTTGCCATCCCCTTCTTCTTCTTTGACCTTCAGTCTTTCCCAGCGTCAGGGTCTTCTCCAGGGAGTTCTCCCTTCTCATTTGGTGGCCAAAGTATTGGAGCTTCAGCTTCAGTCTCTGTCCTTCCAGGGAACAGTCAGGGTTGATTTATTTGAGGATTGACTGATTTGATCTCCTTGCAGTCCAAGGGACTCTCAAGAGTCTTCTCCAGCACCATAGTTCAGATGTTTATCCAATTCCCTCTTGAAGCCGTCCATGCTTGTAGCCACCACCACCTCCTGTGGCAGTGAATTCCACATGTTAATCACTCTTTGGGTGAAGAAGGACTTCCTTTCATCTGTTCTAACCCAACTGCTCAGCAATTTCATGGAGTGCCCACGAGTTCTTGTATTGTGAGAAAGGGAGAAAAATACCTCTTTCTCGACCTGCTCTAGCCCATGCATAATCTTATAAACCTCGATCATGTCACCCCTCAGCCATCGTTTCTCCAAGCTAAAGAGCCCCAAGTGCCTCAATCTTTCTTCATAGGGAAAGTGTTCCAACCCTTTTATCACCCTAGTTGCCCTTTTCTGCACATTTCCCAATGCTATAACATCCTTTCTGAGATGTGGTGACCAGAATAAAGTAAACCAGAATTGCACACAGTATTCCAAATGAATGTCTGGGAGGGGCATCAGGTGCACTTGCCCGTGGAATCCTAAACGGACATTTAAAAAATGTACCCTGACGCATTCACACCTCCAGCTAGTCTGCAAAAGGTCTAGAGCAACCCCCGTGTGATCTTGCCCTCCCCAAGTTCTTTCTGCAGGTGCCCTTGGATGGTGCAGCTGTGTGGAGCAGAGCTGCCCCGTGGGAACGGGAAGGGTAAAAAGGCTTCTGGGGCAAAGGATTTCAAAGTAAGCACCACTCCTTCAAACTGGACATGGAAACCGAGAGGCGGGTGAGGTGACGTGATCCCCATGGCCGGGTCCGGAGTCCTGGCACCCCGCTGGCATTGCTCAGGCATCTTCCGCTTGCTTGTTGCCTCCTCTGTGCACCCTGCCCTTGGCAGGGCCTAAGCTGAATGGGCCTGGCGCAGCCCAGCTGGGGGCACAGAAATGGCAACGCGTCGGGCTCTGTCTTTTGCTGCTGCTGCCGCCCAGTGTTCCCTCTAAGCCGAGTTAGTGTGAGCTAGCCCACAGTTCTTTAGCCTCCGGCTCGCACATTTTTGTCTCGGCTCAGGAAGGAGGGCTCTGGAGCAAACTGATTTATGCAGCAGCCCAATCGCTTGCTCACACCTTTTAATCCCAGCGGCTCACAAAGCAGACTTCTTGCTCACGAGACTCCATGGCTTAGAGGGAGCATTGCTGCCTCCTGGTGGGCCTGAGCTGAGCAGACTTGGGGACCACTCAGGGGCTCACCTGGGCTGCCCTGGGCGGCTGCTGACCCACACAGCCTTCAGTGTCCCGGGGCTGCCCTTTGGCCTCCCGCCCCGCCCACAGCCTGGGACCTCCTGGCTCCGCCCGTGGCCGCCTGCCGGCTTGAGGTCCAGTCGGTGAGCCAGAGGAGGGGCTTTTCGGTCCTGGTCCGGCTGGCCTGCCCAGCCTTGTCCCCAGACGGTGCCTTGGAAGGGGGCAGACCCCGTCCTCTCTGGCTCGAGGGACCGGGAGGGAGGCGGCTCTTCTGTCTGCCCCCTTGTCAGGCGTTCCTCTTGAAGAGGCCAAATGTTTTGGCTAGCTTGGCTGAACATATATGAAGCTACCCAATATTGAACCAGGCCCCCTCGGTCCATCAAGGCCGCCCTTGTCCTCTCCGACTGGCAGCGGCTTTCCGGGGTCTCAGGCCATGTTCCCTCTAAGTTGTGGGTGCTTGTGAGCAAAAATTCTACTTTGTGAGATACCAGCATTAAAGTTGTGAGTGAGCGATTTGGCTGCTGCATAAATGAGTTAGCTTGGAGCCATCCTTCCTGAGCTAAGACAAAAACGTGTGAGCTGGAGGCTAAAAAACTGTGAGCTAACTCACACTAACTCAGCTTAGAGGGAACACTGGTCTCAGGTCGAGGGGCTTTCACTATTACTTTATCCTCGTACAACTGGAGATGCTGCCGGGGATCAAACCCGGGACCTTCTGCGTGCCAAGCGGAGGCCCCCCCACTGAGCCACGGACCCTGCATGTTTCTGCTGCCATTGCCACACTTTTGCACATTTTGAGGGGGTTTCTCACGTGGCCTTTCTGTGACCGAGCAGCTCGAAGCATAAGTCTGGTGGCTTCGCCCACAGGCTGCTAGTCATGGGGAAACCAGGGCCAAGAAGCCGCCGTGGGGCAGAGGGGTGTGTGTACCTCTCTTACTCGAAGTACTGCTGTTGAATAACGTTATCAACCTTCCTAGAAGACTTCGACATTATGTCACACACATGGTTACTGCAGCTAGAGTTCTCTATGCCAGCTATCGGGGAAATGATTAGATTAGTTAAGGAAACATATTTATTTATTGCTATGAAGACACAGTGGACTTACGGGGACCCTGGAGGGCTCTCAAGGCCAGAGACGTTCAGAGGCGGTTGATGCCCTTGCCTGCCTCTGCGGAGGGGCCCGGGACTTCTTTGGCGGTCTCCCATCTAAGTCCTCAACTAGGGCTGAGCCTGCTTCGTTTTGGAGATCTGACAGGGCCAGGCTTGCCTGGACTATCCCGCTCAGGTAAGGAAGCAGATACTTTGATTAAATTAATCCAGGTGGGTAGCCATGCAGACTGGAAACAACTGAACACAGTTTGCATGCCCACGAAAGCTTATGCCCAGAATTAAACTTTGTTGGTCTCCAATTTTTGTTCTGTTGATTAAATTATTTCCAGAAGGGTAACTGTGTAATTGAGCCAGATTCCGGCAGGTGGCCGGCAGTGTTCCCTCTAAGCTGAGTTAGTGTGAGCTAGCTCACAGCTTTTTAGCCTTCAGCTCACAGATTTTTTGTCTCGGCTCAGGAAGGAGGGCTCCAGAGCAAACTAATTTTATGCAGTAGCCAAACTGCCCGCTCACAACTTTAATGCCAGTCGCTTGCGAAGGAGAATCTTTGCTCACAAGACTCCACAGCTTAGAGGGAGCAAAAATGGAGGACCCTGCTGGGTCAGACCCCAGGCCCCTCTCGCCCAGCATCCTGCCTCACACGCCAGCCAGCCAGCCAGCCACCAATCAGCACTGATCACTTCATGGACGAATGCGCACCTTCCTTAAATGTAGTTTTTTTCTTTCTCTAAGCTAAGGTTTGCTTCGAGTTTGTTAACAATAAAAAAGAAACAGGGGTTTATAATGTGGCTTTTCTGCCGGCCGTGACTGCTGAGATTTTCCTTCTTTGCTGTTTTTGGACCATGTGGGTTGCCCTGAGCACTTTCGGGAGGCAGATGGGGGGCACGCAGAGGGAATCCCTCTTTGCACAGCCTGAGCTTGGCTCTGGGTTCGGGGTGATGTTCTGTCCTGATGGGATGCCTGGAGGGAGGTGTGTCAGTCTTTCTCTGGGCTGGGAAAAGGTGCAACCGGCACCCCTCATGGGAAAGTAACCCCTCCCCCCAATCTTAGCCCTGTTTGCTTCCTTTAAGTAAATCAGCTGGAGAGAGAGAGAGAGAGAGAGAGAGAGAGAGAGAGAGAGAGAGAGAGAGAGAGAGAGAGAGAGAGCACGCAAACAGGTCCCCCTCCTAGCATCCAACACAGCGGGAGACCCAACCTGTGCTGGGTGAGTGCACTTGAGGAAGAGGCCTGGCTGTGGTCCTCTGTGGGGCTGGCCCAGAATGGACCCATCCCCCTCCTCCCAGAGACAGCCTGAGGCTGAGCCACTCTTGGGAATTCGGAGCCAGTCCCTCGGATCCACACCAAGGCCCTTCTGCTGCACGGCAAAGGTCTTGTACCTGAGGACCGTCAGGGGAGCTCTGGGGAAGGCAGGGTGCACAGGTGCTGGACAAAGATGAGTCCTCCCTGCAGGCAAGCGCTGATGCTCCCGTTGTGCTCCGGCTGCCCTGGACAAAGAAGCGAAGGGGAGGGAGGCGTGGGGGGGCTCCGAGGATCCTCAGCAGATCCCTCCTACCCCGTCTGAATCCAAATCGCTGGGCGCCCTTTCAGGCCCAGGCAGGCAATCCACAAAGCCAGGCAGGTGGCTGCCTGGCATCCATTGTCAAGACCAGGGCTCGCCAGCCGGGAGAGACATCAGCAGCCGATAATCCCACGCATCCTGTGGAGGGATTCCTGCCCTCCTTGAGGCAGGCCTGCCTGGGGCAGTGGCATCAAACCCCCCCCCCCACACACACACTCAGGCGCGGGCCAGGCCTCCCTTCTCACAGCCTCCACAGCTGCCGGAACAGTGTTCACAGCGGCCTGCCTTGAGACACGGCTCGAGGCTCAGAACGACCCAGCCAGCATCCGGGAAGTGGTTCAAAGACCCATAGAGCACCAGAGGGGCAGGGCTGCCAACTCCACATCGGGAGGTCCCTGGAAATTTGGGAGTGGAGCCTGGGCAGGGGAGAGACCTCAGTGGGCTGCAAAACCACGGAGCCCACCCTCCAAAGCAGCCCCTTCCTCCAGGGGAACTGACCCCCATCGCCTGGAGATCGACTGTAATTATTGGGGGGGGGTCTCCAGGCCCCACTTGGAGGTTGGCAACCGGATGGAATGGCCGCTCCCCCTCCTCAGCCTGCAGGTTTTAGCTGCTGCTGCTGCTGCTGCTGCTGTGGAGTGGTTTGGTGGCACCTATTTCCCAGGCCAGGCTTGCTGCCTGGGAAGTGTCTCCTCCTTAGCCTCACGGGGAAGCCGACGGGCCTGGTAACCTTGGCTCCAGTCTTAGGTTTCCAGGGGGTGCCCCCTCCCTCTCATCCCCTCCTGCCTGGTTGACAAAGGGCCCTCCCCTGCAACCTCCCCGCATTAGTGCTGTGTGCTTGGCTAATGTGTTCCTGTTTGGAAGCTGGAGATTTTCACCCCCTGGTAATGACCTGGGAAATCTTGCACCAGCGGGCGAGCGGGCCAGGTGTGTGAGTGTGTGTGTGTTGGGGGGGGGTGCCCCGCCACCTGCCTCTCGGGAGCCGGGCTCTGTGCCGCAGGGCAAGGGCTCCTCCAACCCCACCTGCCTGGCAGGAAGGAAGGAAAGGTCGCTAGGGAAGAAATGCCCGTGGGTGGATGGACGGATGGATGGACAGAGCGACCAAGGGATATCCCCCGGCCCCCTTTCTTTCCAGGGGAGCGGAGACAGGGAGACCGGAGGGGGAGGCATTCCAGCAAGGAGGCCGCTGGCCCCCCTTCTCTAAACAACCTCCCCCCAGCCCAGAGTCCAGGAGTGAAAAGCATTTCCTGGTAACTCCATTAGAGAATAGGGGGCATTAACATTCCAAGCACCTTGACAAGAGATGAAAGGCGGGGGGGGCGAGGAGGGCCGGCTGCTCCCTCCTCCTTCCAGATGTTATTATGGGCTGCCTGAAAGGAGGGCTCTCTTTCGGCCGGCACAAAGCTGCTGGCCACTTCAAACGCTTCTAATTGAGGCTAATGACTGTTAGATGGACTGGGGGCTCCTTCCCCATTGAGCCTTGGAGGGGGAGGCCCGTTTGACAATCCCTCCGGCGCACAAAGCCCCCATTCGGCCCACTCCGCCACTGGGCTTCTCAGAATCTGGGCTTTTCCCAGCCCCAGCCGCAGCCCGCTGCCCCCCTCCCTCGGCCCTGGCACCCTGGGGGGTTCCATTCCTTTGCTTTGCCCATGAGAAATTTCACACCTACTCTGCCCCCCTTTGCTCCCCGTGGGGAAGGGGCTGGCAGCATTTCCATCTTGCTCCAGCTGCTAGGGGGACAAACAGCAGCAGAAGGCCCCCCCCCACTGGTGGGGGTCCATGCCAGGCCTAACCCTGGACACACACACACACACCCAGCAAGCCCCCAAGTGGTTGCATGCTGCAGCCCCAGGGGGTGCCACAAGGAGTCCTGGAGTCCACCTCTGGGACTGCAGGAAGCTCCCCTGGAACTGCCCCCTCCCCTGAATTGTCCCCCGGGGTGGCTTGTACAGCTGTCCTGGGGAACCCAGGCAAGGTGTCCCTTGGTGGTCCAGTCGCTTAGGTTTTCTTTAGAGCACAGGTTCAAATTAGGAAACTGGAAATGGGGCTGGAAAGCAACTTCTCCGGAATGAGGACAGCCTCCAAGCCCCCCCCCCCGCAGCATCTCCAGGAAACCCAACCCCAGGGGATAAAAGCCCAGGTGGAAACCAATGCCACGTCTCAAGTAAAACAACAGAACACAAACTCCAGAGCTGAGATTCCACTAGACTGGGGCTGATTTTTCATCTTCCAAGATCTGAAGTGATGCTAAAGAGTATGTCTCTGAGCATATGCAGAATGCATGTCCATCCTTTTGCAGCAAAGGCTTCTACATCAGATGATGTGGCTTCCACTAAGAGACAAACTGCAGTGCCTCCCTTGTTTTGGAAAGGAACCACTGTTTGAGGTTAATGTGGTACAGTCCTCCCACACAAGACTATAATATGGTGCAGTCCTCCCGCACAAGACTGTATTAGGAACCCAGGCCCTGGAGCTTCATTCTCTAATGTATTAGTTCAGTTGGCTTTTGTCTGCCCCAGGATGGGGAAGAATCATAGAGTCATAGAATGTTAGAGTTGGAAGGGACCTTGCAGGTCATCTAGTCCAGCCCCCTGCACTCTGCAGGAGCAGAGCCGAAAGAGAGCCCGACATACCTACAACATACACAAAAGATGGTCGTCCAGCCTCCGCTTGAAAACATCCAGGGAAGGAGCATCCACCACCTCCCCAGGCAGACTGTTCCACTGCTCAGCCACTCTGACAGTTAGGAAGTTTCCCCTGATACCTATCCGGTAATGACTCCCTAGTAATTTCCACCCATTGGATCTAGTCTTGCAATCTGGAGCAAGAGAGAATAGATCTGCTCCATTTTCTACATGACAGCCCTTCAGATACTTGAAGACTGCCATCATGTCCCCTCTAAGCCTTCTCTTTCCCAGGCTAAACAGACCCAACTCTTTCAGACTTTCCTCCCAAGACTTGGATTCCAGCCCTCTCACCATCCCGGTCGCCCTCTTCTGGACACGCTCAAGCTTGTCAGCATCCTTCCTAAAGTGTGGTGCCCAAAACTGGACACAGGACTCCAGGTGAGTCCTGACCATAGCAGAAAAGAGCGGAACGACCACCTCCCGTGATCTGGACACAATAAGAACATAAGAACACAATGCTTCTGTTAATGCATCCTAAGATTGCATTAGCTTTCTTCACAGCCACATCGCACTGCAGGCTCATGTTGAGCTTGTGATCAACCAGAACACCTAGATCCCTTTCACATGTGCTGCTGTCAAGCCAGCTCCCTCCTATTCTATATCTGTGCCTTTGATTTTTTGTGCCCAGGTGTAGGACTTTGCACTTATCTCTATTGAAATTCATTTTATTTGTCTCAGCCCACTGTTCCAGCCTATCTAGATCATTTTGAATCCTGACTCTGTCTTCTTCAGAATTAGCCATCCCACCCAGCTTTGTGCCATCTGCAAATCTGATAAGCATCCCCTCTATGTCTTCCTCCAGGTCATTTATAAAAACATTGAACAACACCAGGCCCAGGACCGAGCCCTGTGGCACTCCACTCGAGACTTCCCTCCACGTAGACGCAGAGCCATTTACGAGCGCTCGTCGGATATGATTTTTTAACCAACCATGAATCCATCCAATGGTTGCGCCATCCAGCCCACACTTAACCAGCTTATCCTCAAGGATATCATGAGAAACTTCTTCAAATGCTTTACTAAAATCTAGATACACTATATCCGCAGCATTGCCAGAGTCAACCATTTTAGTAACTCTGTCAAAAAAGGAGATAAGGTTGGTCTGGCATGACTTATTCTTGATAAACCCATGCTGGCTACTACCAGTTAACTCATTCCGTTCAAGGTGCTCACAGACAGAGCGTTTGATAATCTGCTCCAGGATTTTCCCAGGTATTGATGTCAAGCTGACAGGCCTGTAATTTCCCGGGTCCATCTTTTCCCCCTTCTTGAAGATCGGGACAACATTCTCTCTTCTCTCATTCTCAGCCAGTTTGGTGTAGTGGTTAAGTGTGCGGACTCTAATCTGGGAGAACCGGGTTTGATTCCCCACTCCTCCACTTGCACCTGCTGATGTCACCTTGGGTCAGTCACAAGCTCTGGCACAGCTGTTCTCTCAAGGACAGTTTGTGTTAGAGTTCTCTCAGCCCCACCTACCTCACAGAGTGTCTGTTGTGGGGAGGGGAAGGGAAAGGAGTTTGTAAGCCGCTCTGAGACGCCTTTGGGCAGTGAAGGGCGGGGTATAAATCCAAACTCTTCTTCTTCTTCTCCAGTCTTCCAGCACAACACCAGCACTCCAGGACATCTCAAAGATATTTCCTCTGGGTGTATACAGAGTGCTCTCTCCATCTCTGAGCAGTGATTCTAATGGTGGTGGAAAGTTTTGCCCCATTGCAGCCAACTTATGCCAACCCTGGAGGGTTTTGCAAGGCAAGAGATGTTGTTCAGAGGTAGCCAGCCATTGCCTGCCTCTGTCTAGCAGCCCTGGGCTTCCTGGGCAGTCTCCCATCCGAGCACGAACCGGGGCCCGCCCTGCTTAGCTTCCCAGCTCTGACAATATCGGGCTCGCCCGGCCCATCCCGGTCAGGGCAGTGATTCTATTAGGCAGATCTATTCAGATGCAGATCTCGTCACTTAGGGCGCAGTCCTAATCAAGTGGCACCCATCTAAATCCACTGACATCAGTGGTCTTAGGAGGGTGTAATTTAAGCTTAAGACAGACCGATATCTGCAGCAGAATGCAGCGGCCAAAGGGAGGGTCTTGCCGGGTCTGCTCCAAGGGCCCCTGAGTTCCGTGTCCTGTTGCCCCCTGCAGCCTCCCCAAGGACATTACCAGACTAGCCATTTTTATGGTCAGTCCCTTTCCTCATGACCATCAGGGCAGAATTGGCCCTTTTCACACACACCCCCCACCGAACACAGGTTGGCAGCCCCGTGGAGTTCCCCACCACCACTACCTCCTCAGCTCCAAGACCTCCTCTCGGTTAGCTGCCGCCACTTCAAACCCCACCGGGCGTATATCTGAAGTTTGAATGTTCCCCCCTCATGTGCTGGAACCGCATTTCCTCCCCAGCTTCTGGAACCTCCCCCCCTTCTCTGGCTCCCACTCCTCCAGAAAACACCCGAGGTCCCAGCTGGGCACCCTCGGCCTCTCAGGCCAACAGCCTCAGGAGACTTCCGCCAGCTTGCAGACTCTGACCTGGTACCCCCCCCCCACGCATCAGCCCTTTCCAGAGGTTACAGTCAGGCGTACCAGCTGCCTGCCCAACACAGCTGCCAGGGGTTCCCACAGCCTCTGGAAGGGGCAATGTGCCGGTTTTGAACGCCCACACCCACAACTTCCTTCATAAAATCCTGATTCTCCACAGTTCTGCTCTCTGGCCCCAGCTCCTGCCAACCTAGCAGTTTGAGAGCAAGTAGATAAATAGATAAATTAAATAAGCAAGGGAAAGACTGAAGGCCAAAGAAGACAGGGACAGCAAAGGATGAGATGGTCAGACCGTGTTATTGATGCAACGGACATGAATTTAAGCAAACTCCAGAGCAAAACGGAAGACAGAAGAGGGCCTGGCCTGATGTGGCCCATGGGGTCGCAGAGAGTCGGACTCGACTGTGCAACTGAACAACAACAAGTAGATACCGCTTTGGTGGGAAGGTAACAGTGTTTCATGCGACTTGGCATTTAATCAGGCCAGCCACATGACCAGCGAGAAGTCTTTGGACAGCGCTGGCTCTTCGGCTGGGAAACGGAGATGAGCACCGCCCCCTAGAGTCAGATTCGACAGGCTTTCGAGCAAGGGAAATCTTCACCTTTACAGCTGAAAACCCACATGCTGCCCCTTTCAGACAATGCGGTGAACATGCATGTTGGGAAGAGGTGCACACAGTTGCCAGCCTCCAAGTACAGCTGGACTGAAATGTCCAAAAAGGCTTATCTGGCTTCAGGAGTCTTTCTGTCCAGTGGAGACAGAGGGTCCCATTAAAACAGTCTCAATTTTTCTTTAATATCCCCCCTCCTTTTTGTCTTCAGTTCAGCTGATGTTCTCCAGAGCTCAGAACCAGACACAAGAAGGTGTGTGTGTGGGGGGAGCATTTAACTGAAAAGGAATTGAATTAAGAACCCAAAGGTTAGAGAAGTGAGAATTAGGGTTGCCACCTCCGGGTTGGGAAATTCCTGGAGAGTTTGGAGGTGGAGCCCAGGGAGGGACCTCCGCAGCAGGGAACACGATGCTACAGAGTGCCCACCCCCTCCCAAGCAGCCCCTTCCTCGAGGGGAACTTGGTCATCTGGTGACCAACTGTAAGAGCACAGGGGATCTCCAGGTCAGATTGTGAGGGCCCAACCGTGCTGTATCTAAAGCATAAATATCACCAAATACACAAAAATACATGAATTTATTTATTCATTTATCACATTTCTACCCTGCCCTCCTCGCCAAGGCCGGCTGAGGGAGGCTTACATAAAATTAGATAAGTAAATTACATTAAAGCATAAATTACGATTAAAACAATTCTAAAATCATATAATACATCTGATGTAATACAGGAAAAGGAGGTGGTAGGAGCGCACGCCTGGTGTTGGCCTGGTGGCCCACGCCGAGGAATGGAGCTTAGTCTGAAGTAGGCAGATTCAGGGGGGGGGGCTTTGGAGCAACTGGAGGAAGCTGGAGCTCTGGGGGCACCTCTCAGACCCACAAAGTTTCATTGTGGATAAAAACTTTTCTCATGGGGTCCGTGGAATCCCTCCCTTCGCCTGTTAACCACTGCTACTACTCAGAAGTAGGGGCCAAGCTGCAGTTAGAGATCCGTGCTTGGCCTTCCAAACGTGCAATTTGGGCCCAAAAAACAGACGGGCTGATCTCTGACCCTCGGAACCACCCTGCCCCCCCCTTAAGACAGGGTAGCAGTGGAAAAGGGAGGCAGTTTTCCTCCAAACGTTTGCCCCGATCCGTGGGGTGTGTGCGTGTGAGAGCATCTGTATTACAAATTAGATAAAAACAAAAGTAGGCCCAACTAGTAAGAACATAAGAGAAGCCCATGTTGGATCAGGCCAATGGCCCATCCAGTCCAACACTCTATCAGATGATGGCCAAAAATACCAGGGGCCATCAAATCAGAAGAAAACCACGCCGTTACCTCAAACATAGACCATTTGTGACCCTGACCAAATGTGTTTCGGCCAACTGGCCTTCTTCAGTGGTCTAACAATGTTATTACAGGACTCCAGACTGCATCTAAAAAATGGGGGGGGGGAAGACCGGGGAATTTTTGAGAAAAACTGGTCAGGATTATACAAATGGATTGAGAAATATCTTCAAGGGCTTATAACCTAACTAGAAAATTGTATTCTCTAGATTTTAAACTGTTAAAATGGTATAGGTGCAGTAATGAATGATCCCTTCTATGCAAAAGTTAAGCTGTTATAAATGAGTGCATGCTTTGTGCTTATTGTATGTTACTTTCTTTTCTATGTAGCTGTTGTCTTTTCATTTCTTTCTGGAAAACGAATACTTTTTTTTTTTTTAAAAATAAAAAATATTTTTGGGGGGGATGATGACCAGGACAAGAAGGCGGATGACTGAAGCACCATTCGAGCCACGTGTACCTGACCAAGGCAGCAGGTGATTTAAAATGAGGCCTCTGACTTATATCTCCACCTTTGGTCACAGGTCTTGACTATAAAACCATTTCAACTTTGTCCAGTTCTAAGAAGTAACTGAATCTTTACCGCAACACCTGGAGCCGTGGAAAGGCCTGACCTCAGGCCCAGTGTCTCTCCCGCAGGCCTGGCCCCCTCTGGTGGACCGGGGGTGGGGTGGGGACTGGAGCAGAGGCACCCAGTTGCCTTCCACTGCATGGGGCCCACCCCTCCCTCAGGGTCAGGATTGCCTGCTCAGACGGGCAGCCGCTCTCCTGTCACCTCCTGCCTGATCTTCTTTCCCTGGAGAGCCCGGGGATTGAACTTGGGACCTTCTGCATGCCAAGCAGAGGCTCTAAGGCACACCAGGGAAGGGGCCAAAAGTCTGGAGGAAAACCGCCTCCCTTTTCCACTGCTACCCAGTTTTAAGGGGGGGGCAGGGCGGTTCCGAGGTTAGCCCCTCCGCTTTTGGGGCCCAAATTGCACACTTGGAGGGACAAGCAGGGATCTCTACCTGCAGCTTGGCCCCTGCTTCTGGGGAGCAGGAATGGTTAAGGGTTAGCGAAGAAGGAAGGGATTCCACGGAGGCCCACTGCAGACCAGAGTCGGACCCCGGCACCTGTAAGAAACTTTGTTGGCCCGAAAGGTGCCCCCGGGCTCCAGCTTCCTTCAGCTGCTTCAAAGCAACCTGGGTCGGCCTGCTTCCGAGTAAGCGCCCTTCCCCTCCACTCCAGGGCGCGGGCGTGCGCTCCCTCCCGCCGCCTTTTCCCAGCCAAGCCGGCGCAGAAGGCAAGACAGGGCCCGGCCGGGCGCCCCCTCGCAGCGCAGCTTCCACCCCCTCTCCCACCCGCGGGCCACCGCCGCTCTTGGCGCGCTTCTCGGGACACGCATCTGGCCGCGCGTTCCGACGAGCACAGGCGCGCCCGCCAGGCCGCTGCTCTCGGCTCCCGGAGAGGCGAGGAAGGGGGGCGGCCGGCCAGCCAGCCGGGGGGTGCTGCTGCTGCTGCTGCTGCTTCCGCAGCTCCCGGACCGCCCCGCCCTCCCGCTCCGCCGGCGCCCGCGGGCCCTATAAAGAGCGGCGCTCCGCCCGCGGCCGGCTTTCTTCCGACGGCACCAGCGCCGCCGCCGCGAGGATGCTGCAAAGCCGGCCAGGGCCGGCCGGGTGGCGCCCGCTGGGAGAGGCCCAGCCGCCCCCGAAGAGCCGCTTTGACATAGAGTCACTGCTGGCCAAGCCCGAGCCGGCCCGCCGCGGCCCGGCCCCGCTCCCGCCCGCCGCCTGGCCCGCCCCACGCCTGGCCTGCGCCCTCGGCCTCCTGCCCTGCCCCGCCGCCGCCGCCCTCTACCTGGCCGAGCCACCCGCCGCCTTCCTCCCGCAGCCGCCGCCGCGCCCCTGCGCCCAGCCCGCCTGCAAGGGAGCCGCCGCCGCCGGTGAGAGCCCTCCTCCTCCTCCTCCTCCCCTTCCCCACGTGCAACCCCCGGCCGCGACCTGCCTCGCGCCCCCTCGACGGCCTGCGCCTGGGCCGTCCCGTCGGGGGGTGGCGGCGCCGTCGGCGGGGGACGGACAACCAGCGGAGGCGGACGCTGGCAGGGGTGGATTCTCGCAGGGGAGGCGGGCCGGCGGCCTTGCCTGGCTCTGGCTCTTTTGCTGGGGCGGCGGCGGCGGCGGCGGCGGGGGGGGCGATGAGGTGAGCCTGGCAGCCTGGATCGCGCGCAAGGCCCCTTTGCCCCCAGCCGTCCAGGGAGCGCCGGAGAGAAGGGCCCTCTCGGGCGGGAGGGAACTCTCGGCGGCGCCTCTTCTGCTGGGCGCGCCTGGCGCTGCTCGTGGTGGTCACGTCGGAAGAGGGGTGGGAACGCTGGGCCTGATTCAGCCCAGCCCCAGGCTTCGCCCTCCCACTGAACCCGACGGTGGGGCGGATCCTGCCATCCCCCTGAGCGGAGCTCCCTCGGTCGCTGAAACCTCCCCCCCCCCCACCGCTTCTTCCCCTTGGCTCAAGTCTGGAGCCTTCCCCCTGGACTTGTCAGGTCCTGCCCTGC
The DNA here is from genome assembly GCA_029375565.1 of Gekko gecko. Taxonomy (NCBI): domain Eukaryota; kingdom Metazoa; phylum Chordata; class Lepidosauria; order Squamata; family Gekkonidae; genus Gekko; species Gekko gecko. The sequence goes on along the minus strand of JAPDNY010000010.1, from coordinate 127,577,046 downwards.
CAGCCTCCAGAGAAACTGCGGCGTGGTCCCTGCCCCGCCCCCGAGTGCCCCGCAGCCCCTCCGTCCTAGCAAGGGAAAGGCCTGCATCAGGGTCCTCTTGGGCCAGCCCTGCTTGCCTGCCCCCTAAAAATGGGGTGTCTGTGCAGGGAAGGAACCCAGATGTGGGCGTCTTGCAGGGGGCCTGGAGGGGCAGCCCTCTCCTGATGAGGTCACCGCTTTCCTTGCTGGTCCTGCGCCTGTTTCCCTGTCCTGTGAGTTCATGCCCACATGGCATAAAGGTTTTCTTTGACAGCTCATTAAAACGGTTGCTGAAATGTTAGATTTGTGGACTTTTAATAGAGAGGAAGAGGTACCAGTTTGGCCTCTTCTCTTGCTTTAGAAAAGATAGTGGAGGACCGTATCTGACTGCATTCTTAGATGCACCTGTTAGATCATTTCATCAATAGACAAAGAACAGTTAATTTGCCTTGGTGGTCATCACATGTTTGAGTTAGAAGCAGTGCTCCCTCTAAGCTGTGGAATCTTGTGAGCAAAAATTCTACTTTGTGAGCTACTGGCATTAAAGTTGTGAGCGAGCCATTTTGCTGCTGCATAAATTAGTCTGCTCTGGAGCCCTCCTTCCTGAGCGAAGGCAAAAATGTGGAAGCTGGAGGCTAAGAAACTGAGTTAGCTCACACTCAGCTTAGAGGGAACATTGGTTAGAAGAGATTTAGTGTGAAATAAGACTGATGTTTTCCTGTAATGGTGCATCACTGTGATAAGCAGATTAGATTTTTCTTGATGGGTGGCATTATCAGGAGGTACTCTGGTGAGGTCTTGAGGTGTGTGTCTGTGTGGCTTGGGTCTGTAGCAGAATCCCTAAAAAGCAGTTTTAAGACAGTAACCTAAAAGCTGGTTTGCTTTAAAAGTTTACTTATTGTAATACGGTTGAAAAATGTTAGGCCCTCGGAGAAATCTGGCCCTTGTTTTTGGCGTAGCTTTAGGGTTAATTTGCACATGCTTTGTCTTTCGTAACATCCTGTCTAATAAAGAGAGCTATTTATTTTGTTCAGTAAAAGAGATAAGTCTCTGAAGGTTTTTCTGTCTGGTTTGCTGGTCCTACTTGAGAGGGCAGAACTCAGAATTAATTCATTTGTACTATCAAAAATTAAAAGTTGCCGGACAACTTCCATCAGATACATCCCGGAGTGTTTTGGTGTAGTGGTTAAGTGCGCGGACTCTAATCTGGGAGAACCGGGTTTGATTCCCCCACTCCTCCACTTGCAGCTGCTGGAGGACCTTGGGCAAGCCATAATTCTGACAAGAGCTGTCCTTGAAAAAGAGCAGTTTCTGCCAGAGCTCTCTCAGCCCCGCCTACCTCACAGGGTTGTCTGTTGCAGGGAGGGGAAGGGAAAGGAGCTTGTAAGCCACTCTGAGACTTCTTTGGGTAGTGAGGGGCAGGGGATAAATCCAATCTCTTCTTGTTTAATAGGCTGATTCCTAATAGAACTAACCAGTCCAGATTCTCTGTTTGGATGCAGGAGTAAAGGTCCTGCTACCGGGGGTGGGGGTGGGGGTTCCAACTTGCCCACTGAGAGTGGAACTCCATGGGGTGCAGGATACTTGCGAGTCCAGTGGAGGACAGAGCACCCCACAGTCCCCTGCCCTCAAGCAGACCCCATGCGCCCTAAGCCGGCTCAAGCCACGCAATCCAGACCATGTGGTCCCGGGGCAGTACTAGGGGGGCAGGGGCAGAGTGTATGTCTGTCCAGGGGCTCCAGCCAAAGGGCCGGGCTGGGCTGCCACGTGTGAAAACTCCCTGTGTGGGGGAAGGGAGCAAGCAGTGAAGCAGCAGGGAGTCTTCCTCCTTGGCTGCATTTCTGTGTGCAGCAATGCAGAACTTCAGCACTGAGAAGCATTCAAATGACATCCCCCCCCCACGCGCACACACACAAACGCTCGCTCTGGCGGTCTGAAGCAGCACAGCCTCGAAGAGGCTCATGCCGTGGGCATCTTCCGAATGTTTCACTCTCCTGTTGCTCAGCTCTGCAGCCTAGATGGCCATGCGACTGCTTTGGGGTCGGGGTCTTCTGGGGCGCCGCATCTGATGCCGCCATCTCCCTCTTTGCAGTGCCAGGCCTGGAGCTGTCTCACTGCACCTCCGTCCGCTCCCTGGGGGCTCCCCTCCCGTGGCGAACGGGGGGTCCCTGCAAGATGAAGAGGGTCCGCACGGTCTTCACGCAGGAGCAGCTGGAGCGGCTGGAGAAGGAGTTCCTCAAGCAGCAGTACATGGTGGGCACGGAGCGGGTGGACCTGGCGGCCACGCTGCACCTCACGGAGACCCAGGTGAGGGATGAGCGCCCCCCCCCGCCACTGACACAGAAGGAGAAATAGCATTGGAAAAAGTGCAGAGAAGGGCAACTAGAATGATAAAAGGGCTGGAACACCTTCCCTATGAAGAAAGGTTAAAGCACTTGGGGCTCTTTAGCTTGGAGAAATGACGGCTGAGGGGTGACATGATCGAGGTTTATAAGATTATGAATGGGATAGAGCAGGTTGAGAAAGAAGTACTTTTCTCCCTTTCTCACAATACAAGAACTCCTTGTGGGCACTCCATGAAATTGCTGAGCAGTCGGGTTAGAACAGATAAAAGGAAGTACTTCTTCACCCAAAGAGTGATTAACATATGGAATTCACTGCCGCAGGAGGTGGTGGCAGCTACAAGCATGGACAGTTTCAAGAGGGAATTGGATAAACATATGGAGCAGAAGTCCATCAGTGGCTATTAGCCACAGGGTGTAGATGGGAACTCTCAGTCCGGGGCAGGTGATGCACTCTATTCCTGGTGCTGGAGGGGGCAGCAGTGGGAGGGCTTCTGGTGTCCTGGCCCCACTGCTGGACCTCCTGATGGCACCTGGTATTTTTGGCTGCTGTGTGACAGAGTGTTGGACTAGATGGGCCATTGGTCTGATCCAACACTGGCTTCTCTTATGTTCTTATGTAAGGAGGTCTGCCCCTTTTAAGACCAGAGTCCTCCCATCTGCTCGAGGGCAACTGGAATGGGGGTGCACCCCCCCTCCTTATGGCTCTCTTCCCCCGCTTTCCTTATGGCACATCTGCAACTGCTTAGGAGAGCAGCATTTATGGAGTGTTTGAGAATGTACAGAGAGCTCCTAGGCACTGTTGTAATGCTCCACACAGCCCTTTGAGGTAGGCCAGGATCATCATTCCCAGGACAGCAGGTGTGGAAGCTGAGGCTGGGACAGAGAGAAGAGACTTTGCCTCTGGTAGCTTTGGTGGGACCCATTACATCGATGGCAGTTTACACTGTGCAGAACATGCGTCTGCCACCTCTCTGGAGCCTTGCAGCTCACAGCAATACCATAAAAACATCGTATTAACAAACTGCCAAGAGCCTTGACCTCCTTGGGCTAAGGAGAAAGGAGGTGCAAACATCTTTTAATAAACGTGTGTTACGCAAATGAAACAGTGCAAACTCCCCCCCTAGTGTTCCCTTTAAGCTGAGTTAGTGTGAGCTAGCTCATAGTTTTTTTAGCCTCTGGCTCACACGTTTTTGTCTCAGCTCAGGAAGGATGGAGCTCCAGAGCAAACTAATTTCTGCAGTGGCCAAATCGCTCACTCACAGCTTTAACGCCAGTAGCTCACAAGGCAGAATTTTTGCTCACAAGACTCCACAGCTTAGAGGGAGCCTTGCCCCCCACCTGCCCAGAGCCGCAGCCACCGCTTGCAACACTGCTTGTCTTGTCCATGCCAGGAAAATCCAGGGACCGGGGAGGGCTGTCGCCAGGGAGGTGTGGAGGCCGCTCCAGTGAGCAGTGAAGAGGACTGGTTCCAGGGACCTCCCGGATCTCAGCTCTTCTTCCACTGAGCCACCGGCCAGCAGCCGCTCCCACAGCTCCATTTTCTTTGGTGTCGTGGTTAACCACAACCAACCAATCGACCTTTATTGGCATAACATACGGAACATATAGATACTCAGCCCTTTGCCCAAAAGGTAAAACCCCCAGATTGTAGGGTGAGCATCTACTCTTTGCACGGCTCTCAAGAACCTGCCTCTCAATGTCAACCAGTCTTTGCCCGATCAGCCTAAAAGCTGACTTTTCTGTGTACAAAGATAGGTCTCCAATGTTAAGCCCAACTGAAATGTTTTTTTCTTCTATATGACAAAGCCACGTAGAAGACTGGGCCATTCCATTAGCCTCTGAGCAATAAGACCATTATTGTCTCTTTTCAAAAGTAGGTGTAACCAAAATTGAATGGCAATAATCCATACTCTGGTTTCAAGGAGTCTTGGTTTGTTTCTGCACACACGGCCGCATATGGCGCGCATGAGGGTAGGCCCAAAATCTTGCGAGGAAAGTCAGACTGAATTCTTTCCACGTCCTTATTAAAGGCCGTTATCCAAATGGGAGCTCCATAAAACATTCCTGCACAAAGTTTATGATTAAATACTTTAATTGCAGCGGGAGCGTATTGGTTGCCTTTAGTAAAATAGAAACGAGTTAGCGCTGACAGGTTACACTCTGTGGATTTAATCATTTCCTTCCTATGTGGGGCCCAACTGACTCTGCGACTGAAATAGATTCCAAGATATCAGAAATTTTTAACCTGTTCAATCTGATTACTCTATGGTTGATTATGTTCTGGTCCCTCTGTCTCTTGTGGAACAGGCTATTTCCTTTAAAACAGAAAGATGCGCAGAAAGTGATCACTTCCCTCTGACCCTGGCTACTAGCCATTTTCCTGGGCTCCCAAAAGTCAGATTAGTGAAATGCTGGTCCCCCAGACTGAAGAAATTAGGGTCCCGAAAATCTATTGGTCAGCCAAGGTAGCCTGGAAGGCTGTGAATTTTCTCAATTCAGCTCCCCTAGCTGAAGTCACGGCTGTGTCCTGGAAGCCCCCTCAGAGTGCTGAGATCATTTGTATGTATGAACGGATCGTGACTCAGGTGGCGGGTGCTCTCGGGGCGCAATCAGAGAACTGCCAAGGCCAAGGGGAGCCAGGCACCCTGGTGTGCCTTGATAGCGAATGCCTTAAAATGAGAGCTCACCTTCGTGCAATTTACCAGCAGTTTAGAGAATTGAATTTAGCTAGTTTGCCCTTGGAATATTTTGAGGTGAAACATCTACTCAAGCAAACCTTTTGTAACAAGCAAAAAGCTTTAATTCAGAACCAATGGGACCAGCTACTCCAGGCCACAATAAAAAATGGTACTAAGAAGTTCTGGGCTTTGGTTTAGAACTCCTTTGGAAAGAGGGAGGTCGTTTACAGTCCAGATTCAGCTAATAAATGGCATGATTACTTTCTGTCAATTTTCTATAAGGACACAGGGAAAACTCAGCAGAGGACCCTGCCCTAAATCTGATTAACTGCCCTGGCTGGCCCCCAGTTCAGACTGAGGAGGTAGAATCTCTTATTAAAAATCTTAAGCCTGGGAGTCCGCGAGACAAACTAAAAGGGTTTCTTTCGAGATATCAGGTCACCCCTGGCTCAACCACTAGTTGCTGGGCTGTCCGGCCCTGAATTCGATGCTGTTGGGAAGCGGGGTTTCCCCCCCAGAGTTTTCCCTGCAGCATCATGGTGAATTTGTGCACCTCCAGGGGTTTCCCCAGTTTATAAATGGGACCTCTGGGTCAGGTTAACAATAACCATGTGGTCAGAAGCAGTGCGCCCTCTAAGCTGTGGAGTCTTGTGGGACAAAATTCTACTTTGTGAGCTACGGGCATGAAAGTTGTGAGCGAGCGATTTGGCTTCTGCATAAATTAGTTTGCTCTGGAGCCCTCCTTCCTGAGCCGAGACAAAAATGTGTGAGCTGGAGGCTAAAAATTTTGAGCTAGCTCACACTAACTCAGCTTAGAGGGAACACTGGTCAGAAGGTTTCCAAAAGAGAGGAGAGGGTGAGCCTAGGAAGGGCATCCTGCCAGGACAGCGACTGCAGGCCGCAGGGCCAAAGTGGAGCAAAGAGTTCCGTGGAACCCGGCTGGCTCTCTTTCCTGGCCCTCCCTACTGTTGGCTCTCACCGTTGGGTGGTTTTGCCCTCCTGATTGGTGGTTAAGTGCGTGGACTCTAATCTCGGAGAACCGGGTTTGATTCTTCCCCACTCCTCCACTTGCACCTGGCTGGATGACCTTGGGCAAGCCGTAGTTCTGGCACAGCTGTTCTTGAAAAGAGCTGTTTCTGTCAGAACTCTCTCAGCCCCACCTACCTCCCAGGGTGTCTGTTGTGGGGAGGGGGAGGGAAAGGAGTTTGCAAGCCACTCTGAGACTCCTTCAGGTAATGAAGGGCGGGGTATAAATCCAATCTCTTCTTCTTCTCCATGCAGGTGAAGGTGTGGTTCCAGAACAGAAGAATTAAGTGGCGGAAGCAGAGCTTGGAGCAGAAGGCTGCAAAGCTGTCTCAGTTTGGAGCGACACAGCCAGCCTCCGCCGAGCGGCCCGAAGGACAGGACAGCAGAGAAGACCCCTTGGAAGTTGAAGTCTAGTGCTTTGGGAGCTTTCCCGCCCCTGCTGCAGATCTTTTTGGAGCATGTGCCTCTCTGGCTTGCACCCAGCTCCTGGGAGGAAGGAGGAGGACTGGCACAGCTGTGGCCTGCCGGGGCTGCCTCCAACGGTCCCGCCTGGCAGAACTGACCATGAGCTGGGCCCGACTGCCCCCCATTGCTTAGCCAGTGTTTGTTTGGTCCCACACTGCAGGGGTGGCTGCTGTGACCCAGGCAGCAGGACAATCCCGGCGCCTGGATATGCTGCCTGGGTCCCTCGTGGGCCCCCGTGCTGCTTCTTCTGCCGCTGGCTGGGTGGCCCCAGGAAGGAAGTGCCTCTGCAGGGCATGACGGAGGCAGCCCTCTCCCTGTGGCCACCGCTTGCGTCCAGGGGCTGGAGAGGAAGGAGCATCGCAGTCATCCTGGCTCGGGTTCAGCCACACTCCTTTCCTTCCTCCTCCATCAATCTGTTGGAATCTCAGCCGAGCAGGGCAAAGGGACAAGCCTCGGGGATGAGAACGCCGAACCGGATTTCTGGGTGCAGTTCTGCAAAAATCCAAGCACCGGTGAGCTCTTAACACAGGAATCAAGTATTGCAAGCTGATGCCTTTGTTACGCTCTTGACTGCTGGTTTCCTAAGTGTTCTTTAGACATATTAACATCTCCGTACAGGATTTGGTACGTTCAGGGCCCTGTTTTCCATAACGCGCCTTTCTCCAGAACTGAGAGGGTTGCAAACTAATCTGAAATAAGGAGGAGACGAGATTGGATTTATACCCCGCCCTTCACTACCAAGGGAGTCTCAGAGCGGCTTACAAATTCCTTTCCCTTCCCTTCCCCACAACAGACACCCGGTGAGTTAGGTGGGGCTGAGAGAGCTCTCCTGAGAACTGCTCTTGAGAGAACAGCTGTGCCAGAACTATGACTTGCCCAAGGTCATCCGGCAGCTGCGAGTGGAGGAGTGAGGAATCGAACCCGGTTCTCCCAGTTTAGAGTCTGCACACTTAACCACTACACCAGACTGGGTATATTGCACCAAAGGGGAATATTTTTTAGACCCCTGCTGGCCTGTTTGAGTAGGGAGGGTTTTCTGTCACGATCCTTCCTGCCTCCCTTCCTCTCCTCCCTCAGGCACATCTGGGGGTGGGGGGCAGAGACAGGGTTGCCTGGTCCAGATTGGGAAACACCTGGGGATGGTGGGGGTGGAGCCTGAGGAGGGCGGGGCTTGGGGCAGGGGAGGGACCTCAGCCGGGCACAGCACCATCCAGTCCACTTCCCAGAGCAGCCATTTCCTCCAGGGGGACTGTTCTTTGTTGCCTGGAGGTCAGTTGTCCTCCAAGGAGGTCTCCAGCTCCCCCCCTGGAGATTGGCATAGCCCTCGGCAGAGAGAGATCCTGAGGTCCCCCTTCAGCCTCCACCAGTGGGGCCAGGGTTGCGCTGGATTGGCCCTCTGGGGCCCCTCCCCTTCCTCTGGACCAGGAGGATTTTGGGAGCAGCCAGTTTGTCCTGCTTCTGCCAGTGATGTGGGGGGCCAGGGAGGGGGTCTGTGGCTGCTGCATGGGGGTCTCCCCACACCCGGGGGACTTTTCCCACACGCTCGAGCTCCAGTGTGAACCCCTTTGCCAGTGGGCGATTTCAGTCCTTGCGTGCCTTGCCCTGAGCCACGGGCAGCCTGTGCCTTCCACGGAGCCCTCCGCCGGGTGGGGGGAGCCATGGCCACTGGGGTGGGGAGCAGTGTTCCCTCTAAGCTGAGTTGGGGTGAGCCAGCTCATAGTTTTTTAGCCTCCGGCTCACACATGTTTGTCTCCGCTCAGGAAGGAGGGGGCTCCGGAGCAAACTCATTGATGCAGCAGCCCAATCGCTGGCTCACAACTTTCATGCCAGGAGCTCGCAAAGCAGAGTTTTTACTCACGAGACTCCACCGCTTACCCTCACGCCACACAGTGGAGAGGAGGTTTCTGTGCCCTGCTTTTCTCTACCGGAAGGAGTCTTACAATCTCCTTCCTTTTCTCTCCCCACACCAGGCACCTCGTGAGGCAGGTGGGGCTGAGGGAGTTCAGGTTCTGGCCTGAGAAGGGTGGCTGGCCCGCAGTCCCCGGCAGGCTTCATGGGGGGAGGAGGAGGAAGAGCGGGGGACCAAACCCGGCTCTTTGAATGGGAGCCGGCTGCTTTTGACCACTGTAACGCAGCCAATGAGCTCTCCAAGGGCCATCAGAAGCCCCGCTGGGCAAGTGCTCCGCCTGGCCCTCTGCCCTCTTCCCATAAACGCTTGGTGGGCACCAGGAAAGGTGGTGGCAGGCCCCCATGGGCACCGCGTTGGGGGCCCCTTCCTTAACCCTTCGGTAGCTGTTGCCTGCAGCTTTGGACTGGGGGGGGTTGGATTTCAAGCACTGCCTCTTTTTTGTCCAGCCCCCCACCTGATCTTGTAGGCATTGTCTGGAGGGCCAACAACAGGGCAGAGAGGCCGAGGCCTTCCTCTGAGAAGAACAGCTGAAGAGACCTGCTGGGTCAGACCAGGGAGGGTCCATCCAGTCCAGCAGCCTGTCTCACACAGTGGCCAGCCAGTTCCTCTGGAGTGGCCAGCAACAGGGCAGAGAGGCCGAGGCCTTCCCCTGATAAGTATGTCAGAAGAGCCCTGCTGGGCATAGAGGCTGAGGGCCATCGCTTAAAGTTGTCTCCTGGCTCTGGGATTCAGAGGATTAAACGCCTCTGAACATGGAGGTTCCCCTCAGTCACCATGGCTAGTAGCCATTGACAGACTCTTCCTCCATGATGGCCCTTACAGATGACCTCCATAGACACCTGGATCGGGGCAGATCCGTGCTGCTGTTGTTATTAGACCTAAGAACAGTGTTTGATTTGGTTGACTGCCCACCACCTCACTGACTTCGGAGTTCAGGGGACTGTCTTGAAAAAAGTTGCCTCTTTTCTCTGTGGTTGGGACAGAGGGTGGCGCTTGGCAAGAGGGTCTTCCCACAGTACCCACTGGAATGTGGAGTGCCACAGGGGGCGATCCTCTCACCAATGTTATTTAACATCTATATGTGCCCCCTCGCCCAGGTAGTCCGGAGTTATGGGCTGGGTTGCCATCAGTATGCTGATAACGCCTTGCTCTATCTGTTAACGGACAGCCATCCATCCTCTGTCCCTGGAAATCTGGCCGACGCTTTAGACACTGCAGCTGGATGGTTGCGGCAGAGTCATTTGGAGTTAAGCCAGTTGAAGACGGAGGTCCTGTACCGGAAGGGGGCAATGGATGTGGGCACCAGACTTCCCACACTGGAAGGGACACCTCGGGTGCTGGGCCAGACGGTGAGGAATCTGGGAATAACACTGGATGCCCCCCTCTCTCTCTCTGTGGAGGGCCAGGTTGCTACAGGTGCCAGATCTGCATTTCTCCATCATAGGCAGATTAGGTTACTGAAGCCGTATCTCTCCCCCCAAAACTTAGCTACGACGATGACCCACGCAATGGCCAATTTTAGGCTTGATTACTGCATTTCGCTCTATGCAGGCTTACCCTTGAGGCTGCCCCAGAAATTACTACTGGGGCAGAATGCGGCGGCACGCCTGCTGACTGCAATGCCTGCACAGGCTCACATTCAGCACGTGCTCCACCAACTACATTGGTTGCCAGTTGAATACCGGATTCACTTCAAGCTGTTGGTAATGACCTTCAAAGCCTTATATGGCCTAGGACTGACATATCTAAGAGACCGCCTCTTCCCAAGTGTGCCTTGGAGAGTGCTACGTTCTAAATGTCAGCACCTCCTGGTGGTCCCTGGCCCGGGGGATGTCCGTCTTTCCTCGGCCAGGGCCAGGGCTTCCTCTGTCCTGGCCCCAACCTGGTGGAACATGCCCCTGTTGAGACCAGGACCTCCTTCAATTCTGCAGGGCCTGCAAGACGGAGCTCTTCCGCCAGGCCTTTGCCTGAGGCAGCCGGCGCCCACCTGTGGCCCCCCTGAGGTTGCTGTCACCCACCCACTGCTAACTGGCCACTACTTCATCTGCACCAATGGGCCAGAATCTTTTATAGCGAGCTGATCTTTTGCTGTTATTAAATTTTAATTGTATTTATTATAATATAATGTTACCTGCCCTGAGCCCATTTGCGGAATGGATGGGATATCAATGCAAATAATTAATAAAAATCAATCTAATCTCTTTTTAAAGCCCTCTGTGCCTGTGGCCATCACCACATTCTCGGGCAGTGAATCCCCGGGAGCTGTCTCTGCAAAGACCTGACCTCTGTGCCTCTCTTGCGCTGGTGCCCCATGCAGGTTTGGCACTGGCCGTGCAGACCCAGGGTGGTGGGTCATGGTGTTGCCCCCGCCCCCTTTCCTGGAAGTTATCTTCCTTCTGGGACCTGTCTCGAGTCACTGGTGATCCGGGGGTGGGGAGGGGTGTGTGTCAAGGTGCGGCCTCTCTGTGGCCGGAGTGGGGAGGGGCGTCATCCTCCTGCAGGCAGCCTTTCCCGGGGGTGCGAGAGCAGCCTGGCCCCTGGCCTCCCCTTCGCTGCTCAGTTGCTATGAATTGCACAATCCTCAGCTCAGAGCTCTTCTGAGGATAACTCAGGTTCCCTTTCCCCCCCCCCCGCCTTTTTGCAGAGTGGCTGTTTTTTAAAATTTGCATTTAGATCAGAGTAGCTGCAGTCTGGTTATTGAGACGGTAAATCTGAAACATGTTGTCGAAGGCTTTCATGGCCGGAGTTCATTCGTTGCTGTAGATTTTCTGGGTTGCGTGGCCGTGGTCTTGGCATTGCAGGACATGACGTTTCGCCAGTAGCGAAACGTCATGTCCTGCAATGCCAAGACCACGGCCACGCAACCCGGAAAATCTACAGCAACGAATAAATCTGAAATATTTATTTATTCTTCCTCTTGGCGCTTTTGTATCCCAATAAAAGCACATTACCAAAAAGCACCACGAATGCGTGAATCCCTGATGGGGGTGGGGAGTCGGGGCCAAGCATCCATTTACTCCCAGGTAAGCGAGGCTCCTCAAGAGTAGTGTGAACTTCATTCTGAGTCTCAGTGAATTGGGCGCACCCTCCAACCCGAGTGGGCGTCACAAAAGAGCCCCGTTGAAACCGCCGAACAAAAAGTCCCGGCTGGTTTGAGTTCCTGGGCTTTTGGCGAGGCAGACCAGAGCTGAGCAGGGCCCTCTTGGGGTCTGCCTGGCTGAAGCATCCGGCAAGGGCGGTGGGGTGGGGTGGGTGGGTGGGACTCCAGGTGGGAAGCAGCCCTTGCGGAGAAGCCGTCTGGGTCTGGCAGCTCTTTCGGGCACAGCCTCGCCTCGTCTGTAGAAGTGGCTTCACTGAACAGAGGGCTTTATGGGCCGGGTCTTGGGGGGGGCTCACGGTCAAGACAGTCAGGTCCTTACATTTGCAGCTGGGACCCCTTTGGGGAGAAAGGTGGGCCAAAAGGTTTTAAGAAAATATCTCATCTAAAACATTTAGTAGCCACATTTCTTAAGGAGCTCAACGTGGCTTACAGTATAAATGAAATTTGAGCCCGGTGGCACCTTTAAGACCAACAGAGGTTTGTTTAAGGTATGAGCTTTCGTGTCCCTGCACACTTCTTTGGATACTATGAAGTGGAAATTCCCAGTCCATACGTATAGGTAGAGGAGGGTGAGCAGTAAATTAGCATACAGTAATGTAAAGATACTTAACAGAGTTGAGGACAAACCAGGAATAACAAGCTTAGTTGATATGGTTGCCATCTGTATGGGTTTAATTTCGAGGGGAAACAGCAAAGGAAATCAATGTGTCAGAATTGGAGATGGATGAGCAGATACATCCTTAATTGTGGGATGCTGAGAGTAATTAACTGAGACCATGCCATTACGCTCCGTCTGTCTCTTCTCAAGCAAGGAGGCGACTTTACAGCCTCTTCTTCTTTGAAGTGGGGCGACTGGCTGTGTAGAGTTATCTCCCCTGTCCCTGGACCAGAGAAAAGAAATACAGTCCCATCTACCGTTCTAGATTACATTACATTATATTTTACTATTCACTATGTTACATTATCATCCACTATTCTAACCTATTATTCCAAATAAATAAAATGGAAGAGGGATGGGTGATCTGGAGGATTGGTGAGAACACAGATGTAAGGGCTGAATGAGGTTAGCATATGTACTGAGATAAGAAACCAATATCCCTGTTAAGTCCTGGGGATTCCATTGTTCTGAGTGTTGTAATAACTTGCAACTCAGCATTTTCCCTTTCCAGTCTATTCCTGAAGTTCCTTTGCAATAAAACAGCTATTTTGAGGTCTCCCGTTGAATGCCCTGGAAGGCTGAAGTGTTCTCCTACAAGTATAAGCTTTCCTGTGCAAGCACACTTTGTCAGACAATTAAATGAAATCTCAAGCCCCACTTACAGGGAAAAGAGGCTGGGGGGGGCAGGCATTAGGGAGGGCCAGTCACAGCCAAGATGCATCAGTAGGGCTGAAGTTGGATCTGGTGGCTGGTAAGATCCATGGATGGCAGCAAATTAGCCACTCAGACCAGCAGGGCTACCCCCACCCATCCTCCTACAAGTTTCTCAGTCTCTTGATTCCTGCTGCCAGATTTGTGCCCATTTATCCTATTCCTTTGGCGTTGGGTTTGCCCTGTGTAGAGAACCGAAGGGCACTGCTGGCATTTAGTGGCACATACAATGTTAGAACGGAAGGTGAGCAAGGGAGCGCGCCGGAGACGGTGCATTGGCGCTCTTAGCCATTCCCCTACCTTGAACACCCGAGGCAAGGCCCGCCCTCGGCACCCGTGGACGCGGCAGTCGTCTCCCTTTCGGAGGGAACCAGCTAGGACTTGGGACCGACAGAAGCCCATTTTGTGCTTCGGAGCAAGAGTCCGGTGCTGCGCGCCTGCAACCAGCGCCCTCCCTGCCACTGGAGGAGCAGCACAGCCCAGGGCCGGAGAGCAAAGCGGGGGGACGGGCGTGCCGGACCGGCAGGCATCTCGCTGCGCCTGTGCTGGCCGGCCTTGCTGCCGAGAGGCTGGCGAGTAACACCTGGGGGGCACTTTGGCTGGGGAGGCCAAGGCCCGGGGCCCCCAAGGTGAGCGCCCAGCAGCCACGTGGCCCTATTTCCCTGCAAGCCACCGGGCGGGGAGGTCTGGGTCTTGTTCGACGAAAGAACCCAGCACCTGGTTGCCTCCCTGGGACTATCCCGCCCGCAGGGGCCAGCGACGGCTTCCTCCTGCCGCTCACAGCCTCCCGACAGACAGGCCGCCTCCCGAGGAGGTACTCTGCCCGCGACGCGCGTGGGGGTTTCGCCGTGGCCAGCCACGGAGGGCGCAGCCAGATCTGAGCCCAGGATCTCCCGGGCGGGAGCACGCTCGCCAGAGTCAAAGGTCCCTGGGCAGACCGGCAGCCGTGGAGGCAGCTCGCCCCCCCAGCCCCCGCCCTGCGTCTCCCGGGCGAGGGAGCCCCCGTGGGAAGCCGCCGGGGGGGGGGGAGGGAGGGAGGGAGGGGGGCCCCCTGCTTCTGCTGCATTCTCTTGCCCCCGAGAAGAGGGAGAGGCACGGGCTGGAGGGGCGAGGTCTGGGTCTGGGATCGCCTCTGCCCATCGTCTCCGGATGCGAAGCTTTGCTCGCTCGCATGGCCCCGTGGAGCCCTGACCGCCGGCGCGGTCCCCGGTTGGTGCGCAGCGGGGCTCTTTGCGCGCAGCGGAGCTGGCCACCGGAGGGCGGCCTGGCCGAGGTCTTCGCGCAATCGGCTTCTGCCGGGGGAGGCGAGCGAGCCAGCGAGCGGGCGGGCCGGGGGTTCCATGTCGCGCGGCGGCCAGAGGAGGGCTCTGCTCCCCCACGAATCCCGCTCCGCGGCCAGGGACTGGCGGAGGCCTCAGACCAGCGCCGCCTCCCCACAGAGGCCCCGAAGAAGAGGAGGAGGCGCCGCCTGCTCCCGGGGCCCCTGCGGCCTCTCTGCTCCCTTTGCGAGGGACAACCCCCCCCCCCAAGTAATAGCAGGCGGGGCAGGAAGGGCAGGGCAGGGCAGGAGGCCTGGGAGAAGTGGGGCCTGTCCTCTGGTCTGCCGCTGGCTGGGGCAGCAGGGCTTGGAGGAGGAGGAGGAGGAGGAAGAGGAGGAGGAGGGGGCGTTCCAAGTCAGCAGCTGGCCCCGGTTGTGGCTCCCTGCCAAGACTCGCAGGAGAGGCGGGCTGGGCTTAGCCAAGAAGTCGCTGCTCTTGCAGTGTTGCCATCTCTGGGCGGGGAATTCCTGGGGATTCGGGAGGGTGTGGAGCCTGGGTAGGGTGAGGCTGGCACCCTTGGCTGGGTGGCAAGCCCGAGCAGGATTTCCAGGGGGAGGCCAGGAAAGGCCACCGCGGTGGGGGTTGGGGGGTGGGATGGAGGCTTCCTGGGAAGGTCCTCAGCCTCCCTCGGAGGCCCGGAGCGAGCCCTGCCGAGGCCGTGGGCCTTGGAGCCCACCAGCAGCAAGGGCACCAGCGGGCGGCACCTGCTCCTCCTCCACCACCACGGCCAGAGTCCCTGCCTGTGGGTGTCCAGCCCTGCTTCACTTTGCTCGTTTTTGGTTGCCATAATTATTGGGGGAGGGAATTCCTGCAGGTAGGGGTTGGAGCGAATGAGTGAGAGAATGGGACCTTTGCTTCTAGGAGACATGACTTTCGTCACAAGTCGTACCTCCTTTCCCAGGGTCAGGTGTCCTTGAGAGCTTCTCTGTACCAGCTTGAGCTGCAGATAACCAAGACATATTTTTTTTACTTGGTTGGAATGGCAACGCGAGGCGTGGATGTGAATGTGATGTATGCCTGGAGGGAAAGGAAAGGGGGCTTCTATTCGAATTACCTATATTAAGCTTGTACCCGCCAAAAATCTTCAGTTCTGACACAGTGACAGTTTCTAACACAGTGACACCTAGACTTCTCAGGCCCCTTGCCTCTTCCTCTTCTCTGGGGCAAGAAATGCCCAGTGACAGGACATCTCAATAAACTTGTCACTGCTAAGAGAGAGTTGTTGAGTGTGACTGGACTGGGGGTCTGACGGTGTGGGGGGGGTTTCATCGCTGGCTGGCGTCTGAGGGGCCTTCTCCGCTGGGCTTGCTCTTCTGTCACCACTGCTCCGCAGGAACTGCTAGCCGCCACCCCCTCCTTCCGGCCACTGCTGGGGAATGTTTGGCCGGGGTCTGAAGAGAAGCCCTCTGGCCTCCCGGACTCAGCCGCAGCGTCAGGAGTGCCCCGTCTGGCCGGGGCCGTTTGGCTTCTTTCAGAGTGACCAGCTCTGGGGTGGGAAATCCCTGGAGCTTTGGGGGTGGGGAAGGTGGGGTTTGTGGAGGGGAAGGAGCTCAACTGGGTATGAGGCCATAGAGCCCCCCCCAGGAGCCATTTTCTCCAGAGGAACTGATCCCTGGAGAACATCTGTCATTCTTAGAGATCTCCAGGCCCCACAGGGAGGTTGTAGCAACCCGAGCTGCAGTGTTAGAGGAGTCAAGTAACAAATATATACACTGCAAAAACCTTTTTTATAACTTAATGTGTTCTATTTATAACTAACATCTTATAAAGGGCATTGTGTGCTATTATAACATCCTAAAACATGTATATATTATTCATTACGTGCAATAAACAATAACAATCAGTTCATTCAGTATAATGACTACCAGTCAATTTACATCATTAGTTTCAAAGTCAAACCCCAACGGGAGTTTCCAGAATTATACGCCCACTTCGCCTTGCTTGAAGTCTTCCAAAGGGGGAAAACTTTCTTGTATAGTTACATTGATGTTTGTTGCTGGTCCTACAAAAGGCAGACTAAGCAGCTGAAGTTCATAGACGGAGCGCTTCTGTCTTTCTTAAGGCTGCAGGAGTGCTCCGTCTATGAACTTCAGCTGCTTAGTGTATATATTTGTTACTTTACCCACAGGGAGGTTGGCAACCCTAGCTTCTTGGCTCTGTGGGAAGCACCCCAACCGTCCTTCCGTGGCAGGTGGGCGCAGGGTCGAGCCTTTCTTGCTCAGCACGGGAACCTCCTTGCCGGAGGGCAGGCCCTCTGAGCACCCCCTGGTGCCTCCCAGCCCGGTGCCCTTTCTGCCCCACGTCCTCCGGGCGTCTCCTGGGGCGCCATCTGGGCCAGTCGGGCAGAGGAGCAGAAGGCCGTGGGGGGGCCCCCATCTGTCCGGCCGGCGGTGTCATTGCCAAGCGCAGAGCGGAGCCGCCAGCGGAATCGAGAGCGGGGGATTTCCACCTTTGTTTGTCAACAGGAGCCCCCTCCCCTTCGCAGCCCCTTTAAGCTTTGCTACAATTGCCGTTTGCTGTGCAAACAGATTTCGGGGCCGTGCTGTGGCGCCTGCATCCGACAGAGGTCATGGAGAGCCGCCCGGTGGAATGCTGGGTAATCTGGCGAGTGAATCCTCGCATCACTAACGCCGGATGGAGGCGATTTGCAGAGGAATTGCCCTGCCATGTCCCTAATCCTGGGCACCAAATGGGCTTCCGAACTCTCTCTATTATTCCAGCATTATTATCTATTGATTGACTTTTAGAAAGGGTAATAATGTAAACAGAATTATGCCGGGGTGGATTGCCTGGCTGAGCGCCGTGCTCCAAAGGGCCGCATCCCTTGTGAGCGTCCACTGAGACAACTGCTGGGAAGCAGGCAAGGGGGCAGAGCTCTGGTTCCCAGTGAGAGAGGGGGTTGGCGGCAGCAACATGGAGGTTTGTGCGTGGGGGTGGTGTGTGTTTCAGATGCTTCAATGCACCTGTGCCTCCCCCGCCCTCAATCCCCCACGCTCTGTGCCTCCTCGGAGACCAACTGTGGTAGCCCTTTTCAGACACAGCCCTTCGGCTTGGAGGCTGATCCGTGTGCTCATGCCGATGACATTTCTGGCCCTTAAATACGGTGTGTCGGCCCTTTCAGAGGCTGAACGTGCTTTTGTGGGGGAGGAAGGCATGGCTGTGCCCATTCCCTTGCCTCTCGCCCTGCATATGTTCAGGAGGAAGAAGAGAAGAAGAAGAAGAAGAAGAGACTGGATTTATACCCTGTCCTTCACTACCAAAGGGAATCTCAGAGAGGCTTACAAACTCCTTTCCCTTCCCACAACAGACACCCTGTGAGGTAGAAGAAGAAGAAGAGATTGGATATATACCCCGCCCTTCACTACCCAAAGGAGTCTCAGAGCGGCTCACAATCTCCTTTCCCTTCCCCTTCCCACAACAGACACCCTGTGAGGTAGGTGGGGCTGAGTGAGCTCTGATAGAAACTGTGTTTTTTCAAGGGCAGCTCTGACAGGACTATGGCTTGCCCAAGGTCATCCAGCAGCTGCAAGTGGAAGAGTGATGAATCAAACTCGGTTCGCTCAGATAAGAGTCTGCGAACTTCACCACTACACCAAACTGGCTCCCGCAGTGTCAGAGTGAGCAACTCAGCATGCCTGGATACGGTGGGGAGGGTGCTACATCACTCTAAAGGTGTATAGGCGTTATCTCCTTGAATGGGGTGCCTCCCTTTGTCTCCACCGGGGAGCTGCCCTCTGACCCTCTCCTCTCCCTCTGTCCCCTCCCTCTCAGCACATGGCCTTCCATGGAGACACGCATCCTTTGCAGGTCTCTCCTGTAGAGACAAGGCCCCCATCCTCCCACACACGTGATGCTGGGCAAGCGGGCCAGTTGTGATCGGGAAAGTCCTCTTTAGAAGAAGGAGGAGAAGAGTTTGGATTTATACCCTGCCCTTCACTGCCCAAAGGCATCTCAGAGCGGCTTGCAAACTCCTTTCCCTTCCCCTCCCCACAACAGACATCCTGTGAGGTAGGTGGGGCTGAGAGAGCTCTGACAGAAACTGTCCTTGAGAGAACAGCTGTGCCAGAGCTTGTGACTGACCCAAGGTGACATCAGCAGGTGCAAGTGGAGGAGTGGGGAATCAAACCCGGTTCTCCCAGATTAGAGTCCGCACACTTAACCACTGCACCCAACTGGCTCTTTAGATTTGGCTTCTCTCTCTTCTTGCCACTGCAGCCTGAATGTGACACCCTCCCTATGAAGAAAGGTTAAAATGCTTGGGGCTCTTTAGCTTGGAGAAACGACGGCTGAGGGGTGACATGGTCGAGGTTTATAAGATTATGAATGGGATAGAGCAGGTTGAGAAAGAAGTACTTTTCTCCCTTTCTCATCATGCAAGAATTCCTCGTGGGCACTCTATGAAATTGCTGAGCAGTCGGGTTAGAACAAATAAAAGGAAATACTTCTTCACTCAAAGAGTGATTAACATATGGAATTCACTGCCACAGGAGGTCGTGGCAGCTGCAAGCATGGACAGTTTCAAGAGGAAATTAGATAAACATATGGAGCAGAAGTCCACCAGTGGCTATTAGCCCCAGGGTATAGATGGGAACTCTCAGTCTGGGGCAGGTGATGCACTCTGTTCTTGGTGCTGGAGGGGGCAGCAGTGGGAGGGCTTCTGGTGTCCTGGCCCCACTGCTGGACCTCCTGATGACACCTGGTATATTTTGGCCGCCGTGTGACAGAGTGTTGGACTAGATGGGCCATTGTAGGGTTGCCAGCCTCCAGGTAGTGCCTGGAGATTTCCCGGTATTAACAACTGGCCCCCGGGTTACAGGGATCAGCTCCCCTGGAGAAAATGGCTGCTTTGGAGGGTGGCCTCTACGGCACTGGGCCCCACTGAGGTCCCCGCCCCCCAAGCCCCACTGTCTCCAGCCTCCAGCCCCCAAATCCCCAGGAATCCCCCAGCTCAGAGCTGGCAACCATAGGGAAAGAGGTGCTTCAGAGTCACACAAGCCACGGGCTCTGGACTGTGGCACGGAGGCACGCTGGATTGGGCCCCATCCCTGCCTCAGCCCACAGGGCTCCTTGCCATGCCCCCCGGATGCCAGTGCTGCCAAACCCTCCACCCTCAAACAGGGCAGGGGGCATTGGATACAGCTGGCTCCCTCAGGCCATGATCCCCACACCTGCCCCGGCCCTCCCACGCAGCCTCCCCCAGAGGAGCCCGCTGGGATTTGGCCGGCCGGCCAACCATGGTGGCTGCGTTGATGATCTCTCCATGAGCCACAGCAGGAGGGCTTGTGGGGGACTGATCAGCGACTGGGAAGGAAAGGAGCCGCCGTCTCTCTCCGGAGGTCAGAAGCCGGGCTCCTCGGGAGGAGAGGCGGAGCAGGAACACTTCCCCTGCTGACATAAAGATAATAAAAATATTTCCCCCATTTCCTTTTTGCCAGATTAATGATAAACTCTCCATCCCCTAAAAGAAGCTGATAAGGCTTCTAATTTTACTTCAAGGCTGGGAAATGCCATTTCTACGCAAAGCAGGGGCACCGAGCCACCGTCTCCCGTGCGGAGCAGGGCGCATTTTCCCAGGCAAGACTTTGATAGAATTTTTTTTGTATTATTATTATTTTGTTTTAGACTGGAAATGCCCCTGGAGCGACCGGCGACACGCAAAGCAGCACAATCATCTATTAGTCAAACGAGGCAGGTTGGCGCTTGCAGCCAACTTCCAAATTAGCATTTTGAGGGCAAATATTGCAGCCAATTTGAGATAATGAGGCCTGATTATTCAATCCAATGAATGTTAAATAGGGAAGGAGGGCCCGGCCGCCTTATCTGGCCTGCCTTCGATTGAGTTGCTTTTATTTTTAATCGGTTCACATTTGAACCCGCTGTTTGTTCCTGACGCCCCCCCTTGCCCCCGCCCTGTCCCTTTGTCAGCGGGAGGAGAGGCAGCGGCCGGGCGCTTGGGCACCACCGGGCGGGTGTTTTGCATGGGGAAATTACTGCCAAAGATTATGGGCCCCCAGGACTCCCTGGCAGCCCAATCACGGCTCATTTGGAGATAACTTACCCCCCCCCGATAGTGTCTCCACGCAACCGGACAGCGTGGGCGGAATGGTGGGCTCCACTGCAACATTTGCTTCCCCTGTTCTATGGGCCCGCCTGCTCCCCGACTTCTGCATTTGGAAGGGAAACACAAGACCAGGCGTGCCGGTGCGCACCCATGCACCCTGCCCTGGAAGGTGAGCAGTCCCTCAGTGTGGCTGCAGCATCCAGAGTCTTCAGAGTGGCCCCCACTCAACCTGGGGAGGAGAGCCCTGGCTGTGGCGGACCTCTGCCCACAACGGAACAAGTGGCTACTGCAGCATGAGGAACTGGGCAAACTAACAGCCGGCTCTCGCCCAAAGGCAAACTGTCAGCCATGGCTTGGACAGAGAGGGGGCCGTGGGCCAAAGGCAACGGACTCCTGAGATCAGTTTGGTGTAGGGGTTAAGTGTGTGGACTCTGATCTGGGAGAACCGGGTTTGATTCCCCACTCCTCCCCTTGCACCTGGCCAGGCGAGCCATAGTTCTGTCAGAGCTGTTAGGAAGGGTGTTGACCAGCTCGAGCGTGTCCAGAAGAGGGCAGCCAGGATGGTGAGAGGGCTGGAATCCAAGTCTTACGAGGAAAGGCTGAGAGAGTTGGGTCTGTTTAGCCTGGGAAATAGAAGACTTATTTTGGCCGCTGTGTGACAGAGTGTTGGACTAGATGGGCCATTGGCCTGATTCAACATTGGCTTCTCTTATGTTCTTATGTAGGGGACATGATTGCACTCTTCAAATATCTGAAGGGCTGTCATGTAGAAGATGGAGCAGATCTATTCTCTCTTGCTCCAGATTGCAAGACTAGATCTATTGGGTGGAAATTACAAGGGAGTCGTTACTGGCTAGATATCAGGAGAAACTTCCTCACTGTCAGAGTGTTTGTGCCGTGGAACAGACTGCCTCGGGAGGTGGTGGGTGCTCCTTTGCTGGATGTTTTCAAGCGGAGGCTGGACAACCATCTTTTGGGTATGTTGTAGGTATGTAGGGCTATCCTTTGGCTACGCTCCTGCAGAGTGCAGGGGGTTGGATTAGATGACCTGCAAGGTCCCTTCCAACTCTATGATTCCATGATTCTATGATTCAAGGGCAGTTCTCAAGAGAGCTCTCTCAGCCCCACTTCCCTCACAGGGTGTCTGTTGTGGGGAGGGGAAGGGAAAGAAGTTTGTCAGCCACTCTGAGACTCCTTTGGGTAGTGAAGGATGGGGTATAAATCCAATCTCTTCTCTTCTCTTCTCTTCTCTTCTCTTCTCTTCTCTTCTCTTCTCTTCTCTTCTCTTCTCTTCTCTTCTCTTCTCTTCTCTTCTCTTCTTCTTCTTCTTCTCTTCTCTTCTCTTCTCTTCTCTTCTCTTCTCTTGCATCCCAGTGAGGACAACTTCTGGCCCCTGGTCGGGCACCTTCAGCATCTCCTCAGCATTCGGCTGACTTTGCAGCGGTCCAGAGGGCCTCCCCAGGCAGAAAGGGGCACTCTGTCATTTCTGGCAAGCAGGCCACACATCCAGGCCAGCCAAGCGGAGGAGTGGGGTGCAGGGGGTAGTGGGGCTGGCCGGCCCTCTTGCTCCCAGCTACGCCAGCCACCCAACTGTACCCCGTCTGCCTGGGCCTCCTGATAAAAAGTGGGAGGAAGAGGAGGATTTCTGGTCCCCCGGAGAGGAGGGCACACTGTGACACTGGGAGGGAGTGTCAGGCGGTTTTTATTCCAAGCAGTTGCTGTCAGAGCTCTCTCAGCCCCGCCTACCTCACAGGGTGCCTGTTGTGGGGAGGGGAAAGGAAAGCAGTTTGTAAGCCGCTCTGAGACTCCTTTGGGTAGTGAAGGGCGGGATATAAATCCAATCTCTTCCTCTTCTCTTCTTCTAATGCCAGCAGCTCAGAAAGTAGGTTTTTGGCTCACAGGACTCCACGGCTTCGCGGGAGCATTGTTCAGGACCCCCACGGGGTTGCTGGCCCTGTGCTGACCCAGACCCTGAGCCGGTGGCCCAGGGGGCATGGAGAGTGACCACATCACCAGGGAGACAGCCGGCCGCTTGCCCTCCCTCCCTCTCTCTCCCTCTCCCGCTGGCGGCTGCTGCCCTTCTGCAAACAAGAGGGGATCAACCGGGCAGCCTCAGAAGTGACCCTGAATCACGAGGAGAAAAGGGCCGGAGGGGGGGACAGGGAGGGGCTGTGGCTGAGCCCTCCTCCCAGCCCTCCTGGGTCATTTGGTCACAACACGATGAGCTGCAGATTGCAGGGGGCGGGGGGGCAAGGAGATTTCAGGGAGGGAGGGAGGGCAACGCCCTGTTGCTCCGAAGGGCCCCTATCACAGGGCGTTGAGGAGATTCGAAGGGAACACGACCCAAAGAAATCAGTAGCAGAGCCGTGGGGGCAGGCAGGGACCCTCTACTGCTCAGGAGGCTTCCGGAGGCGGGCTACAATATTGGAATAGCCCAGGAGGACCAAGCTGAGTCCTGTGCAGCTGGCGGAACTGCAGGGCTCAGGCCAAAGAAGAAGAAGAGGCGGAGGAGGAGATTGGATTTATACTCCGCCCTTCACTACCCCAAGGAGTCTCAGAGCAGCTTACAAACTCCTTTCCCTTCCCCTCCCCACAACAGACACCCTGGGAGGTAGGCGGGGCTGAGAGGGCTCTGACAGAAACTGCCCTGTGAGAGAACAGCTCTGAAAGAACTTGTGACTGACCCAAGGTCACACCAGCAGCTGCATGTGGAGGAATGCGGAATCAAACCTGGTTCTCCCAGATTAGAGTCCGCGCACTTAACCGCTACACCAAACATCGAAGGCTACAGACAACGCCCGTAGCAGTCACCTCTGTGACCCGGATCAGGGAAGTGCAGCAGGCGCAGCTTCTCCTTTTCCTCCATCTTCAAGCGGCACTTTCCAAAAGACAAGCAGGGGAGGTAGGGGAGGCAGGGGAGGAGCCCAGAGTCCTCCCCCTCCCCTGGAAGCACCCGCGGCTGTTCCAAAGGAGCCCAGTCTGAGCCTTCTGAGTCCTGCCGGGGCACTCCCTGTATAAAGGGCCCGCTGCCCGTCGCCTGCTGGGCCGTTGTCTTCAGGGGCTTCCCTGCAGCAGTTCAGGCTCCCAGGTCCCCCTTGGCCACAGGCAGGGGACAGGGAGAGTAGGGTTGCCAGATCCAGGTGGGGAAACGCCTGGGGATTTGGGGAATGGAGGCTGGGGAGGAGAGGGGCCTCCGTGGGGTTCAGTGCTGCAGAGTCCGCCCTCCAACACACCCATCTTCTCCAGGGGAACTGACCTCTGTCGTCTGGAGATGAGCTGTAATTCTGGGGGATGCCCAGGTCCCACCTAGAGGTGGGCATCCCTACCTGCAGTCAGAGAAGAAAAGCCACTCGTGGCCACTCATGACCTTGTGACGGCAAACCTTGGCAGCATAATAAAAAGTAGAGACGTCACCCTGCTGACATAAGTCCGCATGGTCAAAGCAATGGTATTCCCAGTAGCAATGCATGGCTGTGAGAGCTGGACCACAAGGAAGGCCCAGTGGTGAAGAACAGATGTGTTGTCGAAGGCTTTCACGGCTGGAGTTCATGAGTTGCTGTAGATTTCCCGGGTTGTGTGGCCGTGGTCTTGGCACTGCAGGACCTGACGTTTCGCCAGCAGCTGTGACTGGCATCCTCAGAAGTATAAGATGGAGTACTCTCTGTGTCAAGGTGAGCAGAAAATTTATTTATTTGCAGGTGAGCAGGTAATTTATTTCTACCCTGGAAGGTGGGGTGGAGCTGAGTCATTATCTTGTAGGAGTTCTCCAAGCTATGAACCTGCTAATGGAGGAGCTTTCCTGAGGAGGTTCTTTTGTCTGTGGACTGTTTCCTGGGGAGGTTTGAGGAGGTTCTTTTGTGTGTGGAATGGCTGTTGAAACTCTGATCTTATCTGTAGTGCTATTGGCAGCTGTAGAGCATTTTGTGTTTTTCAGGACAGGAAACCATGCCCTATTTATTTGTTGTGGACAAGTTTACATTGGGACCACACAGCGCAGCATTCAGACAAGAATAAAAGAACATGAAAGACACTGCAGACTTGGCCAGCCTGAAAAATCAGCAGTGCACACAGCCCAGTGGCTCTGCATGGTGACCCTGAGTCCTCCTGGGGAGCCAGTTCAGAACCTGGGCCATGGTGGCCTAGTTCCAAGGCCCCACTGCAGAACATTTCACAGGAGCATAAGAGGAGAAGAAGAGCCACGCTGGCTCAGACCAGAGGCCCATCGAGGCCAGCGCTCTGTTCCAAGACTGCCTGGCCAGGCAGGATGACTGGACCGCAGCAGCATCCTCCCTCCCTCCCACCTGTGCTCCCGGCAAGTGATGCAGAGCGGAGGCCTCGGCGGCCTCTGGTGGCACTCGAGAGAGAAGACGCCCTAGTGGTAGCCATTGTGACTAACAGCTCTCTCCTGTGCAGCCGTCCTCTTTGCTGTGAGGCGAGCAGAGAAGAAGAAGAGATTGGATTTATACCCCACCCTTCACTACCCAAAAGTGTCTCAGAGCAGCTCACAAACTCCTTCCCCTTCCCCTCTGCACAACAGACACCCTGTGAGGCAGGTGGGGCTGAGAGAGCTCTTTCAAGAACTGCCCTTGAGGGAACAGCTCTGAGAGAACTTGTGACTGACCCAAGGTCACACCAGCAGCTGCATGTGGAGCAGCAGGGAATCAAACCTGGTTCTCCCAGATAAGGTCCGTGCACTTAACACCCTACACCAAACTGGGTGAAAAGCATTGGGGTGCCACTCCAGCTCCAGCTTGGGATTCGTGGGGGGGGAGCGCCTGGGAGTGCAGGGGCTGGGGAGGGTATAACATGATAGCGCCCCCCCTCCAGAGCCACTGTTTCCTCCAGGAGAACTGATCCCTTTCATCTGGAAACCAGCAGCAATTCTGGCTGGGAGATCTCCTGGCCCCGCCTGCAGGTTGATAAGCCTAGCAAAGGTACCCAATGGAAGGGGGTCAAGGAGGGTCCCCAGAGCAGGCCTGGGTGGGAGCCACCTGAGCCCTATGCCCCCTCTTGCAAATGCAGCCATGCTTGGTGGGAGAGGCCTTCCTTCCTTCCTCTCTCTCCCTCTCTCCCTCCCTCCCTCCCTCCTTCCTTCCTCCCTCCTTCCTTCCCCCTTCCTTCCTCCATCATTCCTCCTTCCCTCCTTTCTCCTTCCCTCCTTCCTGCTTCCTTCCTTCCTCCTCCTTCCTCCTTCCTCCCTCTTTCCTTCCTCCTTCCTTCCTCCCTCCTTCCTGCTTCCTTCCTCCCTCCTCTCTTCCTCCTTCCTTCCTCCCTTCCTCCATCCCTTCCTCCTTCCTTCCTTCCTTCCTCCCTCCTTCCTGCCTCCTTTCGCCCTCCCTTCCTCCTTCCTTCCTCCTTCCTCCTCTCTCTCTCCTTCCTTCCTGCTTCCTTCCTTCCTCCCTCCTCCTTTCGCCCTCCTTCCTCCTCCTCCTTCCTTTCTTCCTCCCTTCCTTCCTTCCAGGGGTTAAAGTGAAGAAGAAGGCTTCTTCCAGGGAGAATGTAAGAAGACAATGAAGGCTGAGGGAGGGAGCCAGACAGACAACTCCAACTCCGCCTGCTGCCAGATGGTGTAAACAAGGCGAAGGAGAGGAAATGATCCAATTAGCACCACTGCAGCTAAGTCGAGCAAGTGCCTGGGGGAAGAACCTCTCACCACCGCAAGAGGAAGTCACAGGATCTCAGGAGCGTGGCACCATCCGCACATACTCCCGTGCAGGGCTGGAGGTGAGTGTGCAACTGCCAATGCGCCCCGGGCCTCTCTCCCTGACATACACTGGCCCCGATCCAGCTGAGTCCCATGGGCGGTCCTCCTGACTCCTGCTAGGCGGCCCGGGGTCCGGTCCAGGGGCTCCCCTGAGACGTCATCCAGGGCCCCCAAAGCAGCCGTCCAGCCAGGCCTTTCTGGGCAAGTGGGTGGCGGGCAGCCAGTGCCTCCAGGGGAAGGGGCTGCACCTTCATGTATTTCTTTGAAATGTTTCTCCTAAAACTCAAGGTGGCTCAAACAGGCAACCACGGGGTGCAAGAACTGCTTAAGAGAAAAGAGGCCCACAGACAGCATCACAGCCCAACTCTTCTCAGCAGCGACGGCACTCTCCACAAAAAAGCCCCCCCACACAAAATGCTCTTGCATGCCTTCCAGAAATCAAGGAATGGAGGTGCCTCCCCTCCTCCTCCTCCTCCTCCTCCTCCTCCTCCTCCTCCTCCTCCTCGTGCAGCCCGGCCCACTATGCAAACACGTAACAGAAGCAGGAACACACCGTCTGATACTGGAAACCTGCTGGCCACCATCACCACGCAGATCTACATGCCTCCAGCCACCATCCTAAGCGCACCAAACAGCCCGGGGTCTACTACCGCCAAGCTCTGGTCTGCAGCCGCATCTGTTCCGATCCCTCAGACGGAGGGATCCCTCAGACCAAACAACACCAGCCGTACCGTCTCAGGTTCATTCTTCCAGCGTTACATATGCCACCAAATGTCAGCAACGCCCTTCCACTCCCAGACGAGCAGGAGGCCGGTCCCCACACAAAAGAATAAACGGACATAAATCTGACATTAAAAACCGCAACACTAAAAAACCGGGGGGGGGGGACTTCTGAATTTTTCAAGTCAATCCATTGCCAGCCCGAGAGTGGGAGTCCTCGAATGGAGGAACTTCAGGGGGAAATCACAAGGCGAGACTGCTGAACCTGAGTTCATTCACAAGCCCAGAACAATGGACCTCCCAGGGCCAAATAGGGACGGAGGCTTCTTATCTCACTGCAGATGCTAATTCTCTGCCCCCAGGCATTTCTCCTCTGCTCCAATTCTCTTCACTAGTCAAGCCAATCACCCCTGCATCCTTTAGAAGCCTTCTTTACAGTGCCCCTCCCTCCTTCTGACAGGGATCAAAGACTCAAGGATGTCTTTGACAAACTGTATACAAACTGAAGCTGTATGCAAACTGAAGAATGCGGGGCATCTGAAGGAAGGGGGAACTGCCGGTCCAGAGTAAGTAAGGAAATGGTTAGAGAGCATCTAGCCACCTTAAATATTTTCAAATCTCCAGGGTCAGATGGCTTGCATCCCAGGGTGCCAAAAGAAATTGCAGATGTTATTTCAGAGCCTCTGACTCTAATCTTTGAGAGGTCCTGGAGTACTGGTGTTGTGCCGGAAGACTGGAGAAGAGTGAATGTTGTTCCAATCTTCAAGAAAGGAAAAAAGACGGAGCTGGGAAATTACAGGCCTGTCAGCTTGACATCAATACCTGGGAAAATCCTGGAGCAGATTATCAAACGCTCTGTCTGTGAGCACCTTGAACGGAATGAGTTAACTGGTAGTAGCCAGCATGGGTTTATCAAGAATAAGTCATGCCAGACCAACTTTATCTCCTTTTTTGACAGAGTTACTAAAATGGTTGACTCTGGCAATGCCCTGGATATCGTGTATCTAGATTTCAGTAAAGTATTTGACAAAGTTTCTCATGATATCCTTGAGGATAAGCTGGTTAAGTGTGGGCTGGATGGAGCAACCGCTGGATGGATCCATGGCTGGTTGGTCCGTTCCCCCTTGTTTTGACACAGGGCGCCCAGAACTCCTGTTGGGCTGTAAGGTGCCATGTGGGGCTCAGATCGAATGACTCACTTCTCATTTGTTTGCTTCTTAAAATACAAGCCCCTTATCCTGCCTCGTGGCTCAAGGGGGCTTGCAAATTCAAACTGCCACGAAAAGGCCTGCGGCCGGCACCCCACGCAGAGCTCGGGGAAACATTTGTGATGAAAGGAAGGGGGAAGACGTCTTTCCCTGCTGGGAAACTCCCTCAAACCAGGGTTTCCCTGGAAGATGCCTTGGTAACCAGTGGCCACCACTCAGGGGCCTCCTGAGAACATCTAGACCGACCCGCTGAGAAGGTACCCTTCTAGGGCAATTCTAGGGCAGTGATGAAGTGACAGGATAAAAACCTTGGAAGATACCTCATAATCAGCTCTGCAGCACCGGTGCCGCCTTGCCCGTGGGGGAGAGAGGAAGAGACAGATCCCCGAGCACCCGGCTTTCACTCACCAAAGCCCAGAACTGCCTGCTCCGAGGCCGTCTCCTCAGGCAGCCCATCAAATTGGCGGGGGGAGCTGTGAGGGCCGACGGGTGGGCTCCGGCGGACGCCAGGTGGGCTACCCGAAGCGTGAGAGACGTGAGCAGGGGTCATCCTTCCTGAGGCCTGCCGCTGGCGAATGGGGACAGAGCCCATGCCAAGCGTTGCTCCCGTCTTGTGCCTGGAGCCCTCCCTGCCCGCCTGCCCCTTCCTCAAAAAGTGCCACGTGGGTGCCTCGCCCTGAGCTTCCGGCTGGGTTGGTGGCCGCTGTGCTGGGCTCTTGCTGCAGCAGTTTCTGTGGTGGTTGGCCTTGGGCTGCATCTCAGGGCTGCTGCTTTGTCACAATATCTTCCTTGATCCAGGAAGCAGCTTTGAGTCTGGGGGGAGGTAGGCCGAAGGGTCGGGTGGATTCTGCTTCCTGCCATTCAGGAAGAGACCTGCAGCAGCTGCTGTCTTCTGAGCCAGGCCCTCAAGACCTAACCCTAGCTCTAACCCTGGGAGGTAGGTGGGGCTGAGAGAGCTCTTTCGAGGACTGCCCTTGAGAGAACAGCTCTGACAGAACTTGTGCCTGGCCCAAGGTCACACCAGCAGCTGCATGTGGCGGGAATCAAACCCATGCTCCTAACCACTACACCAAACTGGACAATGGAATAGGAGAGATACGGAAACCAATGTTGAATGAAACCACAGGTCATTCCCTCGGGAGTCTTTAAGGGTGGTTTTTACACTGTTTCATTCAACACTGATTCATTCCCACTGTAATAGCGACTGAAGAAGAATTCTTGTGCAAACAAGGAAACTATACCGGGACCTTCCTTGTATCGCTGTTATTCGCTGCTATCCTGTACACAACGTTTTGCAATCTCCGAATGTTCTAGTTCCCATCTTTATAGGATGTCTCAGCTATTGTGTTGTTAGATTCTGCTGGACTGCATCCTATCTGTTCATTTGGCAACGGTGTTTTTGTACATCCTGTGAGTTCATTTGCACAGTTTTTGTATTAGACTGGGAGTGTTGTGCTAGTTTCAATAGAGTCACTATTTGCACATTTTCATTGGTGGAATATTTATACTCTGGGTGGAATCCTTCTCCAGATTCCCTCCCTCAAATGCACCGTCCCTGAACCTCCAGGGATCTCCTGTGCCGGCACGGCGTTGACACAGCCCCACTCATAAGCCTCCCTCCCCTTGCACCTGGGCCTTCCAAAGGGGGGGGGGAGAGGGAGGGCCCCGATGCTGGCCGCTGGGCAGAGCGCTCCGCTTCTCTGCCTGGTTCTCATTTTGCTCTCTGTGTGGTGGGAGAAAGAGAAAAGAGGGTTCTTCAGGGGGGAATGGCAAAGATGGAATGCCTGAATGAACATAGATGAGCACGTGAAGCTGCCTATGAATCAGCCCCCCTCGGCCCATCAAGGCCAGTATTGCCTACTCAGGCGGGAGGTGGTAGTTCCGCTCTATTCTGCTACGGTCAGGCCTCCCCTGGAGTCCTGTGTCCAGTTTTGGGCACCACACTTTAGGAAGGATGTTGACAAGCTGGAGCGTGTCCAAAAGAGGGCGACCGGGATGGTGAGAAGGTTGGAATCCAAGTCTTATGAGGAAAGGCTGAAAGAGGTTGGGTATCTTTAGCCTGGGAAAGAGGAGGCTTAGAGGGGACATGACTGCAGTCTTCCAGTATCTGAAGGGCTGTCATGTAGAAGATGGAGCAGATCTATTCTCTCTTGCTCCAGATTGCAAGACTAGATCCAATGGGTGGGAATGACAAGGGAGTCGTTACCGGCTAAATATCAGGAGAAACTTCCTGACTGTGAGAGTGGTTGAGCAGTGGAACAGGCTGCCTCGGGAGGTGGTGGATGCTCCTTCCCTGGACGTTTTCAAGTGGGGGCTGGACGACCATCTTTCGGGCATGTTGTAGGGCTCTCTTTCGGCTCTGCTTCTGCAGAGTGCCGGGGTGGTTGGACTCGATGACCTGCAAGGTCCCTCCCAACCCAAACAGTCTATGATTCTACGATTCTATGACTGGCAGCCGCTCCCCAGGGTCTCAAGTGGAGGTCTCTCCTGTCACCCACCCTCTGAACCTCTGAGCTGTTTAACGTGGAGATTCTGGGGATTGAACTTGGGACCTTCCGTGTGCAAAGCAGAGCGTCTCTTTCTCTGGAAAGCCTGCAGAGGGAGCAGAGAAGGCAGAGGGAGGAGGAGGCGGTGGCGGCCGCAGTCTGGGGAAAGAACTTGCAATAAAGCGGGGGGGGAGAGAAATGGGATCCCAGGGCCCAGGACAAAATGGTGCTGAGACCTAGAGAAAGAGAACGAGAGGGCTGCCAGTTCCGTCCCCCAAGCCCCTGGTGGGGGGTGGCAGTAGAGCTCAGAGAGGACATTTGGGCATGGAGCTGGGGAGAACAGGGACCTCAGTGAGTCACAGTGCCAGAGAGTCCACCC
The DNA here is from genome assembly GCA_029375565.1 of Gekko gecko. Classification (NCBI taxonomy): domain Eukaryota; kingdom Metazoa; phylum Chordata; class Lepidosauria; order Squamata; family Gekkonidae; genus Gekko; species Gekko gecko. The sequence continues at coordinate 127,546,259 of JAPDNY010000010.1, read as the reverse complement.
TCCAAAGCATTTCCTGCCCGGGGAACTGATCCCTGTACTTTGGAGATGAGTTGGAATCCTGGGGAATCCCTCCCAGGGACCCTGGGACTGGTCAGGGCAGCTGCTCAGGATGGCCGGTGGCGGGCAGAGGGGGCTCCCCTTCCCTCCCCTCCCTTCAGCATTGAGGGGGCGGCCGGCAGCGGCGATGGGGGGAGCAGCAGCCTGAAGTGCAAAGAGTAGATGCTTCCCCCACCCCGGTCAAAGGAACGCCCTGGACTCTCCCCAGCACCCTTCTTGCCCAGATCCCTGGGTGTCTCCCGGACAAACACTGCCCCCTGCAGCCGCCAGGACACTGGCCCTGTGCCCACGCCACCCCATAGCCTGGCACCAGCGCTCGAATCCCGGTGGGTCTGGGGGAGAGGGTCATCCTGCATTGCGGAGGGATTATGGATCAGGAACGCAAACAGGAGGAGGTGGCAGTGGGGGAGCTGGGCCAGTGCTCTGAATAAAACATGCCTCCATGCGCTAAGCCTGCAGCAGCGACTTAAAGTGCCGGGAAATCTCCTCTGACCTTGAAGGCGTCTCCCTTGCCGCCCGCCTGCAGACCTTCCTCAGTCTCGGGGGCCTCGCGGGAGTCCGCCCTGGGGCCGAGTGCCGCTTTGGCCCAGAAGCCAGGAGGAGGAGGAGGAAGAAGAAGAAGAAGAAGAAGAAGAAGAAGAAGAAGAAGAAGAAGAAGAAGAGAAGGAGGAGGAGGAGGAGGAGGAGGAGGAGGAGGAGGAGGAGGAGGAGGAGGAGGAGGAGGAGGAGGAGGAGGAGGAGGTTGGATTTATACCCCTTTGCCCTTCACTACCCAAAGGAGTCTCAGAGTGGCTTTGACAAGCTCCTTCCCCTCCCCCTCCCCTACAACAGACATCCTGTGAGGGGTGGGTGGGGCTGAGAGAGCTCTTTCAAGATCTGCTCTTTCAAGGACAGCTCTTGTCAGAACTATGGCTTGCCCAAGGTCATCCAGCAGCTGCAAGTGGAGGAGTGGGGAATCAAACCCAGTTCTCCCAGATTAGAGTCCGCACGCTTAACTACTACACTAGATTGACTCTCTGGCCTCACTGCGGGCATACTGTGGAGCCTCTCAGCCAGGAAAGGGTCAGGACCCTGGCTCCAGACGACAGAGATTGGTTTCCCCTGGAAAAAATGGCTGCTCTGGAGGGCAGGCTCTCTGGCACTGCACCCTGGTGTGGTCCCTTCCCATCCCCACACCCCTCCCTCCCTAGACTCCACCCCACCCCCAATCTCCAGGGGTTTCCCCAGCCTGGACCTGGAGGTCCTCTTAAGGCCTCCCTTCAGCTCAGGAGAGGGCCCTGTGGCCCACGGGCCCCACGTTCAGACCGACTGGGGTCAAGCCTTCCTGGGCACCGTGTTTCTGCTTGGCTGTGGGTTTGGGTTAGGACCACAGAGTTGGAAAGCTCCGTGGTTGTCAGGGGCAGAAGGGAACTGCCCAGTCCAGAGGCAGGGTGGGGGTCCCAGTGGCCCTTGCTGGCCCAGTGCGGGGGGGGGGGGATCCTGCTTCCCTGCCCCATCTGGGAGCCTCCTGGGGGTTCTCGTGGGCCACAGCGTGAATGGAGGGACTGACTGCTTGTCCCATCCAGTCGGGCTGTTCTCGTGTTTCCACAAGTCGACACTGTTGAAACCAGCCGGCGAAGGCCACGTCAGCAAAGGGGGCTGCAGAGCGTCTGAAGTGCTTTGAGTGACCTGGTTGGCTCCCAGGCCTTGGAAGAGGCGCGCAGTCAAGGGAAGTCCCGTTGGCAGCGAGGAGGCCAGCTGCCCAAATCCCCTCATGGCTGTTCCCAGTACAGAAGCCTGCTCAAAATCCACTGGTTGGAGCAAAGTCCCTGCTAAGCGGTTTATGGAGTCACAGGCCGGGGGCCCGGGAGGAACCCTCGCCGGTCGGGTGGGTGGTGGTGCAGACGCAGTTTGGAAACCTCCCCGTCCCCCCTTCCCGAGGTGAAATGACTTTTATGTTGTTGAAGGCCTTCACGGCTGGAGTTACGGCCACACAACCCGGAAAATCGGCAGCAACGAATGAACTCCGGCCGTGGCAGCCTCCGACAACATAGTGAACGCCTCTGTGGGGAAGAAACATTTCAACAGATCCAGAGACTGGAAACACTTCGGAACAAGAAAGCACATCTACCTTGTTCTTGCCAAGGCCACGGCCACACAACCTGGAAAATCGGCAGCAACTAAAGAAATGACTTTTCTTTCCCCGAGGATCAGTGTTCCCTCTAAGCTGAGTTAGTGTGAGCTAGCTCATAGTTTTTTAGCCTCCGGCTCACACATTTTGTCGTTCCTGAGCAAACTGATTTATGCCGGGGGCAAATCGCTCAAGCTCACAACTTTAATGCCAGCAGCTCACAAAGTAGAATTTTTGCTCACAAGACTCGACAGCTTAGAGGGAGCATTGTCCAGGATCTGCGTAAGCAGGGGTCTTTTGGGGGGGGAGCGCACCGGAGCGCAGCTCCAGGAGCTCAGGAGCAAAGCCCCGCCCCCAGCCAGCGTCCCCGAGAGTCTTTCAGGCAGCCGAATGTCAATTTCAGCTCCATTATACTCTATGGGCCATTGAAGTCAATGGTGAAAACATAGGGTATATTCTGGGGGCTGGAGGGGAGTGGGTTTGAGGGAGAGGCTCCAAACTCACAGGGTAGCTGATGGAGCCTCTCCCCAAGATACCCACCAAGTTTCAAGAACATTGGATCAGGGGGTCCAATTCTATGGGCCCCTAAACAGGTTGCCCCTATTCCCTCCATTGTTCTCTATGGTGGGAAAAAAGTAAGTATTTTTCACCATTGACTTCAATGGCCCATAGGATATAATGGGGCTGAATTGCCACTGAATTTCTTTCATTCCCTCCTTTCCTTCTTTCTTTTTCCTCTTTCCCTCATTCTTCTCTTCTTTCTTTCTTTCTTTCTTTCTTTCTTTCTTTCTTTCTTTCTTTCTTTCTTTCTTTCTTTCTTTCTTTCTTTCTTTCTTTCTTTCTTTCTTTCTTTCTTTCTTTCTTCTCTTTTTCCTCCTTTCCCTGTTTCCCTCCTTCTTCCCTCTCTTTCTTTCCCTCCCCTTTCCTTCTCTTTCTTTCTCTCTTTCCTTCCTTCTTTCCTTCTCTCTACTCTCTCCCTTCTTTCCTTCCCTCTTTCCTCCTTCTGTGGCCCAACTCTCATGAGAAGGAGTTTAAACTTTAAACCCCTTCTCTCTTAGCTCCCCCACCCAGACCAGCTGCGGAAGGGGAGGCTTTTGAAGATGCCTCCCCCTTTTGCTTCCCCTTCTGACATCACTTCCAGTGATGTCAGGGAGCGTGGCATATGCTAATAGCCTAATAGCTCATTAGCATACCATATGCTAATGAGCTCCTGCAGCTGTTCTTCTACGAAAAGACCCCTGTGCGTAAGCATTTTTCTAGTTGGCTTTGCGAACGCTGGATTTACACTCTGTGAATGCCCAAAGGTTACGCACAAACTGCTAGTTTTCGGTATTTTTTTTCTTTTGGTTAATTCATGCAGTTTCTTGAATATGTGGGGAGTCCCTGAATGTAGAGGGGGCCTCGCCTCTTCATGACCCATACAGGAGCCGGCCCCTTCGTGGGGCTGTGCAGAGTGGATGGGTGGTGGTGGAAGGAGAGGCCCATCGGGGGTTCCAGGGCAAGAGAGGATGACCAAGGGTGGTTGGCCGTTGCCTGCCTCTGCGTGGCCCCCCTGGACTTTTCTATCCTGCCTGATTTTCTGAAGGAAACAGTGAGACCCAACAGTCTCTCCCCCCCCTTCAAAAAATCCCACCTCAGGTGCAGGGGACAGGAGAGATGCCTCAGCCAGGGGGCCAGACGGACGTCCTGGGGCAAAAGTGGGTAGGGGATCTCAGTCGCCCCACTTCTTCGGGGGGTGACAAAAGCCCATCCCGGCCTCAGGCCCTTGAACCTCTCTGGTGGGCAAAATCGGGAGCCCAGGGGTGGGGCATCCGGACACCCCCCCCCCATGCCCCCTCTGGTCTTCAGTACAACCACGTTTGACAATCCTCAGAGACCATCAGCAAGGACTCCTGGTCTGGTGCCTCATGGTCTACTTTGAGTAGTTGCAGGGGGGGGCAGTGTGTGTGTGTGTGTGTGTGTGAGTGAGAGAGAGAGAGAGAGAGATTTTTGTTTCCTTCCACGTTCCCTCAGGGCTCCCAATGTTTTTATGCTTTGTATGTATTTTAACTCTCTCTGTTTTTACTTTTAGAAATTGTTTTCATGATGCATGTTTGGAAGGGGAGCTTGATTTTAATGGTTTTATAATGTCATTTTGATCAAGTATGTTGTAAATTGTTAGCCAGCTTGGTGGCCCTTGTGAGGGTAGAAAAGGTAGGGTAGAGAGCCAGTTTGGTGTAGCGGTTAAGTGCGCATACTCTGATCTGGGAAAACTGGGTTTGATTCCCCACTCCTCCACATGCAGCTGCTGGTGTGACCTTGGGTTGGTCACAGTTCTCTCAGAGTTCTTTTATCAAGGGCAGTCCTCGAGAGAGCTGCCTCAGCCCCGCCCACCTCCCAGGGTGCCCACTGTGGGGAGGGGAAGGGAAAGGAGTTTGTAAGCCGCTCTGAGACTCCAAGTGATGGGTGGGGTATAAATTCAATCTCTTCTTCTTCTAGAAATTTTGTAAACAAATAAATAACAAGTATTTCACAGAGGCAAGAGGGCCGGATGGAGATCTTGGGTTCCCATTCCCACTCTGCCGGAAGACTTCACAGGCAACCTTGGGCTAGTCACTCTCTCAGCCTGGCCCACACCACAGGGGTGTTGTGAGGACAAAACAGAGGGGAGAACCATGAATGCCACCCAGAGCCCCCTGGAGCAAGAGAGGGATAAAAATGGAGTGGAGGAATAAGAAGCTGCAAAGGGGAAACGCCTGGGCAGGCCCCAAGGGCCCCCCAATGCCTATGTGAGAAAGGGACGCCCTGGGAGAGAATCCTGCCCAGGTGGTGCTGAGGGTGGCGATTTGGGACCAGCCAGAGTCGTCCCCCCACCCCCCGCAGTGCCCTGGACCTGCCCCTGCTCCTCCCAGCCTCCCTTTCTTGTAGTCCCAGCGGGGCTCTTCCCTGTCCATCCGCGCCCTGCCTCCAAGGAGGGCTCCCGGGAGGTTTTTTTTTGGGGGGGGGATCTTGCAAGGGGCTTCCCCTCCTGCCCCACCACAACAGTGGCTGGCCATGCTCCCTCTCAGCTGGGGAGTCTGGTGAGCAAAAACTCTACTTTGTGAGCAACTGGCATTAAATCTGTGAGCGAGTGATTTGGCTACTGCATAAATTAGTTTGCTCTGGAGCCCCATCCTTCTTGAGCTAGGACAAGAATCTGTGAGCTGGAGGCTAAAAAACTGAGCTAGCTCACACTCACTCAGCTTAGAAGGAACACTGGTGGCAGGGCAGCCCGTTGGCACGTGAAGGCCAGCAGGTGGCAGCAGCAACCCACTGCAGAGGGCCCCCCCCCCCCAGGGATCTCCGTTGTGCCTCTGTGTGTTGGGGGCTCATGGCACTACAAGGGTGGAGGAGTGTCAGCTAGGCTGCTGCCATGGCTGGTGGAGGGCGGGGGCGGGGAGGTGACGGATGGTCTGTTGCTGTAATGGAATCTTAACTTTCATCTCTTCCTGACTCGTTTCTTCCTGACCGTGGTACCTTGTTGCTGCTTTCCCTGGGAATGTAGACCCGTTGAGTTAGGTGGGCTTTTGCTTGTTCCCTGATTGGCCCTGGTCCATCAGGGGGAACCAAGAAGAAGAAGAAGAAGAAGAAGAAGAAGAAGAAGAAGAAGAAGAAGAAGAAGAAGAAGAAGAAGAAGAAGAAGAAGAAGAAGAAGAAGAAGAAGAGATTGGATTTATACCCTGCCCTTCACTCGGAGTCTCAGAGTGCCTGAAAAACTCCTTTCCCTTCCCCTCCCCACAGCAGACACGCTGTGAAGTCGGTGGGGCTGAGAGAGCTCTCTCAAGAACTGCCCATGAGAGAACAGCTGTGCCAGAGCTTGTGACTGACCCAAGGTCACATCAGCAGGTGCAAGAAGAGGAGTGGGGAGTCAAACCCGGTTCTTCCAGATTAGAGTCCGCACACTTAACCACTACATCACTACAACAAACTGACACCAAAGGAGACTCAGAGTGGCTTACAAACTCCTTTCCCTTCCCCTCCCCACAACAGACACCCCTGTGAGGTAAGTGAGGCTGAGAGAGCTCTGACAGAAACGGCTCTTCTTCAAGAACAGCTGTGCCAGAGCTTGTGACTGACCCAAGGTCACATCAGCAGGTGCAAGTGGAGGAGTGGGGAATCAAGCCCGGTTCTCCCAGATTAGAGTCCGTGCACTTAACCACTACACCAAACCGGCTCTCCTTTGAATTATGTCTAACTCCCCATTGTGTGTGCTTGCAATCAGTTCTAACACAGAATGTATGCACATATGATCTTCCTTTACTGTACTCAATAAACTTCACTCTTCTGAATGGGAGTGGTTGGGAACTTGTTGCTGCGAGACTCTGACAAGGAGGGGGCGGGAACGGTGCTTGGGTTCCTTGGCACAGGCACTGTGGCTGCTGCATGGTGCTTTGGTGACTGCAGGGGATGGACCCTCGCTGGCTGATCACAGAATGGTTTCCTGCCTCCAGGGGTGACGCAGGGCGAGTCCAGATTTGCCCCGGGGCACTTGTGACCGCAGTACCAGCTGACCCAGAGGCACACGTTTGGCACAATGCCCCCCCATTTGCACTGTCGACTGGAACCACTCTGGGCTGGGCTGTCTCTCTCTGGCTTGCTTCCTCAGTCTCGGGGCGCCCACTTGGGTGCAGCGCAGTTAGGGGCACCTCCGACTCCCAGGCAGGAAACCAGAGTGTTTGGCTGGCTGGACCAGGGGCCTGACCTCTGGGGGACGCCTCCTGGCCTGGGACCCCACTCTTGGGGAGGTCCAGGGCCCACCTGCGCCGCCCCCCCCAGCCCACGCAGCTGGGCATCGTTGGGCCCCAGGCCAGCTGCACTCTGCTCATGCAGGGGGGCACCAACGGGGCTGGATGCAGAATGTCGCCCACCTTCCACTGCCTGGGCCCCACAGAGGAGGAGGAGGAGGAGAAGAAGAAGAAGAAGAAGAAGAAGAAGATTGGATTTATACCCTGCCCTTCACTTGGAGTCTCAGAGCGGCTTACAAACTCCTTTCCCTTCCCCTCCCCACAACAGACACCCTGCAAGGTCAGTGGGGCTGAGAGAGCTCTGACAGAAACTAGAGAAGTGGGGAATCAAACCCGATTCTCCCAGATTAGAGTCCACACACTTAACCACTACACCACACTGGCTCTCAAAGAGGCCCATGACCGACCTATGCTGGCGTGCAGCCAGTGGGGCGTAGGGTTGCCGGGTCCTCCCTGGCCACCAGCAGGGGGTGTGGAGGGTCCGGCTGGCAGACGTGGGTTGGGAGGCCCCTGGAGACTTGGGGATGGAGCCTGGGGAGGGCAGGGACCGCAGTGGGGCACAACGCCCCTAGAGTCCACCGTCCAGAGCACCCATTCTCTCCAGGGGAGCTGATCTCTGTAGTCTGATGATAAACTGAAACCCTGGGAGACCCCCAGGTCTCCCCTGGAGGCTGGCACCCCTAGGGCAGAGTCCTGGACGTCACTCTCCGCTGTCTGCTGCAGAGAGGGGGAGAGGGGTTCTGTCCACCTGGCTGGAATAACTTCTCGGTGGGGGTCAAAGTGCCCGCGTGGTGCCCGCCCTTCCTTTTGAGGCTGGAGGGGAGCCCAGGTCCACGAGCGCAGCAGAGGGTGCAGGAAAGAGCAGGCGGGGTGGTGAGGCAGAAAATGACCCTGTCTGAATGCAGCAGCCGGCCGGGCGAGATCGGGCGATAACGTGGCCCCGGGAATGGGCCGGGAGGCCTGGTCTATCTCGCTGGGATCAGGCGCCTCCCCCCGTGGAGCAGAGATCTGGGCCGGATAAGAAAGGCCCGGGAGGAAAAAATTAGCCAGGGAATGACCTCTAATGAGCCAGGCCTAGCAGGACCCAATCCGGCAGTTGCTTGTGGGTGGTGAAGCCGGCCCGGGCGTCTGCTGTGGCCTCTCTCCGGTGACCTTGCAGGGGCTGGGGTGGGCAGGCAGGGCTTGAAAGGGCCAATGTCCCAATCTAAATGGTTTAATTACTTTCTTTATGAGCCCCATTGCAGACCATTCAGGTTCCTTCCTCAGACTCGCCCTGATTGGCTGAGAGGTGGCTAATTGCCGCCTGCTGACCTGCTGCACTCAGGGGTGGCCGTGCAGAAATGCCCCCCCTGCCCCGGCTAGTCTCCTCCAGGGTGCCAGTTGAACGGGGGGGGGCACTGAGACTCTGGGGAGGGTCTGAGGCCAAGACCCAGGAGACCCCAGGCCAGGATGGAGCGTGGAAAACCACCCAGCGGTGGGCAAGCCTCCTGAGTCCCCGTGGCACATCCAATTGGCTGGTGGGTGTCAGCTCCCTTCCCAGGCAAGGAGGAGTGTGTGTGTGTGAAGGCAGCTGTGAATTTCCTGCACTGTGCATGAGGTTGGACTAGATGACCCTTGGGGTCCCTTCCAGGCAGCTCTCTGTTTCGATGATCCTGGTGCCCCTGTGTGCCCGGCCTGGCCAGAGTGGACAGCGGGGCACCCAGTTGGAGGTGCTCTGCAGAGAAAGAGGGGCTGCCAGGCAGCTCGGGGCTCATCGTCCCCAGAGATTTTGGCCTCTTGGAAAGAGGTCAAGCAAAAACTCACTCGGGCGCTCTGCACTGCCGCTTGGAGGAGGGCATCGAGGTGCCCTCCGGGGCAGCCATGAACAAGACTGCTCTTCTGGTCTTCGATGAAGGACTGGGCACACCCCTTTCCCTTTGGGGGGAAAAAGCGTGGTAGGTGTCACTGAGAGCGGTCGCCTCTTTCAAAGCAACCAGGCCGAGGCATTTGCCCGCCCCGAAACCTGTCCCTTGGCATCCCTGGCAAAGTGGGGCACCCCTCTTGGATGGCCCCTGCTTCATGGGCACCCCCAGGCCTGCCATCTTCTGGGGTCACTTGCCCGGCTGGCCCTGAAAACCAGGAGCCAAAATCCTTTCTAAAAATAGACCTCTGAGAAACGCAGCAGGGCAGCCAGATCAAGATGTCCCGGATAAATACGGCCACAATGACCGTTTCTGGCTGTTTAATATTCATTTAGTGCAAAGCACAGACTGGAGCCCTGATGCGAATCCTGCCCGCGGGGCTTAACATTTGCATTCCTGGCTGGCAGGGCCCCCGTTTTTCCTCCTGGCCGGCCATGGCGGTCTGCGAACTGTGGCGTGGCTTGTGCCACAGCCCCTCCTTTCCGGCCTGTGGGAGGAACCCCCTGCTGGGTGACCTCGGTGCAGCCACAGCTCAGCCTGGGCGGTTCCCCCACCACAGAGAGAAAAGGGGAGCGGGCGTCACTGGTCAGGTGGCGGCAGCAGCGGCGGCAGGGGAGGCTGTGCAGAAGCAGCCAGGCTGCGGGCAAGGAAGGCGGCCGGTCGGTGGGCCCTGGGGCCCCAGGGGCGGGAGAAGCACCTTCTTCCCCCTCTGGGAAGGGACCCTGCTCTGGGCGGGGAGGGAGGCATGAGGCCCTGATCCTCCTCCCAGGCACGCACCTTACCCCACACCTGGACGGAGTAGGGGGTTGACAACTCCGGGCTGGGAACTTCCTGGAGATTTTGCAGGTGGCGCCTGGAGAGGGGGGAGTTTGGGGGAGGGGCGGGGCCTCCTCCGTGGGTTTTAATGCCATCCAGTCCACCCTGCAAGGCGCTGGAAGAGGAAGACTGGAGGCTGCCTCTTAGCCTCAGACTGGGGAAGGGGGAGTCTTACAAAAGAGTTAATTTGCTAGACCGGCAGGCTTTGGGCTTCCTTCCTGTTACTCTCCCTGCCTCTGTCCCTTTGATGTGTAGACTGATAATGTAGCGGGGAGAGGAGAGCCTTCATCCAGTCAGTGAAACCACACCAAGTCAATCAGAGGAGGATATTTATTATAGCGCTAGGCCAGCCAGCTTTAATAAGCAACAGGGCTGACCCTTTTACAGATGCATTTAGTTCCCTAATATACCTTACAATGTGCGCGTCAGAAGCTGGACAATGGAAACTTTCCTTTACACCATTTCTTTCTTCCTGTTGAAGAGAACATTTCATTCCGGAAGCACCATCTCTTATTTTGCATTACAAGCTAGCTTTAAGATCTAAGCATCTTTTGCACCTGGGCACCTTTGAAGCTTAACCACAAGCTCCCTTCCAACCACATTCAATAACAGTTTTTTTGCTAAACAGAAATGTCATATCTTTTTCTATGAAACTTGTGGGAGGGGAAATTCAGGGTGGTAATGGAAAGTTTGAGGCCTGAGATGAATTTAGGCCAATTTGTCCTTTTAATTTCTTTAATTCAATTTTATTGCTATAATTCCCTCCTCTTCGACCACCTCGATTATTTACTGAGAGGTTGGTCGACCAAGGCTACTATATATTGAGGGATCTCTGCCTTTCATGGTCATATAGGGGTTATAGTCACTTTCAGCCGGCCTGTATAAGGTACTACGTGAAAAGGTCCGAGCATGAGACAACCGTCTTTCTCTGTGATTAGCAGCCAGATGCAGAAGCTTGGGAGTGTCACGAATCATTACAGAGTTAACAGTTAGTAAGATTAAACTTTCCACAGACGCCTCCTTCTGATGCTAGGAGAAAATCTAAAGCCAAGCGATTCTGATAGATAGCGGTGCGTATTTGAGTATTTGTTTTGGCAAGCAAGGACAACGCTTGGGAAGTTTCATTAGTTATGATTTCTAGAACCGCTTGCAGCCTGATAAGACGGTTCAGCATATATATAGGGGTCCTATAGCCATACATGCCATCTGCAGCCCATGTAGCAGGCCCATACACTTGAATAATACGCTCTGGGGGCCACTCATTATTTTGCCATGTATGAATTCGCAGAGAGCGCTTTGCACAGCCTAGTTCATCGTACACTGGGACCCCTAGATGTTCACCAGTTTCCAAGGGCAAAAGGAAGAAACTGGGTCTTATAGTCCCCAAAACACAAGCTCCACTCCACCCTGGGGGTAGTGTAGCATAGGCCGCTGTGCCACAGATCCAATATAGTGAATCAGGGGCTACCCACTTCCGTGAGGCATTGCATGGATCATCCCAGAGGACCTGCAAGTGTCCCATGTTCACATATTGTGGAATCTGTGTGTTATCTGGGTTAGTAAAATCAACAAAAGTTTTGGGTTTAGTTCCATTACAGATCCACCCTCCTTCACATTCTAACATCCCCACTGGTTCTGAAAAGAAAAGGATGGCCTTGTCGTATAAAGCAGGTAAAGCCGACTAGCTTATTTCTCAGGATCCATTTGTCAGGGCGTTCGGCCTCCCTCCAAGATATATTGTAAACCTTAGTGAGGTTGTTATATTAGAAGCCACAAGAAATAGGGTGGGAGGATTCCTGCCTTTTTGTAATTGGCATAAACATTAACATGGGCATGAACAGCATGGGATTGGGGCCGAAAACATGTACTGTGTCCCTTCTCATTACAGACACTATATGTGGTGGACTGATGCTGACACTGAGTGATTGTGGATGATGCACAGTCATAGCTAGTTTGATAAATCAAGGTTTGGGAGGTTTGACCCTGGCGATAGGTGGTAGTAATGCATGGGGTACAAGCAGGGAGAGGGGGTGGGGAAGCCTGACTATGGACCCAATAGAACAGAAAAACACATTGCAACAGAAGGAAACACGTCCTTTGGCCCGTATGTTGGTTAGTTAACGTCTGGAATTACTAAATGCAAGACCTGAGGTTCCAACGGAGATCAATTCTTCACCTGTGCGTAGAAAAAGCCGTTCCGGTAGGCTTTTAGCAGAGGTTCACGAGCAGGCTTATTCGGCTGTGTCCCTCAGGGTACGGACCCAGAGGGAGCAGAGCTAGCAGGCGCTGTCCCAGGAGGCAGACGAGAGATTTTAACACAGGTAGGCGTAGACCCAGGCTGGGAGGTCCACCTAGGGTGAGCTACCTTGAGATGGGACCAGTGGATCCATGGTTTATTGCCTTGACCATGGCTGTGGTTCCTGCATGTGTGTTTTCATGGAGTTGTCGCATTATAGCTAGTCCCAGGGCAGCTGAGATAAATATTTTCCCTGTAGGCATTCACCACCACCCTCCTTATTCTTTTCTGCTCCCTGTAAGTCACACCAGGCTTCTTCTTCTGGTGAATACCTGGGGTCCAGGCTGCAACAGGGGTTGGAAACACAGGACAGAGTGTTGCGCTGGGGGGCCTGATGCTTCAAGGGCTATTTCTTTTGCTGCCTTATCAGCCCGAGCATTTCCTCGAGATACAGAGTCTACAATCTTCTGGTGGCCCCTGCAGTGAATGATGGCTACTTTTTCTGGGAGATTTACAGCTTCCATTAATAACCGTAGGTTAGGGCCATACTTAATGTCTTTGCCTGCAGCTGTGATGAAGCCTCTGTTCTGCCAGAGGATACCATGAGCATGAGCAGACTTAAAGGCAAACATTGAGTCAATATATATGTTGACACTTCGGCCTCTTGCCAATGTTAGCGCAGCAGTGAGAGCGATGATTTCTGCAAGCTGGGCTGAAGTCCCTGCCCATAAGGGCTCTGCTTGCACCACCTTTTCATCATCAACAACAGCATAGCCAGCCCTGCGTTGCCCTGTATCATCTAGGAAACTGCTGCCATCGCAGTAAAGGGTCATCTCTGGGCTGGGTAAGGGCTGGTCTTGGAGATCCAGTCTCGAAGCAAACACCTGATCCACTGTAACTAGGCAGTCGTGGTCTGGTGCCTCTTCAGGTACTGGAAGCAGGGTGGCAGGGTTAACAGTCACTGCTGGTGCTAGGAGCTACTCCAGGATTTTCAAGGAGGATGGCCTGATAACGAGCCATCCGAGAAACAGTGAGATATTTATGGCCCCTTGCCTCTAAAATAGTCCTGACCCCGTGAGATACATACACAGTGAGCGTGGCACCCCAGGTGAATTTGTTGGCTGATTCAATGAGGCGACAACAGGCAGCTACTGCTCGAAGGCAGGGGGGCAGACCTTGTTCTACAGTGTCGAGGCCCTGGCTGAGATAAGCAACAGGTCTTTTGTAGGGGCCAAGCTTCTGCATAAGGACGCCCTGAGCCACTCCCTCCTTTTCATCAACGCAGAGAAAGAAAGGCTTTTCTGGATTGGGCAGTCCTAAGGCTGGTGCCTCGATGAGGCGCTGCTTCAAGGTTTGAAATGTTATCTCCTGTTCAGGACCCCACAGGAAGGGATCGTTGGGCCCTCCTCTTGTAGCTTCATATAGGGGTTTGGCTAAGAGGGCAAAACCTGGAATCCACAACCGACAGTAGCCTGCTGCCCCTAAAAATCCGCGAAGTTCCTTGCGGGTGTAAGGCTCAGGGATCTGACACACAGCTTCCTTTCTTTCTGGGCCTAAAGAACGCTGGCCTTGTGATCAAAGCCCAAAAAGCGGACAGTTTGCTGACACAGCTGAGCTTTCTTCCAGGAGGCTTTATACCCACACTCATCTAATAGCATAAGGAGTTCAACTGTCCCCTTCTCACAATAGGGTCTGCTTCGGGAAACCTCTCTCCCACCCAAGTTGCTTCTACTTGGCCCGCAGGTACCCTGGCCACAAGGGATTGTTTGGCGGCTGCCAGTACCTGCCGTTTTCTTCTGATGTTAGCAAGGCAGACAGCAGCTGCGAGCAATCCCTCCAGGTTGGTGCATGAGTGGTCATTATGGTGGTAAACAGATCAGTCATAGGCTTTGGGTCTTCACTATAAGGCACGGTCTGAGTCTTCCAATTACAAAGGTCTACTGTGCTGAAGGGACTATAAACATAGACCATATTGCCTGCTGCCCCTGCAGGAGTTTGCCTCAAGGGACACACCATAGGAGTTGGGGATGTCCTGTCAGATGGTTTCAGATCTGTGGATTGCTCAACCTGTCCAGAACTGCCTTGTGTCCAGATGCCTGTACAGGTATCATGTTTCAGATGGACTGAGGGGGTTAAGGGTGGGGCTGAAGGTTCCTCACTCTCTCTTCCTAGAAACAATTCCCTTAAGTCGGGGTATATCTGTTCGGGGTCTACTGGAGGGTTGCAGGACTTTTTTCAGCTCTGTCCTTCTTTTTCCAGGCTCCCCCTGAGCCCTGTTCATTGGAGGGGATGTCTACCAGATTCTCATCAGAACGTAGAAGGTTCACCTCTCTCAACCTATTTTCTTCCCTCCTCTTCCTTCCTTCTTCCTCACGGGCACGGGCCATGGCTCGGGTCTCAGGTGGGCTGGGTGGAGGGTTCTGTCAGGGGTTCTGGCTGGTCCTGCAGAGTAGGGGGGTGGCCAGTCTTCTTCCTGATCTGTTTGAACTCGAACTTGAGGGGCCCCAACAGGAGACCTAGCTGGCTGGCTTGTGGTGGTAGCAAGACAAACCCGTGGAATACGGGAGCGAAGCCGCCGGGTCGCAGGGAATTTCTTTTCTAAGAATGGATGGAACCTGACCCACTCATCCCATAAGTCAATGTAGGGGAATTGATCTGGATGGTCACAGCTTGGGTCTGTAACTGCTGCAAAAACTCTTTTAATTAATTCCTGATTCATGGACCCCTCTGGGGGCCATCCGACATCAAAGGCTGGCCAGTCTATTGTGCAGAAAGTTTGTAAGCGGCCAGGGCTGAGGGGCACATCTCCTCCATAATCTCCAGTAAAAATATCTTTGAAATTTCTCAGCATGTATTCTAAGGGCGTGATGGGCTTTGCCTGACTCCCCCCCATGAAGACAAACAAAGACAGACAGCTGGGTGTACAAAGGGTTAGGAAACGGAGAGTGCAGTGAGGGGTCTGCCACTCTTAAGACACAAAAGGGATTCCTTGACCACAGATGCTTCCTTCTTTAAGTGGCCGATTCGAGCTCGCGCTGATCGGAAACGCACGTATCAGAAGACAACTCTCAGTTTGGTTTTGTCCCGTAGGACTCTGCCTTTCACAAGCACACATCAATCATACACTTCAACACGTATCCCACCCTGATCACAGAGAAGTCACTGCTTCCCTGACCTGCCTGTCAGAAAGCTAACCCAGATTCCACTGATAAGAGAGGTGATCAAGCTCCCTTTTCCCCCTTCTCTACTGAAAGGGGATACCTCAGATACCTCAGACTGACTATACTGACCTGTCCGTCGACTCGAGTCGTCCCTGGGCTCGTCCTCTCAGACCTGGGTTCTTCAAAGCGAGCGGCACCGGCAGAGAGTCACAACAGAACGGAGAGAAGACCGACCTTCCAAAGAGGGAAGTGGCGCCTGTCGGAAATCAGTCACGGGCTGCCTGGCTCTCCAACGGCCCGTGGCTCAAGAGGGCAATAACCCGGTCTCGTTGCCAGAGTCAGCTCTCCATTTTCCCGGCCAATGCACCAGGAAATGTAGCGGGGAGAGGAGAGCCTTCATCCAGTCAGTGAAACCACACCAAGTCAATCAGAGGAGGATATTTATTATAGCGCTAGGCCAGCCAGCTTTAATAAGCAACAGGGCTGACCCTTTTACAGATGCATTTAGTTCCCTAATATACCTTACAATGTGCGCGTCAGAAGCTGGACAATGGAAACTTTCCTTTACACCATTTCTTTCTTCCTGTTGAAGAGAACATTTCATTCCGGAAGCACCATCTCTTATTTTGCATTACAAGCTAGCTTTAAGATCTAAGCATCTTTTGCACCTGGGCACCTTTGAAGCTTAACCACAAGCTCCCTTCCAACCACATTCAATAACAGTTTTTTGCTAAACAGAAATGTCATATCTTTTTCTATGAAACTTGTGGGAGGGGAAATTCAGGGTGGTAATGGAAAGTTTGAGGCCTGAGATGAATTTAGGCCAATTTGTCCTTTTAATTTCTTTAATTCAATTTTATTGCTATAATAACGCAGGAAATTGCTTCCCCCCCCTCACACACACACACACAGAAGGAGCAGGCTGCTTGCTGCTTTGGCACAGTGGAGGCCGGGTGGCTCTCAGCATCCAGACCAATCCAGGGTAGTTAGAGTAGACTCTGTCTCTATCTCTAAGCTTTACCATCTAGAATGTAGTTCCTAAATACAAGGACTATTATTAGTCTTGAAACTGGCGAGCAGTTCTGTGTAGCTCTGTAACTGTGCCAGTACACTGGAGCAGAAGAGTGTCTGTTGCATGTGTTTTATTTATTTACTAGCGGCCAGGCCCGTTGCGGGGCTCAATGCAACGGGCCCTAGTCTGTGCGCGGGGGACGGCCCCTCCTGTCCTCCCGTGAGGGGGGGAGGCGGTGTCAGCTGCACGGCTCTCCAGTGGTCGAGAGGCGTGAGAGGGAGGCCTTTTGGGGGTTGTGGGCGGCAGTAGTGACCACTGGCAGGCACGGGTGTCGAGCCCCGTCATGCCTACCTGCGTGGGGCAGGGGCGGCGTCGGAGGGTGGTGGTCGCGCGTGTGGGCACGGAGGAAGCAGCACACGGCTGTTTTCAGGCGCGCCCGCAGCAGAGCGGGCCCTTCGGACTGGAGGACGATTATTTGTGGAGGGCGAAGTGAGTGGTCGCGGGTCCTGTTGAGGCGCAGCTGGTGGTGGGCAGGCCTTGGCGGCTTGGAGGGCAAGTGCTGGGGTGCGTCGGAGGAAGCGGCCGCCACTCATCTTCAGGAGTGGCTGCTGGCGGACGGGTCCCGGTGCGCGGCGGCGTACAGCCGGGAGTATGGCCAGGGCAGCTGGAAGAGGGCCAGGTCCCAAGGCGGGCTGCCGCCAGAGCAGCCATCCTTTCCAGTGCTTTGGGTGAGTCTGGGAGCGTGAGGCCCCGCGGTGCGTGCATGCGTGGGTGGGCCTGCAGCCACGCAGGCAGCCAAGGCAGCCAGTGGCGAGGGACCCCCTCTCTGACTGGCAGGTCCCTCGGCCAACTGATTCCAGCGCGCATTTTGGCCTTATAAGGTATGACCAAAATGTAATTATATATAAGGAGGAAGGATTGGATTTCTACCCTTCCCTTCCAGCCAAGGGTGGCTTACATAAAATCCACACACAGTTTACAATAAAATATGAAATATAAGTTACAATTAAAACAGTAGCCGAAGTGCCCCGTGCTAATTGGAGACGGGATAGCGGATTAACCACACCAGTGACTCCCAGCACAAGGAAGTGGCCATTGTCTCCAGGGGGCTGGACTCTGCCGGCTGGAGATGAGTTCTGATCCTGGGAGATCGCCAGCCCCCCCCCCCAAGGCTGGCCACCTTGGGCTGGTTTGCAGCCAGGCCTTCGGAGGCTTTTTCCTGGGGTGGGGGGTGGGCTGAGGAGGGGTCCTTGGGGCTGCGGACCGAACACTGAATACCAGAGCGAAACGACACAAAAAACCGGCATCTGGTTGTTTCTCCCCAAATGGATACAGAAAACTATTTTTCCTTCCTAGATGTTGTATGTGAAAGTTTTTTCAACTAGTGTTCCAAATTTGCCGCAGAGCTCCCTACCCACCAGGGTCTTCTGAAGTCCTGGCCTGGAGTTTGCATCGAGGGAGTGGATGGGAACAAATGGCTGGCCAGGCAGGCTGCCCCTTGAGAGAGCTGCAGAACGTGCCAGTGTAAGAAGATCAGACCAGGGAGGGTCCATCCAGTCCAGCATCTGGTCTTCTCACACAGTGGGCAACCAGTTCCTCCGGATGGCCAGCAGCAGGGCAGGGAGGCCGAGGCCTTCCCCCGATGTCGCCTCCTGGCTCTGGGATTCAGAGGCTGACTCAGTCACCCTGGCTAATAGCCACAGATACTAGACCCCTCCTCCATGAATCTGTCTAATCCCCTTTTGAAGCTGTTTGTTCCTGTGGCCATCACGATATCTTTTGGCAGCACATTCCACGTTTTAATCACTCTCTGTGTAAAGTGGTATTTCCTTTTGTCCGTCCTGAACCTACTGCCCATCAGCTTCATTGGTTGCCCTCAGGTTCTAGTATTTTGGGATAAGGAGGGGAAAAAACCCTGTTTCTCAGCTCTCTCCCCGCCATGCATCATTTTATAAACCTCTATCATGTCCCCCCCCATCATCTCTTTTCTAAGCTGAAAAGTCCCAGAGCCTCTCCAGCCTTTCCTCGTGGGAAAGGGGCTCCAACCCCCTCATCATCTTGGTCACCCCTCCCTCTGCACTTTCCCCAGCTCTGCAATGTCCTTTCTGAGATACGGTGACCAGAACTGTACACAGGATTCCACATGAGGCTGCACCATAGAGTCCTAGGACCACAGAGCTGGAGGGAGCCATAGAGGCCATCTAGTCCAACCCCCTGCTCAGTGCAGGATCAGCCTAGAGCTTCCCTGACAAGTGTTGGTCCAGCCGCTGCTTGAAGACTGCCAGGGAGGGGGAGCTCACCACCTCCCCAGGCAACTGATTCCACTGCAGCGCGACTCTGGGCATGGAACAGCAGTCACTGGGGGGTGGGGCATTGTGCAGGGGGTTAGAGTAGGTGACCCCAGAGGTCCCTTCCAACTCTATGCTTCTATGATTTTTACTGTAAAAAGGTTTTCCCTGCTATCCAGCCAGTACCTTCCCACCCTTAATTTAAACCCGTGATTGCCAGCAGGAACGGCTCCCTGCCCTCCTCCTCCTCTAAGGGACACAGCCCTTCAGAGACTTCAACAGAGCAGTCATGTCCTCCCTCAGCCCCCTCTTCTCCAGGGTGAACATTCCCAGGTCCCCCCTCAACCTTTCCTCGCAGGGCTTCTGGTCTCCAGGCCCCCGATCATCCTCCTCGCTCCCCTCTGCACCCGCCAAATTCTGTCCACATCCTTTTTGAAGGGAGGCCTCCCGAACCGCACGCAAGACTCCAGGTGCGGCCTGACCAAGGCAATGCACAGCGGGGCTAGGACATCTTCCAGTCTGGATGTTTTCCCTCTGTTGAGACACCCCAAGATCGCATTAGCCTTTTCTGTCGCCACATCACCCTGGCTGCTCATATTTAACTTTCGGTCCACCCGTACCCCAAGATCTTGTTCACACACACACTGCTACCCAGAAGCGTATCCCCCGTCCAGTAGGCGTGGTCCTCATTTTTGTTACCCAGATGTAGAACTCGGCACTTATCCTTGTTAAATTGCGTCTTGTTCACATCTGCCCACTTTCCCAGCGTGTTCAGATCCCATTGAATTCTACCTTTCTCTTCTGGTGTGTTCGCTGCTCCTCCCAGTTTGGTGTCATCTGCAAATTTAATGAGTAGCCCCTCCACACCCTCATGCAGATCACTGATAAAAATATGGAAAAGTACCAGGCCCAGAACCAAGCCCTGTGGCATCCATTCAGGTGAGATTTCACTGACAACTACTCTCTGAGTGCGGTTCTCCAACCAGTTCCCCGTCCACCTATCTATCCTAGAGTCCAGTCCACAGCCCTCTGGTTTACCCATCCGAACATCATGGGGAACCCTGTCATAAACTTTCCTGCAATCCAGGTAAACAACATCAGCAGCATTCCCTCAGTCCAGTAAGCTCATCACTCGATCAAAGAAGGAAAGGAGGTTGGTCTGGGAGGACCTGTTGGGGAAAGATCCGTGCTGACTTCACCGGATCACCAAGTTGTCCTTTAGATGCTCACAGATCGATCCCTTCAAAATCTGCTCCAGTATCTTCCCTGGGACAGAGAGGTCAGACTAGCTGGCTCGTAGATCTATACAGGAGGCATTACAATACTGGGCATTTTATTCTCAGTCCCTTTCCTAATAATCCCTAACACAGGGTTTGCCCTGACATGGAGAAGGGGGCCAGGCCAGCAAGCCCCGAGGGACTCTGAGAGACCGCATCTTGGTCAAACCACCTCCAAGGACTTAGGGGATTCCTCCTTGTCTCTCTTCTTATTTTTAAACATTTATTTACTTTCTTGGAGGTCAGCGGATGAAATGGACCCTCTGTGCCCTGACTACAGCGCCCGAGGGACACATGCCCACTTCCTGTAAATCCACGGATGGATGGAGGACCGTACAACTTCATTAACATTTGAACACAGGCGGTATAGACCACAATCGCATATGGATTTATTTTGAGATATTTAGAAACCTTTTACAGAAACTTTTGTGTAGATCTGTTGTTGTATTTTTGTTTATATTTTAGATGTGCGTCCCGTCCCCCCCTTTTTCTTTTTCTGTATCAGTGGCTGGATTTTGAGTTCATTCGCCTCCTGGTTCTTTTTATAATCCTGCTATCTGCACAATGTCACCAGACAGCATAAGACATCCAATAAACAATGCAAAGTTAGAAAAAACGCCAGAGAAAAGGGTGTCGAGAGATATCAGGCAGAGGCACGTCCCGGGGCGGGGGGAGGGGAGAGACACTCCGTCTTGCCCTCGCCAATAACGGGACTAATAATATTCAGAAATTGAGTCCTATCAGCTGTCTTTATATAAAGCCCAAATGCAAACACGCAACACCGCTAAATAAAATCTATCCGCATTCCAAATGCAGTCAATCTCTGAAGCTATTAAAAAGCCGGCCCCAGCAGATCAAGGGGTCCAAACGGAGTCTTTGGATGTCAACTTGGTCCAATAAAGAGTCGTCTGGATGCATTTTGATCAGCAGGGAGACGGAGGCTGCCCTTGGCAGGGACGGGTCTGACCGGGACTGGTCTCCCCCCCACACACCCCGCCGAGGCTGTGCATTGGGGTCCCAACTGTGTCCTCCACTTTCCCACAGACTGTTTAGCTTCATTTGAGGCCAAAAGAGTTTCCTTCTGCAGGTGAAGAGGGGGTGGGTGGATGGAAGTCTTGCGTGTCGTCAAATGGCCAGAGAGGAAAACGGGGGGGGGGGGGCACACACAGATTGGGCAGATTGTATTGAGCCGTCTTCCGAGGCTGAATGAGTTGGGGGCGCTTGGATCCGCGAACGATCACTTCAAAGTCTGTTCTTATTGTTAAAAACACAAAGACAAACAGTCAACGTTTCTTTACAGAGGAGCGCCAGGAAAGTAGCCAGGGAGGCGGGAGGGTCCAGCAGGGATTTGGGTAATCGATGGGATGGGTTTTTTTCCTGTTGGTGGCCTGTCTGTCTAGGCATGTGTTGATAATTATTGTATATATTGTCTTACGTGTACTTTTTAGAGAATGAGACAACTGTGGTCATTATAAGCACACTTTACGTTGAAGCCAGCCCCGTTGAATTTAGTGGGACTTCTTTCAGCGTTAGATGTCTCGGGGGTTAGGTTGCTCTTATATTAATTAACACTGTGGTTTCAATCTTCTGCATACTTATCTGGTGGTAAATCCCACTGACTGAATAAAATGGGATTTCTGTCTGCACAAACATGCCTGGTAATAGGGTACTGGGTGGAATAGGGCTTCTGGTGTCCTGGCCCCACTGCCGGACCTCCTGATGGCACCTGGTTTTTTTGGCCACTGTGTGACACAGAAGAGTGTTGGACTGGATGGGCCGTTGGCCTGATCCAACGTGGGCTTCTCTTATGTTCTTATAAGAGGGAATTGGATAAATATGTGGAGCAAAAGTCCATCAATGGCTATTAGCCACGAGGTATAGACAGGAATTCTCAGGCTGGGGCAAGGGATGCTCTGTATTCTTGGTGCTGGGGGAGGCAACAGTGGGAGGGCTTCTAGTATCCTGGCCCCACTGGTGGACCTCCTGATGGCACCTGGTATATTTTGGCCACTGTGTGATTCGGCATGTTGGACTGGGTGGGCCACTGGCCCGATCCAACATTGGCTTCTCTTATGTTCTTAAGTCTCTTGGGGCCAGGAGGGACCCCCCCTCCCCCTCCCTGAAGAATGTGGCTCCCCGCCACTCCCTGCCCACGCAGAGGCCTTCCCCAGTCCCGGCGGCCTCTTGACTGACAGGGCAACTGCTCAGGGCTGTGCTGCCCCCCACACACACATTGGAGTCACCTCGATTAACCTTTGGGGGCCCAACTAATTGCCGGAGGAAACAGAAAGCCGGGTGGGAGAGGAGGAGGCTCAGCTGCAGGGCTGGGAGTGGCAGGGTGTGTGTGTGGAAAGGACAGATGTTTGGGGCTCTGATGGAGGGAGGGGGGGTGCGGCCTCCTCGTCTGCCTAGAGCGCTGCCTGTACTGCAGGGAGGGGCCCTGGCTCAGTGGACGAAGAGCCTCCGCGTGGCTTGTAGCAGAAGGTCCCAGGTTCAAGGGGGAGGTGATGGGAAAGACCTCGCTCTGCCTGAGACCCTGGAGAGCCGCTGCCGGCGAGTCTGACTTGGCAGGGCCGACCTGGATGGACGGGAGGGGGGGGGTCTGATTCGCTAGAGGGCAGCAGCTTCGTGGGTCCAAAGCCCCGCCAGAGGTCCTCCTCCTGCCACTCCGGTCCTGCTGCACGGCACGGGAATCCCAGAAGAGCCCGGAGAGGGGCGGGGGAGGAGGCTGTGCACATTTCTGGGGGGGGAGGGCGTGTCCCAGCCCCCCCAGCTCCCCCGGGGCAAGGGGTCCCCCTCCTCCACCGTCGGCCCCCGGAGAGTCTTTGCCAAGGACTCCGGGAGGAAGAAAGCGCTCCTTCCTTGGCTGACGCTTCCAAGGGCTGCGCGCCCCTCCGCGCCAGGGGCCTGCGATGCTTGGCAAAAGGGCGCACTCCCGCAACGACGCTCCCTCTCTAAGCCGCGGCGTCTGGTGAGCAGAAATCCTGCTTTGTGAGCTCCGGGCATGAAAGTGGTGAGCCAGAGATTGGGCCGCTGCATCAGTTAGTTTGCTCTGGAGCCCTCCTCCTCCCTGAGCCAAGGCAAAACCGTGTGAGCCGGAGGCTAAGAAACTGTGAGCTCGCTCACCCTCACTCAGCTCGGGGGGGACACTGACCCGCCGTCCCCAAGAGGTCCGCAGCAGGGCCGGCGTCTTGCCCAGCAGAAGGCGCGGCCGGCCCCAGCGAGGTCCCCCCCACCCCCGCGCCGAAGCGGAGCGGGGCCAGCAGAGGGCGCCCTCGGCCTTCCCTCCCAGCGCTGCGGAGAGCCGGGGGGGTGCATCAAACAGTTCCTGCTACGGGGTGCGGACGGGGTGGGGGGAGGATTCAAAGCGAGCTGGTCAGCTCCATCTCACGAGAAGCCTGCACTCTCTGTGTCACACAGCTGCCAAAAACACCAGGGGCCTTCAGGAGGTCCAGCAGTGGGGCCAGGACACTAGGAGCCTCTCCCACTGCTGCCCCCCACCCAAGCACCAAGAAGACAGAGCATCCCTGGCCCCAGCCTGAGAGTCCCTATCTAGACCTTGTGGCTAATAGCCACCAATGGACCTCTGCTCCATGTAAGAACATAAGAGAGAAGCCAGTGTTGGATTAGGCCAATGGCCCATCCAGTCCAACACTCTTTTGTCACACAGTGGCCAAAAAACACCAGGGGCCATCAGGAGGTCCAGCAGTGGGGCCAGGACACCAGAAGCCCCCACACACACTGTTGACCCCCCCCAGCACCAAGAATACTATCAGACTCAGGCATATGGTTGCCTGTACCTGATATTGAATTGCCTTGCCATAACTGAACCATACCTGTTATATTTCTACCCAGTGTACTTAGCATCCTGCATGCTTTTGCACCCCATTTGGCATTATTATTTGCTATTCCCTGCGTCCTTTCCTCTTGCCCTCGCCTGCCATTGCATTCCTAAGGGGGGGGACTGAGTGGCTGTAGTGAGTAGGGAGGCCAGCTTCAGTAACTCTTCCATGGAGCCTCAAAGACAGCTTTCACACAGTAGCGTCCTTGAAGTCAAGTCTGTGCATGGCTAGTTTTTGACCATATATCCTGCATGGTCTGTGTGATAGTGCTGATGTGTATGAATGGCAAGTGTAGTGTTGTACCTATATGCTGGCTTCCCTCCTTTACACCCCAGTCCGGACATAAGAACATAAGAACATAAGAGAAGCCTATGTTGAATCAGGCCAATGGCCCATCTAGTCCAACACTCTGTCACACAGCAGCCAAAATATACCAGTTGCCATCAGGAGGTCCAGCAGTGGGGCCAGGGCACCAGAAGCCCTCCCACTGCTTCCCCCTCCAGCACCAAGAATAGAGTGCATCACCTGCCCCAGACTGAGAGTTCCCATCTATACCCTGTGGCTAATAGGAGAGTGCAAAAGTGGGCTTGAAGCTCAACATAAAAAAAAACTAAGATCATGGCATCTGGCCCCATCACTCCTTGGCAAGGAGTGATGTCTCTGCTTTTTATCATGCTGTTTAGGTTTGCCATCGCTTTCCTCCCAAGGAGCAGGCGTCTTTTAATTTCATGGCTGCAGTCACCATCTGCAGTGATCTGGGATCCTAGGAACGTGAAGTCTGTCACTACTTCTACGACTTCCCCTTCTATCTGCCAAGGAGTGATGGGGCCAGATGCCATGATCTTAGTTTTTTTTGATGTTGAGCTTCAAGCCCACTTTTGCACTCTCCTCTTTGACCCTGAGCAAGAGGCTCTTTAGGTCCTCTTCACTTTCTGCCATCAGAGTGGTATCGTCTGCATATCTGAGGTTATTGATCTTTTCCCCAGCAATCTTAACTCCAGCTTGTGATTCATCCAGGCCAGCATTTCGCATGATGTACTCCGCATATAAATTAAATAAGCAAGGTGACAATATACATCCTTGTCGTACTCCTTTTCCTCTGCTAAACCAATCAGTTGTTCCATATCCGGTTCTAACTGTTGCTTCTTGACCCTTATACAGGTTTCTCAGGAGACATATGAGGTGGTCTGGTACTCCCATCTCTTTAAGAACCTGCCATAATTTATTGTGAGCCACATAATCAAAGGCTTTAGCATAGTCAATGAAGCAGAAGTAGATGTTTTTCTGGTACTCTCTTGCTTTCTCCATAATCCAGCGAATGTTGGCAATTTGATCTCTAGTTCCTCTACTTCTTCGAAACCCAGCTTGTACTTCTGGCAGTTCTCTATCCACGTACTGTTGGAGCTATGACCAGCGTGTTCTCTTGACAAAACTCTGTTAGCCTTTGCCCTGCTTCATTTTGTTCTCCAAGGCCAAACTTGTCTGTTATTCCGGTTACCTTTTGATTTCCTACTTTAGCATTCCAGTCCCCTATGATGATGAGGGCATCATTTTTTGGTGTTAGTTCTATGCGCTGTTGTAGGTCTTCGTAGAACTGGTCCACTTCAGCCTCTTCTGCAGCAGTGGTCGGGGCATAGACTTGGATTACTGTGATATTGAATGGTTTGCCTTGGATTCGGACCGAGATCATTCTGTCATTTTTGAGATTGTATCCCAATACTGCCTTTCTCACTCTCTTGTTGACTATAAAGGCCACACCATTTTTTCTACGGGATTCCTGGCCACAGTAGTAGATATAATGGTCTTCTGAGTTAAATTCGCCCATTCCTGTCCACTTTAGTTCACTGATTCCCAAGATGTCGATGTTCATTCTTGCCATCTCATTTTTGACCACGTCAAGCTTACCTTGATTCATAGATCTTACATTCCAGGTTCCTATGCAGTATTGTTCTTTGCAGCATCGAACTTTCCTTTCACCGTCAGACACATCCACAGCTGAGCGTCCTTTTGGCTTTGGCCCAGCCGCTTCACTCTTTCTGGGGTTACTCGTACTTGCCCTCTGCTCTTCCCCAGTAGCATATTGGACACCTTCCGACCTGAGGGGCTCATCTTCCGGCATTATATCTTTCAGCCTTTTGTCACTGTCCATGGGGTTTTCTTGGCAAAGATACTGGAGTGGGTTGCCATTTCCTTCTCCAGGGGATCATGCTTGGTCTGAGTTCTCTGCTGTGGCCTGTCCGTCCCGGGTGGCCCTCCACGGCATAGCCCACAGTCTCATCGAACCACGCAAGCCCCCTCGCCACGACAAGGCAGTGATCCATGAGGGAGTTCCTAACAATACCTTGTAGCTAAGAGCCACTGAGGCACCTTTGCTCTGATGGACCTCTACTCAGCCCGTCTGCCCCCCGCCTGATACCAACCATGTTGGGGAGGGGCCGTGGCTCAGTGGCAGGGCATCTGCTTGGCACACAGAAGGTTCCAGCTCCAGTCCCCGGCATCTCCACTTTAAAGGACCCGATTACGTGAAAGGCCTCTGTGCCTGAGGAGACCCTGGAGAGCGGCCGCCAGTCGGAGTTGACAGTCCTGACTTCGAGGGACCCGGGGGGGGGTGTCTGAGTCCCTACGAGGCAGCTCCGGGGGTTCCTCGTGCCGTCCAGGGGTGCTTCCGGCTGCCTTTCCCGAGCAGTCTGGGGTCACCAGCAGCGAGGCTCTTTTGCAGGGAGGGGCCCCCCTTTGGGCAAGCAGTCTGGCGGGAGCATCCCGAGCAGCGAGCGATGGGCCAGCACAGCATCGACACCAAATCCTGCCCTGGAGCTCTTCAAAACACCACCGGGCAGCTCCTCTTGATCCTCCTCTCAGAAATGTTTTTATTTTGTAAAGTTCTGTTTGACAAAGAGTTTTGGTCAGCTGGGATGCTGGCCCCATGGTTCGGATCATTTTGGTTGTCCCAAATAAAAAGGCACTGCCTGAGGTTCTGGTGTGCCAACGTGGCCGGCGGCTGCACCCTCTTTCTATTCACAGCAGACCATACTTCCTTCCCTCCCTCCTTCCTTTCTTCCTTCCTTCCCTCCCTCCTTCCTTCCCTCCTTCCTTCTCTCCCTCCTTCCTTCCTTCCCTCCTTCCTTCCTTCCTTCCTTCCTTCCTTCCTTCCTTCCTTCCTTCCCTCCTTCCCTCCCTCCTTCCTTCCCTCCCTCCTTCCTTACTTCCTTCCCTCCTTCCTTTCTTCTTTCCTTCCCTCCCTATCTATCTTAAATTAGTCATTTGGGACCCTATCCAAGCCTGGAGCCTTACCAGATCCCATATGATGGATCCTGCTACATACATCCTTCTCCGATATGGGTGCCCAATTAGGAAGAACTGTGGGTATCGTACCCACTACCATAGTATTACATCAGAACAACTCTTTAAATTACAGCATCCATGGAGAGGGAGGGATGCACAATGACCTCAGGTTCACGGCGACAGAAGCAATTTCCCCAGAACTTGATAGATCGCTGCTCTGAAGCGAGCTAATAAGTAGTCTCCACTCCATATACCTTTCTTCCCTCTTTTTAACCTGCATTCATTTTTTGTATCTTTTTTTTTAGATCAAGTAATTCCCCTGGAATGTGTAAGGTATTATGTCTTTTAAATTCATGGTGCAGTTGTTGAATCCTTCTTTTCATACTTTTGCATTCACGGTCAAGCCAGTTACTTCTCTTTCGTGGCTCAGTCATATTCCTGCATCTATGTGGGCATAAGAAAAAGGCTCGAGTAGAGTGAAAAGATCATATAATAGCTTGAAGGAAGGAGGAGGAGGAGGAGGAGGAGGAGGAAGATGAAACTGGATTTATACCCCACCCTTCACTTGGAGTCTCAGAGCGGCTCACAATCTCCTTTCCCTTCCTCTCCCTACAACAGACACCCTGTGAGGTAGGTGGGGCTGAGAGAGTTCTTTTGAGAACTGCTCTTGAAAGAACAGCTCTGAGAGAACTTGTGGCTGGCCCAAGGTCACACCAGCAGCTGCATGGAGAGGAGTGGAGAATCAAACCCAGTTGTCCCAGATAAGAGTCTGTGCTCTTAATCATTACACCAAGCTTAGTTAACTCTAGAGAGTTCATCTTTAATAAATCCAATCTCTGTTGAATGCAAGAGACTATTAATGTTCCTTCTTATTTGAGGTCGCCAATGAAAGAGATTTAATTACTCTTCATGGGATTTGCCTTTTTTGCAGCAGCTGCACACTGGAGAGGCATTTCCATTGAGCTCTCCACTCCCACCCCAAGGTCCCTTTCTCAGTCTGTTGCTGCCAGCTCAGATCCCATCAGTGTGTAGGTGAGGTCAAGATTCGCTTTAAAACTTGCTCACACTGACTCTCATTTGCCGTTTTAATGCCCATCCCCCCAGCTTGGAGAGATCCTTTTGGAGCACTTCACAATCTGTTTTTGTCTTAACCACCCAAAATAATTTGGTGTCATCTGCTGATCTGGCCACCTCATGACTCATCTCTCACTCCAGGTCAGTTATGACCAAGCTGAAAAGCACTGGTGGTCCCGATACAGATCCCCCAGAGACCAGCTGCTCACATCACTCCATTGTGAGAACTGGCCATTTGTTCAGACTTTCTGCTTCCTTTTTTTCTAGCCACTTTCCAACCCATAAGAGGATTTGTCCTCTTATCCCATGACTCTGAAAGTTGCTCAGGGGTCTTTGGTGAGGGACTTTGTCAAAAGCCTTCTAGAAATCCAAATAAACAATGTCTACTGGTGGCTAATTCCTGTCCACATGTTTATCAAACTCTAAAAGGTTAGTGAGACAGGACTTACTTCTGCAGAATCCATGTTTGTTTGTTTTTAAAGTCAGCAGGGCTTGTCCCTCAGAGGTGTTGAACTCATTTGTTACAAGGGCCGGATCTGACATACACGTCGCTTTGTCGGGCCGGGCCAACATAATGCACAGCCTCCGTCAACTGGCAATAAAGGTAATGACCAGATGCTCACGGGCCAGGTAAGAGCCCTGGACGGGCTAGTTCTGGCCCGTGGACCGTATGTTTGACTCCCTGACCATACTTCTTCACCCAAAGAGTGATGAACACATGGAATTCACTGCCACAGGAGGTGGTGGTGGCTACAAGCATGGACGGCTTCAAGAGGGAACTAGATAAGCATATGGGGCAGAGGTCCATCGATGGCTATTAGCCACAAGGTACAGATAGGGACTCTTGGTCTGGGGCAAGTGATGCTCTGTGTTCTTGGTGCTTGGGGGGGGCAACAGTGGGAGGGCTTCTAGTGTCCTGGCCCCACTGCTGGACCTCCTGATGGCCCCTGGTATTTTTGGCCACTGTGTGACACAGAAGAGTGTTGGACTGGATGGGCCGTTGGCCTGAACCAACATGGGCTTCTCTTATGTTCTTATGTCTGGGGTGAGTGATGCTCTATCTTCTTGGTGCTTGTGGGGGGATCAAGAGTGGGAGGGCTTCTATGTCCTGGCCCCACTGCTGGACCTCCTGATGGCCCCTGGTATTTCTGGCCACTGTGTGATACAGACTGTTGGACTGGAGGGGCCACTGGCCTGAACCAAAATGGGCTTCTCTTATGTTCTTATGGATAAGCATATGGAGCAGAGGCCCATCTGTGGCTCTTAGCCACAAGGTATAGATAGGGACTCTGGGGCCAGGGATGCTCTGTATTCTTAGTGCTGGAGGGGGCAACAGTGGGAGGGCTTCTAGTGTCCTGGCCCCACTGCTGGACCTCCTGGTGGCACCTGGTATTTTTGGCCACTGTGTGACACAGAGTGTTGGACTGGAGGGGCCATTGGCCTGATCCAACATGGGCTTCTCTTGTGTTCTTATGTCTGGGGCAAGGGATGCTCTGTATTCTTGGTGCTTGGGGGGGGGCAACAGTGGGAGGGCTTCTAGTGCCCTGGCCCCACTGCTGGACCTCCTGAGGGCCCCTGGTATTTTTGGCCACTGTGTGACACAGACTAGATGGGCCAATGGCCTGATCCAACAGTGGCTTCTCTCTTATGTTCTTACTTGACAATTTTCTCTTTAATAACATTTTCTATCAGTTTAGCTGGAAGCGACATTAAGCTAACTGGCCTGTAACTTTCTGGATCTCCTCTAGATTTTTTTTTTTAAATGGGAGTTACCCCGGCCAGTCACCCCCAGTCCTCCATTACAGAGGCTGATCTCAGAGTCATGTATTATATCTTCCTTTGAAGATCAGCAATTTCACATTTCTGCTCTGTAGGAACTCTGGGGTGGATACCATCCGGTCCCAGTGGTTCCTTAGTTTGCAGTTTGTCCACTGCGTTCTGGCACGTCCTCCCTGCTGACCACTGTTTTTCTAAGCTCCCCCTCCCCCCCTTCTGAAAACATCCACTCACTTCATTTCCTTCATTCCTACCCCAATGGGGACCCAGAGCGGCTCACGTTGCCCTCTTCTCCTCCAATGCTCTCTCTAAGCAATGGAGTCTTGTGAGCAGAAATTCTACTTTGTGAGCTCCTGGCATTAAAGTTGTGAGCGAGCGATTTGGCTGCTGTATAAATCGGTTTGCTCTGGAGCCCCGTCCTTCCTGAGCCAAGGCAAAAAATGTGTGAGCCGGAGGCTAAAAAACTGTGAGCGGGTTCACGCTAACTCAGCTTAGAGGGAACACTGCTCTCCTCCATTTCATCTTGGCAACAGCAACCCAGGCGAAGTGTGAGACTGGCCCAAGGCCACCCGGCCACCTTCCGTGGCAGGACAGAGATTCAGAGCTGGACTTCCCGAATCCTCCCCCAACACCACATGATTGGCTCATTGTCAGGATCCGAACTTACAGGTCTCAAGGCTTTCATTAAGTGCGATGAAGCTGTAAGTTTTTACAGGTTAGTTGCAGCCTGTTTGGGCCGAGTGTTAATTAAAAGCACCTGGTGGCCTTGACCAGGGCATCAGCCGCTTCTGTCGGTGGTCAGCTAGCTATGGGGAGGAGGTGGTGATACCAGGGAGTATGTACATCTGCTGAGGCCTTGGTAACGGGTGGTTTGATTACCTGGTGGAGGGAAGCCTGCAAGTATCGGATGTCTCGAGATTCAGCCTCTGCCCAGAAGAAGTAGTTGGAGGGTTTTTTCTGCCATTGTTGTGATTTAAGAGTGATTCCTGCATAGCAAACAACATAAGAACATAAGAGAAGAAGCCAGTGTTGGATCCGGCCAATGGCCCATCCAGTCCAACACTCTGTGTCACACAGTGGCCAGAAATACCAGGTGCCCTCAGGAGGTCCAGCAGTGGGGCCAGGACACTAGAAGCCCCTCCCACTGCTGCCCCCCTTTACACTCTTTACTGCTTGAATGATTGGATAAAGCCAGAAGCAGCTTTTAATCTGCTGTGTCGGGAGTATTTGCTGAGCGTCTGCTTACATCCTTGAAGGGAACCCAGAAGCAAAAAGCCTCAACAAAGGACCAGGACCCGGTGAGAACCCCGAGCCCCCAGGTGGCTGTCGAGTTCAGCGCCTGAGAATGGGGGAGGGGCTGTCCGTGGTCCAGACATGGTGGCAGCGCTTTGCGATTGAGGATGCCTTTTGCAGCACTAGAGGTACTCGGCGACAAAGCCTTTGGCCTGGGAAAGCACAGCAATTAGGCGAGTGTTTGGTTTTTCTGGCTGGGAAAGATGAGCCAGAAGAAGGGGCTGGTTAGGGTTAATGATTGGAGCTTTGAAGTCAACGAGACGGACAGGCTCAGTGCCTCAGAAAGTCAGGCTTACTGAGAGGCCCCATAGCTCACATTCATCTTCAGAGGATGTTTTGAGAGCTGCTAATGGATGCTTTGTGGATGACAAGGAAGCTGCCTCCAGAGGTTCCTTTTGCAGCAGGAGGGACGCTCGGGAAGTACATCATGCTCAGGCCCTCATGCAACAGCACAGGATGGAGTAGCAGGAGGGGCAATTCGGCTCAGCCAGCAGAACCCTCTAAGCTGTGGGGTCTTGTGAGCAGAAATTCTACTTTGTGAGCAACTGGCATTAAAGTTGTGAGCGGGCGATGGGGCTGCTGCATAAATTAGTTTGCTCTGGAGCCCTCCTTCCTGAGCTGAGACAAAAATGTGTGAGGTGGAGGCTAAAAAACTGTGAGCTAGCTCACGCTGACTCAACTTAGAGGGAATACTGGTCTGGAGCCCCACTAGTTGGGCAGGAACTGATTCAGCATCCCTGCACCTTAATGATGCAAATATTATTGGGGCAGGATGCTCAGCAAACGGCCCTGCTGCAGAAACACGTGACTCAAGAGCCAGGCGACGGATGGGCCAAGCTGAGATCTCCCAAACTTAAGGATGAGGAGCAGCCCACCTGGCATTCAGGACACCCTCAGGAAGAAGCTCAGTAGAGTGCGTCAGCGCCGACATGCAGGCGCCGGCTCCCATCTTCAGCTGAAGCGTCAGGGGAAGAGCCGAGAAGTGGCAGCGCACAAGGGCTTACCGGGACTAAGTCACAGCGACTGAGAATGCGAAGGGTTGCTAGTCAGCCACCAGGTTTGGCCTCTCCACAGAACGCTGTGTTTGAAGAGGACTGGGAGGAGAAAGCGGGCGGTGTGCCCACCCTGGGCTTAGAGGTTGCTTCGAGGGAAGCCCTGCAGTCTCAGTCTGTGGGTAAAAATGAGCCGGGGGTGAGCTGGTCAGCAAGAGGTACTGACCTTAGGAAGGAGCAGAGTGAAGCCCCAGATTCTGGACAGCCTGCTAAAGAAAGGGTTGTTATGGGAGGTGTTAGGTTATCGAAATGGCAAGGAGACTACATTCCCTCATATGTAAACCCAATGTGGGTTAGCCGTGATGTTGAAATGGGGCGAGGGAGTGTTGGAGATCAACTGGGCTGCCAGCAATTACCCGTACCTTGCCCTAGAACAAAGTTTTTGCAAACAGCCTTAGAACGTCCCCCGGAAGATAGTTGTTTTAAAACACTCCTGCAACCTAATCCTTGGAGTCTTGAGCAGAAGGCAGAGGACAAGGTGTTTTTGGAGTACAGAGAGCCCAGAGAGCATTTCCATCAGTGTGCAAATCATGAACAAATAAACTGGGGTGCTGAGAAGCTGTTGGGGGCATATGGAGTTTCAAGATTAGGCTGTAGAAGCGAAAACAGCAGCTCTTTTGGAACAGGAAGTGTTAATTCAGAAGCCTGCATTTCTGACTCCTCCAGTGTCCAGGAGAAGGGGGGGGTAGCCTGTGGCTTGGAATTCAAAGAGACAACTTTTTTCCCCTGTGGAACTCAAAGTGAATATCCTTTGAGATAGGAGGGTGCCGGCTTCAGAGAACAAGCGACAGGCAGTTCTACACCACTGGGTTGTAAACAGAGAGGGTGCAAGAGGTTAACTCTTTGCTTAAGACATCCGAATGGGCTAAGAGGCAGTGTGCTGATAACGTGTTATGTGGACCCGGAGATGTGAATTCATCTGCCGGCCTTGCTGAAGTAGCCCCTTTAGACAGGTTGCCAGAGGCAAAGGGCAGTGCAAGAATACCTGGTGTGCAAATAAAATGATTTTTTTCCTATTAAAGGGCACAGTAAATGCTATGAAAATCTGCTTGCCCAACAATACGTTCAGTCACCAAGTTTTTCAATGGAGGAAGACATAGAGGGGGTGCTTTTCAAATTTGCAGATGACATGAAGCTGGGTGGGATGGCTAATTCTGAAGGAGACAGAGTCAGGATTCAAAATGATCTAGATAGGCTGGAACAGGGGGCTGAGACAAATAAAATGAATTTCAATAGTGATAAGTGCAAAGTCCTACATTTAGGTACAAAAAAATCAAAGGCACAGGTATAGAATGGGAGGGGCTTGGCTTGACAGCAGCACATATGAAAGGGATCTAGGTGTTCTGGCTGATCACAAGCTCAACATGAGCCTGCAGTGCGATGTGGCTGTGAAGAAAGCTAATGAAATCTTAGGATGCATTAACAGAAGCATTCGTATCCAGATCACGGGAGGTGGTGGTTCTACTCTGTTCTGCTATGGTCAGGCCTCACCTGGAGTCCTGTGTCCAGTTTTTGGCACCACATTTTAGGAAGGATGTTGACAAGCTCGAGCGTGTCCAGAAGAGGGCGACCAGGATGGTGAGAGGGTTGGAATCCAAGTCTTATGAGGAAAGGCTGAAAGAGTTGGATCTGTTTAGCCTGGGAAAGAGAAGGCTTAGAGGGGACATGATTGCAGTCTTCAAGTATTTGAAGGGCTGTCATGTAAAAGATGGAGCAGATCTATTCTCTCTTGCTCTGGATTGCAAGACTAGATCTAACGGGTGGAAATTACAAGGAAGTCGATACCGCCTAAATATCAGGAGAAACTTCCTGACTGTAAGAGTGGTTGAGCAGTGGAACGGACTGCCTTGGGAGGTGGTGGATGCTCCTTCCCTGGACGTTTTCAAGTGGAGGCTGGATGACCAGCTTTTGGGTATGTTGTAGGTATGTAGGGCTATCTTTCGGCTGTGCTCCTGCAGAGTGCAGGGGGTTGGACTAGATGACCTGCAAGGTCCCTTCCAACTCTAACGTTCTATGATTCTATGATCCCTAAGTTTAAGGACATGTTGCTGGTGACCGAGACCAAGATTACTCATGCCGGAGCATTCCCGTCACCCTCTATGGGCGTAAAGGTTGGACAGAGAAAAAAGGCAGACAGGAAGAAAGTCGATTCCTTTGAAATGGGGTGCTGGAGGAGAGTTCTAAAGGTACCGTGGACCACCCATCTGACAAATCAGTGGGTTCGAATCAAGCCCGAACTCTCCCTAGAAGCTAAAATGACTAAACTGAGGCTATTGTGTTTTGGCCACATCATGAAAAGACAAGACTCACAGGAAAAGACGACAATGCCAGGGAAAAGTGGAAGGCAGCAGGCAAAGAGGAAGACCCAACAGGAGACGGACAGACTCAGTCAAAGAATCCACAGCGGCCCTCTGTTTGCAAGACTGTGAAGGACAGGACGTTTTGGAGGCCGGGAGTTCAGAGAGTCGCCGTAAGTTGGAAGCAACTTGTCGGCACTTAAAACACACACACACACACGCACACACACACACACACACACACACACGGGCACACACACGGGCACAGAAAGGGCTGACAGATACCCTGAGGCCTCCAGGGCTCTAACAAGAGAGAGCCTTGCACCCTGAGGGCCTGGCTGTAGATAACAGAATGTGGCATTTGGATTCCAGACCGCATCTCCATTGTGAAACGCAGCAGTTAGATCAAAGGAACTCAGAAGCATCCCTAGAAAACAGACCCTCCAGGTAAAGGTGGAAAGCCGCCTCCCGAGCTTGGCATCCCATTAGCGACCCCAGCCCCTGAGTCAGCCCCTGAGCCAGGTTGAGGTGACAAGAGAGGTGACACTCCCCCCACCTCCTACACCTGACAGGTGGTTGTCTGTCTACCAGCCTATCTAAAACACATGTAATGTCCGCTACCTTCGCACCAGGCAGGTAAGTCACCATACGGTCAGTACGCGGGTTCGCCACCCAGCTGTCTACCTGCCTAAGGATTGAATCCCCAACTACCAAGAGCCCCCCTCCCACCCTGCCCAGGGATGGTTCCTTGGTGCGAATGATGGGGAGCAGGTTCTCCCAGGTGGGGCCCAGGGCAGAAAAGGCCACGGCCCAGGCTAGATGGATGTCTTCTGAGCCAGGAATCACCAGGAGCTGTTGATTACTAGAGCACAGAGCTCTTCGAGGCATATATGGAAGAGGTGTCCCTTAGGTATGGTGGTCCCAGGCCGTAGGCGGCTTTGAAGCTATACGCAAACACCGTCTCTAGCCCAGGAACCCAAGCGATGCCCCCCCCACCTTGGAGGAGAAACAGGCAACCACCAGGGCCCCCTGGCCCTTCTCAGCGATTTTCTTTCGGCAGTCAGCGGAATTAAGACTGAGAGAGCAGCGCTGCCCAGCCCTTGTGAGGCACTGTCCAGCGAGGCCCACACCTCCATGGGCAAGACCCTGCAGCACGCTTAGCCCGAAGTAACTGGCCAGAGCTCCTCTTTCTCCTCCTGCCCTTTGGCGTCTGCTCCTTTGTTTACATCTGACTGGTAACATCCGGTGGCAATCCAAAATAATCGGATTAGGAGCAGCCCTTTTGTCCTGTATGCGTGGGGCCGTGTGCTTAGGATTCAGTGCTGCCTTTCATTTTGCGGTGGAACCATTACTGTGATTTTTCAACAGCACAATAATGGAGAAGAGGAGAGGCACTTTGCGTCCCCACTGGGGGGGCAGGTGTGGTATACATGAAGTAAGTTAATAAATAAAGAAGAAGAGATTGGATTTCTACCCTGCCCTTCACTGCTCGAAGGAGTCTCAGAGCGGCTTACAAACTCCTTCCCCTTCCCCTCCCCACAACAGACGCCCTGTGAGCAATGCTCCCTCTAAGCCAGGGGTGTCAAACACGCGGCCCGGGGGCTGCATCAGTCCCCTGGAGGGCTTCTCTCAGGCCCGCAGTGGACCTGGCTGTCTCCTGCTTCTTCTTCCACTTCTGCTGCTGCTGCTGCGTCATCGTAGGTTTGCAGCTGACAGATACACACCTGAACAGCACACTCAAGACTGCAACAGCACAGACATTTTGATGCCATAATTCAGAGCAAAGAGGTGTCAGTTATCAGACCCTGTTAAATGAACAAAATATTGCAAGAGTGCAAATGTTTTAAGCATGTTTTTAAGTTAAAAAACCCCTTTGCATTTGTGTCCTTTATAAAGTTTATATCTCCGCTACCGGGCATGCCATTTTATGACCCACACATGGGCCGGCCCAACAAGGTCTCATCATTTATGTCCGATCTGGCCCTCGTAACAAGTGAGTTCGACACCCCGGTGAGCAGAAATTCTGCTTCATGAGCTACTGGTATTAAAGTGAGTGAGCAATTTGGCTACTGCGTAAAAGTTTGCTCTAGAGCCATCCTTCCTGAGCTAAGACAAAAATGTGTGAGCTGGAGGCTAAAAAACTGTGAGCTGGCTCACGCTATCTCGGCTTAGAGGGAACACTGCCTGTGAGGTAGGTGGGGCTGAAAGAACTCTGAAAGAACTGCTCCTGAGAGAACAGCTCAGAGAGAGCCTGTGACTGACCCAAGGCCACACCAGCAGCTGCATGCAGAGGAGTGGAGAATCAAACCCGGTTCTTCCAGATTAGCGTCTGCCCTCCTAACCACTGCACCAAAATGAGAAGGGCTTTGGCTGCAAAGTGAAAAGCAGCTTACAGTGTCACCTCCCTTCCCACCCCCTCCTCTGTTCAATCCCAAGTGCTGATAATGAAGAGTGGGTTCAGGCATTCTAAGGCCAGCAGACAGGAGACAAGGGGCAGTAATTAATTTCCCTGCAGTTGGAAGGAAAAGCTGAGGTATCAAAGAAAAGCTGCTCTCTGAAACTTCAGTGGTGCTGAGTTGGTTCAGGTTGGAGGCTTGGGTATGCAACTGTATTTTATGTCTTATCCACCAATCATGTCTGAAAACAGATGGACCAGGAGGGAAATGTTAGAATGCAATGGGGGTGCCAATGACAGTGTGGTGATTTTATGTGAAAACTGAGCAAACAAATATTGGCCATTCCAGGCTGGTGCGTAAACAACAGGCCTTGCTGGCAGGGCTCTGGCGGAGGCAGGCAGGGGACCTCTCTGGGGCGCAGGCCAGAGAAGGAGAGCTGGCAGGGCTGGGCCCTGAGGTGCCGAAGGAGCCCCGGGGCAGCTGGACACGGGTCTTGTCCTCCTCCGCCCTCTCCCCGTTTGCATCCCAGGCTGCCTTAGAAAGAAGGATGGGAAAGAGAGACCCCCCCCCCCCTTTAGGCCAGGCCACGACGGAGAGGGCGCAGGTGGGGCGCGGGGTTCGAGGCGGTCTGCGAGCCAGCGAAGCCCTGGGAGGAGGCAGTCCGGCGGGCTGGAAACCGGGGAGGCCTTTCCGGCGCAAGGTGGGGCTGGGCGGTCCCTGCAGGGCTGTCTCCACGGGGTCAGGGGGCCACCACGGCCAAGGCCCGGCGGAGGCTGGCCTGCAGCGAGCAGGGCAGCAAGCGGCAGGAGCGGCTCGCCAGGGGGCGTCAAGTCGGTTCCAGGCGACGACCTCCAGCCGGGACAGCAGACAGAGACGCAACCTGCCCCCCCCCCGGCGGGCCCAGCGAAGCCCCTCCGTCCCCCCAGCCGAGCCCCGAGGAGAGCAGCAGGAGACCCCCCCCCCCCGGGCAAGCCAGCCGCGAGCGCCGAGGGGTCTGTCTCGGGGGGAGGGGGGCGTGCAGCGGCGAGGAGGAGGAGGAGGAGGAGGGGGCGGGCGGGCGAGGGAGGGAGGGGCCCTTTAAGGGGCGGGCGGCGTCGGCGAGGCAGGCCGGCCAGGCGGCGGAGGGGCGGCCGGTTGCAGCTGCGCGGCCGGCGCCGCAGGAGCCAAGTAACTTTGCAGGCGGGCGGGCGGACAGGCAGGCAGCGGCGGGCCGGGCTTTGCCGCAGTAGCGGCGCCAGCAGCAGCAGCAGCAGGAGCAGGAGCAGCGAGGGAGCGGCGGCCGGCCATGAGCCTGCTGCGGGTGTCGGCGCTGCGGGCGGCGGCGGCGGAGGAGGCGTCCTCGCCCTTGTCCTCGGCGGGGTCCGGCTGGCTGCCGAGCCACGTCCAGGTGACGGTGGTGGCGGCGCGCGGGCTGCGGCTGAAGGGCGGGCCGGGCGACGCCTTCGCCGTGCTGCAGCTGGGCCGCCAGAAGCACCGCACCTCCGTGGCCACCCTGCGCGGCGGCGGCGGCGGCGGCGGGGGAGGAGGAGACCGGGGCGGAGGGGGCGGCGGCGGGCCGCGCTGGGGCGAGGAGTGCGCGCTCGAGCTGCCCCCGGCCGCCCCCGAGGAGACGGACGCCGCGGCGCTCCTCCTGCAGCTCACCGTCTGGCAGCGCGCCCTCGTCGGCCTCGACCGCTTCCTGGGCCGCGCCGAGGTCCCGCTCGGGCCCCTCCTCCAGGCCGGCCGCTCCCACCCGGACCAGTGAGTGCCGCCGCGGGGACCCCCCGGGCGGGCGGAAAGGGCCCCGGGGTCTCCCCACGCCTCCCCTCCCCCACCCCCCCGAGGGCTCAGCCGGACCCCGGGCCGCGCCCCCGGGCCACCCCCGCCCGCCCCTTCGGGAACGCCACCCCCCACCCCCGGCCGTCCTGCCCCCCTCCCCCTGGCGCTCCTGCACGTGGGGCTTCAGCGTCACTTCGCTCTGCAGCGCCGAGGCGCGCCCCTGCCCTGCGCGCCCCCTCCCCAGCCCAGCCGGGGGCTTCTGGAGAGCAGCCTGGCCGGGGAGGGGGGGTGTGCTGGGCGCGCCCTCCCGCGTTTTTCCTCCCGCCCCCTCCCGGTGGCCTGGGGAGGGGGCCCGGGAGAGGGTCCTCGGGGGGGAGGAGGAGGGCCCCCCCCGAGGCTCGCTGCAGGCCTGTCGAGGTCCGCTGGGCGGGGCAGCTTTCGCAGGGGCGGGGCCCGGGGAGGCGGGGGGGCGCCCGGTGGGGGGGGCGCCCGGGGGGTCCGCGGGGCTTTCTGGCGGCGGGGCCCGCCCCCCTCCCTTCCCCGCGCAGCAGGCAGCAGCATCGCGCTCACCCTCCCGGCAGCCCCTGGCGCCCGGCTGCTCCCGCTGGGGGGGGGGGCGGAGGACTGCCGAGTCACGGCTTGGCGCGGCCGCGGGCTTTGGACCGGGGCTCGGGCGTTCGGGTCCGGGGGGCGGCCCGGCGGCGGGACGGGAGTTCTCCTCGAGGAATGGGGCGGGGCGGGGGGGCAGGCCGCTGGCTGCGGTGGAAGCCCCCAATCCCCCTCCTCCCCCCCAACAGATGTCCGGCCCGGCCTGCACGGGAGAGGGCGCCGAGCCTTTGGCTTCTGGGGGCAGCCTGCTGGACGGGGGCTTGGGCCAGGCGTGGGCCAGACCGGACCTCCAGCTGGTCCAGAAGCCCCGCTCAGGCCGGCGGGCCGGATAGCAAGGGCAGGCCGCCCAGAGAAGGGAGGGGGGCCGAGCCTGGAGGTAGACTGCCTCTGCACAGGGAGGCTTGGTGCAACTGCAAGGTGTCTTGTCCCCTGGGCCGCAGCTGCCAGGGCAGCCCTGGTTGTTAAAGGGACTGCGAAGCAAGGGCCTCAGCCCCCCGGGGGCTGCCAGGCTCAGACCCACAGGGAGGCGCTCCCCACAGAGAGACCTCCTGCCTGCCAGTTGCTTCTGGGCCTGACCTTAGGAGGGCCCCCTTGTTGCTGCTGGGTGGGCCGGAGTAGGAGGGCCCCAGGAGGGGGGGGGCTGGCTGCCAGGCAGGCAAGAGGCAGCTTTCCTTGCTGTCTGAAGAGGAGGGCAGGTTGTGGGACTGGGGTCACTCTTTAGTTTTGTTCAG
This sequence comes from Gekko gecko, assembly GCA_029375565.1. Taxonomy (NCBI): domain Eukaryota; kingdom Metazoa; phylum Chordata; class Lepidosauria; order Squamata; family Gekkonidae; genus Gekko; species Gekko gecko. Next base: position 127,506,528 of record JAPDNY010000010.1, on the reverse strand, counting down.
GATCAGATCCGTGAACTTTGGGGCGGCTGGAAGGGACCTGGAGGGTCATCTAGTCCAACCCCCTGAAGGAAATTCACATCTGCCTCTCCCCCTTTCCCCCAGTGACCCCTCCTCCATACCCAGAGGAGGGCAAAAATCTCCAGTATTCCTGGACCAGTCTGGCCCTGGAGGAAAATTCCTCCCTGACCCCAGAGTGGCCTTGGGCATCACCCTGGGGGTGTAAGGGAGGTCCCCCAGAGCCGAGCCCTGGCTCCTCCCTTCCTGCCCTCCCTCTCGCGATCAGTCTGCCTGAGTCCACGGAATCAGCGTTGCTCAAACAGTCCCACTTCTGGAAAGCACCTTCTGGAGTCACTGAAGCCCCCCCCATCCAAGCCACTTAGAGGGGCTGCCAAGATGTCTTTTCCCACTACTGATTTGTGATGGACTTGTTGGGGTGGGGGTGGGGGGGCGGGGGATGAAAACAGGCTAAATAAATTATCAACTTTCTCTTGTTAAAATAGACCTGTGAAAGCCGACACCTTTGCTAGTGTAAAATCTAATTCACGTTGATGCCGTCCCCGTTCTGTTTGTGAAACTTGCCAGGTTATGGGGCCAGTTGCGCTCCCAGAGCCTACCTGACCTCACAGGGTTGTCGTGAGCAGTGTTCCCTCTAGGCTGAGTTAGTGTGAGCTAGCTCACAGTTTTTTAGCCTCTGGCTCAGACATTTTTGTCTTAGCACAGGAAGGAGGACTCCAGAGCAAACTAATTTATACAGGAGCCAAATCGCCCGCTCACAACTTTAATGCCAGTAGCTCACAAGGCAGAATTTTTGCTCACAAGACTCCGCAGCTTAGAAGGGGCATTGTTTGGGAGGATAAAACGGAGGGGAGGGGACCAGGTATGCTCCTTAGAACAAGGGGGTGGGATAAGGAAATACCCTGTGCAGAAGCTGCTGCACGTCTAATAGCTGGAGCCCTTCTGGAGGGGCTGTGGCTGAGGGGTAGAGCTTCCGCTTGGCATGCAGAAGGTCCCAGGTTCAATCCCCGGCATCTCCAGTAAAAAGGACCAGGCAGTCAGTGAAGCGAAAGACCTCTGCCTGAGACCCTGGAGAGCCACTGCCGGTCTGAGTAGGCGATATTGACTTTGAGGGACCCAGGGGTGTCTGGTTCCGTGGGAGGCCACTTTGTGTGTGTTTGTGATTGCTGGGGCTGTGGATGTCTCTGTGGGCCCAAACCGCAGAGTCGGGGCAAGGAGGCTGTTGTCTGGCTTTGAGGAAGACCTCGAGCTGACTCTGGGTTGGGCGAGAGGCTTTTCTGCCTTTGGTCAGTGGAGGCTGCTTCAGGTGAGAGTCTGCTTTAGTTCTGCAAATCTCACTGCATGGAGGTTTATGCTCACAGAACCGCCCAGGCCCACAGAGGCGCGGGTGGGTGGGCTTCACTGTGGAGGCCAGGCAGAGAGACACCTGTGTTCCTTGATGGGCAGAGGCACAAACATTTATAACGAGAGTCCTGACTCCATTGCGGTGAACGGGAGGCTGCTGGGCATAAATTGGGCACACTCCCCCCCCCACACACACATGAGGGACCAGTGGGGTTTCTGTGGCCGATGCTGGCTTGGGCGTTTCCCTCCTTGGGCCCACGGGCTCCAGAGAGGGAACAGATTTCGTCTGGCAGGGCTGTTGCCAGGCAGGGTGGGAGCCCCAGGGAGTCTCAAGGGTCTGTCAAGAAGTCGCCTGGCAGAAGCCGCCGTCTGAGAGAGTGACCGGCTGTCCTGTCCATGGCGCGTGGGCATTGTGGAGTTCCACAGTCGCTTTCTGTAACGTGTCCCTTGTGGGAGTTGAAGGGGAGTGGGAGACGGTTGTGGGGAGATTCTCTCTTGCAGCTGAGGGGTTGACCTGGGAACACGGGCTAGCAAGAGGAAAAGATCAGAAGCCTCTCATTGAAGGGGTCTTAGCAGTCGCATTTGGAAAAGGGGAGGGGGAAATTTTAAAATTACTGTGGAGGTAAACATACCGAGTAGCTCTGCGGGGGTTGGGGGGGTGGCCTTTGCTGGTGTCAAGAAATTCTGCCCTGCTTGAGAGCTCAAGGGGAGGGACGCTGGCTGAGGTGGCTGTTATGGGGGGAAGGACTTGTGTGTTGGGAGTTGGCTGCGGGTTTGGCTCAGTTGCTGTTTGTGTGACTCGGCTCGGAGGTGCGGGGTTGTAGCACTTGCCTCGTCTTGCGTACCGTCACACAGAACTGTTTCCCTCACATCATTCATCAACTAATATTAATAATAATGGTAATAATAATGTTCTCACGCATGCATTTAACTAAGGCACTGGAAACATTCTACGTTGGGTAACTTCCCTCCAGAAGGTGATTTGTGCTTGAGGTCTCTGCGCGTGGGTAACTTCTGGCCGCTCTTGGGAGCAAGATCTTATTAAATTGTGTGAGGGCGTTTGTGAGCGTCTCTCTCCACCAAATGCAGTAATGGAGTTGGAGCCTCTCCGGAGCCACAGCTGTGATGCGCAAGGAGGTTTCCTTCCTGCGGAAGCATCAGACCCCTGCCCACTCACTGGGCCGGTGCCCAGCCGCCCTCTCTGTCCGTGGGGTCCCCGAGAGCAGTGCAGGATCAGCCCTGGAGCCTTTTTCCCTGCTGTCAGGAGCAGCTGCGCCTCAGAGAAGGCCTGGCCCTTCCGGACTCTGGATGTCTGGCCCTGGCCGGCCCCAGAGGTCTCTGGCAGTGGCCTGTGTGGTGAGGGGCACGAGCGGCTGCAGGCTGCCTGGAGGCTATGGCATCTCTGGGGGTGCCTTGCAGAGTGGCATGAGTCCCCCCCCACCTTGCTGCTGGGTCAGGTTGTGAATTGGCCGTGCCCAGCGGGAGCCTGAAGAGTGGCAGAGATCCCAGGTTGAGCCCGATGAGGGGTGTAGAAGACCCCACCTTGAAGCAATTGCCCACCCTCGGTTTGGAGAGCCAGTTGGGTGTAGTGGTTAAGTGCGCGGACTCTAATCTGGGAGAACCAGGTTTGATACCCCACTCCTCCACTTGCAGCTGCTGGCATGACCTTGGGTCAGTTGCAAGTTCTCTCAGAGCTGTTTTCTCAAGGGCAGTTCTCGAAAGAGCTCTCTCAGCCCCACCTGCCTCCCAGGGTGTCTGTTGTGGGGAGGGAAAGGGAAAGGCATTTGTAAGCCGCTCTGAGACTCTGAGCCAAGGGTGGGGTGTATAAATCCAATCTCCTCCTCTTCTCTTGGAGAAATCTTTTTGGCTGAAGCGCCCAAACCATCTCAGTGGCTCCCTCAGAAGATGCTGTCGGCGTGGCAGCAGTAGAGAGGGGGGGCCGGGAAGGCGAGGCCCGGGCCCACTGGGAGCACGAGAACCTGTTTTATTTATTCATTCATCTACTTTATTTATAGCCTGCCTTCCTCCCTGAGACACAAGGTGGATCACAGAGTACAAAAACAAAGCGGCCAGACAGCCTGAGACATCCAGTGAATAAAGCAATCGGGCTGGGATTGGGAACACCGTGAAGAACAAACGGTGCCAGGCAGGCAGGCAGGCCAGGAAGGCAGGAAGTGGGTTGCGGAGGCAGAAGAGACCCTGCAGTCAACGAAGGACTGCAGGATAAATATTCACTTTCTCTCACTTGTTTCTTGCTTTTCTCCTCAGCGGGGTCAAGGACACAAAGCAGCTCACAACATTGTTCTCCATCCCATATTTTATCTTGACATCATCCCTGGGCAGGGGCGGTGTATCCCCCAGGGAAATGCAGCAAGCTTCTGTGGCGGGTTCCCCCCCCCGAAGGTCAGAGGGCTGATGGGCCCCCACCGGCGAGGGTGCCTCCGTCCTTCCTGCTGTGCCCTTGAACTAAGCAAAGGTGCCCGCAGAGTTGGGCTGTGGGAATGCTGGGGAGCATCTTCGAGTTGACCTGTCCTTTGGATTGACTTCCCCTGTTACGTATTGAAGGGTGAATCATCCCTCTACTTTACTATGTTAAGCTTCAAACTTGAGTTCCATACTTAACATCCCCAGTTCCTGGCTAACTGCCCAAGTGGGTCATGCTGGGGAGAATGAAAGGAGGCAAGGAGGCCGGCTTCCAAGGGTAGATTCAGGTGGTTAGCCACGTTGGACTGAAGCAACAGAGCAAAGTTTGAGTCCCGGGGCACCCTTAAGAGCAGCAGATTCTGGGTATAAGCTCTTGTGTGCGTGCCTGCCAAAGCTTCTACCCAGAATTAAACTTCGTTGGTCTTTAAGGTGCCTGAATGGACTCGGACTTTGCTCTGTAGCTCTTGTGGGCCCACTTCAAGGTGTACGCCCCTAATATGCACCACAGGATTCACTTCTTGTTATTTTGTGTCTATGTTACGCCCTGTGCACTGCGGTGGCTCAGAGGTTAAGACGCTGAGCTGCAGACCGGGAGGTCAGTAGTTCAGCAGTTCGAGACCCGAGAGTGCCGTGTGACGGAGTGAGCTCCCGTCTCTGGCCCCAGCTCCTGCCAACCTAGCTGTTCGAAAGCAAGACATTGCAAGTAGATAAATAGGTACCACTTCAGTGGGAAGGTAATAGCGTCCCATGTGCCTCGGCATTTAGTCATGCCAGCCACATGACCAGGGAAACGTCTTCGGACAGCGCTGGCTCTTCGGCTCAGAAACGGAGATGAGCACTGCATCCCCAGATTCGACTGGCTTTGGAGCAAGGGAAACTTTTACCTTTACCTATGCCATGTGCAGGGAGGCATGTGTGAGCACGGTGTGCATCTTCGAAGGCCCTGCCCCACCAAGGGCTCCTGGCGATGTAGGTGAGTGTGCTGGGCTGCAGGCTGCAGACTTGTTGGCTAGTTGCGGGGTGACCTTGGGCCAGTCGTGCATTCTCAGCCCATGCTACCTTGCAGGGGGGTTGTGGGGATCAAGTGGAGGAGAGAAGAATGGTTTCAGCTGCCTGAGGGCCCCGTTAGGGAGAAAGTTGTGTGTGGGGGTCTAATAGTGTAACTCCCCCCTGCCTTGCTGTCCCTGTGGTGATGAGAGGCCTCACGCCCCTGAGACCTCCGCAGGCCCGTGCAGCTGTTTGGGGTGTGGTTGTGAGTGTGCAGGGGGTAGCTGAAGCAAACTCCCTCCTTGTCCTTGGAGTCAGGCTTGAGAAACTCTGTGGGGCTCTTGTGGCCTTGGGGGGGTCGAGGTCCTGAGGTGTTTTTTTCCCCCAGGCCTGCCTGCCTCTCCTCTCTCTCTCCTCTCCTCTCCTCTCCTCTCCTCTCCTCTCCTCTCTCTCTCCTCTCCTCTCTCTCTCCTCTCCTCTCCTCTCCTCTCCTCTCTCCTCTCCTCTCCTCTCCCTCTCCTCTCCTCTCCTCCTCTCCTCTCCTGCCGGCTCAGTTCCTTCCTCTGCCTTTTTATTTCTTGCCTGGTGTCGGTGGGCTTCAATGAGGTGTCGCAATGTGTGCATTCTTGTGTGTGTTTGCAGGGTGGGGTTGTCTGAGCTGCTGTGTGGGGTAACTGGTGTTTATGCAGGGCTTTTTTTTGGGGGGGGGTGTCATGGAATGCCGCAAGTGCTTATTTTTGCAGTGACTCTGCCAATGAAGGAATTTCCTGGATGTTGAAACCGGTGGCTAGATGGTGAGCTCTCCGGAGGAGGGACGGCCCGCTGCTGTGGCAGGCAGCCCTTGGCCCTGAACGCCTTTCGGGGCTGGAGCCTCCTGGGAAGTTTCTGAATGCTCCAAAGGGGAGCGTCCCTCTGGGCCGGGGCCTAGTGAAGTCCAGCTCCGCAGGGATCCCACCCCACCCCCCAACTCCTAAAGCTGGGCTAGGGCTGGGCACTGTGGCCAGTAGGGAGTGGTGGTTACAGAGTCAGACAAGGGATTCCAAGGTGCCGGTTCAAATCCCCACTCAGACGAAGGGAGCATGGACTCTTGAAATCTCATACCCCCCGCAATCTTGTTGGTCTCTAAGGTGCCACTGGACCCCAGTCTAGGTGCCCTCCCATAACCATGAAGCTCATTGGGTGAGCTTGGGCCAGTCCATCTCTTCCTGTTGGACCGGCTGCAGGGTCAAAACTGGAGGGGCTCTCTCTGTGGGCTTTGAAGGAAGGGCAGAGTGAAAATGTGGAGGAGAGGAGAGAGGCCCCTGGCTGGCTGTGTACAGCGCTGGGGGCTGTTGGAGGCCCCGTTGCAAGATGACAGGCATTTGAAGTGCCTCTGAACATGCGCAGATGCTGCTGCCGCCATCGTCGCTGCGGCCCTCGTTACCTGCGTGGCTACGCTTAGAGCAGGGGTGGCCGAACTTGCTGAACACAAGAGCCACACAGAATAAACGTCCGATGTTTGAGAGCTACAAGACAGGAACAAATATGACATGTTTTTACTGGGAAATATGCAGATTTGCTTTTCATTGACGTTAAATGAGACTGCCAAAATAATAACAAAACGGGTAAAAGCAGATATTGATAATGATGTTTATTTGTCCAATGGTATTTGTTTGCTAGTGATATTTAGCTTCCCCCGCTGCCTTGCCGGGAGCCACACAATATGCATGAAAGGGCCGCATGCAGCTCCGGAGCCACAGTTTGGCCACTCCTGGCTTAGAGGCTGCGGCTCCCAGGCCGGAGGGCGCAGTGCTGAGCATGTTGGAGCGCCCAGACCTTGAGGTGCGGCTTTCCACTTGGAGTGCTTGTTGTGAGTGGGTGCTGTGCCAGTGGCCGTTCTGTGGGTGCAGGATTCCGGGGGCGAGTGGGGAAGAGGCATCCGGCTTAGTTCCGTTGCTGGGGTCAGTTTTGGGTTCCTGCCCTCTTCAGGGAGGGGAAGGATGGCAGAAACCACGACAGGCCTAGGTAGACGCATTAGTGGTGCCGCGGTGTTGTGTGCGTCCCTTCTGGTGCCTTATCCCCCCGGCGTGGTATTAAGTTCAGTGCCTCAGACCTCCTGGGGATTTGTGTGCATCTCTTTGTCCCAAATTCCTTTTTTCCTTTGACCTCCCAAGAAAGTCTCTGTTTTCTCCTCACTTCTGAGGGGAGGAGTGCGGGACATGTGTTTGGTGTTGTGGTGAAGTGCGCGGACTCTAATCTGGGAGAACTGGGTTTGTCTGCCCACTCCTCCACTCGCAGCTGCTGGATGACCTTGGGCAAGCCATAGTTCTGACAAGAGCTGTCCTTGGAAAAAGCAGTTCTGGAAAGAGTTTTCTCAGCCCCACCTATCTCACAGGGTGTCTGTTGTGGGGAAGGGAAGGGAAAGGAGTTTGTAAGGGTGTGTGTGTGTTGGGGCAGCTGGACTTCTTCCCGACCTGCGTAGGTCCTTTGCTCAGGAAGCAGCCCGGTCTAACCCACAGGCTGTGTGAGCGTCCAGTCCGGTGTGTGTGGGGGGATCCTTCTGGCTCTCCAGGGTCATGTTTCCGTTGATCTCCAGGGCCGGCAGGCAGGGCTCTCCTTCCTTTTGGAGCTCTTGGCCCTGAGCCGTCTCTGGAAGGCAGATAGTGAGTGGTGCTGATTGTGTGAATTGGCCTTGCTGGGCGGAGGCAGGGCTTTCCAGGGCCTTGGGGCTGTGCGCAGCTGGGAGGGGCCGGTGGTGATGCCCGGAGTCCTGGGGAAGGCTGCCGGTCCGGTCCCTCGCTGTCCCTCGGTGGTGCTTGCGGTCTGGCAGTCAGTCCCCCTCTCTCAGCCAGAGGGATGAAGTCTCCGCTGGGACGAATGTTCTGTGTTCGGAGTGGGTGTATTTGTGGGGAGTCCGACTTGTGGCAGTTAATCTATTGCAGTTCATGCCGGTGTGCCCATTGCTGTTCGCTCTCGCAGTCGGTGAGCAGTGGCGCATGCCAGCGTGGGCTGGCCCATATTCTCTGGAGCGCCGTGCAGCATTTTGCTTGCTAATTCTTGGATCCTGCCTCATTCAGGTGCTTACAGGAGGACAGATCTTAAATTGCTGGGAGGGTTATTTTTATGTGGGTGGGGAAGGTCTGACCCAGATATGGGGATATCTCCCGTTCTGGAGGGGGTTGCGCTCCCCCCCCAAAGGAGCAGGTTTGCAGCTTGGGGGTGCTGCTGGGTCAGGTGGCTGCAGTGGCCAGAGGCACCTGTCACCACCTTCACCTGGCGAGCCGGCTGCAGCCCTTCCTGGTTAGGGAAGATCTTGCCCCTGTGGAGCATGCCCTGGTAATACCTGGACTAGACCCGTGCGATGCACTCTACATGGGGCTGCTCTTGCAGACTGCCATCGGTACAGAGTGCGGCAGCCAGAATGCTGACTGGAGTGAGTTGCAGGGGCCAGATCACTCTCGCCTTGTTCCATAAGCGCTGGCTCTGGATTTGCTTCCAGGCACAATTCAAGCGGCTGCTGCTGCTGCTGTTGACCCTTAAAACCCTATATCGGGAGTGGCCAAACTTGCTCAGCGTAAGAGCCACGTAGAATAAAAGTCAGAGGTTTGAGAGCCACAAGACATGAGCAAATATTACACGTCCATTTTATTTAAAACTGTGCAAATTTGCTTTTTAATTAACATTCAACGAGACTGCCAAAAATAACAACAAAGGGGGTAAAAACAGATATTGATAATATTTGTCCAATTACATTTGTTCGTTTGTTTGTTAATGATATTTATTTGTCAGAGAGAGAGAGAAAAAGAGAGGGGTGGAAAGAAAGAAGAGGTGGAAAGAGAGAGAAAGCAAATAGACAGGAGGGAGGAAGAAAAAGTCTGCCTCCCCTTCGCTTCCCCAGCCGCCCTGCCGGGAGCCGCACAATATGTGTGAAAGAGCCACACGTGGCTCCCAAGCTGCTGTTTGGCAGCTATGTGCCCTATGTGGCTTGGGACCAACATGCCTGAAGGACTGCCGACTCCCATGTCCCTCTGACCACTCTGGGCGCCTTCAGAGGCCCTGCTTCAGGCGCCCCCGGCCATCTGAAACTTGATGGGTGGCACTGGCAACCCCCCACGGAAGGGCCTGCTTAGTTCTGGCACCAAAACACAAGCTCCCTCCCCAAGGAGATTTGTCTGTCTCCCTTCTTGAGATGTGAAGGCCTAGAAAAAAAATTAGAAAAATTTGAATCCCTCCCCCATTTTTTTCCAATGCCTTTTTCCAGTTTTTCCTATTGAAATCTTGGGAAGTGCTAAAAAAAACCTCCTATGCCACATTTTCTCTTTTTGGATGAGTGAAGTGCTTTTAAAGACAAGGTGGGCATGCCAGTTTGGTGTCGTGGTTAAGTACACGGACTCTAATCTGGAAGAACCGGGTTTGATTCCCCACTCCTCTGCTCGCAGCTGCTGGATGACCTTGGGCAAGCCATAATTCTGTCAGAGCTGTTCTCTCATGAGCAGTTCTTGAGAGAGCTCTCTCAGCCCCGCCTGCCTCACAGGGTGTCCGTTGTAGGGAGGGGAAGGGAAAGGAGTTTGTAAGCCGCTCTGAGACTCGGGGCAGGGTATAAATCCAATCTCTTCTTCTTAAGTCCAAGATGCATTTCTTCACTTAGAATGAGACCTGCTCTTCATGAGGGGGAGCACGCGGGGCTTTTATTGCTTCTCAGCTGTTGCATGCCTTCTGTTGCCCTTTCGACCTCACTCTTCCCTTGTGGTTGACCTTTCCAACTCTCCCCCAAACCAGCCTGAGAGGTATACCCACAGATTGGGTTAACTGTGGTTTATCAACTCGCTGGAGGGGAAAAAGAAGGCGGTGGGGCAGAAAGTGCATCACAGACTCAGAGGAAAACTCTGGAAGTTCCATTGAGAACTGGGCTCTCTCTAACCAGACAGCAAAACTTTAGGCACGTGTGTTCAAGTGGCACAGGGCACATCAGCTTGCTGCTCTTTTCCCTCAAGTATTGGATATGTTTACAGCTTTGCTTGTAAAAACCCCAAGACATTTATAACTTTTAAATTCCATTGCTATGTCAGATATTGCTATTCTATATGCTGTTATGAATTATGCATTTTGTGTCGTTTAAAGCAGGGCAATTGGTCTAGGTTTGATGGGACAGTAAGTATTGTCTGTTTTTTGGTTCCACGCCCCCCCCCCCCAATTTCCATTTCCCTCCCCCACAGCTTCAAAATTTCCTGGAATTTTTACATCTCTCCTTCCTGTATCACAGTTTCCCATCAGCAGGGTAAGAGACTCTGTGTTTTGTTTGGCATCGTCTCACCAACTCCTGTTAGCCACCCGTGTTTTAAATGGTGTGTGTGTGTGTGTGTGTGTGTGTGTGTATACATACAGATACACACACTTGCATTTTCCATGTAGTTTTCATGTTTGAAGTGTTTGCTGTGCTGGGGACCCTCAGTTGGCTGCAAAGTTGGTAAAGGAATGTTGTAAACGCAACCAATGCGTGCAGATTAAACTTTTAGCAGAGATCAGCCTCTGAGCCCTGCCTTCGAAATTGGGCCTGCGGAGAGACTCTCTCTCTCAGTGTTTCATCTGAGGCTTGAGCCAGTTGCAAGGAGTGTGTATGTGGGGGGGGGGGCAGTTCGGGGAGCAGAGAGCCCTGCAGGGAGAAGGCCGCCTCGCTGGAAGGGCATTCCTGGCTTATCGGGGAGGGGTCTCGTAGGCCAAGGCCGGTCTGGCTTCCCGATCGAGGAGTTCTCCCCAGCCTCTCCCTTTCCTCGGGCAGCGTACAGGAGGGGCTGGAAGGGGCCGCAGCCTGTTGTTGCTGCCTGTTATCTGACACGTCCAGCCGGGCTCTTGTGTGTGTGTGTGTCCGTGTGTGTGTCTGTGCGGGGATGTCTGGCACTTGATTTGTCCGGTGGTGACTCTGGAGTTCAAGTACATCTGAGCAGTGGGAGGCAGGGGGATTGGACTTCCTGCGTTGGGGGCTGGCTGTGGAAAAACGGTCCTGGCTGGGGTTGTGCCCGAACCCTTCGGAAGGCGGGGGCGGCCGGGGATCAGATGCCAACGTCCCACTGGTCCCTCCTTTATTTATATTATTATTATTGTTTAGGAAATAGAGAGGCTGCCTCTCCAGAGACCTGCTAAAAGGGGCTTGAAGCTAGAACAATAAAAGGAGACGGTGAAGCCCGCAGCCCTGAGCCAGGGAGCTGATAAAGAAGGCCCTGAAGCCCCCCCCACCCCTGGCCGAGGCCTCTGAGAAGAAAAGACTGGACGAGTGGGTGGGGGTGGGTGGGGGTGGAGCAGCAGCAGCAGCTGCGGCATCCAAGACGCATGGAGCAGCCAGAAATGGTCCATGATCCAAAAACAACCATCAAAGATTTAAGAGAGAAAAGCTTTCAGTTAAAAGGCAGGATAATAAGGGATGTTTTGGCCCAGTGCCTAAAAGACAGCAAAGTGAGCTGGGTGAGCCTCAAGGGGTGGGGCATTCTGAAGGCAAGGAGCCAGCGCTGAGAAGGCCCTGCTTCTCACCACCCCATCTCTGGAGGCTGCGGGCACAGAGAGCAGGGCTTGGGCGGGGAGGTCTTCACTGGTGGGCTGGGCACTACGGGAGGAGGAAGTCCTTCAAGCACCCTGGGCCCAAGCCATTTAGGGTTTTGAAGAGGAGAACCAGCGCTTTGAATTCGACCCCAGGACAGATGAGCAGCCAGTGCAGGTCTGTCGGCACAGCTACTGCAGCCCCTGTATCTGCCCCCTGACAGTAGCCTGCCCGGCTCACTTTGTACCGGCTGAAGCTTCTGGACAGCTTTCAAAGGCCAACCCATGTAGAGCACATTGCAGTAGTCTAACCTGAATGTGGCTGAGTGGCAGAGCATCTGCTGGCCGTGCAGAAGGTCCCAGGTTCAGTCCCTGGCAGCATCTCCAGTTAAAAGGGTCAAGCATTCAGTGATTTGAACAACGTCCACCTGAGACCCTGGATGAGCTGCTGCCACGCTGAGCAGGCAAGACTGACTCTGATGGGCCAAGGAGCGTCTGACTCAGTAGAAGGCGGATTCACGTGTTCCTGCGATCACCATGTGCTCCCTCTAAGCGGTGGAGTTTTGTGAGGGAAAAATACGACTTTGTGAGCATTAAAGTTGTGAGAGAGCGATTTGGCTGCTGCATAAATTGGTCTGCTCTGGAGCCCTTCTCCCTGAGCAGAGACAAAAATGTGTGAGCCAGAGGCTAGAAAACTGTGAGCTGGCTCACACGAACTCAGCTTAGAGGGAACACTGGTGATCACTGTAGCAAAGTCATGCTTTTTGAGGAAGGGGTGTAACTGGCACATTAGCCAATGCTGGGAAGAGGTGCTGTGTTCCACAGAGCAGCCCTGGGCCACCAGCCATAGGACAAGATCCATGAAATTACTGAGCAGTCAGGTTAGAACAGATAAAAGGAAATACTTCTTCACCCAAAGAGTGATTAACATATGGAATTCACTGCCACAGGAGGTGGTGGCAGCTACAAGCATGGACAGTTTCAAGAGGGAATTAGATAAACATATGGAACATATGGAGCCGTTGGCCTGATTCAACATTGGCTTCTCTGATGTTCTTATGTTCTTATCCAGGGGCACTCCCCAACTATGAACCTCCTCCTCCACAACAGGCTGATTCCTCAGTCCTCTAGGGAGTTCCTGTTGGCCAGCAGTATCTCAGTCTGGTCTGGATGGCGCTTCTGTGTGTTGGCCCTCATCCCTCCCATTACCTTCTCCAGGTGCCTGGTTCAGGACTTCTGCAGACCCACCTGACTCTCAGCCGAAATAGAGCTGGGTGTCGTCCGAATGTTGCTGGCACTGTACCCCAATCTCCTGATGATATCTCCCATTGGTTCGTGTAGATGTTAAACAACGTGGGGGACAAGATGGAGCCCTTTGGAAGCCCATGGGGGTGAGCTGCATTCCCCAGAACCACCCTCTGGAGGTGACTGATCCAGTAAGAGCAAAACCACCAAAGCACATCTCCCCCCCACTCCAAACTCAGCCAGCCTGTCCAGAAGGACTCCCTAGTCCAGCAGTGTCAAACATGCAGCCCGGGGGATGGATCAGGCCCCCGGAGGGGCTTCCGTCAGGCCTGCAGTGGGACTGGCCCTCTCCTGCTTCCAGTTCTGCTGCTGCTGCTGCATCACAGCCTGCTTCACCAGACTCTCTCAATCACTCAGCCGTGTCATGTTTTCCCCTGGGTCCTGGACTCAGAACTCTGAGCATGAGATTTCTGTGGTGAACGTCAATAAATCAAAAGTAGGTTTGCAGCTCACAGAGCTAATGTTGTAAGCATGTTTTTATTTTAAGTTAAAAAAAAAGTTGTGTTTTGTGTCCTTTATAAAGTTTATAGCTCTGCTCCCTGGCATGATATTTTATGGCACACCTGGCCCGGCCCAACAAGGTCTCATTTATGTCAGATGCGGCCCTCCTAACAAACGAGTTTGACACCCCTGCCCTAGTCGATGGTGTCGAACACTGCAGAGGGGCCCAAGAGAATCAACAGGGACTCCTCCCCCACCCAGTTTGGTGCAGTGGTTAGGAGCACGGACTCTAATCTGGGAAAACCATATTTGATTCCCACTCCTCCACATGCAGCTGCTGGTGTGACCTTGGGTCAGTCACAAGTTCTTTCGGAGCTATTCTCTCAAGAGCAGTTCTCAAAAGAGCTCTCCCAGCCCCACCTACCTCACAGGGTGTCTGTTGTGGGGAGGGGAAGGGAAAGGAAGATTGTAAGCCGCTCCGAGACTCCTTCAGGTAGTGAAAGGTGGAGTATAAACCCAGTCTCCTCCTTTACCCCTCTCCTGGCAAAGATCATCCTTCAGACAGAATGACCAAGGCTGTTTCCACTCCAAACCCAGGCCTCAATCCAGAGTGAAATGGCTGCAGATAATCGGCATCCCCACCACCCCACTGAAGGGTTAGTGTCTGCACGCACACGGAAGCTTATACCTAGGATTAAACTTGGTTGGTCTGAAAGGTGCCACTGGACTCCAGGTTTGTTAAGATCATAAGAACATCAGGGAAGCCCATGTTGGATCAGGCCAGTGGCCCATCCGGTCCAATGCTCTGTGTCACACAGTGGCCAAAAAGACCAGGGGCCACCAGGAGGTCCACCAGTGGGGCCAGTGTTCTATTGCTTCAAACCAACATGGCTACCCACTTAATAGTGATGGCATTCTGGGTTAATTTCAAGCCAAGAATTTTTTTAAAGAGTCACTCGCTGTAATTTGATGATTTAGGTTTTCAGCTGCAGGGATCCCAGGTGTGGCCCTGTTCTTGAGGCGTACTTTGAAGTGAGGCCTTCCTTGGGACCGTACCTTTCCCTTGTCATCAATGTTCCCTCTAAACTTTGGCATCTTGTGAGCAAAAATTCTGCTTTGTGAGCTCCTGGCATTAAAGTTGTGAGCGAGCAATTTGGCTACTGCATAAATCAGTTTACTTTGGAGCCCTCCTTCCTGAGCGAAGACAAAAATGTGTGAGCCGGAGGCTGAAAATCTGTGAGCTAGCTCACACCAACTCAGCTTAGAGGGAACACTGCTTGTCATTGAGGGCTGGCTCCTTGTAGAAGGCTCCATCAGGTCTGCAAGACCTCAGCTCTCAGCTATGGGGAGGGAAGGGATTAATCCTTCCCTCTCTGCTATTTTCCCTACCTCAGATGGCCCCACGGAGCGCCTGTTTGCCCCACTGAGGCCACCATACAAGACCCAATAAGGCAAAGGGCTGTTTCAGGTAGGGAAAATGACCTGGAGAGGAAGTCTTAAAACCTCCACACTTTCTTTGGCTGTTTCAGGTGGAAGAAATAGCCCTGTCTGTTTTGACCTCCCAAGGAGGCATGTGTGTGTGCATGCTCATGCTGTGCGACAGGGGGAGCCGTCACAGCTCTCTCGGAACAGAGTGTCTGTGGACCTGGTCTGTGTCTCAGAGGGTACCTCAGGCCCCCTGCGCCCGATGCCTTCCAGTTCCCTTGGGATGCTGCATGGGTGCTGTTTGGTGTCGTGGTTAAGTGCGCGGACTCTAAACTGGGAGAACCGGGTTTGATTCCCCACTCCTCCACTTGCAGCTGCTGGTGTGGCCTTGAGTCAGTCACAAGCTCTGGCACAGCTGTTCTTGAAAAAGGGCAGTTCTCAGTCAGAGCTCTCTCAGCCCCACCTACCTCACAGGGGTGTCTGTTGTGGGGAGGGGAAGGGAAAGGAGTTTGTGAGCCGCTCTGAGACTCCTTTGGTGTCAGTTTGTTGTAGTGGTGTAGTGGTTAAGTGCATGGACTTTAATCTGGGAGAACCGGGTTTGATTCCCCACGCCTCCACTTGCAGCTGCTGGTGTGACCTTGGGTCAGTCACAAGCTCTGTCAGAGCTATCCTTGAAAAAGAGCAGTTTGTGTCAGAGCTCTCTCAGCCCCACCTCCCTCACAGGTGTCTGTCGTGGGTTAGGGTTAGGGGAAGGGAAAGGATATTGTGAGCTGCTCTGAGACTCCCTTGGGTAGGGAAGGGCAGGGACTAAATCCAATCTCTTCTTCTCTTCTCCTTCTTCTTTTCTTTCTCCGGCTGGCACTGCTGCAAGAGTCCCCCCGTCCCCCCCGCCTTCTCCGCAGTATTTGGGCTTAAGCTGCAAAGCCTGGCCATGTGACCTTGTGGCAGGCAGACAATGGGGTGGTTGTCTGGGGGGCTGCTAAGCTTCACACGTGTAATTCTGCTTGAGCTTTGGGAGGGAGGTTCCTGGGAATGCACGGATCTGGGGCAGCTGTGGTGGCAAAGTGCTTAGGAGGAGAAGCCCCCCCCCCATGAATGGAGGCAGTGTGTGTGTGCGGGAATGCCGTGCCTGTGGCACCCGGCTGTGAGCCAGAGTGTGGGGGGCTTGGCAGGCGGGCTACCAAGGGGCTCTCTTGGCCTCGAAAAGCTGGCCCTCTGGGGCTGTCCAGTTGATTGAAGGATTTGATTTCAGGAGAGCTTCAGCTGCCGCCTTGCTAGTGTGGCCGTGGGGGGGTTCGGTTGGAATCGGGGGGCCTCGGGTTGTGGAGGAGGGGTCTTTAAGAGCCGTGGCAGTTGAGCTTCCCCGAATGGAACCAGAACTCCGAGCAGACCAGCGGCTCCTGCCAGGGACTGAAGCAGCCATGCCGTGGCCAGGAAGGTGGTGGGGCAGTGGCCGGCGGCCCAGGTGGGAGCAGAGGGGGCCCAGGGGGAGGGGAGTGGGCAGCCCCCCACCCGCACCTGCACCTGAAGGGGGGTGGGCCCCTGGGATGGGCACTGTGGCCTGTGCAGCGCTTGGCAGGAGACGAGGCTCCCTTCCCTGTTGGCTAAACCCAGGCGGTCGGGGGCCTGAATTTGGGGAAGCCACCTGGCTCCTCTTCCCACTCCTGCACAGCATGGCACACACCTGCCTCCCTCACCCACTCTCTGTTCTCCTGCGGAGGTACTGCCTCTGTGTGGGGGGCTCTTGGTGCCCACGACAGGTCCATGGTGCCCCCGCGTGGACATGCCGGGCTGCCTTCTCCTGAGCCAAACGACGATGGGCCCCTCTGCCCCGAGCTGCAGCCCCCTCCATGCAGGCCTGCCAGGCCCGGAACGCAGCCCCCGAGGAGACCCGTCAGAGAGTCACCTGGCCGCAGGGGTGGGGGGTGGGGTGGGGCTCTTGCTCCTGGTCACAGTGGCACCCGGGAGCGAAGGTTTCGGCCAGTCCCCTTGTGCCCGCGGCCCCCTGTGTCAAACGCGGCTGTTAGCAAATTGGCCTGGGGGTGTGGGGGCCAGTCAGACCCTGCATGGGTCTCCAGAGAGGGTGTTGGTTTCAGAGGCGGCCTTGGGACTGGCCCTTCCCTCACGCCAACCTTTGTGGATGATGAACGGAGGGGACTCCTGCTTCCCTCCTCACTGTGGGTCTTGCCCCACGTTGGTGTCCAGGAGCGGGGCAGGCTGGGGGTGCTGGTCCCCCCCAGTCTTGGCCATTCCCCCCCTTAGGGGGGGCCCTGGGGGGTGAGCCGAGGGCGCTCTGTGGTGGGTTCACAAGTGGGGCCCTGGCCTCGGGGTGGGGGCTGGAGTTTAGAAACCGCTGATTGGGGACCGTGTGTGCCCGTGCCCCACGGTCTTGTGTCCTAGAGTCCTAGAATCACAGAACTGGAAGGGTTCCTAGAGGCCATCTAGCCCAGCCCCCTGCTCAGTGCAGGATCGGCCGAGAGCATCCCTGGGGAGGGCCAGGTGAGGGCAGGGCATGGGGGTGTGAGAGGCTCCATATGGGCTCAACTCCGTGTCACTTCCGAGTCTTGGGGGGGGGGGGGCTAATCATGCCTGAGTTTAGGTGGGTGGCAACCCGGGAGGGGGCCTTCTTGATCATGGAGCCAGAGCTTTGGGCCTCCCTCCCCGGAGAGCCTGGCCTCTCCTCTCTTGTTGCCCTCCTCTGCCAGCAGCGGAGACTTTGTGTGTTTCGTCTGGTTATTCCCTCTGTCATCCCTCCTTCCTGCCCTGTCTGTAGTGGTTGGTTTTTTAATCTTTTTGTATGTATGTTGGCTTGGTTTTCGGGAGGTGCTGTGGCTCAGTGGTTAGAGCCTCTGCTTGGCACGCAGAAGGTCCCAGGAACAATCCCGGCACCTCCAGTTGAAAAGGACCAGGGAGCAGGTGATGGGAAAGAGACCCTGGAGTGCCGCTGCCAGCCGGAGTAGACAAGGCTGGTTTGGGGAGGGGCTGTGTGGCCAAGTGAGTGAACCTCTGCTTGGCGTGCAGGAGGTCCCGGGTTCAATCTCCGGCCGCATCTCCAGCTAAAAAGGATCAGGTAGTGAGTGACGGGAAAGACCTTTTTCCACCTGAGACCCCGGAGGGCGGCTGCCAGTCTGAGTAGGCGATGCTGACTCTGAGGGAACCCCTCTCCTGGTTCAGCAGAAGGCAGCTTCGCATGTCCATGTGGTTTTGATTGTTTAGTGATGTGCAGTCTTCAAGTATTTGAAGGGCTGTCGTGTAGAAGATGGAGTGGATCTCTTCTCTCTTGCTCCTCCGGATTGCAAGACTAGATCTAATGGGTGGAAATTACAAGGGAGTCGTTACCGGCTTAATATCAGGAGAAACTTCCTGACTGTCAGAGTGGTTGAGCAGTGGAACAGACTGCCTCGGGAGGTGGTGGATGCTCCTTCGCTGGACGTTTTCAAGAGGAGACTGGACAACCATCTTTTGGCTATGTTGTAGGTATGTAGGGGTTTCGGCTGTGTTCCTGCAGAGTGCAGGGGGTTGGACTAGGTGGCCTGCAAGGTCCCTTCCAACTCTAACATTCTATGATTCTATGCTGTTGTTTGGTGTGAGTGGCTTGTAAGATGTGTTTTTAATCTGTTTGCAGTGCTGGTGGTCCTGAGGAGGGCTGAGTAGGAATGCTGGAACTTGGCGGCCTTTGGGCCCGGGTGTGGAAAGGGGCGGAGTCGGCTGGATTCTGCAGAAAACATCCGTCCTCCTCTGTCAAGCTCAGGGTGTTTGTGTGTGTGTGTGTGTAGGGGGTGTGTGCTATCCGAATGCTTTTGTGGAAGTGGTGCAGTGGAATGCAGACCGTGGCAGGGCCCTTGGCCTTCGCCCCTTCCTGGCCGTGAGCGGCTGGCCCGGCAAGCCCTTCTGCTCAGCTGCCCTGGCTTGGCCTGCAGTCACGGGATCTACGCCTTCTCCTTCCCTGCCCGATGGCCCCCCGGGGACTGGAGAGCTGAGCCTGCAGAAGGCTGGCCAGCACTGGGCGGGGGGGGGCGGCGAGGGCATGGCGGGGAGGGGAAGCGGCTGTTTCCCTGGAAGTGGTCAGCTGCCGCTGTGTGTGTCTGTGTGGGGGGAGATACTTTTGCAGGGTAGGATCGGGTTGACAGAGCGTGGGTCGTACCCGTCTCCCCCTCTCTCTGTGTGCTGGGAATGGGTTGTGTCAGCTGGCGCTTAACTTGCAGTGTTTGGCTGGAGGTCAGTCAATGTACTAAAGCTGGGGATGGGGGGGCCGTGTGAGTCTCTGTCTGTAGCCGGAGAAAAGGGCCAGAGCCCGGTTGCCCCTTCAAGGCTACGGAGGTTCCTGGCAAGAGAGGAGGCGGGGGGGGGGCTTTCCTGAGTCGCGGCCGTCACCTCTTCAGGTAACCCGAAAGGCCAGGGAAATTTGTGGCAGGAGGTGAGCTTTTGGGAGTCCCTGCTCACCTCCGGGGACCGTGCCCCAAATGTTGTTAGTCTTTAAGGTGCTCCTGGGCAACGCTCCTTCTAAGCTGGGTGGAGTCTCGTGAGCAAAAATTATACTTTGTGCGCCACTGGCATTAAAGTTGTGAGCGAGCGATTTGGCTGCTGCATAAATTAGTTTTTTCTGGAGCCCTCCTTCCTGAGCGGAGACAAAAATGCATGAGCCGGAGGCTAAAAAACTGTGAGCTAGCTCACACTAACTCGGCTTAGAGGGAACACTGGCCCTGGGCTCTTCCTTTTTCCCGTTAAAGCTGAGAAAAGCTTGTTTTGTGGAGCCTTCTCAGCCCACCGAGCCCCCCTCCCGTCGTCTCAGCAGCCGCACGAACCTCTCTCCGTTCCTTCTCTCTTCTCCCCAGCCTTGTCTTTTTGAAACTGCTGATAACCCTCCAGGTTGCAGAAAGGTTTTCCCAGCCTGTACAAAAAACAAACTCCGTCTCATACCGTTCATTCGGGCCAGACCACAGGGACACAACAGAGGATTCAGGGGGCAGATACTGTCAACTGGGAAGAAGGCCCCGCCCTTCCGTGTGTGTGGATGCCAGATGTGGCTCTCTGTAACTTTGGGGAACTACCAGTTTAGTGGTGGTGACTGGAAGGGGCAGTCTTCAGCCTGGCCTGGGGCTGGCAGCCTGCGGTGAAGTCAGGTGGTGGGGAAAGGGGGCAGAGGTTATGATCTCACCGGTGGAGAGGGGGATTCCACCCTGCCAGTGCGTCGGGAGAATCAGAGGACTGACGGGACTGGTGCAGTGGTTGGGCTGCAGGAGGAAAGAGAAGGCCAAAGAGAGAGCTTGCATTCTGACCCCTTCCCTGGGCCAGGTGTCGTGGTTAAGTGCACGGACTCTAATCTGGGAGGACCGCGTTTGATTCCCTACTCCTCCACTTGCACCTGCTGGATGACCTTGGGCAAGCCATAGTTCTGGCACAGCTGTCCTTGAAAGAGCTGTCTCAGCCCCACCCTACCCCACAGGGTGTCTGTTGTGGGGAGGGGAAGGGAAAGGGCAGGGTATAAATCCAATCTCCTCCTCCTCCTCCTCCTCCTCCTCTTCTTCTAAAAATGAATCTCCTTCACCACTGGGTGACTTCTCCTGGCCGTCCTGCTCTGCTCTGCACATGTGCAGAGAGGCAGGAGATGTGGCACCCTTGTTTGCTTCAGTGCAAACCCAGCGGCAGGTTTCTTCCTTAAAGGCATGAGAAACATCCCCCCCCCTCCCCATCCAACAGGTTGGGCTCCATCACCCTCCCGCTGGGCTTCTTCCCTGCTTGGTGAGCTGACCTCAAGCAGTCTTTCTTCAGGCCCTCTTGTTTTACTTACTTGATTCATTAATACTCCATCTTTCTCCCTTGATGAGCACCCAGAGTGGCTTGTACCGTTCTCCTCTGCTTTATCCTCGCGACCACCCTGTGCGGTAGGCTAGGCGGAGAGAGTACGGCTGGCCCAGGGTCACCCAGCGAGCTTCCAGGGCATGAGTGGGATTTGAACCTGGGTCTTCCGCAGGAGGAGCTGCGATGGCTCAAGTGGTTAAGACGCTGAACTGCAGGCTGTGGAAGGTCAGTAGTTCAGCAGTTCGAGACCTGAGAGTGCCGCATGACGGAGTGAGCTCCTGTCTCTCGTTCCAGCTCCTGCCAACCTAGCCGTTCGAAAGCAAGAAATTGCAAGTAGATCAATAGGTACCGCTTCGGTGGGAAGGTAACAGCGTTCCGTGCACCTTGGTGTTTAGTCATGCCGGCCACATGACCACGGAAACATCTTCGGACAGTGCTGGCTCTTTGGCTTTGAAACGGAGATGAGCCCCGCAACCCTAGAGTCGGATTCGACTGGCTTTCGAGCAAGGGAACCTTTACCTTTACCTTCCGGATACTTGTCGGACCCCCTGAACTACCGCACCACACTGGCCCTTCTGTTGTGGGGCAGTCATGCTTTCCCCAAGTCCCCCTGCTTAGCCAGGTTCCGGGCAGGGCCGGAGAGGCTCCGCTGCTGCCCCGCTCGCCTTCCCTGTGTCAGGCACCCCCCATAACTCAGTTCAACAGCAGGTCCCTAATTAGGTACAGCTTTATTGATCACAGAAAGGTGAAGTCATCATGGACGTTTTTGAGTCAGGAATGAGGAATACAAAATGCCTACGACAGTTATACTGGTTTCATGCAAGACCCCCCTGATGCTTGAGGGCCTATAAGCAATAGCAGAAAAAACTGCAGGGAGGTGATTAACGGTTTGGAGGTGAGCGGGAGACAGCAGCGGCAGGAGGGTGCTCAAGGCAACAGTGAAATGAAGAAGAGGAGAGGAGAGATTGGATTTATACCCCTTTGCCCTTCACTGCCCAAAGGCATCTCAGAGCGGCTTACAAACTCCTTTCCCTTCCCCTCCCCACAACAGACACCCTGGGAGGCAGGCGGGGCTGAGAGAACTTCTGACAGAAACTGTCCTTGAGAGAACAGCTGTGCCAGAGCTTGTGACTGACCCAAGGTCGCATCAGCAGGTGCAAGTGGAGGAGTGGGGAATCAAACCCGGTTCTCCCAGATAAGAGTCCGCGCACTTAACCACAACACCAACAGGCTAAGAGAAACAGCTAGAGAAAATACAGCTGCATTGCAAGACACCTTCCACCTTACACAGAATAACCACGGCAGGGCTACCCGACGCCCTGGCCAGGGGGGGAGCATCGGCGTCTGGAGATGGCCTCCGGTGCTTGGTTGTGCCGATCTCCTACAGCCCTTGGCAGCATTACCTGCACTGACCCCTTCTCCTTCCCTCCCCAGCATCTGGGAACTGGAGCGCATTCTTGGCCACCTGCCCAGCTGTCGTAAAAGGGTTTTCTTGGTGGCTTTACATTGGGATCTTTTGGGCCCGGCTCACTGTGGGCAGTGGAACAGGCAGGCCGTCCGAGGAGCTGTGTGGAGGCCCCGTTCCTCCCCGTCGTGCCCGTCGTCCTCTGCGGGTTCTGTGGGAGCGCAGGGCATCCCTGCGGCTGCCGTTCCTGGCACGAGTGAGTCAGCAAAAGGGATTCTTAATCCAGACCTCTGCTCTGCTCTGCTCTGGGAGCAGCCCGTGGGGGGAAGCTGAGCCGGATTTGGCAGGGGCAGGATGTGAGTCGGTTTCAAGAAGCTCTGCATTCCGGAGGGAAATGCCGCCCGTTGGCCGTGTATGGAAAGGGATTTTCCCAAACCCATTGGACCAGTCTGTTCAGTGCTTATGTTCGCGTTTGCCTAGGGTGGGAACTGCATGGCTGAGACCCTCGCTGGATCGGAAGGGCTTCATCTTGGTGGTGCTGTGCGGAGCTTGGGGCTATGTGTGCTGAAGGGCGCTGGCTCCGTCTTCAGCAGGACTGGGGGAGGCCGCCTCTGCCCCTGCCGCCCCCTGGGAGAGGGCTTAGCTGAGCGCAAATACGCCAAGCGGAACTGCAAAATCCGTGAGATCCTCCCCTCCCAGCACTTTTCATGTGAGAAAACTGCTGGGGGAAGCCAGCAGCCCTTCCTTCCCCCGCAGTGCCGTTCCCAAGCCCCTTTGGGCTCTCCTCCTCCTAAAGAATCAGCCGCCCTACGGCTGCAGGGAACACAGGAAAACCAGTGAAGAAGCGTAACGTGTAGTCGACCCCTATGAGCTGTGTGACTCGCGTTCAAAACTCCGCACTGCCAGGAAGCTCACGATAGCCTTGGGCCACTTACTTGCATTCGCAACCAGTGTTCCCTCTAAGCTGAGTTAGTGTGAGCTAGCTCACAGTTTTTTAGCCTCTGGCTCACACATTTTTGTCTTAGCTCAGGAAGGATGGGGCTCCAGAGCAAACTAATTTATCCAGTAGCCAAATCGCTCACTCACAGCTTTTATGCCAGGAGCTCACAAAGTAGAATTTTTGCTCACAAGACTTCACGGCTTAGAGGGAACACAACCTACTTCACGGAGGGATCGTGGCGATAAAATGGGAGCCATGTACGTGGCCTTGGCTTGAAGTGTGGGCTAAAAATGTGCTGGGCTCACAGATGACAGAGTTCATTCTTGTCAACGTTCTTAACTTTGACTTGATGTCCAGAGATGCTGCTCGCCCCGTCCGTGGCTGTTCCTTTCCAAAGAATGCACCTCCTTTCGTTTACTACAAAATCCCCCCCCATTTTAAACTTTTATTTCTTCTTTTCAAGATAACAGGTGCTAAGCTGGAAGCTTGCAATACAGATAAGTCCTGGAGGTAGTTTGATACCCCCACTCACCATAGCAAGACCCCCATGATGGGCTGCCCTGGGGGGTCTAGCGGGCCATCCCCCAGCAGCAGGGAAGTGGCCCAACAGCCGGAGGCCAGACCCCTCCTTCCCGTGGCTTGACTGGAAGGCCAGGCTGGGTCAGTCTCCCCGGCCAGCTGGCAGGAATGCCCTGGGCACGAGGCACAATGAAGGCCACAGAGCTGGTTGGCCAGGAGGGGATGAGGAGGCAGGGGTCCCAGCTGGAAGCAGGTGGAGTAATACCTCCAAGGGGCTGATTGGCCCAAACAGTAGGGGGTGGAGCCAGTTTGGCGTGGTGGTTAAGTAAGGTAAAGGTAAAGGTTTCCTTGCTCAAAAGCCAGTCGAATCCGACTCTAGGGTTGCGGTGCTCGTCTCCGTTTCAAAGCCGAAGAGCCAGCGCTGTCTGAAGACGTTTCTGTGGTCATGTGGCCGGCATGACTAAACACCAAGGTGCATGGAACGCTGTTACCTTCCCACCAAAGTGGTACCTATTGATCTACTTGCAATTTCTTGCTTTCGAACTGCTAGGTTGGCAGGGGTGGCTAAGTGCACGGACTCTAATCTGGGAGGACTGGGTTTGGTTCCTCACTGCTCCATTTGCACCTGCTGGATGACCTTGGGCAAGCCATAGTTCTGTCAGAGCTGTTCTTGAAAAAATAGCAGTTTCTGTCAGCCTTTCAGCCCCGCCTACCTCACAAGGGTGTCTGTTGTGGGGAGGGGAAGGGAAAGGAGATTGTAAGCCGCTCCGAGGCTCCCTTAGGTAGTGAAGGGCGGGGTATAGATCCAATCTCTTCTTCTTCTAAAGGGGGGGTGAGGGCCTGTTTAAATGCTCTCAGCACCGTGGCAGGAAGGAGGCAGATGGGGGGCTGTTGCTGGCATGGGGGGGCCCAGAAGGGTCAAGCAGAGAGCACCCCAACAGGTGGGGGAGGACTGAATGAGCGCAACCCTGCCACTCCTCCACATCGGAGGCCCAAGGGACCCAGAGGCCCAGATTCCACCTCCAGCTGGGACCCAGGAGGTGGCTCCAGCCCTTGGGCTTGGCTGCTCCAGCCCTTGGGCTTGGCTGCTCTCTTCTCTCCTCAGCCTCTAGGGTTGCCTCCCTGCAGGTCTGGGTGGGTTTCCCCCCGCTTTGGGGGCTCAAGGCTGCCCACAGCCAGCTGGCCGACAGGGAAGCCCTGCCCCCCAAGCGTGACCCCCTCCCAGCCACCCCCTTCCCTCCCCTCCTGCCAGAGTTAAAGGGCTTCAGCAGATCCTGGGGCCTGGGTTCAGGTTTGAGGGATTTCTTCTTGAAGCTCTTCATCTGCTTGGATTCCGTCTCGAGTCAACTCCCAATCTGGTTGAGTCCTTTCCTCCCCCTGCCCCGTGCGGGTAATCTGTTGTGCCTGCTGATTCCAGATGAGTTGCTGTGGTCGTCTGTGGCTCCCAGGGACACCTTAAGGGCTGACACCATCTCTCCCATCAGTAGCGCTGGTGACCCAGAACTCCCTGCGACTCAGGCAGGCTGGCAGCGCGATACATGTGGTGTCCAGAAGGGGGCGACCAGGATGGTCAGAGGGTTGGAATCCAAGTCTTATGAGGAAAGGCTGAAAGAGTTGGGTATGTTTAGCCTGGGAAAGAGAAGGCTCAGAGGGGACATGATTGCAGTCTTCAAATATCTGAAGGGCTGTCATGTAGAAGACGGAGCAGATCTATTCTCTCTTGCTCCGGATTGCAAGACTAGATCTAATGGGTGGGAATTACGAGGGAGTCGTTACCGGCTGAATATCAGGAGAAACTTCCTAACTGTAAGAGTGGTTGAGCCGTGGAACAGACTGCCCCGGGAGGTGGTGGATGCTCCTTCCCTGGATGTTTTCAAGCAGAGGCTGGACGACCACCTTTCGGGGATGTTGTAGGGCTGTCTTTCGGCTCTGCTCCTGCAGAGTGCAGGGGGTTGGACTAGATGGCCTGCAAGGTCCCTCCCAACTCTAACATTCTCTGATTCTGTGAATGTCCCTCGGCCTTCAAGGTGCTCCTGTTTTTTGTGGCTCTTGAATTCACGACAGAAAGCACGGTGTCCTTAAAGTGGCCCTTTCCGAATGGGGGCTTCATTCCTTTACAGTACAGAAAGTGGATTACGAGGTTCCGGACAATGCTGGAAAAGCCGGTGTTACGTAGTCTAATCACTTCAGTGGACTACAATCCTCTTCTGTTATGAAGGTGCCCTCCTGGACCATTCCATGCTGCTGCGGTTCTAATCCCCTGATAAAAATGCCCTCTCCCCCCTTAACATTTCTGTCTTGCACATTCTGCGGAATGAACAAAGTGTGTTTGTGTGCTGGATGACCTTGGGCAAGCCATAGTTCTGTCACAGCTGTTCTTGAAAGAGCGGTTCTCCCAAAACTCTCTCAGCCTCACCTACCTCACAGGAGGTCTGTTGTGGGGAGGGGAAGGAAAAGGAAAGGAGTTTGTAAGCTGCTCTGAGACTGATTTCCCACAAGCAGCTGCGCTGCCCTCGCTCTTCCCTTCAATCCTCAAAAAAAAAGGATTGAGAAGATGCAGGGGAAATCGGACGAAGCTGCATGCCAAAATGCGGCCGCACAGCAAGTAGTGGGAAATCGATGCTTAAAACTGGGGGAAAGGGAAGAGCAAGGGCAGAGCAGTGGCTTGTGGGAAATCGGTCTGAGACTCTGACTGAAGGATGGGGTATAAATCCAATCTCCTCCTCCTCCTCCTCCTCCTCCTCCTGGTGTCCTGCAGTCCTGCTCCTTCTAGGACCGGAGTCCAGCTCGCCTGCTGTTGACGGGCTGTGGAATTGTGAGCCTGCATAGTTGCGTCCTCCTCTGTGATTGTGCTGACTTTGCTGAAGTACGTGAAACTCTGTGTGTGCCGTGTGTGATTGTGTGTAGAGAAGCCCTTGGAAGGAAGTTCTCTGTACAATTATAAAAGGGGAGGCAGATCTTGAGCAGCGTACAGGGCGCATCTCTTGGCAGTGAATTTGAGATGCGTTGCACAGGCAGTTGGAGGCGTTTGCTAGGGGGAGGCTGGGTGGTGAAGCGGCTAGTGCTGGGCTGGGGAAAGACTTGGGTTCAGATCCCTGCACTGCCACGAAAGTCTCTAGGCGACCTGAGACCTGGTGCCCTCTCTGAGCCTCACTTACCTCACAAGGGGTGGTCTGGGGATAAAATGAGGGAGGGGCATGAAGAAACATGCGTGCTGGAGAAAGGGTGGTCCCTCTTAAAGCAAGGCTCCCCACAGAGCATAAGAACATAAGAGACACCAGAGAAGCCCAGTGTTGGATCAGGCCAATGGCCCATCTAGTCCAACACTCTGTCACACAGCGGCCAAAATATACCAGGTGCCATCAGGAGGTCCAGCAGTGGGGCCAGGACACCAGAAGCCCTCCCACTGCCGTCCCCTCCAGCACCAAGAATAGAGTGCAGCACCTGCCCCAGACTGAGAGTTCCCATCTATACCCTGTGGCTAATAGCCACTGATGGACTTCTGCCCCAGATGTTTATCTAATCCCCTCTTGAAACTGTCCATGCTTGTAGCTGCCACCACCTCCTGTGGCAGTGAATTCCATGCGTTAATCACTCTTTGGGTGAAGAAGGACTTCCTTTTATCTGTTCTAACCCGACTGCTCAGCAATTTCATGGAGTGCCCACAAGGAGTTCTTGTATTGTGAGAAAGGGAGAAAAGGACTTCTCTCCCAACCTGCTGAATCCCATGCATAATCATATAAACCTCGATCATGTTACCCCTCAGCCGTCGTTTCTCCAAGCTAAAGAGCCCCAAGCGTTTTAACCTTTCTTCATAGGGAAGGTGTTCCAACCCTTTTATCATTCTAGTTGCCCTTCTCTGCACTTTTTCCAAAGCTATAATATCCTTTTTGAGGTATGGTGATCAGAACTGTACACAGTATTCCAAATGAGGTCGCACCATCGATTTATACAGGGGCATGATGATACACAGGGGTTGTCCTGGTCCCAGATGGGCAAAGACTTGCTGGGGGCAATCAAAATTAGTGTTGTTCTAAAAACTTGGGGAGCTCTCTGCTCGCCAGACAAACTGTGATGATGGGCTTAGGGGATTAATCACACAGCAGAGGTGCAGGGTCCGCTGATCCACTAGTGCTGTCTGCGCATGCGCCGAGTGGTTCTTGCTGCCTCAGAGGTATGGCTTGAACAGGCTTCTTTAGTGGGTCAGGCTGAGCCATTGAAGGCAGGCCTGACCCGGTGCAAGTCAGAACCATGTTGGGTGGATCTGAGGCCTGGCATAATTTGCGTGTGAGTGGGGGGGGCAAGCCTTACCATGAAGACCCCGCCATTCCCCTTTCATAGGCTACGATGGAGAACAGTGGCCATTCTGTCTGGCTCATTTGGGCCCATGGGGATTTGGGGCGGGGAAGGGTCCCCCCCCCTGCATTGGCGGCCTTGTAGCTGACCGGCCGGTGTTCTCTTTCCTTCTCTCCGCCCCGCCTGCAGATGGCACCGGCTCCACTCCAAGCCCGGGAAGAAGGAGAAAGAGCGTGGGGAGATCCAGGTCAGCATCCACTTCACCCGCCACAGCCTGACGGCCAGCATGTTTGACCTGTCTGTCAAGGACAAGCCCCGGTCGCCCTTCGGCAAGCTGAGGGACAAGATGAAGGGCCGGCGGCAGTACGACCTGGAATCGGCCTCCGCCATTGTGCCGAGCAGCAGCGGGGCCCTCGACGAAGAGCTGGGCCTGGGCGGCAAGAAGGCCAAAGGCGGCGGCGGCTTCTTCTTCAAGAACAAGCTGCGCAAGTCCTCTTTGACTCAGTCCAGCACCTCCCTCGGCTCCGACAGCACCGTCTCCTCGGCCAGCAGCGTGGCGGGCATGGCTGCCTCGGAGGCGGGGGCAGCCCCCTCCCCCAGCCGGCACGGCAGCCTCCCTCCTGACCACTCTGGTAAGAAGAGGTTGCTGCCGGCACAGCCTTGGCTTTACATGGCTTACATAAGAACATCAGAGAAGCCAAAGCTTGGATCAGGCCAAGGGCCCATCCAGTCTAACACTCTGTGTCACACAGCGGCCAAAAATACCAGGGGCCACCAGGAGGTCCAGCAGTGGGGCCAGGACACTAGAAGCCCTCCCACTGCTGCCCCCTCCCCAAGCACCAAGAATAGAGTGCATCACCTGCCCCAGACCGGGAGTTCCTATCTATGGCCTGTCCCTGTCCTTCAGAGGGACGTCCAAGAGAGGGGGCCCGGCTGAAGCAGGCCGGTGAGGGTCCGTAGAGGCCAGCCTCCTGTCCCACACGGTGCCCAGCCGGTTCCTCTGGAGGTCCAGCAGCAGGGCACAGAGGCCGAGGAGGCCCTCCCCCGATGTTGCCTCCTGGGATTCAGAGGACTCAGTGCCTCTGAACGTCACCATGGCGAGCAGCCACTGAGAGGCCTCTCTCTCCTCCACGGGTCTGCCCAGTGTCCCTTTCTCGAGCCGCCTGTCCCTCTGGCCATCGCGACACCCTCTGGCACCTCCGAGGGCCAGTCTGGACAGCGGGAGCAGCAGCTGAGAGAGGAAGGGATAGAAGGGCTGCCGAGGAGGCGGAAGGCAGGCAGGCTTGGGCCCTGCAGTGGGGGGGGGGGAGCTCTGGATTGACCTGCTGTCTCGGGTTCTGCCAAAGAGAGAGACCTGTGTATGTGTGGGGGGGAGCATGGGAGCCAGGCACGCAGGATGCCCCGGGCATCTAGCTCAGGGGTGACAGACTCATATGTTACGAGGGCCGGGTCTGACATAAATGAGACCTTGCTGGGCCGGGCCAGGTGTGTAATGAAAGGTAATGCCAGGTAGCAGAAATATAAACTTTATAAAGGACACAGACACAAAGGGGTTTTTTTTAACTTAAAAACGTGCTTAAAACATCAGCACTCTTGCAATATTTTGTTTATTCAGCAGTGCCTGATCACTGACACCTCTTGCCCCAAATGATTGCATCAAAATGCCTGTGCTGTTGCAATCTTGGCTATGCTGTTCAGGTGCGTTATCTGTAAGCTGCAAACCTGCGATGACGCAGCAGCAGCAGCAGGACTGGAAGAAGAAGAAGCAGAAGATGGCCAGTTGTACTGGAGGCCTGAGAGAAGCCCTCCGGAGGGGCCTGACCTGGCCCCCGGGCCACATGTTCAACAGCCCTGGTCTAGCTGTCCCCCCACCCCAGGCTGAGGGACGTGACTCATTTCCTAAATTCTCACACTGTAGTTCCTGCGGCAGCTGGCTCCCAAGAGCTGCCCCACTGTGGGGACTCTTCCTCCCCCTCCTCCTCCTCCTCCTCCTGCTCTGCGCTTGCTGTTGGGAGGTGCGGCGTCTCCGGGAGCCTTGGTGCCTCCAGCCCCGGCTGCTGAAAGGAGGGGGAGCCGTGAGCGCCAGGGAAGGGAGGCCGTGTCCTCAGGCTGCACGGGGCCGGGGGTGTGTGTGTGCACGCGCCTTGTCCTTGGCACTGGGCGACCTCTGGGTTCCCTGCCGGAGACGTCCAGTCGTGGCCTTTACGGTGGCCCACAGAGGGGGTTACCCGTTCCAGGTGGCATTCCGGGGCGCCTGCTTCTGCCGCGGAAGAGGGACTGCCCTCCCCAGCCTGGCCCCTGGGGGACCTGCCCCACACGGGGGGTTCCGTGCTCCCCTCTCCCGGCGGTGCCGCAAACCCTGTGAGTCCCTCGGCAGCCCCTCCGTCGGTGCCCCGTTTTCTGGCCTCTGGGTACACCTGGGTGGGGGGAGCAGGGAGGAGGCTGGCCGGGGGGGGGGGCACGGCCGGTGCCCCTCTGAGAAGGCCGGGCTGGCGTGGAGTGTGGGCGGGAGGTTTCATGGGCTCTCCCCTGCTTCCCTTCCAGTGAGAGACTTCCTGCCTTCCCCAAAGCTGACCCACAAGAGGGCGTTCAGCGACGAGGTCTCCCAGATCAACACCTTGCCAGAGTCCCGATCGGTCCAGAGCCTGAAGCCGCAGAGCGAGCCCATCTCCCGGTCCTCCCTCTGCATCAACGGAAGCCATATTTACTGCGAGGAGCCCTCTCCCCGCCCTGCCGCTCCTCTGAGCCGGCCCAAGAAGCCGCCGGTGGCGCCGGCGGAGAGCCTCAGCACTGGGCCCCCTGCCCCCGAGTCGGAGCTGCCCCCCTGGCCCGGCAGCAGCTTCCAGAGGCCCCCCCAGAAGGACCCTCCCCGCTTCATCCCCTCCCCGCCCATCCTGGCCGCTCAGGAAGAGGACAAGCTCTCCGTCAAGACGCTGGCCCTGCACAAGCAGCGGAGAGGAGCCAAGGCGGAGGAGGGGCCGCCGGCGGAGGCCAAGCCCGTCCAGATCGCCCTGCCCATGGTGCTCGCGGCCGGCACGGGGCGGGGCCGGCCCCCGGAGGAAGCCCGGAAGGAGGAGAAGGGGGCCAGGGCCGGCTTCTTCCGTCGGGGCGGCACCAGAGAGGATGCTGGGAAGAGCCATGTGGCGGAGAGTGCCGAGCACGGGGCAGCGCCGGCCGGGGGGCCGGAGGGAGAGAAGAGCAGCAGCTGGTTCAGCATGAAGGATGCCCAGGACCCCTCCCAGAGGCCCAGGTGAGGGGAGAGGAGGGGCACGGTCTCCTCCCTGGGGCAGTGGGGCAGCAGACCTCTCCTGCGGTGGGGAGGGTGGGCGGTGCTGGGGCTAGTTGCTGTGGGGTCTGCTCTGGAGGCCTTGGCAGAGTCCCGTGCCAGCCGTGTGTGCTGCGCAACTGTAGCGGTGGTGGGGCTCCTGCGCAGAGGCCCCTCCCTGCCATGCCTGCAGGAGTGGGGGCGCGGGCGGGGGGGGGAGTGAGTGTTGGAGGAGCCCAGGAGCGGAGGTGAGCCCCGCTCAGGTGGCTGTGCTGAAGCCAGGAGGAGGAGGTGGAGGTGCTGGGCAGGAAGGAAGCAGGTTGATGCCTGTGGGGAGTGGCGGTGGCAGGGGGCTGTTCTGTGCCTCAGAAGGGGCTCGGTGGGGGGGCTACAGCGAGACCAAAGACTGCAGAAGGGAGCTGCTGGCGGGTGGTGGGGGGAGGCCAGAGGGAGCAGGGAGGAGGTAGGTCCATGCGATGGAAGTGGCAGCCCAGTCGGAGATGCTGCTCTGGTCCTCAGGCTGAACCTTTGAAGCCCTCCCCCATGAAAGCCCTTCTTGCTTGGTCTGTGCAAGCAGCCATTTGTATATTTTGGGGGGGGGGTGCAAGCAGGTGACCTCCCACCAGCAGCTTCCTGCCCTGAGATTCTGAGCGCCGTCTGGAAGAACGTGCTGTTTCCTGTCCCCGGGTTGGCTTTCCTGCTGCCCTGGCCCAGTACGAAGCTTCCGTCCCACGTGGCCATTGTGGATTGCGTGGTTGTGTGTGGCTTTCCCGATGCCGGTTGTTTGTGCGTATTGTATGTCTCGTGGAAACTTTGTACGTGCTCATGCGCCATACCTGGGGCACCTGGCACCACAGGCGTGGTGCGTAACCCTGTCGGGAGAGGCAGGTAAGCCTTTGTGCCTAGCTCCCGCACTGTCCATGTTTTAAGCAAGGGACGTTTATGTTCTGTGTTCCCTCTAAGGTAAGTTAGTGTGAGCTAGTTCACAGTTCTTTTAGGCTCCAGCTCACAGATTTTTTGTCTTAGCTCAGGAAGGAGGGCTCCAGAGCAAACTAATTTATGCAGCAGCCAAATTTGCTCACTCACAACTTGAATGCCAGGAGCTCACAGGGTAGAATTTTCGCTCACAAGACTCCGCAGCTCAGAGGGAGCATTGTTTGTGTTTATCCCTTTTCATGGCCAAGGGAAGAGACGGATGCCTGGAGCTGAACCGCACGGGGTCTGGACCGTGACAGGCAGCTCTCCCTCGGCAATGAACTGTGCCGGGCCTTTCTGGCCACGTGCGTCTGCCGTCTGGCTGCCGTGGCTAGACATGTGGGTCACTGTGGGAAGGTGGCATGACCGAGGAATACCTGTTTGAATGGCTGCAAATGGGAGCCGGCCATCTGTGAGCGCAAATCCTTTAAAGTAATCCGTAAAGGTGAATGTAGAACACCGTAGGGGAAAGAGACAGCGGCCAGCAGGGAGTGGCCCACAGGCAGGGAGCCCAGGTCCAAACCCTGACTTGCTGGGAAGCTCACCGGGTATCCTTGGTCCAGTAACGCTCTTTCCGCCTAACCCGCCTCGCAAACGGATGGTGAGAATGCATTGGAGGTGTGGGAGGAGAGAAGGAAAGCAGAGATTCTTGGGAGGAAGGACTGGCTAAAAGAATATAACTATTAAGGCTGGGATGTCTTTGGGTGCGGGTGCAGGAGGAGGAGGAGGAAGAAGAAGAAGAGTTGGTTTTATATACCTGAAGGAGTCTCGGAGCAGCTTACGATTGCCTTCCCTTCCTCTCCCCACAAGAGACAGTCAGCCAGGGAGGTTCGGTGGGGCTGAGAGAGCTCTGAGAGAGCTGTGACTGACCCAAGGTCAGCATGTGGAAGAAGAGTGGGCAATCAAACCTGGTTCTTCCGGATTAGAGTCCGCTGCTCTTAACTACTTCAACTACACACTGGTGGAGAGATGCTGGAGAGAAACTAACAACCTTGGCCTTCCCTCCCTGATTTCTCTTAACCGTGGCCCAAGGGCCGAATTGCACGTGGCCGTCCTTGGACCCTGACCGCCACAAGGGCCTGCTCTTGGGCATGTGCTCTCACTTCTGGGACTGGACCAGCTCCTGCCTAGACTTGGTGAGGGTTCTTTCTGTAGTCATCAAGAGCCAGGAACGTGATTCTGTGTTGAAGAGCAGTGCATTGTGGGATGCCACCTTCTCGGGGACATGCGGGAGGCGGGTGCCTGGGTCTCCTGAACGCACAAAGCTGCCTTGTACTGAATCAGACCCCCCCCTTCGTCCGCCAATGTCAGCCTTGTCTACTCAGACGGGCAGGGGCTCTCCCATCACCTACTGCCTGGTCCTTTTTTAAACCGGAGATGCTGCCGGGGATTGAACCGGGGACCTTCTGCATCTCCCGGCGATGCTTTACTGCTGATCCTGTGAAGGGCTTTTAATGCAGAGACTCAGCACCTTAAATTCAGCCCAGAAGCGGCTGCGGAGCTGATGTATTTGTGACCTGGCACAGGCGCAGTTGCTTGTCTCTGTGAAGAAACGGGCTGCTGTGGTTTGAGCTGAAAACGAATGGTCTTCTGGATGGTCTACAAGGCAGCCTCCTGTAGAGAAGGGCTTGCAGTAGTCCAGCATGGAGATGACAGCAGTGTGGGTTGGTGCAGCCAGACAGCAGCGTCCAGAAGGTGGCATCATTTACAAACTTGATGCAGAGGAAAGGGAGCCTCTCAAAGAGT
This sequence comes from Gekko gecko, assembly GCA_029375565.1. Taxonomy (NCBI): domain Eukaryota; kingdom Metazoa; phylum Chordata; class Lepidosauria; order Squamata; family Gekkonidae; genus Gekko; species Gekko gecko. The sequence goes on along the minus strand of JAPDNY010000010.1, from coordinate 127,473,129 downwards.
CGCTACAGCCTTTTTCCTAAATGAGCCTGTGTGTACAAGCTCAGGGCAGTCTGCTGGTGATACACAGCGTCCCTCTGGAGTTGGCAAATCAGTCCCCTCGGCAACATCAGCCGTTCCCAACAGCATCACCTCAGCTTTGTCTGGATCCCATGTCACCCGCTTGACTGGAGTACGGAGTTGTTGTTGTTCAGTCGCACAATTGAGTCCAACTCTTTGTGACCCCGTGGACCGCATCACGCCAGGCCCTCCTGTCTTCCGTCGTGCTCCAGTGTTGCTCAGTTTCATGTTCGTTGCACCGATAACACTGTCTGACCATCTCCTCCTTTGGCGTCCCCGTCTTCTTTGACCTTCAATCTTCCCCAGCATCAGGGTCTTCTTCTCCAGTAAATGCTCCCTTCTCATTGGGTGGCCAAAGTATTTGAGCTTCAGCTTCAGTCTCTGGCCTTCCGGGGAACAGTCAGGGTCGATTTCTTTTAGGATTGAATGATCTGATCTCCTTGCAGGCCAAGGGACTCTCAAGAGTCTTCTCCAGCACCATAGTTCAAAAGAATCTATTATTCGGCGCTCGGCCTTCCTTATAGTCCAACTCTCGCAGCCATACATTACTACGGGGAATACCATTGCTTTGCCCATGCGGACTTTTGTTGGCAGGGTGATGTCTCTGCTTTTTATTACAGTGTATAGGTTTGCCATCGCTTTCCTCCGAAGGAGCAGGCGTCTTTTAATTTCATGGCTGCAGTCACCGTCTGCAGTGATCTTGGATTCCAGGAATGTGAATTCTGAGTCACTGCTCAAATCAGCCACTTCTGGAGTCTTCGTAAATGACAGATACGCTGGGGGGTGTTGTCAACATAACGATGGCCCCTGATTCAAAGGGAGTTGGTGATCTTAATCAAAGGAAGTGCTGGCAGGCACAGGGGGGAAAGCAGGACCCTGGGGAATCACCCATTTCGGGCCCTGTATTGATGCTTCGCCTTCCCTGCTGGAGAAACTGTGCATCTTGGTTGGACAAGGAGGTCCAAAACCATTGAAGGTCACTCCCTGAAATACTTCCACCGTCTTTCCCCAAATGCTCTCAACACGATGGAGCCCCTTTACTGTGTCAAAAGTCACAGGATGGACCGATGCATTTCTTTTTACCCAGCTGCAAATGAGATTGTCCACCAGAAAGGAAGGAGGGAGAGAGAGAGAGAGAGAGAGAGAGAGAGAGAGAGAGAGAGAGAAGACCCATCTCTAGCCTAAAGTCCAACCAAAATGGGTTAAGGGCAGAAGTATCCCTTGAGTGTGACTGGCGTGTAGCTGCCTACCCAGGCCTGGCTCGGAAGGGAGAACAGAAAGATCCCGATAATTGATGGATCATCTAGAATCATAGAGTTGGAAGGGACCTCCAGGGTCATCTAGTCCAACATCCTGCACTCTGCAGGAAATTCACAAATACCCCCCCATGTCATAAGAACATAAGAGAAGCCAATGTTGAATCAGGCCAGTGGCCCATCTAGTCCAACACTCTGTCACACAGCGGCCAAAATATACCAGGTGCCATCAGGACTGAGGTCCAGCAGTGGGGCCAGGGCACTAGAAGCCCTCCCACTGTTGACCCCACTCCCAGCACCAAGAACAGAGTGCATCACCTGCCCCAGACTGAGAGTTCCCATCTATACCCTGTGGCTAATAGCCACTGATGGACTTCTGCTCCATATGTTTATCTAATTCCCTCTTGCAGCTGTCCATGCTTGTAGCTGCCACCACCTCCTGTGGCAGTGAATTCCATATGTTAATCACTCTTTGGGTGAAGAAGTATTTCCTTTTATCTGTTCTAACCGGACTGCTCAGCAATTTCATGGAGTGCCCACGAGTTCTTGTATTGTGAGAAAGGGAGAGAAGTACTTCTTTCTCAACCTGCTCAATCCCATTCATAATCTTATTAATCTCGATCATGTCACCCCTCAGCCGTTGTTTCTCCAAGCTAAAGAGCCCCAAACATTTTAACCTTTCTTCATAGGGAAGGTGTTCCATCCCTTTTATCATTCTAGTTGCCCTTCTCTGCACTTTTCCCAATGCTATAATATCCTTTTTGAGATGTGGTGACCAGAACTGTACACAGTATTCCAAATGAGGTCACACCAATGATTTATACAGGGGCACATCCCCAAGGACCACTGTTCCATGCCCAGAAGATGACAAAAATCCTCCAGGATCTCCAGCCAAACCGGCCTGGAGAAAAATTGCTTCCTGACCCCAAAGTGGCAATCAGCATCTCCCTGGGTACGTAAGAAAGGGCCACAAGAACTAAGCACTTCTGTTGATACAGCCCAAGATTGCATTTGCCTTTTTAGCAACTACATCACACTGCTGACTCGTGTTCAGTGTATGGTCTACTGAGACCCCTTGATCCTTTTTGCACATACTACTGCCAAGACAAGTCTCCTCCAACCTATAATTATGCATTTGATTTTTCCTTCCTAAATGTATAATCCCAATTTAGTATCATCTGCAAATTTAATAAGCATTCCCTGTATCCCTTCATCCAAATCATTGATAAAAGATGTTGAACAAAACAGGTCCCAGGACAGATCCTTGAGGCACTCCACTTGTTACAGATTCACCCTAACAGTCATAGGATCCAAACCACATTTTTCCAATTTGTCAACAAGAATATTATGTGGGACCATATCAAAAGCCTTACAGAAATCAAGATAAACTATGTCTACAGCATTCCCCTGATCCAGCAAGGTAGTAACTTTCTCCAAAAAAGAGATAAGGTTAGTCTGACATGAGTTGTTGTTGAGAAACCCATGCTGGCTCTTAGTAATCATAGCCGTCCTTTCTAAATGCTCACGGACTGTCTGTTTGATGATTTGTTCAAAAACTTTCCCAGGTATAGATGTCAAGCTGACAGGTCGGTAGTTACACGGATCCTCCTTTTCCCCCTTCTTGAAGATGGGGACAACATCTGGTTGCTGGAGGGGGCAGCAGTGGGAGGGCTTCTAGTGTCCTGGCCCCACTGCTGGACCTCCTGATAGCACCTGGTATATTTTGGCCGCTGTGTGACAGAGTGTTGGACTAGATGGGCCATTGGCCTGATTCAACATTGGCTTCTCTTATGTTCTTATGTTCTTATGTAATTATTTGCTTGCCTCCAATCTCTGAGCTGCAAACTGGAAGGTCTGTAGTTCAGCAGATCGAGACCCTAGTGCTATGTGATGGAGTGAGCTCCTGTCTCTGCCCCCAGTTCGAAAGCAAGAAATTGCAAGTAGATAAATAGGTACCGCTTTGATGGGAAGCTAACAGCATTCCATGCGCCTTGGCGTTTAGTCATGCTGGCCACATGACCACGGAAACATCTTCGGGGACAGCACCGGCTCTTGAGCTTGGAAACAGAAATGAGTACCTCCCCCTAGAGTTGGATTTGACTAGCTTTTGAGCAAGGTAAACCTTTACCTTTAATCTTCTGGCCCCTCACCTGTTCTCCAGGAATTCTCAAAAATAATGGGCAGAGGCTCAGAAATTACATCTGCGAATTCTTTTAGTACCCTTGGATGCAGTTCATCTGGCCCCAGGGACTTAGTTTCATTTAGAGAAACTAGGTGGTTATGTACTACCCCTATGCCAATCCTAGGCTGCAACTCCCTTCCCTCCTCATGTGTTCTGTTTCTGCCATATTGAGCACCATTTCCCTCACGTGAGAAGACTGAGGAAAAGCAGGAATTGAGCCGTTCTGCCCTCTCTTCATCACCTGCTACAATTTCACTTTCCTGTCCCTGAAATAAGCCTACCATGTCCTTGTGCTTATTCTTACTTTGAACGTAAGGAAAGGACCCTTTTTTGTTGTTTTTAGCATCTCTCGCTAGCCTCAGCTCATACTGAGCTTTAGCTTTCCTAACTCTCGCTCTCTGCAAGCCCTGGTTGTGTGTTTATGTTCATCCTTGGTTATGAGGCCTTCCCTATGAGAAAAGGTTAGAACGCTTGGGGCTCTTTAGCTTGGAGAAACGACGGCTGAGCGGTGACATGATCGAGGTTTATAAGATTATACCTGGGATAGAGCAGGTCGAGAAAGAAGTACTTTTCTCCCTTTCTCACAGTACAAGAACTCGTGGGCACTCCATGAAATTGCTGAGCAGTTGAGTTAGAACAGATAAAAGGAAGTCCAAAGAATGATTAACATATGGAATTCACTGCCAGAGGAGGTGGTGGCAGCTACAAGCATGGACAGTTTCAAGAGGGAATTGGATCAACATATGGAGCAGAAGTCCATCAGTGGCTATTAGCCCCAGGGTATAGATGGGAACTCTCAGTCTGGGGCACGTGATGCACTCTATTCTTGGTGCTGGAGGGGGGCAGCAGTGGGAGGGCTTCTGGTGTCCTGGCCCCACTGCTGGACCTCCTGATGGCACCTGGTATATTTTGGCCGCTGTGTGACAGAGTGTTGGACTAGATGGGCCACTGGCCTGACTCAACATTGGCTTCTCTTATGTTCTTATGAGGCCTTCCTTCCACTTCCTGGATGAGTCTTTTTATTTCTCAGGTCTTTAGAAAGCTGTTTGTGGAACCACCTGGGCTTCTTGAGGCTCCTCCCATTTTCCCTTCTCACAGGAATCGTTTGTGATGGTGCCTTCAGTATGTCGCTTTTAAGAAACTCCCACCCCCCTTGAACTCCCTCCTCCTGAAGCGTTTCTGACCCTGGGGTTCTACCCGCAGCATAGCTTGAAGTTTGTCAAAATTTGCTTTCTGGAAGTCCAGCCTGTATGTCTGACTTGCGTACAGCTTTTACCTTCCCCAGGACTGTAAATTCCAAAATGACATGATGGACTTCGCTTGCCAGGCTGAACAAGAAGCAAGAGACAATTGGTGGAGCAGGAGAATTAACTTTAGTGTGTAGCGACAGTGTTTGAGCAAAAATGTGGGACTTCAGACTACAGTATTCCCCTGACGAAGCATATGTGAAAAGCGTAGGGGTCTCAGAGTCGATTAAAACTGGTTCTCCCGCTGCACCATAAGAACCTCAGAGAAGCCAATGTGGGATCAGGCCAGTGGCTCCAGAGCAAATTGATTTATGCAGCAGCCAAATTGGTTGCTCACAACTATAAAGCCAGTCGATCACAAAGTAGGATTTTTGCTCACAAGACTCCACAGCTTAGACGGAGCATTTCTGTCCATAGACGTACCTTCTCTGTGGTGGCTCCCACCATGTGGAACGGCATGCCCAAGGAGGCCAGGAAGGCTCCCACTCACCCAGGGCCGGCCCCAGGTGTCTGGGCGCCCTAGGTAGGACAGCCTGGGGCGCCCCCCACCCGGGATGCCAACCTCCCAGTGGGGCCTGAAGATGGGGGGGGGAGGGTGGTGGAGCGCTGGCTTTCCTGGGGGCTCCGCAGCTGCGGGACCCCCAAGAAAGCCAGGGAGAGGGCGGGGTTCTAGCCCCCTCCCCATCCCTCCGAGCGCTGGAGACTGGGGAGGCGGCGGAGCGCCGACTTTCCTGGAGGCTCCGCAGCTGCAGGGCCCCCAGGAAAGCCAGGCAGGGGCGGGGGTTCTAGCCCCCACCCCTTCCCTCCCAGCGCCGGCTTTCCCTTTGAGCTGAGCGCCGGAGACTGGGGTGGTGGTGGCGGCGGAGCGGCAGCTTTCCTGGAGGCTCCGCAGCTGCGGGGCCTTCAGGAACGCCAGGGAAGGGGTAGGGTTCTAGCCTCCGCCCCTTCCCTCCCAGCGCCGGCTTTCCCTTTGAGCCGAGCGCTAGCTGGAGTGCTCGGCTTTCAGCGCCCGCTGGAGTCACTACTGGACACCGCCCCAGGGGGGAGGGAGAGGGCGGGCAAGCTCTGCCTCTGCCTCCTGAGCCCCACTGGGTGCTCTTCGCGGTGGCGGGGAGGCGGCAGCAGTGGTGGTGGTGGGCTTTCGACAGGGGGGCGGGGGGCTGTTTGGCGCCCCTGCAGTCCCGGCGCCCTAAGCGAGTGCCTAGCTCACCTACTGGGCAAGCTGGCCCTGCGCTCACCTGGCTTTCCAGAAAACTATGCAAAATGGAATGATTCAAGAGGGTTTTTCTATGCAGGCAGTAGGGGCTAGCACTGTACAAAAGGCTTCACAGAGTCACTTGGATAGATTACTGGGGATTGTGGTCTGTACAGCTCTGCATAGTATGCTGTGGGTTGGATCCTCCTGTGCAATTGTGTGTCGTTTAATGTGTCACGTTAACCCTTCTGCTTTGCTTCGGTTCTGTTGTTGAGACCTTTGCTTGGTTCTGTAACCCAAATCCTGTTTCAGTGTTTGTTGAACGTCCCACCTTGTTGATTGTCTTGACGCGCTCCGCATAATCTGCCCTGAGTCCCCGGGAGGAAGGCGGACTGTAAAGAATGTAAATTTTAAAATCCTGGTGTTTGATTGTGTTGCTTGAAGCTGAATACCCACTTAAAGTCGCTTTTAGTCCAAACTGGGTTCCTTCTGCACGGCTAGTCCAGAGAAAACCGATGGGGTGCCCAGAAAGGGTCCCAGAGGGATAAACGGGAATGGTTTTTTGGAATAAGAAGGGGAGGGCGCTTTTCAGGAGGCTGGCCGATGGTGGGGCAGAGAGCAACTGAGAAGGGGGGAATGGGAAGCTGAGAAGCAGGGAGAGGGTGAGAAGACGTGATGGTTAAAGTTGGGAAGGGAAGCAGAAGGGGAGAAAGTAAAGCATATTCTCTGCCTGTGTGAGAGAACTGGCCCGGGGAGGAGATCCTGTGATTTCACCAGTAGAAGGTGGCTCAGGAACAGGAGCTGGCTACGAAAATGGAGGGCTGTTGGGGGGGGGTTCTTATGCACCTGGATTTACCCGGATGCAAATCAGAGGCATACTGCTATCAGCGGAACTGAGTGCAGGACTAGATCTGCAGTGCCACTGGGCAAAAAGGACAGAATTTGGCTGCCTGTTGGTGGAATTTGGCTTGAACTGTGATTGGTGCGGCTTTAGGGTCTGAGACCCCGCTGGTGCAAGGATCAGGGTTCGAGTGGTTGCAGGGCAGTTCAAGCTTCCTGTTGTCAGGGGAACCAGGGAAGATGACCAGGGTGGTGTAAATGGTGGCCGGAGGTGTGCCCAGCTGCAAGTGATTGAACCAGCCGAGGTGGCAGACGTGACTCAGAGCTGCTGGCCGTGGTCCAGGATGAAGTTGATGACTGAATCACCGGGGATGTGAAGGAGGCTCTAAGCGCTCTGGGGGTGGTTCTGTCTGGATGTGGGGAGCTCTGGAGGGTCAAACAAGAAGGTCCTTGATCAACGTGCCCCTGGAATTCTCAGGCAGTCGGACTCTTTTCTCTTGAAAGCGCCTGGCAAAAAATGTGCCTTAATCTAGAGATGACCCTGCCTTGATACCCACAGGGGTGGATTTCAGAAGGCCTGAGAGAGCACCTTGGGGTGCAAAATGACATGGGCCTCATGGGGGGGGGGCGGGCAACAAGGGTCAAGGAGGTGGCGGCGACAGGCATCACAAAATTGCGCTCCCCAGCTACCCTGCCCACCGAATCCCACCCGGCCTGCTTGTTCAGGGTAATTTGACAACTGACCCAAGTCAACCTGGAGTTCCAACGTTACTTGGCTGCCAACAGTGGAGGGTTTTTTTAATTTGATGATTTTGCTGCTGGTCTCTCAGATCTGCTCCCGCTTAAGATGCCAGTTTGGGGGGGGGGTGGCCAAGTAGTCCCGAGTGTTCAGAGCACTGCCTGGTCTTCTCTCCACTGTGGGGTAGCTTCAGCGTGTGATCTCTGGCCGCTGTTGACGGGGGCCTGGGCGTCATGTTTTTCCAGGCTTTCAAAATCTTGCAGGGATAGGGTGAGCGTCCCCTTGATGAAGCCCATTGATGCCTTCCTGGCAGGGAGATATTTTACCTGGAAGAGGGGAGAGGGTGGCCACTGCCCCAGCTGCCCCACAATTTCTTGGGTGAAAGGTCTGCCTCCAATCCTCTTCAGGGAAGCTCTGTGCCAGGCTTTGGACAGCCTCCACATGCAGTTGGATAAAAAGGGAAGGTGTCCTCTTTGGTCTGCATGGCCTTTGAGACCACTGGTCAGCTGGTGCTGTTCAGGCCTTTGGAGGCGGGGGCTTAAAGGGGCGGCGCTTGAGCGGTTTAAGTCTTCAGTTGGCTGTCTTTGGAGGGTTGTTGTTAGCCCTCGCATGTGACCAGTGGCACGTGACCCTGTGGTGTTCTGCAGGATCGGTTGCTGTCAGCCCCACTTTCCAATATTTACCTGAAACCACTGGGAGAAATTGACCAAAGACGGAGTGGGGGTGGTAGTTAACCCGCTTGCTGATGACACCCACCGTTCTTGGAGGCTTGCCTTTAAAAGCATTTCCTTCATTCATTGTATAGTGTGGAAAAATATCCCAGGGCTGTCTCAATTTTTCCCATTGGGGGAAAACTGGGAGATTTGGGGGAACACTGAAGAAACTCCAATGACATTTATTGTTTTGCTTTTTAAAAATCTATATATTCCGCTTTTCTCCTTGATTGGGGGCTCAGAATGGCTTTTCGCATCGTTCCCCCCTCCTGCACTTAATCCCTGCAACAACCTTGTGAGGGAGGCTAGGCTGAGAGGTGGTGACCAACCCAAGTTTACCGGGGGTGGGGGGCTTCCATGGTTGAGCAAGGGATTTTAACCTGGCCCTTGTGGGCCCTAGTCTGACGCTCGAACCTCTACGCCACACCAGCCCCCGATATCCTTTCCTTTTGGAGTAAGCGAAATGGAAGACTAGGTTTTACTCCGAATGAAGGTATGACATGTTTTAATTTAAGACAATCCTTAACATTAGGTAAAAACTTCCATATACATACTATGGACATGTACATTTTCAAGAATGTTCCAAAATGTGAATAATTGCAGCAGCAATTAGAATACCATAATGTCTTTCATGAATAGCACGTTAAAGAGTTCGGTGTTTTCAATGTTATACAATTTAGCTTAGCCTCTAAACATGCCAGGAGTTCTGCCTGTATGAGAATGTTTCTGCTGAAGGAGCAAACTGTCTTTTTAGGGAGGGGTGGGCGGGTGTGGGGCGACTGGTGTCCAAAAGGGGGCGGTGGGGGGAGCGGAGTCATTGAACTGTAGGCGCACTTGGTGGTGGGTGACTCCGGGGCATTGGGGGGGGGGGTTTGGGGAGGCCTTTTCCTTGCCTGCCCAGATTGTCTTTTCATGCCTCCATGGGGTCCTCTTCATTCTGTCCAGTTCCTCCGTTCTTCATCCCCATTGCTCTGCTTCAGCAAAGGCTCCCGCTTCCCCAGTTTGGATGAGGGCAGCCCTTCTTGCCTGAACACGTGTGTTGGGGGGGGGGGGTTGGAGGGTGGAGGGAATCCTGGTCATTGTGTGGCTCCTTTGATTGGTGGAGGGGGGGGATGCTCTGTCTCCCACCCCAGCCTGGAAATCTCCCCTAAGGTGGAACCCGCCTCCTCATGCCTTTTCCTTGTTGGGTGTCCTGTGGCTCCCCCCGCCAACCCCCCACCCCCCGCCCTCTTGCAGTAGCTCCTGGAGACGGTCCCGGTGGCCGCGCAGCCCCTCCCCACCTCCTTCTCCCCCCTTTCTCTGCGGCCCCCGCTGGTCACTGGCCAAATACTAAACTCCTCTCCCCCGCTCGCTTTCTCTCTAGTTCCCAGCCTGGGCTGCCGGCTGCGCCAGAGGTCACCAAGGACACTTGTGTCTGTGAGGATCGTGGCCCCCCTGCCTTCCTAAGCGCCGGAGCCCCGCAGCCCGAGTCGGCCCCCCCGAGCACGAGTGCCTCTGAGCCAGCCGCTGCCGCTGGCCCCCCTCCGGAATGGGGTGACCCCTTCGACGCCTTGGCCACCAGCAGGCTCAGGCCAGAGCCGCCGCCACTGCCGCCCCACGGGGACGCTGCCTCGGAAGGCCTCGCCGACCAGGACCGTCCCGAGGAGGATATGAGCCCGCCCTGCGTCTCGGCAGGACTCCCCCTGCGGTGGCCGAGCGAGCCGGAAGGAAGCCTGGGCGTGGCCCCTGGAGAGACCTTGGGAGGGGAGAGGGCCGCCTGGGGGAGCAGCCATGGGGCCCGTGCGTGGAGGGCAGGCCCGGCCCCTCTCCCTCGGGGGCCTGTGAGGAAACTGCCACTTCTGGAGTGAGCCTGAACCAGCAAGAGGTGCCCCGGGCCGCGGTTGAGGCCACCGAAGCCACAGATCCCTGGGGAGAGGCCTGGGGAGAGGCCTGGGCCTCAGGAGCGCCCGCCACAGCCACGCACCCCGACTCCGAGCTGCCCCTCGGCCAGGCCCTGGAGAGCCATGCAAGCCGGCCCGGCCCTTTGGAGAAGAGTCCTCTGAGCTCCCCCACAGAGAGCAAACCGGAAAGGCCGGCAGTGTTGCCGCTTGGAACGAGCCTGGCTTCCGAGGCTGAGGCAGGGGAGGACGCCTCGGCCGATGTGTGCAGCCAGGACGCTGCCCGGCAAGAGCAAGCTGCCCTGCTGATGCCGCCGGCCCCTGGGCGACAGCCCGCCCCTGGCAGCGAGGGCCAGCTCCCCAAGGAGGCAGACGAGCTCGGCGGCAGTGCTGAGGAGCAGAGAGGGGAGGGCGGGCAGGGGGCAGAGTCAGCCCCGCCAAAGCCTCCCCGGAGGTTCACCCCCCTCGGCCTGGCGGAGGAAGCGGCGGAGGCTCTTCGGGGGGCACGGCCGAGGTGTGAAAGCCAGGAGGGCCCAGGGGTGGAAACGGACGGGCAAGGGCCCCCCGCGGGTGACAGCAGCACTCCTTGGGTAATTGGCGCAGGTGGCGGGAGCCTGGGCCGTGGCGCCGAGGGCCTCCCGCTTCCTGCTGCAGACGACGGCCCTGCCGGAGCTAATGAGCCAGCAAGGCCGGCAGGCCCTTGGGGGGATTCCGAGCCGGCAGCAGGCGAGCTGCTCGAGACTTGCCCTGGGAAGCCGGGCCTGGCTGGTGCGGGTGGGGAGCCTCTCTCTGCCCTCCCCTCTGGGTTCCCCTGGCCGCTGCCCGTGGCTGAGGAGGGGGGCCACCACGGGCCTTCCGGGACCCCTCAGGGGCCGGAGCCCAGCCCGCCCGTGCTCTTCTGGACCGCCCTGGAGGAGCAGCTGCTGCCGCAGTCCACGGAGGGTGCCAGTCCTGAGCGGCCCAGAGGCCTCCGCGAGGGCCCGTCCGATGGAGAGCGCAGCCTGGGGCGGGGAGGTGGGGTGGCCCTCGCCTCGCCTGAGGCAGGTGGAACCAGAAGCCAGAGCGGCTGGGCCCCCCGCCCGCCCCGCCCGCCTGCCCCCGGCCTTCGCGAGTGGTGTGCTGAGTCAGGGGCCCGGGGGCAGCTCGGCCAGCGGTTCGGAGCTCTCCTCGAGCTGGTCGGACGACAGGGTGGTGGACTTCAAGAGGGCCGACTTCTGGCAGGCGGAGAGGGGGGAGGAGAGCAGCGCCCCCCGCAACCCCTTTGTCTTCTCCGGGGCCAGCCCCCAAAACAACCCCTTTGTGGAGAGGCCTCCTCCTGCCCCGCTTCCTGCCCTCCAGGCCTCCCCGGCCAAAGGCCCGAGCTTTGGAGACCTCCACCACGCAGAGGCCGCCCCCCCGCAAGGCTTGCTCCCCGCTGCCCTCTCCCGGGACCGGCCCCTGGCTCCCTTCCCGCATGGCAACCAGCCCTTGGCCTTCTCCACGCCTTCCCTGGGGGACGAGGCCGTGAGCTCCAGCGGGTTCGACTTCCCTTCTCCCATCGTGCCTCCTGCCCCCAGCGAGGAGGGGTCTGCGGCCAGCGGCCTCCTCGACGCCCGCCTCTCCCTTGCTCTTCTGTCGCCCAGCACGGATGCCGCGGCGCCTTCGGTCTTGCCCGTGGAGACTCGGCCGGCTGACGAAGGGCCTGTCCAGCGGACCACCAGGTGAGCCCAAAGGGTGTGGCGTTCAGGTGTGGCTCTCTCCCCTGTCCCCCCGCGGTTTGTGGGCTCCGACCTGCCCGGCTTTTGCCTCTCTGCACCCTTCATGCTGCATGGCGCATCCCCGTGGCTTCATATCTGGCTTGTTTCTTTCTGACGGCTGCCTAGCTCACAGGGTTGGCTGACCTCTCTCCCTGTGTGGGTTGTGTGTGTGAGGAGAGGCAGGTCCGGTTCTTGGGCCACTGTCCAATGTGGGAAAGGTCGTCCCCCCACTCTCTCTCCCTTTTGGCCCCCATCACAGTCGGCGCCGTTGCTCATGGGACAGGAGGCGCCATTTCCTAGAAATGCTTGCCGTGTGGAACTTGTGTGAGGTGCCGTGGCTCAGTGGCAGAGCACTCTGCTTGGCATGCCGAAGGTCCCAGGTTCAATCCCCGGCATCTCTAGCTAAAAGGATCAGATAGAAGGGGATGTGAAGGAACCTCTGCCTGAGACCCGGGAGACCCACGACTGGTCTTAAGCAAAGCCAGTTTGGTGTCGTGGTTAAGGGTGCGGACTCTAATCTGGGAGAACCAGGTTTGATTCCCCCACTCCTCCACTTGCACCTGGCTGGATGACCTTGGGCAAGCCAGAGTTCTGGCACTGCTGTCCTTGAAAAAGAGCCGTTTCTGTCAGAGTTCTCTCAGCCCTGCCTACCTCACAGGATGTCTGTTGTGGGGAGGGGAAGGGAGTTTGTGAGCCACTCTGAGACTCCAAGTGAAGGGCAGGGGTATAAATCCAGTCTCCTCCTCCTTCAATACTGATTTGGGGAGGGGCCATAGCTCAGTGGCAAAGCATCTGCTTGGAATGCAGGAGGTCCCCGGTTCAATCCCCGGCATCTGCAGGTAAAAGGACCAGACAGAAGGAGATGTGACAGACCTGTGTCTGGGACCCCAGAGAGCAACTGCCCGTCTTTTGTTGTCGACAATGCTAGGCTGATGGTCAGATGCAGCATAAGTCAAGATGAACCAAGCAAGCCGTGTGGCTCTGCAGCAGCAGGGAAGGAGCCAGAGCCCAGCCGCACCTGAAAAACTAATACGGTTTGTGGCAGGGGAGGAGCTTCCGCCCCCTGCCTCCAATTTGGTTGGGTCTTCAAGGTGCTCCAGCAGACTCTTGCTCTTTTCTACAGATTCAGCATTCGGTAGCTTCAACTGTGTTCCTGTGGGGGGGGGGGCGGCCCTGTTGCTGCAGAGTCATTGTTTTCACCAGAAGAATTAGCATCAAGATGGGGGGAGGGGGGGCTCGTGGTGTCAAGGCCCAGCTGTGAGTCACGATGCCTCCTTCTCTTTCACGGGCTCTGGGACAGGAAGTCACAGCTTTCCCCCCAGGGAACCTTCTCTGTGTACCCTGGAGCCCTGCCCCAGGGCCAGGAGATCCCCCCCTCTTTCCAAGAGCCAAAATCTCAAGTCTTCCCGAGTTGGTTGTCAGCAGCTGTTGTGCTTGCCATTCTGGCAACCTTAGACGGTGTGCTTGTGAGGGCCCTGGTTCTCATGTGATGTCTCCCTGTTATTCCGTTGTTAAATGCTTGAACATTATTATTATTACTATTATTATTATTAGTCATTGAATTTCTGAATTGTCCAGTCCCTGAGTACACAGGGCTCCGGGAGATTTACAACAGGCTAAAAACATACAAAATATGCTAGTGGAGTTACCAGCCTCTCAAGCAAGGCTTGAAGCTCTCCCAGAATTGTGACTGATGTCCACAGAGATAGGATTCTGCTGGAGAAAAGGAGAGTTTTGGAAGGCGGGTTCCGCAGCATCACATCCCTGCTGCCCACCCGGCTTCTGCCTCTGAGAGGCGACATGAGTTTTCCCTGGTTCACTTCCGTGCAGCCGCAGCTGCTTGGCTGGAAGAGCGGGAAGATGCGTGGGGTGAGGAGGACGGGGAGGGGCCGCCCCTAAAGCATGTTTTCCTTCAGGCACGACTCTTTAACTTTAAACTTGCTGGGGGAATGGAAGGGACGTGGCTGTTGATTCAGAAAGCCCTTTAAAATGAGGCTGCCCTGAGATGCTTGTGGATCTCCGTGGCAGCTGGGCCACAAGGGCTCTCCCAGCCGTGGCGGGGGTTCTTCTGCCCAGCCGTGGCAGCTTAAGTGCCAGCTCCCCCTTGGGCCAGCGCAGCAATCCCCGGGCCTGGTGGAGGTGGAAGCCTTGCGGTGCCTCAGAGGACAGCGGAAGCCGAGTGGCCCGTATTGGTTCCTTGCTGGGCAGGCATTTATATGGAGTTTTGAAGCAGAAATTAAACAGAGTGGGTTCCAAGGGCTGTGGAATGCAGGAAGTGGAGGGCAAGAGAGAATGATGGAGAATTCAGGTATAATGAGGAGGAGCAGAGAGACTGGCCTGCTTCGTGTCATCCAGTTTGTTTTGCCAGTAATATTCTGTGGGGGGGGGGCGCGACTTTGGTGTTGTGGTTAAGAGTGCGGACTGTAATTTGGGACAACTGGGTTTGATTCCCCACTCCTCCACATGCAGCCAGCTGGTGCGACCTTGGGTCAGTCACAAGTTCTTTCAGAGCTGTTCTCTCACGAGCGGTCCTCGAAAGAGCACTCTCAGCCCCACCGACCTCACGAGGTGTGTATGTTGTGGGGAGGGGAAGGGAAAGGAGATTGTAAGCCGCTCAGAGACTCCCCATATTGTAAGTCGCTCGGAGACTCCTTCGGGCAGTGAAGGGGCGGGATATAAATCCAATCTCCTCCTCTTCTCCTCCCCCTCCCCTTCGTCTTCTTCTGAGGGGGAGACGGGGTGCCCATTTAGCCACTGCTGAACTTTCTGGGGGAAGAACTCAGCCTTATAGGTTGGTTGTTTAAGTCCTCCTTCCTTTTTGGGAGAGGAGTGTTCAGTCCAGGTTGCCTCCTGTTCAAAGTCTCCCCAATCCATCCCCAGAAAGAATGCCGAAATATACATGGAAAGAAAATGAGTAGATTTGCTACGAAGAGTCCGCGGCCCATAAAACGCTGTTGGAAGTTCATGAAGTGGGGCAGATCAAAACCTCCTCCCTTTTCCACGCACGCCCACTGCAGGTGGCGGAGTGGTTCTTCCCCATCCCTTGACCGGATTCCTGGTTGCTCGTGGCCTTGGCGGGTTGGTCTGCTCTCACTCGGGCGGTCAGGTCCGTTTCTCACCCACGCCCTCCATGTGGTGTGAGGGGTGGGGAGCCTCAACCATACCTGTTTTGCTCGGGGTGGGGGAGACACACCTGGGCACACGGAGCGGCGTTCTGCTGAACTGGACCTTTAGGTCCATCCATCTGCACAGTCGGGCAGTGGCTCTCCAGGGTCTCAGGCACGGGTCTTTCACATCCCTTTAATGTGCTCAGTTTCCTGTCAGGATTATGTCCACCGAGAAAAACTGGGCTTTGGCAGTTAGTTGCAGGAGCAGAGTGGAGGTGGGGCAAGTTATTCGAAGGTGCTACATGAAATAAGTGTGACGGCGTGGTGATGAAGTGCTGTTCTGCCCTTGCGCGGTCACAGGAGAGATTGAAGAAGGGTGTGGTGCCAGTGACGTCGTTGCATTCAGATGTCCTTGGTGTCCGTCCCCCCGTCCCCCCTGGTTCCAGTGCCGGGGAACCTACTGTTTGGCTGCTACAGAAGCTGTTCCCACTTGCCTCCCTGTGGAGATCAGATAGATTTGGTCATTGGCCTCTCACGGGGGACCCAGGAAAACACGGCTCATTTTCTGGTTTGCTTTTTGTCCTGGGGGAGGTGGAGGGGTTTCCCCCACCCCATGGCCTCAGAACTTCCAAGTGTGTTGCCTGGGGGCGCTTGGGTGTGGCAAAACTTTAATATCTGCTGACTGACTTAGCATGCCTAATTTATGACTTATCTTAACCACACATCCACCAACCAGTTTGGTGTGGTGGTTGAAGTGCGCAGACTCTAATCTGGGAGAACCAGGTTTTATTCCCCACTCCTCCACTTGCAGCTGCTGGATGACCTTGGGCAAGCCACAGTTCTGTCAGTTCCAGGCGGGGCCCACCAGATGAGGCCCCTGCACAGCACAAGTGTGTGTGTGGGGGGAGGGAGGGAGGAGGGGGAATAGGAGAATCCAGAATTGAGAGCAGCTCTTCCACCAACTCAAGCTGACAGGGATATGAAGTCCTGGGGTAAAACCCAAGGCCTCCTCATCCTCTGGGCGCTTAGTTTTTGGTAGAGGGTCTCGCTCTGCTTAGGCACTTTCTGCAGCGCACGAGGAATCTCCACCCGGGGCCATGTGGCTTTGGAGGGCCTCGATGACCATCCGTGCTGGCCGCTTCAGTCGTAAGATGAGGGGGTGGTAGGTGGGCGGACGGGTGGGCTCCTGGCTGGGGGAGGCTTCCTTGCTGTGCGATGGAGGGAAGGCACGGGGGGGGGCTCAGCTGGAGGCACCCCTTCCCCTCTGAGGACGTGGCTGGAAGCTGAGCTGGGTGGACTTTGGGTCCCACTGGGTCATGGGGTTGCCAAGACTGAGTTGGGAAACTCCAGAAGATTTGGGGAGGGGGTAGAGCTCGGGGAGGGGAGGGGCCTCAGCCAGGGATGTGATGTTGTCCCAGAGTCCCCCCTCCCAAGCAGCCATCCAGGGAAGCTGATCTCTGCTGCCGGGGGATCAGTTGTCCTTCTGGGAGATCCACAGGCCCCACCTGGAAGCTGGCAACCTGGACTTCCTTGGTAGACAGAGTCCTGCTTTCCCTAAGGCCAAGAAGGCAGAACTGCAGCTTTCACGGAGGCCAGTTTGGTGTAGTGGTTAAGTGCGCGGACTCTAATCTGAGAGAGCCGGGTTTGATTCCCCACTCCTCCACTTACACCTGGCTGGATGACCTTGGGCAAGCCGTAGTTCTGGCACAGCTGTTCTCTCAAGAGCAGTCCTCAAAAGAGCTCTCTCAGCCCCACCGACCTCCCAGGGTGTCTGTTGTGGGGAGGGGAAGGGAAGGGAGTTTGTGAGCCGCTCTGAGACACCTCTGGGTAGTGAAGGGCAGGTTATAAATCCAATCTCTTCTTCTCCCTCTCATTAAAGTTAATTAAATGTTCCTAATTGTTCTGGAGCACATCCGATGCCAGCAGGGGGGGCCCTTGCAAAGCAGATCCCTGCTCAAAGCCACATCCGGGAAAGGAGCCTCAGAGCTGCGAGCCCTGCCCGGCCCCACGTTCCGCAGGCAGCTCCCCCCCTCGCCCGGTGGGCTTGTTCTGTCCCACACTGGCCTTTAGTGTCCCCCCCATGGCCATCTTGAGCTGACATTCCGCCTGGCCCTCAGTCCAGAGGTGGCTGACACATCCCTTCTGCCCCCGGCGATGGCAGCTCCTTCCCAGGGAGAGCAAAGGCGATGGTGGTGGGGAGCGGGGCGATGATCGGGGCGGGCGGCTTTGCCCCTGCCGAGGCTCTGAGCTCCAGGATCGCTTGTGCTCTCAGGCCGGCCTGGCTCCTCACAGCCTGCCTTCCCAAAGTCGGGCCAGAGACCCTGGAGAGCCACTGCCAGTCCAAGGAGGCGGTGGTCCTGACCTTGGTGGGCCAGAGGGCCTGGTCTGGCGTAAGGCACTGCTGGGGACCACATCCCTTTGCCTTGGGGCACGACAGCTCGCCAGCGTGGGACCAGGGCAGTGGGACTGAATCGGCGGTCGTGGCAGAACTCTTCCGGGAGACGCTTGCCCACCCACAGAAATCAAGCCCACCTGGTTCGTTTCAGGAGGTGCGTCCCTGAGTCAGAAGTCCCTCCGTCGGATGCAGATGGAATGAAAGAGCAAAGTTTTTGAGTCCGGTCGGGCGCCTTTAAGACCAGCATACTTTTCTTCTGGGCATCAGCTTCCGTGTGCATGCGCTTTAGAAGGCTGAAGAAGGGTTCCTGCACACACAAGGTGATGCCCAGAATACAACTATGGGGGTCCCAAAGGTGCCCCTGCTGGACTCAGACTTGGTGCTGCTGCTGCTTCAGACCAATACGGCGACCCCCCTGCGTCTATTCAGGTGAAATTAAAGTTCCATGATAACCAAGCCATAAAAGTGGTGGTGGGGGGGAGAGTTGTGCATCACTCAGATGGGAGCCCGTGTGTGTGTGGCGGACTGGACCGGGCGTGGCAGTTTCACTCCGTGAACAGGGAGGGAGTTTGCAAAGGGAGAAAAGCCTTTCCAGAAAGCCCCCAGGCCAAGAACATGATCCGGGGGCACAGCGTTCAGCAGGACCAACCAAATGACACAAAACAGCGTGCGGGCTTCTGAGTCTCCCGGGACTCCTCCTCAGAGAGTGGGGGTTCCAGCAATAAAGGGCATTGGGGGGGCGGGGGGGGGAGAGGCGGCCACCTCAGGCCTCCGCCTGCAGTCCCAGTCGAGGCAGCACTCCGCGTGGGACGGTCGCCAGGCTGTGGCCTCAGAGCAAGAGGCAGGCGGCCGTTTTCCCCACTGGGAAAAAAAAGAGAGAGAGGGCTCTCCCAAGGGGAAACTGACCAGTCTGGCCTCTGTTGGCCGTAACTGGCTGCAATGGCAGAGTTGCACACAGCACCTCGGTCCCAAGTTCAGTGCCTTTGGGGGGCGGGCTTCTTCCTGTGCTCCCCACCACCGCATGGTCACAAACCTGCTTTGCTCGGAAGGTTGTGGAGGGTTACAGTAAAGCCTGAGTAGCCACTGTGTGGGTGGGGAGATTTTGGTTTTCCAGCCCATGTGGCAGCTGGTTTTCTTTCTCCCCAGGTTCTACTCTGGGCAGTGTGTATTCTGAAGGCCTGTCGGGTACTGCATGGCCGGAGCAAGGGGTTTTGAGTGCGGCTGTTAATTGGGCTGCCTCTTTAGACTGAAGCCTGCCTTTCTGAACCACGTCATCCCCGGGTGCTAGACCTGGCTGGCTCCGTTCCTGTCCAGGGCAAACCTCCCTCCCTCCCGACTCAGCCGCTGGCATGCCCCTGCCCCTTCGTCTCTTCTCTGCTAAAGGCTGTGCCGGACCCTTCATCCCATGCAGTCCTTGAGCTGGAAGGGGCGGCCGAGGTCGAGGCCCTGCTCAGGTGCAGGAATTCCAGCGCAAGCATGTCCCCGGAAGGTGGCGGTCTGGCCTCCTTGAAGGACCTCCGACGAGGGAGAGCCTGCCCCCTCCCCGTTAGTTCCATTGTCAAAACTACAGTCGGTGTTAGGAAGTTTCTCTCCTGCTACAACTTGTGCCCAGTGGATCTAGGCCTGTCCTCTGCAGTGGAGATATTTATGGGACTTCAACTTTGCTGCTTGGAATTCCAGCTGCCTCGGGGTCGGGGTCCTATGAGTTAGTTTAGTATGTGCCGGTAGGATCATGTGCAGTGGACCTTTTCACAGTGTGGGGCACGATGCGCCCTTCTCTCCTGGTCTCTGTTTCTCCCCTGCCTCTTCTCCCCTAATGCTGTTTCTTCCCTTTGGTTTCTCGCAGCCCGCACCTGGTGAAGCCCATCAGTACTTCGAGGCCCGTGGAGAAGCAGCGCCGGTCCAGCCTGCCCCTCGGCCAGGAGAAGCTTAAGCCAAAGTCCACGAGCAGCAACGATTCGGCCCCTCCCATTTTGCCGCTGGAAAAGACAGACCTGAAAAGGGTAAAAGGGGTTGAAGCGCTGGGCTGCAGGGGGTGGGTGGGGGTCCCAGGTGGCCGTGGAGCAGCAGCCCCAAAGGGACAAGATCCCGCACCCCAGAGTCCCATCCCCCCCCCCCGGGCTGCTGCAGGCCCTAAACCCGTGGGCCAGCTGGCACAGCTGGTGTGTCCACTGGAAACATTTCTGTGCCAAATAAATATTTCAAAATGGGAGAGGATGGGCGGGTGTGTCCTGAATTGTGGAATGCTGAGAGTACTTAACCAAGACCCTGCCATATTTATTACATTTATTACATTACATATTGCATATACCCAGCAATGGCCGGCTCAGGGCGGCCATGACGCTCTATCCGCCTCCTCTCAAGCATGGAGGCGACCTTAGAATCATAGAATGTTAGAGTTGGAAGGGACCTTGCAGGTCATCTAGTCCATCCCCCTGCACTCTGCAGGAGCTTAGCCGAAAGATAGCCCTACAACATACCCAAAAGATGGTCATCCAGCCTCTCCACTTGAAAACGTCCAGCGAAGGAGCATCCACCACCTCCCAGGGCAGCCTGTTCCGTGGCTCATCCACTCTGACAGTTAGGAAATTTCTCCTGATATCTAGCCGGTGACGACTCCCTCGTAATTTCCACCCATTAGATCTAGTCTTGCAATCCGGAGCAAGAGAGACTAGATCTGCTCCATCTTCTACATGACAGCCCTTCAGATACTTGAAGACTGCAGTCATGTCCCCTCTAAGCCTTCTCTTTCCCAGGCTAAGCATACCCAACTCTTTCAGCCTTTCCTCGTAAGACTTGGATTCTAAATCCTCTCACCATCCTGGTTGCCTTCTTGTGGACATGCTTGAGCTTTTCAACATCCTTTGTAAAGTGTGGTGCCCAAAACTGGACACAGGACTCCAGGTGAGGCCTGACCATAGCAGAATAGAGCGGAACGACCACCTCCCGTGATCTGGACACAACGCTTCTGTTAATGCATCCTAAGATTGCATTGGCTTTCTTCACAGCCACATCGCACTGCAGGCTCATGTTCAGCTTGTGACCAACCAGAACACCTAGATCCCTTTCACATGTGCTGTTGTCAAGCCAGGTCCCTCCCATTCTATATCTGTGCCTTTGATTTTTTGTACCTAGGTGTAGGAGACCTTACAGCCTCCTCTTCTTTGAAGTGGGGCGATTGACTGTGTAGCATTATGTCCCCTGTCCCTGGACCAGAGAACTACATTCCCATCTACCATACCAAACTATATTACATTCTACTATACATGACATTTCAGTACAATCTACTATTCCATTTCATTGTATCTGAAGACTTTGTTCAGAAGGATACCACGACTGTAGGTATCAGCAGCTGCTGAGAAGCCAGGAATTGATTGCGTCCCTCTCCCACGCCCGTCTCCCACCTCAGGTCCCCTGCAGGCCGTTTCAGTCTGGCAACGAGACAGGCCTGAAACCGTCCTGAGCCTGCCTTGGCAGGGTAGAAATCAAATCAATCAATCAATAAACCAGAGAGCCAAGGATCCAAACAATCCACTTCATCTGGGAATCCCAGAAGTTGCCCAGCCACTGCGTGTTCAGTTAAAACGCTTGGGGTTCTTAGCTTGGAGAAACGACAGCTGAGGGGTGACATGATTGAGGTTTATAAGATTACAAGAGGCGGGACCCGCGATACTCGCGGGGGGGGAGGAAGTATTCGGCCGGCCCCTCAAGCCTCCCCCTCCCTCCCCCCCCAGCAACGGCGGCGGCCCGCCGAGATTCCCCCTCCCCAGCAGCAGCAGAGGGGCTGGCCGGCCCCTCAAGCCTCCCCCTCCCCCCCCTGGCTCCGGCGATCCTCCTCCTTCCCCCCACCCCCCGGCTCCGGAGGCGAGGCCCGAGCGACTGGAAGCCGCCAGGCCCGCCGATCTCCTCCTGTCCCCCGCGATCCTCCTCCTCCCCCCCCCCACGATCCTCCTCCTCCCCCCACCCCCTGGCTCCGGAGGCGAGGCCCGAGCGCCAATCTCCTCCCCCCCCTTCAGCTCTCTCCTCTCCCCCCCCCCCGGCTCCGGTGGCGAGGACTGAGCGGCTTTTAGCCGCCAGCCGCTGCATGCGCAGGAAACGCTCTTACTTTCTGATATCCCCCCTAGACTTTTAAACACTTTTTAGATTTTTCTGCACACGTGGGGACTGCCCCACGTGCGCAGGAAAATCTCCCTGCCCCCCAGGTGCCCCCGATGTACGGATTTAGATATCGCACATAGGGGGCCACTTGGGAATTAGATATATAGATGAATGGGATAGAGCAGGTTGAGAAAGAAGTACTTTTCTCCCTTTCTCATCATGCAAGAATTCCTCATGGGCACTCCATGAAATTGCTGAGCAGTCGGGTTAGAACAGATAAAAGTAAGTCCTTCTTCACCCAAAGAGTGATTAACACATGGGATTCACTGCCACAGGAGGTGGTGGCAGCTACAAGCACGGACAGTTTCAAGAGGGAATTAGATAAAGATATGGAGCAGAAGTCCATCAGTGGCTATTAGCCACAGGGTATAGATGGGAACTCTCAGTCTGGGGCAGGTGATGCCCTCTATTCTTGGTGCTGGAGGGGGCAGCAGTGGGGGGCTTCTAGTGTCCTGGCCCTGCTGCTGGACCTCCTGATGGCCCCTGGTATATTTTGGCCGCTGTGTGACGCAGAGTGTTGGACTAGATGGGCCATTGGCCTGATTCAACATTGGCTTCTCTTATGTTCTTATGCCTAGCACAAGAATGGTGCATTTGAGACTGGATGGCAGTCGTCCAGTCTCCTGGGTCCAGAGCAGGTTTCTTTAGGAGTGCGTGCGTGGGGGGGGGGGCAGTGTTGTGCAGGCTCTGAAGCCTGCCTCGTTCTTCAAGCCTTTGTAGCGTCCCCCCTACTGGGCAGGCAAGGGGTTGTGAGGGCCTTTCCCTGCCCTTTCCTCACGTGGGCGATGTTTGGGTGCCCTGCCTGCCCGTAACCGAGTGAAAGGTGCCCCGGAACCTCCCCGCCTGCCCCGCACGCCTCACCGCAGCCCCCCTCCCCCTCTCCGCAGGAGCCTTCCCCGCCGGACCGCTCGGCCAAGTACTACCACCTGACGCACGACGAGCTGATCCAGCTGCTGCTGAAGCGGGAGGCGGAGCTGGGCAAGAAGCAGGAGCACATCCGGGAGCTGGAGAACTACATCGACCGGCTGCTGGTGCGCATCATGGAGCAGTCGCCCACCCTGCTGCAGATCCCCCTGGGCGGGGGGGCCCGGGCGGCCAAGTGACCCCCCCTTCCCCGGGCCCCCTCGCCCCACACCTCGCCCCCGGGGGGGGCCCCGAAGCGGGCGGGCGGGGCGGGGGGCGTGTGTCTCGCTCTGCGCTCCCTGACCCTCCGACTGCAGACGGTTTCCGAGCGCGAACAGGGGGCGCCGCCGACCTTCCGCTCACCACGTCGGTCTCTCCGGCAGACGAGTCGATTTTCCCTCCAAGATGCCAAAGCCCCTCAGGGGAACCTGGACGTGATTTGGTGCTGAGCCCCAGCCCTGGCGCTGAGCGTGGTTCTGTTTCCGGGGGGCGCTGGGCTGCTCTTGGCACGCTTTCTGGTCGATCACTGTGCCCCCGCCCGCACTGGGGCCCCGGGTGGGGATTCCCCTCCTTCCCGGCTCGGCCTGTGACTGTTTGAGCTCCGTAGCCCCCTGCTCCTCGGCGGCTGCTGCTGCTGCTGCTGCTGCTGCTGCTGAGGGGAGGCCCCTGTTTGGGTGGGCAGCGGGTCCAGCAGAACCGTGGGCAAGAAGCCCCCTCTCCCCCCCTCTCCCTAGCGCACTCCCTGGTGCCCTCCTGTGGCTGGCAGGTTTGCTGGTGTCATGTTGAGGTGGGCATCCAGCCAGCCAGCTCCTCCTCGGTCCCTCCCTGGTGCTCCACTCCGGGGGGTCTTGCTGCTTGGCTGCTCTTGGCCGTGCCATCAGGGGCCCGAGGTGGGCCGCCGTGGGTTGCCCCTGCACTGCCACCGAGTGCCCCCCTCTCTCCATCCTGGGGGGGATGACAACCCACCTTAAATCCCTCTTCATCCCGCAGGCTTTCCACTTTGTCCTGTGATGCGCTGAGGCTGGTGCGGAGGAAGCATCAGTGGGCCCCCAACCCTCACTGGGCTCTCACCCACCCCCTACCCCAGGCAGTGAGGCTCGAGAAGAGAGCGCCTCTGTCTTCCTCAAAGGAAGAGCAGCCGGTTCTTTCCTCCTGGGCAGCCGTAGACCTCTCTTTCTGCTCTGCGGCCCTGCAGAATCCCACTTGGAGGTCTGGTGGAGGGTCGGAGGGCTGCCTGGCTGCCTTTCCCCTCCAGCTCCTCCGCCCTGATGTTTGTGCTGCCACCACCTCCCCTTCTGCTCTCCCCCCTTCTTGCTGGCTGATCTGGGGGAGGGGGAAGAGCAGCTGGCCAGGACTTGGGGGCAGCCCGTAATCCGTCTGCAGCAGGGCAGGAGGCCCTTTGGGGGCTGGGATTCTCTGTTGTCCAGCCCTCTGCCCAGGAGCCATGGCTGCTGCTTGTCACCTTCCGCCAAGCTCACTTGCCCAGAGCGATCCTCCTTGGAAAGGGCCGGCAGGGCAGGCAGGGAACAGTCACCTCCTCCGCTTCCTTTGCTCAGCCCTCCCCCGGGCCCCCCGCCTCCCACGGCATCCCCGATTCCTGCCACTTTCCAAGGCTCAAGCGTCACACTTGAGTAAGATGTAAGATCGGTGGGAGCAGACAAGAGTTTCCACCTTGTGGCTTGCTTCCACATGGCCAGACAAAGGGTGGGCAGTTCAGGTGTTGAAGTCCAGGTCGAGAGGGCAGAGCTGCTGTTTGTGGGGTGCTGGAGGTGGCAGGCCCCTTCTGCTCATCCATCCCATGTTCATTGGGGCAACCCTGGCCAACCTCTGCCGGGGCGCTGCTGGTCTCGGAGTCAGGAACGCCACCCCTGCGGAAGAGAGATCTGGGGTTTGGCACCTTCGTTTCCTGCTTCTCCTCCTCGTTCCGGCTGCCCTCGTCTCTCGGGGTCTTCTGGACCTCTGAGGAAGGCATTGCTTGTGCTGGGAGGGACCGACCCCCTCCGTGTGGAGATCTGGCGCCAGCACCCGCCGTGAGTGACCTGAGAGAGTTGGGTGCTGGGGACCCTTACCAAGGAAGAGTTGTGGGCTGGCGACGGAGGCCACGGGAGTCTCGCTTCCCTCGTGCCGAGTCTGTGGGTTGGAAGGGGAGCCTGTTGGCAGCTCTGCAGGGCAGGGGGCGGGCTGCTCGGTTGCCCTCCGTGGCCGGTCGGCATGCCACCCTCCTCTGTCTGCCGTGCCCAGGTGGCCGGTGCCTGGCCCCCTCCCAAGCAAGGGCACGGTGTTTCTTGGGGAGGGTCCCCTTTCCCTGTCCTCTGTCTGCTGCCTTCTGCTGCCCTGTCAGGGCCCAGTTCGGTCTGCTCACCGCTGTTGACCCCTCCGGCCCGGACAAGAAGAGACTCAGGGCCTTGCTTCCGAGGGCAGAGGCCAGCGGGGGCACGGGGCGCACTTTTGTGTCCGTCTGCCACCATCTGTCCGTTGGGAAGAGAACAGTATTTGCCGCCTTTCCCTGTGAGCCAGTTTGGGGAATGTGCGTACGTGACGCTGGAGTTCTCGGTGGGACTTCCTTCTGTCCGCATCCCCTGTACACCGTGCCCAAAGGGAAGAGGATGTTGCTTGTATTAAGAGTTTGGGGCGGGGGGGAAGGGGGGATGTGACGAAGAAAAATCGCTTGTTAAATGTTTCAAGCACTTTAAACAGAAAATAAAAACGGTTGGATTTTGTTGCTTAGAAATCCCTGGCTGCTTATTTGGGGTTCTTGGCCGATCTGATACCAAAGCTTAACCCGTGAGCTACCAGAGCCCTGTTTGCGGTGGCCGGGGGGGGGGGGGCTGTTGTTAACCACAGCTGTCTGTTTTCATTTGGGGAAGGTCCTAACAGAGGGAGCCTTTGTGTAGATCCCTCCTGGAGAGGGATGTGCCGGAGAGGCAGCATGTGGGGGGGGGGCCCTGCCCCGTTGAGGGGGGGAGGGAGAATCCAGCTAAGTCGCTGTCCCTCTTGGCAGGAATGCTGTGCGGGGAGGAGGGCTCAGGGTCAGCAGGGATCCTGATGCACCTGTGAAAACAGAGGCGAGCAGGAAGCGTTAGCTGTCCTGGGGCGGGGGGGCGTTTCTGCCAAGCTCCAGACAAAGGAGGCCTTTAGGGTCCCTGTGGCTGGATGGCTCAATCCCTGTCCCATTCCTGCCTGGGTTTTTTTGTGTTTTTTGGGGGGGGTCTGTCTGGTCACTCTTCAACCTTCTAAAAGGCTCCAGGCTCATCTGTAGCCAGGGACAGGGCACACCTGCATGAACGCACCAGTGTTAGCCAGCCTGCCTGCCTGCCTCCCATACACCCCTCCTCCCAAGGGGGACTGGCCGCTCCTGCCAGGCTGAGGGACCCCTCCCAGACCAGGTCTGGCTTGTCCTTCCGACTGCGTCTCAGGCTCTCTTCTGGAATCCTGAGTGGGTGCCCGGTTCCTCTGCGGCACACCAAAGGTGCAACGGTGTCTCTACTCGGAACCGTTTTTACCTTGGAGAAGTCTAGATTTTGCTTTTCAGTCTGCATTTGCAATCGCACACGTCAAGACTGACCTTTCATAAATGCATCTTGGGACCTGAGGTGCGTGGGAGAGGAAGCCCAGGTACCTGCACACCCCCAACAGGCAGGTTCCCTCTGAAGTGCCTGCCCCTCCACAGGGTGTCGTCGCTTCTGCTCCCCGTTTTACCCACACCAGCTGTTCTCATTACTGAAATTTTCATGAGCCGTCTCCAACCCTCTTCACTCGTAACGCCGGATGCACATAATGTCCTGTGTCGATGTGCCTACCTGTTTGTAAGGCGCAAGGTACACCCACTTCACAGGTGAAAGGAGGGACCAGGTGTGGCCCATGTGTTGTGTCACATGAGGCTTAAGGCATTTTGTCTTTCTGTTAATCAGAGTTATACCACACCCATCCTGCAATGCAGGCTTAGGGCAGCTCACAGTCAGTGCATTAATACAGTTAAAACAGCATAAAATCATATAAGAGCAATTCATTATTAAAACCATTTCATAAAGTGCTGGAGACAGTTATTCAAGATGGCTTATTTCAGTGTACCATCCAAAAATCAATCTGCTCGAGATTTTCCTGTGGTGCAGGCTAGGTGTTAATAGCCAAGGGGGGCTGGCTGGGTGTTAGAAACCAAGGCACAGGCTAGATGTTAAAACCAAGGCCAGGGCTCTGTAGTGGTGACGGCTCCCTAGCTCCCTCTTGCAGGCTCTGTGGAACTGTAAAAGGTCCTGCAGGGCCCTGATCTCATACAGGAGCTCATTCCACCAGGATGGGGCTGCCACCGAAAAAGCCCTGCCCCTGGTAATAGCAAGCCTGGCATCCTAGAAAGAAGAATCCACTTTTTTGGCATTCATTGAGACCCAGTGTGGTATAGTGGACAGAGTGGCAGATTACTGAGGGACCTGGGTTCCAGTCTGCACTTCTTCCATGGAAGCTTGCTGGGTGCCCTTGAGTTGGTCATGTGCACCTGCCTCAATTGCAACCCTACCCTGTTGGGAGAAAATGGATGGGAGACTGGAACTTCTAAGCTGATTTGAATCCCAAACCGGAGTGTGTGTGTGTGTGGGGGGGGGAATGGGATGTAAATTAAAAATGCATCCCTAACTTGTGAGCGGGGTTGTGGTGCCTTTGTTTGGGATGGGGGGGGAGGGGGGAAGAGGCACACAGTCTTCCGAGCGTGAAGTGACAAGACAGCCACATTCAAAGATACATGAGACACTGCAAAAAATGTTAGAAACAACTATACCATTTGTACCAGAATGGTTTTTATTAAATATTATTCCAGAGAACTTTAACAAACTTTTAAAAACCAGATGCTTATATGATTATACATGTTACAATGATGGCCAAGATTTTATACGCAAAATATTGGAGAAAAGAAGTTCCATCAAAAGAAGAAATAATTTATAAATTACTTGAAACGGCTGAAATGGACAAATTAAGTTTACAATTAAAAGATTAAAAAAGGAATTTTTGAGAAAACCTGATCAAGGCTATACAAGTGGAATAAGAAATACCTTCAAGGAATTACAACAGCATTATTAAAATACAACCTCCAAACTGTTAAAAGGTGCAGAAATGAATGATTCCATTTATGCAAAATCTAAGTAGTAATGCGTGCATGCTTCTCCTTTGTTGTATGTTAGTCTCTTTTGTGCATGCGGTCTTTTTCTTTCTAGAAAATTAACACAATCTTTAAAAACAAACAAAAACACACAACCAAGAGCCGGGGGTGGCCGTCTACGAAAGACACCCCCCCCCCACACACACACGTGGGAACCGCGAGGGCCGGCAGCAGCCTCTACTTTGCCCGCTTTCCTTTTGGGGCGAAATGTGGGGCGCGGCTCGCGTCTCTCTGCGGGCCCCTCCGCTAGCGATGACGCCGGTCGGTGGAGGAGGGTCTCCCGGGACATCCCGGCGCGGCCCGCAGAGGGGCCACGTGCGCGGCAGGCGGTGCAGCAGGCGACTCGCCTCGCCTCGCGCCGTCCAGAAGTGCGCGCCGTGCGCGGTGCAAACCCGAGTCAAGACGGCCCGGGAGCCCCGCAAGGGCGGGCAAGGGCCGCTCACGTCCCCCCCCCCCCCCACGGCGGCGCCTTTCTTCCAGCTCGACCTGCGGCGACCGACGCATCCCGTGGAGCAAAGTTCGAGTTCAGCCAGACCCACCCAGGCGCCTTCCAAGACCCGCGGAGTTTTGCTCAGGGCGCCGAACACTTCCCCGGAGGCGTGCACACGAGAGCCTAGCCCGTGAATGGAACTTCGCGGGTCTCCAGGGCGCCCCCGGACCCACCGAAACCGATGCAGCATCCCGTGCGATGCACCCCCGGCATCCCGACGGGCGCAAGCGCCTGCCCAGCCTCAAACTACATTTCCCAGAATCCCTCCCTTCCCACGGAGGAAGGGCACGAGGCACCCTCCCGACTACGTTCCTCCCCCGCTCCTCAGACTCGATGTCCCAGCACCCTCCGCGGGATCTGCGGTGAGCCTCGGCCAATAAGAGGCGGTCCCGGCGGCGTGGGGCGAGAGGGGGGCGGGGCCAGGCGGCGAAGGCAACTCTCCGCTCCAAAGTAGCGCCGTGAGGGGGATGGAGGAGAGCGCGGGGTTCCCGCCCTTCCAGCTGGGCAAGTCCCGCTTCCAGCAGGTGCGGCCGCCGTTCCGCGAAGCGCGCGAGTCCGGGGCGGCGGGATGGGGGAGAGAGGAAGGGGTGGCCGGGCAGGTGGGCGCCGTCCCGCTCCCGCAGAGGGGCTTCGCCGCAGCCGAAGAAGCGCCTGCCTCGGAGAGCCCCGCCCCCGGGCTGGCGGCCCCGCGCGCTGATTGGGTCTCCGCGGCATCGCTCAGCGCCGGCGCTTCCCGCCCTTTTCTGGATCCAAACGCCGGCACTTGATTGGCGCTCGCGCTCGGGGGGGCGTGGCTTGCCGAGGGTTGGGGCGGGGCTTCTGCAGGGGGCGGGGAGGGAGCGTCGCTGCTGGAGGGTCGGCGGGGCCGGTGGGACTCCCCGCCACGAGGGATTGAGCTAGGGAGGAGGGTCTTGTCCTTCTCTGCCTGCGGCCTTGGGACGGCTGCTGCCCGGCAGGCAGGCAGGGCTGACTCAGTGGAAGCCGGCCTCGGTCGCATCTGAGTAGAGCCCCCATGTGCAGAGGCAGTGTACCTCTGAGCACCAGTTGCACGACTGCGGACAAGGACTAGATGTTGGCAAAGGGGGGGCGGAGCTTCTGGGCACTCAGGCTTGTGTTGGAAGCAAGAGGCAGGAGCAGAGGCTCGCCTGATGACATTTCTCTATGAGCCGAGCACATGGGTGTCTTGCCCCTTCTCTGTTTCATCCTAGTAGCAACAACCCCGTGAGGTCTGTCAGGCTGAGAGGTTTGACTGGCTCAAGTGAGCTCTGTGGCTGGGGGTGGATTTGAACCAGGGTTTCTGAGACTAATGGCGGCCATTCCTCTCACTGTCTTCTCTATGGGTCTTATGTAGCAGGGCTGTTCTCATGCGGGCTGTGATTGGTTCCGGCATGTATCCCATAAAATCTACATTGCTCTTGGAGCTTCTCTGCTTGCACAACACGGTTCTTCTGTTAGTTCCTTTGAAACTCCGCTGGTTCAGAGCACCACGCCCCCGGTTACTGTCGGGCATCACATGTCACACCCACATCAGTTACCAGGGACGGTTCAAGGTTCAGGTTATCACCTGCCGAGCCTTTGGTAGCCTTAGACCCACATACGTGCAGGATCGCCTCTCCCGCTATGCCGCGAGCCTTCTCAAGGTCCCACCCTGCAAATGGGTCAACTTACAATGTTGCAGTCTCTGTGAGAAAGGCACAGTATAAATGCAGTCAGTAATTGAGAAAGGCACAGTATAAATGCAGTCAGTAATTGAGAAAGGCACAGTATAAATGCAGTCAGTAATTAAGAACAGCCACTACCCATTCATGCACATTCTTTGATGTGGCTCCCACCTTGCCGAAGAGCCTGTCTGGGTAGGTCAGGAAGGCCCCCATATTGTTACAATTTTGCAGAATGTGTAAGACAGCAGTGCAAAAGGATTGGAACTCCAGTGGAATGAAACAGTCCAGAAGGTTGCTTTTATGATGGCCGTCTCGGGCGATGTGTAGGTTCAGGTGGGTGGCCGTGTTGCTCTGAAGCAGCAGAACAAAGGTTGAGTCCAGAAAGGCACCTTTAAGACCAACAAAGTTTTATTCTGGGTATAAACTTTCGTGTGAATAAGCTTATTGCCAGAATAAAACTTTTATCGGCCTTAAAGGTGCCACTGGCCTCCACCTGTGTTCTATTGCGATGTATGAACTTCTTTCATGTCCCTGTTTAGTCATCTCTTTACTGAACTGGGAAGTCCCAGAGTCTTCCGCCTTTCCTTATAGGAGGGTGCTCCAACCCCCGAAACCAGGGGTGTCGAATTCCTTTGTGATGAGGGCTGGATCTGACATAACTGAGACCTTGTCGGGCCGGGCCAGGTGTGTGCCATAAAATGGAATGCCCGGTAGCGGAGATAGAAACTTCATAAAGGACACAAACACAAAGGGTTGTTTTTTAACTTAAAATAAAAACATGCTTAAAACATCAGCACTCTTGCCATATTTTGTTTATTTAACAGTATCTGATAACTGACCCCTCTTGCTCTGAATCATTGCATCAAAATGCCTGTGCTGTTGCAGTCTTCTTGAGTATGCTGTTCAGGTGTGTCTATAAGCTGCAAACCTACTTTTGATTTATGGACATTCACCACAGGAATCTCATGCTCAGAGTTCTGAGTCCAGGGCCCAAGTTAAAGCATGAAATGGCTGAGCGATTGAGAGAGTCTGGTGAAGCAAGCGATGATGCAGCAGCAGCAGCAGAAGAACTGGAAGCAGGAGACAGCCAGTTTCACTGCCGGCCTGATAGAAGCCCTCTGGGGGCCAAGATCCCGCCCTCGGGCCGAATGTTTGACACCTCTGCCCTAAATCATCTTGGTTGCCCTCCTCTGCACTTTGTCCAGCTCTGGAAAAAGCATGGAGATCTTAAATTTTTTACAGATGGGGCTTTCCTTTTCACAACAATATGTAATCAGTTGATGAGGCTGAGGAGTTCAGTGCAACACTCTTTTAAAAAAAGTTTTGTTACATTTTATCAAGTGACTTTAGTGTTTAAATCTCCTTAATTAAAATCACACGAGCAAAATATTTTTTGAGTAAATGAGTAAAATGTTTTAAAAAGCAGGAGTTAGGGCATTATCTTGGGAAGTAAATGTAAATATTCCTCATAGAAGAGGAGAGGTTTCTTGGTTTTTCCTTCTTCGCCTTCTTCGCCTGAGCCTGCCAGGGCGGGGAGGGGTGGGATACCAATTTACCAAATAAAATAGGAAAAAGCCCAGTAGCATCTTTAAGACTAACAAACTTTATTGTAGCATAAGCTTTTGAGAAACACAGTTCTCTTTGTCAGATGCATGGATCTGATGATGATGAAGAAGAAGAGATTGGATTTATACCCTGTCCTTCACTCGGAGTCTCAGAGCAGCTTACAAACTCCTTTCCCTTCCCCTCCCCACAACAGACACCCTGTGAGGTAGGTGGGGCTGAGAGAGCTCCTTCGAGGACAGCTCTTGTCAGAACTATGGCTTGCCCAAGGTCACAGCAGCAGGTGCAAGTGGAGGCGTGGGGAATCAAACTCGGTTCTCCCAGATTAGAGTCCGCGCACTGAACCACGACACCAAACTGGCTCTGTGTTTCTTGAAAGCTTATGCTACAATAAAGTTTTGTTAGTCCTAAAGGTGTTACTGGGCTTTTTACTATTTTGTAGCAACAGACCAAACTGCAGAGTGCAGGGGGTTGGACTAGATGACCTGCAAGGTCCCTTCCAACTCTAACATTCTATGATTCCTCTGGATCTTCATCTTCTTCAAATACAAGAAGCTCATATAAAACCCCTCAAGAGCATCTTTTAAAATGCCCTAAATTGGAACAGTAGCCCTCAGATCCCGAAACTACAGTGGTGGCAGTATTTGTTAAAAATTTACACATTCAACATCAAGAATCTCTTTGTGATCAAGATGGCTGATATATCTTCATTAACAGGAAATGCAATTACACTAAGTAACTTACATGGCTCTAATAATAATCTACCTTTTAAAGGAAAGCATTTGTTAAATGAGTTCTCAGATGGTGATACTATTATCGGAGGAGACTTTAAGATGGAAATAAATCATAACCATGATTGTACAGCTTCTAGAAGAAAAAATAGTAAAACTTTAGGAAGGTTATTTAAATGTTCAGTGGCGTTAAGCATTCTACGGCAACTGTGCAGCATAGCCCCCTTGCATAGTTTGTGGAAAGCCGGGGGGGGGGCCTTCCCTGACATCCTCCCACAAACTGTTCCGCAAGGTGGGAGCCACCACGGAGAAGGCGCGTGTGCGGGTGGTTATGGGTTTGGCCCATTTGCAGGATGGTGCCTGCAGGAGGCCCTGCCGCTGACCCGAGTGAAGCTGTCATGGTGGAGCACAGGGAGGGGGGGCGTCTTGCAGATAAGAGGGTCCGAGGCCCTGAAGGGTTTTGTATGTGGTAGGCAGTCCCTTGAATTGAGCCTGATTACTAATAGGCACCCAGTGGAGTGCCAGGAGAATGGGAGTAAAATGCACGCGTCTCCTAGCTCCTGGTAATAACCAAGCTGTAGCTGTAGCAATTTGTATTTATTTATTTATTGCTTTAACTTTTACCCTGCCCTCCCCGCCAAGGTGGGCTTAGAGCGGCTTCCGCAAAACTGATGGACAATATACATTTCACACATGATAAAATACAATAAATCATTTAAAACACTGGCAAATCAATTTAAAACATAACTTCAATGGCAATAGAAATAAAGTGCAGAGTAAGGACACATTCAGCAGTGCCACCACGCTAGGTCTTGTTGGGTCCGAGTTCACTCAGGGCGCTGCTGGTAAGACGCTGGTAAGACGTACCAGCTGGAATCGCCAAATAAGCTTTGAATGGAGACCTATGTAGAGAGCATTACAGTAGTCTAGTCTTGATATTTCCATGGTGCCACGTGGATCCAGGTGTTCTATCCCATGCACAATCTTGTAAACCTCGATCATGTCACCCCTCAGCCGTCGTTTCTTCAAGCTAAAGAGCCCCAAGCGCTTTAACCTTTCTTCATAGGAAGAGTGTTCCAACCCTTTTATCATCCTAGTTGCCCTTCTCTGCCCTCCATCTTGTCTGGATTCAGTATCCATTTAGTTGCCTTCGTCCCTGTGACCACAAGAGTGAGGCATCAGCCCAAGTCTTCTACTGCATCCCCAGGGGGTTTGGATAGAGAGATGGAAAGCTGGGTGTCGTATGCATATCGGTGAAATGATGAAACAAGCAAGCACTGTATAAATAACACAGGCCAAAGAGTGCCCAAGTAGTATACACAAAAGTGAAACCATTTATATAACAAGGAACCACATGTATCAGTAATAGCAAAATTTACATCATGTAATACACAAGTACATAAGTAGTACAGAAGAAACAGATCGGTGGCGTCCCGTTCCAAAGCTACAAATGGTTTCTCCTCTTGGCTTTACAGAGAAGTTGAATAATAAGGGGGATATGATCACACCCTGTGGTACCTCACAGGATAACTCCCAAACTGAAGGCAGCTGGGGAATGATCTAAACCAGTCCAAGGAATATCCCCCTTGCACTTACATCTGTCTCCAAATGCCTCAATCAGTGTTCCCTCTAAGCTGAGTGAGTGTGAGCTAGCTCACAGTTTTTTAGCCTCTGGCTCACAGATTTTTGTCTCAGCTCGGGAAGGATGGGGCTCCAGAGCAAACTAAGTGGGGGGGGCTTCTAGTGTCCTGGCCCCACTGCTGGACCTCCTGATGGCACCTGGTATATTTTGGCCGCTGTGTGACACAGAGTGTTGGACTGGATGGGCCATTGGCCTGATCCAACATTGGCTTCTCTTATGTTCTTATTGATGCAGCAGCCAAATCACTTGTTCACAACTTTAATGCCAGTAGCTCACAAAGTAGAATTTTTACTCCCAAGAATCCACAGCTTAGAGGGAGCATTGGCCTCAATAGGATGGCACGGCCCACCCTACCAAAGTTCGCAGATGGATCCAGGAGAAGCTGCAAGGAAGCGTGGCCTTGGCCTACATTCAGGGAGAGGTCATCAGCTGAAGCCGACGGAGCCCTCTCTGCCCTGTGGCCCCGTCTGGTGCCAGTCTGGAAAGGGTCCAGAGCAGTGCTCCCTCTAAGCTGTAGAGACGGGGTGTTGAACTCACTTGTTGTGAGGGCTGGATGTGTGCCGTAAAACAATGCCAGGTACTGAAGACATAAACTGTGTAAGCTCAAGTTGTTGCACCCTCACTGCAAGGCCATGCTTGTTCCATCGCGCTGAAGCCACAATGGGAGGGGTTCCTCCAAGCAGCCCCCTGTTCCCTCCCTTGCACTAGTTGCTTGTGGGCCGTGTAAGAGCCCTGGGTGGGCCGGTTCTGGCCCCCGGGCCTTATGTTTGACACCCCTGCTGTGGAGTCTTGTGAGCTGCTGGCATGAAAGTTGTGAGTGAGCGATTTGGTGACTGCATCAATTTGTTTGCTCTGGAGCCTCCCTTCCTGAGCTAAGACAAAAATCTGTGAGCTGGAGGCTGAAAAACTGTGAGCTGGCTCATACTAACTCGGCTTAGAGGGAACACTGGTCCAGAGCACGAGTTATCCGAGAAGACCT
Organism: Gekko gecko; assembly: GCA_029375565.1. Lineage (NCBI taxonomy): Eukaryota > Metazoa > Chordata > Lepidosauria > Squamata > Gekkonidae > Gekko > Gekko gecko. Next base: position 127,438,509 of record JAPDNY010000010.1, on the reverse strand, counting down.
GGGTGCTGGTCTGCTACTGGTCGTATAACACCGACTCCTTTAGTAGCCTCTCTGATATCTTACTTTGCCGTTAGGTCCTACTCAGAGCTCTGGTCAGCTGGAGGAGAAGGGTGTACTCCAAACACCACGTCACTTTCCCAACCACCACAATTCCGTGGAGGGGCTTGTTCCTGCAGTACAGTCTAATTTGTCAGAATTTCTTCCAGGTGGAGATCCAAAGATTTAGAGCTATTATTAACAGCATCAGATGTTAGTAGCAGTAGTACAGTATATATCTCCGTGTTAGCAAATATAGATTGTGGTGGGTCAACAGCCGTGTTGGTCTGAAGCGGCAGAGCAAACTTTGAGTCCATTCAGGCCACCTGTAAGACCAACACACTGTGTTAATGATGGTTAATAACTGGAACTAGTGAAACATTTGATATTAGTAAATGCAACACAACATTAAAATGTTGATTGTAATAAGCCCCCCCCCCAAAAAAAATGGTGGGGGGAATTCAGAAACTAAAACCCCTAAGAATCATGTTGTAAAAATATGTTAATATCACCTTCCTCCTCATATAGTTTAACTATATGCAATTTTTAAGAAAGGGTAAACATATTTTCTCCAAAGATTGCAATGTCTGGAGACCATGGTTAGAATAAAACGAGGTCTCTCTTCAAATACTAATGAAAGGTAACCCGTTTTTTCATGGCTGTTAATTCTTCACCTCCCCCCCCCCATCTCAGCCTTGCACAGTTGGTCCATTTCGCCATCGTGGCAAATTCCCAGCATTTATTTTGTCTCTTTGATGTATTGATGTCTGCATTTTCCAGCTTTATTATATGCTGCCTTTCTTTTTCCAAGAGACAGCAGAGGGGGCTGAGGCAGGCCCCGTAAGAAGTGCTGGGTCTCCCCCTCGCTGTGCCGTATTTGGGGAAGGGGACGCAAGGCCGAGGGGCCAGACTGCAGCAAGTCGAGCACGAGTGGGTGGGGGGTCCCAGGTTCAATCCCCTGGCATCCCCCGTTAAAAGGACCAGAGAGGAGATGACGTGAACGGAAGACGGGCCAGTGGTCTGGTTTAGTATCCGCCGTCTTCCGATGTTCCTAAGTGGGCCTGGGGGGTCCACTTGGCTTGAGCCCGGGGTGTGGTGACCGTGGTGGTGTGTCTTGGTTTGCCAGCTGAACCTCTGCCCATGTTGATTGTCCACCAATCCCGGTTTGAGCCCAGTGGAAGGTTCCGCTTGCTTCAGTGGGTGGTGGTCCACTGGAAACTTTTCTGGTGAGTTAAAGGGCCAGAGGACCCTACTCCTGGGGAGCACAGAGGCCGATAGACGCCCAGCTCCGTGTCTGGACTGCCAAAGGGCAGGCTGCCGGCCAATTGTTGTCGGTCCCTTCCTGACCGTTGAGTGGTCTTCACAAGATGGCTGAGGACAACCTCGATGCCGTTCTGCAACGCAGGCAGCAATTTCTGGGGCTGGAGGGGAGGGGAGGGCCGAGAGCTGCGCCAGGCATCGGAGCCCGCTTCACTGGGCCTGACATCAGTCACTGCGTTGTCTGGTGCTGTGTCTCTGCCCAGAACTAATTTATTTTATGAAAAGATTTGTTAATTAGTTTTGGTTTTTTTGTAAGCAAGCCAAGCTTGTTTGTGTGAGGGGAAGAAGCCGGAGGTGTTCTATACCAATTATAATTTTTTTCCCCCTCAGATGCTTGGTTTAACCGAGTTCCTCTCTAAACTCTTTAGTCTTTGAGTGAGAGTGGGAGGGAACGAATTCTGCTGCTGCTTTGTGTAGTGAGATTTGGCAAAAGAGCAGAGAGTGAAATGCTTCTAAGTGGCGCGGGGAGTGGGCCATGGCGCCTGGGATCAGATGGCAGAGGCCTGTGCCCCTTCTGTGCTCTGGCACACAGTGGTCTCTAGTACCGGGGCTTTGTAATCGCAGGAGAGCTCCATCGTGTGGGTGGGAAGGCCAGCTTCCTGTCAATGGTGCAGAAGAATCTTGGCAGGCCCTGGGTTGCCAGTGCCGGCACGTGGGGCCTCTGCCACCCTGTCCACCTTGGAAAGGTTTGGAGTAATGGCCTAAGTTACAGTTTGTGACCTTGACGGGCAATTGAAATGACCTTGCGGAAGGTGTACTTGGCGTGGAAGGAGGCACATCGGGCCATGCACAGAACAAATTGCAAGAACTGGCCATAAGGACGGTTTGTTGTGATCTGTGGAGGTCCATCTTGTCCAGCATCCTGCCTCCTACAGTGCCTGACCCAACGCCCTGGAAAGCTTACAAATGGGGCATGGAGGCAGCGTCCTTCCCCCATGCTTGCCTTGGACGTCTGATAATCGGAAAAGGTAGTGTGCCTCTGGACATGGAGGTTCCAGTTAGCCATGGCGGTTAATAGCCCAAGTTAGATGGATCGGGCAGTTTCAGTGTTCTTAAAGCTGTCTTTAAATGTGGCACTGAGTTCCAGCACTATTTCCTTTTGCCGGCCTGGAGCCTGCTGCCACTTTGCTGCGTTCTGTTGCCTGGAAACAGGTTGGCCTTCTAGAGTCCCTGGGCAGAGCTGGCTGGACAGGCAGGCCCTGAGTAGCGACCTGTTTAGTAAAGTAGAGTTTTGTTGGAGATTGTGATGGAACAGGCCTGCTTTGACTTGCAGACCCTGCTCTGCCCACCCTGCCTGGCATTGCCAACTCCTGGAGAGGGTTACGTCTTCCTTCCACTAGGGTAACTCGCTGCCACCACCTCCTCCTCTTGTGGGGGGGTCCTGCTGGGAGGGACAGGGCTCCTAGCTCCCCTTCTCAACCTGAGGCTCCGCACCTATGTCTTCTGTTACCCAGAGCCTGGTTACCACAGGGACCAATGACAACTTTGGGGCTCCCCTGGAGAAATAGCCACCTGCACACCGACTGCTTCCCTCTTCCCCTAGCATGCCCAAGACGGTGGGGGGATCCAGGTGGTACAGAGACGGAGAACCAGCCTCCAAAGCCAAAAAAGATTTATCGAAAAGAAAATATTTGCAAGCATCCTTCAGTACAGCACTAGATCAGTAAACAGATTTCAAAGGAGAATTGGTCATAAACACAGTCTCCTTTCCCTTTTCTAGATATACCCTAACTGATGTTAAAATGGGGCAGGCAGTAATGATCCTAAAAGATTACAAGGTTCCTGTCTGTGCCCCATTACCTGGGAGACTGCATGGTGAGAAAAAGAGGGCTGCCCCCTTGCAGACCAGAGCTCAGGGTTGTCCCTGAGGGCAGCATTCCAAGGAAGAGAGGCCACCGTCCCCTTGCAAGGAACTTTTCTTAACCCCCTGTCCCCACCCACTTTACACCACTCCCTCCACCCCCTTAACCCAGTCGCCCCAGGTGGCAGGTGCATCCCAGGGAGTCCTCCTGGAAGGCATTCTGGGAAATCTCCAGGAATCGCCTGGAGACTCCCTAGCACCAAATTCCTTCGCTGGTTTTCCTACCGGAGCTATTAGCATGTGTATAGATGCAGTCTAGAAGGCCACTGAACTGGCTCCCTGCCACTTCCAGAGAGAGAGAGAGAGAGAGAGAGAGAGAGAGAGAGAGAGAGAGAGAGAGAGAGAGAGAGAGAGAGAGAGAGAGAGAGAGAGAGAGAGAGAGAGAGAGAGAGAAACACTTTTAAAACTTGTCATCTGGATGACCTGGTTTTTGCTGTTAGCCGGTCTAATTGACAGAAGAGTGCATTTTGCTGGCTGACGGGAGTAGGAATATAACGGAAGGGGGTCTACAATAAAATGCATTTAAACCTTTTTTTAATTGCGCATGTGGCATAAGACTTACTTATCTAACATGTGTATATTGACTTTGCTTAGAAGGTGTAAGATTTCCTAACATTTTATAGCCTTGGGGAGGAGGGAAGGGTTTTCCCCTTGTATTTTTTGGGTGGGTGAGTGGGAGGTAGAAACAAGACATTTGGATATCATTAAAATACATGCAGTTTTTTAATCAATCCTAACCTTATTTTACTACTTTAACAACATAAGGTGCATAATTTACAACATGTATTATTCAACATATTTGGTAAATTTGAAAACTATAAATGCCTTAGTTTTCTGCAAGCAAAAGTGCAAATGCACTCTGTGTAGTGAAGAGAGAGCTGCCAACTGCTGCTACCTTAGCACGTGTATCTTGAGAAGCAAGAAAACAATAAAAGGTGAAAATAGAAAGAACCCATTTTGTAGTAAAGAAAAGGTGTTATCTGAACAGAAGCAAGCCCAGGTGTGTAGGGAGCGTATCTGAATGTCAAGCGGCACTGAAAACAATTGAACTGTTCAACAGTTGTGTTCTCATCAGAGCAGCTTTTAAGCAAACTCTTGAGGGCATCTGAGCAGAGCTGGAGAGCCTCCAGTTTGGGACCATCTCATCACAAACATGTAAGGTAATGTTGACAGCAGCACAGTAGGACTTGGGAGTGAGAGTACAATGAGGAAGGAGGGCCGTGCATGAAGGCCAAAGCACCAAAACTGGCAGGGGTTGATGGAGAAGGAAACACGTTATAGGTGTCTCTGTGCCAGTGCTAGAAGCCCCTGAGCCAAGTCATGCTAGGCTTGGCTTGCTTTGGGTTGCCATAGTTATTGGTGGGAGGGAATTCCTGCGGGCAGGGGGTGAGTGAGTGAGAGAATGGGACCTTTGCTTCTAGGAGACATGACTTTCATCACAAGTCGTACCTCCTTTCCCTTTCCCAGAGTCAGGTGTCCTTGAGAGCTTCTCTGTACCAGCTTGAGCTGCAGATAACCAAGACATATATATTTTACTTGGTTGGGATGGCAACGTGAGGCGTGGATGTGAATGTGACGTATGCCAGGGGGGAAGGAAGGGGGCTTCTATTCCAATTACCTATATTAAGCTTGTACCCACCAAAAGTCTTCAGTTCTAACACAGTGACTTTCTGGATCTTGCACAGATCTCAATAAACTTACCACTGCCAAGAGAGAGTTGTTGAGTGTAACTGGACTGGGGGAGGGGTCTCACAATGGGGGAGCTGGAGTGCTTGATGCTACATGACAACTGAGATACAGTGGTTGCTTTAGAAATGTAGAATGTGGAAAATCAGTTGGACATTCTTCTTGGGTATAAACTTAATGGACAGGGCAGGGAAGGATACCTTGGGAGAGGTGTTGTATGTCAAAGAGGGCATAAAGGCAGACTCCCCCTGGAATTGCTGTGGGCCCTCAGGGGTACTTGAAAGGGGGGGTGTACTATCACCCGCCTGATCAAACCCTTGAGGCCGATCTCAGGATGGGGAAGGAGATAAGGGAGGTGGCGAAAGTAGATAACGGTTGTGACATTGGGTGGCTTTAGCTACCCCCATAATGATTGGCTAAACGTGTGTTCAGATCATGCTGTAGAAATGAGGTTCCTTGACATCATAAATGACTGAAACCGCTGGGTCAAGGGCCCAACTAGAAGTTAGCAATCCTGGGCTTCATTTTGAACAGCGCTCAAGACGGGGCACAAGATATAGATATTGAACTGATTGGAAACAGTGACCGTAATGCGAGGAAGAGGAAGAAGAAGAGATTGGATTTATACCCCGCCCTTCACTCGGCGTTTCTGAGCGGTTTATAAACTCCTTCCCCTCCCCACGACAGACGTCCTGTCAGGTAGGTGGGGTCGAGAGAGCTCTGACAGAAACTGCTCTTTTTCAAGGACAGCTCTGACAGAACTATGGCTTGCCCAAGGTCATCCAGCAGGTGCAAGTGGAGAAGTGGAGAATCAGACCCAGTTCTCCCAGATCAGAGTCCGCTGACTTAACCACTACACCAAGCCATTCATGCCATTGGAAAGGTAACTGTGATTCCAGAAGAGGGAACTTTGCAAAAATGATGGGAATAGTCAGAAGGAAGAAGAAAAGTTGGTTTTATACGCAGCCCTTCACTCAGAGTCTCAGAGTGGCTTACAATCTCCTTTCCTTCCTCTCCCCACAACAGACACCCTGTGAGGTAGGTGGGGCTGAGAGAGCTCTGAGACAACTGCTCTTGAGAGAACAGCTCTGAGAGAACTGTGACTGGCCCAAGGTCACCCAGCTGGCTGCATGTGAAGGAGCGGGGAGTCAAACCCGGTTCTCCAGATTAGAGTCCGCCGCTCTTAACGACTACACCAAACTGGCTCTCAAGTTAAAAAGGAGAATTAAGAGAGGCACATCCCTCTAGGATGCCTGGAAACTCTTTAAAACTGAGTGGTTTAAAACCATGAGTCTATCCAATCCCCTTTGAAAGCCCTCTGTGTTCATGGCCATCATCCACCGGCAGTGGATTCCGTGGCTGAATTTGAGTCAAGAAGTATTTCCTTTTGTCTGTTTTGAACTTATGTCTCAGTAACTTAATTGGAAGTTAATTGGATTGTAGAGCCTCTGCATGCAGCCAGCTGGGTGCCCTGGGGTCAGTCACAGTTCTCTCAGAGCTCTCTCAGCCCCGCCTACCCCTCACAGGGTGTCTGTTGTGGGGAGAGAGAGGAAGGGAAGGAGATTGTAAACCACTCTGAGACTCCGAGTGAAGGGTGGGGTATAGATCCAGTCTCCTCCTCCTCTTCTTCTAGATGGGCGGCCATGCTAGTCTGTCTGTAGCAGCACCTTCCAGACTAGACAAAATACGTGGCAAAGTGTGAGCTTTTGTGCGTCACTGTTCACTTCTTCAGTGACTCACGGAAGCTCCTCCCCGGCCACATGTTTTGTTAGTATTGAAGGTGCTCCTGGACTTTGGCTCTTTTCTTTTGCTTCTAGTTATGGGGGGGGACGGGACGCTTTCCGATATGGAAGAGCCTTCAATAGGCAGCCTCCCCCCTTTCTGAGAACATATCTAGGGGAGGGAAATACACCCAAGGCTTTTGGCTAGCAATCTCCTTTCCCTTCCCTTCCCCTCTTCTCCCCACAACAGACACCCTGGGTGGTAGGTGGGGCTGAGAGAGCTCTCGTGAGAACTGCTCCTGAGAGAACAGCTCTAAAAGAACTTGTGACTTACCCAAGGTCACACCCAGCAGCTGCATGTAGAGGAGGAGCGGGGGAATCAAACCCGGTTCTCCCAGATTAGAATTTGCACTCTTAACCACGACACCAAACTGGCTCATGCAAGGCACCCTGAACAAGAGACGGAGTCCTTCCTTTACAGGATAAAGCAGGCAAAAGGTCAGGGTCTAGCATTTTTAAGAGAGTTCATCTTTTCCATTCCCAGTCATAACTCTCTCTCTCTCTAACCTCTGTTCAGAGTACATTCTACAGTCCAAAAAGAAGAGCCATGAAACTCTTCCCTGAGAGATAGCATAGTGCCAACCCTTAAATGAGATAAAATGGCTAAGGGAACCGAGGTCAAAAGAACAGATTTGCAATTGAGGGTGGGGGGTGTCGTCAGGCAGGAACACAACATTTCCAAAATTTGGCAAACCAACGCAGGCTCGTAATTATAAGACTATCATAAGACAGGTAAAATTCCTAAATCTACTCTCCCCTCTCCATGTTGACGGGTTGGACAGCTGTGCCAGGGCTGTGTTGGTGCACATGGTGGTGTCTTGTGTCTTTTGGAAGAATAGAACATAGAACATAAGAGAAGCCGATGTTGAATCAGGCTGATGGCCCCTCCAGTCCAACACTCTGTGTCACACAGTGGCCAAAAATACCAGGGGCCATCAGGAGGTCCAGCAGTGGGGCCAGGACGCCAGAAGCCCTCCTACTGCTGCCCCCCCCCCCAAGCACCAAGAATACAGAGCATCACTTGCCCCAGACCAAGAGTTCCTATCTATGCCTTGTGGGTCATAGCCATTGATGGACCTCTGCTCCATCCCTCAAGTAGCCCTGGAGCAGTGCTTGGGACCATCTCATTTCTGGGCTTGGTGGATGAGTTCCAGAGAGCCTCGCTGCCGCTCTGGCCTGGCTTCGTCTCGGGAAGGTTTCATAGCACAGAGTTGCAGTGCTCCTCTTTTGAACGGGTGTTCAGCCATAATTGCATTGAGTGACATTAGCCAACCCTCGGTCTCTTCCATCCTGGCATACTTTACGTAGTAGTCAGGATTAGTGTGTGTGAAACGGAGCACTTTGGGTATATAGAAAACAGAGAGAAATCTTCCTCCTTTTCTTCACGGTAGTACGGTCGGTTGCATAGAATGGCAGGGAATTGCCTAAATAAGGCTGAGCCTGTGTTTGGACAGAATCAGTCCTTGGCCTGGGTAGAGGATCTCGGTGTGGCCGTGACTGCTGTTGACCTCTACCACGAGGTTGCAAGTGGGCCAGATGATGCCTCAGGCCTGGAACTAGGGCACAGGAGTGGCACAGTTTCCTAGGCGTCCCTTCTTAAGCTAGCTCTGTGTTCCATGCCTGTTGTTATATTGCTTTGATCAAAGAATGCACTTTAGGAAGGCGTGGTACCAGGCGGATAGGCCTATCAGTGATTGTGAGTTGTGGTGACTGAGGGGAGGCAACATCGGGGAAGGCCTTGGCCCCTGTGCTCTGTTGTTGGACCTCAAGAGAAGTTGGTTGGCCAGTGTGGGAGACTAGAATGCCGGACAAGCCTTGATCCAGCAGGACTCTTCCAGTGTTCTTGTGGAGGTAGACCCCTGTAAGAAGCTAGTCTGCTTTCTGTTCCAAGATGCAAGGCCCACCCTGCTTTCTCTGCTCCTGGTTAGTCCTCTTAGGGCTCATCTGGGAGTACCGGACATGTCTCAGGGAAAGCCAGGCATCTGCCCCTCGCCCACCATACCTGCATACTCAGCAAACTTATCGGTCCTTTGCTGCTCGGACTCAGCTCTTTGGGCGACCTGGGACCAGGGGTCTCTGCAGAACTCCATACACACAGACTCTCTGAGCCTGCAAGTGCTGAAAGAGACCTTCCTACCAATGCTCCCTCTAAGCTGTGAAGTTTTGTGAGCAAAAATTCTACTTTGTGAGCTACTGGCATTAAAGTTGTGAGTGAGCAATTTGGCTGCTGAATGAATTAATTTGTTCTGGAGCCATCCTTCCTGAGCTAAGACAAAGACATGTGAGCTGGAGGCTAAAAAACTGTGAGCTAGCTCACACTAGCTCAGCTTAGAGGGGACACTGCTTCCTACTCCCCAGAATTGGGGTCATCTGGAGGCGCCACCGGAACGGTGTTGTGTTGTGCTAGCTAAGCCGAGTCTCCTCCATCCGGATGACGGCATCTCTTCGCAGCTCGGATCGCTCCTCCTGCCCTTGCCGCCTAGACCAGCCCGGAGGCGTCTGGTGTCGCTTACACCTTTGGCTTGTGGGGGAAAGAAAAGAACTGCTTCTATGACAGCTTCGCAGTCAGTGACGGAGCAGAGGCCACGGAGGAGGAGGCGTCAAGCCCAGATGGCCTCTCGCAGCCATTCTCAGAGGCCTGATTGCTCAGCTACCCTCCCCTGCAAGCCACTTGGCAGCTCTGGGGAGACGGCGGGGAGGGGCCGTGGTGGCTCGGTGGCAGAGCCTCTGCTTGGCCCATAAAAGGTCCCGGGTTCGACCCCTGGCAGCATCTCCAGCTAAAAGGACCAGGCAGTAGGTGATGTGAAGGGCCTCCACCTGAGCCCCTGGAGAGCAGCTGCCAGTCTTGACTAGACTGTACGGACTCTGATGGACCAAGGGGGGGGTGTGTGTCTGATTCAGTGGAAGCCAGCTTTGTGTGTGTTCATGTGGCATAGTGTTGCTCTATCACATGACTTATAGAAGAAGAGAAGAAGAAAAGATTGGATTTATACCCTTTGCCCTTCACTCGGAGTCTCAGAGCGTCTGACAAACTCCTTTCCCTCCCCCTCCCCACAACAGACACCCTGGGAGGTAGGTGGGGCTGGGAGAGCCCTGACAGATCCTGGACCACCAGTCCACCCAGGTTCTCCTCGCAACAGACCAGAGAGGCAAGATGACAAGCCCGCCAGGAGGCAGTTCAGTGGCAACAAAATGCCAAGCTACACATCCTGTTTCCGGCTCCTGGGAACATGCAGTGCTCAGCAGGATCCGGCCTCAGTCAAGCCCTGGCTGGAGGAAGCTCAGGAAGGGGGGGGGGCCTTCTCCCCCTTCAGACTACTTAAGCCCTGGGGCTCAGCAGAAGGACCTGCTGGTCAACCAGTTCAGACGGCCAGTCGTTTTGGTGCCAGCTGTGATCCTGGACCTCGGAGCTCTTGGGACGGCCGGACCCTGGTTCCAGATACCCGCCTGATAAAACTCAACCGGCTCCCCCCACAGCTGCTCCGGCAAAGGCGGATCCTCTTTTTCAAGAACAGCTCTGACAGAACTCTGGCTTGCCCAAGGTCCTCCAGCAGCTGCAAGTGGAGGAGTGGGGAATCAAACCCGGTTCTCCCAGATTAGAAACCACACACTTAACCACTACACCAAACTGGCTCTCTTTGGTGGTGGTGGTACTGGTCTGGTGTCCCTGAGAGCATTCATTCAGAAGGTCTCCTATTGTCCGTGACATAAGATCAGTCTTATTTGGGCAAGCTGTAGCCATGGGTACTTGTGGGTCGGATCTCTGCATCCATTCAAGGCCGGAACTGGCAGGGCACCAATTGGGCTTTGCGACCCCTTTTCCATCTTGGTGCCCCCTCTCGGTTTGCAGAAAGGACTCCCCCCCAAAAGCGGAGGATCCCAGCCAGCCTATCTCCATCCTTTATGTGAGCGATGAGGTTCTAACCTGCCGAATGATCGGGCCCCCTTGTGGGACGCTGGGCTGCTCTGAGGGGTGCCTGCACTGTCAAGTTACTGCTCTTATGCTGAGCTGCAAAGTTCTCTCAAGTGTGCAAATGCCTTGTGAGTGATGCCGTATCAAATCCGACCTTTACCAAACCGTCTTGGCTCTTTGCGCTTTTCAAACACGGCACCTTGCCCTGCTTCTCTGAGTATGCCTGCAGGACCTGCTGAGCCACGCAGGCCAACCAGGTGGCTCTCTGGGTTGGCACAGTCCCAGGCAAGGGTGCGTGCCAATCCAGGTTCTTGTGCTGGGTCTGCACACCTGGCACCCCATGTTGCAACCCTGAGTGGTCCAGGGGTATATTGTCACCGAGGTTGATGATGGGATGCACCCCCAGGCGGAATGGCCTTGAACTACCTAGGGCAGCAAATGGCCCGGCCCTGCCTGCCGGCGCTCTCTTCTGGAGTTGCAGAACCTTAGTTTACTGCCAGGTCCCACTTCCTGTGGAAGGAGGTTTTTCTGTGCCCCTCTCACCCCGCCTGGCAGGACAGGGCTTCTTGGGCGTTTTGCTCTTCTCTTCTCTTCTTCTCTTCTCTCTCTCTTCTCTTCTCTTCTCTCTCTCTTCTTCTTCTCTTCTCTTCTCTCTCTTCTCTCTTCTTCTTCTCTTCTCTTCTCTTCTCTTCTTCTTCTCTTCTCTTCTCTTCTCTTCTCTTCTCTTCTTCTTCTCTTCTCTTCTCTCTCTCTCTTCTCTTCCTCCCTTGTCGTTTCCTTGCTGCAGAACTCCTGGCTTGAGCGTGTTTTCAATGGGCAGCAAAAAACGAAGGGGCAGGACACATTTTGGCTTTATTGCCTCGAATGGGATTTTATTAGGGCATCCAGTGATAAGTGGTTTAATTGGTGATTAGTCGATTAAAATTTTAGTTGGTTAGATGATGGGAGCCGGTTCTAATTGTTGCATCTCACTGTTAATTGGTGGGGTTGCAGCTAGGCATTCATCTGCCTGCGTTTTGGGTCTGATTTGATGCTTTACCGTAAAAGGGAATAAATAAGGAAGGAATTCTCCCCGGTAGCCTTTCCTGCTGAAGACGAGCGTCTGAGTTGGTTTATTTGATTGTAAGCTGTCTCGTGCTTTTTTCATTGCCTCGTAACTGAAATTTGTTCACGGTGAATCTCATAAATGGTTAGGAGGCAGGTGATTATACGACTAAAATGGTTTGGATAGTTGATCTCCATAAATTTTGATATTTCACGTGGAAGGCTGAGATACGCCTGCGGGCAAATATCGGCCGTATTGGGCACTGTTGGCCGTATTGCTTGGTCCCCTTGGCCGCAAAGAGGGACCTGGCTTGGCCCCCGCTGCACCTTGCCTTGGATCCGCCTTTGCCGGAGCAGCTGTGGGGGGAGCCGGTTGAGTTTTATCAGGCGGGTATCTGGAACCAGGGTCCGGCCGTCCCAAGAGCTCCGAGGTCCAGGATCACAGCTGGCACCAAAACGACTGGCCGTCTGAACTGGTTGACCAGCAGGTCCTTCTGCTGAGCCCCAGGGCTTGAGTAGTCTGAAGGGGGAGAAGGCCCCCCCCCTTCCTGAGCTTCCTCCAGCCAGGGCTTGACTGAGGCCGGATCCTGCTGAGCACTGCATGTTCCCAGGAGCCGGAAACAGGATGTGTAGCTTGGCATTTTGTTGCCACTGAACTGCCTCCTGGCGGGCTTGTCATCTTGCCTCTCTGGTCTGTTGCGAGGAGAACCTGGGTGGACTGGTGGTCCAGGATCTGGCCCTACAAGGTAGGGGGCTGGTTGCCCTGGATTCATTCTACACACCTGTACCACCGTCTGGAGCTGAGCTCTTCAGGGGAAGGTCCTTCGACCTTCGACAGGGGCTCTGGGGCTGGAGGCAGTTGAGGGATGTGGGGGTCTCTCCTGAGCTTCCTGATCTGTCCCCCCGAACGGTCCCTGGTCCGTCCTTGCTCTCTGCATATGAGGAGTCCATTCCTGGGTTTGGGTCTGGCCAGGGGTGGGTGTCCTGACAGCCAGCTTTTTATGAATGACTTATATATTGAAATATTCATAGCCCACCTTTCCTTGTGGTTCAAGGCGGCTGCCATGTCCGCTATCTGGTGCCAGGTGGGAAGCTTGCTATGCGGGATGGGCGCCTCTTTCCACGGGGCCAAAAGCTGCCTCTGGTGGCCGGCCCTGCAGTGCGAGCCATTCTCTGTGGATGGCTCTCTGTGGGGGGGGCCACCGTGCTCAGGAGTGATTCGAAGGGTCCTTTGTGGGTGGCAGAATCTGCGGCTGTGGTCCTATGAAAGAGGTGGCTAGAAACGGCCTCCTTGGGTCTCTGCCAGGCCTGTTGATTGTGCCTTTCTGTCTTTTGCAGACTACGTTTTATGGACGGTTTAGACACTTCTTGGACATCATCGACCCTCGCACCCTCTTTGTAACGGAGGTAAGGTGGGGTCTGTTTGTGGGTGGGTGGGTATGTAAGAGAGAGAGAAAGAGAGAAGAAACCACGTTTGCAGGATACTTCTCCAACCTGGTATTAAATGCTGTGCTTCTATTGCCCTAGAAGAGATTTCATCACTTACCAGTCTGCTTGCTCTTAAGAACTCTGCATCGCTCTTGACTCTTACCTGATTTCCCACCAGTTCAGCACATTATATCTTGTTCCGTTGCACTGAGCTCTTTTGACGGTTTAAAAAATAGTCAGGTTCTTTTCATGTTAAGGGATGGGTCATTGGTCATGGCTCAGTGGCAGAGCATCTGGCTGGCATGCAGAGGGTCCCAGGTTATAACATAAGAGAAGCCAATGTTGGATCAGGCCAATGGCTCATCCAATCCAACATTCTCTCACACAGTGGCCAAAAATACCAGGGTCCATCAGGAGGTCCAGCAGTGGGGCCAGGACACTAGAAGCCCTCCCACGGTTGACCCCCCCCCCAAGCACGAAGAAGACAGAGCATCACTTGCCCCAGACCAAGAGCTCCTATCTATACCTTGTGGCTAATAGCCACTGATGGACCTCTGCTCCAGATGTTTATCTAATTCCCTCTTGAAGTCGTCCATGCTTGTAGCCACCACCATCACCATCTGTTGCAGTGAATTCCATGTGTTCATCACTTTGGGTAAAGAAGTACTTCCTTTTATCTGTTCTAACCCGACTGCTCACCAATTTCATGGACTGTCCATGAGTTCATGTGCTTCCCAGCATCTCCAGTTAAAAAGATCAGTCAGCAGGTGATAAGAACCTAAGAGAAGCCAATGTTGAATCAGGCCAATGGGCCCATCTGGTCCAACACTCTGTGTCACACAGTGGCCAAAAATACCAGGGGCCATCAGGAGGTCCAGCAGTGGGGCCTCTTAGCCTGTGCCCCTGGAGAGCCACTACTGACCTGGATGGACCAATGGTCTGATTCAGCGCATGGCAGCTTCCTGTGTCCAATTGTAGGCTTCTTTTAATCCCTTGCGTGTTCTTTCTGATTGTGCCTTCCAAGCCTTCTGGCTGTTTCTGTTGCTTTCTCTTCCGCTCAGGTCCATCACTGTCCATCTCACCCATACCATGAAGTCGGCTCTTGTGTCCAGAAACGCCTGCCACAAATATATTTGCCAGTCTTTAAATGGTATCAGGGCGGTCCCCCCCTCCTGCAACGAGATGAAGGCAGGGTCAAGGGGCACAAAGTCTGCAGGCGGAGTGGGGCATTTGCCAGCTCTGGTCTGTGTGCCACAGAGAGAGGAGCCTCCTCCTTGCCCTGCCGGTGACCATCACGACATCAACAGGCAGGGTCCCGGGCAAGTCTGGGGCTGGTCAGGGTCTGAATAGGAGACCCCCTGGCTGGGATGGCTCTGTAGAGGGCTCCACCCCTCCTGATGGAGGGAGGACTGGTCCAAACCGGACGGGGAGGTGATGCCACTGGCCGGGGCCAAGAAAGCAGGCGGAGGAGCTTGCTGGGCAAGCAGGCAGAGCTGCCTGTCAGAGTTGGGGCAGCTGAGCTCAGGCTGCGGAGGGGAGCCCAGGAGACGCAGCACCCCCTTGGCCCATGAGGACATGTCCTGGTGGCCATAACGCTCAGTCTCTCCCTCCAGTTACCCTTAGGGGATTGGTGGGCTCATGCAGAGAGCATTTTCATGTTTGAGTGAGAGGGTGGCATACCTGCCAGGAGGCATAATTACTAGAGTACTGTAATGTTTCTGGAAGGCTTGAAAGTGTGGGAAGCAACGGGGTGCTTTTTCCAGGGGGGGAATGGAAAAAAAAGAAGAAAATGAAAATATACTTAGAAATACTTATTTTCTTTATCAGCCATAAACTTATTTTACCACCTCAACAGCAAAAAGCACATCATTTACAATTTAATTACTGTATACAATTATAGTATTTTACATGTTTATGAAATATGAAAGTATACACACCTTAGTTTCCTACAAGCAAAATTGCAGAGGTACCCAATATTCCCGAGGGAGAGAACTGCAAACTGTTTCCTGCCTTAGGACACATGTATTAGTGGTTGCGATCTGAGAGATAGGAAAATAGAAGTGGTGAAAATAGAAAATACAGATTTTGAAACAAAGGAAAGCAAGAGTGTTATTTGGACAGGAATAGACTCATACAGCCGACAAAAGGGCCAGTATCCTGTCTGGGCGGGGAGCAGCAGTGAAGACTTCATACTGTTCTCGTCATTACAGCACATTAATTGTGGACAAACTTAGTCACATTTAAACAATAAATATATGTTTGATGTAATATGTCTGCGGTATACACAGGAATGGTCATTCTCTAATGCTGTAGATTGTGTTATGTAAAAATTTTCATATCACGCACTATGAGCAAGTATAACCTTGTTTTAAAAGAGCGTTTTACTCACTCCGTAGAAAGGGTTTTCCCCATTGTTCAAAATTTCCTGACTTTCTGTTAGCGTTTTTGGTTGAGCCCTTGGAAATGATCGTTCCTGCATTTTCCTGAGGTTTTTTGCCAGTCCTTCACATTTCTAATAACCCGCTGAAATATAATACCTTAGGCTGAAGTGTGGTTTGGCTTTCACTGACATGTCCTAACAGGTGACACGTGGCATGGTCACTCTCCGGTGTGCACCCGCCTTTTCATATAGGACACGCAACTTCAGTGGATGTTAGCCAGTTTGGTGTCGTGGTTAAGTGCGCGGACTCTAATCTGGGAGAACTGGGTTTGATTCCCCACTCCTCCACTTGCACCTGCTGGATGACCTTGGGCAAGCCATAGTTCTGTCAAGAGCTGTTCTTGAAAAAGAGCAGTTTCTGTCAGAGCTCTCTCAGCCTCACCTACCTCACAGGGTGTCTGTTGTGGGGAGGGGAAGGGAAAGGAGTTTGTAAGCCGCTCTGAGACTCTGTGTGAAGGGTGGAGTATAAATCCAATCTCTCCTCCTCCTCCAGTTTGGGGTAGTGGTTAAGTGTGGTGACTCTAATCTGGGAGAACCGGGTTTGACTCCCCACTCCTCCACTTGCACCTGCTGATGTGACCTTGGGTCAGTCACAAGCTCTGGCACAGCTGTTCCTGAAAGAGCAGTTTCTGTCAGAGCTCTCTCAGCCCTGCCTACCTCACAGGGTGTCTGTTGTGGGGAGGGGAAGGGAAAGGAGTTTGTAAGCCGCTCTGAGACTCCCTTGGGTAGTGGAGGGCGGGGGATAAATCCAATCTCCTCTTCTTCTTCTTCTTCAAAATAAAACAAGAGACCAGTAGCACCTTAAAGACTGGAGAACAAAAAGCTGGAATAGATGTTCCTGGTCTTTAAGACGCCCCTGGACTCCTGTTTTATTTTTCACTGGAAGTGCTGACTGGAGGAAGAAATGCATTTTTTTCCAGTGACAAGATATTGCAGATCAAGCGTTATCTTTAACATACAAATTCCCTTCCTAATAACATTGTCTTCCGGAGAGGATATCTGGATGTTGCCCAGTAAAGAGGTAACTATTTCAGTGTTATTGCACAAAATACTTGGAAAGGCTATTGATGTCCTGGATAGAGTGAGATTACGGGTCGGGTGGGCCGGGTTTCATTTTACCGTAAAATATAGTTGTTTGTTTAATGGGAAAGGTGTGACCAGTGGTGTCACTGGACTTTGGAGTGGAGCGGGTCAGAAGTGAAGCAAAGCTATTTTGTGTCCAAGAATTGGCCATTGGCTGAGACTTGTTGTCTTTTGCTGCTGGAGTTGCTTGTTGCCTGGCTGGCAGATTGTGCAGTTCTGCCTTTTGCAACGTAATTCTTTCGGTGCATGACTGCCTTGCTGCCTTTCCCTGAGCGCCATTCAGCCCCTGAAGTGACCGTTTTCTGTTTGAGTGCAGTTGTCTCTGCACCAGGTTGAAAGCCTGCCCAGCAGGGACTCAGCGTGGCTTCTTGCACAATCAATTGACTTAATTTGAGGACATGATTGGATTGGATGGTTCCCATGAGCCCTCTCTGGATGCGTGCCTGTCAGAACCGCAGCAAATGAAACTGTTGCTTCGCCAGAGCAGAACTGGAGATTGCAGCTGCATTTAATACGAGCTCCAGTGAGATCTGAAATCCATTCTGAGGAATGCAGGCAGCAGAAATTAACTGCTGGAGCTCCCCTTGAATTGATGAACAAAACCTATTGAGGCAGACTCAGCATGGGTTCTGTAAGGGAAGATCTTGTCTCACTAACCAGTTAGTGTTTTTTGAGGGAGTGAACGAACATGTGGACAAGGAGGACCCAATAGATATTATTTACCTTGATTTCCAGAATGCATTTGATACAGTTCCTCATCAAAGGCTCCTAAGTAAGCTCAATAGTCATGGGATAAAAGGACAAGATCAAAAACTGGCTTATAAATAGGAAACAGAGAGTGAGTATAAATGGGAAACTTTCTCACTGGAGGGTGGTAAGCAGTGGGGTACCACAGGGATCAGTACTCGGTTCAATGGTTTTTAACTTGTTCATTAATGATTTGGAGTTGGGAGTAAGCAGTGAAGTGGCTAAATTTGCAGATGACATGAAGTTGTTCAGGGTGGTGAGAACCAGGGAGAAGCGTGAGGCACTCCAAAGAGACCTGTTGAGGAAGGGTGAGTGGGCGTCAACATGGCAAATGGGGTTCAGTGTGGCCAAGTGCAAAGTGATGCACATTGGAGCCAAAAATCCTAAATATAAATACATTGATGGGGTCTGAACTGGCAGAGACTGACCAAGAGAGAGATATTGGAGTCGTAGTAGATAACTCGATGAAAAGGTCGAGACAGTGTGCGACTGCAATAAAAAAGGCCAATGCTCTGCTGGGGATTATTAGGAAGGGAATTGAAAACAAATCAGCCAGTATCATCATGCCCCTGTATAAATCATTGGTGCGACCTCATTTGGAATACTGCGTACAGTTCTGGTCACCACACCTCAAAAAGGATATTATAGCATTGGAAAAAGTGCAGAGAAGGGCAACTAGAATGATAAAAGGGTTGGAACACTTTCCCTGTGAAGAAAGGTTAAAGTGCTTGGGGCTCTTTAGCTTGAAGAGATGACAGCTGTGTGGTGACATGATCAAGGTTTATAAGATTATGCCTGGGGTAGAACAAATAGAGAAAGAGGTACTTTTCTCCCTTTCTCACAGTACAAGAACTCGTGGGCACTCCATGAAATTACTGAGCAGACGGGTTAGAACAGATAAAAGGAAGTCCTTCTTCATCCAAAGGGTGATTAACACATGGAATTCACTGCCACAGGAGGTGGTGGCAGCTGCAAGCATGGACGGCTTCAAGAGGGAATCGGATAAACGTCTGGAGCAGAGGTCCATCAGTGGCTATTAGCCACAAGGTATAGGTAGGGACTCTGGGGCAAGTGATACTCTGTGCTTTGGGGTGGGTGGTAGGGCTTCTGGCGTCCTGGCCCCACTGCTGGACCTCCTGATGGCCCCTGGTATTTCTGGCCACTGTGTGACACAGAGAGTTGGACTGGATGGGCCACTGGCCTGATCCAACATTGGCTTCTCTGATGTTCTTATGAAAGTTGCAGGAGTCTTCAAAGTGGCAAACTAAAGCTGTGTGGATATGATCCTCTTGCTGCTGCTGCTGTTGCCACCTATATTGCTGCCACTCCTGGAGACTCCTGGATTCCCAGGGCTCACCTGAGCCCCTGCCTGTGGCTGACCCTTTTCAGTGGGTCTTCCAGCATGTCTTTCTTGCATTAATTGGGGCCTGGGAGTGCAGCAGCAGGGCTGCTTGACAGGTCCTGAGTGAAGTGCAGGCAGAGGGCTGTCGGCAGGGGTCTGGAAGGTGGAGAAAGGCTGTGGCGGTTGGCTGCTCTCTGACCGTGTTCCTTGAGATCCGGCTGGCCACTCCAGACCACCTGCCAGGGCCGCTCTGGCCGCCAGTTGCCCCTTGGCTCCCACAGGCCGCCCTCCTCCTCTCCCACCCCTGCCTGTGCGGTTCCTGATTCGGAGTCAGCTGCCTTCCCTGCCTTCTTCCTGGGCCCTCCTTGCACAAGGCAGGTTTCTAGCCCTCAGGCTCCCTGTCGAGCAGCAGAGACGCGCTTTCCCCTGCCGGTCTCTTCTGACCTCAAGCCACCTCCTCTCTATCCGTTGGCCCGCTGGCACCTCTGGCCCAAGGGGTGGTGAGGAGAAGGGAAGGCCAGCCCTGGGCAGAGGTGCCCAAGTGAGAGGGTCGCGATCCGTCCCTGGTGAAGGCGTGGCAGAGGAGAAGAAGAAGAGAAAGAGGTTGGATTTATACCCCTTGCCCTTCACTCAGAGTCTCAGAGCGGCTTACAATCTCCTTTCCCTTCCCCTCCCCACAACAGACACCCTGTGAGGTGGGTGGGGCTGAGAGAGCTCTGACAGAAACTGCTCTTTTTCAAGGAGAGCTCTGACAGAACTACGGCTTGCCCAAGGTCATCCAGCAGGTCCAAGTGGAGGAGTGGGGAAGCAAACCCGGCTCTCCCAGATTAGAGTCCAGTGCTCTTAACCACTACACCAAACTGGGAGGAGGAGGATTTATACCCCGCCCTTCACTACCCAAGGGAGTCTCAGAGCTGCTTACACTCTCCTTTCCCTTCCCCTCCCCACAACAGGCACCCTGTGAGGTAGGCGGGGCTGAGAGAGCTCTTTCCAGAACTGTCCTTTCAAGGACAGCTCTGGCAGAACTATGGCTTGCCCAAGGTCAGCCAGCAGCTGCAAATGGAGAAGTGGGGAATCAAACCTGGTTCTCCCAGATTAGAGTCCGCGCACTTCACCACTACGCCAAACTGGCTCTCCAGAGCTGCCTTTGGGAGACCGGTCTCGCTCTCTCTCGCTCTCTCGCTCTCTCTCTGTTGCATTTGCAGCATTGCTTGTAGAAAACCAAAGTATTTATTTTTCTATGTTTCATAAATATTACTGTATTACGTTTTATGTTGTTAGCTCACCTAAGTTAAAAATAAATTTTTAACACTGCAGACTTGGCCAACCTGAAAAATCATCAGTGGCTGAACATAGCCTAACTCAAACAGGACACAGCATTTGGTTCCAAGACACTGAAAGGCCGCCTTGAGCCAGTTCGCCAGCAAGGCGGGATACAAATTCACAGTAATAAATAAATAAAGGCTGGACAACACAACCAGTTACCATGTCAGATTACACAGGGAAGACATTGAAATTGATAAACATAAACACAATTTCAACAAGAAAGAAGAGAGTTTAAAAATAAATAGGGCATGGTTTCCTGTCATGAAAAACACAAAATGCTCTACAGCTGACAATAGCACTACAGATAAGATTACAGTTTCAACAGCCAATCCACATGCCAAAGAACCTCCTCAGGAAACAGGAAACCTCCTCAGGAAACAATCCATAGACAAAAGAACCTCCTCAGGAAAGCTCCTCCGTTAGCATGTTTATAGCCTGAGGGACTCCTACAAGAGAATGACTCAGCCCTACCCCACCTTCCTGAGTAGATATAAATTACCTGCCTACCATTTTTCCTCTCAACTCGATGCATAAGAACATAAGAGAATGCCAATGTTGCATCAGGCCAATGGCCCATCCAGTCCAACACTCTTGTGTCACACAGCAGCCAAAAATACCAGGTGCCATCAGGAGGTCCAGCAGTGGGGGCAGGACACTAGAAGACACAGAGAGTCCTCCGTCTTTCTGTGTTATACCTCTGACGATGCCAGTCACAGCTACTGGTGAAATGTCAGGTCCTACAGTGCTAAGACTACGGCCATACAACCCAGAAAATCTACAACAGCTAATAAAAATGTACACCTGTTGGGGAAGAATGGCTTCCAGGGGACCAAAAGGGGGGAAGTGGGCTGGGAGGGCTCTTCTCTCCTATTGGGCCATAAATGTGCCTCAGCAGGTGAGCTAGTGAAGCTTTTTTTTGGGGGGGGGGAATTGGTTAACTACTGACCCACACTTATTTTCAAGGCAGTCTTAACATGACAGAATCAAAAGTGAGTAGCAAAGGAAACTTGCTTCATGTACAAGGAGATTGCTATTGAGGTATTTCAGGCTGTAATCCTTGGCGCATTTACTTCTGAGTAAGCCCCAGTGAACTTGGAGGGATGTCAGTCTAATGGGAGTTGGATAAAATATTGTACGCTGAAGGAGGACAAGAGAGGAGATGTCGTCATCTGCATCCATCCCAGTCCCAAGAAGAAGATTTCACTTGTGGACCCAGGCCGCTGCTGGACAAGGGTCAGTGGCTCAGTTGGGGACCATGAGCATAAATCCAAGGCATGTCCAGATGCACCGGATATCTGTCCACACAACAGTCCTTTACAGTGTGTCTGCATTTGGATGAATCCAAATAGGGTTCTGGACCCAGCACGGGGTGTGCACGTGTAGAGCAATTTTTGGGCAGCCGCCACCGTTCACTCTGAAATGAACCATCTTGTGTTGTAGAACAAAGCTGGAGCCCGGTGGGGGGCACCTTTAAGACCAACAAAGTTTTATTCAGAGTGTAAGCTTTTGTGTGCAAAGCACACCACTCTTCAGACACTTAGATTTTGGATAAAACTTCGTTGGTCTTAAAGGTGCCAAGACTGGACTCACACTCTGCTCTGCCGCTTCAGGCCAACACGCGGCCGCCCACCTGAATTCATCTTGCGGTGTGTATGGGACGCCAAGAATTTAAAATTGACCTCTAGCTGTTGGTGACAGTTTTCATTTATGGAGGTGTTGGGTTAAGTGCAATTTTTTGGGAGGGGTATATGTGTTAAATGTAATTAAGGAAGGTGATGATTATTTCTTACAGCTAGACCCTTTTATTAATGCTGAGGATGTGATTAAAGAAAAGGGTGCAGAATGGGCAATTAGTTAAATCCCTCCCCATTTGCGGTCTTGGACTGAACCCCTCACTCGCTAAGGTCCCGGGACACCGTGTGCAAATCCATCTTTGCCCTACCTGTCCCATTCCTCTGTCTCCCCCACCCCGGTCAAATGAACATAAGGGTTTTTTTTTTTAAGGTGAACAGTGGCAGTCTCAGGGCAACAAATACTTTGGTAAGGAACAGCAAGGAATGCATTTTTTTGTGTGTGACTTTTCAGTTCGTGTTTTGTTAAAATTCTATTTTTTCTTTCTTTGCATATTGTATTCTGTAAGATCTGTGACTATATTATATTAAAAGTGCACAGAGAAGAGGAATAAATAAAACGATTCTGTGCAGTCCTTATCTCTTAGATTACTGAACATTATGGCTTTGTTCTGTTCTGTAGCAGCCAGGCTGTTGACGGGTCTCTCTATACGAGAGCACATCCGGCCTGTGCTGAAGGCATTGCACTGGCTGCCGATAGTTTACCAGGTCCGTTTCAAGGCGCTGGTTTTGAGGTTTAAAGCCCTATATGGTCGGGGGCCTGTCTACTTGAGGGACCGCCTTTCCCCATATGTCTCCCAGAGAGCACTGAGGTCGGGGACCCAAAATTGCCTGACTCTCCGTGGCCCAAAAGAAGCCAGACTGACCGTCCCCAGAGCCAGGCCTTCTCAGTGGCAGCTCCACACTGGTGGAATGAGCTCCCGGAAGACATCAGGGCCCTGAGGGACTCCTTGCAGTTCCGCAGGCGCCTGTAAAAAGGAGCTCTTCCACCAGGTCAATTCGGAGCCGCCACTGATGAATGAGCTATTAAAAACAGAACTGTATTATGGCCCCCCTGCTACTGGCATTCAGAACAACTTTGGACACCAGTCCAGCTACATCGGACCACTTTACAGCAATCGCCATCTGCACTTAACTGCACTTTATGTGTATCATTTGTTAAATGAAATTTTATAACATTGCACTTATGTATCTGTGTTTTATTGTATTTTAACCTGTTGTACGCTGCCTTGAGCCTGCCTGGGTGGGCAAGGCGGTATATAAATCTAAATAAATATCTTCTCTCTCCTACTTTTTTTGTTTGTGTGTATGTTATGATAAAAGCCACAATAAATTATTTAGCCTTGAAAGTGCTGCAAATTTTGGTCTAGATTTGCCTAATGTAGGTCTAGACCGAGGTCTCCCAAGAAGTAGGCGTGCTTATTTGGTCACCTTCTGCCTGTTTCAGATGGAGTCCTCACTTGCGACAGCAGGCTGTACAGACCAGTCCTCTCTGTTACCTGCTCCTGTGTGGGATGAAGGCCACGTGCCCACGGATGCTCGTTTGGGAGTAAGACCCCTTGAACTCGCTGGGTTAGCTGCGCATGCGTAGAGTTGCACCATAAGTCTCCCCCTCCCCAGCACACTCCCAGTGAATCCTTTTAAGACACAGAACCAAGTTGGAGTCCGGTGGCACCTTTAAGAACAACGAAGTTTTATTCAAGGTATAGGCTTTCGCGTGCTCCACAGGAGGTGGTGGCAGCTACAAGCATGGACAGCTTCAAGTGGGAATTAGATAAGCATACGGAGCAGCAGAGGTCCATCAGTGGCTCTTAGCCACAAGGTAGAGATAGGAACTCTCTGTCTGGGGCAAGGGATGCTCTGTATTCTTGGTGCTTGGGGGTGTGTGTGATAGTGGGAGGGCTTCTAGTGTCCTGGCCCCACTGCTGGACCTCCTGATGGCACCTGGTATTTTTGGCCACTGTGTGACCCAGAGTGTTGGACTGGATGGGCCATTGGCCTGATCCAACACTGGCTTCTCTTCTGTTCTTATGTGTATGAGTACTTCCTCAAATACATTTCTTTCTTTGTATCTGAAGAAGTGTGCATGCACGTTGAAGTTTATACCCAGATTTAAATTTTGTTGATCTTCAAGATGCCCCTGGACCAGTGTCCCTTCTAAGCTGAGTTAGTGTGAGCTAGCTCACAGTTTTTTAGCCTCCGGCTCACACATCTTTGTCTTAGCTCAGGAAGGATGGCTCCAGAGCAAACTAATTTATGCAGCAGCCAAGTGGCTCGCTCACAGCTTTAATGCCAGTAGCTCACAAAGTAGGATTTTTGCTTGCAAGACACTACAGCTTAGAGGAAGCCTTGCCCTGGACTCGAACTTGGTTCTGCTGCTTTAGACCAACGCGGCTACCCGCCTGAGTCTGTCTTTTAAGACAGAGATGCTCCTGCGCAGATCCCTCCTGTTTCCCCCTGTAGTTCCTCTGGCAGCACAAAACTTTTGAACCTCCTTAACTGCCGAGTCCCTGACTCCAGCGGGGGCTGAGCCTACTTCCTGGCAGGTGTGAGACTGCAGTGCTTAAAATTAGGCTTTTAATTGCTTGTAATGAAACTGTGTTGGGGTAGCTGAAGAGATCAGCAGATATTTTCGTGAAGCTAATTTAGTCCATGTGACATTTCCTTGGACAGATTGCTGCGAACACACAGCAGGAACTGCGGTAGTCAAGCGAGCCGAGAGACTGTTGTGCCGGAGAGCAGAAGGGAGCCGAAGTCTGCCTGGATCCGGAGAGGCACAGCTGCTCCTCTTTGTCTTGCCTCTGCTTCCGCCCCGGCACTCGCTCTGGGCTGCCTCCTCCGCAACCGGGAAATGCGGTTAAGGGCAGAGGAGCCCTCGAATGGGCGCACGGGGGGGTGGGGGTACTTTACTTTGCCCTGCATTATGCAGCGTGTGGCTCCATCGCCCCTTGGAGCTGTTTGCTTGTCAGGGTCTTAGGGGGAGAGAGCAGACCAGCATTCCCCTTTTGTGTGGGGTCTGCGGGAAGACAGGAGCTGGTCCCACCTTGTCCCAGAGGGGTGTACAAATAGCCATACGAGCCCTTTCACCAGGGGTGCTACAAACCTCAGGCACCCAAATTTGGCTGGAGTCCTCTGAAGGGGGTCTGTCTGATTCTAGAGAGGCTTACCTTCTCCTCAACTGGGGCAGGTGAAGATGCTTCTGGGACCAGCAGGTGAACAGACTGGCCACTTTTCTCTCCTTTAGAGTGCGTGGACTCTAATCTGGAGAACCAGGTTTGATGTCCCACTCCTCCACTTGCAGCTGCTGGATGACCTTGGGCAAGCCAACCAGAAATATAAACAGAGCTGAAGTAAAATAATAAGTATTGAATATGATGTGTTAAACGATGCAAAAACTGCATGTTAGGATCATACTTACAGTAACAGACAGTATTGAAGAGGGAATTAGATAAACATTTGGAGCAGAGGACCATCAGTGGATATCAGCCACAAGGTCTAGATAGGAACTCTCAGGCTGGGGCAAATGATGCTCTGTATTCTTGGTGCTTGGGGGGGGCAGCAGTGGGAGGGGGCTTCTAGTGTCCTGGCCCCACTGCTGGACCTCCTGATGGCACCTGGTATTTTTGGCCACTGTGGGACACAGAGTTTTGGACTGGAGGGGCCATTGGCCTGAGCCAACATTGGCTTCTCTGATGTTCTTATATGGAGCAGAGGTCCATCAGTGGCTGTTAGCCACAAGGTATAGATAGGAGCTCTCAGGCTGGGGCAAGGGATGCACTCTATTCTTGGTGCTTGGGGGGGTCAACAGTGGGAGGGCTTTTAGTGTCCTGGCCCCACCAGTGGACTTTCTGATGGCACCTGGTATTTTTGGCCACCGTGTGACACAGAAGAGTGTTGGAGTGGATGGGCTGTTGGCCTGATCCAACATTGGCTTCTCTTATGTTCTTATTAATGTTAAAAATCAATTATTTAGAACTGCCAGGAGGCAGAAGAACTAATCAGATGCCCTTATGAATAAAACTGTCCTCAGCTGCCTCCTAAAGCAGGGGGGCAGGTGTGCCTCCCTGAGGTGGTGGTGGTGGTTCTGTAACCATGGGGCGGCCACTGAAAAGTATCATGTACTCACCGGAGGAGCTTCTGTGGTCAGTGGAACAATCGAGAGGGCCTCTCCCTGTGATCTTAGTTCCCGGGCAGGGACCTATGGGAGAAGATGGTTCTTCAGATGGACTGTAATGATTCTGGGGTGTTCTCGTCCACAGTATGGCAAGGAAATCAGGCCATGGGGACGAGGAATCCCGTGACTCCTGTTAGCAGCAGAGAAAGGAGGATCCCGTGTGTCCAGATCATGGGAGGTGGTAGTTCCACTCTATTCTGCTATGGTCAGACCTCACCTGGAGTCCTGTGTCCAGTTTTGGGCACCACATTTTAGGAAGGATGTTGACAAGCTCGAGCGTGTCCAGAAGAGGGCGACCAGGATGGTGAGAGGGTTGGAATCCAAGTCTTACGAGGAAAGGCTGGAAGAGT
Source organism: Gekko gecko (assembly GCA_029375565.1). NCBI lineage: Eukaryota > Metazoa > Chordata > Lepidosauria > Squamata > Gekkonidae > Gekko > Gekko gecko. The sequence goes on along the minus strand of JAPDNY010000010.1, from coordinate 127,412,347 downwards.
TGGGTCTGTTTAGCCTGGGAAAGAGAAGGCTTAGAGGGGACATGATGGCAGTCTTCCAGTATCTGAAGGGCTGTCATGTAGAAGATGGAGCAGATCTATTCTCTCTTGCTCCAGATTGCAAGTCTAGATCTAGTGGGTGGAAATGACAAGGGAGTTGATACTGGCTAAATATCAGGAGAAACTTAGAATCATAGAATCATAGAATGTTAGAGTTGGAAGGGACCTTGCAGGCCATCTGCAAGGTCCCTTCCATCTGCAACTTCCTCACTGTAAGAGTGGTTGAGCAGTGGAACAGATTACCTCAGGAGGTGGTGGATGCTCCTTCCCTGGACGTTTTCAAGCAAAGGCTGGACGACCATCTTTTGGGTATGTTGTAGGTATGTAGGGCTATCTTTCGGCTACGCTCCTGCAGAGTGCCGGGGGCTGGACTAGATGACCTGCAAGGTCCCTTCCAACTCTAACATTCTGTGATTCTATGAAAGGCAGTGGAATGGAGGCTGAGCAAGTTAGCCGGCCCAGCCTGGCAGAGCGGGTGGGGGGCTGCAGGCCACCAGCTGAGAAAGAGGGAGCTGAAAGAAAGAGCAAACTCTCGTTTCTGTGTCCAGGAAGGCTCTGTGGGTTCTTTATTCATAAATATCTTGTCCCCGTGCCCAGCAGGAGCTGGTGTTTGGACGATGTCCCAAAGCTGGCAGGGGACAGAACGGGGTCCTCGGGAAGGAGGAGGGGGGCTCCCATTCTTCCTGCTTCTGCTCTCTCTCTCGCGCTTGTAAAACTTTGCATGATTTTTAGCAACCCCCCAACTTTTGTCTACGATACTCTTTAAAAAAAAATGCCGATTTGGTGCCGGGAAAGATATTTATAAGGCATCCACAAGTGTCTAAAGCGAAGATTAAACATTTCTGTCTGTTTGTGGCACTGGTCCTGTTCAGCGAGAGGATGGGTTTTGGCCAGGGTTGTTATAGTAACTGTTGAGATTTCCTCAATAAGTAGAGGGAGGGGCACAGAGCCATTCACTTGCTTTTCTCTTTTTGGGGGGTTGTTCCAAGTTCTCATAGGAAACAGCACAGGGTGTGCATGCAGATCGCTTGCAGGGCTCTCGCGGGGGGCATTCCAGTGTCCGACACCTGATGCAGAACACGCGCAGGCAGGTTTGGGAATACCAAGCAGAAAAAGTTCCCATTTGGTTGGCTTTTGGCATGGACTTGGGTCATTTTCTGTGGCTCCTGAGTTGCTGCTCACCGCCTTCGTTTTTCTGGGACAGAACCAGCTCCGGAAAGACGAAGTGAGGCTTTGGGCTTTTCTCCTCTGACCCTTGGATCCTATGTGGATCCTCCACAGTCTCAAATAATGATTGCCACTCCACCTCCCCCTTGGACCTCAGTTCAAGAACAGAAGAACATCAGAGAAGCCAGTGTTGGATCAGGCCAACGGCCCATCCAGTCCAACACTCTGCGTCACACAGTGGCCAAAAATACCAGGGGCCATCAGGAGATCGACCAGTGGGGGCCAGGACACTAGAAGCCCCTCCCACTGTTCCCCCCCCCAAGCTCCAAGAATACAGGGCATCCCTTGCCCCAGACCGAGAGTCCCCATCTATACCTTGTGGCCATTGCTCCCTCTAAGCTGCGGTGTCTTGTGAGCAAAAATTCTACTTTGCGAACTACTGGTGTTAAAGTTGTGAGGGAGCACAACTTTGGCTACTGCTTAAATTAGTTTGCTGTGGAGCCATCCGTCCTGAGCTGAGACAAAAATGTGTGAGCCAGAGGCTAAAATACTGTGAGCTAGCTCACACTAACTCAGCTGAGAGGGGACACTGCTTGTGGCTAATAGCCACTGATGGCTCCAGATGCTTATCCAATTCCCTCTTGAAGCCGTCCATGCTTGTAGCCGCCATCGCCTCCCACGGCAGTGAATTCCAGGTGTTCATCACTCTTTGGGTGAAGAAGGACTTCTGTTTTATCTGTTCTAACCTGACTGCTTGACAGTTTCATGGCGTGCCTGCGAGTTCTTGTATTGTGAGAAAGGGAGAAAAGGACCTCTTTCTCGACCTGCTCTGTCCCATGCATAATCTTATAAACCTCTGATCATGTCACCCCTCAGCCGTCGTTTCTCCAAGCTAAAGAGCCCCAAGCACTTTAACCTTTCTTCATAAGGGAAGTGTTCGATGTTGATGGGGATCGAGTGTCCTGCAGGAGTAAGCTGGGTGAGGGTAGCCACCTCCTCCTCACCCACTGAGGTCTCAATCTCCAGGTCAAAGCACCCCTCCGGGATAGTCTCCTGGAGAACGGTGGTCTTATTTCTTACTGACCTGGCATTACACAGCACCAAGGTCAAGGAGAAGGGAATTAACTGGTCCTGCACATGGTCATTCCTTGGGATGGGACGGAGATTGGAAGGGGGCCGAGCATTTCCGTATCCCATCGCCCTTCATGCAACAAATCCCCTCCCACCACCATCCATCTCCCCCCCCCCAGTCTTGCAGGAATAGGCCAGGCAGCAGGACCCAACATGGGCAGCGGGGAGGGCACCCAGGCCCCTGTTTGTCCCCCAGCCCAAGGTTTCAAGATGACAGGTGTGACTGCCAACTGGACCTCTGTATTCCACCCAGATTGCCCTGCTGGATCTACAAAAATGCATCCATTTTTGAGGGATGACCCTTGATGTGGGTTGGCGGCAGTGTTCCCTCCAAGCTGAGTTAGTGTGAGCTAGCTCACAGGTTTTTAGCCTCTGGTTCACACATTTTTGTCTCAGCTCAGGGAGGAGGGCTCCAGAGTAAACTAGCTTATGCAGTAGCCGAATTGCTTGCTATAACTTCCATGCCAGCAGCTCACAAAGTAGGATTTTTTGTTCACAAGACTCCGCAGCTTAGTGGGAACATTGGTTGGCGGGGTTATCCACTGCATTCTCTGTCAAAGGCCTTGTTGCTCCCAAGCCAAAATCCTCAACGCGACAGTTAAGTATTTCCACATTTCCCTCACCTCTGTTAGGGCTATGGGGTATAAATATATGCATTGGAGGGGAGAGCACACTGTCTGCCAGAGGTGCCTCCGGAGGGCTGAATAAATCAGAGGAAGGCTGGGCCAGAGTTGGCTTTACCCAAACCACCTCCTCATCCACCATTCAGGAAAGGGAGATCTGGGGCATTAGTGCTGAGCAGCCCTTCTGAATTACTAGACGTCTGCACCTCAGCTGATCCAGTGCTTGCAAGACGGAGCTTTTCCGCCCGGCTTTCAGCTAGGGTGCCGCCACGACTATAGAGCCCTGGCCCTTGGTTTTTGGTTTTTGACACCCAGCCTTGGTTTGACCGCTGACCTGCGCTGCAGGAAGATCTTCAGCAGAATGACATCTAAGCTTTGTAAGCATTCTCTGGAAGTAAGCCATCCTGAATAACCAACGAACCATCTTCAGCGCTTTATGAAATTGGAGTATTTACAATGGCACTGTTTTAGATGATTTTATGTTGTTTTACCTGTATTTATATTTTGACTGTGAGCCGCCCTGCGTCTGCATTGCGGGGAGGGTGGGGGATAAATGGAATAAATAAATAAATATTGCTGTCTGCTCTGAAGCAGAGAGAGCTCCAGCGTATCACTAAAAGGAGAGCTCTCTCTGTTGTTTTCAGCGTTGGTCTGCAGGCAAACAGGAGGGCCATCCGGACCAATTAGGCCACGGTGTGAAGTTTTAGCTGGTCCCCCTTTCAGGTACTTATCTTCAACTGTAAGGCTAAAGAGGGGTGGAGTTTTCTGGCTAAAAAGAGATTGTCTTGTGTCCATAAAGAACCGTGTTGGGAAAATTCCCTTTGAATTTAGGAAGTCTTTCCATTGGATTACTAATGAGGGAATTGCTGGGCAGTCAAATGTTAACAATCCTCTACAAACCTGGTAAGACTGATTAAGGAGCTCTCCTTGTTGGGAGGTTTTCAGAGGCTGGATGGCCCTCTGACAGCAATGCTGATTCTGTGAACTCAGGCAGATCATGAGAGAGAGGGCTGGAAGGTGCTTAGTTCTTGTGGCCCTTTCTTATGCACCCACGGGAATGCTGATTGCCACTTTGGGATCAGGAAGCAATTTGTCTCCAAGCCAGTTTGGCCGGGGATCCTGGAGGTTTTTTGTCATCTTCTGGGCATGGAGCAGCGGTCACTGCAGGTGTGTGTGTGGGGGGTATTTGTGAATTTCCTGCATTGTGCAGGGGCTTGGACTAGATGACCCTGGAGGTCCCTTCCAGCTCTATGATTCTATGAGGGAAGGATGGATGTGCAGAAGAAGGATTCCCACGCCCCCGTGGGTTTTGCCAGCCATACAAATGCCTTGTCCTGGGCTTGTCCAGACAGGCTGGGGAGCCTCTTTCGCAGGACTGAGTTCCACGGTGGGATATCAGCCCAGAAGAACCGTGGTGTGACTCAGCCCTCTCTGCTGATGTTTCATTCTTGGAATGGGGCATTTCACGTATGCTTTTTGTAAAAAATATTAAAAAATATTTTATACATCAAACTGTATGTTGAATGTGTGTAGCAAGAGAATGACAGATTATGGCAAGAAAGGGAAGTTTTTACAGTTCTGATAAGAGTATGAACATTGTTTATACTAAATGTCATGTCTCTATAGCTTTTTGGCACTTGATGGAGCATGTAATGTTGTTGAATGTGAGCTAACAAAAGAATAAATGGATTCCAAACACTGGAGAGATCGTCAGCACTTGCTTTGTTTTTGGCCAGTCTTCTTCATTGAAGAAGGGACTGCCGTTACTCACGCAAAGTGCCTCTCCTGCCACAAATTGTGTGGGTCTTGAAGTTGTTCCTGGACTCTGGCTCTTTTCTGCTGCTCCGGACAGGGGAACACGGCCACCTGTCTTGATCCAATTTGTCAAGTTATTTTCCAAAGACATTCCATACTATGTGCTGGTTATCATTTTTGTTATGGTTTCCAGTGTTGAGATACGATTTCTTGTGCTGCTACGAAAATAAATTTTGTTCAAGGTTTTTTCCACTGAATTCTTATTTCCTTCAGTAAATAAATTGGGCCCTGATCTAGAAAGCTCAGACTTGACTTAATTTCATTGGGTTTGTTTGTTTATTATTTCAGTTTATATTCCACTCTTCCAGCAAGCGTTCTCAGGGCGGGTCACGACAATAAATTTCAATATAATCTAAAATGATTGAATACATATTAAATTAATACAGTCAAACCAGTTAAACCATGTAAAGTGGGCAGTTCAGCAAATCTTGGATCTTTGAATCTGAACAGGGTTGGCCATGGTGCGAGACCACCGCGGAGGTCCAGGGCTGCTTCGCAGAGGCTTTTGTTGTTGTTTAGTCGCACAGTTGAGTCCAACTCTCTGCGACCCCATGGACCACATCACGCCAGGCCCTCCTGTCCTCTGTCGTCCTCCAGAGTTCACTCAACTTCATGTTTAGAGTTTCAGTAGCCATTCCACACACAAAAGAACCTCCTCAAGAAACAGGAAACCTCCTCAGGAAACAATCCATAGGCAAAAGAACCTCCTCAGGAAAGCTCCTTCGTTAGCATGTCCTCAGCCTGGGGGACTCCTACAAGACAATGACTCAGCCCTACCCCACCTTCCTGAGTAGATATAAATTCCCTGCCTACCATTTCTCTTCTCACCTTGACACAGAGAGTACTCCATCTTTCTGTGTTATACCTCTGAGGATGCCAGTCACAGCTACTGGCGAAACATCAGGTCCTACAATGCCAAGATCATGGCCACATAACCCGGAAAATCTATAGCAACTAATTTTTTATTGCATTTTCTAAACTATAGACCTATAGGGATCGGGGGTTGGGATAAGCCTAAAACTAAGAGTAGCAAGGATCATTAATACAAAGAGTTAAAGTTTTGGTACTTCCCTCATACACCAATAGTAAAATATGTGAGTTAACAGTATAAAGGTATAAAAGTATACAGCAGGCAATCACAATCATACTAGGCTATAGTGTGGGCATCTTAGCTTTAAAGTTAAGTATTAAAAGTTAACATCAGATTATCAGAGTTAGTCTATTATGCTTTCTCCTTCCTTTTAAGCTTCTTTTCAAAATCCATTTTAATTTTTAACTGCTTAGGGACAGCCGCCCCTAATTCAGCTTCAAAGTCATAGGATTCTACTGAGCTGCTCGAGGCGTTTCAGAACTTTCCCCCTCGTTGAGTTCTTCCTCTTCTGCGTCTTTGTCATCCTCTTCTTTCCCATATCCCTACATCGCTTTCTGTTGTTGCTCCAGGAACATTTTCGCTTTCAAAACAGAGCCAATCTTTTCTTTTTTCCCATTGGAGTTGAAGATAAGCCCCTCCGGTACAATCCATCTGTATGTGGTGTTATTTTTTTGCAAAAACATAGCTAAGTCTCTGTATTGTCTCCTTCTTTTCCTAATTTCAAATGGAACGTCTTTTAAGACTTTAATTTGTTCTCCTTTAATTTTCAAGATAATTCCATTTGTTGCTTTCAAAATTCTGTCTCTTGTAGCCCTTTTTGTGAATTTCACGTACACTTCCCCAGGTAGCTTATTTTTTTTCATACAATCTGGATAAGTACGATATATCAAATCAAGTTTTGTAGAACTTCTGCTGATAAGCCTACCATGGGAGCTATCTCTTTGCTTAAAATTTCTTTCAGGATCTCTCCTTTCTGTTCTGGAATATCTTGAAATCTCAGGACATATGCTGATTTCTCCACTTGAAGATGTAGTAATTGCTGGTTCCCAGATACTTTTTCATTTTCCACCACCTCCAGTCTTTGTCCAAACCCTTCTTCTTTGACCTTTCAATCTTTCTCAGCATCAGGGTCTTCTTCTCCAGTGAGTGCTCCCTTCTCCTTTGGTGGCCAAAGTATTTGAGCTTCAGCTTCCATATCTGGCCTTCCAGGGAACAGTCAGGGTTGATTTCCTTTAGGACTGACTGATTGGATCTCCTTGCAGTCCAAGGGAGTCTTCTCCAGAGGCAGAGGCGAGCAATGGCAAACCACCTCTGAGTATCTCTTGTCTTAAAAACCCTACAAGTCGTAAGTCGGCTGCATCTTTTTTGGCATTTTCCACCACCAAATAAAATGAACTGTATTCAAGAAATTGGACAGGCAGTCATGAAGGCACTGGAGAAGATCCTTAATTGTAAGGGAGTGTTACTGAAATCCAAGACCAAGATAATTCATGCTATAGTTTTCTGCAATACTAAGTATGTCTACGATGCAGATGGATGTGTGTCAGTTCTGGCATCACATAGTTAGTGAGTGAGGATACCAAAACACTGGAACACTGAGATGGTTCTTTAACTTTGAGTGTCGGTTCTTTGAATATTGAAGTTATGATTGTGAAAATTATGTTGACAATGTCTTGTGACTTACTGCTCCGACTCTGATAAAACATCGGGTGAAACGGGCCCCTCAAGCTAGCTGCCTGTTAGGCAGAACTGTTGAGAGTTGTGAGTTATCCGACAATGCCACATCGGGAACTTTATTTTGGTCCATACTGGGGTTTGGGAAGTGGCATGAATGAGACCGACATGAATGAGACCTTGTTGGGCCGGGCCACGCATGTGTCTCATAAAACGCAATGCCAGGTAGCAGAGATATAAACTTTATAAAGGACACAAACATAAAGGGGTTTTTTTTAATACTTAAAATAAAAACATGCTTAAAACATTAGCACTCTTGCAATATTTTGTTTATTTAACAGTGTCTGATCACTGACACCTCTTGCTCTGAAGGATTGCATCAAAATGTCTGTGCTGTTGCCATCTTGAGTGTGCCGTTCAGGTGTGTAGCTGTAAGCTGCAAACCTACGATGACGCAGCAGCAGCAGCAGAACTGGAAGAAGAAGAAGACAGCCAGTTCCACTGCGGGCCTGAGAGAAGCCCTCCGGGGGCCTCACCTGGCCCCTGGGCTGCATGTTTGACGCCCCTGCCATAGAAGCTAAAATGACTAAAATGAGGTTTATTTATTTATCTGTACTTATCTGTACTAGCAACCTAGCAGTTCGAAATCAAGAAATTGCAAGTAGATAAATAGGTACCACTTCGGTGGGAAGGTAACAGCGTTCCGTGCGCCTTGGTGTTTAGTCATGCCGGCCACATGACCACGGAAATGTCTTTGGACAGTGCTGGCTCTTTGGCTTTGAAACAGAGATGAGCACCGCAACCCTTGAGTCAGATTCGACTGGCTTTTGAGCAAGGGAATACCTTTACCTTATCTGTACTTTGGCCACATCATGAGAAGGGAAGTCTCACTGGAAAAGTCAGTAATGCTAGGGAAAGTTGAAGGCGGCAGGAAGAGAAGACGGGCAGCGTGAGATGGATTGCCTCAATAAAGGAAGCCACAGCCCCCCGTTTGCAAGAGCTGAGCAAGGCTGCCAGTGATCTCACATTTTGGAGGCCATTCATAGGTTTGCCATAAGTCAGAAGCAAGTTGACAGGAGGACCTAACACTCACAGTCTTTAGGATGCCCCTGGGCACCTATTTTATTCTGCTGCTACAGACTTAACACGGCTACCCGTTTGGACTCTTCATTGTGGAAAGCACTGCAGGTGGAGTGGAAATCCATCTGCCTCGTGCAAAGGCTGGCACAGAGACAAACAGATGTAATCTTCCTAGCACTGTCTCTAAGCCACGTCTTAATAGAGACCTGTCATTTTTTACCTACTGTTGATGCCAATCTCTTGCATCCTTTCCCCCTGCCTATTGATGTAGTGCAGCTTTACCTCTATAATTTCTGATTATATCTGCTTCTCTAACTTCATCCTGCACTAGATTTTACGATTTGCCTTTGTTGGAAGACTCTCATACTCAAGTTGAGTTAACTGGTCAGTATTTGGATTGGATCTTGTTTTGAACCAGCCTCTTCTTTATTTTTGGTTTGTTATTATTGTTTTATTATAAATGTACAGAAAGTACAAATATTAGCATGAACAGCCCGATTTATAACTTCAGAATTCATCCAATTACTTTTATACATAATTCAAAATAAATGCTAAATATATGTCTTATTGTTACGTATCTAAACATTACAAAACTTCTTTCTTTGCTGATTCCATAGGAAATTCTTATTCCAGAAATCAATAATTTTGGACCAACGCTGCACACAGACTTCCTGAACCAGACTCTTCTTTTAACATCCCTACGTCTGCAGAGCTTTCTGTGTTGCACATACATTGGGCCTGGTGCATTTAAACTCTTCTGCACCTGATGAAGTGAACTTTGACTCACATAAGCATATTCTGGAATAAGTTTTGTTACTCTTTGAAACCCTCTGGCAAACATTAGAAAAAAACTACGCAAATTGTATGCTGGGGTATCTTTGTACCCCAATCTAAATTCCTAACATGTCTTGGAGTAAAAAAAGTCCCACAAAACAACATTTTTCTGAGGACAGAATTCATCATGTTTCACCTGGGATTTGGACTGCAGCAGGCATGGTTGCCCTGAATGCTGTTCTTCAATTTGGTGTAGTGGTTAAGTGCGTGGGACTCTAATCTGGGAGAACCGGGTTTGATTCCCTCACTCCTCCATTTGTGGCTGCTGGATGACCGTGGGCAAGCCATAGTTCTGACAAGAGCTGTCCTTGAAAGGGCAGTTCCTGTCAGAGCTCTCTCAGTCCCACCTACCTCATAGGGTGTCTGTTGTGGGGAGGGGAAGGGAAAGGAGTTTGTAAGCCGCTCTGAGACTCTGAGTGAATGGCGGGGTAGAAATCCAATCTTCTTCTTCCTGTTCTTCCTCTTCTTCTTCTTCCTCCTCCTTCTCCTCCTCCTCCTCCTCCGCCTCCTCCTCCTCTTCTTCTTCTTCCTTCTTCTCCTCTTCTTCTTCCTCTTCTTCGTCTTCTTCTACCTCCTCTTTCTCTTCTTTCTTCTTCTTCCAGAAAGCAATGGGGCGGCATGTCTGTGTTGATTCTCCCGGGCTCAGTCCTATAAGAGCGGGGGTGCCGGGCTCCGGTGGTCTGCTTCTGACTTGGCGCGCTGATTCCGGAAGGTGGTGTGGGGAGACTGCAGCTCCGTCCTGTGCCATTTATGGTATCCTGTCCCCGGTGCTGATTAGCATCTATATGAAAATGCTGGGGGAGGCTGAGGGTTTGGAGTGAGGTGATAGGCAGGCGGTGGCCAGTTCTACTGCTGTTTAACCACTGGGTTGGATTGGTCTGCGGGAGTCCTGAACGGGGGCCCGGAGAGGGCTGGATGAGGTCTGAAGCTGGATCAGACAAGACAGAGGTGCTGTTGGTCAATGAGATAACCGCCTGAGGGACTGAGGAATTGGGCTGTCTTGCGGAGGGCTGTCCCCCTCCTGAAGGAGCAGGTTTGCAGCCTGGATCCTGGCCTACAGCGGGAGGTGCAGGTCTCTTCTGTGGCATGTAAAGGAAAGGCGGGGTATAACCGTTTTAATCCACAGATCAATAATAAATCACACCTTCTGCTGGCTTGGTTGATCATGCCACCTGCAGCCAGTTCTCCAAAAGGGTGGTCTGGGCATAGCTACGCACGCTCTGATCCCGTCCAGGTTGGATTGCAGTGATGCGTTCCGTGTGGGGTTTCATTTGAACGTGTTCTGGAGACCTCAGCTGGTCCAAAATACAGCCACCAAACCATTGTTGGGAGTCGGTTGCTGGGATCGTAGTATCACCCTCTCCTCCAGTGCCGGGAGATCTGCACCGGCTGCCCACCTGTTCCTGGGTGCAATTCAAAGGGATGGTTCTTACCGCTATTTAAACTTATTATCTTTGTTTAAATACAGGTTTACCACTAGTTTCATTTAACCAAATGCCCGAAGCGTTACAAACAGAAGGGCCTGAACAAATTTGCACAGTTTACTTAAGACAGAAAAAAGCAACAGAAGAAAGTAATTACAGCAACTGTCACTCTGTAATTATCATATTAAAATGTCAGTTTTAACCAATAAATTATATTCAGAAAATATGTGTTGCCTCAATTAGTGCTCAAAGTACTTTGAGCTGAATTTAGTGGGGATTTCTTGGTTGTTTTTTACAGAAATTGTTTTTGGGCTCAGAATGGGAAAGGAGAGGGGGCCATTTCTCGGTAGTAAAAGTCGCAGGTATAGGTAAGATTCTCCAGACTTTTCGGCCGGGGTGGCATTTTTCCCGAGCGGCATGGTTTCCTGGACCTCGGAATGTCAGGTTGAAATAGCAGGAAGGTTTTTCTTTTGTCCACTTCTAAGAATGTAAGAAGAGCCCTGCTGGATCAGAAGAAGAAGAAGAAGAAGAAGAAGAAGAAGAAGAAGAAGAAGAAGAGATTGGATTTATACCCCTTGCCCTTCACTACCCAAAGAAGTCTTAGAGAGGCTCACAAACTCCTTTCCCTTCCCCTCCCCACAACAGACACCCTGTGAGGTTGGTGGGGCTGAGGGAACTCTTGATGGAAACTGCTCTTTTTCAGGAACAGCTCTGACAGAACTTGTGACTGACCCAAGGTCACCCAGCTGGTGCAAGTGGAGGAGTGGGGGAATCAAACCCGGTCCTCCCAGATTAGAGTCCACACACTTAACCACTACACCAAACTGGCTCTCAGCCTGGATCAGACCAGTGGGCACAGTTTGGTGGGAGAGTGCCCAGGTGGGGGTAAGTCCAGCCATGCCCCATTGGCTGTGCAGGCCAAGGGGACGAAGGCCCCGAGCTCTTTTAAGAGCCCTTAGCCCAGTTTTTAGATTGACGTTCATCCGACTCTTTCTAAGCAAACACCCATTCTTTTCCTTTGATGCTGCAGTGAAAAGGGAGGAAATGTCGTCTCTGTGCAAATTAATTTGCAGTACTGAGGAGGAAGCAGCCTGGGTGGCGGGGGAGGCATTCTCGAAAGCCGATGCAAGGCAGAGCCGACTGAGGTTTTCTTGGGAGGATTTCCCCACAAAATAAGTGCTAGATCCGGCAAATGCATGTGTCTTTAGAAAAAAATAAATAAACCTCTGTTTTTGCAGGGGGGAGGGGGGTATTTCACTGGGAAACCCAGGCATGTTGACCTTCTTTTGCCAGTTTGGTGCAGTGATTAAGTGCAGTTTGGTTAAGTGCGCGGACTCTAATCTGGGAGAACCGAGTTCGATTCCCCACTCCTCCAGTTGCACCTGCTGGATGACCTTGGGTCAGTCACAAGTTCTCTCAGAGCTGTTCTCTCATGGGCAGTTCTTGAGAGAGCTCTCTCAGCCCCACCGACTTCACAGGGTGTCTGTTGTGGGGAAGGGAAGGGAAAGGAGTTTGTAAGCCGCTCTGAGACTCCGAGTGAAGGGCGGGGGATAAATCCAATCTCTTCTTTTGCGAGGAATGGCTGCTTTTCTGTCACGTTCATTGCAGCTTGCCTGCTTTGAGCACAGCACTAGGCAGCTTCTCCTGATGTCGAATGAAGGAAGTTCTCAGGCTGGGGTTTTGGCGGCAGGTGAGAGAAATACTCTTTGGAAAGAATCCTCTTCTTTTGTTTTTGCCAACTTCAGAGGTAGCACTTGGAATTAGGTGGGGGAGAGAGATGGAGGTCATTGCTTGTAGCTGCAATCGTATCCCACTCTTTCTAAAACAGCAGCACCGGCTGCCCTTTCCCCTTTGGCCTTCTTCACTGAGTTGGTTCTGACCGTGAAGGCCCTTCTTGACCCAGGAGGACCCCGTGCCTTTCCAGGTGCTGAGCCAACTCATCTCCCCTCGACATCTTCCCCTGCATGTTCCTTTGGGCCTGTCAGATTGGCGGCAGCTCAGCCGTGCACCTTCCTGGCGGTGGATCCGCCCCTCCGGAGCAGCCTGCCAGCGGAAGGGAAGAGGGCATCCATCGGGGCAAGTCTTTGGGAGGGCTAGGAAGCAGTCCTCTGTCAGCTTTGGATGGGGGCCAAGAGACCAGTCAGCTGTCCGTGTGGTTTTCTTAATTATTTAGAGCCGCGGTTCTCAAACTGGCCTGGAACCCAAAAGTGGGTCGTGTGACTCTCTCATAGGTGGGTTGCAAGGACAGGAGGGAGCTGCTGGAACGGGGAAGCCAGGAAGAGACCCCCCTGGGAGCAGGGCTGTCAATAGTAGGTTGGAAAATTTCTGGAGATTTGTCAGTGGGTTCCGGGGAGATTGGGGTTCAGAGAGAGGAAGGGCCTCAGCAAGATACAGTGCCAAAAAACTGTTGGCTTTCCTGCCCGGGGCATTCCACAGGAATTGGAGATTTGCCTTCAGTTGTCACAATTTTGGATTATGGGCAAGACAGGCATATCAGCACCCCTAGAGACAATTACCGCATCCTGCTTCCTCAGTGACGCTGAGGATGCTTCCTGCGGGTGATGGAACTGTGTGGAGAGCCACTTTGGTGTAGGGGTTGGGAGCACAGACTCTAACCTGGGAGAACCGGGTTTGATTCCCTGCTCCTCCCCATGCAGCTGCTGGTGTGACCTTGGGTCAGTCACAAGTTCTCTCAGAGCTGTTCTCTCAAGGGCAGTTCTCTCAGAGCTCTCTCAGCCCCACCTACCTCACAGGGTGGCTGTTTTGGGGAGGGGAAGGGAAAGGAGATTGTAAGACAATCTGAGACTCCTTCGGGTAGTGAAGGGCAGGGTATAAATCCAATCTCTTCTCTTCTCTTCTTCCCTTCTTCTGTTTGACATTCTCTTTAACATCAGTTCATATCTTCTCCTGGCATTTGGGTTCTGATACCTTAATTTCTCCAGAAAACTTGGCAGAAAACTCTAGTCACTGGGAAGTGCGGCCTCAGTGGCACATGGCCCCACCCTGGGACAGATAGCTTTTCTATACCCCAACAGGGCAGGCTGACCCACACTTCATCTCCATTGGAGAAAAGGAAATCCATTCACCTGCCTAGTCATGCTGGCCACATGACCATGGAAACGTCTTCGGACAGCGCTGGCTCTTCGGCTTTGAAACGGAGATGAGCACCGCAACCCTAGAGTCGGATTTGACTGGCTTTCAAGCAAGGGAACCTTTACCTATCTTAGGAAAGTTTGTCAATATGCTAACTTTCAGGTGGCCCTGTCTGCCTCACAGGGTGTACGTTGCGGGGAGAGGAAGGGAAAGGAAATTGTAAACTGCTCTGAGACTTGAGGGAAGAGTGGGGTATAGACCCACTCTCCTCCTATTCCTCTTCCTCCTCCTCCTCCTCCTCCTCTTCTGAGATGTCTGTCTTTCCCTCTCCTCTTTTGTTGCCCACTTGGACCCTTTCAGGCTGTTGATTTGTTTGCTTAATGTGCGTGGTTTTCCCTGGTAGGGGCTTCTCCAGGAGCCCCTCCCTCTGGTTTCACCAGAAGCCCAACGACCCTCGCTGTGACCAAAGGGGGCACTTTCCCAGAAGTATGGGCGTTGACCCACCCCTAAGCCACCCAGAATGGGAATTCACAGTCATGGAACCAATTTTGCTTTCTTGGGATTCCCCGTTTTAGCCCACTGGATTACAGAGTCGATCATGTCGCCAGGCTGCAGAATCTACACATCAATAGCGGGAGCACACCTGGTTTTAGAGTCCAGCTAAGTGACCATGAAGTGAATCCCGGGGTCTTGGAAGCATCTTGCGGCTCCCAGCATAAGAGACAACCTGGCCGCTGATTGCCGTGTTTTCCGTTTCCCCCAGAGTAGCTTTTAATAGCTCCTCTGTTTGTTGTTTGCAGAGTCGCCTTAAAGAAGCCGTGCAGTTGCTGGAGGATTTTAAGCATGGCACTTTGCCCCCAGGAGTCACCAACAAAGAGGTAATGAATGAATGAATGAATGAATGAATGAATGAATGAATGAATGAATGAATGAATGAATGAATTACTGTGAAAAGTTCACATGACAGCTGGAGGGCCTATGGATCCAGTGGCCGTAGGGTTCATCGCCAACAGCTAAGCAAATCAACGACTGAATGGGTCCGATGAACATTTGGTGCATTCCAAGGGTTTCACAGCACAAAATGGTTTTACAAACTCACTTGGGTGGGTGATTAAGGACTGTGGTCCATACCACGGTGTTTCGCTTCTTGTCAGGAGGATCCTGTTCCTGTAATCTCTGTACTGCTGAATGTGCCATGGGAAAGCTTACGCGATGCTTCAGTTCTTTCTGGTGGTTCCAGACTTCCACAATCCTAATGTGCTGGTTATGGAATGTACCTTTTTATGTGATTGTCCTGGCTCGCTCTGTGTGACCTGCCTTGAGTCCCAGTGAGAAAGCCGGACTTTAATGTAAATAAATAAGTAAAAGGTGCTTTGGGATTCTTCATTCAGCCAGTTTGGTGTCGTGGTTAAGTGCGCGGACTCTAATCTGGGAGAACTGGGTTTGATTCCCCGCTCCTCCACTCGCAGCTGCTGGATGACCTTGGGCAAGCCATAGTTTTGGCACAGCCGTTCTTGAAAAAAGGAGCAGTTTCTGTCAGAGCTCTCTCAGCCCCACCTACCTCCCAGGGTGTCTGTTGTGGGGAGGGGAAGGGAAAGGGGTTTGTAAGCCACTCTGAGACTCCTTCGGGTAGTGAAGGGCGGGGTATAAATCCAATCTCTTCTTCTTCTTCTCTTCCTCTTCTTCTTCTTCTACTTGGATGCACCATGCTGGGAGGAGGGGTGCAGTCTGTGGGGCAGTGCTGCCCACACTGTTGCAAGGGGGAAGTTGACATGGTGCTGCGCGGGTACAGATGGGTATGAATGGGCAGCCCCCGAACCGACCTGTTCGGATCTCCCTTTCTCCCGGCTGTGGCTTGCTGTGGCCGGGAAGGGTTAAATGTCTGGCAGCCATTTAATCAGCCTGTTTCACTTCCCCCGTTTTTGAAGGTGGCAGCCCATCCCCACCCATCAGCTGATAGGATTAAATGTCTGGCAGCCATTTCGCCAGTGGGCTTTGCTTCCCTCATTTGAAGTGGGGGAAGCGAAATTGACGGGTGAAACGGCTCACAGCTGTTTAAACCTAATGGGTCAGCTGTGGACCTGTGCCTCTCAGCTGTTAGGTTTAAATGGCCCGAACAGCCGAACCAGACAAAAGTCTGGTAAATGGTCGGGGAAGGCTCCTTTCTCGAACATTGGTTTGGGGCTCTGAAATGGCCCGAGTTCGTGCCGAATCTTGGCTCGTGAACTGGTTCGTGCCCATCTCTACAGGCGGGTGCAGCCAGGGAGGATTTCTCTTACTTCTCTTGTGGCTGCTGTGTGGTTTGCGGAGAGCACAAAGAACTCTCATCCTGAGTCCAACAAATTTGCTCACAAGGATTGCCTTCTGTGAATGTTGCTACTGAGTATTTAGCGGAGGTTCCTTGAATATTTCCAAAAGAGGCAGAGACTGTTTTATATAAGCATTTGATACCCAGTGATATTGGAATCCAGTGCTTGATATTTTGGTTATCCTTGATAGTATCTGGTAGATGACATGCAGAGGTATTTGATGTTTTGACAGCGGTTCACAGTTTATGAGATTTCATATTTGACAGCTGCCAAAATCCAAAGGGATTAAGAGGTGCCAAGAAATCTCAAGCAACTTGGATTCGGATTCCGATGTAAAAAAATTCACATTCAGAATGTGAATGGAAAAATTTGGAATTCTGGTAATGTTTGAACTTTTTTTTGCTAAATTTATGTTCTTCTCTAAAACAGTTTCCAGCAGTGGCCCACCAGATGTGGCATGGTGATTTGTCTCCCAGCTGCCTCTAGTAACCAGAGAGCTACTGCCTTTGAAAGTGGAGATTCAGTTTTAGCCTCTGTCACTAAGATCCTTATAGAACTGTCCTCTATTAGTTTGTTTCAATCTGCTTTGAAGATGCCCAGCGGGCATCACGAGCTCTTGCGGCACTGAACGGCTCCTCGTGCCCAGGAATCAGGGACGCTAGTCGGGGTGGCCTCCTTGGGCACTTGAATGGGCATTTGGAGGAAGAAAGGCTGCAGCAATTGGGAATGTTCAGCCTGGGAAAAGAGGAGGTTACTCTTTTAAAATACTTGAAGGACTGTCATTTGGGAGGGGTCGTGCAGTGGAGGACAGGGCTCATAGGAATGGTTTAAATTATGGCTGAGGAGATATTGACAGGGTATTAGGAAAAACTTTTTTAACGGTGAGGGCAGTTCAGTGGCGGAATCCGTTGCCCAGGGATGCTGGGGTTTCCCCCTCCTCGGAGGAGTTTAAGCAGCGGTTGGATGATGGGGCTTTAGGGTGGTCTTCAGCATGGCACAGAGGGGTGGGGCTGGGTGGTCTTCAGCCCGCTTCCAACTTTTAAAAAAGATCCTGTGGTTCTCGGAAGACGTTTCTGGTCTCGGCCTGGCAGAGGTCGGGGTTGTGCCTTCTGAGACCCTCGCACTGGGCTCCAGTGCCTTGTGGTATTTGACAGAACTCCCAACATGTCTGCCTTTGCCTCAGTTTTTCTGAGGAGCCCCACAAGAGACCCCTGCTTCCCTCACCGCTATGTTTTTTGAATTATTTTCCTCACGGGCACCCATGGAAGAGTTAACGGAAATCTTCACCCATTTAACACGAGGGCCTTTGCCTGAGAAATGGGACGGTGGTCAGCGTGCGAGAGAAGTGTGAGGCCTCTCAGCCTGCCTGCCTGCTCCCGGGGAGGCCTGCTTTCTCCTCCTCCGTCCAATCGCCTTCCACAGCATCCGTTGCGGCTTCGCACCCCGCAGCCCTCCCAGGCGCCGCTCATTGCTTGGAAACTGTTTCATCTCTTCCCGTGGCAGAAGTGCAAAGAGACTCGCCATCCTAATGGGCATGGATTTATTGCCGGGCTCCCCCTTCAATCAGGTTAGCAGCGGGGCAGGACGGTCCTGCTGGCTCAGACACAGCAGAGGACGAGGAACCCGCCACAGGCCCAGCAGCATCCCTTTGGGGCAATAATGGCTTTTTTTTGCACTGTTGATGAAGAGCGAAGAGGTCTATTTGCAGTAAACTGCACTTTTCATCTCCCCCAGCTTCCAGCCTGAGGATTACGCGGCCCTGCGCAGCGCCCAGCCCGCATGCCACGTGTGGTCTGAGAGGCCATTTCTTACGGAGACTCTCTTGACCCACATTTGGCATGGACCACTGAAGCCACGTAGCATGAGGCAGGGGGGCCGTGCGGGTGCACCCTCAGAATTCCAGCAGCTCCACCCAGCCTGTCCTTTGGGGGCTCCCTCGTGGTGTCACAGGAGGGGGTTTGTACTGGCAGCCCAACCAGGGGTGCCACCCGAGGCCCTGCTCACCCACCTGCTTCCTGCCTCTCTGCCCACGGCCCGCACCTCCCCTCTTCCTTCTCAGGCATCGAAACTCAGCATGGTGAGCTACGCATTTGGGAACCCCTCCTGTTTCGGCATGGCTGGTTGGTGCTTTGTGGGGGACAAGGAGCTACTCTGGCTGTTGGGGGGGGTGAAGGGTGGGTGGCCGCACCACCTCATCTTGTCTCCTTATAGAACTGGCCCTGGGCATCCAGAATGTGGGAGAGCGCACGTGGGTGAGAGAAAGGGCCTGTGGCTCAGTGGCAGAGCCTCTGCTTGGCACACAGAAGGTCCCAGGTTCAATCCCCGCCAATTCCAGTTAAACAGATCAGGTTGTACGTGACGCTATAGATCCTGTTGTAGTCTCTTGCTCTAGCAAAAGGTGTCAATATGGTTATGAAGCTTGGCCGTCTGTGCAGGCCATCTGCTCAGGTGTCAAAAGTCACAGGGACATGTTATCTGCTAGACCATTTGGGGCCTAACAGGAATGAAACAGGAAAGCCTTTTCCTATACACCTGGACAGCCACGGCCGGTCAGAGAGGACAGTACTCACTGTGATGGACCGAGGCAGCTTCAGGTGTCTGTGAGAGGTGAGGCCTGCTTGTGGCCCCCGAGCCTGCCTTGTGGTCTGTGGAGAGTAGCTGCGTTGCTCTACGGTAGAACAGCCGGATTCGAACCCAGGGGCACCTTGTAGAGACCAACAAGGATTTTT
This sequence comes from Gekko gecko, assembly GCA_029375565.1. Classification (NCBI taxonomy): domain Eukaryota; kingdom Metazoa; phylum Chordata; class Lepidosauria; order Squamata; family Gekkonidae; genus Gekko; species Gekko gecko. The sequence goes on along the minus strand of JAPDNY010000010.1, from coordinate 127,393,540 downwards.
TGGGAGTATGAGCTTTTGAGACTCAAAGCTCCCTTTTATCATTGGATACCTGAAAAGGGGATCCTTGACTCTTGAAAGCTGATACCCAGAAGATCTCGTTGATCCCTAGAAGAAGAAGAAGAAAAGATTGGATTTATCCCCCACCCTTCCCTTAGAGTCTCAGAGCGGCTTACAATCCCCTTCCCTTCCCCTCCCCACAACAGGCACCCTGTGGGGCAGGTGGGGCTGAGAGAGCTCTGAGAGAACTTGTGACTGTCCCAAGGTCACCCAGCTGGCTGCATGCAGAGGAGGAAGTGGGGAATCAAAGCGGGTTCTCCCAGGTTAGAGTATGCTGCTCTTAACCACCACACCAAACTGGCTCTCTAAGGTGCCGCTGGACTCTCTAGCCTGGCCATCCTTTCGAAGTGGACCTTTCAGAAGCTTAGAGCTGGGTGCCTTGTCTCGGGTTCCTGTTCTGGCACCAGAAGTCCTCTGCGGTTTTGTAGGAGGAGACCAAAGGAAGCTCTCCTTTCCTGGGCCGAGGGGCTGAGGAAACCAGCGTGTGAGTGAAAGAGAACTCTCCTCCCAGGCTCGGTGCCCAAGGCAGAAGATCAGCAGATCTGGGGTGGAGTGCAGCGGATGACACTTCCTGTCCCGGGAGACGAGGAGATGAGTGTAAACCAGGGGTGGCCATCGCTTTTGGCAAATGTGCTGAAATTCCAGAGTGCACGCTTGTATGTGTGTGGGGGGGTGTCAGTATAGCGTCCTTTCCCCCAATGGGTAGAGCAGGAAGGGGTCGCGTGGGTCAGCTCTGCAAGAGATGCCAGCAGAAGCGGCGGCCGTCAGACCTCTGTTTGGTGGTTGTCGTTGGAAGGTGCTGTTGGTGTTGGCGGTGGAGGTGTCCTGGAGTGTGCTGGGGGTGGGGACAAGGGAGGGGGCTTCAGAGCTGGCCGCAGAGCCCGTCTTCTGCCCCCACCGCAGGAGAGGTGGGGCACCCTTTCCCTCGGCTGTTGCCTCTGTCATGCCCGGCCCGGGGAGGAGTTCCTGCTGCATTCATACCACTGGGGCCCAGTAATGCTCCCTCTAAGCCGTGGCGTCTGGTGAGCAGAAATTCTACTTTGTGAGCTCCTGTCAGCAAAGTTGCGAGTGAGCAATTTTTCTGCTGAATTTTGAATTAGTACGTACATACATAGACCTTTATTGGCATGACATTGCAGAGAAGAGAAAGCAATACAGCGAATAGGTTGACGAAGCAAATTAATAAATCATGACACGTTACACCAGTTTACCAACGGAGGATCATTCTTAAAACTTTTCAGAAGTAGTGAACTCAGTTGGAAGTATATCAATCCAGGTGGATGCGAGAAAAAGGCTATGACTTATACACCCTTACCCTTAGCTTCCAAACATAAGCTAAGAATTCGGCAACAGATGAGGGAATTGCCGAGGACCTATCAGACAATAAAATTTTAAGATCGTTGTCAATCGAATTCCTTGAGGAAGGTAAGAGGGGACTAATCAGGTAGCTGCGCATGGCAGAGTAATGGGAGCAACGTAAAAGGATGTGGGCAACGGAATCGGGTTCGCTATGGAGGCAAGTACAGGTTCTATTCTTATAGGGAATACGATTTTTCTGCTGCATAAACTAGTTTGCTCTGGAGCCATCCTTCCTGAGCGAAGACGAAAATGTGTGAGCCAGAGGAGGCTAAAAAACCGTGAGCTGGCTCACACTAACTCAGCTCAGAGGGAACACCGCTGGGGAGGGCTAGGGAAGTCCCCCGGACAGTGCCTGTCAAGTCCCCAACTCTGGGAAGGGCCCCTTGCCTGCAATTACCTTTGCCATAACACTCCTTGGAGCCAGGTTAAGACTGGCAGACTCTAATCTGGAGAACAGGGTTTGGTTCCTTCCTCCTCCACGTGAAGCCTCGGAGCTCTCCCAGCCCCACCCATCTCACAAGGTGCCTGTTCTAGGGAGAGAAAGGAAGGCGGCTGTAGAATGTTTTAAGACTCCTGAAGGTAGAGAAAGGCGAGGTATGAAAGCCTGCTCTTCTCCTCCTTTGCTCTGCAGCAGATGACCACAACCTGTTCCATCCCGCAGGGACCGTTGAAGTTCTGCCACAAGGTGGTGGGCGCAACCGCAAAATGGCTGCCCACAGGAGGCAGCGCCAACCACGAAGTGTCAGGGAGTGAGGCTATGCGTGACTCTAATAATAACTCTTCAACATGTCAGGCAGAAGGACTGTTTATTTAACAGGATGCCATTTAAAATGGACATATGGTTTGAAAATTTTGTCTTGTGTGTGCACAGCTTACCTTCAGTCACGCGGCAAAGATCTTTGCGCTGATGCCGAAGCGGCTTTGAAAAGCACAGTCTGCCCAGCTAATCGGATCTCCCGGGGCCAGCCGGAGGTCCTGCTGGGCAAAAGCCCCCCCCCCCGGCCCTCAAAACACTCGGCAGACGCCGGGAGAGGTGCCCGGGGGTGCCTGCTCTACAACGTCTTCCTCCTTGCAGGCTAAATCCCCGTCAAGGAGGCCCCTTCTCTGCCCTGTGGCTGCCCCCCCCCCAGCTGCACCAGGCTGTGAGGAGCTCTCCTTGCAGGGGTGTTTGGATCGGGGCCCCCCAGTGACCCTCCTCTGGCTGCTTCAGCTGAAGCTTCCTTGGGGGATGTTGTGAGGCTTAATTAATCGACGTGGGCAAAGCGTTATTTGAGGACTGTGAAGGCTTGAGCGTCTGGTCGCTTGGAGGACTCAGCTCTGCTGTGGCTGCCGCTCTCTTGCATCGCCGCCGGCCTGTTGGTTCCTTCAAGTTTACTTGGGTGTAACTGGGAAGCACTCTGGGGTAATGGATCTGAGGCCGTGCCCGGCCACGCAGCTTTCCCCACCCCGGCCATCCACGTCCTGATGTCTTCCAAGTCGGCACAGGGGTCTCCGTGCGTGGTGCTGAAGGGACTGCTGAAAAACCACCCAGGGCCAGAGGACCTTTGGGGAGCGGCTGGTAGCCAGTGTTCCCCCTAAGCTGAGCTAGTGTGAGTCAGCTCACAGTTTTTTAGCCTCCAGCTCACACATTTTTATCTTAGCTCAGGAAGGGTGGCTCCAGAGCAAACCAATTTATGCAGCAGCCAAATCACCTGCTCACAACTGACATTAATGTCAGTAGCTTGCAAAGTAGAATTTCTGTTCACAGGACTCCATAGCTTAGAGGGAACATTGGCAGCCAAGCATCCGGCTGGTTGGTCTTGAGGAGGGGGTGGAACAGCGGGAAGGGAGGGGGCAGCCCAGCCTCTGTGGTCCAGAGAGGGTGGCCACTCGCGCTGAAGTCCCCCCAAACCAACAGCGTGCATTGTGGCCAAAAGGCAGGCCGCAAGGAGCCGGGGCAGAGAGACTGGGCCACTTTCTGGAGGCACGCTGCCCGCGGGAATGTGGAGAGGCGCAGTTGTACTTAACTTGGCATTTTGACCTTTAGGTCTGGATGTGGGGTGGGGGTTGGGGGAGAAGGAGCTCAGGGACCGGCTGGAGGGCAGAACGGCGGCCTCATCCTGCACAAAATGCGCTTTCTGCTTTGCTCTAACAAGCAACATTAACGATGTCTTTTGTTTTTCTAGCTTTGGAAAGCGCAAAAAATAAAGCAGGTAACACAGTTTTTTTGCTTTCCCTTCTGCTTCTCCTGTTGCTGCCGTTGTCTCCTGGATCCCAATTTTTGCGTCCTAGAATGCATCCTGCTGATACTGCCCCCACCCCCCCTTGAGCTCCGTTCCCAGATCACTGCAGTCGAAACCTCATTGCTTCATTTGTTGGATGTCCCGTCCTGTTGATGGGAGGGACTTTCTCCGCGGAAGTCTCTGGAGAGAGGCGGACTATCAATAACAACAAACAAACAAACATGTTTAATACTTTATGCCCATTTCCAGATTGCTGGAATCCTATGTTGGCTGCAGCGACTGACTTTGCGAGATCTGCCCCGAGTCCCCGGGGGGTGTGTGTGTGCAGGCTACAGGTGACAGAAACAAAAGGGACTGGTTTTTTTGCTGCCCACCAGAATTGGCAAGTGCAGCTTTGTGTTTGCTCAGTGGAAGGAGCAAAGAAGCGGCCTTTGGTTTCCTAAGAACATCAGGGAAGGCAACCTTGGGTCAGGCCAGCAACCCATCCAGCCCAACACTCTCTGGGTCACACAGAGGTCCACCAGTGGGGCCAGGGCACCAGAAGCCCTCCCACTGTGCCCCCCCCCCCCAGCACCAAGAATACGGAGCCTCACTTGCCCCAGACTGAGAGTTCCTATCTATACCTTGTGGCTCATAGCCACTGATGGACCTCTGCTCCACATAAGAACCCAAGAGAAGCCAATGTTGGATCAGGCCAGTGGCCCATCCAGTCCAACAGTCTGTGTCACACAGTGGCCAAAAATACCAGGTGCCATCAAGAGGTCCAGCAGTGGAGCCAGTGGGGCTAGAAGCCCTCCCACTGTTGCCCCCCCCCAAGCACCAAGAATACAGAGCATCCCTTGACCCAGTCTGAGAGTTCCTGTCTATACCTTGTGGCTAAGAGCCACTGATGGACCTCTGCTCTATATGCTTATCCATACGAACGTAAGAGAAGGCAATGTTGGATCAGGCCAGTGGCCCATCCAGTCCAACACTCTGTCACACAGTGGCCAAAAATACCAGGTGCCCTCAGGAGGTCCGGCAGTGGGGCCAGGGCACTGGAAGCCCTCCCACTGTTGCCCCCCCCAAGCACTAAGAAGACAGAGCCTCACTTGCCCCCAGACCGAGAGTTCCTATCTATACCTTGTGGCTAATAGGCACTGATGGACCTCTGCTCCCTATAAGAACATCACAGAAGCCAATGTTGGATCAGGCCAGTGGCCCATTCAGTCCAACACTCTGTGTCACAAAGTGACCAAAAATACCATCAGGAGGTCCAGCAGTGGGGCCAGGACACTAGAAGCCCTCCCACTGTTGCCTCCCCCAGCACCAAGAATACAGAGCATCCCTTGCCCCAGACCAAGAGTTCCTATCTATACCTTGTGGCTAATAGCCACTGATGGACCTCTGCTCCATATGCTTATCTAATTCCCTCTTGAAGCATCCATGCTTGTAGCCGCCACCACCTCCTGTGGTTCCTTTTGCCCTGTCCAGATAGAGGGCCGGGGGAGACAGGCAGGGGCTGAATGAAGGCCGTCAATCACTGGCCACTGAGATCCGGCAGGGCGGGAGAGCGAGGGAGTCCGGGTCCAGGCCTGGCCCTGCCCGCGCTTTCGCCGGCCTGACGGGCTCGGTGTCTCTGCTGCATGCGTGCCCGGAGGGTGCGGCCGTTCGGCGGCTCAGTGTGCCTCTCTCTCGATCCCTCTGCAGGCCATCATCCATCCAGACACCAACAAGAAGATCTTCATGCCTTTCCGAATGTCAGGTACGGCCCAGGGTGCTCTGCTCGCTGTTCCAGGCATGGCCGGCCTTCCGCGGTGCTCCTTCCTCCTGCTCCATGCTCTTCTCTGTGCCGCGAGGGGTCTGTCCAGGCTGCTGCTGTTTTTCTCTGGAGCCACTCTGGGCTGGCATGTCACTGGTGGTGAGGGAACTACGGGGGGAGGCGGGGGGAGGGCTCGCATGAGCACAAGAAGCCGTCTTACACCGGATCAGGCCTCTGGTCCATCACATCCAGTGTTGTTTGCCCAGACTGGCAGCAACTGTCCGGGGTCTCAGGCGGGGGTCTTTCACATCACCTGCTGCCTGGTCATTTTTAAGTGGAGGTGCCGGAGATTAAACCTGGGACCTCCTGCGTGCCAAGCAGAGGCTCTAACCACTGAGTCACAACCCCTCCCCAAGAGGCTCATTCCTCTTAACACTGTCTCTAGGGCAGTGTTCCCTCTAAGCTGAGTTAGTGTGGGTTAGCGCACAGATTTTTTGGAGGCTCATCCATTTTTGCCTTCGCTCAGGAAGGATGGCTCCAGAGCAAACTAATTTATGCAGCAGCCAAATCGCTTGCTCACAACTTAAATGCCAGGAGCTCACAACGTAGAATTTTCGCTCACAAGACTCCACAGCTTAGAGGGAGCATTGCACTAGGGTATGTCTGACATCAGCCGTGGTTAAGAGCATAAGAACCTAAGAGAGAAGCCAGTGTTGGATCAGGCCAATGGCCCCTCCAGTCCAACCCTCTGAGTCACACAGCAGCCAAAAATACCAGGTGCCCTCAGGAGGTCCACGAGGACACCAGAAGCCCTCCCACTGTTGCTCCCCCCAAGCACCAAGAATACAGAGCATCACCTGCCCCAGACTGAGAATTCCTATCTATACCTTGTGGCTCATAGCCACTGATGGACTTCTGCTACATATGGTTTCTAATATAAGCTGAAACTATAAATATAAATAAATAAATAAATAAATAATAAGAACATAAGAGAAACCAGTGTTGGATCAGGCCAATGGCCCATCCAGTCCAACACTCTGGGTCACACAGTGGCCAAAAATACCAGGTGCCACCAGGAGGTCCAGCAGTGGGGCCAGGGCACCAGAAGCCCTCCCACTGTTGACCCCCCCCCCAGCACCAAGAATAGAGGGCATCACCTGCCCCAGACTGAGAGTTCCCATCTATACCCTGTGGCTAAGAGCCACCGATGGACTCTGCCCTTGTGTGTGCCCTACTTGCCCTAGTCGTGACCGTTGGCATCATATTGGTGTTGCTAATTGTTCTGCCCGCTGCCTTGGGGAAACTCTGTTGCCCTGGTAGCCCCTTCTAGGAATGTGCAGGCATCCATTCCATTGCTGGTGGCACGTGTGGAGAAGGAGGGCATGCCCAGTTTTTTCATGGGAGGGGAATGACGTGCCCAGTGCCCAGGCATGGCAGAGCCAGGTGTGGGGAGCGGTTGGGGGAGGGGCTGCTGGTCTCTGTCCTTCGTCCTGCACCTGAGTAGCAGGTTCACAGTCAGCACGAATGAACGTGAAACTTTTTGGAGGGGGCAGCCCCAGTAAGACCCCCCCCCCCGCCGCTTCCGTTGTTTCACAAAATATGCCAGGCAGAGTTGTTCCAGAGGGCCGTTCGTGTAGCAGAGTGGCGCTGTGGTGTGATGGATCAGCTCAGGAGGTGACCCCCGTTAGAGATAATGTGTGTTTGTCTTCCAGTTCTTCAGTCCCAGCCGCCCCGCATTATGTTGCTTAACTAGGAATTTTTGCTGGTAGACTCAGTTGTTTGTGACCATATTTCGTAATCTGCTTGCTGACTGACGGGAATAGCTTTGTTTCGCTATGAGAATCAACAGCTATCATTCAAATGCCATCATATTTGGTGATCAGCTTACTGATTGGCTGAACAGCTCTGCCGCGCTTGTAGTCAGCCTTGGGCCCCCGCGAGAAAGGCTGGCCGTAAAAGAAAATAAGTAAGTAAGTAAGTAAGTAAATAAGATGTGCGTGTGTTCTTTTCTCTCTTTTCTTCATAGGTTACATTCCTTTTGGAACACCCATTGTAAGTATCTGAGCATCTCTTCACAATCTTGCTTTTGTTTAACAATAAAATACATTTTTGTTGCTTGCCCGCCAGTCTCCCAGTCCCAGACTGCTTCACATAATTCAGGACTTCATTGAATATAAGAACATAAGAGAACATGAGAGGCCAATGTTGGATCAGGCCAAAGGCCCATCCAGGCCAACACTCTGTGTCACACAGTGGCCAAAAATACCAGGTGCCATCAGGAGGTCCAGCAGCAGGGACAGGACACCAGAAGCCCCTCTCCCACTGCTGCCCCCCCCCAAGCACCAAGAATACAGAGCATCCCTTGCCCCAGACTGAGATTTCCTATCTATACCTTGTGGCTAAGAGCCACGGATGGACCTCTGCTCCAGATGTTTATCCGATTCCCTCTTGAAGCCGTTCATGCTTGTAGCTGCCACCACCTCCTGTGGCAGTGAATTCCACGTGTGAATCACTCTTTGGGTGAAGAAGGACTTCCTTTTACCTGTTCTAACCCAACTGCTCAGCAATTTTATGGAGTGCCCACAAGTTCTTGTATTGTGAGAAAGGGAGAAAAGTACCTCTTTCTCTGCCTGCTCTCCCCCATGCATTATCTTATAAACCTCGATCATGTCACCCCTCAGCCATCGTTTCTCCAAGCTAAAGAGCCCCAAGTGCTCTAACCCTTCTTCATAGGGAAAGTGTTGAGCGCAAAAGTGCCTGGGTGGATTCCAAGGGCCTCCTCTTCTGATTTGCCTGTTTGCATAAGGCTCCTCCTTCTGTGCTTTGGATGGGGGGGGCGGGATCTGGAGATCCTGCGTCTTGTGTTTTGCCTTGCAAGAATCCACACGGTATCCCAGTGGCACATTCTGGTCTCTTTCCTCAGGCCCCCCCCCCGCCTGTATCCCTGTTCAGAACAGACAGAGACGGTCCCAAGGAAAGTATTTAACTGGGATGATAGGAGTGATGTGGCAGAGTTTAGGGTAAAAGGGCACAGGGGCAGAGTTTGGGGTTCAAAGCAGAAGTGGCCATGGTTTTGAATACATGAAGCTGCCCGATACTGGATCCAGCCGTTGGACCATCAAGGTCAGAAGGGTCTCCTCAGATTGGCAGCAGCTCTCTGGGTCTTTAGCATCACCCTGCGACCTGCTCTTTTGAATTAGAGATGGTGCCGGGGAACTTAACCTGGTGCTTCCTGCGTGCCCAAGAGATGCATCCGTTGGGTTCTCCCCGGCGTAGACCACCATTCTCCCCTTCTCCATTTTCTTTTGAGTATCCCGCGAAGTGTGTCAGACTGAGAAGACATGCCCGGCCCAAGGTTACTCAGTGAACGCCCATGGTGGAAGTAGAGATTTGAATTTGGGACTCCCGGGATGCTGGCACTGCGCTCTAGCCACTTACGTCACGCTCTCTCTACCACTGGCTGCCTGGGTTTGGGCCACGGTGTGACACAGAGAGTTGGACTAGATGGGCCACTGGCCTGATCCAACATGGTTTCTCTTATGTTCACAGAAGGTCCTCAGCTCTCTTTAGTTTTAGGAATAGGCAACAGGCAACATCTGGCCCAGCACTATTGGAACCCACCAGTACCTACACCTCAGTGCCTTTGGTCTAGAATCTGTTGAGGGCTCAGCTCCAGCAGTGAACTTCTGGGAATCAACACGGGCCCCTTGTCAGGGCTCTGAGAAGTTGCCCTGCCGGGGGGAGGCCCCGTTCATTCTTTTGGAACTCGTGCCAAGGGCCTTCCTGGTCGGTTGCGCCTTCAGGGGTCACGTTCGGGTCTCCTGCTCTGCCCTGCTTTACGGCACCCCAGATCTTCCGACTGGATTTCGGGTGCTCTTGCTCTGTGGCCGTTCCCCCCACCACCACCACTTGGCCACATGGCTGGAGGCATCTGGCCCTTCCTGGGAGGCCCCCGGGAGGCTGTTGGTGGCGCGGTTCCCAGCCTCGAGAGTGGAAAGGTGTCCGTATTTATGTTTAACATTTGGGTGGTAATCTGTAATTAACTGCGGGGAAAAGTTAAACACAAATTGGAGTTAGCAATCAGGTTGACACCGAAATCGGCCCGGATCCAGAACTGTCAGATGAGCTGAGAACTGTCAGCAAAAGACCGTTTTCGCTCGCTGCAAATGATAAACTGGAAGCTCTTGTCATGAGGGGGGGGGAGAAACATGATTTTCAAATGTTACATTTTAATTTTAACATTTATGCCAATTGATCTGTGAAATGTAGTGACATAATTGGCAGGCCCGCTCTCTCCGGCTGAGTCTGGAACGGAGCGTACTGTGGGGGGTGGGGGGCGGAGGGAGGGAGCTGGGAGGGGCTGGGAACTCCCTCCTGTGTCTCGGTGGCGGCTCTTCTCGACTTCTCCGCCTGTCCTGCAAGGAGGGCCGAGGGCTCACACCCGCCTGGCATAACAGGGCACAGTGTCCCCTGTGGCAGGCTGGAGCGGGGGTCCCCGACTTGGTGACCGTGGGCACTTTCCCTGGCACTCACCAGGTGTTTTTAGGAAGCAGGTGGGTCTGTTGTGCGGCAGGGCTTCTGCTTGGCCATAAGAGATCTGATCGGCTGTGCAGGTTGCAATAATTAACTTCGTTGCTGCCGTGGCCACAGCAGCTGCCGCCATGCAAGTTTTTAAGAAATCCTCTCCCACTACTCTTTCTCCGTGTATCTTTGAAACTACCCCTCCCTTTCCCTGGCACTTGGGCTGCCTCTGTGATCGGCTCTGCCTCCCGAGGCACCCTGGGTCAGGATTCCAAAGGTGCTCAGAAGCTGGGAAAAGGTGGGGGTCTGGCAGGTAGGCAGAGGAGGACGCTGCTTGGGGCCCGTTTGGTCTCACCTGGCCTTGCCGTCCACTCAGGTGGGAACGGAGGTGGGCAGCTTCAACAAGAGCGGGCGAGTGGAAGATCCGCCTGCTTGGCAGGCCTCCAAGGGGGTCGGAGTCCCCCGCGCTGGAGTGGGGAGAGATGGACCTTGGTGGGACAGCCCGGCACCCGTGTTTCCTCTAAACTGTGGAGTCTTGTGAGCAAAAAATCTACTTTGTGAGCCGGTGGCATTAAAGTTGTGAGCTTGAGCGATTTGGCTCCTGCATAAATTAGTTCGCTCCGGAGCCCTCCTTCCTGAGCGAAGGCAAAAATGTGTGAGCCGGAGGCTAAAAAACTGTGACCTGGCTCACACTAACTCAGCTTAGAGGGAACACTGCCCGGCACCTCTTAGGAAGAGCTCTTGTGCAGTCCCAGTGTGGTTTGGAAAGAAGGGACCCAGACACTCTTGCACCGGACCGCTACTTGATGGTCGGAAACTGGCCAGAGGAAGCATTTCCCAGCCTGCAGACGCAATCGGGTGAAGGCTGCACCTGTGGCATTTCCGCCTGTCCTGCAACTTCCAGGCAAACCGGTGGACATTCTAGACCCCCCTCTCTTTTTAAGTCACAAGTCGGTCTGGGGTGGTTGTGCTAATCTGGTGGCGAATGTCCGCGCTGACTCTCAAGGGACTCTGAATTTTGCCCCCCCACCCCAGTCGGTGCGCCAGGGCAGGTGACAGTCGGGGGCCCCCTCGCGTCTGTGCAGGCGCTCCTGACGCTTGCGTGGTGCAGCCATTTCTGGAGATTTGGGTCCTCCCCGCCCCCCCAGTTTGTTTTCTTCTTTAGATTTTTTCCCCCTGCTGCCAGTAATTAGCTGTATGTTCCTTGGCAGACTCCTGCCCATATGGAGCGCTTGCATTCAATGTGCCTCTTACAGGCACGTAGCTCCTTCTCCCACCCCCCACCCACCCCCTGCCTCATGGTGGGGAGGCAGCTGCCTCCGCTTCATCCACAGCCTGTCCCTGTGGGGGGGGGCCCAACTCTCTGTAGGCCCTCAAGGCCCCCACCCTGTCAGGGGGCGTGAATGGGCACCAAGCTGCTGAGGGATGGGGTGGGAGGTGGGTATCTGCAGCTGCCACGCCCCGAGGAGGCCATAGCTACCCCTCCCCCTCCGCCAGTCTGGTGCAGTGGTCAAGTGCATGGACCCTAATCTGGGAGAACCAGGTTTGATTCCCCACTCCTCCACTTGCAGCTGCTGGGTGACCTTGGGCAAGCCATAGTTCTGTCAGAGCTGTTCTTGAAAAAGAGCAGTTTCTGCCAGAGCTCTCTCAGCCCCACCTGCCTCACAGGGTGACTGTGGTGGGGAGGGGAAGGGAAGGGAGTTTGTGAGCTGCTCTGGGACTCCCTCGGGGACTGAAGGGTGGGGTATAAATCCAATCTCCTCCTCCTCTTCTTCTTTTCCTCCAGAAGGGCAGGATCAGCGGCACTGAGGCAGGGGTGGGGGTGGGGGGCTCAGCTCTCCAGATTGCGCCAGTTGTTGTCCGAAGGAACTTTCCCCTCTCCTCGTGGGCGCGAGGGAGGATTGTGGGGGATTGCCCAGAGCACTTGTGTGGTGGCAGCGTTGATGGGAGGGGGTAGAAGAGGGGCTAACCCTGAGCCGACATCGGGAGCGAGCGGCCTTCCTTTTGGCAACTGTAGGAGCCCCACGCGCCGGATCCTCCTCCTCCCCCCGAGAGAGGGGTAGGGTGTGGGGCACGTGGATCACATTCAGGTGAAAATGGGCCTGGTCAACAAGTGGGGTCAAACCGGGCCAGCCAGCAGCGGGAGGAAGGAGCAGAAGTGTTTGGAGAGGGGCCACTCGGCCTCCTGCGGCCTGCCTTCCCCTCCGGAGCCAGGCCCCAGGCCCTGCTGCACCAGGGGTGTGCAAAAAGAATAAATTCGGCCCAATTCGGATTCCCCCGAATCTGGAGAATCGATTTCCCCGCAGAAAGACTCCTGCATGTCAATATCGGCAGTAGGAGCCCATTGGGGAGTCTGTCAATTTCAGCCCCATTATATCCTATAGGCCATTGAAGTCAATGGCGAAAACATAGGGTATTTTCTGGGGGCTGGAGGGGAGAGGGTTTGAGGGAGAGAGTCCAATCTCACAGAGTAGTGGCAGGGGCCTCTCCCCAAGATACCCACCAAGTTTCAAGAATATTGGACCAGGGGGTCCAATTCTACAGGCCCCCAAACAGGTTGCCCCCATCCCCTCCATTGTTCTCTATAGTGGGAATAAAAGTTACTTTTTCCCCACAGTGCTGTGAGTGGCTCTAGGGGGGAGGGGGTTTGAGGGAAAGGCTGCAAATTTTCAGGGTAGTTTCGAGAGCCTCTCCCCACATAATACCCCATGTCCCGAAGCAATTGGACCAGTGGGCCCAATTCTACGGGCACCCAAACAGGTTACCCTGTAAGGGAAGATCTTGTCTCACTAACCTGTTAGTGTTTTTTGAGGGAGTGAACAAACATGTGGACAAGGGGGACCCAATCGATATTATTTACCTTGACTTCCGGAAAGCTTTTGATACAGTTCCTCATCAAAGGCTCCTAAGTAAGCTCAATAGTCATGGGATAAAAGGACAAGTCCTCTTGTGGATCAAAAACTGGCTTATAAATAGGAAACAGAGAGTGAGTATAAATGGGAAACTTTCTCAGTGGAGGGTGGTAAGCAGTGGGGTACCACAGGGATCAGTACTCGGTCCCATGCTTTTTAACTTGTTTATTAACGATTTGGAATTGGGAGTAAGCAGTGATGTGGCTAAATTTGCAGATGACACGAAGTTGTTCAGGGTGGTGAAAACCAGGGAGGATTGTGAGGCACTCCAAAGGGATCTGTTGAGGATGGGTGAGTGGGCGTCAACGTGGCAAATGGGGTTCAATGTGGCCAAGTGCAAAGTGATGCACATTGGAGCCAAAAATCCTAACTATAAATACACGTTGATGGGGTCTGATCTGGCAGAGACTGACCAAGAGAGAGATCTTGGAGTCGTAGTGGATAACTCGATGAAAATGTCTAGACAGTGTGTAGCTGCAATAAAGAAGGCCAATGCTATGCTGGGGATTATTAGGAAGGGAATTGATAACAAATCAGCCAGTATCATCATGCCCCTGTATAAATCATTGGTGCGACCTCATTTGGAATACTGTGTACAGTTCTGGTCACCACATCTCAAAAAGGATATTATAGCATTGGAAAAAGTGCAGAGAAGGGCTACTGGAATGATCAAAGGGTTGGAACACCTTCCCTGTGAAGAAAGGTTAAAACGCTTGGGGCTCTTTAGCTTGGAGAAACGACGGCTGAGGGGTGACATGATCGAGGTTTATAAGATTATGAATGGGATTGAGCAGGTTGAGAAAGAAGTACTTTTCTCCCTTTCTCACAATACAAGAACTCGTGGGCACTCTATGAAATTGCTGAGCAGTCGGGTTAGAACAGATAAAAGGAAGTACTTCTTCACCCAAAGAGTGATTAACATATGGAATTCACTGCCACAGGAGGTCGTGGCAGCTGCAAGCATGGACAGTTTCAAGAGGGAATTAGATAAACATATGGAGCAGAAGTCCACCAGTGGCTATTAGCCACAGGGTATAGAATGAGAACTCTCAGTCTGGGGCAGGTGATGCACTCTATTCTTGGTGCTGGAGGGGGCAGCAGTGGGAGGGCTTCTAGTGTCCTGGCCCCACTGCTGGACCTCCTGATGGCACCTGGTATATTTTGGCCGCTGTGTGACAGAGTGTTGGACTAGATGGGCCATTGGCCTGATTCAACATTGGCTTCTCTTATGTTCTTATGTACCCCCATTACCTCCATTGTTTCCAATGGGGAAACCCAGCCAGCAGCACTTAAGGCAGGCAAGCCGGCAGCCACCCAGCAGTCAGACTCTCCCAGAGAATCTCAGGGAAAGTGAACTGTCTTGGGAGGTGCTTGTTTGCCATGAGAACAAGTGGCACACTCCAGAACAAGTGGCACTGTGGCAGTGCAAGCATGCCACAGTGCCACACAGAAACCCCCAAAGACCTACAGGAACAACATTTATACAGGCCCTGCCCTGTATAAATTGATGGTGCAACCGCATTGGACCACTCACACCACACACACCTAGAAAAGAATATTTATAGCACTTGAAAAAATGCAGAAAAGGGCAACTGCAGTGATAAGAGGAGGACACTGTCCCTATGAAGAAAGGTTAAGCTGCTTGGGGATCTTGGCTTTGAGAAACAACGACTGAGGGGTGACATGATAAGAGGTTTACAAGGCTATGAATGGGACAGGGCAGGTGGAGAAAGAAGTCCTTTTCACCCTTTCTCCCAAGACAAGAACTCCTTGTGGGCACTCCATGAAATTGCTGAGCAGTCAGGTTAGAAGTTAGAACAGCTGAGAGGGAGCATTGATCCCCACCCTCGTGAGCAGCTCCCTCAGAGGCCACCGGTACGGCCCAAGGCACGCCTGCCACCGAGACCCTCGTTCCTTGGCCCTGAAGCTTTGGTGTTTTAATTGTGAAATTGTACTTACATATTTACTTACTTTCGTACTTTACTCGTAGAGACTCGAGGCAGGTTACAGTTCAGTCAGACGGCATGAGATGCCCGGCCAGCGATGCAGCGGGATTACAGAATTAGGAAACCAGACAGACAAAAAACGCCTAGAGCTGGGCATAAGACAGAAAGCGGATTGCAAAGGTAGAGGACAATGCAGTGAAAGGGAGATGGTGCATGCAGTGAACGTGGCAGCAGAATACACTCCTCTTCCCCCGTAAAAGCATCCTCCTGGGCTGTTCTGTTCCGTTCTACTACCGTTCTAATCTCCGTAGACTTTTCAGCTTTATATAACAGGGTACAATGTTATCAACGATAGCCCCATCCCAGTTGTTCATTCTGCCCTGAAACCTTTCTCTTCCTCTTTCAGGTTGTTGGTCTTCTCTTGCCAAATCAGACGTTGGCATCCACCGTCTTTTGGCAGGTATGGATTCTGTGCCCGTTGGAAAAGCCTCACTTCCCATTCTTGCTGCACCCTGATTTTTTCCCCACCCCGGTCCTTTTGTCCTGTGGGGCCAGCGGTTACTTGCTTTGGCCCTTGACTCTCCCTGTTTGCATACACCTGGTAAGGACTTGTTTGGATAAGTCAGATCTTCCAATCAGGATAGTTCCCAAGGGTAGCCGTGTTGGCCTGCAGGAGAAGAGCTGGATTCGAACCCAGCACCTGACGGTAGGAGCTTTGATTCCCTCTCAAGAGCTTATCACCCTCCCCAGATATTTTTGGTCTCTAAGGTGGTACTCAGCTCGAATCTCAATCTTCCCATCGAAATCGTCATACCGCCTTGTCATGTAACCTTTTTAATGTGCCCTTAGTTTTCAGTTTCCAACTAACGGCACGGCAGAGAGGGGGCATGCGTAGAGCGCAAGTGCTGCTCACAGCCATCTGAGAAGACAATCCCCTTTGGGGCACCCACATCACAGGGATGGTCTGCACCTGGGACGCACTGTTACCCAGCTTTACTGGAATTGTGTGGAAGGGAAATGTTTGTGGGAATCCGCGAGGCTAAAATAACAGGAAGCCAGAAGAGGGAAGGGCTTGGCTTCAAGAGGTGAAGGCAGGCCAGTTTGGTGTAGCGGTTAAGTGCACAGACTCTAATCTGGGAGAACCGGGATTGATTCCCCACTCCTCCACTTGCAACTGCTGGAAGGGGAAGGAGTTTGTAAGCCGCTTTGAGACTCCAAGTGAAGGGTGGGGTATACATCCAATCTCTTCTTCTTCTTCTCTTTTTGTCTCAATTGCAACCCAAAATTTGTGTTCCCACAGAAGAGGAGCTTGGAGGAGGAGTAGGAAGGGGATCAGCCGCCCCTGCCTCCCATAGGCTTGCTAGCAGCTGGTGCCTTCCCCCTTCCTCCAAGGTATGGATGCGCCATGGGGACTTCCTTCTCCTCCTCCTCCTCCTCAGCCAGCCAGAGAAAAAGGGATTGGCTTGCGCCCCAGCATGAAAGAGGGGCAGGCTTGCGTCTTCGTGCCAGGAGGTGCTGCGATGCTTGCGTGACACCTCCCGCCCCCCGGATCAGTCTCCACCTGGCTCACCACGGACAGGTGGGGCTGAAACAGAGGTGGGCAAACCACAACCGGGGGGGAGAGGCATCCCTCCTGCAGGACAGTGTTCCCTCTAAGCCGAGTTAGTGTGAGCTAGCTCACAGCTTTTTTGGCCTCCGGCTCACACATTTTTGTCTCAGCTCAGGAAGGGTGGGGCTCCAGAGCCAACTAATTTATGCAGCAGCCCAATCGCTCACTCACAGCTCACAGCTTTAGTGCCAGGAGCTCACAAATTTCTGCTCACCAGACTCCACAGCTGAGGGGGAGCATTGCTGCCGGAGCTTCTCCTCGGAAGAGCCCTGCTGTACCCGCCCCCTGGTCCACCTCGGCCGGCAGCCTGTTTCACACAGTGGCCGGCCAGCGGCCCCGGAGGTCAAAGAGACCACAGAAGCCGAGGCTTCCCAGCGATGCTGCCTCCCAGCTACTGATGTTTGGAGATTTCCTGCCTGCGGACCTGGAGGCTCCCTTCGGCCACTGCGAAGCCCTCCCTGCCCTTTCAGCCCAGTCCCCGGGAGGCCCCTGGGAACAACCCTGCAGGCGCCCCAAGTCTCCGGCTGGCGACGATGCCTGCCCCTTTCTCTCTTTCCGCAGAAGCACGCCGGGTGACCCCCACTGCCACCCGCAGCTCAGGGAGTGTCTCCTCCTAACCGGAGCTGTGCACGGGGCATTCTGGGACTGGCTTGCCATTAGAGTGCCACCCAGGTGCCAGGCTCCTGCGAGCAAGCGTGGGGGGCACTCTGTTGCAGTTTTGCCATTTCAAACTGTCGTGCCCTGGGGATGGCAGACTTCCTTGGTGCCCCTCCCCAATCCCACGCTGCGGGTAAGGAGACTGCGCATTCACAGTGTAAGAGTGGCTGAAGGGTCGGTTGGGAGCTGCCGCTCGCCCAGACTGCAGCGCTGGCTCAGGGGCCAGCAGCACTCCCGAGCAGCCGCAGAAGAAGCTGGAGGGCCATGGAAGGCTGCGGAGGAGGGCACCGCTGCCTCCCTGCCTGCTTTGGGGGGCTCCGCCAGCTGCCAGCTCAGACCCTGGGAAGTGCCGATGTGCCCACCCCTGGCTTCAAGGCTGCCGAAAGCCCCGGACCTCCAGCGACTCCAAGGGAGTTCCTCTTGCCAAGACCTCAGAGATGCCTTGAGCCACGAAACCGCTGGTGCTGTTGCCCCCCCCCCCCCGATGTGCAGCCTGGGGGAAAGCAAGCTCTGTTTCAGCCTCCTTTTCCGTTTAATTCTGGTGCTAGAGATGGGCCAGCCAGCGGCTCAGGAGATGCTCTGCCCATCAGTGTTAAGATCTGGAAGGAAAGGCCTGCTGCCCTTCTGGGAGCAAGCGGCTCCCCTCCGACCGTGTCGTCCCCGGGAAGGCTTCCTCTCTCTACAGAAGCCTCGGGGGATGGGTGTCCTCTCCGCTTCCCTCTCGGGGCTGCCCTTGAGGTCGGTGTCGTGCCCTCTTTCTGAGACCCGGAGGCCTCAGCAGGTGTCTGGGATGATGAGGCGGCCACACCCGCGTGAGGTCTGGCCTCTTGCACAGAACTCTGAATTCCCCAAACCCGAATGTTCCTTTTACAGTGTGAGATCCACAGCTGTCAGGCTCTCCAAGGCCAGAGCAGGATGGCCAAGCTCCGGGTCCCTCCGCGCTTTCCAGAGCTCCTCATGAAGAGGCAGCAGCAGAGAGAATTGCCTACATTTCGGGGCATTTCTTCCATTGTCTAGTAGCTTATACAGATTGCAGGCGCTGGTGTTTTCCAGTGTTTCTGTAGGAGACAGCTTTCAGAGCAGTTCACAGCGCTGCAAATATTATTGAAGCACAAGCCGCTGAGCCGCTTTGCGAGGGATGAGAGTCCTCCGCTCGGGGTCTCGGCCACTCCTGGGACCGATAATTAAGTGTTGCAGAGGCCTTGATTTTGCTGCTGACCAGGGCCAGGGAAGATGCAGGCCTGGGAGGAGCAGCAAGGCCTTTCCTGGGCTTCTGGTTTTTCATACTGCTCTGTGTCCGTCCATTCCCCCCCCCCCCCGAGCCGGGCCCCTGCCAAGATCCCCTCCCGCCCCGCCCCTCCCTCCCTGACTCCTTTCTGCTTCTCCCCCCCCCACTCCACTCCGCCTTGCTTCCCAGGTCCTGCTTGGCAGCTGGAGAGGCACAAAGCACAAAAAAACGCTGGCTGAAGATAAACAAAATATATATATAAAAATAAGTTCAGTAATTCAAAAATATAACTATATAAAGCCAAGGTTTTCTTGCAAGAAACAACAAATATACAGAAAGATAGAAGAATAAAGTCCTGAAATTTTCAGTGTGTATTATAATATAGTCTGACTTGACGTGCATTTCATCACGGTGTGGACTCATATAGTTCCTGGATTATCCAAACATTCTAGAACTCCATACGCCAGGTCCCACAATCCTTTATGCCTGAATTGCCTGGCTTTTGCATGTGCTTCTACTGAGATCGGGTCCCACTATAGCCTATTGGTTTTAAGAAAGAATTATTCAAAACACGGCAACTTGCATCCAGACGACGCGTCTCTATGGCTTATGGAATTCTAGAGTGTTTGGCTTATCCAGGAACTCTGTGAGTCCACTCCATGATGAACTGCACGTCAAGTTGGACTATGATATTACAACACAACTGGAGTGAGGCACACTGAAAATTTTGGGGCTTTATTCTTCTGTCTTTCTGTATGTTATATCCGTATATAGTGTAACTATATAAAGCAAGAACACCTTGGCTTTATATAGTTACACTTCTGAATTACTGAACTTGGCATTAAATATTATTTCTATATATTTTTTTTTTATCTCCAGCCAGCGTTTTTTGTGCTTTGTACCAATTCATGTATGCTGGTTCCCCTTCTTTTTTTGTTTTCTGTTGCAGCCGGAGAGGAGCAGAGCAGCCCCGTGCCAGGGCAGGGGCAGGTTTTAGGGTGCAGGTGGCAGAGCAGGGCCCAGGCAGAGGTAAGCGCCCTTGGAGCGAGCTTGCGGGGGACGGACGGACCAGGGAGCCCTTATTGCTGGGCCTCTGTGCTGTCAGCGGCTGGGCAGCTGCAGAGGGACCCCCTCCCCTCCCCTCTGGAGATGGAGAGCGCAGCCCCTCCCATTCTCTTCCTCTCCCCAGATCTCTTGCCTTTCCCTCGCAATGACAAAGGGAAGAAAGGAGGGCCCGAGGAGGGGGGCATGGCCCCTGGCTGTCCGGCCTCTGCGGCGGAGCCCAGCTAAGGGGTGGGGCTTGGTGGAGGGGAAGCTGTTCAGCCCGGGAAGGCAGAGGCTGTGAACCCGACGCCCGCAGGCCTCCAGCAGAACCCAGGGGCACTGCTCAGAGCCCCCTTCCCACGGGCCTTCAGCTCCGTGGAGGTGGGGTCTGTTCTGGGCACCCCAGGGGGCCTCCCTCGGAACAGGGTCTCACGCTGGCCTGTCGGGGGCTTCTGGGACGCCGGCCCCAGGTCTCCAGCTGCAGAGGTGGCTCATGGGGGGCATTTGGGAGCTACCATCCGTCCGCAAGGCAGCTTACAGCAGAGATAAACGACATTAACCGTCCTGAAACCAAAGACATGGGGTGCTGCTCCCCAGCTTCCTGATCCAGTTGTTCAGCCTCATGAAAACATTAGCAGCAGGTCCTTGGAAACAAGGTTTTTGGAGAGGAGGAGAAGAAACATCCTAAATGAAGAAGAGGAGGCTGGATTTATGCCCCGCCCTTTGCTCGGAGTCTCAGAGCGGCTCACAAACTCTTTCCCCTCCCCACAACAGACACACCCTGGGAGGTAGGCGGGGCTGAGAGAGCTCTGGCAGAAACTGCTCTTTTTCAAGAACAGCTCTTATCAGAACTACGGCTTGCCCAAGGTCATCCAGCAGCTGCGAGTGGAGAAGGAGTGGGGAATCAAACCCGGTTCTCTCAGATTAGAGTCCGTGCACTTAACCTCTACACCAAACTAATTAAAAACAGCCAACAGCAGAGAGTCGGTAGTGAATGCTGGAGTGGGTAGTGCTTGTGGGTGCGGGGGCTGTGGTTCAGGGAGGCCGTGGTTCGGACCCTTCAGGTGTCGATTCAATCCGTGTGCCGAAAGGAGGACTGTGCTGTGCGATTAATCTGCTGTGTCTCTCAGAAGCGGCCCAGGAACTGGAGGAGGTGACCGGCTTACTGGTCCCTCTGGACCTTTACGTGACCGAGAGGGCCCAGGCCAGGCATCCGGGGTTTTCTGCGGGGAACGTGGCAGGGCCAAGGAAGCCACAGCTGGGCGGGATGTTCTGCTCAGTTTGCCCTCTAACGTTAGACATTTGGGAGCGGTGGCAGAAGGAGCCAAGTGGGGAGGGTCTTCCGAGGGGGCAAAGCTGGGTGGGTCCTCAGGGGCAGCAGTGGGGCACTCCGCCTCATTTCCGGTGGGGGTGGGATGCCCCCCCCCCTGTGGGACGCTTACACGTGGGCAGCCTTGCCAGCTGGACGATTGGAGGGCAGCTTCTGGAGGGCCCGGGAACGGAGGCCCAGTGGGGTGGGAAGGCCAGCAGGGGCTCTCCCTCCTCGGGCTGGCCGGCACCTCCAGACCCAGCTCCTGTCCAGCTGGGGGGCAGGGAGGACGGGGAGGCACAAGGCACGGGGGGGTCCCTCACAGGCCTCCCTGGCAGAGCAGCAGCAAAACCAGCCAGCTGCATTTTGCCGCCAACAGCCATGGAGCGCTCTCACACACATGGGGGCCTGCCTCACTCTCCCCACAACGAAAGGTGTCGTCTGGCTCGGGTACCAAACTTTCCTTCCCTGTGCGGGAGACGGAACCGGGAGTGCTGCTCCCCAGTCGGCCGTGTGCCTGAGGCGAACTCTTCCTTTGCGGCGCTCCTGCCGCTTGTGTGGCCTGCTTGCCCCCTCTCACTCCGCCTGCTGATTCTCTCCCCCCCCTTTGTCTTCTCTTCAGTGGTTGAATCAGAGCCACAACGCCTGTGTCAACTATGCAAACCGAAACGCAACGAAGGTGAGTGGAGACGCCACGTCCCAACCAGGTCTCTGTAGCCAGTCTGCGGCTCAGTCTCCTCCTCCTCCGCCTCTTCCTCCTCCTGGGAGCTTGTGGGTAATGGTGGCAGTGCTGGACCGTTGGCGGGGCTGTCCGGCATGTGGTTCAGCTGGCCTGGGCGTGGCCGACTGGGTGAGAAAGGTCCCAGGGGCGCTTGGGGGGGGTGTGTCTGCACTGCTCATGCCACTGCTGAGAGCCGGGGGCAGCTGCGCTGCTGGCACCACCCTGGGGCTCATCCCCCACCTCTGGTGTAGCACCATTTTGCCCTGCAGGCGTGGAGGCGTTCAGCGACAGTGCCGTGCTTGCGTCTCAGTTCCTGTCTCTGTGCAGCACCTGCTCTGCTTGCAGACGGTCCTGGGCCCAGTGCTTGCGGCCTCCCCAGGTCCAGGCCCTCTCTTGGAAGAGCTGGGAAAGGTCCCTGCCTGTCTGGGGCTCGGAGAGCTGAGACTAGTTGACGTAGACCAGGGGTGGTCAGACATGCAGCCCGGGGGACGGATCAGGCCCCCGGAGGGCTTCCCTCAGGCCCGCGGTGGAACTGGCCCTCTCCTGCTTCCACTTCTGCTGCTGCTGCTGCTGCATCATCGCTTGCTTCGCCAGACTCTCTCAGTCGCTCAGCCATTTCATGTTTTAACCTGGGCCCTGGACTCAGAACTCTGAGCGTGAGATTTCTGTGGTGAATGTCCATAAATCAACATAAGAACATAAGAGAAGCCAATGTTGAATCAGGCCAATGGCCCATCTAGTCCAACACTCTGTCACACAGCGGCCAAAATATACCAGGTGCCATCAGGAGGTCCAGCAGTGGGGCCAGGACACTAGAAGCCCTCCCACTGCTGCCCCCTCCAGCACCAAGAATAGAGGGCATCACCTGCCCCAGACTGAGAGTTCTCATTCTATACCCTGTGGCTAATAGCCACTGGTGGACTTCTGCTCCATATGTTTATCTAATTCCCTCTTGAAACTGTCCATGCTTGCAGCTGCCACCACCTCCTGTGGCAGTGAATTCCATGTGTTCATCACTCTTTGGGTGAAGAAGTATTGCCTTTTATCTGTTCTAACCCGACTGCTCAGCAATTTCATGGAGTGCCCACAAGTTCTTGTATTGTGAGAAAGGGAGAAAAGGACTTCTTTCTCAACCTGCTCAATCCCATTGATAATCTTATAAACCTCGATCATGTCACCCCTCAGCCGTCGTTTCTCCAAAAAACCATCAAAAGTAGGTTTGCAGCCTACAGAGCTAATGTTTTAAGCATGTTTTTATTTTAAGTAAAAAAAGAACACCCATTTGTGTTTGTGTCCTTTATAAAGTTTCTATCTCCACTACCTGGCATTACCTTTTATGACACACCTAGCCCGGCCCGACAAGGTCTCATTTATGTCAGATCTGGCCCTGATAACAAATGAGTTCAGCACCTCTGACGTGGACTACTCTGGGCTGAAGAGTCCCCCTCTGTAGGAGGCCGTGCTACCCACGAAGGGCGTGCTAGACTCTGCCAAGGGGAGGGGCCTGGCATCAGCTCAGGTGGGGGTCTTGGGGTTCTCGATAGCACCGGGGGGGGGGGTTGTTTAAAGATTTTGCTGCCTGGAAGCTGATCCAAGGCGAGTTTTTCCTGCTCCTAATAACTTTAATTCGGAGCTCAATTGACATTCTTGGACTGACATTATCCTTTTCTTTTCTGCAGCCTTCCCCAACGTCCAAGTTCATCCAGGGCTACTTGGGGGCCGTCGCCAGTGCCGTCTCCATCGCCGTGGGTAACACCTTATAGCCTCCTCTCTCGGTTCTCTAAGTCTGTGCCCCGAATGCTTCTTGCTCACCTCCTCCTCCCAGCCGCCGTGCCCCTCGCCCCCTGGGCTGTGCGGAGCTCACTGGCTCTATTTGGGTGCGCTCCTGGCACTCAGCCGGTTTTGCCCAGGGTGCGACCTTCGCGGGGTCAGAAAGGGTCCTTTGCCATCCATCCTATAATTTCTCTGAACTGCTGATCCCGATGTGTGTGCATCTTGTGCTGGAGAGAGGACAGTGATTGCGTTTCTCAGGCAGGTATTTATTCCATCTCTCTGGATGCCAGAAATAGAGAAGAAATCACCTTTTTCTTCGTTTGCCAGGTTCAGAGGCCTTGGACCTCATTATGTGCTCTTCTGTCAATTAGCAGCACCTCACCTCCCAGGGTGAGCCCATTAGGACTAGGTGACCTGAAAACAGGGGCCCTTCCCCACATCCTGCAGTGGTCTGCTGAGATCTCGCATTAATTAAAACCAGTCCCGTCCCCCCCGCCCCCCGTGCTCACAGGCTGGCGTCGGGAGGAGAGCAGAGCAGAGCAGCAGATCCCGCAAGGCTCTGAGATCTGGGTTGGTGGTTAGCTGAGGCGGCCCCCAAAGCACCACAGTGCGGCAAGGACCTTGGAGGCGTCCAGGGTGGCCGGCCTGGTCTCAGCCTGTTTCCTTGGCCCCCTGGGTGAGATCCTAGGAAACCGCAGTGCCCATTTCTGAAAGCGGCAATGTTTAGAAAAGAGACAAGAGAAGGGACGTGACAGAGGTTTGCAAAATTTTGCGTGGGGTGGAGAGAGTGGACGAGGATAAATTTTTCTCCCTTTGTCAAAATACTAGAACTCGGGGGCCTCCAAGGAAGCCGATGGGCAGTAGGTTCAGGACAGACAAAAGGAAAAACCTCTTTACACAGCGAGTGATTATAATGTGGAATTCGCTGCCAGAGGATGTAGTGATGGCCACAGGAAAAGGCAGCTTAGATTCACGGAGGAGAGGTCCGTCAGTGGCCAGCAGCCACAGTGACGCAAGGGAAACTCCAGGTTCAGAGGAAACAGACCTCTGAATGCCACCAGTGCCAGGAGGCAGCATCAGGGCACAGCCTTGGCCTCTGTGCCCTTCTGCGTCCCTGGCTGGCCGGCCACCGTGTGAGATGGGATGCGGGACTAGATGGACCCTCCTCACTGGTCGGAGCCAGAGGGGCTCTTCCCACGTTCTCATGGCCACTCCTGCCCTGGCCCATTTGGAAGAGATTCCCAGAACCACACTTTCCCCTTGGCCTGTCCTTTCCTGGGGTCTCACTGTTGTATCTCTAAGGGCCAAGAAGGGTCCCAGTGCAGAACAGAAATCCACAAAGGGCCGGGGGGGGGGGCACACGGGGCTAGTAGTCCTGCAAAACCAGGAAGGGCAACTTTGAGCTGCCCAGTGGCCTCCTGTAGCTATGCAGAACGGCAGGTGGACTGGAAGTGTGAGGCCGTGTGGGGAAGGGCCCCCATCAGGAGCAGCTCTGGCCTGCCCTCCCCTTCCTCAGAGCCACCTCTTTGAGCTCCCCAAACTCTGCTGCAAAGAGGTCTGTTCCAGGGGCACCCGGAAGCAGGCGGTGGGGGCTGCCCTTTCTTCAAGCCCCCTTCCTTGCTGTCATTGATTGACTGCCTGCTATTCCTCGGGGCTCCTTTCCCGCTGCTTTCCACCGGCCTCTTCCCCCTCCTTCTCCCCCCCCCCGCCAGATAAACACACACACACACAGTGACACCATTCCCCCCCCCTCCTGTCTAGGCGAAGGGGCCCCTGTGGCCTTGCCTAATGCCCGCTCCCTCTCCTTGATAATTGTTTGTGAGCAGGGTGCAGCCACCGTGTTGACAGCCTGTGAATTTGCTGCCCTTGTCGCTCATCAGTTAGTGAGGGGGGCCAGGTGGGCAGGCATGGCCCTCCGCCCTCTTGGCCGCGCAGTCCAGGGCGGAGAGGGGCGCTTGGGTCTGTGCTGCACGGTCCCAGCCGGCACGGCCTTCTCCCTCTCCCTGCGTGGTTCCAGGAGGAGGAGGAGGAGGACGTTGCCCGGGTTGGGCTTCAAGGTGTGACCCTCTGAACAGTCCAGGGCGTCTCTCTCCCCTCTCGGTTGGCTCTGCTCCTTGTCCTCTGAAGTGTGCCAGCCAGGGAGCCCTGGGGTCAGTGTTCCCTCTAAGCTGAGTTAGTGTGAGCTAGCTTGCGGTTCTTTTAGCCTCCAGCTCACACCTTTTTGTCCTAGCTCAGGAAGGAGGGCTCCAGAGCAAACTAATTTATGCAGCGGCCAAATTGCTCGCTCACAATTTTAATGTGCCAGCAGCTCACAAAGTAGAATCTTTGCTCACAAGAAGACTCCAGAGCTTAGAGGGAGTCTTGCCTGGGGTGCGCCCCCTTCCCTGTCTTGTGGGCTCTGCGCTGAGATGGCCACCTTCCCGCCCCCGCTTACGGCACTCTTGGGTTGTAGCCTGGGGGGAGGGAAGTAAACCGCTTCCAAATTGATCCTAGTTAGTTCCTGGTTAGTTCTCTGGGCTGAGAATCTGGAAGGGTGGGTTTAGATCTCGGTCGGCTTTGGATCTTACTGGAACAGCAGGGCTTGCTCGGACAGCGTCGGAAGACTCGCTCCCTTCCTGCTTGGGATCCAGACTGCATGTTGCCTGTGGCCCAGGCAGCCGTGCACTTCATGGGCCGACTTTTGCCGGACTCCTGGAGCCTCCAGGTGGTCTGGGGAGGGGCCGTAGCTCAGTGGCAGAACATCAGCTTTGCAAGCAGGAGGTCCCGGATTCAATCCCTGGCGGTGCCTCCAGTCCAAAGAATTACCGTATTTTTTGCGCCATAAGACGCACCTGACCATAAGATGCACAGCACTCAGGTAAGCTGGGGCTGGGAGGGAAGGCGGGGGAGTTAGAACGCCCACCCCTTCCCTGGCTTTCCTGGGCACACTGCAGCTGCGGAGCACCCAGGAAAGCCGGCGCTCCACCCCCCACCCCACTGCACTATTTTTTTGCAGTATTCACTCCCTAAGACACACACACTTTCCCCCCCACTTTTTTGGGGGAGAAAAGTGCGTCTTATGGAGCGAAAAATACGGTAGGTTGTGGGTGACGGGGAAGAGACCCTGGAGAGCCACTACCGGTCAGAGGAGACAATCCTGCCCTTGATAGGCCGAGGCTCGGGCTTCCGAAAAGGCGGCCTGGGGTGTTTGTGTGGTGTGGACACTGACGAACAAGTGTGCCGGGCAAACTCTCAGGTTTAACCAAAAACAAGGAGGGTCTCCTCTGAAGTAATGGCCTCATTAGTGCCAGGAAAGTAGCAGTGAGGGTCTGATGCAGCAAGACCATTGGGAGTTTGGCACGACCTTGGTATGTGGAAGCTTCCAAAAGCAAGACTTTGTTTCGTCAGTGGGGTGGGGCTGGGGGGGACAAGCAGGCAGGAAGTAAGATGGCAGGGAGAAGCCCTCCTGACTCTCCCACCTGACTGCATTTGCTCAAGCTTATCATAGAATCATAGACTGTTTGAGTTGGGAGGGACCTTGCAGGCCATCTAGTCCAACCCCCGGCACTCTGCAGGAGCATAGCCGAAAGATAGCCCTACAACATACCCGAAAGATGGTCGTCCAGCCTCCGCTTGAAAGCGTCCAGCGAAGGAGCATCCACCACCTCCCGAGGCAGGCTGTTCCACTGCTCAACCACTCTCACAGTCAGGAAGTTTCTCCTGATATCTAGCTGGTAACAACTCCCTTGTAATTTCCACCCATTAGATCTAGTCTTGCAGTCCGGAGCAAGAGGGAATAGGTCTGCTCCATCTTTTACATGACAGCCCTTCAAATACTTGAAGGCTGCAATCATGTCCCCTCTAAGCCTTCTCTTCCCCAGGCTAAATAGACCCAACTCTTTCAGCCTTTCCTTGTAAGACTTGGATTCCAACCCTCTCACCATCCTGGTCACCCTCTTCTGGATACACTAGAGCTTGTCAACATCCTTCCTAAAATGTGGTACTCCAGGTGAGGCCTGACCATAGCAGAATAGAGCGGAACTACCACCTCCCGTGATCTGGACACAATGCTTCTGTTAATGCATCCTGAGACTGCATTAGCTTTCTTCAGTCATATCGCACTGCAGGCTCATGTTTAGCTGATGATCAGCCAGAACACCCAGATCCCTTTCACATGTGCTGCTGTCAAGCCAAGTCCCTCCCACTCTATACCTGTGCCTTTGATTTTTTGTACCTAAGTGTAGGACTTTGCAGTTATCTCTATTGCTTACTAGCAATTTGGAATTAAGATTTTAAATTTCGGTCTTTTATGTGCTTTTATAAGTCATCATTTAATTTATATTGTTTTTATTGTATTTTTTAAATAATTGCCTTATTTATATCATAAGCTCCCTTGAGTTCTGCAAGGCAGAAAGGCGTCTAATAAATGTCTGAAGTGAATAAACAAAGTGGAAGGCCAGATAGCGGAGGTTCTGGTTCTCAGGGTCAGACTCCCAAAGCAAAGGGAGGTATTCTGAGCCCAGAGGTGCAGTACAGGGAGCCAGCCAGAGACTCTGACATCCCCTGGAACCCACGCCTCTTCCTTTGCTTCCCTTTCCTGCAGGTGGGCCTTAATGTTCTGATCCAGAGAGCAAACCAGTTTACGCCAGCCACGCGGCTCCTCATCCAGAGGTTTGTGCCCTTCCCTGCTGTAGGTAAGAGAGAGCGGGCGTTTCTCCTGGTCTTTGCATGGGCGGGGGGGTTGCCGGGCATGGGGGGGGGCTGCTGTCCATCCGCCAGGCCATTGTGGTGGGGGCTGCACTGGTTCACCCTTTGTACTTTTTACTACGTGGTTCGATGCTCCTTTCCGTTTCCACGAGCAGGTTATTTATTTATTATTTACTTATTAAATAATAAGTAAAGCTAGTTTGGTGTGGTGGTTAAGTGCACGGACTCTAATCTGGGAGAACTGGGTTTGATTCCCCACTCCTCCACTTGCAGCTGCTGGGTGACCTTGGGTCAGTCACAAGCTCTGTCAGAGCTATCCATGAGAAAGAGCAGTTTCTGTCAGAGCTCTCTCAGCCCCACCTCCCTCCCAGGGTGTCTGTTGTGGAGAGGGGAAGTGAAAGGAGATTGTGAGCCGCTCTGAGACTCCTTTGGGTAATGAAGGGCGGGGTATAAATCCAATCTTCTTCTTCTTCTTCTTCTTCTTCTTCTTCTTCTTCTTCTTCTTCATCCCATTTGTACCCCACCCTCCCCGCAATGCAGGCTCAGGGCAGCTCACAATCAGTGCATTTTTGTTGTTGTTCAGTCGCACAGTCGAAGTCCGACTCTTCGCGACCCCATGGACCAGATTACGCCAGGCCCTCCTGTCTTCCGCTGTCCGCTGAAGTCTGCTCAATTTCATGTTCGTTGCATCGATGACACTGTCTAACCATCTCATCCTTTGCCGTCCCCTTCTTCTTTGACCTTCAATCTTTCCCAGCATCAGGGTCTTCTCCAGTGAATGCTCCCTTCTCATTTGGTGGCCAAAGTATTTGAGATTCAGCTTCAGGATCTGGCCTTCAAGGGAACAGTCAGGGTTGATTTCTTTTAGGATTGACTGATTTGATCTCCTTGCAGTCCAAGGGACTCTCAAGAGTCTTCTCCAGCACCATAGTTCAAAAGAATTCTATTCTTCGGCGCTCGGCCTTCCTTATAGTCCAACTCTCGCAGCCATACATTACTACGGGGAATACCATTGCTTTGACCATGCGGACTTTTGTTGGCAAGGTGATGTCTCTGCTTTTTATCATGCTGTTTAGGTTTGCCATCGCTTTCCTCCCAAGGAGAATGCGTCTTTTAATTTCATGGCTGCAGTCACCATCTGCAGTGATCTGGGATCCTAGGAACGTGAAGTCTGTCACTACTTCTACGACTTCCCCTTCTATTTGCCAAGGAGTGATGGGGCCAGATGCCATGATCTTAGTTTTTTTGATGTTGAGCTTCAAGCCCACTTTTGCACTCTCCTCTTTCACCCTGAGCAAGAGGCTCTTTAGGTCCTCTTCACTTTCTGCCATCAGAGTGGTATCGTCTGCATATCTGAGGTTATTGATCTTTTCCCCAGCAATCTTAACTCCAGCTTGTGATTCATCCAGGCCAGCATTTCGCATGATGTACTCTGCATATAAATAATAAGATAAGCAAGGTGACAATATACATCCTTGTCGTACTCCTTTTCCTATGCTAAACCAATCAGTTGTTCCATATCCGGTTCTAACTGTTGCTTCTTGACCCTTATACAGGTTTCTCAGGAGACAGGTGAGGTGGTCTGGTACTCCCATCTCTTTAAGAACCTGCCATAATTTATTGTGATCCACACAATCAAAGGCTTTAGCATAGTCAATGAAGCAGAAGTAGATGTTTTTCTGGTACTCTCTTGCTTTCTCCATAATCCAGCGAATGTTGGCAATTTGATCTCTAGTTCCTCTACCTCTTCGAAACCCAGCTTGTACTTCTGGCAGTTCTCTATCCACGTACTGTTGGAGCCTAGCTTGTAGGATTTTGAGCATGACCTTGCTAGCGTGTGAAATGAGTGCAATTGTGCGATAGTTTGAACATTCTTTGACGTTGCCCTTCTTTGGGATTGGAATGTAAACTGACCTTTTCCAATCCTGTGGCCACTGTTGTGTTTTCCAAATTTGGTTGGCAAATTGAGTGCAGCACTTTAACAGCATCTTCTTTTAAGACTTTGAATAACTCAGCTGGGATACCATCACCTCCACTAGCTTTGTTGTTAGTAATGCTTTCTAAGGCCCATTTAACTTCGCTTTCCAGGATGTCTGGCTCGAGGTCAGTGATTATACCATCGTGGTTGTCAAGGACATCGAGGTCCTTCTTGTATAGTTCTTCTGTGTATTCTTGCCATCTTTTCCTAATCTCTTCTGCTTCTGTTAGGTCCCTACCGGTTTTGTCCTTTATCATGGCCAGCTTTGCATGGAACATTCCCTTGATTTCTCCAATTTTCTTGAAGAGATCTCTAGTCCTTCCCAATCTATTGTTTTCCTCTATTACTCTGCATTGTTCATTCAGGAAAGCCTCCTTATCTCTCCTTGCTGTTCTCTGGAAATCTGCATTAAATTGGGCAAATTTTTCCTTATCCCCATTGCCTTTAGCTTTCCTTCTTTCCTCTGCTATGTGTAAAGCCTCCTCATCAGACAGCCACTTTGCTTTTTTGCATTTCTTTTTCTTTGGGATGGCGGTGAGTGCTGCCTCCTTTACAATGTCACGGACCTCTGTCCATAGTTCTTCAGGCACTCTGTCTATCAAATCTAGTCCCTTAAACCTATTCTTCACCTCTACTGTATATTCATCGGGGATGTGATCTAGGTCAAATCTGAATGGCCTTAAATACAATTAAAACAGCATAAAATCATCTGGAAACAATTCCATTGTAACTAATGCAATTTCATAAAGTGCTGGAGATGGTTGTTCAAGATGGCTTGTTTCAGAGTATACTTTCCAGGAGTCATTCTGCTTGAGATCTTCCTGCGGCACAGGCTAGATGTCAAAAAATAGCACAAAGGGAGGAGTGTGACCCGCCTGCCCGAAGCATAAAAGGGTGGTGGTTGGGTCCGCTGGTGGCTGCCCTTTGGATCCCCAAAATCCAAAAATAAAACTGGGTGCCTGTGCATGAGCTCACGGTCCCATCCCACCCAAACCCCTGGGGCTGATTACGGTAGTTTGTGACACTCGAGAGGAAGAGGGTAGGAAATTCAGAGTCATAGAGAAGTGTGTGTGTTTGTCTCTGCAAACAGAAAAATGCAGAACTTCCCTGGACCCCCTGGGAAGGGGGTGGGTTGGGAAGGCAGAGCACGGGCTCTTTATTCTGTGGGCTGATTCATCATTTCTGTGGCACCGCAGTGCTGGGAATCTCTGGGCCTGAAGCAGGGGTCCTCCAGTCTTCTGCTGAGCCACTGTTCCGAGGTCAACAGCCCAAATAATATCACGTTGCAACAGCTGGGCCTCGGGCCCATCTCAGGG
This sequence comes from Gekko gecko, assembly GCA_029375565.1. NCBI lineage: Eukaryota > Metazoa > Chordata > Lepidosauria > Squamata > Gekkonidae > Gekko > Gekko gecko. Next base: position 127,362,461 of record JAPDNY010000010.1, on the reverse strand, counting down.
TTTGGAGGGAACTCTCTCTCCTCCCCTCTCAGGTTGTTCTGTTCTCATGCCAAGGTGTGAAGAGAAGGAGGTTAAGCTGGTGTCAGGATTGATTGAGGGCCCGTAATTAATTTGTTCAGCTCTTAATTAATTCTCCCGTTCTTCCTTTATTTGTGTACTGTCATGCTTAATTGTATGCCAGGACTCTGCCTAATTGCTGCTTTGTTGTTTGGAGGGCTGGAATCTATTGGATCAGAGTCCCGGGCAAACCGTTTAATTAAAGACCGGCTTTGTAGATTTGCTGGAAACCACCATCTGCCGGAATGGGCTCGGCACGGCCACGCCAGGATGGCGAGATTTCGATGGCTCCCCAGCCCAGGCGTCGCTCTCACTGCTGCGCGGTGGCAGCCATTGTGGCGGCTGCCCTTGGCCTGGGCTGTCCGCTTCGGGGAGAGAGAACATCGGCCTTAAAGAGGGATCACTGGTCCTCTAGATTGGGGAGGGGGCGAGATAAGTGTAAAAGAGAAGCAGGAAAGAGGAGGGGGATCTGTCCTGTGAAACCCACCTGGATGTTTAAGTGTAAAGTCACTTCAAAAAGGACATGGACAAAATCGAGAGGGTGCAGAAGAGAGTGACGAGGATGAACGGGGGTCTGGAGACTGAGCCCTAGGAGGAAAGGCTGTGAGGGCCTTGGGAATGTTTAGTTTGGAGAAGAGGAGATTAGGGGGGGACATGACTGCTTTCTCTAAATATTCAAAAGGCCGTCACTTGGAGGAGGGCAGGGAGCCGTTCCCGTTGGCAGCAGAGGAGAGGACCCGAAGCAACTGGGTTTAAGTTACATGCAGGAAGGTATCGGCTGGATATTGGGAAAGACTTTTTCACGGCCAGAGTGGTTCAGAGGTGGAATCAGCTGCCTGGGGAGGTGGTTGGCTCCCCTTCACCAGCAGCTTTCAAGAAGAGGTTGGACGAATATTTGCCAGAGATGCTTTGGGCTGGTCCTGCACTGGGCAGGGGGCTGGACTAGATGGTCTGTATGGCCCCTTCCAGCTCTAGGATTCTATGTGGCACGTCCCTTGGGTGGCTCCAGGGAATGTAAACTTGTGCGTAAACTCAGAGCCTAAAAACTTGTGAAACTCACTGCTCCAAGACGCTGGGCATTCATTTAGGGAGGTTTGCCGGCTCCTGGCTGCCAGTGGGCCTCCAAGGCTTCCACCCATCAGAGCGCTCCCAGGAGGTTGACAGGCCAGCCTACTCTGCCCTCTCTCAGGGCTTCTGGGAGATGTCTGAGCAGTCGCTGTAAGAAGCAGGATGCTGGCCTGAAGGGGCCCTTGGCCTGATCACACAAGGGTCTTCCGGTGTTCTGTGGGAAAGAGGACGGGTTTGTTGCAGCCCTGCAAGGCCTTGGGGTTGTCAGACATGGGGACGGATATGCACACGGTTGCAGTTCAGCTCCAGGAAAGGAGCAGAGGCCGAAACACCAGGCAAATGGCTCTCGGGACAAAGAGGCTACCTGTCAGTATCAGAACAAGGCCAGGCAGGTGGATACACTGCATTTTCATATGCGAGGTTATCCATTCAGTTGTTTCAAATGTTTTATGTCCTGCCTTTCAACCCCTAGGCTTCCTACATATTCTGAGAAACATCACAAATAAAAAAACAACCACTGCAGAAAGATAAAACCAGTAGTGGAGGATCAGTCATATTTCAGGTCCTCAAAGTTTAGGGAAACCAAACTTCCTACACACCTGGTCTGTGAACGGCTGAGGGGTGACATGATTGAGGTTTATAAGATTATGCATGGGATTGAGCAGGTTGAGAAAGAAGTACTTTTCTCCCTCTCTCACCATACAAGAACTCGTGGGCACTCCATGAAATTGCTGAGCAGTCGGGTTAGAACAGATAAAAGGAAGTCCTTCTTCACCCAAAGAGTGGTTAACATATGGAATTCACTGCCACAGGAGGTGGTGGCAGCTACAAGCATGGACAGTTTCAAGAGGGAATTAGATAAACGTATGGAGCAGAAGTCCATCAGTGGCTGTTAGCCACAGGGTATAGATGGGAACTCTCAGTCTGGGGCAGGTGCTGCACTCTATTCTTGGTGCTGGAGGGGGCAGCAGTGGGAGGGCTTCTGGTGTCCTGGCCCCACTGCTGGACCTCCTGATGGCACCTGGTATATTTTGGGCCACTGTGTGACACAGAGTGTTGGACTAGATGGGCCATTGGCCTGATTCAACATTGGCTGGATGGGGGATACACTTCTGGGTAGCAGTGTGTGAGAACAAGACCTTGGGGTATGGGTGGGGACCATAAGTTAAATATGAGCAGCCAGTGTGATGCAGCGACAAAAAAGGCTAATGCGATCATGGGGTCCAGCATCCAAATCGCAAGATGTCGTAGTCCCGCTGTTCACTGCCTTGGTCAGGCCGCACCTGGATTATCGTGTGCAGTTCTGGAGGCCTCACTTCAAAAGGGATGTGATTGAAGCAGGTGCAGAGGAGAGCGAGGAGGATGATCGGGGGCCTGGAGACCAGAAGCCCTGCGAGGAAAGGCCGAGGGGGGGACTTGGGAATGTTCAGTCTGGAGAAGAGGAGGTTGAGGGGAGGACATAATTGCTCTGTTGAAGTCTTTGAAGGGCTGTCACTTAGAGGAGGAGGGCAGGGAGCTGTTCCTGTTGGCAGCAGGGGACAGGACTTGCGATAATGGGTTTAAATTAAGAGCCAGTTTGGTGTAGTGGTTAAGTGCGCGGACTCTAACCTGGGAGAACCGGGTTTGATTCCCCCACTCCTCCAATTGCACCTGCTGATGTGACCCTGGGCAAGTCATAGTTCTGACAAGAGCTGTCCTTGAAAAAGACCAGTTGCTGTCAGAGCTCTCTCAGCCCCACCTGCCTCACAGGGTGTCTGTTGTGGGGAGGGGAAGGGAAAAGGAGTTTGTAAGCCGCTCTGAGACTCAAAAGTGAAGGGCGGGATATAAATCCAATCTCTTCTTCTTCTTCTAAATTAAGGGCAGGAAGGTAGCGGCTGGATCTTAGGAAAAACTTTTTTTACTGTGAAAGTTGTGCCACGGTGGGATTGGCTGCCTGGGGAGGTGTGGAGAACTCCCCCTCCCTGGCAGTCTTGAAGCAGCAACTGGACAAACCCTTGTCAGGGACGCTCTCGGCTGATCCTGCATTGAGCAAGGGGCTGGACTAGATGACCCTTGAGGGAACCTTCCGATTCTCTGTGATTCTCTGCCTGGTTTAGGTCTGCTGGTCTCACGGGGCTTTCTCCTCTCCTTCCCCTACAGCTAGTGCCAATATCTGCAATGTGGTCCTGATGAGACATTCAGAACTGGAGGAAGGAATCAACGTCCTGGACCACAATGGGAACGTGGTCGGGTCTTCCAGAATCGCTGCCAAACATGTACGTGGCTGCAGGTTTCCTCTGCCTCCCCAGGCACCGCGATGCCTTTTGGTGCGTGGACTGTCCGTGTGGCACTCCTAGGCCACAGGAGAAACGGTGTCTCATGCCCATGTGACTGGCTCACAGAGGGTGGCCCTGTTCTAGCCCGTGGGAGTTCTCTGTCTCATGCAATTGGCTCTTCAGGAACGCCTGTCTTTCAGGAAGTTGCATCTCGGTTCAGCAGGCTGCCCCGTGGGATGGGAGTCATGGGTGGGTGTGCTAAGCGCTCGGCTCCCAGCTCTGACAGGGGAGGACCTGGGATCCAGGCTGCTGACCTGGAGAGGCTGAGAAAGGCAGAGAGGGATGTTGATGAGGCCTTCCGGGACCTGATGGAGCCACCCCATTCCCTGGCTGACAGTGCCTCTGCTCTCGTGAAGAGTGAAACCGTCCTACCTTATCCACGCATGGGGTGCTGTCTAGACGAGTAGAGATCGGGGTCTAAATGTCTGTGTGCAGTTAGGTGGTGGTGTCAGGTGGAAAGGTTTAGATTTGCTAGGTGCGGGGAAATGTTTTGGGGAGAGCTGAGCCTGGCCAGAAGAGACGGGTTCTGCTTGAACCGAAATGGAGTCAGGTTGATGGCGTTGAATATCAGAACAGCTGATATTCCCTTACTCGTTTGCAGGATGGCACTTTCAGAAATGTTGGCTCCAGTAAGCAAAGCAGTCAAGGCAGGGCGTGGCAGAAGACGCGTTCCCAGGGCTATTGTCACCCTGGGGGAGCACACGTGTGTGGCCATTCTCATGTTCAACCCCAGCTCTTGGCCTCTTGTTTGCAGACTGGTGTGGTCTTCTCCCACAAGATCATAAGAGCATTGTTTTAAAATGAATGACTTATTAATTACGAATGAATAGACTGAAGGCAAGGCAGAAAGGCAGTTTAAAAGGCAGTTGGCAATTAAAACATGGGTGAGTCATAATATAATACTATAAATATCTATATCGGCGAGTCCTAATCAAACAAGTTACTAAAATCTTCAGTTAAGATGCCCAGTTGTGTTTCTCTCATGCCTGGTCCACAAGAGGAGTTGTTTCCGTGTCTCTGAAGAACATCTAGTGTCCTGGCCCCACTGCTGGACCTCCTGATGGCACCTGGTATTTTTGGCCGCTGTGTGACCCAGAGTGTTGGACTAGATGGGCCATTGGCCTGATCCAACATTGGCTTCCCTTATGTTCTTATGTTCTTAACATTTTATTTTATTTATTTTTTACATTTCTACCCCACCCTCCCCGCAAGCGGGCTCAGGGCAGCTTACAAGGGGCAGAGCCCACATAAAACGTAATAAAAGAGATAAAACCGTTAAATAACAGAAATACAATAAAGTGCTCCATGAGAGAAGGAAGGCTCAGATAGGAGAGGGAAAGAGAACGGAAGGTACTGCGAGGAGAAGGTTTGGAGATCAGAGAGAGAGAGAGAGAGAGAACTGGGCTGGTGTGAGAAAGAAATCACTTCTTCCCCAATGCGTAATTTAATGTGTCCGGCTCACCGCCAAGGGATGTGATGGTGGTGCTGTCCAAGGCTCCCTCTGAGCTGTGGGGTCTTCTGAGCAAAAATTCTGCTTCATGAGCTGCTGGCATTCAAGTTGTGAGCGAGCGATTTGGCTCCTGCATAAATTAGTTTGCTCCGGAGCCCTCCTCCCTGAGCGAAGACAAAAATCTGTGAGCTGGAGGGTAAAAAACCGTGAGCTGGCTCACCCTAACTCAGCTTAGTGGGAACCCTGGTGCTGTCCTAGGTGGCTTCCAGAGTATTTTAGACAGACTGAAGGCGAATAGGTCCATCTGTGACTATTTGCCATGGTGGCTGAGTGGAACTTCCCTGCTCAGAGGCAGTGTACCTGGGCGGGCCAGTCGCTAGGAGGGCAGCTGGAGAGGGAGGCTTTGGCCGTTGTGTCCTTGCTTGTGGGCCTCCGGGGCTTCTGGGGAACCACAGTGGGAAGCAGGATGCTGGCCCAGACAGGGGGACCCTGCAGAGATCTTCTTGGGAGAACCGAGGCAGTGGGGGGTAGTGGGTTGCCTACCAGGCCCTGGTGGGGGAAAGTGCCGTCAAGTCACTGCCGACTTGTGGTGACCCCCGGTGGGATTTTCAAGGGGGGAGAGAAATAGAGGTGGTTTTGCCATGGCCTGCTCCTGCGCGGGGATCTTGGACTTCCTCGGCGGTCTCCCATCCGAGCACTAACCAGGACCAACGGTGCTCCGCTTCTGAGATCCCACTATCAAATCCCGGCTCTGCTGGATCTTCTTGCTGTCCCTGCAGCATGGCCCACCCCCCAGGGAGAGGCTCTCCCTTTGCATCCGTCCTCCCCTGGGAAGGCTTCCAGCCCGGCGGGCCTTGTCTGCCTGCCACCCCCTGCTTGTCTGACCAGCAGAGAGAGCCAGTCTGGTGTAGTGGTTGAGTGCGCAGACTCTAATCTGGGAGAACCGGGTTTGATTCCCCACTCCTCCACTCGCAGCTGCTGGATGACCTTGGGCAAGCCGTGGTTCTGACAAGAGCTGTTCTCTCAAGGGCAGTCCTCAAAAGAGCTCTCTCAGCCCCACCTACCTCACAGGGTGTCTGTTGTGGGGAAGGGAAGGGAAAGGAGATTGTAAGCCGCTCTGAGACTCCGAGCGAAGGGCCGGGTATAAGTCCAATCTCCTCTTCCTCCTCTCCTCCTCTTCCTCTTCCTCTTCCTCTTCCTCCTCTTCCTCCTCCTCCTCCTCCTCCTCCTCTTCTTCTTCTTCTTCTTCTTCTTCTTCTTCTTCTTCTTCTTCTTCTTCTTCTTCTTCTTGCAGAGCTGGGCAGGTAGCTAGCCAGGGGTTGTGCCACCCCTGTGCCTCCCCCGAGGGCACGTGATGCCTTCCCTGTGCTTGTGCTGTGCTTTGGGAATGACCGCAGGGCACCACGATTTTTGTGCACAGAGGTTTGCTCTGCAAGGGCTTTCCATCCAGGGGCTGGATCAGCTGGAGGGGGCGGTCCCTTCGGAGTCAAGGGCTGTTCCCCCCTCCAGAGCTCCCTCTGGTGGACACATGCCACGAGTCATGACTGTGGCTGCCAAAGCCTGTGATGTGGATGCAGAGAACGGCAGGACTCTTTAATTTCTCGCTTGCTGGAATCCCGTAACACCTGTCCACTGTGCCTCTAGGAGCAAGTGACAGCTGTTGCAGGACCCCCACACACAGGTAGCTGATCCCCCCCACACCCTTGAGAGCCAGTTTGGTGTCGTGGTTGAGCGTGCAGACTCTAATCTGGGAGAACCAGGTTTGATTCCCCACTCTTCCACATGCAGCTGCTGGATGACCTTGGGCAAGCCATAGTTCTCGTCAGAGCTGTCCTTGAAAAAGAACAGTTTCTGTCAGAGCTCTCTCAGCCCCACCTAAAAGAAGAAGAAGAAGAGGAGGAGGAGATGGGATTTATACCCGGCCCTTCACTACTCAAAGGAGTCCCAAAGGAGTCTCAGACACCCTGTTGTGGTCAGGGGAAGGGGAAGGAGTTTGTAAGCCACTCTGAGACTCCTTTGCGTAGTGACGGGCAGGGTAGAAATCCAATCAGCTCCTCCTCCTCCTCCAGAGCCCTCCCCTGCCTCAGAGCTGTCCTGTGCTTTTCCTTCTGGGCAGCTTTGAGTCCGGAGCCCCAGGGCACTGTGTGGCAGGAGTGGGACCGAGAGCTCTTCAGAGATTCCTGAATAAGTGGGCCGTGGCTTCTTGGTCAGGCTGCAGGTCCTCTTCTAGGGGCAGGTGGCAGACCCTGTCCAAGGCTGAGCCCGGCACACGTGGCCTGCCCGAGAGCAACCTCTGGGTGGGTGGGTGGGTGGGTGGGTGGCAGCAGTAGCAGCAGCCTCCATTAGGGGTCTCCGAGGCAGTACATTCTACACAAGTGCTTGTGGGAGATGTGTCCCATGAAGAGCAGCCTTGACTGGTGGGGTGTCCAGGCGAGGGGAGCCCAGCATTTCCCCTCCCACCAATTTCTCCCTGCTCAAAGTGGCTCCCCCCAGCTCCTTTCTCCCTCTGTGAATCCAGTGGCATCTTTACAGCAAATGACGCAGCGCCTGGAATTCTGCAGGTAGAGGCATGCCTGGTGGGGGGGCGGGGAAGGGCCAGGCATGTGCCCTCAGTGGCTTCGGCCTGCTGCCCTTCTCCTGCCCAGAACCACACTGGCCTGAGGCTCCTTTTCTGCTAACGTGATGTCTGTGCCCACGACAGCTTGTAAGAGACGGTTGACCCTTCACACGCTTTGTGACAACTGAAGCTCTTGACTGTTCAGGCTTGACTGTTCAGAGCCAGTTGGGTGTAGTAGTTAAGGGTGCAGACTGTAATCTGGGAGAACCAGGTTTGATCCCCATTCCTCCATGAGCACCTGCTGGTGTGACCTTGGGCAAGCCATGGTTCTGGCACAGCTGTCCTTGAAAAAGAGCAGTTTCTGTCAGAGCTCTCTCAGCCCCACTGACCTCCCAGGGTGTCTGTTGTGGGGAGGGGAAGGGAAAGGAGTTTGTGAGCCGCTCTGAGACGCCTTTGGGCAGTGAAGGGCGGGGTATAAATCAAAACTCCTCTTCTTCTTCTTCTTCCTCTGCTTGGGGGAGGGGAGTAAGTTGTTCCCTTCTTCTGCCCTTGTTGGGATGGGGGGAGAAGGGGCTGAGCCTGTTGGGAGGGGCTGCGTGGCGCTCTACTTTCTCCACCCCTGTGAGTCTGGCACAGTAAGTTCTGCCAGAGGTGGAGGGGGTGAGTTTCTTGGTGGTGAGAAGTGGAGACCCGGCCCCAGCACCTCTCTGCTGGACTCCTCCCAGAAGGTTCCCACTGGAACAGCGTTCAGGCCAAGCCTGGTTTGAATGTCAGCTGCAAGACAAGCCTGCTGGGTGCCCAGGGCTGCTATAGTTCACCCTGGCCCCTCCTGGCATCTTAATCACAGCTCTACGAAAACAGCTGAAGCGCCAGAGGAGCACTCAAAAGCACCCCTGTTTTCAGCCCTCTTTCTGCTGGGCACAGAAATGTTCTCTAACACGTTCATCTTGGCCGGCAGCACTTTGGGTGGGGCTCCTGCATACAAGCCCTCTGCTTTCAGGGGTGGGGGGAGATAATGACCCATGCTGGAATCAGACAAGTCATCTGAACTGTTCTCCATGCATGCAAAGTGTAGTTCTGCATTTCATGTGTAAGCAGGGTGGCCTTGGGCAAAATTAGGGCTTGTGCGAGGAGTGAATAATTGGCACAATCCACTTGGCATGAGCTTGAGTCTGTCCAGAAAAGGACATTAAAGCAAGTCCTGTGGCCTCTTAAAGACTGACACTTATTCCAGCATGAGCTTTGTTAGTCAGCCTCTCCGGGGTAAGGATCGGTCTCTGTTGCAGACCCTGGGAGGCACAGGCCGTTCCCCGTCCCCCGCTCACTCCCAGCCCCTCCGCCTCAAGCAGCTTCACACCAGCCCTCCGGGACCACCCTGCAAAGACACAGACCCAGGAACTAAGGATGTGCATTCAGTTCATCTGAACCGAATACACCCCTGAAAGTGGCCTTTCAGGCTGCTGAGGGCCGATTCAGATTCTCTGATCTGAATTGGCTTGCTGCCGAAATTCGGCGGCAATTCGGCCCCATTATATCCTAAGGGCCACTGAAGTCAATGGTAAAAACATAGGATGTATTCTGGGTGCTGGAGGGGAGGGGGTTTGAGGGAGAGGCTCCAAACTCACAGGGTAGCTGCTGGAGCCTCTCCCCAAGATACCCACCAAGTTTCAAGAACATTGGACCAGGGGGTCCAATCCTGCGGGCCCCCAAACATGTTGCCCCCATCCCCTCCATTGTTCTCTGTGGTGGGAAAAAAGTTACTTTTTTTCCACAGAGCTGTTAGTGGCTCTGGTGGGGAGGGGGTTTGAGGGAGAAGCTCCAAATTTTCAGGGTAGCTTCGGGAGCCTCTCCCCACATAAACCCCCATGTCCCAAAGCAATTGGACCAGTGGACCCAATTCTATGGGCACCCAAACAGGTTACCCCCATTACCTCCATTGTTTCCAATGGGGAAACACAGCCAGCAGCACTTAAGGCAGGCAAGCACCCAGCAGTCAGACTCTCCCAGAGAATCTCAGGGAAAGTGAACTGTCTTGGGAGGTGCTTGTCTGCCATGAGAACAAGTGGCACACTCCAGAACAAGTGGCACTGTGGCAGTGCAAGCATGCCACAGTGCCACACAGAAACCCCCAAAGACCAACAGGAACAACATTTATACATGTATAAATTGATGGTGCAACCTCATTGGACCACTCACACCACACACACCTAGAAAAGAATATTTATAGCACTGGAAAAAATGTGTGGGGTGCCAAAATTCCTGAGGCCAAAAACTGCCCACAAATAATTACAATAACAACCCTGATCCCCCCAACTAAATTTCAGCATACCAAAACCCACGCCCCCTTTTAAAAAAACCCTGAAATTAAAACCCAGTTTTGTGAAATTCATCCCCCCGTCCACTGTACTTTCTTTCTTTTTTAAATGTTTATTTTATTAATGACATAAAATTACATTACTTGTGACATATATCGTTAAATATAATCATTCATCTGGAAAGAGAGATGCAACCAATACGGTGATATAGAACAACAACTATTAAATTTGAAGTTACAACCATTTAGAACAGCAAAGAACTTTATAAACAGCAAAACTGGTAAACATGTTTGTTGCTCTATTAATGATCATTGTGGTCGTCTTATGGAGTGCAGAGGTGCCATAGCATTTCATAAGCATTTCTCAAGGGATTTGACTCTATGCTAGCGTAAATTAAAATAAAATAAAAATTTAAAAATGAAGTGAAAATGGAAATGATAGGTGGGGAAGATGAAGGACAGATTAGGGGTGAAGAAGTTGGTATGTTTGGTTTGAAGGAGCGAGGTCTTGCTGAAGAGCAGAGTCAAAGAAGGGGAGCCATTTCTCAGTAAATCCGGTTTTTCTGAGTACTTTCTAACCACATAACAGAAGTCCCGTTCTAGAAAATTTGCTTGGCTCTTCTGAACATGATGTTATCATATTATAAGGCTTGACTGATGCTAGTTACTTTTCTTATGCTTCATGTTGCTTCTTCCTGGTCAGTTGCGTTTATCCTACTTCATCTCATCCCTTGTTCGTTTGCACCCCATGAGACTCTTGGACTCCTCTCATCCTCCATTATGTGTGAACAACCTCATTCATTCCAGTCCCAGAAACATAGAACTACAGCTGAAAAATTTAGGGCAGAATTCGCACCGGACCCCTCTCTGCCCGGACTCTTCTCCCTTTGGTAGTTTTTCTTATAAAAATCTGCAAACCCTCGAAAGAGAGAAGGAAGCAGGAAATGGGAAAGGCGATGAGGCTTTCAGGAAAGGGAACGAGGAAATAGTGGGGGGGGGGGGGAATGAGATACCTCCCGAAAGTCCTTGTGGGTTCCCATTTGTAACAATATTATCCATTCTGCGTCTTCCTTGGCTATGGTCTCAAAATCATCAAATCACTCTGGATGGCCTCTGTGTAGGAATGAATTTGCACCATGAAACATCTACCACTGAGCTTCCCATGTCTGTCTGCACCCATCCAGGGTGTACTGCAATGCACAGGATCCTGTCTTCTGCATATTTTGCTGCAATAGATCTGCCTCTCTGGAATTCTCATGGCGCGGAAACCCCAGGCAGGGCTGTTGCCCCAGACTGTGTCCCGACAGAGATGAGAAGAGCAGAGCAGCCTTCATGTCCCCACAGTCTCCGGTGCAGTTCAGGGAGGCCCAAATGTTATTGACAGGATCCCCGGGGAAAGGGCAGCTGAGACCTGCAAGGGTTGCAGGGCTATGAGGCCTTTGACATGACGGATGGTCTTCTTGTTCTCAGGCACTGTTAGAGACAGCCCTGACCAGAGTGGTCCTACCGATGCCTATACTGGTTCTACCTCCAATCATCGTCTCTCTGCTGGAAAAGTAAGTGTTGCTGAGCGGTTGCTGCCGGGGGGTGGGCAGCAAAGGGGGAGGGGGGCTCTCCGTGTGCATGGCTGTCCTGTGATCCTTGGCGGCAGCAAAATGTAGTCCGTTTGTAAAAACCCACTTCGGTTTTTGCTTTGTTCTTTGCACACAATCCCTCCTGTTGCATATTTTTGGCCGGGCGTCCTTTGACAGCAAGCAGAGCAAAAACGATCGTGGGATTAGACAACATCCGTTCATTCATCCATCCATCCTTCTTCTGTGACCATCTCGGCCAATTATTTCTGTGCCTCTGCTCTTGAAACTGATCCGTCCTGATGCCTGCCTGCCTGTCTGGCTGTCAGCCACATTTCTAACTGTCCCCGTCCACTGAGTTCAGGATGGTGTTTATGGTTTTCCTGATCGTATCCTCTCAGCAACCCTGCACGGTAGGTTGAGACGGAAGAGTGATTAGCCCAAGGCCACCCACTGAACTCCAGGGCTGGCTGAGGACTAGAACCCGGGTCCCGAACATTCCGTCCTGCTCCGCAACACGGGTTGCTCCGTTCTAATTTAAATAGATTTCTCAGGTATGCAGAAATCCCCACTGCTTCTTTTTTTAAGTTACTTGCTTATTAAAAACATTTTTGCCCCACTTTGCAATTCGTTGAGTTTAGAGGGTGTCTAATTTTAACACCATGATGCGCCTCTAAAAGACCATAATGAGAGAAGGAGACAAACTCAGTGAAAAAAAGAGGGAAAGCCTGCAAGGAAAGGGAAACGGGGGGCCGTGTGCAGCAAACGAACGGACACGGGAACGTTCCCCCAGAGCTCCCCAGGAGAGCGCCACCTTTTCCTTGCAGCCCAAACGTCATCGGGGAGGGAGGGAGGGAGGGAGGGAGGGAGGGAGGGAGGGAGGGAGGGAAGGCCTTCGTTGGTCTCAGCCCAGAGCGAACTTGTCCCGGGAGAGCAGCCTTTGTCTCTTGCATAGATCAGGGTCTGGCAGTACAAGCGGGCTCATGGGGTGCTGTTTTGGAACATGTCTGCGCTTCCTGTTATATTCAGTAGGCAGCAGATCCCGGCAGTCATGTGTTGGTCTCTCATAGTTCTATTCAGGTGGGCAGCTGTGTTGGTTGGAAACAACAGGACAAAGTTTGAGTCCAGTGGCACCTTTAAGACCGAGGAAGTTTAATTCTGGGTATAAGCTTTCTTGTGTACGCGTGGTCTTCAAGGTACACCTGGGCTCATACTCTGTTCTATTTCAGGGGTGGCAGCTACAAGCATGGGCGGCTTCAAGAGGGAATTAGATAAACATATGGAGCAGAAGTCCATCAGTGGCTATTAGCCACAGGGTATAGATGGGAACTCTCCGTCTGGGGCAGGTGATGCACTCTATTCTTGGTGCTGTGGGGGCAGCAGTGGGAGGGCTTCTAGTGTCCTGGCCCCACTGCTGGACCTCCTGATGGCCCCTGGTATATTTTGGCCGCTGTGTGACAGAGTGTCGGACTAGATGGGCCATTGGCCTGATTCAACATTGGCTTCTCTGATGTTCTTATGTTCTTACCTGCTCAACGTAACAGCCACACAGAATGAATGTCAGATGTTTGAGAGCCGCAAGACAGGAACAAATATTGCACACACGCTTTCATTGAAAAATATGCAACTTTGCTTTTTATTGACATTAAATTAGACTGTGTGAGAGAGCTGCAGGCGACTCCCGAGCTGCAGTTTGGCCACCCCTGTTCTATTTTCATAGTTCTGCTTCACCTTTTCTCGCAAAGAAGTTCCCACGTGTCTCTGGGGCTGGGAAAGGAGGTCGGGAGAGACCAAAGAGAGCCCTGCCTTGCATAGTCCACCCGTCAGTGAAGGAATCAGCTCCCAGCCGGGCGGGTGGAGGCAGCGGCGGCGGCAGCTTCTGTGGCTTCCCAGGGGGCCTGCCCAGGGGTGACTCTTGATCATGCAGCCTGGATGGAGGCTTAGAGGCAAAATGTCCCTGCATGTCAGTTGCTGAGGGGGCAGCAGTTCAGGGCTTGCTTGTGGGCTTCCAGGAGGTCTCCATCTGGCCATGGTGGGCGCAGGAGGCTGGGCCGGCGGGCCTCTCCGCTCAGGTTCAGCAGAGTTCTCCGGATGCCTTGCAATTTGCTATTTGGCCAGCCGGGTGAGGGAAACTGCACATTCTTTTTGCATTATTGGCAGGCGAGGCAAGAGGTCCCTTGGTTTCAGAGTGTCAATAAATGGTAATTGCAAGTAGTTCCTTTTAATGTATAGCCTTCCAAAATGAACCCTCTTAATTAATGGACTGGCAGAAATTTGGAATGGCCAGAAGCGGCCGTCCAGAACAAGGAGAGAGAGTCCCAGAGGTGGCAAGAGAAGCCCAAAGCGGCTTCGTTCAAGCCCCCGTCCAGCTCTGAGCTGAAAGGAAGCCCTGCAAAGCCCCGGACCCTTGCCCGCACATGGCACAGATGCCTGGCAGGCCAGGGGTGGTGCCCAGGAGGTAGGGGCTCAGTGGCACAGCATCCAGTCCAAAGAACTGGGCAGGCGGTGATGGGAAGGGACCTCTGGGCTGGAGGGGGCCCTGCAGAGCCACGGCTGGTCTGAGCGGGCAAGACTGACCTCAATGGACCGAGGGTCTGACTCACAATCAGGCAGCATCAGGTGTGTTCATTAGATTCGGGAGGGGCTGCGTGGCTCACTGGCAGAGCCTCTGCTCGGCATGCAGAAGGTCCCAGGTTCAATCCCTGGCGGCATCTCTTGTTTGGTGTAGTGGTTAAGTGCACAGACCCTAATCTGGGAGAACCAGGTTTGAGTCCCCACCCCTCCTCCACATGCAGCTGCTGGTGTGACCTTGGGTCAGTCACAAGTTCTCTCAGAGCTGTTCTTAAAAGGGCCGTTCTCGAAAGAGCTCTCTCAGCCCCACCTACCTCACAGGATGTCTGTTGTGGGGAGGGGAAGGGAAAGGACAGCTCTGACACAACCGTGGCTTGCCCAAGGTCATCCAGCAGCTGTGAGTGGATGAGTGGGGAATCAAACCTGGTTCTCCCAGATTAGAGTCTGCACACTTAACTGCTATACCAGGTCTTGCTGAGCCTCCTGAAGATCACCAGGGAGGGGGCCCCCTCACCTGCCCAGGGAGCCCTCCCTCCACAGAGCCGGAGCCATGATGGAAAAGGCTCTGTTTGACGCCAGACGGCCCCCGCACCCCCGAGTAGTGGGGTAGCCAGCAGAGGGCTGCCTGAGGACGGTAGGTGGTGCCCAGGGGCATGCGGAAGGAGACAGTCCTTCAAATTCCTGAACAAGACCGTATGTGTGTGGGGGGGTCACTGAAGGGCACCGGGAGCCCTAGTGCTGCACCCACTGCCACCCCTCGCTCTGCCTCTTGCGCCCAACGCGTGGGCCTTTGGATCTCAGTGGGGTTTGTTTCCGTGTAACGACTGGATTTCAGATCCCAACTCAGAGGTTTGCCCCACGGCAGCAGAGGTGGCCTCGCCTGCTTTGCACGGGGGACGGATCGGGGCAGCTGCCGAGCAGGCCCTGCTGTTGAACCGTTTGGGGCCCTGAAGGTCTGCTGGGATTACAGCTGCTGGCCGCCTGACAGCAGGGGCCTCTTCTGCCGGAGGGAACGGCGGCTTGGAGGGGGGACCCCGTGGAGTTCCGCCGCACTGAGGCCACTCCCCAAGCTGCAACCCCTAAATCTCCAGGCATCCCCCCGTCTCTCCCCAGTGCGCCTCCTGGACTGCCACGGTGGGAGAAAGACAGGCTGGAAATGTAATCACTGTTATTTATAAATAACGAGCCGTGGGTCTGCAGACTAACGTAGATCTCCAGGGTTGCTTTCTGAGCTGAGTGTCGAGGAGCCCCACTCCACAAGCCTCTCCTCCCCAAAGCCACCTTTCCGATCTCGTTTCAATTAAGAAGAGAAGAAGAGGAGATTGGATTTATACCCCATCCTTTACTACCCAAGGGAGTCTCAGAGCGGCTTGCGAACTCCTTTCCCTTCCCCTCCCCACAACAGACACCCTGTGAGGTAGAAGAAGAAGAGGAGATTGGATTTATACCCCGCACTTCACTGCCCAAAGGAGTCTCAGAGCGGCTTACAAACTCCCTTCCCTTCCCCTCCCCACAACAGACACCCTATGAGGTAGAAGAAGAAGAAGAGATTGGATTTATACCCCACCCTTCACTGCCCAAAGGAGTCTCAGAGCGGCTTACAAGCTCCTTTCCCTTCCCCTCCCCACAACAGACACCCTATGAGGTAGAAGAAGAAGAAGAGATTGGATTTATACCCCACCCTTCACTGCCCAAAGGAGTCTCAGAGCGGCTTACAAGCTCCTTTCCCTTCCCCTCCCCACAACAGACACCCTGTGAGGTAGAAGAAGAAGAAGAAGAGATTGGATTTATACCCCGCCCTTCACTGCCCAAAGGAGTCTCAGAGCGGCTCACAAACTCCTTTCTCTTCCCCTCCCCACAACAGACACCCTGGGAGGTGGGTGGGGCTGAGAGAACTTCTGAGAGAAACTGCTCTTTTTCAAGGACAGCTGTGCCAGAGCTTGTGACTGACCCAAGGTCACATCAGCAGGTGCAAGTGGAGGCGTGGGGAATCAAACCCTGTTCTCCCAGATTAGAGTCCGCGCACTCAACCACGACAACAAACTGGCTCTCCGGTTTGTGATTTTGTGTGTTCTCCACAGCTCCACAGCACGTGGCTCACACCAAGGGGATGGAGCCAGCAGGGTGTCATGGTTAAGAGCAGCAGACTCTAATCTGGAGGACTAGGTTTGATTCCTCCACTCCTCCACATGCAGCCAGCTGGGCGACCTTGGGTCATTCGTAAGTCCTCTCGGAGCTGCTCTCTCAAGGGCAGTCCTCGAAAGAGCTCTCTCAGTCCCACCCACCTCACAAAGGGTGCCTGTGGTGGGGAGAGGAAGAGAAGGCGATTGTAAACCCCTGTGAGATGCCTTCAGGTAGTGAAGAGGAGGGTATAAATCCAATATCTTCTTCTTCAGTGGTTGTCGGCTGAGCAGCAGAGGTGGGAATATCCCTGCCGAATTGGGACAGGTAGCCTCCTGATGGCTCTGGAGGAGTTCGGTTCCTGTACCGGAAGTCTGCCTGGCATTGGGTGCCCTCCCGCCCCGTCGTACTTCCCAGAAACTTGGGAGGAGGAGGAGGAAGGCACCGGTGGCAATTCTGTGTAATATAAACATGACACTTCCCCCGCCCCGCCCCAGATCTGTCAGTTTGGGAGCCTTCGGTTAGCTCCTGTCATATTTAGTTTAGCATCTCACACCTTCTCGGAGGCAAATGCCGTCCCAGAGCACAAAACCCGATAACTCCTTTGGAGTTCCGAGAGCAACTTCCATATGGAAGACATTGCCGAACCTCCTGAAGATGCCAGCAGCAGCTGCCACATTATGCAAAATTTGAACCACTAATCAACAACGTGCTGAAAGTTGAATGAAGGTGTATTTGCAAGATCTGCGACGCGCGGAGTCTGAGGAACAGATGCACTGTCTGCAGCACTCCAGATCTGCATGTCATTTCAAAGAGAGCTGCGCCGCTTTGGAGCAGAGGGCTCTTCCCTTGCCAGGCCACACCCAGAACCTCCCGTGGTGGCGGGGGGGGGGGAGGAAGGAAACCCTGCCCCCAGCCAGCTGGGAGCAAACTCTTTGCAGGGGGAGGCAGGGAGATCTGGGAAGAGGGTAACCTGGCAGTGCTTTGCAGAGAGGCAAATGTGGAGTAGTGCCGCAGAGGTCCCCGAGGTGGGCTCCCGGAGGCCGACGGAAGAAGGCGGAGGAAGGGGGATTCCTCCTTGGTAAGAGGCTGCAGGGGAGGGAGGGAGGGCCTTGCACAGAGGTGGCTGCGGGGGCTGCCAGGGGAGGGCAACATGCGGCCTGGCTTCCCTCCGTCTCGGCCTCCTTGTCCCTCTCGGGGCAGAGAATTACTTTTCTGTTTATTTGCGAATCGCTCTCTGTCACCGTGATGCCGGACGTGATGGGCAAGCCCCACTGTTTCTTCTCTGCACACACGTCCTTCCTCTTCCCTAGTGACTAGCACGGGGCTTTACTTCTTTTTCCTTTCTGAAAGCTTGCGCGGTTTCACCCACAAAGCTGTGCGCCATGCAGTGTGTTTGCGCAGTTTCTCAGGAAAAGGGGGGGAGGGCGTGAAGCTTTGTGCCGGCTTCCCTGAAGGGGGAAGGCCCAGGGCTGGATGAGGGGCCCGGGGAGCCAGGTGGTGGGCGTCACTGGCTGGGGCTGAGCAGAACAACCCCTCCCGGCACTGCCGACAAGCAGCGGCTGAGCTGCTGCCCTCTGGGAATTTTCCTTGCAAGCAATGGGCCAGTCCACCCCAGAAAGTACAACGTAAGAACATAAGAGAAGCCAATGTCGGATCAGGCCAGTGGCCCATCCAGTCCAGCACTCTGTGTCACACAGTGGCCCAAAATACCAGCGGCCACCAGGAGGTCCAGCAGTGGGTCCAGGACACTAGAAGCCCTCCCCTGTTGCCCCCCCAAGCACCAAGAAGACAGAGCATCACTTGCCCCAGACCGAGAGTCCCTATCTATACCTTGTGGCTCATAGCCACTGATGGACCTCTGCTCCAAATGTTTATCTAATTCCTTCTTGAAGCCGTCCATGCTTGTAGGCACCACCACCTCCTGTGGCAGTGAATTCCACGTGTTAATAACTCTTTGGGTGAAGAAGTACTTACTTCTATCCATTCTAGCCCGACCACTCAGCAATTTCATTGAATGCCCACGAGTTCTTTAATGTATTTTCTGTTATTTTATTATTATTATTATTATTATTATTAGCCACTGAGGGACCCCTGCTCCATATGCTTATCCAATCCCCTCTTGAAGCCATCCATGCTTGTAGCTGCCACCACCTACTGGGGCATTGAATTCCATGAGTGAATCACTCTTTGGGTGTGGGATTGCTCTGTTTACAGCAGTAACCACAACAGCAGAAGCCAGGGATTCCTAGGGAGAGGGACCGCACCAGACCTCGGACCGCGCCCCTCGCAGAGAGAGGAGTGGCTTTTTTAGGCGGGCTTTTGTGCAAGGCCGGAGTCCAGGAGCCCCTTAGAGACCGACACGGTTTCCAGGGCGTAATGAGCGTTTGGGCGTCAAAGCTCCCTTCGTCAGTCACGGAGCTTTTGGGCCAGCTCTCGTAGGAGTATTTGCGCCAGAGAGCCGGGGGGGGGGGGCAAGAGCGCACGGGGCCAAGGGATGTGCAGATGCCACCGAAGCCTGCCCGTCTGGAGGCACCCTTATGGCAGGGATGCACGGAGGACAGATGGAAGGAGGAGTGTGGCTGAATTCAGCACAGAAACCAGGGAGGGTTTTTTGTGTCTGGAAGGGGGAGAGGAGGTGTCTGTGTGGCGCATTCTCCAGCGCTGGCGAGTGGGAGGGGCTGCGGCTTAGTGAGGGAACCTCTACTTGGCGTGCAGGAGCTCTCCAGAAGAAGGAGAGATTGGACTTACATCCTGTCCTTCACTCGGAGTCTCAGAGCGGCTTACAAACTCCTTTCCCTTCCCCTCCCCACAACAGACACCCGGTGAGGTAGGCGGGGCTGAGAGAGCTCCGACAGAAACTGCCTCTTTTTCAAGGACAGCTGTGCCAGAGCTTGTGACTGCAGGTGCAAGTGGAGGAGTGGGGGAATCAAAGCCGGTTCTCCCAGATTAGAGTCCGCGCACTCAACCACGACACTAAACTGGCATCATGGCCCCTGATAGTGAAAGACCCCTTTCCGACCCTGGAGAGCCTCTGCCAGGCAGAGGAGACGATACTGAGCTCGATGGACTGATGTTCTGGTTCATGATTTATTCCTGATGGGGCTGCCTTGCTCATGTGGAGCTCCATGTCCTGTCTGCACTCCATGTGCAGCTCCGCAAGGAACTTGCTGTTTTACTGGGCAGTCCAGTTGAACGGGGGGATGAACAGCACTCGCCGGAGTGGAGCTGCGCCCGGCCCGGCCTGCAGACTTTGACCAGCTGAGGAGTGCTCTGGAACTCGGCTCCTGGCAGCAGAAAACCAGGAAACTCGGCTGGGCCTTCCAAAGCTGTAGACCCAACTTGGCATTTGTTTTGGATATGAAACGCTCTCATCCTGAAATGCACTCTTCTGTGTGAGAAGCCATTTGGGGAGCGACTGTCCCAGGCCCCTTCGAACAGGCACCTGCGTTCCCAAGGGCCACTTTCCCCGCTAGCCAAATCCTGGCCAATGTGAGGCAAGGGTGCAGGGCCAGCAGGGCTGTTGGTGATGCCGCTGCTGTCGGCGAAGGTGGAATCCTCCACAGCTGACAACAGCACTACAGATAAGATCAGAATTTCAACAGCCAATCCACATACAAAAGAGCCTCCTCAGGAAACAATCCATGCACAAAAGAACCTCCTCAGGAAAGCCTCCTCCGTTAGCATGTCCACAGCCTGGGGGAACTCCTACAAGACAATGACTCAGCCCGACCTCACCTTCCAGGGTAGATATAAATTACCTGCCTACCATTTCTCTGCTCACCTCGACACAGAGAGTCCTCCATCTTTCTGTGTTATACCTCTGAGGATGCCAGTCACAGCTACTGGCGAAACATCAGGCCCTACAATGCCATGGCCATGAGACCCGGAAAGTCTACAGCGACTGAGGTGGAATGCCTTCATCCTCCTGGCCCCTGATAGCGAGCACGTGTCAGAGGCCACTTCCAGGAGCCCAGATGGGCCTGCTGGTGTCTCTGAGGCAAGGGGCGAACCCTGGAGGAGAAGGCCGTGCCTGGGAGTCCTCTGGGATCAAGGCCCAGCTGGCACGATCGTGCAGGAGCTGCTCCCGGTAGATTTATCCCCCTTATGATTCCCAGTCTGCAGAATGGTGGTGATGGTGGGCAAATGGCGGCTTCCTGAGCCCCGTCCTGTGTGGAGAGCGTGCCGCTCTCCGCCGGCTTAGAAGAATGGAGGGAGTACAGTCCAGGCTCCTCCGCATCCCGGAGGCAACAAGTGACGGGCGGGCGGCCTCCAGAGAATGCTCTGCCTGTGGCGTGCTGTGTTTGGAGAGCCGAGATCTGAAGACGTCCCTCTCCGCTAATTGTGAGTCATTTAGGCTGAACTTTGCAAATGGTAGGATCTGAGTCCCAATTAAGACATTACACTTCATGTGTTAATTAAGGCTTTTTCTTTAAATCAGGCCGTAACTCCTCTTAATTAGGAGGCTCGAGCCATTGTGAGGTGAGCTGGCCTGAGCTTAAAACACCCGTGGCGGAAGTCACACCTGGGAGTGGCACCAGTGAACACTCTAAATTGGTGTCGTTCCCTTGTGGGGCTTGTGGGAGCCCAGCGGGGCCGTCATTCAAAGGGTGCTGCCGCCAAAGGGGAGCAGAAGGGGGCTGTGGGGGTGGGGGCTCTCGAGCACCGCACCCAAGAAGCCCCGCATGGAGGCCCTTTCGGCACATGGCTCAAAGCGGCAGCTAAAGGTGGCACCGCCGTCTGAGCTAAACAAGCAGGGCTGCCCGTCTCAGGCAGGTCTGAAGGTCTCCCGGAGCTGTGACTGATCTTTGGACAAGTGAAATTATTTCCCTTGCAGAAAACAGCTGCTTTGTGTGGTAGCTATTGAGGAAGAACCAGCCTGGATTCTGTAAGGGAAGATCTTGTCTCACTAACCTGTTAAGAATTCTTGGAGGGGGTGAACAAGCATGTGGACGAGGGTGACCCAACAGATGTTGTTTACCTAGAGTTCCAGAAAGCTTTTGATAAAGTTCCTCATCAAAGGCTCCTAAGTAAACTTGGCAGTCATGGGATAAGAGAACAAGTCCTCTTGCGGATTAAAAACTGGTTAATTAACAGGAAACAGAGAGTGGGTACAAATGGGCAGTTTTCACAGTGGAGGGTGGTGAGCAGTGGGGGTACCGGGCACAGTGCTTTTAACTTGTTCACTAATTATTTGGAGTTGGGAGGAATCAGTGAAGTGGCCGCGTTGGCCGATGCTGTTCAGGGTGGGGAGAACGAGGGAGGGCTGTGAGGCACGCCAGAGGGGTCTGTCAAGGCCGGGCGAGTGGGCGTCCGTGTGGCAAATGAGATTCAACATGGGCAAGTGCAAAGCGATGCACGTTGGAGCAAAAAAATCCTAATCACAGGTGCATATTGATTGGGTCTGAACTGGCAGTAACTAGCTGGGAGAGAGATCTTGGAGTCGTGGTAGATAACGCACTGAAGATGTCGAGACAGTGTGCAATTGCAGTAAAGAAAGGCCAACGCTGCACTGGGGATTATTAGGAAAGGGAATGAAAACAAAACAGCCAGTACCGTCATGCCCCTGTATAAATCGATGGTGCGACCTCATCTGGAGTACCGTGTACAGTTCTGGTCACCGCACCTCAAAAAAGATATTCTAACGTTGGAAAAGGTGCGTGAAAGGGCAACAAAAATGATCGAGGGGGTGGAACACCTTCCCTATAAAAAGGTTAAAGAGTTTGGGGCTCTTTAGCTTGGAGAAACGACAACTGAGGGGTGATCCCAGCCTCCAAAGCAGCCATTGTCTCCAGGGGAACTAATCTCTGTTGCCTGGAGATGAGTTCTAATTCTGGGAGCTCACGAGGCCCCACCTGGAGGTTGGCAACCCTGGGTGGGGTCCCTCCCATCCAGTTGTGTGACATGGCCCCCGGACACACAGGAGAGGAGGGGCAGAGTCCAGAGGGACCGGTACCCAGCAGGTGAGTCATGTCGGCAAAGGACCATTCTGTAGGCAAAAGGTCAGGTCTGTGCCCCAAGGAGCCTCGCCTGAGCATGTGTCACGACACACGACCTGCTGAGCGTGGCTCTCTCGCCCTTCCTTCCCACGCAGATATTCCCAGAGTGCCTTGCTGCAACAAGAAATCTAAAAATGCACCTGCAAAGACAACAGGTTTAAGACAAAAGAGTCAGCTGACAGAAGCTGCTTCCACACCAGGTATTTGGTACGGCTTCGCTGCCGATGCTCCCCCCACACACACACACACACAGCATGGCGGTGCCCTTGTGCAGTTTCTGGATTTTCTCTAGCTTCCCTGCAATCTTTCATAAACCTGTTTTACTGGAATCTTTTTTTGGAAAGGACAGAATAATGTCAGAGCGGCAGCTGTCCAGCAGAGAGAGACTGAGTCTTTCTCACACGGCTACCTATTTTCCTGCCTCGTTTCTCCTGGCAGCCATTTCTTTTCTCCTCACCACTGAACGGCTTTTCCGGGCGGGGTGGTGGTGAAATCGATAACTGACGAATGGCTCTACCAGTTTATCAGGTCCTTGGAACTCCCTGCGGCTCTCACTTTATTTTCTTCCTTTGTCGAAATGTGCCTTTTCCCTTATATCTCCACAACAAAAAAGGCTAGGGTCTTTTTAAAAAATTAAACGTGTAGTTTTTTTGTGGGTTTTTTTTTAAATAAAACTGGTAATTCAGAGGACCTGACAGACAGATCATTGGAAAGTTATAATGCTATATCAGTTGCCTTTTCTGAGGCATGAGGGCGGTCACCGTAGAGTACTAGCCAGAAAACCGGCCTCGTGGAGGCCCACAGCAGCTGCTCCAAACCAGCAGTCTCAGCAGCAACAGCAAGAAAAGCATGGAGTAGCTTCATTGTGGGGAAGTCAGCAAAAAGAAATAGATGTGCAACAGGTCAAGCAGCCCGACATGCTAAGTGAGGAAAGCCACTGGCCAAAAGCCCCACCATTGCCTGAGCTCCTGAACTCATCCCGTGCCAGGGTCACATTCTCCCCGGGGTGGGGTGGACCGTGAAGGAAATCCATGGAAGCAGAAGAGAGAAGAGATGGGATTTATACCCCGCCTTTCACTACCTGAAGAAGACTTAGAGTGGCTTACAAACTCCTTTCCCTTCCCCTCCTTACAACAGACACCCTGTGAGGTAGGTGGGGCTGAGAGAGCTCTTTCAAGGACTGCTCTTGAGAGAACAGCTCTGAGAGAACTTGTGACTGGCCCAAGGTCACCCAGCTGGCTGCACGTGGTGGAGTGAGGAACCAGACCCGTTTCTCCCAGATTAGAGTCCTCAGCAGCAGCAGAAGAGATTGGATTTTCACCCCACCCTTCACTCGGAGTCTCAGAGCGGCTTACAAACTCCTTTCCCATCCCCTCCCCACAACAGACACCCTGTGAGGGAGGCGGGGCTGAGAGAACAGCTCTGACAGAACTGTGGCTTGCCCAAGGTCATCCAGCAGGGGCGAGTGGAGGAGTGGAGAATCAAACCTGGTTCTCCTAGATTAGAGTCTGCGCACTTAACCACTACACCAAACTGTATCTATACAGGGCTATTTTGGGCAGGAACGTACAGGAACAGCATTCCGGCTGGCTCCCAAGTTGGCTACACCCAGCAGGAACTCATTAGCATAACAGGCCAGACCCAACAGCAGAAACTCATCAGGATTGGCTACATCAGGGGTGTGTGGCCTAACATGCAAAGGAGTTCCTGCTACAAAAAAAGCCCTGGGTTTCAACAACAAACAAGGTAAACAGAATAAGAAGCAAAAGGTGGGTGTGGCTGGATGACCCCACTTCTGGCAACATGGGGGTGTGGCCTAATGTGCTAATGAGTTTCTGCTGTTGGGTGTGGCCTGTTATGCTAATGAGTTCCTGCTGGGCTTTTCCTACAAAAAAAAAGCCCTGCCTACTGTAACGAAATGGCTGCCAGGTAGAGGCAGCAGTGCTCCATAGGGAACAATGGGGCTGCCGTACCTCCCTGCCTACATTTCCCAGCAGCTTTGGGGCAAAAGAGCGGGGAAGTATGGACCCACCCCAGGGGCGGAGCCAGCCAGATAAAGGCTTCTGCCCTCCAGGGAGTTGGCCAGTCTCCGCCTTCGCCTCCGCCTTGGGTGGGAGCTTCAGGGGAGGGGTGGTATCCAGGTGGACTCCTGCAGCCTCAGACTCCGTGGGCCACCCAGGCCGCTATAAATCGTGGTGGAGAGGCAGGAGGGGGGCAGTGCCAGTGACCGGTCCCGAGGAGGGCTGGGGTTTCTCTCCAGCAACAAGGAGGGGAGAGCGGATCCTGTCCTGGGGCCACCACCTCCAGAGACTGAGAAGGTGTGTGCCGGGGACAGAGGAGTGGCGTTTTGACCCAGGGCCAAATCAGAAGGGTTGCCAACTCTCTGCTGCCTCAATCTTTGAGCACCCCACTTCCCGGGTCAGGGAATCAGCCAAGGGGGTCTCGCTGTCCCTCTCGGAAGGCGGTGTGAATCCAGTGAGTGGTGGCAGCGAATGAGGAAGGGAAATAGCCCCGCCAGGCAGGGTCGGCAGGCGAAAACTGGGGCTCGCGAGCCACAGGATGGATGCTTAGTCTCCCAGGGCTGAGGGCGGGTCCCCGTTTTGCCACACCTACAATAATCATTGCAGTGGACTGCTGTCTTGTCTCAGTACAAAGACATCCTCCATCCCTACTACAGCTCTAATCGCTTTATAAAAATGCCCTTCTGAATATTTCTGTTTCACACATTCTGCAAAATGATAGAAGCACCCGATAATAACTGGGCTGTGGTGTTCTGTACCAACTGAAGTACCTAAGTGCAGACCCATTTAAAGTGCACTGCAGTAGTCTAGCTGCCAGGTAACCTTAGCATGGATTCACATGGTCAGGTCAGCCAAGTGACGATACTGTGGATTTTGAGCTTGATCAGATATATATTATTTAGAATGTTCAGCATAAGGATGCCCGAGAATCCGTTTTTCACATTCTATGCGAAATAACAAGCATGCAATTTTTATATGTTGTCGAAATAACAAGCATGTAATTTTTGTCACTGTTCGACGATTCAGAGTTTCAGCCTGGGACCAGAAACTCACAGACCACTGAAAAGTAGATCTGTTCCTTGCTAGAGACAACTATTTAATGTTACGTCGAGTTAATGGCTGAATTTAGGTCCTGAAAAATCTCAGGAAAGACATGCATTCACCTGTGAAAGTATCACTGTATGTTTAGAGGTACATCACATCATACCTTTAGGAGGGTACTACTGGGAGGGTTCAGTAAAGTCGTATGTTGGTCCATGTAAGTTAGCGACACTTGATTATCCCTGAATTCCTCAGATTTGGAATTCAGTGAGATTACCTTTTCTGCAGAAATTGCTATTCATTTTAAATTCAGTATAGGTAGAACAGGAAATGACAGGCATGATTATTTACTTTTAATCTCATTGATTTACGTCTAATGTTTTATGTAGATTTGCAATCCTTTCTTACTTAATCATATTGAGAATAATTAATTAGTGTTAAATGAAAGTTTTAATCAGAAGACCGAGTGGTCTTTGACTGATATCCCCCGTTCGATGGCCTGTTAAAAGGGTGATAATTTTAGGGAATGATTAAATCCTATATAGTATTGGGGTCTATATTGGTTAGTCTGTTGCCTCAGGCCAGCCAAAGGACTGTTTCCCCCAGGTTTATTAACTGTCCCCAAGGTAGGGGAACCACCTTCCGGCCAAAATGAAGAGAGAAGGAAGCCTTTTCCACAGCTGTATTAACTTGCTTCTACAACAATAATGCCGGATCCATGGATCCATGCCATATAACCCCATGGCTCAACTGAGTCGGTGAGGGTCAGCAACTGGCTTGCTCCGGTCTGGCTTGCAGAACTGGCTTGCTCTGGTCTGCAGGCCCTATTCCGCCCTGCCCTCCTAGGACTCCCAGCTTTCCTTCCAAGTTCCGAGGCCTTAACTCTGTGTCTCCCACTGCCCAGTGCCTAGTCACCATGGGAACAGTTTACTGTCATGCATACCCATGGAGGAATAGCCACTTGCCAACTGCTGGCCTTCCCTCAGCGCTCCTTTTAAAATAGTGTGTCTGAGACAGTGGAGGTCTGTGTGGTACAGGGAACCACTGCCAGCATCAAAGTTATAAGTATTTATTAAAAAGAAAATGTTTACAAGCATACATTTAGCAAAGCATCAGATGGAGCAAGGGATACAAAAGAAAGGGGTAAAAATGCAACCCTCTGTCCCTCTCTCTATACATGCTCTATCAGATGTTAAAATATAGGACAGGCTCCTTAGCTTTAAGATGTTACGGATCTCTACATAGGTCCATTAACTTGAAGCTTGCTCCAGCTCTTTAGGCGAGCACATGGGCAATGGCTGCCTTCCCAGTGGAGAGCTCTGCGTGCTCTCATAGACTCAGCACTTCAGGAAAAGAGAGCTCCTTCCTGCTACAAGGAGTTTTTATCACCTCTCTTTTCCCCACGCCCTGACCAGGTCAGGCCAGGTCAAAAAGGCTTTTTCTGGAGAGCTCCAGGAATCCCCTTCCTGAAGACTCTCTAGCATTTAACACCGCCAAATCTCTGTTCCCTGCTTGGGAAAGGGGGAGAGCTTGACCCACCCATTATCACTCCTGCTGGAGCCATTAGCATTTCTGTGAAGATGGGCTGAGGCACATCTGGAAAGCAAGTGTGCCGACTTCCTTCCTTCCCTGCCTGTTCTCTGCCCAGAAGTGGGGGGAGCTTTTAAAACACACAGTGGAGGTTGTACTAATTTCAAACCTACCAGGAAAAAAAATGCATTTCTTAACACACAAGTGTTGACATCCTGCCCACAAGGAATAATTTAGACCAATCTAAGGCACATCCCGTAATCTCTCCTTCTGTCTCCAGACACAGCAACAAAATGGCACGGTCCACAGTATGAAAGGTTGCTGATATAGCCAATAAGAGCAACGAGGCACAGTGCTTGTCTACGTTCAAACAAAAACCAATAGAGCAGAGGAGCAAGAAAACCGAGTAATGACGTAATTATATGGCCTTATGTAGATTAGAAGCTGCCTAACCCATTATCAATAGATGTAATTTGTTGAGGTCCAGGTGCAGACAGCATCTGAGAACTGGAAGAAAGTCTAGCTTCACAGAAGCAGAGATGTTGCCCCAGAATGTTGGACCAGAACCAGCGGGTTGAAATTAAATCAGAAGAGTTTTCAGCTAAACGTTAGGAAGAACTTCCTGACAGTGAGAGTGGTTCCGCAGTGGAAGAGGCTTCCTCGGGAGGTGGTGGGCTCTCCTTCTTGGGAGGTTTTTAAGCAGAGGCT
Organism: Gekko gecko; assembly: GCA_029375565.1. NCBI lineage: Eukaryota > Metazoa > Chordata > Lepidosauria > Squamata > Gekkonidae > Gekko > Gekko gecko. Next base: position 127,335,138 of record JAPDNY010000010.1, on the reverse strand, counting down.
GGATGGCCCCATCTGACAGCAATGCTGATTGTGTGAACTTGGGCAGATCACCAAACGGGAGGGCAGGGAGGGTTGCCTCCGTGCTTAGTTCTTGTGGCTCTTTCTTACGCGCCCAAGGGAATGCTGAGCGCCACTTTGGGCTCAGGAAGCCATTGTTCTCCCGGCTGGTTTGGCCAGGGATCCTGGCGTCTGTGTCCCTCCCGCTCTTCTGGGGATAGAGCAGGGGTCACTGGGGGTGTGGGGAGAGGTATTTGTTAATTTCCAGCATTGCGCAGGGGGTTGGGCTAGATGACCCTGGAGGCCCCTTCCTACTGACCGCAACAGTTACGTTAGGGCTAGTGCACACCTGTATTGGAATCAGGCCTGACCCGAGTCATTTGGCAAACTCTGCTCGAGGCGGGCTTCCAGTTAAGTGCACTGCAGTTTCTCCTGTGCCGCTGCAAGTAGGGAGCAACCCAGTACCCCTTTCCAGCCTCCAGCCAACTCCTTTCTCCCAAGGCGGACTTCCACGTGGGGGTGGCTGAGGGTGGTCCCAAAGCCTTGGCCCACTTGACCCGTGGGAGGGAGGCGTTCCTCGGCCTTCTTCTCAGCTTAACTAACCTTCCCTTCTCCTTGCAGAACAGCTTTCCTGCGATCCCGCCCGCGGCTGATTCTCCCAGTCCAGAGCCTCGTGTGCCTTGCTGCCTTCGGCCTGGCCCTCCCGTTGGCCATCAGCCTCTTCCCGCAAATGTCTGAGGTCAGTGGCCACCCTGTCCCCTTCCCAGCCCTCGCCCGCTGTCGTCGTCCAGCCGGGATATGCTGAATCTGCCTCGCGTGGTTGGCACGGTGGGTGGTGATGGGGGCCCGGTGGTCTAAGAGGGGCAGCACTCAGCCAGTCCTCAGTGGCCCTCTCTTCAGGCACGCCGCAGGCCTGGTCCGGCTCCACCTTGTAGCCTCTCTTGGGCTGAAGTCAGCGGAGGGCTGCTGTTGCCACACAGGTGGGTTCCGGAGCCGCCCCCTGGCTCGCTCGGCAGGAAGGCCTCTCTGTCCCCACCGTCAGTGGCAGAGGCTGGAAGCTGGAAGCTGAGGGGCCAGCCTCCTTCCCTCAGTGATCCCCCTAAGCTGAGTTAGTGTGAGCTAGCTCACCGTTTTCTAGCCTCTGGCTCACACATTTTTGTCTCGGCTCAGGAAGGAGGTCTCCAGAGCAAACTGATTTCTGCAGTAGCCAAATGGCTCGCTCGCAACTTTAATGCCAGTAGCTCACAAAGTAGAACTTTTGCTCACAAGACTCCACAGCTTAGAGGGAGCATTGCGTCCTCGCCGAGGCCAGGCCAGAGTCTCTCCCGGTGCCCTGGCCTCTTGTGCTTTGAGGGGTTGCTCGTAGATCCTCCGCCGGAGACGAGAAACCTTCCCGGGTCCACCGTATAAAGTTTAACTGGTCAACGGGGGGATCCGAGCTGCCTAAAGGGGCACCTGATTTTTGTGCCTTGGCAGGCAAGACCCTCCAGGAGGCTTCCGTTCCGTCCTTGGTGCGTGAGAGAAGGCGGGGGGGGGGAATGCCTTTTCCGCAAGGAGGTCAGTTTCTACAGGCAGCTGGGTTGAAAGCCATTACCTTTTTTAAAAAAAGAAATCTGCCTTTCAATTAATGCGGAGCACCTTTTAGTTAATCAAATGATTTGAATCTTAACAGATCGCAGAGATAATGCGCACAAAGCAGTCTGAACACTTAAAAACAGCCTTTTGAAAACGCTGAGTGCTGTTCTCTTTCTGTGTAAAGAAGGCTGTTTGTATGCAGAAACCCCGGAGCCTAAACCGTGTGTGTGTGTGTGGGGGGGGTGCTCCGTCCTCTGGGGGAGGGTGCCATGCAGGGTGGAGGGGAGGGAATTGCCTGGGCAACCAGCTGTGGGGTTTGGCAACAGGGCAGCCTCCCCCACGCCCCCAGCAGCACCATGACCTTAGTCAGGCTTACTGCTTCCTTGGAGAAACAAATCACTGCTTGCTCCCTGCCTGAAGACCAGCTGGCTCCTAGCCAGCACTGAAGCTTCAGTCGCCCAAAAGTAATCCCTCCACCCCGGTTGCAGGTGTGATTTCCCAGGCCTTGTCCTGTAAGGGTTTAGTGGGCTGTCGTGACCCCCCACCCTGTGCAAGGGCTGGAAGGGCTGTCTTGCTTGGTGGCTGGAACCTGGCAGGCAGGCTGGCACTTCTTCCTCTCTGGGTGACTCCCTTGCAGGCCAGCTGGCGCCATCTGTCCACTGGCTAGGGTTGCCAACCTCCAGGTGGGTCGGGAGACCTCCCAGAATCACAGCTGATCCCCAGAGGACAGGGGTCAGCTCCCCTGGAGAAAAGGGCTGCTTTGGAGACTGGGCTCCAGGCCGCTATGCTCCACGGAGGCCCCTCCCCTCCCCAAACCTTGCCCTCCCCAGGCTCTACCCTTAAATCTCCAGGAATTTCCCAACCTGGAGCTGGCAACCCTAGACCACTCAGGTTGGCAGAGACGGGGCGGGGAGCTGGTCTGAGGCCAATATTGACATCATCCTGAATACGTTAATGTTAGACGCTGCTCATGCTCGCCAGCATTCACGAACAGCACTCTCTCTTTATGCTGTGTTTTATAATTATATGCTGCTGTGGCTTTATTTAATCCCGTGTCTTAGTTCTCTAATATATTTTATGTAAGCCGCCCAGAGCCTGCCTCGGCAAGGAGGGTGGGATGCAAATCCAATCAATCAATCAATCAATCAATCAATCAATCAATCAATGAGAGGCGAGGGCACCTCTGGGGCCAGAAGGCCTATCAGAGTGGCTCTTGAGGCAGGCTCCTGGTGCGAGACCTTTGCCGCCAGGGAATCAGGGTCTGACGGATGCGCTTGAAGTAGCAGAAGCCTCCTAAGCCCCCCCCAAACACACCCAAATCTTCCTTTGAGGCATTTTCCAGCCTCTCCTTCTGATGAGGAATCTGTTGCAGGTCCAGCCTGGGAAAGGTCCTGTCTGGAGCAAGGAAAAGCCACCGGTTTGTGGTGGTCGACTCCTTCCCCTTGCAGGGAAATCATGTGTCCTAATAATGAAGTGTGGCCCTAGCTGTGGATATCTAAGTTCATGGACTGGGGTCACAGAGAAAGAAAACGGATACTTCTGCAAACTTGGGAGACTTCCCAGGTTTGCAGAAAAATGTGAAAATAAAAAAAATACATTCACCACCCCTCAAATGAAAACATTGTCTCTGGATGCACAGACAACGCACATGCCTCCTCCTCCTCCTCCTCCTCCTCCTCCTCCTCCTCCTCCTCCTCCTCCTCCTCCCCTCCTCCTCCAGGCGTCGTCATTGGTGACAGTCCGTCCGGCCTCCCTCACAGGTTTGTTGTGGGGATCAGGGGAGGGGACCAAGTGTACCAGCTGGAGCTTGGGGAGCTGGTGAAAAAGAAACCAAGCAAATGAGTCCATCGTGCTGAGGGAAAGCAGGGAACGCCCCCGCGAGGCTTGGATTCCGTTCGCAGCAGCCCTTCGGGTGTCCGTCCATCGGTGGGAGGCGGAACCACCTCTGGGTTGTTGGTCAGTTGTGTTCGACACCAAGGAAGACCCTGTGGTCTGGTATCTTTACTCACTTGAGCCCCCAGTTCCAGTCCAGGTTCTTTTTCTTGAGGAAGGGGATTGATTCCAAGGAAGGGGACCGGCCTGCCCAACCGTCTGGGGCTTCTGACTCGCTGGGATGCTCATCTTGGAACAGGAGGATGTAGAACAATCGCTGGTGGCCTTTTTTGCTGAGTGGCGCTCAAAGAAGTCTGCCTGCCTGCCGGCCTGCCGGGCACATTCCTGCCCGGCCCTTTCTCCAGGGAGCTCAGAGTGGCCTCCCGGGTTCCCCCTGCCTCGTTTCCTCATGGATTGCGGGGAATGGTCTCGGAGCAACCGGGGGCCGGGGGGGCGGTGCAGCTGGACTTCTCTACAGTGCCTGATCCATGCAGACTACAGTTGCCACCTTGTGCAGACATCCCCAAGAGGGTGACCTTGACGGACCCTGACAGCTGAAAAAGCCTTCCTGAAATAGCCAGGAGGGGCAGGCGCTGGATCAGCAGGAGGGTGGAGCCGGGTGTGTGGGTCTGGCGGCCATGAATGTGGGACTGGGAGGGGCATCTTATCCTTCCTGCCTCCCTCTGTGCTCTGCCATGACAGCTTTGCTTATCTGAGCAGCGCCTCCTCCGGGTGCCACGCTGCCAGTGGGCAAGATCCACAGCCACCTGGACACGTGTCTTCTTCTCTGTTGCGGCTTCTCCCTTGTGGAAGGGCCTCCCCCCCCCCCGACTTTCTGCAAGCTGTCAAAATGGAATCATTCAAGAGGGCTTTTTGTGCAGGAAATAGGGCTGTACTGTGCTAATGCGGTTCAGAAAGAAGCTTGGGGTGTAAAGGGTTAGGGAATGAAGACTATAACCACTGCGTAGTGGTTAAGTGCATGGACTCTAATCTGGGAGAACCGGGTCTGATTCCCCACTCCTCCACTTGCAGCTGCTGGGCGGCCTTGGCCAAGCCGTAGTTCTGGCACAGCTGTTCTCGAAAAAGACCAGTTTCTGTCAGAGCTCTCCCAGCCCCGCCTCCCTCACAGGGTCTCTGTTGTGGGGAGGGGAAGAGAAGGGAGTTTGTAAGCCACTCTGAGACTCCTCCTCCTCCTCCTCCTCCTCCTCCTCCTCCTCCTCCTCCTCCTCCTCCTCCTCCTCCTCCTCCTCCTCCTCTTCTTCTTCTTCTTCTTCTTCTTCTTCTTCTTCTTCTTCTTCTCCTTCTGCTGTAAGTAAGTTCCCGCTGGGTCGTTTTTGCTTTTGTTTAGCGCGTCATGTTTCAGACGGCCAAACCCTACGGCATAGTCTAGCGGATGTCCCACTCTGCTGACTGCACTGATGTATTCTCTCTTGAGTCGCAGGGAGAAAGGCGGACTGTAAATGGCATAAGCACATCAGTGGAGAGTCTTGCTCGTGGGCATCTGGCCCGTGGCTGCGGGAACCCAGGTGCTGGGCTAGACGGCTCCACTGTGGAGGGACCCGGACTGGCCCTTCTGCCGTTCTTCTCATCTGCCTGTTTGGGACCCGGCCCCTAGAGGCACGCCAAGTATCTCGAGTGGCTTGCAGAGCAGAGTTTCTGGCTGGCGGGCATGATGCCAGGCGCTGGCCTGGAGCACGTGCTTTGAGGAACGGGGTGCTCCGGAGAGACGGAAGCAAAGCTCTCCCCGCCGCCCCCCGGCCCCTTGGATGCAACATGAGCCGTCTCTGCGATGGGTTTGCTCCCAACTGAAATTCTGTTCCTTCTGGATCTCCAGGCGCCGGGGGGGGGGCGGGGGCGGGGAATAACTTTCTCCTGCCAATCTGTCTGAGCCTCCATCTTGCTGGCAGGCGCCATTAGACAAGCAAAAGGTTAACGAGCCCCAGCGCCGGGCACGGCGGCAGCAGTGAACTAGCAGTGACTAATTAGATGCCGCTGAACAGGAGGAGCAGGCGACGTCTCCTCTTCACCAACTGTCAATAATTAGCAGATCTGGTGCGGCTGAAATGCGTCCACCGTTACCAGGCGGCTTTTGAATAGGAAACGGGAAGGCGTTCAGTCAAAAGAGCTGCTTGGAGGTCGCCGCGAAGATGCTTCCGGAGCTCTCTGCGCCAGGCTGGGCTGCTCTGGGATTAGGGTCCAAGTCCTCGAGGGAGGGGGGGGCGGGTCACACGGCTCTTGGGCCCGGTTCTGCAGGAGACGGACCTCCCTTGACGATACATCCTGCGTAGCCTTGTGTGCTGGTCTCGGCCATCCCCTGAGACGGGCCGAGAGTCAAAGGGGGCAGCCGCCATTCAGGTAGACAGGGGGAGGCTGCTGAGCCAGCCCCCCTCTCTTCCACACACCCCAAGGCCTACTCATCCGTGGGACCCCAGAACTCCTCCGACTGTTTAATCTTGTAGCGTTTCCGGGGGTTGCTTAAAGCTGGAGAATCTGGGTGTCTCCAGGGGCTGGACTGCATGACCTTTGGGCCCCCCATTATTATGCCTTCCTCTCAGAGCCTGCTGGACATGCGTTCCAGGGCTCTGTGTTCCAGTCTCCGTTCAGCGTGGGGTGTGCTCCCGGAGTGAGGGGTCCTTCTTCCCCATCCACGGCCTTGACTTCTTGCTGCACCTCAGCCGTATCCGCTGGTTCCCTCTGTTCCCAGCTGGCAGCTGAGTCCTGTGGAGAAGGCAGACTCTCTCCGTGGGCTTGTGCCGGCTCCATCCCTCCTTCCCTCTTCATGGCAGGCCCTGGCTGTGTCTCTGGACGCCCTCTGCCCTTGCCCCTGGGCCTTCCCTTGGCACTCCCCACCCCCTCCACTGCCCCCCACCTGGCATCTGCAAAGCACCTTGGCTGTAGAAGCCCCCGGCGGGAGGAGCCAGTTCCCGTGTGGCAGCAGCAGCAGCAGACCCCTGCGTCTGCTTTACCCTCCAGTCTCCACCTGGCTGCAGAGGGGGAGCTGTCAGTCAAGAGGCCGTTTGCCGGAGGGGGGCCCCTGAAGTAGCCCTGCGCTGCCCATCCCTGAACGGGGGGGGTCCTTTCTCAAGGGAGAGGACCTGAGGAGGGCCAGGCCTGCTTCTTGGGGGAGAGGAGCCTGACGTTCTCCCTGCAGGAGCTGTGCTTCTCCTGGTTGTCTGCCCTCTGCAACTTTTTCCTGGGAGAGAGAACTGAGCACCAGCTTGCATGCCCCTGTGCGTTACTGCAGGGTGAGCCACTCCCCCCCCCGAAATCCTCCCTCGGTCAGTGTCTGTGGCTCACGGGACACTCCGCTCACCAGCATCCCTCTGGAGAACCGGGCAGGGACACTCTAGTTCTGCCGGGAAACACAGGCAAATCCTCCCACCTTCCGCTGCACCTGCGCATGAAGAGCAGCGTTTTCCTGGGAGAGGGGCTGTGGCTCAGTGCTTGGAGCCTCTGCTGGGCATGCAGAAGGTCCCAGGTTCAAGCCCCGGGATCTCCACTTAGAAGGACCAGGCGGTAGGGGATGGGAAAGACCTCTGCCTGAGACCCCGGAGAGCCTCTGCCAGTCTGAGCCGACCAGGCTGACCTTGGTGGATCTGATGCAGTTCGGCTGCCCTGGAGTGGATTCTTGCTGATCTGCAGCACCGGTGAGAGTGGGCGGTTGGTGGGAACATTATGTGGGAGATGGTGAAGCCAAGCCCTCCATAGACCGTGATGGGCTGCCTTTTCTCTTCTGTACCTGCCTGATACTGGGGGTCTCCCAGACAGACCCTGCTCTGTGCCAGGAGTCAAGTCCTAGAATCATAGAATCATACAGTTAGAAGGAGCCATAGAGACCATCTAGTCCAACCCCCTGCCCAATGCAGGACCAGCCTAAAGCGTCCCTGACAAATATTTGTCCAGCCTCTTCTTGAAAGCTGCCAGTGAAGGGGAGACAACCACCACCTCCTGAGGCAGCTGATGCCACCTCTGAACCACCCTGACGGTGAAAAAGTCCCAATATCCAGCCGATACCTTTCTGCATGTAATTCAAACCCATTGCTTCGGGTCCTCTCCTCTGCTGCCAACGGGAACGGCTCCTTTGTTGTTGTTGTTGTTCAGTCGCACAGTCGAGTCCGACTCTTTGCGGCCCCATGGACCGATCACGCCAGGCCCTCCTGTCTTCCGCTGTCCGCTGAAGTTTGCTCAGTTTCATGTTCATTGCATCGATGACACTGTCTAACCATCTCATCCTTTGCCGTCCCCTTCTTCTTTGACCTTCAATCTCCTTGCCCTCCTCCAAATGGCAGCCTTTCAGATATTTAAAGAGAGCCATTATGTCCCCCCTCAGTCTCCTCTTCTCCAAACTAAACATTCCCAAGGAGTCCCTCAGCCTTTCTTTATAGGGCTCAGTCTCCAGACCCCTGATCATCCTCATCGCTCTCTTCTGCACCCTCTCAATTCTGCCCACATCCTTTTTGAAGTGAGGCCTCCAGAACTGCACACGGGACTCCAGGTGCGGCCTGACCAGGGCAGTCTACAGAGGGGCTACGACCCCCTGCGATTTCGATGCTGTGGCCCTTTTAATACAACCCAAGACTGAATTTGCCTTTTTTGCCACTGCATCACACTGACTGCTCATATTCAGTTTGCAGTCCACCCTTGCTCCGAAATCTCTTTCGCATGCACTACTCCCCAGAAACGTGTCCTCCATCTGGTATTTGTGCTTGACATTTTTGTGGCCTGGATGCAATACTGCGCATTTATCTTCGTTGCATTGCATCCTGTTTGCAACTGCCCACTTCACCAGAGTACTCAGGTCTTGTTGAATTTTAACTCTATCTGCTTGGGTATTTGCTACTCCTCCCAATTTGGTATCATCAGCTGATTTAATGAGTAGCCCTTCTACCCCCTTCATCCAAATATTGAAAAGCACCGGGCCCAAAACCGAGCCCTGTGGCACCCTGCTGGACACCTCCCTCCAGTCTGCTGAAACGCCGTTGGCCACCACTGGGGAGGGGCACAAGACAAAGGGCCTTTTGCATGGGGGGGCCCCCCCTCCTCCTGGAACTCCCGCCCAGCCAAGGTTCACCTGGCGCCCAGCCTGGATGGTTTTAAGCACCAAGCTAAGACGTTTCTTTTTGCCCAGGCTTCTAACGGAAGGTTTTGTCTTTGGGTGGCCGGGGGCGGGGGTGGGGAACGTTGTCCTTTTAGTTGTCTGTTTCTCAGAAGAGTTGAGATGGCACGATAGAAGATTTGCAAACAAACGCAGGATGAAGCTGGAGTTCCTTCTGATGTTTGTTTGCAGGTCTGGTCCGCAGCAAGGTGGGAGGGCTTTGCCAGCCCGGCCTGGGCAGGATCCGGTTTCAGGTTCTGCCCGTCCCGTCCCTGGCTGCAAGTATGTAAACTATCTGCATACCCAGGTGTCTGGGGTGGTGGGGGGCAGGTAGACATTCCTGGAGGGGCCCGGCTTTCAAGGCCGCTCACCTACTGATGCCCGGAAGCCATGTCGAGCCAGACAAAAGGGTAAACAGCCTCACCGTGTCTTGACGGCTGTGCATGAAAGGCCCCGGCCCTGGTGGAAAGAGGATGGGATTTCCGCTGGACGACCCCCATCTCCCCCGGCCCCGATGGCTCTCCACGTCCCTTCGCTGGGCCCCCCTCTCTGGCTGCCTCTGCCCATGCGGAGGGGAACGCCATCTCTGCCTGACGCCACAGGGCCCAACTGGTTGCCTGGCTGGGCTCGGTGCCCAACTCAATAGGGCGCCACACATTTCCCAACAATCGGGGGGCAATTAGGCAGCCCCACTGCCTGCCGTCTGTGCGTGTCCGTGTGCGCAGGCGGCTCCTCTGTCTCTTGCCCTCGTGTCCCCTCCAAGGCGCAGCCCTCTCCAAGAGGCAGCTTTCTGGCCAGCGACGAGGGCAGGGCGGGCCCCCTTGGCTGATCGGAGTGACCAGAAGCAGCGGGGCCACACCTCGGAAGTCCCGTCTGCCGCCTCTCTCCCTCCAGTCCAGCTTCCTTATGGAGGCCCCTGGAAGGAGGAGGAGGAGGAGGAGGAGATTGGATCTATACCCCTTGCCCTTCGCTCGGAGTCTCAGAGCGGCTTACAAACTCCTTTTCCTTCCCCTCCCCACAACAGACACCCTGTGAGATCGGTGGGGCTGAGAGAGCTCTGATAGAAACTGCCCTTTTTCAAGGACAGCTCTGACAGAACTATGCTTGCCCAAGGTCTTCCAACCAGGTGCAAATGGAGGAGTGGGGAATCAAACCCAGTTCTCCCAGATTAGAGTCCATGCACTTGACCACGACACCAAACTGGCTCTCTGGAAGGAACCACGTGGCTGCTGATCCTCTGCCCTGGGGGCTCGCTGTCACGCCGGTCTTGGGCCAGGCACGGTACCCCACGCCCCGCCTTCTTCACCTGCTTTCCCTTGACCTGGATGTCTCAGTCTAGCCCGCTCCCGTTGGATCTCGGAAGCTAAGCAGGGTTATCCCTGGCCAGTTTTCGGATGGGAGGCCAAGGCACTCACTGCTCCGAGCCCCCCGGGCACTCCTGGCGTGGGTAGGGCCTGCCCCTTCCCCCCCCCATGTCTCCCGGATGGGGGTCTTTTTCTGGCGCCTGTGCTTGGCGGTGCTGCTCCTTTTCACACTGGGAGGAGCTGCTGAAGCGGCAGAGTGTGGGAGGGGAGGTTGTGATGTCCCCCCCCCCACATACACACACACACACACACTCCTTCAACACTTTGAGAGACAACCGCACTTTCTCAACGCACAGTTACTCCCTCGTCTCCAAGGGGAGCTTCAATTATCCTACTCTGTATTTGTCTTAATGAATCCGATTAAGATGACATCTTTGCGTAACGCGGTGAGGCTGGCCGAATGCGGCAGTGTCCCCTGTTCTTCCCGGCGGCTTCTGGGGTGGGGGGGTGGGCCCTGCAAAAGAACCGTGGCACCGCCACTCCCAGGCCAAAGGGGGAACTCGCGGGTGTCGGCCACCGGCAGCCGGTCTGCCTGAGCACCCGTGCAGCAGGATATTTACTCAAAGAGAGAGTCCTTCACTTGCGGCTCGCCCGGGCCTCTTCTCTGCAGGGCAGGCCCGAGATGGCCTCGCCTGCTCGGTTTTTGTTCCGGCTCCTTGGGGAGTTTGCTGCCGAGCTCTCCGGAGGCGACTCGCTCATTGCCAAAGGGCTGCTAGAACTCCCATCGCCGCCTCCGCTGGTTGCCCAGAGCTTGAAAGTCCAGGGCCGGCAGAGCCTGGCTCAGGGAGGGGATCTCTGGGCCCTGTTCCCAAAGCATCCGGCTGGGGTGGGGGCTGAGATTCCCCACCCCCACCCCTTAAGCCCCCCTGGCTTCTTCCCTTCACACCTGGCTCCTGTGAGGCTGCTTGGCCATGCAGAATGAAAGTGGAGAGCTGCAGGACTCTTCCCGCAGAGAGAAAGTGGATCTACTGAAAGCTGTTAGGGAGCGTCACTCGTCCCTTTAGAGCGGCCCGCTTTAAAGTGTCAGGTCTGAGCTGATGATCAAAGCCTGGGCGGGAAGAGGGGGGGCTCTCCGGTGCTTGCTCTTTGGGAGATGGTGGGCCTGGTGGCTGTGGGGGCGCTCCCGGGGCCTCCGGCTCTCTGGGGCCGGCGAGCCAGCCAGAATCCTCCAAAGGGGCCCCCGTCCTTCAGCCCCCCCCCCCCCCCCGCAGCTCTGCACCTGGGCAGAAAAGAGACCCTCTCTGGCACTCTCTCTGCTGGGGGGGGGGGAGCTTCCAGTCCAGTTCACGCGGGGCCTTCGAACTGACCGCCTCTCACCGTGCTGTACATTCTTGCCAAAAGGACGGCGCTTGGATGCAGCCAACGTGCCCGCTAAGCTGTGGAGTCCTGCGAGCAGAAATACTACTTTGTGAGCTCCTGGCATTAAAGTTGTGAGCGAGCGATTTGGCTGCTGCATAAATTAGTTTTCTCTGGAGCCCTCCCTTCCTGAGCGGAGACAAAAATGGGTGAGCCGGAGGCTAAAAACCTGAAAATGATGAAAATGCTCTCGATAGATTGACCAAGTGGGTGGACACTGAATCCTTGGCCGCCTCCCACCTCTGGGCATTTCCGCACTGTGGAGTCGGGGGTGAGGGCCACCGGCGCCTTGGAGAGGGGAGGCCGTCGCTCAGGATGTGCACCCGTGCGGACAGGGGAGCGGGTGGGGGGGCTGCTGCTCCTCCCCCGCGGACTCCATGTTCCCCACCAGCTCTTGTGCACTTCATGTGCTAAAGCGCTTCTTCCCTTCGGGGCCTGCAGACAAACTGCTGCACAGGAGTAGCCGCCCTCGCTCACCTGGAGCCAAGCCTCCCCCCCAGCCCTGGCGCCCACGTGGCACCTGCCCCCTTTCCTACCAATACTTGTCTCACTTAATCATGGTTTGCCTTTCAAGACCAGGTACCCTTACGGCCGCCGACAGGATTGCAGATTCACACGGAGTTCCATAAGTTCCTTTTTAAGGGGAGGTGGTTAATGTTGGAGCCCATCCGAACTGGCACCTTACCCCCGGGCACCCGTCACTAGTTCTGCCCTTCCTGTCCTACCCTTGGCAAGTGCCTTTCTTGGCCACTAATCAGAACCAGACAGCTGCCCATCTCTGAGCCTCCGTCTTTCCCTGGTTGCCCCAAGAGCCCGGACGGCATGTGTGCCCACTTAATGACGCCTCACCATGCAGCCTCATCAACAGTCCGGTAGTGAGAGCTCACCAGTGGATAAGTGCTGCGCATGAGACTGGAATGAGGCAACCGTGTGCCGTCGCTCCGTGGTAGAGACCCTCCTTGGCATCCACAAGGTTCCGGATTCCATTGTGGGCATCTCTTTCCAACTGTGCAAGAGCTGGCGGCCTCAGGAAAGAGCTTCCTTTGTCTGAGATCCTGCAAGAGACGCTGCCGGTTGGAACAGAGGGTGACCGGGCTGACAGGCCCACAGCTTCCTGTCTTCATGGGCATAGTCGCCGCTGCCCCCCCCCGCCCCGCACTCACATGCACAGACCAGCCACTTTGCCACTGGCAGCTCCCACACCTGTATCCAGCATGTGGCTCCAGCTGTGCTGTCAGGCGTCTTCTCCAAGGCCCTGAGAAATGCCACAACAACATCCGTCCTTACCTTCCGGATGGGACCCCGCCCAGCGCGATCGGCTGAGCTTCTCCCAGCTGTACGCCAGGGAGTGTTCCCTTCTCCCACCTGCCAGGGAGGTAGACCCCAGAGTGGGGAGGGTGACTCATCCCTCCCGGTACCGCTGAAGAGCACCGCGTCCCCCTTCCTAAGCATTCTGCTTTGTGTTTCAGTAAGGAAAGAAATGGCGAAGTTGCTAATAATGGCACTAAAAGAAAATATGCTACATCTGTTATGGATCGCAGCACAAAATTAGCTCCTCACACCTCTGACACCCAAGATGTCTTCCCTTAAAATACCCGTTGGCTTCCTTTACATAACTTGCTGATTATATTTAAAAGAAATACAATTTTGCAATTACTCTTCTTTCTGGTGTGCATCATTTTCTTTTTATGTTTATATATTTCTCCTTCATTAGTGCAGACTGAAGGGTGATTAGATCCCTTCAAACATTTTACAGAGGTTAAACGTTGATTAAGATTTAATTATTACTGTAAATAGCTTGGAATGACATATGGTGCAAAAACCTGACATATGTGCATTTGAATAAATGAAGTGCTATTTCCCAGGATGCACCGGGAACTGTTTAACAGCTTTGCTGAAGGGTTATGTTGCACCTCATGTTAAGATTGCTTTGATGTTATATTTTGTTGGGTTTTTGCAGCTGAAAGCTAAGAACAGTTTTTCCAGTTTTTAAAAACATTGAATATTTTAAATACCTAAATTGTTTTGCACAAATTTTTGCTAATTTGTCTAACTAGGTTAAACATTTTCAAAAGCATTTAGTTTTCCACGTAGGTTCCTAGCATTGTTGTGTCAGCCTTGGCACAGGAGTCAATGTACAGAATTTCCTATATGTGCGTAAATCTGCCTGTGTGTAAAATGCACCAAAAAAAAGCACAACAGGTCGGTTTTGGAGTGAGCCGTTGTTGGACACAGGTCTGAGAGTCCTCCAGAGAATGGCGGCTTTCAGCGTTGCGTTGGAAGATCCACAGCACCCATTCTGAAATGCAAAGACCACACGGATTGAGAGGGACGGGCAGGGAGAGCGCAGAGGGAAAGCGCGGGGGGGGGCAGTCTCTCTGTTCTGCTGCGGAGGCAGCACTGATCCCTGTCTCCAGGACTGACCCCCCCCCCCACCCGGGGGACGCAAGGCAGGGCATTGGTTCCCCCAGCGCTTCTGCAAGCCATGTCCCCCAGGCCTGGGAAGAGAAGGGACATCCTGTTGCCCCCTGCAGCCAGAGGGGGCCAGGGGATGGAGCGTCACAGGTGCCTGGCAGCTGGCCCAAGGGGGCCATGCCGGTTTGCATCTTGCCTGCAGAGGCATCCTCTCTGGCACTCTGGTGGCCGCAGCACCCCTCGCTCGGCCTGCTCTGGGACTCCTGGGTTCTGTTCAAGAAGAAGAAGAAGAAGAAGAAGAAGAAGAAGAAGAGGAGGAGATTGGATTTATACCCCACCCTTCACTACCCAAGGGACCCTCAGAGCAGCTTACAAACCCCTTTCCCTTCCCCTCCCCACAACAGGCACCCTGGGAGGGAGGTGGGGCTGGGAGAGCTCTTGACAGAAACTGCTCTTTTTCAAGAACAGCTCTTATCAGAACTACGGCTTGCCCAAGGTCATCCAGCAGGTGCAAGTGGAGGAGGAGTGGGGAATCCAACCCGGTTCTCCCAGATTAGAGTCCACGCACTTAACCATGACTCCAAACTGGCTCTCCAGTCCGATCCTGGAGGAAAAGCAGGCGCGGCCATTGATCAGTCTTGAGAGAAAGACCTGTGGGAGGGGAGCAGGGGCACGATCAGCAAACAAATTCATAAAAGGAGATGGGTTTGTTTGGCAGCATTGCTGAACCGCTCTTTAGTTCACTGAGAGCCACGGAATTTAAACTGTCCCTCCTTCCTGCAATATCCCCCTGTGCCGTTCTTCCTTGTCCTTCCCCTCTCCAAGTGCCTGGCTGCTGTCAGCACTGCCTGTGAGTAATTGGCTTCCCTGCTGGGCTGACCATACCCAGTTCTTTTGCTCGTGGGTCCTTTTGGCCTTGGGTCTCCAGACGAGCTCCTCTGCCCGGCCTCTGCTCTCTCTGAAAGGGCTGCAGGCTAGGCTTTTCGGGGGAAGGAACAGCTGCAAGGTTGAGGAAGATGCGGAAGAAGAACAGGCCCTTGGCTTGGTGGAGTCTGGAGTAATGAGCATTCTGGTGGGACCACCTCTGACAGGGATCTCAGCCTGGGCGTGGCCAAAACGGAGGCATTAAGGACAAGAGCCCAGCTCTGCTGAGACCTCCATTGCCCAGGGGAGGGCCTGGAGCGGCCACCAAGAATGCCCAAGCAGCCACATCAGAGGCAGAACTTTGAGAGGAAGAAGCGGATTCACATGTGGGAATGACCCCATAGAGGGGAAATCTCATTTACACACAGGAAACGGGTAGCTTGAAAATATAATGCCAGTTTGGTGCAGTGATTAAGTGCAGTTTGGTTAAGTGTGCAGACTCTAATCTGAGAGAACCGGGTTTGATTCCCCACTTCTCCACTTGCAGCTGCTGGATGACCTTGGGCAAGCCATAGTTCTTCTGTCAGAGCTGTTCTTGAAAAAGAGCCGTTTCTCTCAGAGCTCTCTCAGCCCACCCCCCACCTCACAGGGGGTGTCTGTTGTGGGGAGGGGAAGGGAAAGGAGTTTGTCAGCCGCTCTGGGACTCCCTTAGGTAGTGAAGGACGGGGTATAGATCCAATCTCTTCTCCTTCTAATGGAATGGCTAAGCCAGTGAAATCTCCAGCCCTGTGGCAGCTTAGCTCCAGCCAAAAGTCCTGCAGTCCTTGCATATGATACGTGGCTGGAGCTCGAGGATGGGGGAGGGCCCCGACCTGGATAGCCCAGGCAAGCCGGACCTCGTCAGATCTCGGAAGCCAAGCAGAGCCGACCTTGGCGAGTATTCGGGTGGGCGACCTCCAGAGAATACCAGGGCCAGGAGGCCAGAGGCAGGCTAGCAAGCCACTTCTCTGCATGTCCTCCGTGCCCCAGTGGGAGTTGCCAGAGGTCGCCATGCCTTCCAGGCGCAGGACCACACACACACACACACACAGGTGCAAAAATGCCAAAAAAGAAAACGGTGGAGGAACCCCTTAGAATATAGCTCTTCCCTCATGCAAAGAAGATGCCTTTTGTGGGCCTCAAAGGGTCATTTCAAAGGGGCAAGGCCAAGCCTGGGGTATCTCAAGGGCACGAGGGGGCTTTAGAGACTTTGGACTGTGCTTCTCTTGCGCAAAGCCCCCGGGGGTGGGGTCTGCCACCCTGGCTTCAACGCGGTTGGGTTTGCTGCCACTCAGCTCCGGACTTCTAGAGGCCACTTCAGTGCCACCTTCTGGAAAGTTGCTCTCTGTTCCATTAGAAAAGGGTGAAATGTTCTCTTCGGGCCAGAAAGCGGACTGTGGTCGCAGCGGCTGTGTTTTGTAACTTGAAATGAAGAAAGTAATTTGTCGCCGGCTCTCTGTCTTGTTTGGTGTAGTGGTTTTTGTTGTTTGTTGTTCAGTCGCACAGTCGAGTCCGACTCTTTGCGACCCCATGGACCAGATTACGCCAGGCCCTCCTGTCTTCCACTGTCCGCTGAAGTTTGCTCAATTTCATGTTCGTTGCATCGATGACACTGTCTAACCATCTCATCCTTTGCCGTCCCCTTCTTCTTTGACCTTCCGTCTTTCCCAGCATCAGGGTCTTCTCCAGTGAGGGCTCCCTTCTCACTTGGTGGCCAAAGTATTTGAGCTTCAGCTTCAGGATCTGGCCTTCCAGGGAACAGTCAGGGTTGATTTCTTTTAGGATTGACTGATTTGATCTCCTTGCAGTCCAAGGGACTCTCAAGAGTCTTCTCCAGCACCATAGTTCAAAAGAACTATGTAGTGCACTTAACCACTGTGGCTCAGTCCCCTCCTCCTCCCCCAGGAACTTGTGGGTAATGGTGGCAGTCAATGTTCCCTCTAAGCTATGGAGCCTTGTGAGCAAAAATTCTACTTTATGAGCGACGGGCATTCAAGTTGTGAGCGAGCTATTTGGCTGCTGCATAAACTAGTTTGCTCTGGAGCTGTCCTTCCTGAGCTAAGACAAAAAGGTGTGAACCGGAGGCTAAAAACTGTGAGCTAGCTCACACTAACTCAGCTTAGAGGGAACATTGAGCCTCACTGAAAGCTACGGGCAAGCGAAGGGCATTCTTGCCTTCTGGGGCTGGATAGTTCTCACAGGTAAAGAGCAGACACCAAAAACGCCCCACTGGGACCAGAGGAGCCATGCGGAGCCCATCGCTGACAGCTCTGCCGTGAATCTGAAAACTGGATGCAGACAAGTGAATCCGCCACTGGCTTTCTCGCAGCCAAAGTGCACCTGGTATGTTCTCTAAGGCTCAGCAGAGGGCAACAGTCCGAGGCCAAGTCTACCAATACAGTGGAAGGAGGGAGGGCAGACCTGGTGTAGTGGTTAAGTGCACGCTTATCTGGGAGAACCGGGTTTGATTCCCCCACTCCTCCACTTGCACCTGCTGATGTGACCTTGGGTCAGTCACAAGCTCTGGCACAGCTGTTCTCTCAAGGACAGTTTCTGTGAAGAGCTCTCTCAGCCCCACCTACCTCACAGGGTGTCTGTTGTGGGGAGGGGAAGGGAAAGGAGTTTGTAAGCCGCTCTGAAATGCCTTTGGGCAGTGAAGGGCGGGGTATAAATCCAAACTCTTCTTCTTCTTCTTATGTGACGTGTACAGAAAATATTGTCCTCTGTGGGGGTAGACCAGGCCTCCGGAGAACAGGTCTGCCCTCCCCTTTCCACTGTATTGGTAGACTTGGCCTCGGACTGTTGCCCTCTGCTGAGCCTTAGAGAACATACCAGGTGCACTTTGGCTGCGAGAAAGCCAGTGGCGGATTCACTTGTCTGCATCCAGTTTTCAGATTCACGGCAGAGCTGTCAGCGATGGGCTCCGCATGGCTCCTCTGGTCCCAGTGGGGCGTTTTTGGTGTCTGCTCTTTACCTGTGAGAACTATCCAGCCCCAGAAGGGAAGAATGCCTTTCGCTTGCCCGTAGCTTTCAGTGAGGCTCAATGTTCCTTCTAAGCTGAGTTAGTGTGAGCTAGCTCACAGTTTTTTAGCCTCCGGTTCACACCTTTTTGTCTTAGCTCAGGAAGGACATGGCTCCAGAGCAAACTAGTTTATGCAGCAGCCAAATCGCTCGCTCACAACTTGAATGCCCGTCGCTCATAAAGTAGAATTTTTGCTCACAAGGCTCCATAGCTTAGAGGGAACATTGACTGCCACCATTACCCACAAGTTCCTGGGGGAGGAGGAGGGACTGAGCCACAGGCTGGCTCCAGAGACCCTGTTTGCACGTGGCATGCCCACTCACCTCACAACTTGGATGCCAGTCACTCACAAAGTGGAATTTTTGCTCACAAGGCTCCACAGCTTTGAGGGAACATTGGTGGGGCTTGGGTTTTTCACAGAGCTTTGATCCACTGGGTGAGGTATTTCACGATATACGTGGGCAGGAGAATTCCTCTGCTCCGATTCATAGTGGGCTCCAGGCCTGGGTGGTGGTGGTGGAGACAGACTCCCCCGGGAGGCCCGTTCAGCAGCCAGGGCTCTGTGGCCAGGATCCCTAAGCCAGCGTGGCAGACCGGACTGCAGTGGAGACGCATTTGCTCATTGCGCCGATGCCTTTACATCCTGCTTTTATCCCCTGCTGGGATTCAGCACGGCTTGGCACGTTCTTCTTCCCCACCTCCCTTCTCTCAAAACAACAGCCTTGTGAGGGAGGCCAGGCTAGGAGTTTGTGGCAGGCACCACGTCACCCAGTAAGCTTCCATGGGAGGAGGAGGGATTCGAACCTGGGTTTCCCAAGGCCCTAGTCTGCCACTCTGCCCAGTGTCCACCACAGGAGCTCCACGTGTCGGACTCCTGCAGCAATCAGAACCAACAACTCGCTTCTTCAGAAGGAAAGTTTATTGATACAGTATTGGCAGTGCATCTCTACTTCAGGATCTGTGTTAAGACTAAAGCGAAAAGCGCAGGGTCGGCAGATATATACATGGTTCAAAGGGGTCACACTGGGCGGCATGGAGCCAATCAAGGTAAAAAGCGGGGCCCGCCAGAAATCAACGGACCCACGTCCCCAGAGATGATGTTACAGCTAAGAACCAAGGTCATGCACATGAAACACACAGATAAGGAGGCATCACTGAGGCAGTGAGAGAATCGAAACTAACACATTCCAAGCAGCTCATTCCCCCCCCACACACACACCGAAGCCTCGGCGGCAGTGAGCTGACACCAGGGGTCCAGGAGCACCCCGGCTGCCTTCCTGCCTTCCTTCCTGGCTGGGGTCCGGGGAGTGTCTGGGGGACCGGGTGGCCTTTCCCGGGGGCCCTGCCTTGACCTTGACACCTTGCCTCTGCTCCTTCCTTTCAGATCGAGACCTGTCGCCTGGAGCCCGAGATCGCCCGAGCCACGGCCAGCCAGACCGTCACCTACAACAAGGGGCTGTGAGGCTGAGCCCCGTGGGATGGGGGGGGGGTGGCCCAAGACGACACCCCCACCAGGGGAGGGGAGAGGGGAGCACCAGGCGCAGCCACGCAGCTCCGCACTCTCGTGCAACATCTTCCCACCGTCAGGAGCTGAGAGTAAATTAACACTTTCCGAGACTCGGCATCTCACGTTGGTCGCAAAGATTAATATTTAAAGTTTTAAATTAGTGACAGTAACAGCCAGCAGCAGAGGGGGAGGGGAGGGGGCTGGCAAGCCACGAGAGCCCCCTCCTCCCTCTGCAGAGCTGCACGGAGGGGACGGCAGTGACACCTTTCCCTGCGCCTGCCCGCCCGCCCGCCTGCCGCACTCTTTGGGGGGAGCTCCGCAGCGCCACGTTCTGTCTCTCGTGGTGCAGCGGCCTAGAAATCCGCTCTTGCTGCATGAATCGGGAGGCGTCGGGAGGGGAACTGAGGCCGCTTCGGTCTTTCTGGATGGCAGGCGCAGGCCGCTCTGCAAGAGGGCCTGGCCAGCCCCCACCCCCTTCCTTCCTGCCTCTCGCAGGGGGCCACCTGAGGGCTACCCCCACCTCCCACCGCCTCTCCCGTGGGGGAGTTCACCGCAGTGGCCTGGCCCCCAGAGAGCCTGCAAGAGCCGGGGACGGTGGGCCTCCTGCGCCATCCAGGCCTCTGCTTCCATCCCAGGGGGCCTGAGGGGAGAGGCACAGAGGGAGCCCCACCCAGGCCAGGCAGATGGCACAGGAGCACGTGGGAGCCACATGGCTCCAGCCCGGTGCCTTCGGACCCTTCGGCTGCTCCACAAGTGGCGTGTGGCCCCTCTCCCGCCCCTGCTAGCCCCTGCCTTGCTCCCCCTGAGCATGTGCAGCATTGGGGGGGGCATGGTGGCCAGGGGAAAGCCCCCCCCGGGAGAGAGGGGGCGGGCTGTGCGGAGCATCTGCAGAGGAGGCCCCCTTCCCACAGGAAACCCCCCCCGGCTTCACTCGCTCTGAGAACCACGGCGCTGGGCCCCCCTCGTTCCAAAGGAGCTCTGTGGAGCAACACCCCCGAAGAGCAGCGCGTGGTTCACGTTCACATCCCCCGGCAGGCAGCAGCCGACTCCTCGGCACTTCCTGGCACGCATCTGGTGCGGAGCCTGCCGAAACACTCCGAAAAGATGGGAGGGGGAGGAACGAGAGAGAGAGAGAGAGAGAGAGAGCTGGTTTTGTGACACAGAAGCCTTTTTCGCGTGAGCCTGGTGGGATTTCCGTGCGTTGGTAGAGCTGGGGGGGGTGCAGAGGCTCCAGCACAGATGGGCAGAGAGTTCCCTGCCAGGGGGTGGGGGTGAAGCTGGGGGTTCTCTTCCCCCCCCCCAGTGGTCCCTGGGCTGCAGGCCATGGTATTCAGGGAGGAAGAGGACTTTGTGCCCTGGCTGGTGGCAGTGTGGAAATTGGGCCTGGTTTGCTCCTCTGTTGGGTATAAATCGGAAATGGAAATCCTGACTCCAGTGGGCCTGCCACTCACCGTGTGGTATAAACAGGGGCCTGGGGGGCTGGGAGGAGAGGATTCATGCCCTGGGTCAATGCGGGTGAGATTACGTTGAATCTGCATTCGATTTGCACCTGACTACTGACTCTGCCTGATCTCGCTTTTACTGCACTGGCGTGTGTGAATGAATGCCTGACTTTCAGGTGAGGGGGGGGCGTGTGCAGAAAACGGGAGGGGAGCTCTGGGCGGGCTCCTGGTGTGGGAACCAGTTTCTCCGGAGGAAGGACCCACCCAGACTCCCCATTCCGATGCACATCAGAGCACTTTACTGGGGGGGGAGGG
Source organism: Gekko gecko (assembly GCA_029375565.1). NCBI lineage: Eukaryota > Metazoa > Chordata > Lepidosauria > Squamata > Gekkonidae > Gekko > Gekko gecko. The sequence continues at coordinate 127,314,275 of JAPDNY010000010.1, read as the reverse complement.
GGGAGACTCAGTGTTCCCTCTAAGCTGAGTTAGTGTGAGCTAGCTCATAGTTTTTTTAAGCTTCCAGCTCACATTTATGCCTTAGCTCTCAGGAAGGAAGCCGAGGCCGCCGCCGCCGCAGCCTCATCCCCTTCCTGGCCGGCTTCTCTTGCCTGTTCGGCTCCGGTCTGGCTCCCCAGAACTGATGCTGGGAGGTGGGGCAGAGAGTGCAGCCCCTGCCCCCCTTCCTTGGCATTGCATGCCCACGGAGGCCAATGCCCTAATGGGCATGGCTGGGTGGCGATTTGAGGCGTGTTCAATCCCCCGCTGCCAGTGAACTCAGATGCCCGTGAGTGTGGGACAGGGTGACGGCTGTTGAGTAAGTGGCAGTTTAGGGGCCCCTGATCCTCAGGCAGCAGCTGAAAGGCAGCCTTGTTGGCCAGGCGGATGCTGCCTGGGGCCTGGAGAGGAAGCCCCGCAGCTGGCGACAGGCGCCCTTGTCTTGGGCAAGTTCAGAGCGCTTTAGAAAGGATGCCCGGTGGTGGTGGGGGGACTTCTTTGGGAGGCTTCCCCCCAGGCCCAAGCCGCCCCACTCAGGTGTCTCTGGGTTTGAAACAGAGGACAGCATCTGGGGGGTCCCAGACATTTCAGCAGGTTCAGGGGAGTTTGGGGCAGGAAACAGTTCTGGCTTATCCATCCTCCCCCTTGTATCTCCCCCAGTTAGTTCTGCTTCAGGTTTTGAGAACCCTGCTTTTCCCTGAGCCTTCAGCGCACAGTCTGGTCTCGGGGGAACTGGAGGGGCCTTTCCACTTTAAAAGACCCACACTTGCTAGCTTTTGGGAGAGCGGGGTTTCACATCCCACAGAGAGAGAGAGAGAGATGTTATGTCTCTGTGTGTGTGTGTGTGCGTGACAATTTTTTACAGGAAACTTAGCAGCCTTTTCCGGCAGGCAGCAGCTCCCGGCCACCCGTTCTTCACCAAAGCCTCCTGCCCTCCGCACAAGAGGAACAGAACAGGCCGTGCCGCCTCTGCCAGCCCCAGAGGAAGGGCCGCTCTCCTCTCTTTGGGGCAGGGCCACCCTGGGCCACCCTCACCTGCGCTCAAGGTCACCCTCGTCCCGTTTTCCTCTCGGATCCCAGAAGGCCTCGGGGCGGGCATGCGGCGGCTCATCTGTGCCGGGGCGGCACCCGAAAGCGCGAACAAGCAGCCGCCGCACATTTGCCTAATGGCTAATTAATTTTGCCATCTCTCTTCGCGCACAAAAGGCGTCTCGGATCTGCAGGGGGGGGGGCTGCCTTTGCGTCGGCCGTTTCCCATAATTGGGGGAGCGGGGGAGGAGGCCACGCCGCCACGTTGGGTTGCTCACCTCCACAGCTAATAATAATGAGGTGATCATCTCTGTAGCTTTTAATTAGGAGCTCCGCGGTTAATTGATTTCTTGGGTATGTTAATTAAGAAATAATGAGGACTGGGGAGCAGCAGCAGAAAGAGGCCTTGAAGGGCTGGGCTTCCCCCAGACCCGTGTCAGCAGGCCCACAAGTGGCAGAGGGCCACGAGGGCCACGATGTCACGGGAACCTTCAGGGCTTGTGTCCCCAGGAGTGGGGCTCCCCTCTTCCTCCAGGCCTTCCTCTCCCTGGAAGCCCTCCGGAGCGGGGCACGAAGGCCGTCTCCACCCAGAGGCATCTCGGAGCTTCCCCATCCTCCGTGGTTCCTGTGTCCCCCTCCCCAGCCCTCGGCCAGTTCCCGTCCCCCAACCGAGGCAGCAGCGTGGCAGGAGGCAGGAGGGAGCCCTCGGGATGAAGGTCCACTCGGCCCGCTGGGAGCTGTGGGGTCAGACGCCCGAGATCACGGAGCTGGCCGGAAGGCGTCCTCACACTCAGGAGAAGACTTCGTGGCAGATCGCGTCCAGATGCAGGGGCAGACGGGCTCTTTCGCCCGTCAGGAGCTTTCCTTAGCAGGCGGCTGGTGGCTGGGAGCAAGCCGAAGGCCCAGCAGTGAGGGGCATGGGACGCAGAGGCTGAGTGCCTCTGAATGTGGAGAATCCCCCTCAGTCACTGTGGCCAGGAGCCACTGATAGACTGCTCTTTCATGAATCTGTCTAATCCCCTTTTAATGTGGTTTACTCCTGTGGCCATCACAACACCCTCTGGCAGTGAATTCCACATTTTCATAACTGTACGTAAAGAAGTATTTCCTTTGTCCATCCTGAACCTACTGCCCATCAGCTTCATTGGATGCCCTTGAGGTCAAGTATTTGGGAGGGGGAGGGAAATTTCTCTTTGTCAACTCCCACCAGCCTATGCATGATTTTATCAACGTCTCTCCTGTCCCGCCCCATGCCCCCCCACCCAGTCGTCTCTTTACTGGCCTGAAATGTCTTCCATCGATCCTGGACTTCAGGACTCAAAGAAAAAAAAGTCTTCCAACGTGAACGGGACCTGATGGGCCTAGATATGAGAGCCAGTTCGGTGTAATGGTTAGGAGCATGGATTCTAATCTGGGAGAACCGGGTTTGATTCCCCACTCCAACTTGCACCTGGCTGGATGACCTTGGGCAAGCCGTAGTTCTGATAAGAGCTGTTCTTGAAAAAGAGCAGTTTCTGCCAGAGCTCTCTCAGCCCCACCTACCTCACAGGGTGTCTGTTGTGGGGAGGGGAAGGGAAGGGAGTTTGTAAGCCACCCTGAGACTCCTTTGGGTAGTGAAGGGCGGGGTATAAATCCAATCTCCACCTCCTCCCCTCCTCTTCCTCCTCCTCCTCTTCTTCCTCTTCTTCTTTCCAATTACAGTTTGGACAATTCCTGGAGAAGGTGGGGACTGGGGAGGGGAGGAAGCTCAGGGTCTGATGCCACAAAGAGCCCCCCCTCCAAAGCAGCCCCTTTTCTCCAGGGGGGAACTGATCTCTGGAGTCTGGAGATGAGCTGTAATTCCCAGAGATCCCCAGGCCCCACCTGGAGGCGGGCCACCCTCCATCTTGGGACCAGCTCTCCTCCCTGAGCTCTCCTGGTCCTCATTTGTCGTGGGGCCCAAGTTAGTTTGTCATTGACGAGGAGTTGTGTGAAATGGGGAGGGGGCAACAATAAAAATCCCTTCAAATGCACCAGAGGCAGGAAACCAGCCCGGGAGGCCATGGGGGCCCTTGGACGACCGAGGGGTGAAAGGATGACAGGGAAACGGCAGCGAAGCTGAATGCAATTTTTTGGCCTCTGTGTCATTTACCCACTCCAGAACCGCCCGTTTCAGGAGGGGTCTTTAAAGACCTGAGTCGGACTGGGTTGACAAGAGGGGAGGTCCAGTGTCTGATGGACAGATTAAAAACTGACAGTTCACCAAGCCCAGATGGCAGACATCCGAGAGTTCTGAAAGAACTGAAAGGGGAACCCGTGGATCTCCTGACAAAAAAAGCGCAGTCTGTCTCGGCAGTCTCCCTCCATTCCGGAGGACTGGAAGGAAGCTAATGTAACCCCCATATTTAAAAAGGGGTCCAAAGGAGATCCAGGAAATTACAGGCCGATCAGTCTGATGTCGATACTGGATAAGTTGGTGGGATTTGTTATTAAGGAAAGAATTAGTAGGCACATTGATGAAGAAAAACTGTTGAAGAATCAGCATGGATTCTGTAAGGGAAGATCTTGTCTCTCTAACCTTTTAGAGTTCTTTGAGGGGTGAACAAGCATGTGGACGAGGGTGACCCCATAGATATGGCTTACCTAGACTTCCAGAAAGCTTTTGATAATTTTTACTCGTCAAAGGCTCCTAAGCAAGCTCAACAGTCATGGGATAAGAGGACAAGTCATCTTGTGGGTTAAAAACTCGTTAATTAACAGGAAGCAGTATAGATGGGTAGTTTTCACAGTGGAGGGTGGTAAGCAGTGGGGTACCACAGAACTCGGTACTAGGTCCGGTGCTTTTTTAACTTGTTTACTAATTATTTGGAGTTAGGAGTAAGCAGTGAAGTAGCTAAGTTTGCCAATGACACTAAGTTGTTCAGGGTGGTGAGAACCAGGGAGGATTGTGAGGTTCTCCAAAGGGATCTGCCGAGGCTGGGCGAGTGGGTGTCAACGTGGCAAATGGGGTTCATCGTGGGCAAGTGCAGAGTAACGCCTGTTGGAGCAAAAAATCCCTGCTATGTGTATTCGTTGATGGGGTCCGAACTGGTAGTAACTGACCAGGAGAAAGATCTTGGAGTCAAGGTAGAGGACTCACTGAAGATGTCGACTCCATGTACGACTGCAATAAAAAAGGCCAACGCTGTGCTGGGGGTTATTGGGGAGGGGATTGAAAACAAATCAGCCAGTATCGTAATGGTGCAGCCTCATTTGGAGTACCGTGTACAGTTCTGGACACCGCACCTCTGAAAAGATACCCTGGCATTGGAAAAGGTGCAGAAAGGGGCAACTGAAATTATTAAGGGGGTGGAACACCTTCCTTATGAAGAAAGATTAAAGATGTCCTAGCCTGGATAGCCCAGCCAAGCCCGATCTCATCAGATCTCAGAAGCTAAGCTGGGCTGTGACCCCCTTGGGAGACCTCATAGAATCATAGAACGTATAAATCTCAAAATAAATAAAATAAAATAAATAAGAGTTGGAAGGGACCTTGCAGGTCATCTAGTCCAACCCCCTGCACTCTGCAGGAGCACAGCCGAAAGAGAGCCCAACATAACTACAACATACCCAAAAGATGGTCATCCAGCCTCCGCTTGAAGACCTCCAGCAAAGGAGCATCCACCACCTCCCGACGCAGACTGTTCTCACTGACAGTTAGAAAGTTTCTCCTGATATCAACTCCCTTGTAATTTCCACCTCCCTGGAATACCAGGGCCGGGAGGCCGGAGGCAGGCTACCGAACCACTTCTTTGAACGTCCTCCGTGCCCCGGGAGGAGTTGCCAGAGGTCACCATGACTTCCAGGCACGGGCACACAGTCACACCCAAATGCAAAAATGCCAAAAAAGAGGTTGGGGCTCTTTGGAGAAACGACAGTTGAGGAGGGTGACATGAGAGATGTTTATAAAATCATGCATGGGCTAGAGAAGGTAGAGAAAGACGTGGCTTTCGCCCTTTCTCACAATACAAAAACTCTTCGTGGGCACTCAGTGAAAGTGATGAGCAGCCAGGTGGAACAGATCAAAGGTGTCATTAACGCGTGGAATTCCCTGCCACAGGAAGTGGCGGCGGCTACAGGCATTCAACAGCTTCAAGAGGGGATTAGGTAAATATCTGGAGCAGAGGTCCATGAGTGGTTCTTAGCCAGAAGGTCTAGAGGGAACACTCTGTCTGGGGCAGGGGTGCTCTATCTTCTTGGTGCTTGGGGGGGCAACTGTGGGAGGGCTTCTGGAGTTCTGGCCCCGCTGGTGGCCCTCCTGATGGCGGCCCCTGGGTTTTGGCCCCTGTGTGACGCAAGAGTGTTGGACTGGGTGGGCCACTGGCTTGATCCAACATGGCTTCTCTTCTGTTCTAAGACAATGCTGCCCCATCATCTGAAAATCATTCTGTGCTCCAGAGCTCAGCCTCCACAACTGGGGTGTGTGTGTGAGTGAGTGAGAGAAGGATCCATGGTTATTGTTGCTTTCTGCCCTTTGCCTTCTTTCCCTGGGAACTCACAGTCGAGGTCTGTGTGCCCAGGGGACCTTCAGGGGGGTGGCCCTCTCCCTCGGCCCTCCCACGCCTTCTGGGCCCTCCTGGCTGCCCTGCTCTCGGGGACAGGGCGCCGGGTGTGCTGGGCGGCGTGGCTCTCACGGCAGTGACTGGACCGCGTCTCTGAGACCACTGATCCCGGGCGTGCCGACTGGAGCACCTCCAGGAGTGCGGAGATGAGCAGATGCCGGGCGGGCGCCACAAGGGCACTGGGCTGCGGAGGCTGGCGCTGGTAGCAGTCGGGCCTCCGCCTCCCGGTCCTTTCCGTGATGCAGGCCTGTCCTGGAGGCCGGGTGGTTTTGTGCCGGGCGCCTCCCCTTGCTGCGGGGTGCTGCAACAAACCGCGTCTTCCTCCTCCCCCGAGCTGTCACTCGTCTTCCAGCGGTTATGAGGATGACCGAACTTTACGAGAGCATATACCTCTGTCCACGTTCATCACTTCTGAAATGCACTCTGTGTCTTTAACCTCCTCGGTAGATTGGCTGATGAGGACACCTGATGTAACACTACTTAAAACGTCTAGAATAAAAGCGAACGCATCTCACCTCCGTGCCTGCTGGTCTGGGGCGGGGGGGGGACTGGTTGGGTGGTGCTGCCATGGGGGGGGGTGGACAGGGCTCAGCAAGCAGCAGCCTGAGCACCAGGCCAGAGCAGGGTGGTTTCAAGGTCTGCCTCTGGCTGTGCCTGGCACGCTGGAGGGCACGCACGGGCTGCCTCCACAGAGCCAAGAGTTACCTGGAGCCTCCGCGTGAGGTCATCTCCCAACCATCCATTTCCCATGTTTCCCTCCCACTTTGCAGTGGCCTTTCCCAACCCGGGTTTGGAATGATCCTTTGGGGTTTTCTTAAAAGATGGCAGTCAACGTGCCCTGCGCACAGTTTTGCAAGTCGCACCGGACTGGCACCGTTTTCCCTCCCCCGCTGCTGCCGCTGGCCCCCCCATCCCACCAGAGGGCTTCTGGGTTTTTTTAAAAAAACAGCAGTTAGCATATTGCTGTGTGTCCGTTCCTCTGAACCCCCGATTTCATTTTTTCCAGAAAGGGAAGTATCTAGTCCTTTTCATTGCCAGCAGGGCTATTTTGGGGCAGAAACCCACAGGGACAGGGTTCCAACTGGCTTCAGAGCTAGCCACGCCCACTACAGCCAAAACCTCTGCCTGTGCCTACAGAGGGGAGGCCTGGAGAGCGACCCTCCCCCGCCCCGCCCCCGCGACTCTGAGGCTGGTGGGCCGGGGGGGCCCGGAAGGATAAGAGAGGCATTTAAATCCCTCTCCTTGCCTTCCCCAGCCTGTCCAAGGGCTGGCTTGCCCGGGCTCCCCACAGCGAGGGGTGCCCCGGCAAGCTACGGGAAGGCATGAAGTGTGTGGCCTAATATGGTAATGGACTGTGTTGTCAGGTGTGGCCTGATATGCTAATGTGTTTCTGCCACTGGGTGTGGCCTGTCATGCTACTGAGTTCCTGCTGGGCTTTTTCTACAAACAAAGCCCTGATTGCAGGGATGTCTTTCCCCTTATATCTCCACAAGGAATGAGGCTACAGACTCAAATGAAAGGGGGGGATTCAGAGGCCCTGAGAGACAGATTCTTACAAGGAGACAGGGACGGCGACTGCCTTTTTTAACTCAAAAAAGCCCTCTGGTGGCGGGGGGTCATAATGGTGGAGGCTGAGGCGAGGAAAGGGGGGGGCTTCCTTCTGTGTGGACGCTCCCTTGCCACTGACTGTGGCAGGACTCGGGTTGTCTCCGCGCGGAAGCGCCCCCCTCCCCCCCAGGAGTGTGAGTTCTGCCTTGCGCTCAGGGCTGCTGTTGCGCTCTCCCTTTTCTGGCTGCGCTCCTCCAGCGAAGGGCCATCCCTCCCCTGGCCGCCCGCCTCCCAGCTAGTGCTCAGCCGCTCCTCTGCCCGGCCTGTTTTCCATCTTTCGAGCCCATCTCCTCTCCTACGCCTGGTGACCCCGGGTGGGTTCTGTACGCTGACGGTGCCCTGTGGGAAGAAGCGCTGCTGCGGCCTGCCCTTCCGCGGTTTCCGCCTCAAGTCGCCGGGTGCCCACCCCGAGTCCGAGCAGTGGTGGGAGCGGCGGTGTGCAGTGCAGCACGTCCTGGGAGTAGCCCTGGGCCAGGTGCATCGCGCTGCTGCCCTTGCGCTCGGGGGGGGGGGGGGAGAGCAACCTCCAGGTGGGCCCCGGGATTACAGCTGGTCTCCAGAGATCTGCCCCCTGCCCTGGAGAACATGGCTGCTCTGGGGGGGGGTACTCCCCGGAGTCCCTGGCCTCCCCAGGCTCCAGCCCCAAACCTCCAGGCGTTTCCCAGCCAGGACCTGGCAACCCCAGCCCCCCATCTCCCCCTCGTGGCCCGGCAGGGGATACGGGCAACCCCCGCCCTCCGGTGCAGCAGCGACTGTTCCCCAAAGGTCTCCTTCGCCAGCGTGGCGCAGGCAGGGCCGAGGCGGGAGGGAGGGCAGCCTGGGCCAGAGCGCCCCCCCCCTTTGGGAAGCTTGTGCTGCTGCGGATGGCCGGGCTGTGGGAACGGGCAGGAGCCGCCCCGACCCCGCCGCCCCGCCTGGCACCGCCCTCGCCTGTGTGTCGCGGGCGGCTGAGCCTGGTGGGAGAGGAGAGGGTGCCCATCAGTGGCTGGCTGGGGCGAAAGGGCGGCCGTGCGCGCCCTCCTCGGCCAGGGCCCCTCCCTCCCTCCGCCCTCCCCCCGGCCGCGGAGGAGGTAATGATTGCCCAGGTCCGGGGGGCGGGGGCGGCCCTCTCCGGGCGAAGGGTCGTGGGCGGCGAATTCCAAAGGGGGGAGCCTGGGAAGGGGGGACCTTCTGGACCTCCCCCCGCTCCCGCTCCCTGCTTCCCACAGTGCCCCCCCCCGCAGGCTTCCAGTAAGCGCCCCCCAAGCTCTCCCCGCCCCGCCCCGGCATTGGCAGAGGACATGGGGTTTGCGGGGGGGGGGCGAGGACGAGGACGACAAGGACCTGTCGAGAGGCCACCCACGGGGTCCTCTGCCTACCTTCGTGCTCCTCCTCAGCCGGCCTCCCGGTCGAGAATTCCAGACATGGATGGTGTGTGTCGGGGGGGGGGCGGGTTGGCAGACTTCTGCCCCCCAGGCTCCCCCTCCCCCCGCGCGGTTCCCCTGCTCTGCTGGCTCGGCCAGCCCTCCTCCTGCCCCGCCCCCCGCCCCCGCCATTCCCATCTCCTTCCTGGAGCCCAGAAGGAGCCTCGCGGGGCGGGGGGGGGTCAGTCCTCCCAGAGCCTTTTCTGACAGTGGCGGGGCGGGGGAGGCTGGCCGGTCCATTTTCTCCTGCTTGAGCGGGGGGTGGGGGAGGCTTGAGGGTCCCTCGTTCACTGGCTCGCCGCCTCCTCAAAGCACTCGTGCTCCCTCTAAGCTGGGGAGTCTTGTGAGCAAAGATCCTACTTTGTGAGCTCCCAGCATTAAAGTTGTGAGCTTGAGCGACTTGGCTGCTGCATAAGTCAGTTTGCTCTCTGGAGCCCTCCTTCCTGAGCCAAGACAAAAATGTGTGAGCCAGAGGCTAAAAAAACCTGTGAGCTAGGTCACACTAACTCGGCTTAGGGGGAACACTTACCACCACCCCCTGGGCCGGTGCTTGGAAGCCCGGAAGGCCAGCAGGGCGCAGAGGGACTGGGGGGGGGCAGGCGGGGGCCCTGCTTTTGGCAGATGCGGGGGGGGGCTTCTTTGCCCCCTTGCTTGTGGGCCTCCGCTTCTCTGAGCAGCTTTGACCAGAGGGGCCGGTGGCTCGGGGGCAGAGCCATAGGCGTCATCTTCAGGGGGGCTGGGGAGCTCAAGCCTCCCCCGAAAGTACTGAGCCCCCCCCCCGGAGGCAACTGGTGTCAGCCAGAGCCTTGCTACCCTCCCTCCCGTCCTCCACCCCATTCTGAAAGCAGAGGGTTTTCCCCTCCGCTTTCTGAGACTGTTCGGCTGGCCTGGGAGGGAAGTCAAGGGGGTGGGGGCTTGCTTCCTCCTGGAAGCTAAGCTCCACCCACAGTTCCCAGCAGCCCCGTTCAACCTAGAGAGCTGCACGTGGAGGCTAGCTTCGAGGCAGCACGTGCTGCCTCTGCTTGCTGCCGCCACCAGCCTGAAGGGTAAGTAGGTGGGGGTGTAAGGAGTGGGGGATTGTTTCAGGTGGGGTGGGGTGGGTGGGAGCCCAGGGCTGCAGCCACCCAGCCATCCTGCAAGTCCAAGCAGGGGAAGTGGGAGAGGATTGGGGAAGGGAGCTGGGCAAGAATGGAGGGAGGGGGAAGGTGGGGGGCCCTTCTGTGGCCTCTGGTTGCCCCTGCCATCGGTGAGTGGCTTGCTTTCTCCTGCAGTCCAGTTTAAACTGGGCTGCAGGAGAAAAACAAAACCCAGGTACCCTTGTGCTGCACGGAGCACATTGCTCCAGGATACAGAAAATCCTGGGCTCACTTTCTCCTGTAATCGGGGGGGGGGGGGGGGCTGCGCTTTCTGTCCCTCTCTCTCTTTCTGTTTCTCTTTCCCTTGAGATGTGTGAGAGCTGGAAACACTGGGAAGCTGCCCCACCCCCACTTCCAGTCTGACTTTCTTCCCTTCCCTCTGTCTTTCATTTCTCTCTCCCAATCTATATGTTTTTTCCCCCAGCTTCCCCCCTCTCCCTTGCTAAAATAGCCCCAGTTAGGATTGCCAAGTACCCCCTGGCCACCTCTGGGGGATGAGGGGAGGGGTGGCCCAATCCAGGTTAGGAAACTCCTGGAGATTTGGGAATGGAGTCTGGGGAGGATGGGGACCTCAGTGGGGCACAATGCCATAGAGTCCACCCTCCAGAACATCATTTCCCCCCCCCCAGGAAAATTGATCTCTTTAGACTGGCAATGAGCTGTAATTCCAGGGGATCCCCAGGTCCCACCTGGAGGCTGGCATCCCTAGCTCCAGTGCTGAAATTGGAAGCTCTGGTTCTGCTGTGTGACTTGGTGCATGCAAACCTCTGGCATTGGCTTACATGTGCCAAACCACCCAGGTGGAGGAGGGGAGGGGTGTCATTCTACCAAAAATGAGAGTGTTTGGGTTTCTCTGTGAGTTTGAGGACTGGAACTGGCACTGAAGTGAGATTGGAAAAGTTTGTGTGGCTTTCTTGTGTTACAGTAATAATTATGCTACAATACAGTTTGTTAGTCCTAAAGGTGCTACTGAGTGTTTTACTATTTTGTATGCTATGGCAGTGATATGAGAGCCAATTGAGCTGTGGGTCCATCTCATGCTACTGACAGTAGTTATACATTACACCTTGCCCAAATGGTTCTGGGCATTAAAGCGCACTTGCCCTGGTGTGATGTAAAATGCTAGCAAGTCATAGCCAACTCATGGTAACCCTGTAGGATTTTCAAGGCAACAGACATTCAAAGATGATTTGCCATTGCCTGACTGTGCATCATGTCCCTGGTATTCCTTGGAGATCTCCCATCCAAATACTAGTCAGAGCTGACTCTGCTTAGCTTCCAAAATCTGATGACATCAGGCTAACCTGAGCCATCTGGGTCCATGGCATGGTGCTGTGTGGGTGCTTCCCAGGCAATAATCTTCAACCTATTCTTGGAAGCCACAATCATTAGGAAAGAGCCATGTGATAGAAGTGTAATAATAATTTACTCATAGTTGCAAGAGCCAATAAGATTTGAGTTTGATGGGGGATTGGGCAAATTGATCTAAGGAACTGAAAGAAGAGAAAGTATTAGCAAGCTCAGTGGTTAAGGATTTGAATAGAGCTCTTTATAGTCCAATCCTGAGGACACTGAGAAAGAATGTCTGAAAATGTCATACAGGTTTCTGTCGACCTTGCAATAGCATTGTAGCTAACCCCAACTAAGAAACTTCCATGCTGTTTCTATAATTTCTCAAATGTACTTCACACCAACTGTGCATCTCCATTCCTTTCTAATTCCTCTCAACTATGTACAGCTTTCTATGTTGTGCTTCATTTGGACTGCTTTGCTTTCTCAGTTCCTAGCCCCCTTCTTTTCTATAACCATGGATCTACATCCCCTTCCTCAAGCCTTGCTGCTTGTCCCAACTCTCTAAAGTCAGACCAGTTTGGCCAGTGACAACCGAAAATACATCTGTCCAGGAAGTTCAACTAAATGCCACTAGAGGTTTTGTCACCACTGCTACATCACTTAATGCATTACAATAAAGGTTCATGTTCAGGCTATAATTTATGATGTTTTAGTTTGGGAAGATCTATGTTCTTGGTCACATCAGTTGGTGCTATTTTTTTCCTGTAAAATCCTCTTCCATCCCAATGGACTCTGCTGCTCACATGTTGTCTGTCAGTCCCCTCTTTATTCCACCCTTCCTCCAGTCTCCCTTCCCTTATATTGACCTCACAACAATGGCAATATCACCCAGCCTGATGAAGGGGGCTTTGACTCTTGGAAGCTTATTCCCTGAAACTCTTGTTGGTCTCTAATATGCTCCTGGACTCAAATCTAACTGTCCCAGTATCACCGAGTAAGTGTCATGCAAAATGTAGATCTGAACATGGGTCTCCTCAGTCCACACTGGTCTTCATGCCATTGGTCCATCTACTTCAGCATGGTCTGCTCTGATGCAGGTGAGCTCTACAGGCTCAGACAGAGAAAGATCCTTTCCAACAGCTGTTCTCTTAGACCTCCTCGGTTTAAACCTTTATCCTTTGGCACGCAAAGCATGGTCTCTCTACCATCAGTCCATCAGTGTAATCATTGTCTGCTCAGACTGGCAGTGGTTCTCCAGGGTTCTTTGCAGAGGATTTTGCCCATGCCGTGCTTTGTTTCTGAGCCATTGGGGCTGGGGGGGGAGGATGCAGGCGGGCTGCTTTTATTTGTAATGCAAAAGTATATTACCTCTTTCTAACAACATATGTCCATGCAAGATGTACATATGTTCACTGTAAGCAGAGCCTCTGCTTGGCACGCAGAAGGCCCTCGGGTCCGTCCCAGTTGAAAGACCCGCGGAGAGCTGCTGCCCGCCTGAGCAGGCGACGCTGACCTTGAGGGACCTTGATGGTCTGGCGCGGCGGGAGGCGGCTTCCCAGGGAGGGAGGGAGGAGGGCTCCCTCTCGGGATTCCAGACTCCCGTCTGCACACGGGGGGGGGTTCCTCTGGCGGGCTCGTCTTGCCCTGCCCGGGCTCTGGGGGGCCTCGGGGGTGGGGCCGGCGCCACGGGGGCTGCGATCCCCGGCCTGGCGCTGGGCCCTTTGATCCGGCCGGCCGGAGCACTTCACAAAGGGAAGAGGGGCAGAGGTGTCGGACATCCAATCCGTGGCGCAGGTGTGAGGGCGGCCCTCCCCCCCCGCATACCTGCCATACCTGGGAAGGAAGCGCCCGCCAGCTGCTCCGCCCGGCCCCTCCCTGGAGGCCTGGTGGGTGGCGAGGGGGACGGTGGGCTAGCGAGCCACGAGGGGGCTCTGGGTAAGCGCCTCAGGCCCCCCCCAGGAGGGACAGCCGCAGGTGCCAGTTGTGTGGCGCCCCCCCCTCCGGGCTCTCCTCCTCCTCCTGCGCGCGCTCTTCAGTCCCCCCCTCGTATTTGCGCTCCCAAGAGCCCCGCGAGGTGGGCCGGGCCGAGGGGGGCTGCTGGGGGCGGGAGGAGTACCAGAGCTGGGGCCGGGCTGGACTCAGGCGGCGGCTCCCTCCGCTGCCCGTTCCTGCGCCGCGGCCGGTCTCCCCGGGCTCCCGGCCGCCCGCCGAACCCCTTCCGGGCAGGCCCCGCGCCCACTGGAGCCGCTCTCTTCCCCGCCAGCTCCTTCTGGCTGGGGGGCGCCCAGGCGCTGCGGTTGGGCCCCTCTCCGGGTGCATCGCGCCGGTGCGCGCTGCTGGAGCCCCCTCCGGCCCCCGGAGAAGCGCTGCCCGCGCCGGACTACGGCCGGGGCTGCTGCTGCTGCGCCAAAGCCGGGAAGGGCCCGCCGCCATCCTCCCTCCTCCTCCTCCTCCTCCTCCTCCTCCGCGGGCGTCTGCTGAAGGACGCGGCCGCCTCTCCCGGGCGCACCCTCGGGGCCCCAAACGCGGCCGCTTGGGAAGCACCTCCGGCCCCGCTGCCCGGACAGAGGCCGCCCACTTCACGGGGGGCGCGGGGGGGCCCTGCTCATCTCGAAGCCACGCCTGCCCGGGACTCTGGAGGGCGAAAGGCGCGCGCCCCCCTGCCCCCCCCCCCGCTCCTGACCCCCGGGAGAACTTGCTGAACTGCCGTTACTCGAAAAAGTTTTTCCTCTTATCCCGCCACTATCTTCCCAGCCATATTTTAAACCCATTACTACCAGTCCTTTCCTCCACTAGGAGAGTCAGGTGGTTGTAGTAGTTAAGAGCAGCGACTCTAACCTGGGAGAACCGGGTTTGATCCCCCACTCCCTCACATGCAGCTGCTGGTGTGACCTTGGGTCAGTCAAAAGTTCTCTCAGAGCTGTTCTCTCAAGGGCAGTTCTCGGGAGAGCTCTCTCCGCCCCGCCTCCCTCCCAGAGTGTCTGTTGTGGGGAGGGGGAGGGAAAGGAGTTTGTCAGCCGCTCTGAGACTCCCTCGGGTAGTGAAGGGCAGGAGGTATAGATCCCATCTCTTCTCTTCTTCTACTACCAACTGAAACCATCTTTTGCCCTCCTGGAAAGGAGAGGCCTCCGAATACTTAAAAGGAGTGACTGTATCCTCCCCCCGCCAGCTTCCTCTTCTCCAGGCGGAAGTCCCCCAGGCTCCAAATCCGGGTGGTCCTGGGGGCTCTCCTCCTCCTCTGCGCCCAGTCTGAAGTCCCTCAAGTCCTCCCAATAAGGAGGCCCCACCCAGAACGGGACACCAGAAGACCCCCCGCAGTTCCGAGCAGCACAGAAACGAGAGTGCGGCGTGCATCGGTAGGTTCGGGTCGGGTCGCTGTGTTGGTCTGAAGGAAGCAGCCGAACAAAGTTCGAGTCCGGCCAGGCCCCTTGGAGACCAGCAGAAGTTTTATTCCGCCTAGAAGCTTCTTTCACGGGCAAGAAGCAGCGCACTTCCTCCGACAGATGGGCCCGGACTGGTGACCTCCGTTTCAATGCGTCGGAGGAAGGGCGCGCGCGCCTGGAAGCTCCCGCCTTGAACAAAGGCTTCGTTGGTCTTCAGGGTGCCCCCGCTGGACTCGAACTTTGCTCTGCGTGTGGCATCATCAGAGTGTGAGCCTGGGCTGGTCCATCCCGAGCCACTGCGGCGGCCCAAAACAGGTGCGCTTGTGCGTCTGGGAGGCTGCGCTGGAAGCCGCCGAGACTCCGGCCCCCGGAAAGCGTTCTGGGCTGGGGCGCACCACGCCCGGTGGAGCTGGGCCCCAGTGAGCAGGGCGCGTCGGGGACATTCTACGCCGTCTGAAATGCTGCCCCCTTCAGCGGTGGTTGGGGGGCTCGGAGGCTTTCCCATCGCTGGGACTCCCGGGCCGCTCTTCCTGCGGGGGTTGTAAAGGGCGGGGGTTGCGCCAAAGCCGGCACCGCACAGCCCAGAGGACCGGGGGTGGGGTGAGGGGGCTTTGTGGGTCCGCGCGGATGCCTGGAAAGGCGGTGCAGCCAGCCAGGCGGAGGGGTCAAGTGCTGGGCGAGGCTCGGGAGGAGGACGACTCCGAGTCCTCCCGATCCCGATTCCGCCACCAGAGCTTGCGGGGCGGTTGCCTTGGGTCAGTCACGCTCGCCACCAGTGTTCCCTCTCAGCTGAGCTGGTGTGAGCTAGCTGACAGTTTTTTAGCCTCTGGCTCACAGTTTTTTGCCTGGGCTCAGGGAGGGGCGGGGCTCCAGAGCAGACGGATTGACGCAGCGGCCAAATCGCTGGCTCACCACTGTCATGGCCAGGAGCTCGCCAAGTAGAATCTTTGCTCAGAAGCCTCCGCAGCTTAGAGAGGGAGCATTGCGCTCTTTTGCGTCCGCAGGGAGTCCCTGGCCTGAGTCCCAGCTTGGCCCGGGAGAGCAAAAGGACGCCGGATCCTAGACCCGCCAATAGGGTCCCTGGAGGGAATTCGCACCCACCCGTAGGAGGAGGGAGGCGGACTAGGAAGGGGTTTGGGGACCCATAAATCGGGGACCTCGCGGGCTAGTTTGTTGCTGTTGTGGACGGGTGCCAATAAACAGAGCGGGTCACGATGCGGCCTCACGGAGTCTTCCTGCAAGGAACCCAGTACACACAACCCTCTCCACCTAACCTACCTCACAGGGAGGTCGGTAGGACAAAAGAGGGGAGGGGAGAAGAAGGGTCCTGTCGGCTGCCTCGGGTCCCCCTTGGGGAGAAGAGGAGCGCGTGCGCATGGACACGAGGGGGTCTCCCCCCCGACCGTTTCAAACCTGCGAGGGCCCCCTTGGGACTCCGGCACGGCCTGCGGAGGGCCCCAAACGGCTGCGCGGGAGGAGGCGGGCGGGGCCGGGCTGGCCACGGAATGAGGGCTGCGGCTGGACTCCTCCGGTCACCCAGAGGAGGTCCTGGTGTTGGGGGCGGGCGGGGGGTGCAGCTGCTGCCAAAGCGACCCTTTCTAAAACTCTGCACAGCCAATCAAATCTCCAGCGGCCAATCAGAAGCCTCTCAGGTCAAAAGCCCCACCTGGCCCCGCCCACTTCCTATAAACGCCCGGTGGGCGCCGCCTTGGGGACCCCTGACCAAAATACAAGGGTAGACCAATGAATGGGTGTCTCCTGGCAGTCTGTCCTGAGGAACGACTGACCGACCAGAAGGACACTAAACCGGAAGCCAGAGAGGAATGGTGAAAAGGGCAGGTGGTCTTTTTAGGGGCATGTCTGTCCTCCCCCCGCTTGCAAAGCGCATTCTTCGACCGGAACGTGTCCCCGGGCAGCAGTTCAGTCCAGGCGCCCTTCCCGTCCGCCGTGTCCTCGTCCCCCACCCCCCCGCCCCGCGGAGGCCTCCGCTTCTCTGCAGCTCCCAGGGGCAACAGCCCCCCCCCGAGGGAGCCGGCCGGCCCAGCCCCAGCCCCAGCGGTTGCCCCAACCAGGCCAGGGAGTCCAAACCCAGGTCGCTTTTATTAGGGCACAGAGTGACACACGCGCGCGCGCACACACACACACGACAGCTGCTTGCTACCTACACGGAGGGGGGGCCTTCAACACGGAGGGGGGAGGCGCCCGCACCCGAGGCAGAGACGCACCGACGAATAAATTAAGAGGGAGGGGGCCTTCGGAGAGAGAAGCCCCCGGAGGAGCCCACAAAGACGAGAGGAGGGCGCGCGTCGTGGGTCTCGGCGGCGGACACCTTTATTTGCTCGCCGGGCGGGCGGGCGGGCGGCTTCCTCCTCCGGGGGTGGGCGGCACCCCTGCCTCTCCGGGAGTCCCGGTCCTCCTGTTCCCACCGGGGCTGGCCCCGCGCCGCCCCTTTCCAAGGGCGACGCCGTGGGCCGGAGAAGTCTCAGGTCCTGCGCCGCGCCCTCTCTCCTCCTGCGCGCCCCGCGGAGAGGAGAACTAGACCCCTCCCCCGGTGGGGGTGGGGAGGGCGGCTGCTCGGTCCGCGGCCAGTCTCCGGAGGCCGGTCCCCTCTCGGTCCCCGCGCGTTCCTCTCCGGCCGGGCCCGCTTGCCGCGGCGGGCTAGTCGTTGGACGTGACGTCGATGTCTTCCCCGCTCGACTGCTTGGTGGCGATCCGCCAGCGGTTGATGTGGTGGGAGCCCTTCTTCTTCTGGTCCGACTCGGGGCCCTCCTCCTCCAGCTTCTGCCTCTTGTATTTGGTCCGCCTGTTTTGGAACCAGACCTTCACCTGCAGGGAGACAGAATGGAACGGGCGCATGGAGCTGCTGGTTTACACCAAACCCGACAGCAGAGTCAGTGTTGCCTACTCTGACTGGCAGCGGCAGCTCTCCGGCAGAGAGGTCTTTCCCCTCCCCTCTTGTGTGCTCCTCGCTCAGCTGGAGAGCCCAGGGGAGCCTTCCGCGTGCGAAGGAGGGATGCTCTGCCCCACCGAGCCCCTGACCCTCCCCTGACCACAGGCAGCGAAGCCTGAAAGCGCCCTTAACCCGAGAGTCAACCAGGCCGGAGGATTCCCCGTTCCCTGGGAGGGAAGCGGATTTCGTGCATTTCCAAGGAGGCTGCATGGCCGCCCGAGCGCGCCTCGTCTCCTCCTCCCTTGGGGCAGGGGCCCGCCAACCCCTCCCAGAAGAAGGACGGGCCCAGCCACACCCGAAGAGGGACAAGACCCAGCAGCGAGTGGCGTTGCCTTGGCCGGAGCGCAGGCTTCAAGGCCAGGGGGACCCCGTAAAGGGCTGGAATGGGATGGCCAGACCGGAGCCCAGGCGCAGGACGCCCCAGGGTGACTGTGGGGGGGGGATCTTCATTTCATTTAGTGCTACTCACAGGGCTTTGAATGCATACCTGGGGCTTTTTAAAAAAGGTATACGATAGAATATAAAATGGTTTAAATAAATACAATAAATAAGACTTGAGCTGCGGTGGCTCAAGTGGTTAAGACACTGAACTGCAGGCTGTGGAAGGTCAGTAGTTCAGCAGTTCGAGACCCGGGTGCCGCAAGACGGAGTGAGCTCCCGTCTCTAGTTCCAGCTCCTGCCAACCTAGCAGTTCGAAAGCAAGAAACTGCAAGTAGATCAATAGGTACCACTTCGGTGGGAAGGTAACAGCGTTCCGTGCACCTTGGTGTTTAGTCATGCCGGCCACATGACCACGGAAACGTCTTCGGACAGCGCTGGCTCTTCGGCTTTGAAACGGAGATGAGCACCGCAACCCTAGAGTCGGATTCGACTGGCTTTCGAGCAAGGGAACCTTTACCTTTACATCCATGGGTATTCAATTTGAAAGGAGGGCGGAGGGGATCCTGTTTTGAGCTGACGATGCGCGGGGGCGGGGGAGGAGGAGGAGGAGGAGGAGGAGGAAGAGATTGGATTTGCTCAGAGTCTCAGAGCGGTTTACCATCTCCTTTCCCTTCCCCCACCACAGACACACTGCGAGGTAGGTGGGGCTGAGAGAGCTCTGGCAGAAACTGCTCTTTTCAAGAACAGCTCTTATCAGAACTACGGCTTGCCCAAGGTCACCCAGCAGGTGCGAGAGGAGGAGTGGGTGAATCAAACCCGGTCCTCCCAGATTAGAGTCCGCGCACTTAACCACTGCACCAAACCGGTGTCGCCAGGAGAAACCCAGGAGGAACCCCCCAGAAAACCGAGCCGCGGAGCCACTCTGAGAAGAAATGCCAGCTCTCCCCCCCTCCGGTCCCGGCAAGAATCCAGGGGAAGGGCCTCCTTCTGCCGGCCCCCTCCCCCGACCACCCCTCGGCGGAGGGTGACTGTGAGAAACAGGCCTGGCGGCGGCTGGTCCAGGGCAGGCGCTGGGCGGTCGTCGAGTCCGGCCACTACGCTCACAGCGAGCAAGGCCAGGCCCCCTCCGCCGGCCACGTCTCACGAGGGGTGGTGCGCTCCTTCGAGGGGCAGCTCCTCCCGGGAGGGATCCGCGGCGAAGGGAGGCGCAAGAGCCAGTCGGAGCAGGAAACAGGGGAAGCGGCCAGGACGCCGCCCCAGCAGCCCAGGCGGCCTTAGAGCCAAGAGCGGCGGCACCCGCAGAACCGCCAGACGAGGGGTTTCCTCTAAGTGAGGAGGTTTGTTTAACGCAAGCTGGAAGGTACAGAGAAGATGCCGCACTATTTGATGACTTCACCAGGTTCTTTCTTGCTGACTGGGCATGCTAACCGCATCGGTGGACTCCGCTTGCTTGGAGTTAATTTAATCGTTGACAGTCGATTGAAACAGTTACAGAAAAGTTAAGACCTAATTACTTTTTAAGAGAGGTTAAGGCTGAGCACATGAGCACGTATGGATTGGCCTTCTCCCGAATCAGACCCCCCCTTCCCGGGTCCATCAGGGTCAGTGCGGACCGGGAGCGGCTCTCCAGGCCGAGGGCTTTCCCTTCACCACCTCCCTGGTCCTTTCAACCAGAGCTGCCGGGGACTGAACTTGGGACCTTCCGCGGGCCAAGCAGAAGCTCTTCCAGCTCTGATGACCCCTCCCTTCTTCTTCTTCTGGCTTCCTCAGATGCAACTTACGGTGCACTTGTTGATTGGCTCATTTGCACTTGTGTTGATTATCTCACATATAGTTAAGAACCAATCACTTATCTAAATAGTAGTCACACGATTATGATAGAAGAGAGTTAGAGGAAGATATTTTTCTATAAAAATGCAGTGCCCTGATAGGCAAATCAGATTCCTCTGAATGGAAACCTCCAAAGGCAGCTGGGGGGGGGGGGTGTCTGTGGGAGGATGTGGCCTGTCGGACTTGACCGTTTTTATAATCCCTAAAAGCAACGAGACAAAACTGAAACCCAGTTTGGTTTTAAAATTATTACTCTCTATAATATGATTAAGCAACGTTGAGGGGCTTTGATCATTTTAGCACTTATTTTTACAATAATGGTAGGGTTAATTTTCACAGGCCCATATTGCCTAATGTCTTTTGTTTTTCAACAAAAGGTAAAAGTCTCTGCAGGTTTTTGATCTGGTTTGCTGGTTATAGTTCAAACAACCAAACTCAAACTTTACTTGTCTGTATTGTCAGATTTAAAGGTCGATTAATGGCCTTTAATGGACAAACCCTGCTGCTAAATACTTTGTATGGGCAAAACCCTTTTATAATGGTTGAGTCTAGGTTATCTAATTGGATGTGGGACTGAAGCCTCTCCTTACAAAGGGTCAAATCCTTTCAAGAAGCTTTATCTCTACTGCCTCTGAACTAGACACTCAAATAAAATCTATACTAAGACTGTAGAAAATACATGGGAAAGTACAGGAGGATGCCAGCATGGTTAAACAGCAGAGTCAAGAAGGTGTGTAACTTGATGGCACTTTACACACACAGTAGGGCTGCAGTGTAACAATGTAGCTCAGAGAGAGCCCTGGGGTAACTACTGCTCAAGCAAATTGCTTCTCATGCCTTTTAATGTAGAAATGCTGCTCTGGGTTCAAGTCCCGCTTCCTTCTTTCTCTTTCCATACACTGCTAACTGCCAGCATCACATGCATTGCAATTATTATTATTTCATTAATATTCCTCATAAAGAAACATTACCCACAGCTGGGGAGAAATATCACAGGGGTTATCTGTAGGAAGGACTATCATTTGAGAGACTCAGGTTCAAATCATGGAAGCGGACTGGGCAATCTTAGCCAGGGCCGGCCCCAGGTGTCTGGGCGCCCTAGGCAGGAGAGCCTGGGGCGCCCACCCCACCGGAGATGCCAACCTCCCGGTGGGGCCTGGAGAACCGGGGAAGGGGCGGCGCGGCTCTCCCGGGCCCCTCGCAGCCGCGGGGCACCGGGGAGAGCCGGGGAACGAGCGGGCGGCTCTCCCAGGCCCCTCGCAGCCGCGGGCGCGGGGCGGAGCCGGGGAAGGGGCGGCCTTGGAACGCCCGCCCCTTCCCTCCCAGCGGACGGGCACTCAGACTGGCGGCGGCCAGCGAGCGGGGTCTGTCCCCGCTGGCCGGCTGCCGCCATGCCGCCCCAACCTCTCCACCCCCCAAGGGCTTCTGAAGCGCCCCGGAAGGGCGCTCAGACTGGCGGGGCGGCGGCAGCGGGGAGAGTCCCCGCTGGCCAGCCGCCGCCATACCGCCCCACCTCTCCACCCCCCCCAAGGGCTTGTGGGGGAGCCGCGGGTGGAGCGCCGGCCGCCCCTTCCTCCCAGTCCCAGCGCCGGCTGGGAGACGGGGTGGAGCGCCGGCTTCACCGGGTGGGGCCGGGGCGCTTTGGCGCCCCTGTGGGCCCCAGCGCCCTAGGCGAGTGCCTAGCTCGCCTAGTGGGCGAGCCGGCAGTGATCTTAGCCCAGCCTTGCTCTCTCATCCTCAACTCCCTCACAGGGCTGTTGTGAGGGTGAAATGGAGGAGGGGTAAACGAAGTTGGCAATGTAAGCCGCTTTAAGTCCCCATTGGAGACAAAAGCGGGGTATAAATCAATACACATTTCTACTTTCAGAATACGGCTTCACACTCGGTCTAGTTACCAACAGATACCAAGTTTCGCCTCACTAGCTTCAGCTCTCCTCTGTTTGTTCTTCCAGTGCTGCCAGCTGCTCAGCTTTCAAGGTTAATACCCCTGACAATTAGAGAAGGCACATATCAGAATATCCAGACCGGAGGAAGAGTGCATGTTTTCCTTGTAAACAGGGCTTTTTTTGTAGAAAAAGCCCAGCAGGAACTCATTACCATAACAGGCCACACCCAACAGCAGAAACTCATTAGCATATTAGGCCATACTCCTGACAGCACAGCTCATTAGCATATTAGGCCACACCCCCATGTTGCCAGAAGTGTGGTCATCCAGCCACACCCACCCTTTGCTTCTTATTCTGTTTACCTTGTTTGTTATCAAAACCCAGGGCTTTTTTTGTAGCAGGAACTTATTTGCATGTTAGGCCACACACCCCTAATGTAGCCAATCCTAATGAGTTTCTGCTGTTTGGTGTGGCCTATTATGCTAATGAGCTTCTGCTGGGCGTGGCCAACTCGGGAGCCAGACGGAACTCCATTCCTGTGCGTTCCTGCCCCCAAAATAGCCCTGCTTGTAAATACAACAAGCTTCAGAGTTTCAAACAGCAATATCTTTTCTAAGTTTAGAGTTCAAAGTAAATCAATCACCGCCAGATTAGACAGGCTAAGAGTTCCAAAGCGGTCACCACACAACAAGAACGAAGGCAGCCAGACCCTGCAGTGGGGACGGAGGGCTACCCAGTCTCAGTTACTTTCCCAGTTCCACGAATACCTTTGACAGACGGCTCGAGAAAGACAAGAGAGCCGGGAGAGAGCCGCTCCCCAGCAAGTGAACTATGAAAATAAGAGTTTTCACCACCCTCAGGAACTTAAAGGGGATGAGTGGAAAGACCTAGAAGGAGCCCTTGCAGTCGAGAATGGTGGCGTCTTTTTAGACACCAAAGGCGACCTAAGTAAGATCGGGCAGGCGGACTGACAACTGAAGTCTCTATCATGGAATTTGGGGGGGCTGGTGCAATAAGTCTCACGATTCTGACTTCTTAACATTTTTGCATGGTCATAACATACTTTGCTTACAGGACACTTGGATACGGAGCTCTGACTTCCCAGTTATCCAGGGATATAGGGTATTTTCTGTACCAGCGACTAAAACACACTCGAAGGGACAGGGAAGTGGAGGGCTGGTTATTTTGGTCTCGGTGGATCTGAAGGTGGACATTCAAGTCTTAGAAAACAGCTGCCCGAAAAACGTCCAAACTTTACTTATCAAGGGAGCGCACTTTAAAAGTGTTTTATGTGCAAACGTATACATTCCTCCAAGGGGCCCACCAGGGCAGGAAAGGGGTTATATTTGGAATTTATTAACAGATACCCTTGACTTCTTAACGTCCCAGTTTCCTAAGGCACAGGTTCTTCTGTGTGGGGATTTCAATGCTAGAACAGGAACAGGGAATGCAGGGGCCAGAGATGTCTTGAATGGGTGGATTGCCCTACATGCACACTACCTAGAGTGCTCTTCGAGGGACCAGGTTGTAAACAAGTCTGGTCTTAATTTCTTGCAACTTCTCTCATTGACAAATCTGCATATTTTGCATGGTACTTTCTTAGACCAAAGAGGTGGGACCTTTACTTATGTAGCACCCTCAGGAACCAGTACAATCGACTACATAGCAATATCGCCGGCTCTACTTGGCTTTGTCACCAAGTCTGAGGTTCTGGACTCCTCCCTAAGTGATCATTGCCCTCTGTCCAGGGCCGGCTCGCCCACTAGGCGAGCTAGGCGCTCGCCTAGGGCGCCGGCCCTGCAGGGGCGCCAAAATGCCCCCCACCCCCCCCGTAAAAAGGCCCCCGAGCCGCCTAATGCCGGCAGCCCCGGCTTTCCTGGGTGCCTCGCGGCTGCGAGGCACCCGGGAGAGCCGCGCGCGCCGCCTGGGAGGGAAGGGGGGCTTCTAAGCCCGCCCCTTCCTCAGCTCTCCTAGGCGCTGGGCCATGTCCAGGCCCCACCGGGAGGTTGGCATCCCCGGTGGGGTGGGCGCCCCAGGCAGTCCTGCCTAGGGCGCCCAGACACCTGGGGCCAGCGCTGCCTCTGTTGTTAACTCTGATAATTCACAAAAATGTGTTAATGAAACCACGCTCAGACTTTGAAGAGGACGTAACACCCAATTTTAGGAGACTTAAGTGGTCAGAAAAACTTCAGGGCACAATAAAAAGTAAAGGTAAAGGTTCTCTTGCTAGAAAGCCAGTTGAATCTGACTCTAGGGTTGTGGTGCTCATCTCTGTTTCAAAGCCGAAGAGCCAGCGCTGTCCGAAGATGTTTCCATGGTCATGTGGCCAGCATGACTAAACACCAAGGTGCACGGAATGCTGTTACCTTCCCACCGAAGTGGTACCTATTTATCTACTTGCAATTTCTTGCTTAAGATCTTCCCTTTTACAACATGATTCGGATGCCATTAAAATCTTTGAGGAGATTAATTCTCAAATTAAGCCTCTGCTAATAAACAATAGGCCTCTGAAACCAACACCTCAGGCCCACAATGCCTGGTTTGATTCCAAAAGTAGAACACTAAAGAAAGATCTGCTGTGAGCTATGAGACATACTAACCGAAACAGGGAGGGGGAGCAGTCACTGGCTCTTGCAGAGCGTAGGGCACAGTATAAATCCTTAACTAAGGAAAAGAAGTTAGAGCACGCAAAATATCTCTGGAGAGAACTAGATACAGCTCTTCGGGGAAGAAATGATTCTCGTTTTTGGGAACTGGTTGCAAAGAAAAAAAGTAGACCGTACTGCCTGATGGATGCACACATTCCAGGCCATGTTTGGTTCACTTATTTCGGTAATGTGTTTGGGCTAAATTGCCCTCAGCCAGAGGGCCAAGAAAACTTCCCCTCAGATCTTACAGGTTTACTGGAATGGCCACCAGTCCCAGAAGCAGAAATTAGAGGTCTAATAGCCACACTGTCCACAGGAAAATCCCCAGGGGGAGACATGTTGCCACCTGAACTGTATAAAGTTTTCCCTGAGTGGTGGGCCCCCTTGCTGGCTAGAGTCTTCACGCAGATCAGTGGGTCAGGAGTGTTTCCCTCTGGCTGGAAACTGAGTATTGTGGTGCCCATACACAAAAAAGGGGACACTGCAGACCCCCACAATTATAGACCAATAAGCTTATTAGACATAGTGGCAAAACTTTATGGTAAATACTTGTTGTCAAGACTGGATGGCTGAGGAACTAATTTTACATCCGGCTCAAGCAGGTTTTCGGAAGGGCCTTGGAACAATCAGTCATTGCCAAACCCTGTACCAACTGGTTCAAATGGACCAACAAAGGTGCTTTATGTAGCATTCGTTGACCTGGCTGCTGCATTCGATTCCATAAACAAGCAACGCCTTTGGTCTAAATTAGCGAAAATGAAGGTTGAGAGGAGATTATTACTGCTACTTCGAGAGCTACATAGAGGTACTTTTGCCCAAATTAGAGTGGGTATTTCTGGTTCATTAACCAGCAGAATTCCTGTTAGCGTAGGTGTGAAACAGGGCCGTGTGTTGGCTCCATCCATCGCTATTTAATTTGTACATCAATGACATTACAGAGGCTCTCTCAGGTCCTTATTTCTTCCTGCCATCACTCGGCCAACAAAAAATTTCAATTCTTCTTTATGCGGATGACATGGTCCTAATATCCCTAACTAAAATTGGTCTGAGAAGACTTTTACACCAGCTAGGAAAATACTGTAATGAGGAATCGCTCAATACAAACTATGCAAAGACCAAGTCTTTAGGAGAAAGCCTAAAATCTCTCGATGGACTATCTGTGGCAACCCCATCGAACAATGCAGAATATTTAAATATCTAGGAGTAACCTTTATGGAGACTCTGAATTGGAAAAACTATCTTGCATCAATAAAAGCCTCAGCATTAAGAATGGTACAATTGTACATTTTTTTCACACAAAGGGCAGTCGTCTGATTGATCTGGCACTGAAATTATTTAACAGCAAGGTCATCCCCCATCTCTTATATGGAATTGAAGTCTGGGGCTGGAAGGAGGATATTGTGGCTAATTTGGAGGTAATCCAAAATCAGTTTATGGGACGAATTCTAGCTTTGCCCAGAGGTACTCCCACATCTTTAATGAGAGCCGAACTGGGACTTCCCTCTACGAAGGCCCGGGTACACCTGGCAGTTATAAAACACCGGAAAAAGAGCACACCCCCATGCTCCAAGGCATCAATCAAGCAATTTCCATTTTGGTAAAGACCCTAGCCGTTCTAATTTTCTTAACACTATCATTCAAAAATATACTATTCCAGACGACCTTCTCAGGGTCTCAGCTGAGAATCCACATCTCAGGGACTGGATATACGAGGCTGATGCAAGGATCAAATGTTCTCTGATTCTGAAATCTAAAGTGGCTCCCTGGTACAAATATTGCAAAGTTGACCACTGCAGGTCAAGTTACCTAGTTAATATCTCTAACTACAACCTCAGGGTGTCCTTTGCAGCTCTGAGATTCCAAACTATGAAAACAGCCCTTTTGGCAGGCTGTTACTCACACACGCCAGAAGAGCAATGCCTCTGCATTTGTGGTTTGCCAGAGGTGGAGGATATTCCTCACTATATGCTCTATTGTCCACTTTACAATATTCCAAGAGATAACTTTTTAGCAGGAATTCTATTAGGTATGCAAACACTCCCAGAAAACGAGAAGATTGCGTGCCTGTTGTCAGACAATGATGCTTATCTAGCCCGTAGAGTTTCCCTGTTTGCTTTAGCAGCAGCTAAGATTCGATCTAAGGGGCAGGTTACTCGGTGATCAAATCTGTTTCAGTCTTCCTTTTATTACAGAATAGCAGTTAATTTTAACCCGGTCACTAAGGTTGTATTTTAACGTTATAACGTTTTATGAATGCTCCACAGTATTTTGTATTTTGTAACGGCCGATGGCTAAATACAATAAATTACTCGACAATACCTGAAGTTGCCCTCCTGACATTTCCAAGCAGTGCCGTCCCTTTGCCTGAAGGGCCTGCTGTCAGTGTCAGGCTGCTGGATAAAGCCAGGCTCTTGTAAGCATTGCACCTATTTCAGGGGCTCTCCAGATCCACCCACTGGAGTATCCCCGGGAAGTCTTCAAAATCTCCACCAGTTCTGCATCTCTAATCAGCCATTAAGGCTTCTGGCCACCCCCACTGCCCCCCATGCTGCCTGGGTGCACTATCTTCTTCAAACCGTCCCCCCCCCACCATGCACAGCAATGCCATGTGCTAACCAGCTGCTTTTCAAATAAGGCCCAGTGGGGGTGCAAAGTCCCCCCAGGGGAGAGCTGTAGCCATGGCCAATGGTGGGTGAGTTCAAATCTAGGAGGAAGATACACCTCCTATGGCTCTCTGCCCTCCCCCCTTCTGTCCCAAACAACTGTTCCCGGCAGCACGACTGCCAAGTGCACCCTCCGCCGGGCAGCCGGGCTGTGGCCACCCCCTGAGATCAGTGGCTAATTCGGGAATCAGGAATCACTGCCTTCACACTGATGGAGTGCGTTCCAAGCGGTCCCCGTGGATGATGTCAGCAACAGCACCCCTGTCAGGTAGGAGGCCAGCGTCGCCACCCTCACATTGCCAAGGCAGAAAGGGAACTGCCTGCTTGAGAGAAGAAGAAGAGGAGGAGGAGGAGGAGGAGGAGGAGGAGGAGGAGGAGGAGGAGGAGGAGGAGGAGGAGGAGGAGGAGGAAGAGTTTGGATTTATACCCCGCCCTTCACTACCCAAAAGAGTCTCAGAGCGGCTGACAAACTCCTTTCCCTTCCCCTCCCTGCAACAGACACCCTGTGAGCAATGCTCCCTCTAAGCTGCGGAGTCTTCTGAGCAAAAATTCTACTTTGTGAGCTACTGGCATGAAAGTTGTGAGCGGGCAATTTGACTGCTGCATAAATCAGTTTGCCCTGGAGCCATCCTTCCTGAGCTAAGACAAAAATGTGTGAGCTGGAGGATAAAAAACTGTGAGCTAGCTCACACCAACTCAGCTCAGGGGGAACAATGACTGTGAGGTCGGTGGGGCTGAGAGAGCTCTGGCAGAAACTGCTCTTTTCCAAGGACAGCTCTTGTCAGAACTACGGCTTGCCCAAGATCACGCTAGCCAGGTGCAAGTGGAGGAGTGGGGAATCAAACCCGGTTTTCCCAGATTAGAGTCTGCACATTTAACCGTGCGTTCCCTGCCTCTAGCAGGAGGAGTCTGGGCAAACTGGTCACAGTGAGTAAGAGCCGAAAGAATCGCCGGGAAGGGCTTGTTAGCCAGAGCAATTTCTAGAAAAGAAATCTCCAGCTGCAGTTTGAGAGAGGCGTTTAGACAAAACACTTCAGATGCGGCATGAGGCACACTCAGTGTAGAAGAGGTCAGAAAATATGGGGTGTGTCGACGCTACAGATTTAACCTGGTTTGAACAGCCTTCCTGGCAAGAAGGTGAAAACAGCGTTGGCGGCGGAGGAAATTAGCAATCTCTTGGCAGAGCAAGTGGTATAGCGCTTAGATCAGGGGTGGACAGACTTGCCTAACCTAAGAGCCACATAGACTAAATGTCAGCGGTGTTCCCTCTAAGCTGAGTTAGTGTGAGCCAGCTCACAGTTTTTTAGCCTCCGGCTCACACATTTTTGTCCTGGCTCCGGAAGGATGGCCCCAGAGCAAACTAATCTACGCAGTAGCCAAATCACTTGCTCACAACTTTAATGTGGAATTCATTGCCACAGGAGGAGGTGGTGGCAGCTACAAGCATGGACAGTTTCAAGAGGGAATTAGATAAACATCTGGAGCAGAAGTCCATCAAGTGGCTATTAGCCACAGGGTATAGAATGAGAACTCTCGGTCTGGGGCAGGTGATGCACTCTATTCTTGGTGCTGGAGGGGGCAGCAGTGGGAGGGCTTCTAGTGTCCTGCTGGACCTCCTGATGGCACCTGGTATATTTTAGCCGCTGTGTGACAGAGTGTTGGACTGGATGGGCCATTGGCCTGATTCAACATTGGCTTCTTTTATCTTTATGTTTATGTTCTTAACCACAACGCCAGTCTGGGCTTCCTCCCTGGACTCTGGCTTTGTTCCTCTGAACGAAAGTCCTCCCAAAACATCCTACCACCGTCAGCCTTGCTCAGGCCTTGCAGGTGGAGGGCCTCTGGGGCTTCCTTGACTGAGTCCATCCATCTCCCGCTGGGTTTTCCTCTCTTCCTGCTTCCTCCAGCTTTCCCCAGGATTCTTGTCTTCTCAAAATGTGACCAAAATCCCCTATACAAAAATGCTACAAATGACACACACCAGACGGTGCTCCCTCTACCTGTGTGTGTGTGATTGTGTGCATGCCTGTGCACAGACACATTTTCCACACATCCCCAACTGCTGAGCATAAAGGGAAGCGTCTCCCCTCCCTCCCGTCCTCCCCCCCTTTCTTCACTGAGGCCCCTCCTGCCCGAGGCCGGCTTCCACTGGCATTATTGCTCCGGTTCTGTAATCCTCATCCAATTGGAGGTCTTTGCTCCCTGTCTGAGTTGCGTTTCTGATTTGGTCACCTGATGTGAGTCTTGGTGAGATGTTGTTGTCGTCGTCCCATCTACAAATGCAGTGAGAGGACTTGGGTTTCTTTCTCGGTGGGCCCTTTATGTGGGCCACAGCCAAATGCTCTGGGGTGATCCTACATAGGTCAGGGGGACCTAAAGAAGCCGCTGGCTGGCCCACCCATCCTGGTCCAAAGGTGGGGAGGGGTGCCTTTTAACTGCGGGTTTTCGGCGAGAACCACGGGTGCACTACACTTGCCAGATGTGGCGGTGTGACCGCGCATGGATAATCCGCCCAACATCTGTAGCTCTCCTGTGGCAAATTCGCCACGTGACCGGGGCCTTCGTAACTCTGCCAGCACACTGAGAGCAAAGGCCTTCTACTGTGTGTAGCCCAGGTGCACCCTGCCAAGTCTGAGAAGGGATACGGGACTAACTAACCGGTTTCTCCCAACAAAAAGTGCAGTTCAACTTACACATTAAAAATACATGCACCAAATCATAGGAGAAAGAACCCTAAAGGAGCACTGATGCCGCTATCGTTTGCACTGCTTTGTTAGATTTTTACAATGTTAGGGATCTGTCTATGCATATTTTACTGTATTTTATTCTATTGATTGTTTTATTGTTTTAATGTTGTTCAGCGCCTTGAGCCAGTTCCCGTCAAGGCGGGATATAAATTGAAAATAAGAATAATAATTCAAAAGGGAGGGGGAGCAAACGAAGCAATTAAGACCCATCTATCAAGCCGTATAAAACAGCAAAGCAATAAAAATTAAAACCAGTGGAGCAAAACTGCAGGATTCCTGTGATTAAACTAGTGCATAAATTATATTACTAATCAACAAAACAGAACAAAGAATAAACAGCAGGCGGCACAATTATTTAGCCAAAAAGGGATGCGGGGGAAATGTCTTCTTAACCAGGCACCCAAAGTGTGACCAATCCAGCACTAAAGGAGCAGCTGGGTGAGGGCCTGCCACCGCTAGGGGCCACCACAGAAAAGGTCCTGCTTATTATAACCACTGCCTCCCAGGATGCCAGGCCATGGGAGTAACCAGACCATACATGGCCTGAACAGGCAGAGTGGGGACACAATTTCCCCTGCCTATGGGCCAGTCCTGCATGCCTGGGCTGCGCTGAGCATCCCTGGGAGGGGTCATCCTGCCCCAGTACTCCATGAAGACGAGCAAGAGGGGTGGGGCCATTCCTTCAGTTAGGACCCACATTTTGGATTTGTTTTCCCACAAGATATACTTATTGTTATCATTTTTAATTGTTTGGTTATTTATAGTCCGCCTTTCTCCCTGACACTCAAGGAGGATTCCATAATGTAAGTCAAGTACAATCCACTGCAGGAGTGTCAAATATGCAGCCCGCGGGCAAGATCCAGCCCACACAGGGCTCAAAACGAGCCCTCAAAGCAACTTCTTTCTTCTGCTTCCTTTGCCAGGGCTGCTGCTGCAGCTGCACCCTCGTTTGCTTTTCCCCCAGTTCCCTTAGTGGCTCTTTGCTTCCTGCTTCCTGTTTCCTGCCTCTTGCCTCCCACCCCACTTCACACAGACAAGTCTGCCTGCCTGCCCACCTCCCTCTCTCACACATACACACACTCAAAGAGAGAGAGAGAGAGAGAGAGAGAGAGAGAGAGAGAGAGAGAGAGAGATCACTTCTGCTTCCTTCTCTAGAGCTGCTCCTCATAAGAACATAAGAACATAAGAGAAGCCAATGTTGAATCAGGCCAATGGCCCATCTAGTCCAACACTCCGTGTCACACAGCGGCCAAAATATACCAGGTGCCCTCAGGAGGTCCAGCAGTGGGGCCAGGACACCAGATTTAGTCACCTGATGTGTGCTGCCCCCTCCAGCACCAAGGATACAGAGCATCACTTGCCCCAGACTGAGAGTTCCCATCTATAGTAAAGGTAAAGGTAAAGGTCCCCTTGCTCGAAAGCCAGTCGAATCCGACTCTAGGGTTGCGGTGCTCATCTCCGTTTCAAAGCCGAAGAGCCAGCGCTGTCCGAAGACGTTTCCGTGGTCATGTGGCCGGCATGACTAAACACCAAGGCGCACGGAACGCTGTTACCTTCCCACCGAAGTGGTACCTATTTATCTACTTGCAATTTCTTGCTTTCAAACTGCTAGGTTGGCAGGAGCTGGAACTAGAGACGAGAGCTCACCCCGTCATGCGGCACCCAGGTCTCGAACTGCTGAACTACTGACCTTCCACAGCCTGCAGTTCAGCGTCTTAACCACTTGAGCCACCGCAGCTCCCCTGTGGCTAATAGCCGCTGATGGACCTCTGCTCCAGATGTTTATCCAATTCCCTCTTGAAGCCGTCCATACTTGTAGCCACTGCCACCTCCTGTGGCAGTGAATTCCATATGTTATGCTATTTTTTTAGGGGGGAGGGAGGAGGAGGAAAGAGAGAGAGAGAAAATAAAACTGGAGTCCCAGCTTTAAGACCAATGACATTTTAGTTCAGGTATAAGCTTTTTTGTGCAAGCACATGTCTTTGGAGGAAGGAGGGAGGCTGGGTGGGTGGATTCTTCTGACAAGCACAGTGTACATTGAGGAAATTATTTTGGCTTATTTTGAAAAGTTGTTTTTTCTTAAATGATTGGATTTCTCTGTTCCTATCTGGATTTATTTTCTTTCAAAAAGACCCTGATTTCGGAACACTCAGATGGGTCCTTTATCTTGGAGAGTGGAGTGATTTCAGATACCAAATGATAAGGGCACACATTGGTAATGAGACAGGAAAACTAGGTCTCAATCCAGTCCAGGAGGATGCAATTCAGCAGTCTCTCTTTCTAATCTCCCTTTGAAATTCCTTTGTAACTGAAACTTGTGGTTTCTAATGTCAGACTTTTGTCCATTTATTCTTTGCATCCTCCTGGACTGGACCCTCCTGGACTGAACTGAGACCTAGGTTTCCTGTCTCATTACCAGCACTGGTATCTCCACACCTACTTCCCCTTTGCATATCACGCCTAATCCAATCATGCCTGCTGTTGCCATTTGGCGGCTGAAATAATCTTTCTAAAGTTTATATCTCTGGTACCTGGTGTTACATTTTATAGCACGCATGGCCCA
The DNA here is from genome assembly GCA_029375565.1 of Gekko gecko. NCBI lineage: Eukaryota > Metazoa > Chordata > Lepidosauria > Squamata > Gekkonidae > Gekko > Gekko gecko. Next base: position 127,282,136 of record JAPDNY010000010.1, on the reverse strand, counting down.
GCCCAACAAAGTGACATGTATGTCAGATCCGGCCCTCTAACAAATGAGTTTGAAAACTCTGATCTACTGAATGGGAAGTCCAACGAACAGTACAATAGAGTTTGGACTTCAGAAATCTGAAAACAAACAGAAACCTCAGGCAGCTGAAAGAAAGCGCGAACTTTTGAAGATGGTGCCTCAAGTGGTGGAGAGACTGCTTAGTCTTGAGCTGTCCAGTGTTCCCTCCAAGCTGCGTTAGTGTGAGCCAGCTCACAGTTTTTTAGCCTCCGGCTCACACATTTTTGTCTCAGCGCAGGGAGGAGGGCTCCAGAGCAAACTAATTGATGCAGCAGCCAAACCGCTCGCTCGCAACTTTTAATGCCAGGAGCTCACAAAGTAGAATTTTTGCTCACAAGACTCCACAGCTTAGAGGGAGCCTCGCCACAGTCCCCGCCCCTTTAACAAGGCAGCGCCCGGTCCCTTTCATTACAGTACAGTCCCCTGTGACCTGTGGACAATATTGCTGCAGAACAAACAGATCTTTGTCGAGCAAGGGGATCTCAGGGGGTGGACGGAAGGGCGTTGCCTGCCTCCCCCGCACTCCTCCTCCCCACAGCCTTGCACAGCTAAGGTTAGTTTCGCCGGGCGGGGGGGGAGAGCATGAGCCTAGCTGGCAAGCTCATCACCAGGGCAAGAACCCAGCTGGGGACTTTGTGCCGTTAGGAGCCAACCAGCAGCCCTTCTCCAGAGCATCACCCTGGCAAGGTATAGGTAGGAACTCTCCGGCTGGGGCAAGGGATGCTCTGTCTTCCTGGTGCTTGGCGGGGGGGGGCAGCAGTGGGAGGGCTTCTAGTGTCCTGGCCCCACTGCTGGACCTCCTTCCTGATGGCCCCTGATGTTTTTGGCCGCTGTGTGACACCGAGTGTTGGACTGGATGGGCCACTGGCCTGATCCAACGTTGGCTTCTCTCATGTTCTTAATCTGCTCCCTCGGTGTGAAGCCGCTGCTGCCACGCAGGGCAAGCTGCCCCAGGATTCGCACTCAAGTCCCGGCAGGTGAATAAGCCAGCTCAGCCCACTCGGTCCTTCAGGCGACCTCAGCAGTCTGAAAGGGGCTGGGGCTGCTCGGCCAAAGACTCCCGGACGGGGCGCCCAGCCACGGGAAGGCGCTCCGAGGCGGCTCCTGCGGGAATCTCCTCCAGGCACCAAATCGGCAGGTCGCGCTCGAAGCAAACGGGAGGGCCGAGGAAGCGGCCCAGGGCAGCCGGCCCCGCCGGGACCCTGCTGGAGGCCGGAAACTGCCGCAACGAGGGTTCGTGGAGAGAGGCGGCCGCGGAACAGGCGGCTCGGGAGGGGGGGACTTGGGGGCCGGACAGAACCGCTCACCGGCCCTGCTGCTGCTGCTGCTGGGTTGCGCCTCCAGCCCGAGGACGCGCCCCTCCCTCTGGGGGGACTCCGCCGTGGTGGGGCCTGGGCAGGGGCGGAGGAAGGCTCCCGGGTGTCCTAAACACTGGCCGATCTTGGCGCCCCCCTCCTTTCCACGCTGCCCCGGTCCATTTGAATTTGGCGCCATCGTTTGACTTTTAAACACAGCCTATGACGCTGCACCTCGCCAACCAAAAATACAAGATCACCCCGAGGGTGCGCCAGGATCGGTTTGCACTCGTTTTATCATTTATTTTTTTTTTACAAATCTTCATTCGTGGTTTTTTTTTTCCTTTTCACCCTTCCTCAACTTTGTGGCGGCCCCTTTGGCCCTGGGTGCCCGAAGCACGTGCTTAGAGTCTGCTTCCTGGTGAATCTGCCCCTGGGCCTGTGCGGACGGAAGGTGCTCCGCAAGCTTGGCCTCTTGGGGGGGGGGGCGTTCTCTGCCAGGCTGGGCTCCTGCGGGAGCCACTTTTTAGCATCCCCCAACAGCAGCGAGAAGGGGGGCCGGCTTGTGCGAAAAGTGGGGAGCCGTGGCCGGTCCCCCTCGCCATATAGACGGAGTCCGAGAGGCAAGTCAGGAGACGCCCTCGGCTGTACCGTCGAGAATGGAGTCCCGCGTCAGAAAGAACTCTGGTTTGGTTTTGAACCTGGCCACCGGCTCCGTGTGACCCTGCGGGTCTGCCCGCACCCTCCCCGTGGAAAGGCCCGCAGGCCGCGCCGGCGCCCTTGGCTTCGTCAGCAGGGACTCCGGGCTCTACTAAAACCAGAGAATCCAACATATCTCTCTCTCTCTCTCCCCCCCCGGGGGAATTTTATGCCCCCCCCGCCAAGCCCCCCTCCCCCAACCTAACCCGGGGCGGCTGCTTAAACTCTCCTCCGAAGAAGGCTGCCTCAACGCCCCCCCCCCCCGCTGCTGAATCCTGGCCCCCTCCAGCCCCTTACGGCAGCCCTTCCCCGTTTCGGAGGCATAAAACTGCGCACGGACTTCGGCAGGAGCAGAGAGCCCTCCCTGGGGTACCTGGCCCACCCCCTCGGATCCTTCTTGGCTGCAGCCGACTCTGGGGTCTGCCCCACTTCGGGAACCCCTTCTTCGTCACGAAAGGCCTGCACCCCCCCGGCTCTTCCCAAAGGCCTGGCCGGCTCAGCCCCCGGAGACCCAAGGGCGCCCGGGGGACCCTGGTCTTCTTGGGACAGGCGAGGGACCCCAGCCGAAGGCGGGGCGACGGCTCTCCGGCCCCCAGGCGCCCCCAGGGCAAAGGCGCTGCGGCGGGGACTCCCCTGGGCCGGGGGCAAAGCGTCCCGCCGGGCTCCACGCACGGTCCAAGAGCTCTTTCGCCTTCCTCCTCCTCCTCCTGCTGCTGCTGCTGAGCGACCACCCAGCCCCTCGTCGTCCGGCACTAAAGCACGAGAGCCCCCGAAGGTTCCTGCCCCCCGGAACTCCCTGGGCAGGCTGGCGGGGGTGCGCGGTGTGTGTGTGCGGGGCGACGCATAGGGGGAGCACAGAGAAAGGAGCCACCCCCCCCCCCGCCACCTTTGCTCCCCGCCTCCCTCCCTCCTTCCGGGGCCACCAAGCCGCAGACACGCAAACCCCCCCAGGGAAGGAGGCGGGGCCGCCGCGGGACAGGCCCTCCGGCCCAAGAACCCGCGCCCTCTTCCTCCCGCCGCTGCTCTGGCCTGGTGACTGCCCGAAGGTGGCCGCCTCCTCCTCCTCGCCCGCCCGCCCGCCCGCCCTCCTTGCGAGGTGGGCCAGGCGGCCGGGGGGACTCACTCCCTCACTCACCTGGGTCTCGGAGAGGCTGAGGCTGCCGGCCAGCTGCTTGCGCTCGGCGCCCACCACGTAGTGGTTCTTCTCGAAGGCGCGCTCGAGGCGCAGGAGCTGCGAGGGCGAGAAGGCGGTGCGGATGCGCTTGGGCTTGCGGGCGAAGGGCCCGTGCAGCAGCAGGCTCTCCTGCGACACCTCGCCGCCTGCGGGGGGAGAAGAAGGAGGAGAAGAGGCGCGCCCGTCAGACCCTCCTCCGCAGGAGACCCCGTCCCCCCCCCGCCCCCCCTCTGGTCCCGGGCACCGGCTGGCCTGACTCTTTACCCCGCCAGCCCGGTCACGGGAAGGAGAAATGGGACGCGTCGCCGGGCGGGCGGACTGGTCGGCCGCGCCGGGTCTGCTCCCTGAACCCGGAGGCGAAGGTCCTCCTCCGCCCCAAAACACCTCCCGCGGTGACGGGGACAGACGGCTCCTCCGACAGCCTCTCTGGCCACGTCTCTGGGGGTCCCCGACGACCCCCAGCCTCCCCCTCCCCCTGTCAAGCGTTTCTATCCCCGCCTAGGCCTCCCCCAGCCCCCGTCACCCTTCTCGGCTGAGCCGGGATCTGAACCCGGGCCTCTCCCTTCCCTGGGCTCTCCAAGCAGGCGCCGGTTGCTGGAAGCTCTGTCGCGCCAGCCATGCCTCCCGCCGCAGGGGGACGACGAGACGGGCCTACCCTACAGGGTGGGCGTGGAAGGAGGTCCGGGAGGCGTTTGGCGCCCGGGAGGTGCTGCCGCGACAGCCGTGAAGCGAGAGGGGTGTCGGTCTTTGGTGGGCTGGACGATCCCCGGCCGCACGGCTGCGGAGAGGGGACCCTGGGCCCACGCCCCTCTGGCCCTCGCCGTCCCCCGGCTCATCCCCCGCCCGCCCCGCTCCCGAGCGCTGCCGTCGGCCGGGGAGTCCCACCACCGGGGCTGGGGGCAGCAGGGCGGCCACACTCCCGCTCCCACCACCACCACCACCACCACCACCACCCGCAGCCCCGACGGCGCGGCTCCGGAAGGCCGGGCGGGCTCCGGGCTGCGTGCCCAAGAGGGGCTTGTGTGTGGGGGTGGGGAGCTCCCTCCCTCCCTCCAGTGGCGGCGACCCGGCGGGGCATCCCAGGCGGCGGCGGAGGAGGAGGAGGAGGAGGAGGAGGAGGAGGAGGGCTTCGCCTTTGCCCGCCTCGGCGTAGCCACCTGGGGCCTTCCGGCCGGCCTGATCTCCCGGGCCGAGGACTGAGGAGGGCCGAGGCCGCCGAGCTGCCCGGCTCCGGAGGGGGCCGGCTAGGCGGGGCTTCCTGCCGTCTGGGGCGGCGGGAGGGGGGGGGGCACCAGGTGAAGGCCGCGGCTGCTGGAGCAGAATCGCGGACGGCGAAACTTTCCCCGGCTTCGGCTTCCGGGGCTGCCGCCGCTCCCCTTCAGGGCTCCCCCAATTGTGCGCTCTCCCGTTGTTCTGCTTACATTTTAGACTTCAATTGTACTACATTTACACTTCAGTTGTAGCATAATTGTTTGCCCATGAATTAATGTTCTGTATTTATTTTTAATGGAATTTTAAAACTTTAAAAATTTAAAAAAGAGAGACTGTCGCAGAATAGTTTCTTCTTCTTCTTCTTCTTCTTCTTCTTCTTCTTCTTCTTCTTCTTCTTCTTCTTCTTCTTCTTCTTCTTCTTCTTCTTCTTCTTCTTCTTCTTCTTCTTCTCCTTCTCCTTCTCCTTCTCCTTCTCCTTCTCCTTCTCCTTCTTCTCCTTCTCCTTCTCCTTCTCCTTCTCCTTCTCCTTCTCCTTCTTCTTCTCCTTCTCCTTCTCCTTCTCCTTCTTCTCCTTCTCCTTCTCCTTCTTCTCCTTCTCCTTCTCCTTCTCCTTCTCCTTCTTCTCCCTTCTCCTTCTCCTTCTCCTCCTCGGAAGCGACAGACAAGGGGCAGCAGATGTCAATCCTGGTATCCATGTGTGTTTCCTAAAACACAAGGAGTCCCGCAAGGCAGAAAGGCGGCTGACAAAAGTCTGCAGTCCATCCACCCGCGCAGGCCTGGGGGGTCTCCGGAAACCGCGACTTCTGCCAGCCCCCCCCCGCTCCCCTTCGGCCTCCGCCGCGCTAGCCCGGCCCAGGCCCGTAGCGAGGGTTTTATTTTCTTGGGGGGGCGGGCTTTTAATTTTGCGAGACGGCTTGGCCGGGCGCGTGTGAAGGCGCGGGAAGGAGGCGAGGGGTGTTGCGAAGAGGCGGCGGGGGCAGCGGTGCGGCGCTTCCCGTCTTGGAGCCTCTCTCAGAGCAGCGGCTGGGACGCCCTCGACCCGCCAGGACCCCCCCCCCCGAGAAGAGCTTCTGCTGCAGAAAAAAAGGGGAGCGGGCTGCAGTTCTGGGCGGCCGGGCCAGGCCGGGCCTTTCTTGGGAAGCGGCCAGGGGACCTTTTCGCCACTCCAGGCCTCGTCCCGACTGGGCTGCTGGTGGTGGTGGCCGCCTTCTGCCCCGCAGGTCTCGCCCCCTGGCCCGTCTTCCTTCCCCGGCCCGGCCCCAATCGGCGCCCGAAGGCTCGGGGGAGTCCCTTCGCGGCTCCTGCCGGTCCGCGACTCTCCGGCATTTTAAACACGTCAAACCCATGATCCGAGTCGCCACCAAACGAATCGGCCCGAACGACGGGAGGTTCCCGCAGCAAAGGACGGGGCTTGCAACCGCCTCCCGGGCCGCAGGAATCCCCCCCTCCCGTCTCCGGCTCTCCGTCGCCCGGGACTGGCCCGGCGCAGGCCTCCCGCTTCTCTCGGGCGGCGAGTCAGACTTGGACGGGCGGCCTGGCCTCTCTGCGGGGCCTCTTCTTCTTCTCCCGGGGCGCTGGCGGGGAGCGGAGCCCGAAGGGGCGCGGGGAGGACGGGGCGCGGAGAGCGCAGCCGGGAGGAGGGCCACCTCCCGAGGTCTCCCCGGGCCCTGCGCAGCCGGGGAAGCGTCTTTCCCTACTCCGAACACCTACAGATTGTCGAAACAAGGCTTGTGTCTGTTACCTTTTGTCTTTTGTTCTGCACTGGTCTGAATTTATGCAAAATGCTTCTCCAGAAATACTGGAGTGCTCTGTTATGTTTTAGGGAAATTAATACAAAATTTAAAAGGTAAAGAAAAAAGAAAGGCGACCTCGAGAAAGGGCTCGAAGAGACAGAAAGGCGGGGAGTGGGGGGGGGGACGCGGCCCCGGCCGGCGCGGGTGTCTCGTCGGCCTCTTCGGTGCGGCCGGGTTTGTCCGGGGAAATCGTCCCGGCAGATCGTGCTGCTGAATATGGTCGCTCATCAAGGCGATTATTTTTTTGCTGCAGTTTAAGATCTCCCATCCCAGACGGCAAGGAGGACACCCTCAGGAACTGACAACGACAACCGCAACCCGAATGCGTGGATCCTGCGGAGATGCAGCCGCCGCCCCCCCCCCGCACTTGTCTGGATCTCGAATTGCAGAACATTATCTACCAGTCAAATATTTTGTTATGCCTCTAAGGAAGCCAGTCACAGCTGCTGGCGAAACGTCAGGTCCTACAATGCCAAGACCACGGCCAGACAACCCGGGAAAATCTGCAGCAACCAATAGTCAAATATTGTACTGTGACAAATGATTATTATTACTGTTTTTGTTGTTGTTGTTGTTGCTGTTGCTGTTATTGTTATTATTATTATTATTCGCAAAAGTCTGGAGAGGCAGCCTATAATTTTCGGAAGTGAATGAAGGGCCCAAGAGCCCCGACGTTCCTCGCCCACCTTCTCTGGCCGGCGCGCGGCACTCCCGGGCCTCCCTGCCCCGCGCTCCTGACCGGGACATTCGGCGGATTTCAGCCCCCCGCCCCCCCCCGCCGCCCCCCGCCTCTGAAACGACGGCGACTTCACCAAGGGGTTTCGTTGGTTTATCTATTACATTTGCAGATCACTGACAATTCTAAGTGGCTTACAATACAGGATATTTTTGAAAGAAAAGAAAAAGGCAAACGTTTTGTGTTTTTAAAAATCAAATCCTATCTTTAAAACCGTTTTGTGTTTTTTTTTAAATCAAATCCTGTCTTTAAAATCGTTTTTTCCTCTGTTTACAATTTAAACTAAAATCCCGAGATGGGTGAGAATTAAAGCCGCCCTTTCTCCCGTTTACCATTCGAAGCCGAATTCAGCCACCGAGACGTCCCCCGCGAGCACACGGGGGGGGGGGCTTCAGTTCCCCGGCGCAGCCCCTTCGCCTTCAGCTCTTGAACTGGGGGCCGTTTCGAAAGGGAGGCCGCCCGCGGCGGGGCAGAAGACCAAGGCCCTGCGAGCAGAGCCCAGGGGCCGGGTGGATCGTGCCCGCTACCCCCGGAGAGCCGCAGGACTGAGAAGAGGGTGCCCGGCGGCGGGGGCGGCGGCGGCGGCGGCCTCCAGGCTCCAGCGCAAAACCGAAGGGCGCCCGATCCGGCCAAGCCGGCTTCGGGCAGAGCTGGGGACGGCCGGGGCTGGCGGGAAGCGCTCCCTTTCCAGTCCAGGGGCATCCCAGAGAAGGGATCGTGCCCAAGGGGCCATGCGCCCCAGGGGGACAGGGAGGGGGCGGCGGAGGGCGCTCGGAAACAGCCCGGCGAAGTCTCGCCTCTGCCCTGGGCTCTCCCGGAGGCCTTTAGCCAACCTGGGCCGCGCTCCTGCCCGACGGAGAGGACGGCACTGGCTCTCTTTAAATCGTTGAAAGGCTGTGTCGTTTGGAGGAGAGCAGGGAGCTGTCCCAGTCGGCAGCAGAGGAGAGGACCCGAAGCAGCGGGTTGAAATGACACGCCGGAAGGTATCGGCTGGATATCAGGGGAAAGACTTTTTCACGGTCAGAGGGGTCCAGAGGTGGAACCAGCTGCCTGGGGTGGAAAGAGGGGTCCAGAGGGGTCCAGAGGTGGAACCAGCTGCGAGGGCAGGGGAACCAGCTGCCTTCTTGAAAGCTGCCCCTTCACTGGCAGCTTTCAAGAAGAGGCTGGAGGAATATTTGTCGGAGATGCTCTCGGCTGGTCCTGCATTGGGCGGGGGGCTGGACTAGGTGGTCTGCATGGCCCCTTCCAGCTCTAGGATTCTGGGACTCTATGACCCTCCGGGACTTTTTTAAGGGCGGCAGCCAGAGAACCTCGCAGGGAACCTTGCGGCCTCCCGACGACCCCTCCAGACCGCTCCCCGGTTCCCGCGTGCCCACCCGCAGGCCGGAACCCTCGGCAGAAAGAAGGCCCCTTCGCGGCCAGTCCGGGAGCCTCGGTCGGAAGCTCCGTCTCCGGGAGCCCTTCTCAGGACCCAGCCGGAGTCCCCCTCGGGCGCCTTCAGGGCCAGCAAAGGTTTCTTCAAGGGACAGGACGAGCCTCGGTGGGCGAGGCCTCCGCTCCCGCGGGCATCCGGAGACTCTCCGGGAAACCTCGTTGCTCTCGCTCCAGGCCCCCGCCTCGCCTCCGCACACCGACCCGGCCGGCGAGCCTGGCAGACCGAGGGCAGAGGGGCCGCCCTGGCTGGGAAACACGCCCGACCTCTGCCCTCGCCCCCCGCCCAGCCCAGCCCGGCCCGGCCCGGCCCGGCCGCGCTTCTTCTCCCGGGAAAGAGGCCCGGCTGGGCGGAGGGGACGTCCTCGCTCGCCGCAGCCCTGGTCGGAAAGCGCTGGCTCGGCCCGGCCCGGCCCCCTCCCCTCCCCTCCCCTCCCTCCCCGGCCGGCGGCAGAGAAGGAAGGAGGGCGCCCCAGTCCCCCGGCCTGGCCGAACAAAGGCCCTTTGAAGCGGCCGCCGCTCGCCTTTCAGGGGCCGGCCGGGGGGGGGGGCGGGCGGGCGGGCGGGGGGATTTGCATTGACAGCTCCGTAATGAGAAGGAGGCGCTCGCGGGTCTCCCCCCCCCCCGGGAAGCCGCGGAGGACGCTGCCCTGGCGGGGGCGGGGGCGGGAAGGGGCCTTTCTCTCGCCGGAGACAGCGGGGCAAAAGTCCCTCCTGCCGGCCGCCGCACCAGGGGGAGAAACCCGCCCGGGAGGAGGAGGAGGCGGCCGCGGAGCAGGAATCCGTCGCAGAAGCCCTGCAATGGAAGACGACTTTGGACGCTCTGCACAGATTGCAGTAATAATAATAATAATAATAATAATAATAATAATAATAATAATAATAATAATAATAATAATAATAATAATAATAATAATAATAATAATAATAATAATAATAATAATCTTATTGTCATTTCTGGGACGGGGGGGCATTCCTGCTCCCCCCTCTGAATTGGCCGGGGGCTTCCTGACGAATACGAAGTCGAGCAGGCTCCGGAGAGGGCGGCGGGAGGCGGGAGGGGGCCCGGTCCCGGGGGTGGCGAGGAGTCGGACTCGCCTGCCCGCCTGAGAAGCCACCCGCCTGCCTACAGGCTGGCTGGGACCGGGCCGGCCTCCTCCCGCATTCCCTGGCTCCGGCTCCGAGTCCTCCGGTCAGCCCCGAAGGGAGCCCCGGCTCTGGGAAGCTGGTCGGCCCCAGCCGCGCCGCCGGGGTCTCTGCGGGTCTTCGGGCACCACCGCGGCCACCCTCTGCGGCCGGCCGGCCGGCCAGCTAGCCCTCGGAGGTGCCAGTCCGCATCCGCGGCCCTCGCTCGGGGCTCTCGCCCGAGACCCAGGCCGCCGGGTGGGGTCGCCGCCCTGCCTGCCTTCCTGCCTTCCTGCCGCCTCGTCCTCCTCCTCCCGGCCACCAGGCCAGCACCCACTTTTCGGGCCGGGCGCGGCTTTCCGCGGTCCGGTCTTCAGCCGGCGGCCCAGCCTTTCCCGAGGAACCCGAGGCGGGGGAGGGAGCCGGCTGGGACTGGGCCGGGGGAGGGAGCCGGCCTGCCTGCCTGCCGAGCGCCACCGCCGGCCGCCGGGGATGGGGGGAAAGGGAGGCTCTGGCCCCGGGCCGGCCTCCTCCTCCAGGCCGGAACGCTTTCCTGCAGCCGGAGCCGGGGGGTGGTGGTGGCCGGAGAGGGCTTCCCAAGGCACCGGCACCACCAAACCTCCCGGGGAGGCGGAGACTTCCCGCTGGATCGGGCCCGCGGCTTCCCTGGCGGTTGGGGATTTTAAAAACGACTCCCAGAGAGGGGAGGGGCGCCTCTTTCCCGTGCCTCCTTTCCCTAAAAACTCGGTCCCGCCGGGCGTCCCCCCCCCAGGGCTCCCCTGACCTTGAGCGACGGGCGCGTCTCCTCCGCGCGTTTTCCCTTCCGCTCCCGGCGGCGGCGGCTGATCCGCAGCCCGGTTCCCTTCCGCGGCGCTCTGGAGAAGAACCGCTTTGGTGAATATTCGTCCCCGGGCCGGCCAGCCCTCTTTTCCCGTCAAAACCGAGATTCGATAGAGAGCCAGGCGATTCAGACCGGGCTGCCGGTCGCGGAGAATTGTTCGACCGCTATCTCTATCCGCGCCTGGCGACTGAATCGCAGCCGGACGCGATTCAGGGCCCAGAGGAGAGAAATCGGTTTCTGGGAACATTCGTAGCTCCAAGGGGTGCATTGGAAGGCCTCGTCTTCTCCGAGCAATTTGCTTCCGAGCAGACCAAGGGCCCCCAATCCACTTCGGCATCTTTGGCGTCTCCTTAGCCGCCGAACCCGGGGCCTCTTCGGCAGCACAAGCTGGGTTCTGCCTTCGGGCCGGCCCAGCTAGGTCGGGCGAAGCCTCGGCGGCCTCCAGCCGGTCACAGGCCGGGAGAGAAAACCCTTCCCTTCCCTTCCCTTCCCTTCCTTCCTTCCTTCCCTTCCTTCCTTCCCTTCCTTCCTTCCCTTCCCTTCCCTTCCCCCCTTCCTTCCCTTCCCTTCCCTTCCCTTCCATAGCCTCTGTTTGCCGGCGAAGGATGCGATCCCGCACGAGCCCCGCAGGTAGCCGGGCCCAGAGTGCTGCTTCTCCGGGGGCTCGCTAGAAGGTGTGTGTGCGTATTTTCCTCGCCCTCCGGTGAGCCTCGGACCCCCCTTCCCCCCAGCCTTGAAGGCTTTTATCGCGAAAAGACCTTCTGCGCCTCGTTCCAGGACAGCAGCCGACAAACGTGGTCCCGGGGATTGGGGCTTTCCGTTCCTTTTGTTGTTCAAATTTATTTCATTTTAGAGAACGGGTTTTGGGTTTGTTTGGTTTTTTGGAAGATGGCCCGTTAATAGTGACAGTCGCCCCGTCCCTCCCGGTGGGCAAGGCTGAGGGCGATCCGGGCACGGCGGAGCCGGGCGCTTCTAACCCGGGTGATTTCCGCGCGAGTCAGTCCCTCCTTGCGCGCGTGTCGGAAGCCAGCCCTGCTGAAGAGCCCGGAGACGGCGCGCGAGAGGCGAGGTGCGGGGTGCCCGGCCTACGCGGGGAAAGAGCAGCCCCCGGGGCCCGAGGAGCGGGGAGGGCGAAGAGGCCCGCCTGGCCTCCCCCAGGGTTGGAGCGGGAAAGGTCGGGGCCAAACAGCAGGGCGAGCCGAGACACCTCCCTGCCCTCCCCACTCCCCAGCCCTCCAAGCCGCTCCAGAAAGTGCCGGAGGCGCCCAGGGCTGCGGGCCTTTCCCGGCCTTCCGCGTCCCCTGGCAGAGAGGGGGGGGGGTCCAAGGGCGCAACTCTTAGGGTCGCCTGGCCTCCCGCCCGCCCGCCCGCCCGCTGCCCACCCCGACCCTCCCGGGCGGGCTTACCTTGGAAGCGGTGGCCGAAGAAGCGGTTGCGGAGCACCCAGGGGTAGAAGCTGAGCGGATCGCGGGGCTGCGGGCCGAAGAAGGGGTGCGGCGCGTGCGGGAGGTGGGCGGCGGCCAGCGGGGTCGGGTGGACGGCCAGCGGCGGGGGGTGGCTCACGGCCTCGGGGAAAAGCAGCTCCGGGCCGCCGCCGCCGCCGCCGCCGCCATAGAGGGAGCGGCCAGAGCCCTGGAAGCCGTGCGCGAAGGCCTCGACGGCGGCGCTGGCCGGGTAGCCGAGGGCCGGCGGTCGGAGGGGCTCGTCGCCCAGCGGGTGGCTCTCCTTGCCCACCAGCGACTCGATGGTGAAGCAGCGCTTGGCCGCCGCCGCCGCCGCCCCTGCCGCCGCCGCCGCCCCCGGCTGGAACATGGCGCGTGTGGCCCGGGCGGCCCCGGGGGCGGGGGCGCCAGGACGGGCCGAGGGAGCCGGCTCCCGGGGAGGAGGAGGAGGCGGAGGAGGAGGAGGAGGCGGGCGGGCGGCGGCGGCGGCGGGCGACTGGTCCGGGCAGGGCGCGCCGGCAGGCGGCTGCGGGGCGGCGGCGCTGGCACTCTCGCCCGTTCACACGCGCGCTCGCCCCCGCGCCCGCCCTCCTCCCGCCCCATCCACCCGGTGCGCAGTGGGCGCGCTCTCCGGCGGGCCGTCCAGATAAGTCGGCTACCTGCCGGGCCGCCCCCTCTGATTGGCCCGCCTCACCTGCCCCGAGGTGGGGGGGAGGGCACGTGGGAAGGAGGGAAGGCAGGCGGGAGGCGGGGGGCGGCGGCCAGGGGCGGGGAGGCGGCGGGCAGGCAGGCAGGCAGGGTCGCCGCCAAAAGGCGGACTGGAGCCCCCCACCGGAGGCTGCGCGCCCGCTCCGGATCCGCCCCTGGCTCCCCCTCCCGCCCCTCTCCGACGAGGGGAGGGGAAGGGAGGGGAAGAGCAGAGCAGAGAAAGGAAGGGCGGAGGAAGGAGAGCGGCGAGCCGGGAAGGGGGACGCAGGAGCGAAGGAAACCCTCGCGGAACTGGCTGCCGCTCCCCGGCGCTGGAGCGCCCCTTCTGCCCGCCGCCCACGGCCCAGGGAGGTCTCCCGACGCGGGACTGGCAGCAGGTAGGGCTCCCGGGGACAGGCCGCCCCCGACCCCCAGCCCCCACCCCCACCCCGGTCGGAGAAAGTGGCAGGGAAGGAGCGCGGGCCGGGGCTTCCCGAGAGAAATGGCCGCCTTGGCAGCCGGCCCGCCCGGGTCTTCTCCCTCCGCGCCACGAATCCGGTTTGTTTGAGGACCGGGGGGGGAGGGGGCAGGGCGGGAGAAGGCCCTGGCGGCGGTGAGTCCCCTCCCCGAGCAGTTCCCTCCCCCCTCGCAGCTTCCCCGGTCACCTCCCCCACCCATCCGTCGAGCCCGCCTCCGCAGCCGTTCTCCGAGGGCGGGAGAATCCGGGCCCGGAAGCGTTTCTGGAGGGCGGTCAGGGATCCGAATATCCCGAGGCAGATGGAAGGGGGGGAGGAGAGAGAGAGAAGAGAGAGGGAGAATGAAAGAGAGAGAGAGAGAGAGAGACAGAAAGGGGGGGGCTGGCCACGGGAGCAGAGGCTGCGCCCCCAGCCAAAGGCCCTCCCAAATGCCTTGGGGCTTCTTGGGTCTTGTCCGACGTGAAAGGCGGACTTCGGGACCGACTGGGCTGGTCTCCTCCTCTTCGCCCTCCCCGACAGGTCCAGCCCATTCGGTCCGCTGCGCAACCCTCGTCGCCGGATCCTGAGCCCGACCCTAGCGGGATGCTCCGGGAAGGGGGACGGAGGGTTTGGCACCCGGAGTCAGACGCCCCCTCGCGGGCTTCCGGCGCCCCCTCCCCGGTCCTGACGCTCCTGCCGGGGTCCGGTTGTGCTGGGCCGACCCAGAGGCGGGACTAGACGCCCCCCCCCGGGAAAAGTCCGGCCTGAGAAGGCGGCGCCGGGGCACGAGGCCTCCCGGACCCCCGCCCCTCCAGTGGTTCAGAGACCCGGGAAAGGGCGTGGAGGGGAGCGGAAGCCCTCGCCCCCAGGGGAGCAGGCGCCGGGGAGGGCGAGGAGTCGGCGGCCTGAGGAGCCAGCGCAGCCCCCCCCCACACCGACGCTCCCGGGCAGGGAAGCAGCGCTGGCTCGGGGAGGCAGAGAGGCCCGGCGCTGGGGGAGGGTTTTGCGGGGGGGCGGCGCCAGCTGAGCTGCCGGGACTCTAGCCCGTGATGGGGGGGGGGCAGGTGGGCGCATCCCAGTCCGGCGCCGGGCGAGTCCCGTGCAGGGCTGGAGCGCGAGGCTGGGCCGCAGCCCGGGGGTGGAGCGGGACCCGAAGAGGCCAGAGAGCCACGTCGACTCCGGCCGGGAGACCCTCCCGCCCCCCCTCCCGCCCAGCGCTCCCGGTCTCACAGCGGCCACGGAGAGCCCCGGGGCGGTCCGGTCAAGTCTGCGCGCCAGGCCCGGGTCTCGCGGAGGTTCTCGGGGCCCTTCGGGTTCCCCTGCGCGCGGCTCGCCTGGCCCGTCCCCGGGGCTCGCTGATTCCCCGCCAGGGGTGCTCGGCCTGGCTCCGGGCACCGAGGGGGCCTTCTTCGGGAGCCCGCGCCCGCCCCCCCCCCGCTTCACCGCCTCCCTCCGGGCTCCGAGCGGCTCAGGGGAGCGGAGTGCTGACGGTGTCCTTAGCCGGCGATTTCGGGTTTTTCTGGGCTGGAGAGCGGAGGCCTCCGCCTCCTCCCTCCTCCTCCTCAGCCGGCTTCTGCGCGTCTCTGGCCCGCACTTCGCGGAAGGAGACACGTTTTGGGGGGGGAAAGGTCGGAGCCCCGAACTGGCCAGGCCAGGCTGGGCGCGGCCGGCGAATGCTGGGCCCCGGGCGAGCGAGCAGGACCCTTGGGGGGGGAAGGAGCGCCCGGGCGAGCAAGGGCAGAAGAGGGAGGAATGCTGACTATGTAGAAATGGCCATTCAGGGAAACAGGCGCCCCCCCCCCCCGCCAGGGCCATCCCTTCCCGGCCGAGGTGCCGGCCGAAGCCCCCCAGTCCGGCGCGCCAGTGCAGCCGAGGGACCCGCGGCCCTGGTTTAGCCTTTCCCTTCGGCCCGGCCTCCTCCTCCGCCTCCCGCCTTTGGCCAGCTGGAGCGCCATTGGTGCCTCTCCCGGAAACCCCCGGCAGGAGAAGGGAAGGCGAGCCCGGGAGGCCCCAGCGGGAGGTCCGCGACCCGCCCGAAGACCTCCCGCTGCTTGTGATCCGAAGGGACCCGAACCCTCCGGCCAGAAGGGCGGCCGCCGGGGATGCGGCGCCCTCGCTCCTTCTCCCGTTGGCGCGGCTGGGCGCGGGGAGAAGCGGTCCGGGCGCTGCAGTGGGGGAGGCCCCGATCCCCCCCACCCCCCGCGCGCCAGCCAGTCAGCCCGGCACCCGCGGCGGCACCCGGGCCGGCGGCCCACACACGGCGGCAAGGAACCGGAGGGCCCTCGAGGGAAGGGGGAGCTCCCCGGCTGCTGAAGGCCGGCCGCGGACGAGCAGAGCTCCGCCGAGGAGGCCGTCTGGCCGGTCGCGGGCGGAGAACCACCGCGAGCCAAGCCCCGGAGAAGCGCCGCCGGCCGGGGAGGCTTTCCTCGTGCCGCGGAGGCTGTAGCCGCCAGGGCTGGGCCGGTTGCGTGGCCCGTCTCGGTTCCTTCGGCGGGGGCCGCCCGCCTCCCCGGCAGGAGAGAGCGGAACGTTCCCAGGCGGCCCACGAAGGGTGGGCGACCCACCCCCCGGCCCCCGGGAAGCTCCGTCCCGTCGGGCCTCGGGGAGACCAGGAGGC
This sequence comes from Gekko gecko, assembly GCA_029375565.1. NCBI lineage: Eukaryota > Metazoa > Chordata > Lepidosauria > Squamata > Gekkonidae > Gekko > Gekko gecko. The sequence goes on along the minus strand of JAPDNY010000010.1, from coordinate 127,266,572 downwards.
GGCGGGAAGAGAGGGAGACGCCGCCTGAGATGGATGCTCTCCCCGCTCCCTTGGCAAGCGCCGCGCAGGGCTGGGTGAACCGGGGGGGGGTCCTGAATTGGTAGGGCGGCCAGAAGAAAGTCGGAGGCGACTCGGGGACGCTTGGCACACGCACACATACAGAGTCCCGGCCTTCCCTCTCCCGGCTCTCCCTGCACAGCAAGAGGAGAAAGCAGGGGCCGGGCCGGCACAGCCGTCCTCTCAGGGCTTCCCCGGGGGGTGGGGGTCCCCCTCCCAGTCCCAGTCCCAGCCAGCCCTGACCCTGACCGGGCCCCACCCCCCTGGCCCTGGGCTTCGTTGAGGGGACTCGCCGACCCGGAGAGCCTTTTTCTGCGGGGGGTGGGTGGGGGTGGCGAAAGCCTGTCAGGGCCTGGCTGGGGGAGGCGGGCGGCCGAGAGAGGGTTGTGGACGGGCTGTGGCACTCTCTTCGGAGTCCTGGGGCACCGTTGGGCTCCCCGGGCCTCAAAAATGTTATGATGGCACCTGGGAAAAGGTGCAGAGGAGGGCGACTGACATGACTAAGGGTATGGGACGCCTTCCCTGCACTGAAAGTTCAGAGCTCCTTAGCTTGGAAAGACGACGGCTGAGGGGTGACATGATCCAGGTTTACAAGATTATGCATGGGACACCGCAGGTCGAGAAAGAGGTACTTTTCTCCCTTTCCCAGAATACAAGAACTTGTGGGCACTCCAAGAATTTGCTGAGCGATCGGGTTAGAACGGATAAAAGGAAGTCCTTCTTCACCCAAAGAGTGACGAACACATGGAATTCAGGTGCTGCTGGTGGTGAGGCAGAGCTGGGCTCTTAGGCTCTTTGAGGCAAGGGCTTCGGCTAGTTTTAGGTATTTGAGTGGGCGCAGGGGCCTAAACAGAGGCTTGGCCCTTGCGGGGGGCAGAATTAGGTTTGGATAAGGTTCATGCGGCTACGTAAGCACCAATCATTAACCCCATGGGGGGTGTATAGGGGTCTGCGGGATGAGCCCTGCGGCCGTGTGGCCGGGGATGAAGCTTGCAGACTGTCTTTGGGAATGGCCACGGTGGGGCCTCTGCGCTGGCCGTGCGGTGGTGTTGGAAAGCCCCTCAAGGCACATCCCAGTCATCGGCTCAGCTGGGCTTGCAAGAGACTTACAGTTGGCTCCAGCCCGGGGCTGTGGTGCCTTGCCTGTTATACGGTAAGGATGGGGCCAAAGTGACACCAGGCCTTGACCGTGCCGCTCATTACGTTGCCCTTGCCGTTACCGTTACTTTAATATGTTAAATAAAGTGGCCTTAGTTTCATCCAACCTTGCTGTCTGACTCTTTCTTCCATCTGAGGGGGCAAAGAGGCTTTCTTGAGAACGGACAAGTTGGACAAGGCAGAGTTACTCAGGAGGTCTTTTGACATCAACAACTTTTTAAAAATCAGCTGCCCCCGGGGGAGCGGGTTCCGAACACCACTCCTGCAATGCTCCCTCTAAGCTGTGGAGTCTTGTGAGCAGAAATTCTACTTTGTGAGCTCCTGGCATTAAAGTTGTGAGCGAGCAATTTGGCTGCTGCATAAATTAGAATCATAGAATGTTAGAGTCGGAAGGGACCTTGCAGGTCATCTAGTCCAACCCCCTGCACTCTGCAGGAGCAGAGCTGAAAGAGAGCCCTACATACCTACAACATACCCGAAAGTTCATCTGCTTAAAAACGTCCAGCGAAGGAGCATCCACCACCTCCCGAGGCAGCCTGTTCCACTGCTCAACCACTCTTACAGTTAGGAAGTTTCTCCTGATATTTAGCTGGTAACAACTCCCTTGTAATTTCCACCCATTAGATCTAGTCTTGCAATCCGGAGCAAGAGAAAATAGATCTGCTCCATCTTACACACGACAGCCCTTCAAATACTTGAAGACTGCCATCATGTCCCCTCTAAGCCTTCTCTTTCCCAGGCTAAACAGACGCAACTCTTTCAGCCTTTCCTCGTAAAGACTTGGATTCCAACCCTCTCACCGTCCCGGTCGCCCTCTTCTGGACACGCTCGAGCTTGTCAACATCCTTCCTAAAATGTGGTGCCCAAGACTGGCCACAGGACTCCAGGTGAGGCCTGACCATAGCAGAATAGAGCAGAACGACCACCTCCCATGATCTGGACACAAGTCTTCTGTGAATGCATCCTAAGATTGCATTAGCTTTCTTCGCAGCCACATCACACTGCAGGCTCATGTTTGCTCTGGAGCCATCCTTCCTGAGCTGAGACAAAAATGTGTGAGCTGGAGGTAAAAAAGCTGAGCTAGCTCACCCTAACTCAGCTGAGAGAGAACGCTGCACTCCTGTCTCCCATCAGCTACTCAGTTCCACCAGATCTTGGCTCAGCTGAGGGGGTTTCTCACGCAACACAGCAGATGTCTCCCTCTGCTGCCTTGGAAAATCCAGGCCACGCCGGTGTGTGGATCTCCTCTCCTCCCTGCCAGGGCCAGCCCAAAGCTTTTTGGGCCCTAGGCGGGGCTACCTTCTGGCGCCCCACACCGCTGCTGGGGCTCCCCAGGGTGAGGGAGGGCTCCCCTCCTCCTTCCCCCTCTCACCCGCCCCCGGGGCGTGCTGGCAAGCCAGGGAAGGGGTGGGGGGTTTGGCAGGGCTTTTGGTGTGTGTGGGGGGCAGGGGTGGCCTTTTGGCACCCCTAAGGGCTGGCACGCTCTAGGCAAACGCCTAGTTCTCCTAGTGAGCAGGCCGGCCCTGCTCCCTGCAGGCTTTGGCTCCAGTTCCTGCAAGGCAACCCTGTGACTGTTTTGCTGCCAATGGCCCACCCTTTTTTTCTGTGTTGTGTCTGCGCTCTCTGCCTCGCCCCACTTGCTGGGCTGATCCAGATTTCTGCAATCCCTGTCCCCACACGCTGTGTATTAGATGTCGCTGCATATTGATGGCATTACGCTGTGTGGTCTGCCTCGAGTCTCAGAGGAAGGCAGGCGAGAAAGGCAGTAAACAAACAGACAGACAGATCATCTCTCCTCATCCCTGTTGAATGCAGTGCCTGGCAGCCTGGAATCCAGACTGCAGTAGCTGTTGACCCGGGTCCAGCCAGCAGGTGGAAATGGTGGTGGTGGTGGTTCTGATTTATAGCCCTCTCCCCCCCATACAACAGGGCTCAGGGAGGGTAAGAACATGCCTAAACAATCCACAGAGTTAAAATATAAACAATGCTACAGTGCAACAACAATTTGATGGCGTATAAAAGGAGCACCTGGTGCGCCTTATCCCGGGAGGGCAATAAATATCCTAGGAACAGTCTGGTAAGGAGAGGGGGAGAGGAAATTGGCTGACCAGGCAGTTGGTTCTCTTCCTTGAATGCAACCATTCAGTAACAGTGATCCATGCAATGGTCACCTCGAGATTAGACTACTGTAATGCTCTCTACATGGGGCTGCCTTTGTCGCAGATCCGGAAGCTGCAGCTAGTGCAAAATGCCGCGGCCAGGCTTCTGATGGGTCTCCCTGTGAGGGAGCACATCCAGCCTGCCCTGAAGGCATTGCACTGGCTGCTGACAGGATACCAGATTTGCTTCAAGGTGCTGGTTCTTACCTTTAAAGCCCTTTATGGCCAGGGTCCGACTTACCTGAGGGACCGCCTTTCCCCACATATACCCCAGAGAGCACTATGGTCAGGGTCACAAAACTGTTTGGCCCTCCCAGGCCCTATGGATGCTAGGCTGGTTGTAACCAGGGCCAGGGCCTTCTCAGTGGTGGCTCCATACTGGTGGAAACCTGGTTACCAACAGCCTAGGCACGCTGATTATAACTGAGGGTGGACAGCGAGCTGGAAGCTGAAACAACTATGACAGGCACTCATGCGGTTAACACCATTGCACGACATCACAATGATATTGCTAGGACTTTAACATTGTATTGTTTTAATGAACTGTTTTCAAATATTTTATGAAACTTTGATTGTCGAGCGGTATTTTATCTTGCGCCTGCTTCAGCGGGGTAAGGCGGGGTATAAATTGTAAAATAAAATAAAATAAGTAAATAAAATAGAAGGGAAGGAGAAAGCAAAGGGAGAAGGGAGAAGGAAAGGAGGCTGGTCCAGAATGGACGCCTTCCTTCGCTGCCCTCAGCCACAGGCCCAGCTCTGTCTTGCAGGTGCCGCAGAAGGGCATCAGATCCCACAGGGCTTGGATCTCAACCAGCAGAGAATTCCACCAGCTCTGGTCGAGGCCCGCTGGACACTTTTCAGGCCAAGGATCACCAGTAAGTTATTGTTGCTGGAGCGTAGTGCTCTCTGGGGGACGGGAGAGGTGGTCCCGAAGATAAGCTGGTTCCAGACCATTTAGGGCTTCTGATGTTGCCCTGCCCTGAACCGAACTCATTACCAAGGAAGGGGAGGTTGGATCTTCTGAAGTCGAGGCGTTCTGCTGTGAAGTGGGATGTGACCATTCCCTGGCCTCTCATCTGGTTTTTTGTTGTTGCTGATGCTGGATTTTAGTTCATTTGTTCCTCTTACTTCCTGGTTCTCCACACGGGGAGCAATCCAAGGACTGGACGTATGTGCGGGCGGCTCCAGGAGGAGACTGGGGCATGTAGCTTGAACCATGCCAAGTAGGCACCCAAAATGCCACCTCAGCTCCATGGACAGCAGTAGGGAAATAGATCAGGGTTGTTCCCAAAGCCCAGGACTTCAGGCTTCCTGCACCGGGCCCTTTTGTGTCAGTAGGGCTCAAGACAGAAGGGGACGTCATGGGATGGGCCCTTTGGGTTCCCAGGATTTCCCACAGCGATGTCCGAGTCAATAGTCATTTCCAAGACAAATCTGGTGCTTAGTGATGTAGTTTTTAAAGTCACCGTTGTATGCTGAGAGGGGAAAGCATTTTTGGTGGGATTTTTCCTTGAGGAGTCTGGAAGTGACTGGGCCCAACAGGCAGAGAGGCAGAGAGAGACAGACAGACACAAAGTCATAGAACAGAATCTTAGAATTGCAAGAGTTGGAATGGGCCATAGAGACCCTCTAGTCTGACCCCCTGCCCAATGCAGGACCAGCCTAAAGCATCTCTGGCAAATATTTGCCCAGCCTCTTCTTGAAGGCTGTCAGTGAAGGGGAGCTCATCACCTCCAGAGGCAGCTGATTCCACCGCTGAACCACTCTGACCGTGAAGAAGTCTTTCCTGATCTCCAGCCGATACTTTCCAGAGTGTAATTTAAACCCTCTGCTTCGGGTCCTCTCCTCTGCTGCCAACTGGAACAGCCCCTTGCCCTCCTCCCAAATGACATCCTTTCGAATATTCAAAGAGAGCCACCATGTCCCCGCCCTCAATCTCCTCTTCTCCAAACTAAACATCCCCAAGGCCCTCAGCCTTTCCTCCTAGGGCTCAGTCTCCAGACCCCTGATCACCCTCGTCACTCTCCTCTGCACCCGCTCCATTCTGCCCACCTCCTTTCTGAAGTGAGGCCTCCAGAACTGCACACGGGACTCCAGGGGCGGCCCAACCAAGGCAGTATGCAGAGGGGCTATGGCCTCCTGCGACTTTGATGCTATGGCCCTCTTAATACAACCCAAGACTGAATCTGCCTTTTTTGCCACCGCATCACACGGAGTGCTCATATTCAGTTTGCAGTCCATGTAGCCCTGAAACTACAGTTCTGCTGAGCCAAGTCCTGAGGCTATCCCAGCCATGAGCCACCCATGGAAGGGCCACAAGACGGCCAAGGTCTTTCCACAGAATTTCCCTCTCGGTTTGGGATGGGACAGCAGCCAAGGGTCAGGAGGTCATGAGCAGACTCCCCGGTGCACTCCTCATCCCAGCGAGGCGCAAATGGGAGGGAGCACGACGGCTTCCCCAAGGAACCTCAGGCTGGTGAGACAATTTGAAAAGGAAGCGCAGGGGCATGGAATAACTGTGTGCCACCAAGCTGGAATGGATGTATGGCAGCACCCAGCGGGGTTTTCAAGGCAAGAGATGAGCGGGTTGCCTGCCTCTGCATAGTGACCCCAGACTTCCTTGGACTCCACTGGGCAGCCACCGTCTCCTTCTAACACTCTGTGCTCTTCAGAAGCGGAGGGAGGGGCTCTGGGAGAGAGAAGAAGAAGAGTTTGGATTTATACCCCGCCCTTCACTGCCCAAAGGTGTCTCAGAGCGGCTTACAAACTCCTTTCCCTTCCCCTCCCCACAACAGACACCCTAGGAGGTAGGTGGGGCTGAGAGAACTTCTGACAGAAACTGTCCTTGAGAGAACAGCTGTGCCAGAGCTTGTGACTGACCCAAGGTCACATCAGCAGGTGCAAGTGGAGGAAACCTGGTTCTCCCAGATAAGAGTCCGCGCACTTAACCACTACACCAAACTAGCTGTGGAGGGAGGGGCTGGCCACAACCAGGGCCAGGGCCTTCTCAGTGGTGGCTCCGCACTGGTGGAACGAGCTCCCAGAAGACATTAGGGTCCTGCAGGACCTTCAACAGTTCCACAGGGCCTGCAAAATGGAGCTCTTCCACCAGGCCTTTAATCAAGGAGCCTCACCTAATAACTGAACGGTGGCCAAGGCCTCACCCAGGGCTGGCCCCAGGTGTCTGGGTGCCCTAGGCAGGACAGCCTGGGGCACCCACCTCACCAGGGATGCCAACCTCCCGTTGGGGCCTGGAGATGGCCCAGCGCCAGGAGAGCCGGGGAAGGGGCGGGCTTAGAACACCTGCCCCTTCCCTCCCAGCGGCGGTGGCGCGGCTCTCCCGGGTGCCTCGCAGCTACGAGGCGCCCGGGAGAGCCAGGGAAGGGGCGGGCTTAGAATGCCCGCCCCTTCCCTCCCAGTGGTGGCACTGGCTTTTCTGGGCGCCTCACAGCCGCGAGGCACCCAGGAAAGCCGGGGCTGCCGGCACTGGGCGGCCTGGGGGCTTTTCACGGGGGGGGGGCATTTTGGCGACCCTGCAGGGCTGACGCCCTAGGCGAGCGCCTAGATCGCCTAGTGGGTGAGCCGGCCCTGGCCTCACCGCCCTGGAACCAGCATCAGCAGCCTGTGCCCGCTGCCTAAATAAATAGATTACGCTGAGCTGATCATCAGCACAGACTGTATCCCACTTTGGCTATTCCATCATGATCTGTTTCCGCCATCTCTATGCAATACTCTTATTATTAGTTTGCATTTTTTTCTGTGCCCCCCCAAAGGGGATTTTTTAAATTGCATTTTCTAAAAAGCTACAGAAAAGGGGGAATGCTAATACAAAACTACAAGAAGGGAAGGTAGAAAAGAAGATCCAAGGTGTGATGATCGTATGCAATGCTTACAAATATGGCATTAAGAAAAACTTTCAGTTGTCGACCTCGAAGGTGACAGTTGAGTAAATCGCTTCTAGACGCTCCAGCCCAGACTGACTTGTTTGGAGGATGCTTCTAAAATACGCTTAAATATCTTTTATGCAAACATCTGGAGGTTTGGCGGTAGTTTGCATCATTTTTGATTGTTTTATAATTCTTGTTTTATGTGTTTTAACCTTTTGTGTAAGGTGGTTGGTGATGTGGAAGGCCTCCGTCTGAGACCCTGGAGAGCTGCTGCCAGTCTGAGTGGTCCATACTGACCTGGGGGTTGGGGCTGCTTCGGCCGCTAGCCAAGAGCAGAATCCAGCCCCCCATCCCTGAAAGAGAGACCTTGAGGGCCAGCTCCAAACCAGTCTCCTGAGAAGCAAGCCCCATGTTATTCAAATGGGATCGCTTCCCAAGGAAGCAGGCCTGGGCAGCTGTTTCAATGTCTCTTTTTGGGGTGAGGAGCAGTGTTCACTCTAAGCTGAGTTAGCGTGAGCTAGCTCACAGTTTTCTAGCTTCCGGTTCACACGTTTTTTGCCTTCGCTCAGGAAGGATGGCTCCAGAGCAAACTAATTGATGCAGCAGCCAAATGGCTCGCTCACAACTTTAATGCCAGCAGCTCACAAAGCAGCATTTTTGCTCACAGGTCTCCTCAGCTTAGAGGGAGCATTGGTGAGGAGTGAGGGAACAGACCTGCTTTGACTTCCAGGCCCCACTCTGCCCACCCACTCTTAGGCGTTGCCAACTCCTGGAGGGGTTTACCACTTCCTTCCACCAGGGCACTCACTGCCACCACCTGCTCATTTTAGGGAGACGCCTCCCAGTTCCCCTCCCTAGTTCTGAGGCCTGGCCTTGATGTCTCCCGCTACCCACTGACTGGTTACCACGGGGACCAAAGACAACTTTGGGGCTCCCCTGGAGAAATAGCCACCTGCACACCGACTGCTTCCGTCCCAGCCCAGAGGCCTCTCTTGCACTAGCGTGCCCAAGACATTGGGGGAATCCAGGTGGTACAGAGACGGAGAACCAACCTCCAAAGCCAAAAAAGATTTATCGAAAAGAAAATATTTGCAAGCATCCTTCAGTGCAGCATGAGATCAGCAAACAAATGTCAAAAGAAAATCGGTTATAAACACAATCCCCTTTCCCTGTTCTAGACATAAACTAACTGATGTTAAAATAGGGCCGGCACTAATGATCTTCCAAAGTCACAAGGTTCCTATCTACAGCCCATTACCTGGGAGACCGCATGGCCAGCAAAGGATGGCCGCCACAACTGACCAGGGCTCCGAAGTCTGTTCCCTTCGAAGAATCACCAGGAGGAGACCCTCCCTCTCCTCAGAGCAAGGGCTGTTATCAGGCCTATGTCTCACCATCCCCTTTACATCAACCCCTCCACCCTCTTGATCCGGTCTGCCCAGGTCACAGGCGCACCCTGGGAGCCCTCCTGGAAGGCATTCTGGGAAATCTCCAGGAATCCCCTGGAGACTTCCTGGCACCAAATTTCGGTCCATCTGAGTCAGTGTCGTCTCCTCAGACTGGCAGCGGCTCTCCAGGGTCTCTGGCGGGGCAGAGGTTCCTTCACACCGCCTTCTGTCGGAGCCTTTTTTTTGGCTGGAGATGCCGAGGATTGAACCTGGGGCCTTCTGCACGCCAAGCAGAGGCTCCGCCGCTGAGCCACCGTGGCCCCCTCCTGCTAGGGCAGCCAGGGAAACCGGGGAGACGCCTTCTCGGCGAGAAACCGCCCGCGGGATCATGGAGCGACTCAAGAAGGGTCCCGAGAGGGCCGGGAGGTGCGGGGTGTGTGTGTGTGTGGGGGGCGGTCCGGGCCCTCCGGCTCCCGGCGGGAGGGCGCCTCTCATCAGCTGGGGGGGGGGCGGGAGGGAGGGAAACGCGCCCCGCCCGGGGCTCCTTCCCGCTCCCGCCCGTTGCTCGCAGGCAGGCAGGCAGTTCGTGCTGGATGCGCCGTCTCCGCCGCGCGCCGTCGTCATATGGATGGCAGCCGCCCAGGCCCTGATTAGGGTAAACAGATTTTTGCACCATATATTTAGACGCTCCATATTGCTTCCAGGAAATGTGCACATTTGAAAGGCAGCGACTCACCGAGGGCCATATCCTGCCATCCTGCCTCGCAGGTGGGGAACGCGCCGCTGCCGCGACTCCGGCACCCGCTCCGGGGGAGCAACGCGGCCCGCCGCCGGACAGGGACTCCTGAGGCTCCCGGCGAGGGACGCCCTCCGGGGCGGGTGCGCGAGGGAGAGCGGGGGGGGGGGTCCGCAGCACATGGGCGGGGGTCTCCCCTGGAGTCGGGCGCGGCCTGCAGCTGCGGGCTCATCTAGCAGCACAGCCCCTCCGGCGAAGGGCCAGGGAAGGCCACAACATCCTGCGCCTGGGAGGCCCCCTCCGCGTTCCGCTGGCCCCGCGGGACCGGAGAGTCAGGCCGGCCGGCCGGCCAGAAGCGCCTTCGGAGCGGCTCAGTGCGGAGCCGTTGACAGTACCGGAGGCGTGGGGGGGAGAGAAGACAGAGGACGGGGGAGGGAGGCTGGCGGACTGGGGCGCCTGGACCCAGCGGGGCCCCTCGACGATGCAGGCCCAGGTCTGGCCGGAGCCCGCGCGGAGTTTCAGGGGTCCCAGGGAGGGGGGGCGCCTGGTGGGAGGCGAAGGGCTCTTCTGCGGCCCCTCCCAAAGAGACCTTTTCCCTGCGGGGGCATCGTCAGCACCTCGGTGGGCCCCTCTCCGGAGGTGGGATGGAAGCGCCCGTCGCCGGGCCCTCTGGCCAGCAGCAGGGAAGCCTGCCGCTTCCACACGGGCCCGCCGTCGCGGCGACAGAGATGCGCACCGCAAGTGTGCGCGGTCACCCCCCCTCCGCAGCTCCTTGCTTAGAGACGCCCCCTCCCCGCGGCCTCTGCCCCCCCCGCTCATTGGAAGTCTGGAAGAAGGGGGAGGGGTCTGCTGTTCGGGGCGGGGCGCAGAGCCCAGCAAGGGCCGCGAGCCGAGGAGCCCCCCCCGGGCGCTTTACACGCCCCCTCTAGGCGCCGAGCGGTGGGGGGGGAAAGACACTTGCTGGAGCTCCGCTCCAGCCTCTCCCAACACCCCTGAAGGAGGGAAACCCCCCCGCCCCCTAAGACTCCCTTTGCGCCCCCCCCCGTCCCGCCGAGCCCCGGGTGCCAGAGGAGGACCCCTCCCCCCGCCCCCCTCGGAGCGCCGGCTTTTTGCGGAGTCACCTGGCTGGGCCGCCCCCCCCCCGCCTCCTTCCCTCCCTCTCCAAACTCATAATTAAGCGCTCAAGGCAAAAGTAATGAATGTTAATTGGCCATCTGTACAAAGACTAATTAAAATCTACCATGCTGGGGATTAAAACGTACCTCTCGCGAGCGGCTGAAAGGAGAAGGGGCGCCGGCGAGGAGGAGGAGGAGGAGGAGGAGGAGGAGGAGGAGGAGGCGACGAGGGGACGAGGGGGGGGCGCGGAAAGACCGGGCGGGACGCGGGGGTCTGAGCGAGAGGCCGCGGGGGCCGCGGGGCGCCGGGCGGGGGGAGAAACCGGGCCGAGGAGCCGGGTAAAGGCGCCCTTCTTGGCCAAAGGCCCCGGCCGCTCTGGAGAGGGTTCGGGGTGGGGTGGGGTGGGGTTCCTCCTTCCCCCCAGCAAGAGGAGGGGGGGCTCTTGGGCAGGGGCCCTGGCGGCTCAGGGGCAGAGCCTTGGCCCGGCATGCCGAAGGTGCCCCCCGCCCAGCGCCCGGCAGCAGCTCCGGCTGAAGAAGACAAGGCCCGAGGGGATGGGCGGGCGAGGCCCCGGCTTGGGACCCCCGAGAGCATCCCCCGCCCCCCCGGCTGGGCAGACGAGACCGTCGACCTGGGAGGACCGCGCGGGGGCCTGGCGGGCAAGAAGGCAGCTGCTCCCCGGGGGACCCGCCCAGACCCGTCTAAAGCGGGGAGGGGCCCTGGTGGCTCCGCGGCAGAGCCTCCGCCTGGCCCGCGGGAGGTCCCCGGCTCCGTCCCCGGCAGCAGCGGCAGCAGCATCTCCCCTGACCAAGGAGCGGCCAGTAGGAGGGGCGGAACTTGGAAGGCCCCCGCCCGAGCCCCTGGAGGGGTGCTGCCCGCCCGTCCGAGTGGGCCAGGCAGACCGCGATGGGCCCGGGGGGGCGGGTCTGGTTCAGTGGAGGGCTGGGGTGGAGCCGGGGTCCCTCTGCCCACCGACCCGGGGCCCAGGCCTTCGCCCAGGAGGCTCTGCCGCTCCAGTGCCTTTTGAAAGGGGGTGTGTGTGTCAATGTTCCCTCTAAACTGTGGAGTCCTGTGAGCAAAAATTCTGCTTTGTGACTGACATGAAAGTTGTGAGCAGGTGATTTGGCTGCTGCATAAATTCGTTTGCTCTGGAGCCCTCCTTCCTGAGCGGAGGCAAGAATGTGTGAGCCGGAGGCTAAAAAACTGTGAGCTAACTCACGCTAACTCAGCTTAGAGGGGACCTCCTCCAGGCATCCCCCCCAACACCCCCCTCCACGCAGGCCCCGGGACGGCCCCCCTGCTGCCCCCTCGGCTGCGCTCCCTCTGAGCTGTGGAGTCTTGTGAGCCAAAATTCCGCTCTATGAACCCCTGGCATGAAAGTTGTGAGCGAGCGATTTGGCTCCTGCATCAATGAGTTTGCTCCGGAACCCTCCTCCCTGAGCCGAGACAAAAATGTGTGAGCCGGAGGCTCGAAAACTGAGAGTTAGCTCACACTGACTCAGCTTAGAGGGAACACTGCCCACCGGCAGCCCGTTTCGGCCCGGCCTTGGCCCCGGCGGCTGCAGTTGCCTCCGCCCGGCCCCGGCAGCATCCCCGCTGAGACGCCGACCCCCCCGCCCCATGCCCCGCAGTGGGGGCTTCCTTGGCCTTCCCGGAGACGCCCTCCAGCTGGGCCCGGGAGGAGGCCTGCCTTCCGCGGATCAGACCCGCCGCGGAGGAGTCGCTGGGCTCGGCAAGGCCTCTCCCTGGAGTCCGGAAAGAACCGACGGGCGGGTTTACCGGCGCGCGAACCTCCTCCTGGCTCCTCGGGCAGTTTCCGGGCCCCGCCGCCGCGGGACTGGAGCCGGCCGGAGGGTGGGGGGGGACCCAACGCCGCCTCGGGATTCTCCAGCGGGGTCGTCGATACTCGGCGAGGGGGGGGGGCTGGAGAGTCGGCAGCGGGTTCCAGTCCCGCGGCTCCTCGACCGCCTCCTCCCGCCCCTTCTCGCAGGGGATTCTGCAGCCTTCGAGCCGAGAGGTGGTCCTTGGCTTCTCTGCTTCCGCCTCCCCGGGTCGCCCTCCCCTCCCTCGGGAGGGAGCCCCATATCCCTCGGAACAGCCGGCAGAAGGCAGCCCGCCCCCCCCCCGGTCCCAGGCCGGTCCCCCCCTCTCGCGCAGAGGGCCTCGCCAGCTTCGAGGGAGCCGCAACCCTCTGGGGGCGGGAGAGGGCGCCTTCCTTCCACCGACAGGCCCCGCCGCGGCTGGCGCAGAATGGGGGGGCGGCCGGATCCAAAGGGGGGCACGTGCAATGCCCCGCACCTGGAGCCGGGGGCCCCTCGGGGTAGCCGGAAAGCACCGCCCGACCCTCCGGAGGGGAAGCCACCTCCAACGCCCGGCCGGGCACCGCCGCCCCCTTCCTTCTGCCCCGCCCCCACTTTGTGATCGCCGCTGACCCCCCCCCGCCCACCCCCCTCTCCTGGTGCGAGGGAGCCCCCAAGGATGCTGCCCGCCTCTGGGGCCCGGTCCTTCGAGGCGAGGCCAGGATGCTCTTTTGGGCACGGATGTCCGTCCAATGCGGTAACCCCCCGCCGGCGACCTCTGATTTACAAGGAACCCCCCCCCGCGCGCGCTCTTTCCCCAGGAGGTTGCTCTGCCCTGCCCTGCCCTGCGTCCCCTCCCCCCTTGCCCCCGGGCACCACCCTTGGCCGGCACGAACTGCCGCCGTGGCCCCAATCCGAGGAGCTAGTCCCTGCTGGACCAACGAGCTGTAGTATCTCTGGACAGTCTCTGCCCACCGCCCGGGCCTGCCGGTCTCCGTCGGTCTTTCTCTGTCTCTCTGTCTCCACACACGCACACGCGCAAATCTAGAGTCCATGGGGGGCAACGCCTGTTTGGAAAAGTGCCCGTGGCCAGGGAAGCGCCTTCCTTGACTCAGCCTTGGTTGGCCTTAAAGGTGTCCCCGCCGGACTCTCGATGCGTCCCGCTGCTTCGAACCCACGCGGCTGGCGACCACCCGGGTCTCCCTCCGAAGGGCAGCAGCGCGCCCCCCTGACACCGCCGACGGCGCGGGGACTGGGGGTTGCGCGGGCCGCCCTGGATTCTGTTTCCCCTGCAGCGGGGGGGGGGCGCTCCAAATTCGGAGCCAAGGGAAGCAGACTCCGGTGACCCCTGCCATCCGTGCCACCCGGGTGTCCTTTTCCGCAGGCGGCGTAGGTTATTCTGGTTCTGTCTGTCCAGAGGAGGCGCCGGTCCCGTGGGAAAGCCCGGAGGAGGAGTCCACTCCCCGGCCTCGAAGGGGAGCTGCTCCGGACCGCCGATGCGCTGCCAGGCCGCAGGCTTTGCTCCCCGGCTCTGAAGGACCTCTGGGCAGCCGGAAGGGCTAGGAACAGGATGGTCTGCAAAAGGAGGAAGAAGAAAGATCAACGCCCCCCCACCCCCAGTTCTGCAAGAATCCCACGCCCTGTCAGTGGTTGCTTGCCTGCTTGTTTGGTATCCCTGCAGGACCCCCGTGAGTGGGACACGAATCCAGCAAGCCAGATGGATCCAAACGTTTCCAGGCCGGGGGAGAGTCCTGGTGGATGGCGGGGGGGGGGGGGCAGAGACTGTGGGGTTCCTCCTTCCGCTTCCTCAAGAGCAAGACGGTCCTCCCAGGCCGGGGCCTCGTGGTTCCATCCGAGGAGAGGAAGGGCGCCAGGGAGGGAGGGGAATGCTGCCGCAAGTGGCCAGCGGAGAGTCCGGCCCCAGATTTCCCAGGAGCAGCCAGGGGCCCGGTTGACCCCGACATCTCTGACTGCGGCCTGCAGCAGCAGCTGTTTCCCCAGGGGGTCAGGCTCCCCCTCCCCACGGATGGCTCGCCTGTCCCGGAAAACAGGGCTCCACTGTTCAGGCCCACAGAGGAGATATGCCCCCCCCCAACCCCTGCTTATAAAGTGAACACAGGAACAAATGAAGCTTCCCCTGCCCCCGTCCCTTGAGGTCCATCCTGTCTACTCAGACTGGCAGCGGCTCTCCAGGGCCTCAGGAGGGAAAAGGAGGAGGAGGAGACTGGATTTATCCCCCACCCTTCACTCAGAGTCTCTGAGCCGCTTACAAACTCCTTTCCCTTCCCCTCCCCACGACCAGCACTCTGTGAGGTAGGCGGGGCTGAGAGAGCTCAGACAGAAACGGCTCTTTTTCCAGAACAGCTGTGCCAGAACTATGGCTTGCCCAAGGTCATCCAGCAGGTGCAAGTGGAGGAGTGAGGAATCAAACCTGGTGCTCCCAGATTCGAGTCTGTGCACACTTAAACCACTACACCAAACTGGCAGAGAAAGGTCTTTCACATCACCTCCTGCCCAGTCCTTTGGACCAGGGATGCTGGGGACTGAACCTGGGAACTCCTGCATGCCAAGCAGAGGCCCTGCTCCTGAGCCACACAGCCCCTCCCGCTGTGAGTGACAAGCTCTCCCTTGGCATCCCGGGAAGGAGCTGGGGTTCACCGGCCAAGAGGGCCTGGCCAGAGGCTTGGGGCTGCTGCCGTCCTGCCTCAGAGCATGAGCGGCCAGAGGCGCACCCCGCTGCTGTCCCTGAAGGGGCACAAGCTGCCACCCACAAGTCCTCTTCTGTCCCTGGACATCTGGCACATGGGCGGGAACAGAGGCGAAGTCGAACAGAAAAGTCCCTGCAGAGCTGAGAGCCCCCCTCCCCAGAAGCCAGGAGGGGAAGGGGGGCTGTGGAGAGGTCTGTGGGACACTCACACAGCCAGGACCTCGGCATTTTCATTTTATGTCTTCTTCCAATCGGTGTGCCCCGCGTTTTCCCTGGGTACAAACATGCAGTGATGGAGGCTTTCTGTTTCTGTTCTGCTGCTTAGGAAGGAAGAGTCTCTCTGTGTGTGTGTTTTAGTAATGCACTCCACCAGAGTCTAGTCTTCTGGGTTCCCATAAACCAGGGAGAGTAGAAAGTCCAAAGGAGGCTGCTGACCTTTGGATCGCCCAGGCCTCTTGACCAAGGCCTTTCCCGGTCCCATTCCCTGAGAGGGTCTGGGCCACATTTATTTCCCTCTGGTGTGCCTTTATTGTCCCATGGCCCATGCAGGGCCGAGACAGCCACGAGCCATGCCAGACAGCTGGGCTCCTTCCTTGAACTTTTGGCATTGGACCGCTGCAGGAGGAAGAGCCAGTCCTTCCACGGAGGGTGAGTTTTACCCCAGAGGTTATCATCAGGGCATCGGACCAGCTCCCCCCCCCCTTGGGGCAGCCACTCCGTTTGCCCAGCCTTGGTGCCACTCACTTGATAACAAAGAAAGGACCTCTCAGAACACTTCCCTGCACTTCAGGGCTGCTCACGGAATCCTGGTGCCCTTTTGCGGAAGGTTCCCAGGCGACTCCCTGGCAATGCTCCCTCTAAGCTGTGGAATCTTGTGAGCAAAACTTCTACTTTGTGAGCTCCTGGCATTAAAGTTGTGAGCGAGCAATTTGGCTACTGCATAAATCAGTTTACTTTGGAGCCCTCCTTCCTGAGCTAAGACAAAAATGTGTGAGCCAGAGGCTGAAAACATGTGAACTAGCTCACATTAACTCAGCTTAGACAGAACACTGGTCCCTGGCACCTTCCAGTGGCAGGGTCAAGCAACAGGAGCTGTGGGAAGAAGAAGAAGAAGAGGAGGAGGAGGAGGAGGAGGAGGAGGAGATTGGATTTGTACCCCACCCTTCACTACCCAAAGAATCATAGAATCATAGAATGTTAGAGTTGGAAGGGACCTTGCAGGCCATCTAGTCCAACCCCCTGCACTCTGCAGGAGCAGAGCCGAAACCCCTACATACCTACAACATAGCCAAAAGATGGTTGTCCAGTCTCCTCTTGAAAACGTCCAGCGAAGGAGCATCCACCACCTCCCGAGGCAGTCTGTTCCACTGCTCAACCACTCTTACAGTCAGGAAGTTTCTCCTGATATTAAGCCGGTAACGACTCCCTTGTCATTTCCACCCATTAGATCTAGTCTTGCAATCCGGAGCAAGAGAGAATAGATCCACTCCATCTTCTACATGACAGCCCTTCAAATACTTGAAGACTGCAATCATGTCCCCTCTAAACCTTCTCTTTCCCAGGCTAAACATACCCAACTCCCTCAGCCTTTCCTCATAAGACTTGGACTCCAACCCTCTCACCATCCTGGTCGCCCTCCTCTGGACCCGCTGGAGTTTGTCAACATCCTTCCTAAAATGTGGTGCCCAAAACTGGACACAGTACTCCAGGTGGGGCCTGACCATAGCAGAATACAGCGGAACTACCACCTCCCGTGATCTGGACACAATGCTTCTGTTAATGCATCCTAAGATTGCATTAGCTTTCTTCACAGCCGCATCACACTGCAGGCTCATGTTTAGCTTGTGATCAACCATAACACCTAGATCCCTTTCACATGTGCTGCTGTCAAGCCAAGTCCCTCCCATTCTATATCTGTGCCTTTGATTTTTTGTACCTAAGTGTAGGACTTTGCACTTATCTCTATTGAAATTCATTTTATTTGTCTCAGCCCACTGTTCCAGCCTATCAAGACCCTTCTGAATCCTGACTCTGTCTTCTTCAGAATTAGCAATCCCACCCAGAAGAAGTCTCCGAGCGGCTTACAACCTCCTTTCCCTCCCCCTCCCCACAACAGACACCCTGTGAGGCAGGCGGGGCTGAGAGAGCTCTTGACAGAAACTGCTCTTTTTCATGGACAGCTGTGCCAGAACTATGGCTTGCCCATGGTCATCCAGCTGGTGCAAGTGGAGGAGGAGTGGGGAATCAAACCCCGTTTTCCCAGATTAAAGTCCGCACACTTCACCACTACACCAAACTGGCTCTTTGGCCTGAGACCCCCTGCCTGTTGTGGGGGAGAGGAAGGGAAGGAGATCCTAAGCCACCCTGAGACTCCTTCAGGTCAAGCGGGATACAACAAGCCCTCCTCCTCCTTCTCCTCCTTGGTGAGTCCAGCGATGTGCCTGGGTCTGGTGACAGCGGTCAGGATGCTCTTGAAGGCTGCTAAAAGAGCACCTGGCAGGGGTGAGAAGAGGAGCACCGAGGAGGTCCCTCTCATCTGACTGCTCGGTCTTCTTTGGGTCTTGCAGAAGAGTGGGGGACATGACCCCCTTCAGTGGCCCCTGCCGGCCTCCACAGCCAATGAAGGGCAAGGCCACGCTGGGACTGGAGCAGAATTCCCTCCCGGCGAGGAGGAGGAGGAGCACCAGGGCAAGGGGCAGCTCTGGGGTGTCCGAAACAGGACTGTTGTGCCCGCTGCCAGCCCGACCCTCCTCTGGTCCAGAGAGGGAGGGAAGAGAAGCTATCAGGACTCGCAGTGTTCCCTCTAAGCTGTTAGCATGAAAGTTGTGAGCGAGCGGCTTGGCTACTGCATGAGTTAGTTTGCTCGGGAGCCCCATCCTTCCTGAGCGGAGACAAAAATCTGTGACCCGGAGGCTCAAAAACTGTGAGCTGGCTCACACTAACTCAGCTGAGAGGGAACACTGGTCGGGAGGCCAGCCTGGAATCCAGCAGCCTCAGGAGCTGCCGCCCCGCCCCGTCTCAAGGTAGGACCACCCCCTTTCCCTTGTTGGGGCCTTCAGCCTTGCGACTAACTCCCTCCCTTAAGTGACCGGCCCTGGTTCTCTGCCTGCGCCTAGGCCCTGAGAAGAAGCCTGCCGCTGGCCAGCATTCCGCCAGGGACTGGGTTGGAACGTCTAGGCCCCAGGAAGGGGGAGGGGATTTCTGCGGGGATCCGGCCTCCCTGGGCCTCCCCTCTGCTGGCCGGCAGCTTGCTCCTGGCCTGCCTCACTCCCTCCTCCACTGGCCTCTGCACTCCCACTCTCTCTCTCTCTCTCTCTCTCTCTCTCTCTCTCTCTCTCTCCCCAAGACTCAGGCTGCTCCTTCTTCTGGGCAGGGCTGTGCACCCCCAGTCCTCCCCCCGCTGAGCCTGTGTCAGTGCCCAAGAAGGCCCTGCGCCTGCCCTGCCAGGGACGGAGGGCGACAGATTCCCTGCGCAGCAATTCCCTTTTCTCCCTGAAGGAGGCAGGTCTGAGGACATGGCCTTCCAGCAGCCAAATTAATAACGGAGCGTGTTGGACTGGAGCCTCCGTGAACCCCAACTGAGCTTCCTCAACTAAAGCAGTAAAGGTAGAGGTTCCCTTGCTCGAAAGCCAGTCGAATCCGGCTCTAGGGGGCGGTGCTCATCTCTGTTTCCAAGCCAAAGAGCCAGCACTGTCCGAAGATGTTTCTGTGGTCATGTGGCTGGCATGACTAAATGCCAAGGCTCATGGAATGCTGTTACCTTCCCACTGAAGCGGTACCTATTTATCTACTTGCAGTTTCTCAATTTCAAACTGCTAGGTTGGCAGGAGCTGGGGCCAGAGATGGGAGCTCACTCTGTCATGCAGCACTCGGGTCTTGAACTGTCGAACTACAGACCTTCCCGTCTGCAGCTCAGCAGCTTAACCTCTGAGCCACCACAGCCTCTCAATTAAAGCAACTCCTCATTAAAGCCACTGGGAGCCCCGGGGAACAAGGCAGCGCATGCGTCAGCTCTGGGCCTGCTGCTCGGCATTCAGGACAGGGAATTTGCTCTCTGCCGCTTTACGGTTCACCAGCCGCTAGTGAATATTTGACAGGCTCCGGCTTTGCAGGATGAGGCCCGGGCTGCAGAGTCTCCGCTGGGCTTCTTCTCCCCTTTTCACACAGGCCGCTTCCCACGAGGCAAGTCTATGCCATTTTATAGCCCACCTTTGCCACTGATGCTCCAGGTGGATCGCAGAATGAAATCAGCGCAGTCAGTCGAATGAGATTGGCCTGAGAAGGGACGCAGCAGGGATCCCAGACTGCAGAGGTCTGAAGACAGAGAGCAGGAGGGGCGAAACGGCCACAAAGCCTGAAGGTGGGGTTACACCGGTAGATAACAGCACGGAGAGAGCCAGGCGGCACATGCAGAAAACAGATAATATACACGACGCCCAGAAGCGCAGCCTTCTTGAACCACTGCATCCTATCGTAGTCAGATTGCATTTATAAAAACCGCACTGTTTTGTTTCCCGTAGTTTGCAGAAAGGCAGGAGTGGGGGAGCCCTCCTGCTTCCTCGGGCAGACTGCCCCACAAGGCGGGGGACACCCCAGAGGAGGCAGAGGGAGGGGCAGTGGGTGGTCTCACTCCTTTGCAGGGGGGGGAATCTGCTGCTGGCCCTGCTCGGAGTTCCGTGCATGGTGTCGTTTGCACCCACAAAGAGAGCACATGTGAGCCTGGGACTGTTTAAGAACATAAGAGAAGCCGATGTTGGATCAGGCCAATGGCCCCTCCAGTCCAACACTCTGAGAGCCAGTTTGGTGTAGTGGTTAAGTGCGCGGACTCTTATCTGGGAGAACCGGGTTTGATTCCCCCACTCCTCTACTTGGGTCAGTCACAAGCTCTGGCACAGCTGTTCTCTCAAGGACAGTTTCTGTCAGAAGTTCTCTCAGCCCCCGCCTACCTCACAGGGTGTCTGTTGTGGGAACGGGAAGGGAAAGGAGTTTGTGAGCCGCTCTGAGACACCTTTGGGCAGTGAAGGGTGGGGTATAGATCCAAACTCTTCTTCTTCTGTGTCACACAGCGGCCAAAAATACCAGGTGCCATCAGGAGGTCCAGCAGTGGGGCCAGGACACCAGAAGCCCTCCCACTGCTGCCCCCCCAAGCACCAAGGATACAGAGCATCACTTGCCCTAGGCCAAGAGTTCCTATCTATTGTTGTTGTTGTTCAGTCACACTCCGACTCTTCGCGACCCCATGGACCAGATCACACCAGGCCCTCCTGTCTTCTGTCATGCTCTGGAGTTTGCTCAATTTCATGTTCGTTGCATCAGTGACACTGTCTGACCATCTCATCCTTTGCCGTCCCCTTCTTCTTCTTTGGCCTGCAACTCTATCTATACCTTGTGGCCAATAGCCACTGAGGGACCTCTGCCCCATATATTTATCCAATTCCCTTTTGAAGCCGTCCATCCTTGTAGCCACCGCCACCTCCTGTGGCAGTGATTTGGGAGAAACAGAGAACTGGGAGAAGGATTTTAACAGCAGGAATGGGAGAGATACATGATTGACGTTTCTACAACAACCAGTTGTGGGGAGAGAGTGGGAGGTCTCCCTGGTCTCTGCTGGTGGAAGCAGCCCTGTCTGTGGATCAGAAGGGCCCACCACTGCCTGGTCCTCGCCCCTGCACGGAGGAGGATCCCTGGTGCAACGGGGTGCTGAATACTAGGTGGGTCGGCAAGAGGGGAGGGGCTGTTGCCTTCTGGCCTTTCTGGCTCAGGGGCGGAGCATCTGCTTGGCACGCAGAAGGTCGCAGGCTCAGTCCCTGGCAGTGCCTCCAGTCCAAAGGATCAGGCCCTAGGGGATGCCAAGGAACTGCTGCCAGTCCGAGTAGACCATTCTGACCTTGACGGATCAAGGGAGGGCCCAGAGGCACTCGGTTGTCCACTGCCTGAAACAGGGTGCTGAACTTGAGGGCCTGGAGGTCCGGCCTAGCCCCCTCTCCCCTGTGGCCTTCACCTTATCGGTGCCAAGAGTCCATTAGCTCCCCCTGCTGGGGACAGAAGGCTACACAAGCCCACGAGACAAATGCTGGCAGACCGAGGACACCCCTGGGACGAGGGGTGACTTGCCGCCATCAGGTTCTCCTTAAGACCCTTTTAATTTGCAGGAAGCTGCAGCCCCCTGACCCGAGGGCAGCCCAGGGTCAGGCCCGGGATTTGGAAAGCCACCGCTGAGCTCTCTTTTTAATTTGGGAGGCTTTGCGCTGCTGCGGCTGGGATTTGGGGCCTCGGCAGTAAATTGGCTCCTGGTGCCCAGGCGGCAGTGGACAGGAAGGAGGTTCGGTGGTTGTGCCCAGGGGCAGAGGCGCGGAGGGGAACTCGGGTCCCTGCACAGAAATGGGTGCGAGGTGGTGCTCCTGTTTCTCCCCAAGGCCAGCCCAGGACGGAGTAGCCGCTCTAGAGAGCCAGAGAGAGGATGTTGCATGCGGAGTGGGAGCTGAGCAGGGGATCCTGGGATACGCCTCTCGGGTCACACATGGCTTTGGAAGACACCAGTGCTCCAAATCGGCCTGAGCGTGTGTTTCAGGGCGGCTCCGCAGCAGAGATGCAGGCTTGCCCTGGAACAGGGGTGGCCAAACTGGGGCTTGGCAGCCACATGCGGTTCTTTCACACATATTGTGCGGCTCCCGGCAGGGCAGCTGGGGAAGCGATCGGTCTTCCCTTCACCCAGCCAGCGTTCCCCTTCCTGGGTAGGCTTGAGGCGGGGGGAGCAGAGACAGAATGCATCTTTAGCTTTAAATGCGTTCTCAAAACCCCCCCCCCAGCCTACAAATATTATTGGACCAATAAATATCATAATCAAGATCTATTTTTATCCCTTTTGTTTTTTATTTTTGGCACTCTCGTTTAATGTTAATAAAGAGCAAATCTGCCTATTTTTCAATTAAAACATGTCTGTGATATTTGTTCACATCTTGTGGCTCTCAAATATCTGACACTTATTCTGTGTGGCTCTTATGCTATGTGAGTTTGGCCACCTCGATGGGCCTGGAATGTACATGGCCCGGCATGACCGGCCACATCCTTCGCCTTCTGCACAGCTCTGGTTCTCGTTGTCCAGGCTGGGAGCTCACTGTCCTGGCCCCTGGCTTCACTTTAGGAAGGATGTTGACAAGCTTGAGCGTGTCCAGAAGAGGGCAACCAGGACGGTGAGAGGGTTGGAATCCAAGTCTTACAACGAGGAGAGGCTGAAAGAGTTGGGTCTGTTTAGCCTGGGAAAGAGAAGACTTAGAGGGGACATGATGGCAGTCTTCAAGTATGTGAAGGGCTGTCATGTAGAAGATGGAGCAGATCTATTCTCTCTTGCTCCGGATTGCAAGACTAGATCTAATGGGTGGAAATCACAAGGGAGTCGTTACCGGCTAGATATCAGGAGAAACTTCCTAACTGTCAGAGTGGTTGAGCAGTGGAACAGACTGCCTCGGGAGGTGGTGGATGCTCCTTCCCTGGACGTTTTCAAGCGGAGGCTGGACGACCATCTTTCGGGGATGTTGTTGGTATGTAGGGCTCTCTTTCGGCTCTGCTCCTGCAGAGTGCCAGGGGTTGGACTAGATGACCTGCAAGACCCCTCCAACTCTAACATTCTATGATTCTATGATTCTCTCTGCAGAATGACTGTGACTGGGTAAATTATCTCCAAGAGAGTATGATGAGACCCCCCTCGACTGGGTGCCATCACCCAGAGGCCTTTCTGCTCAGCTCTGATGTTCAGAGAGCTGGAAGGAAGCTGGCCTCCTCCGAGCTTCCGGCAGGACAGGAAGACTAGAAAGACGCAGCATCCCCACCCACCAGCTCCCTGGAGTTCCTCTCCACTTTGCCATACAGGTTTCGTGCCAGTCCGGAGGTTTCACACAACCAGCTATGACTATCAACCGGTAGAAAGTATCAAGAGGCTGCATTTCCTAACTAGCTCTAACAGGTTAACATGAAGCAAAAAAGAGAAGAACTTGCGTACGATTCCTCCAGGTTACAGCCCAGCCAGGCCTCTGCAGGAAAGCCACCAGGCGTCTCTCCTGCATTCTGTGGATCTACCATTCCCACAAGCAGTTGTAGGAAATGTTCCGAAGAAGAAGAGGAAGAGGAGGAGGAGGAGATTGGATTTATACCCCGCCCTTCACTGCCCGAAGGAGTCTCAAAGCGGCTTACACACTCCTTTCCCTTCCTCTCTCCCACAACAGATACCCTGTGAAGTGGGTGCGACTGAGAGAGCTCTTTTGAGGACTGCTCCTGAGAGAACAGCTCTGAAGGAACTTGTGACTGACCCAAGGTCATGCCAGCAGCTGCCTGTGGAGGAGTGGGGAATCAAATCCGGTTCTCCCAGTTTAGAGTCTGTGCTTCTAACCACTGCACCAAACTGGCTCTCAAGAACTGAGAATTGTGCCCGTCTTTGTTCTCCTAATCAAAACCCCCCATGACACAGAAAACCCTGTTTCTTTAATTAGCCGAGAAGCCACAGAGAAACATCTAGATGGAGCGAAGGGTTAGTCCTGGAACACTTTGAGTCCTAATTTTAAAGGGTTCCTCTGAGCCGAGGGTGTGCTGGACGCATTTCTCCCACCGCTCAGCAACCACAATCGACTTTGGGAAGTCAGGCCGGGGGCATCCGTGTCTGAGCGGAGGCAAGGTTGTCGATCAAACGGTGACGAATGGTGAAACTGTTCTGTCACTTCAACGGCGGCAGGACAGCTGGCACTCCAGAGAGCCCGTGCCAGGACAGGTTGGCTCCTCAGCAGCCTTGCCAACCCTGCCATGGCTTGCCACGGAACTGCCAGCCGCCCCCCCACACACAGCCTGTTGATATGACAGACGCCCCCCCCCCGAACAGGACTTTCATTTGATTGGCGGCGTCAGACTCTTTAGCTACTTTGACAAAAACCTGACGAGCTGGCCTGTAATCCTCAGCCTGCCTGCCTGCCTGCCTGGGATGGAGCGTGAGCGGCAGAGAGAGAGAAAGCGGGGGGGGGGAGACTTGGAAGGGCCCACCGCCAGGATAAGCTCAGCAGCCGCAGGAGAGACCTGCTCGTGCCCCAACCCCTGACCCCAGAGAGGGCTCCGTGAGAGGCCTCCCGTCCCCCGTCCCCCCAGCCATCAGAAAGAGAGACAAAAGGAGGGGAGGGAAGTCCCTCCCAGAGACAGCAGGAGGGCCAAGTGAGCCCAAGTGGGACATGGCACATGGTGCATGGACACCCCCCCCATGCCAACGCCACAGTTTCCCCCACAGGCGAGCTGGACTCCTCTTCCCAGCAGCTGAGCTGAGGGAACAGCAAATGCAGCAAGATGGGGGGGGGCGGCGGCACAAACTTGAGGAAGACTAAGTCAAGGTTTCCCTCGTTTGGAAGCCAGTCGAATCCGATTCTAGGGTTGTGGTGCTCATCTCCGTTTCCAAGCTGAAGAGCCAGAGCTGTCTGAAGATATTTCCGTGGTCATGTGGCCAGCATGAGTAGGTGCTGAGGTGCACGGAGTGCCTATTTATCTACTTGCAATTTCTTGCTTTCGAACTGCTAGGTTGGCAGGAGCTGGAACTAGAGACGGGAGCTCACTCCGTCATGCGGCACCCGGGTCTCGAACTGCTGAACTACTGACCTTCCACAGCCTGCAGTTCAGCGTCCTAACCATTTGAGCCACCGCAGCTCCTTAATTGTTCTAGTATACTATGAATTCAAGTGTTGCAAGTGTTTTGTTATATTACTATATTATGTTCTCTTGATTTTAGGTAAGTCTGAAGAAACAAATAAATGAATAGATAATTTATTACTTGAGTTCATTTATCCCCTGCCTCCCCCCACCCAGCAGGGACCCAAAGTAGCTGACGTCATTCCCCTCAGAACTGTTGGAAGCGAAGGACTTGGCGCTGTCCTTTGGGCCTCAGGCTGGGTGGGGGAGAGCTGCAAGAGGGTCAGGCCGGTAGACGGGCGCACACGAATGATGGGTTTCCTTCCTGTTTTGTCTTCTCTCTCTCTCTGTCCCCTCTGATGGGCAGCCATTTCCTCTCTGCTGCACACGCACTTCCTGTCTCGCACAGGAAGAAGGAGTCGCCTGCTCTTATCCTTGACCAAAGGATGCAGGGCCACTCTTCCCTGCGCTTGTGCCCCCGCCTCTCATCTCTTCTGTCCAGAATGGAGTTCCCGATAATAAAGAACTCTTCTTCGTTTTTGACGACTGGCTCCTGTGTAACTTTGTAAGTCTGCTGGCACAGTCAGGACCGAGGCGTTGCTGCGTGGTTAGCTTTAAGCACTCTGCTACTTAAGGCAAAGACTCCTGGCTGTAACAAACCAGTGGACCCAACAGCAACCACCACCCTGTGAGGTAGGTTAGGCTGAGAGAGCGTGACTGGCCCAAGGTCACCCAGCGAGCTTTAACAGCACAAGTGGGGATTCGAACCCAGGCTTCCCAGATACTAGTCCAGCACTCTTAACCACTGCACCACAATAAAAAAATTGATAAAACAATTTTAAAAACACACAAAAGATAACAATGCCTATGGCAGAGTTCTTTTCTTTTTTTTCTTTTTGAAGCCAGTGTTGGATCAGGCCAATGGCCCATCCAGTCCAACACTCTGTCACACAGCGGCCAAAATATACCAGGTGCCATCAGGAGGTCCAGCCGTGGGGCCAGGGCACTGCTGCCCCCTCCAGCACCAAGAATAGAGTGCATCACCTGCCCCAGACTGAGAGTTCCCATCTATAAGTAAAGGTAAAGGTTCCCTTGCTCGAAAGCCAGTCGAATCCGACTCTAGGGTTGCGGAGCTCATCTCCGTTTCAAAGCCGAAGAGCCAGCGCTGTCCGAAGACGTTTCCGTGGTCATGTGGCCGGCATGACTAAACACCAAAGTGCACGGAACGCTGTTACCTTCCCACTGAAGTGGTACCTATTTATCTACTTGCAATTTCTTGCTTTTGAACTGCTAGGTTGGCAGGAGCTGGAACTAGAGACAGGAGCTCACCCCGTCATGCGATACTCTCGGGTCTTGAACTGCTGAACTACTGACCTTCCACAGCCTGCAGTTCAGCATCTTAACCACTTGAGCCACTGCAGCTCCTTCTCCATCTATACCCTGTGGCTAATAGCCACTGATGGACTTCTGCTCCAGATGTTTATCTAATTCCCTCTTGAAGCCGTCCATGCTTGTAGCTGCCACCACCTCCTGTGGCAGTGAATTCCATACGTTAATCACTCTTTGGATGAAGAAGGACTTCCTTTTATCTGTTCTAACCTGACTGCTCAGCAATTTCATGGAGTGCCCACAAGTTCTGGTATTGTGAGAAAGGGAGAAAAGTACTTCTTTCTCAACCTGCTCAAACTGCTCAGTTGGCCCTGGGAATGTTCAATGTAATCAGAACAGGTGCATCTCTGAGCATACACAGAGTGTTTTCCCCTTTCCACTCATTATCTCCAGCCGGCTTTCACAAGAACCAGGATTAAGACTCTGGGTTCCAGGCCAGGGATGTGGCTTCTGCCCGGAATGGCCAATAGATACCGCTCTCATGAGAGCTCCTGTCGGCGGTGGTGGAAGAGAACCGGTGGGAATTGGCTCAGGGGACACGCCAGCCACCTTGGCGCATTGCTGCTCACACACAGGAGGCACCCGGAAGCCAAAGCTAAGCGTGTCGTTGCCTTGTCACAGGGCTGAGATTGCAAAACATCCCAGAGAGCAGAATAACACCAATTAATTCAATGACACAAATTATAAAATAGGACACCGCCTGCAAGTGGCAGACATATTCTCCCTGGGAACAAAAGAAGCCAGAGAAATGGGCCACACAGAGGAGAAACCACACCGTAACAGGCCTCGCCGTGGAGTGGCACCTGGCACACTTCAAGGGGGAGGGAATTCCAGAGCATGGGGGTTTATGCCCCCCACAAAGCATGAGTTCGAATGGCCCTTAATCTTTCCACAGATGGAGGTGACACCAGAATGTCCCTTCTCTCCTTAGACCTCAACTCACAGCAGGCGGTGGTAGGGGGAAATGTGTGTGGGGGGGAAGGGGTTATTTTCAGTGTCCCCCCCCCAGGATCCAGGCAACTTAATGCCTTAAAGGTTAAACCCGCTCTCTGAGTCTGACCTAGGAACAACTCAGTAGGACACGTGTGGAATTGGTGCTAGAAGAACGGCAGGGGTTCACTCCAGTTAGGTATCAAATGCCTCATTCTGCTCCTGCTTCTTATCTGTCTGCCCCCAAGCGGAGTGGAGCCCTGAGGTGACCAGTGTGTCCCTGATGGTGGCCGGAAAGGGGCACAGCTGGCGCACATGCCAAGGCCAGCAGAAAGAGCTCCTGGTCACAGGGCAGCATTGGGACACCACACAGCAGCCACGCTGGATCCAGCCGTACCCCCGGGCTGCAGACCTCATCCCCAGAGGGTAGCTTGACCCCTTCTAAGACATGAGGATGCCCCTGATTGAGAGCCACAGTGGGAGGGCTTCTGGAGTTCTGGCCCCACTGGTGGACCGCCCAATGCCCCCCGGGTTTTGGCCACTGTGTGACACAGAGCGCTGGACTGGATGATGGGCCACTGGCCTGATTCAACATTGGCTTCTCTTATGTTCTTAGGTCCCCACCAGCCCTAACCACTCCAGGCCCCCCTCTTTCTTCAATGCCCCCCGGGGGGGGGATCAGTCCCAGGGGGGAGAGGCACACAGCTGTTTCCCTCCAAAGCAATCACGGGCTCTCCCGGGAGCCTTGGAGGCGGACCACCATCGCCACGCTGAGAAGGCAGCACCCCTTGGCAGGGTGAACGCGACTCCCTTGGCACGGGGCACCTCTGGGCGAGAAAAAGGACATCGGTGGGGCGAGAGCGCCCTCTGGTGCTCCCTGGCGATGAGTCGGCCTTGCTCAAGCGCTCCGCAGCCAAAATTGCAAACCGTTTTGGGGGGCGGCCGCGTTGGGCTGCCGCAGAACAGCCGGACTCGAGTGCAGCGGCACCCCAGAGACCCACAAGATTTGCATGTGTGTGTGTGTGTGAGAGAGACAGCTTTCAAGATTCCAAGCGCCCTTCGTCAGATACTAGAATGGAGATCTCGGAGCCCTTTTATCTCAGCAAGAAGGTGTGTGGGTGGGGGGCCCCGGGGGCTGTTTCAGAGAAGGAACTCAGGATGCAAAGGCAGAACTTTGCTTGATTGGAGCAGAGGGGGGATGCTTGGGGGGCAAACAGCCGCTCTGGTCCTGGTGCCCAGGGGGCCTGCCCCTTTCTTCCCTCCCCTGGCCCAGTGGACTTCTTAGCTGAACCTTCCGGTAGGCGGGAAAACCTAAACCCAGAAAGCTCCCGAGAGAAGCCGCTTCAACCTTGCTGGTCTCTAAGGTCCGACCTTTCCCTTCTCCTGCACACCAACCGAGCCGGCCACCTCTCCAGGGCCTCTTTCTCCGTTTCTAGGCTAAGAGAAAGGACGTTTGTAGCTTTAGTTTGTAGTCTGTACAGCCCGGGAAATCTACAACAACGAATGAACTTCGGTCGTGAAAGCCTTCGACAACATATTGAAGTTTGCAGCATCTGCTACAGAGCCATGACTTTTTCTTCTTTTTTTTTTACAACAGCGAGGGAACGTTTCTCGAAAGTAGCTTCAGGAAGCGACATGCTGGGAAAGGGGGCACGGAAGAATGACACCGCTTGCCACCTCTGCAGGGCTGAAGGTCTGCAAGATTATTATTTTTTTAAGTTTGCAGGTTTTAGGCTGGTCTTTTAGCGCCCTCTGCTGCCCAAATGGGGTATGACAGGAAGTGCTTTCCTTTTACGGGTTCAGGCGGGTTGCCCGGTTGGTCTGAAGCAATAGGACAGAGTTTGAGCCCACCTTTAAGATCAAGGAAGTTTAATTCCGGGTATCGGCTTCTGTGGGCATCCTCTGAAGAAGTCTGACAAAGTCTGCATGGACATAAGAGAACATCAGAGAAGCCAATGTTGGATCAGGCCAATGAGCCATCCAGCCTCACTGGCCTGTAAGCATGTGCAAAGAGAAAGGTCACACCCAGAATTAAACTTCCCCTTGCTAGAATCCTGCCAGAAAGAAAGGAAGGAAGGGGCCTTTTCAAAGTGACTTGCTCTGCTGCCCTGCTGCCCTGCTGCCCTCCTCTAAGTTGGAGAAATCCAGTTTGGTGTAGTGGTTAAGTGTGCAGACTCCAATCTGGGAGAACGGGGTTTGATTCCCCACTCCTCCACTTGCAGCTGCTGGTGTGACCTTGGGTCAGTCACAAGTTCTCTCAGAGCTGTTCTCTCAAGGGCAGTTCTCAAGAGAGCTCTCTCGGCCCAGCCTACCTCCCTGGGTGTCTGTTGTGGGGAGGGGAAGGGAAAGGAGATTGTAAGCCACTCCGAGGCTCTGAGTGCAGGGCAGGGTATAAATCCAATAAGAACACAAGAACATCAGGGAAGCCAAATGCTGGATCAGGCCAGTGGCTCATCCAGTCCAACATTCTGTGTCACACAGTGGTCAAAAATACCAAAATGGCCAGGACGCTAGAAGCCCCTCCCACTGTTGCCCCCCACCCCCAAGCACCAAGGATACAGAGCATCACTTGCCCCAGACCGAGAGTTCCTATCTCTACCTTGGGGCTAATAGGGGCCACTGATGGACCTCTGCTCCATATGCTTATCCAATCCCCTCTTGAAGCTGTCCGTGCTTGTAGCCACCACCACCTCCTGTGGCAGTGAATTCCACATGCTAATCACTCTTTGGGTGAAGAAGGACTTCGTTTCATCTGTTCTAACCCGACTGCTCAGCAATTTCATGGAGTGCCCACTTGAGTTCTTGTATTGTGAGAAAGGGAGAAAAGGACCTCTTTCTCTACCTGCTCTATCACACACAGAATCTTGTAGACCTCGATCATGTCTCTTCTTCCTCCTCCTCCTCTTCTTCTTCTTCTTTGTGCTGCCTAGATGAGCCTTAAGCAGCCAGTGGGGGAGAGGTGGGGCAGGCCAGTGGCCCCCCCCCCCAATTTCCTGCTGCTTGCTTCTTTGTTCTCCACATTTGCAGCCGTCACTTCCTCCCAGGTTTGGAGCCGGTCCACCTTCTGAAGCTGAGGGCATCCAGAACCATGTTTAATTCTTTGAATGTAACCCCCCCACACACCCCGTGCTCAATGCCCTGCTCCCCAATGTCTTTCCTTGCTCCCCAGGAGAGATTCTCTTCCAGGCCCTGCTGGATCTTTGCAGCCACGCGGGCGTCAGGCACCCACTGTTGGAGGACCTCGCCTGCACCCTGTGGCCTGGATTCTAGTCTTGCTGGTTGTGAAGAAGCTCCCGCCCGGAAAGGGCTTCCCATTGGGCCTTGCTTGAGCGTGATGGGTCCCCAGCTGGCATGTTCTTGTCTGGGCTGCCAATGGCGAGCCCTGACTTGAACCTCTGCTGGAGCCGGATCTTGCTGTTCGGCATGATTCCAAACAGGGCACAAGGGGCGGTATTTTTCATATGTGCAGATGTGTATGAGTGCGCCTGTAGGTCATGGCGACCTCTGGTGACTGACCCCTACTGGGGGCCTGGAGGGTATTCAGAGCATGGCTGAATCAAGCCTGCCCCTGCCTCCCGACTGCTGGTATTCCAAGGAGATCTCCCATCCAAGTACTTGCCCAAGTCGACCCTGCTTAGCTTCCGAGATCGGGCTCGCCTGGCCTATCTAGGTCAGGGCGGCAATGTGCCTTCTTGAATGCCAGCAAGCGTGCCCCAGCCGGTGCCAACACATTGGTCTTGCTGTTCATGCGAGTCATTTGGCCTGGTGTGCCGAGCTCTTGTGTGCCTGTGGGGGGAATTTCCCATCGGCAGTCTTCTGATCTACCAAAGCACAGAGAAGGTCTGGGAGGGTGGAAAGTCCCTGGCTCTGTTTCCCCTCCGATACCCCGCAGGGCCCTCTGAGGCCTGGCAGACCCGGCCAGCGTTTCATGCAAGTCATGCAAAGCATGGCGTGCACCAGTATCCCGGGATGAACCGCCTGCCCCTCTGCTTGGAGGGGTCCGGCACTCTCCCACTCTGGTCTTCTCACCTCTCCCAAACATCTGCCCAGAAGCCCGCCTTCCTCAGCCCCGGCTGTGGTGGCCACTTGACATCGTTCAGTGCTGCGCTAATGGCGACTCTGCACATGCTCACAGGCAAGCAGGACAATGCTTCCAGTGCTAAGCACTGAGGAATAATGGCCTTCCTGCCACAGCCATGACCAGTGTTCCCTCTAAGCTGAGTTAGTGTGAGCCAGCTCACAGTTCTTTAGCCTCTGGCTCACATTTTGTCTTCGCTCCAGAGCAAACTAATTGATGCAACAGCCAAATCGCTCACTCACGACTTGAATGCCAGTAGCTCACAAAGTAGAATTTTTGCTCACAAGACTCCGCAGCTTAGAGGGAGCATTGGGCATGACCCGATGTTTTGCTGAAATTCCAAAGGACTGTGAATACGGACTTAGCACTTCAGGTCTCAGTGAGAGGCAGAAGAAGCAACTTGGCGTGACGGGGGTCTCAGCCCAACCCTCCCTCCAAGACCAAAGGTTCCCATGAGGAAAGGCTGAAGGAGCTGGGTATGTGTAGCTTGGAGAGGAGACGACTGAGAGGGGGTATGGTAAACACCCTCAAGTACTTGAAGGGCTGCCCTATAGAGGATGGGGCGGAGTTGGTTTCTGTTACTCCAGAAGGTTGGACCAGAACCAACGGGTTGAAATTAAAACAGAAGAATTTTCGGCTCAACATCAGGGAGAACTTCCAGACAGTCAGAGTGGTTCCTCAGTGGAAGAGGCTTCCTCGGGAGGTGGTGGGCTCTCCTTCTTGGGAGGTTTTCAAACAGAGGCAAGATGGCCCCATCTGACAGCAATGCAGATTCTGTGAACTTCGGCAGATCACGAGAAGGGAGGGCAGGAAGGGTTGCACCAGTGCTTAGTTCTTGTGGCCCTTTTTTACACACCCAGGGAAATGCTGATGGCCACTTTGGGGTCAGGAAGAGAAGGGATTGGATTGGATTTATACCCTGCCCTTCACTACCCAAGGGAGTCTCAGAGCAGCTTACAAACTCCTTTCCCTTCCCCTCCCCACAACAGACACCCTGTGAGGTAGGTGGAGGCTGGGAGAGCTGACAGAAACTGCTCTTTTTCAAGAACAGCTGTGCCAGAGCTTGTGACTGACCCAAGGTCACACCAGCAGATGCAAGTGGAGGCGTGGGGAATCAAACCCGGTTCTCCCAGATTAGAGTCCACGCTCTTAACCACTACATCAAACATCCTGGAGGGGTTTTTTGGTCAACTTCTGGGCATGGAACAGCGGTCATTGTGGGTGTGGAGGGGGAGGTATTTGCAGGGGGTTTGACTAGATGACCCTGGAAGTACCTCCCAACTTATGATTCTATTATTCTAACTGCCACCACCTCACAAGGATCTTCCCTGCATTACTGTGTATGTGCGTGTCTGTACAAACAGGCCTGTAAACAATATATTTATTTTAAAAGGCACCCCGTTGAACAGAGCGTCTGCTGAAATAGCAAAGCCTTACACAGACTTGCTCAGCTAGCAAAGTTCCCACTGTTCTGTCCCTGAAAAGATAATGTGTGAAAAGATGGATGCGTGTCCAAAAATAAATGGTACAATAGGAAGAATGGACAGATCACTGAGCTGCAACATCTATTTATGTGGGAAAGTTAACTCAGTCCAGAAACATTCATTTCACGGGATACCAGTCAGGGATGCCCGGTGAAGCAACCCAACAGCCACGGCACCGGTCAGTAGAGGCTGGCAGACAATTTGGGATGATCCAAGAAGTGAAGAGCTCCCCCCTCCAGCCTTGCCCCAGAGGCCCCATTCTCACAGAGGGTGTCAACCGGTGTCCGGGCTGTAATAATTCTACCTGTCGCTGAGGCACCACAGGATCAGTCGGTGGTCACACTAAAAAAAAACAAAACAAACCTCCCTGCATACAGCAAGTCCAGGACCAAAGTCTTGCTTTCCGCCCAGCTGGTCCTGTTGTATATGGAGGGAATTTGTCCAAGCATCCCCTCACGCAAACCGCTCGCCTGCAAGGAACACCCACACCCCCTGCAAAGGACCAAGCTGTGGGGGACGGAGAGGCCAGCCCCCCCCCCTGGGAATACAAGGGAGCCGTTTCAGAAGGAGCCCCTCAGACATGGCGGGGGGGGGGAGGCACAAAGGGAGCAACCGAAAGGGAGCGAGAGGCCTTCACCACCTCATCAGGCTCCACGGATCACTCAGGCTACACTGGGTTGGGGCAATGGATGGGCCGCCAGGCCAAAGTGCGGGGAAGGTGGGCAGCAGCAGCAGGCTCCGGGGGAGGTCAGGCAAGGTGACTGGCCCAGTGGAGTCCCTCTTCCGCCCACCCCCACCTCCCCGTTCACTTTCAGGGCAGCATCAGCCCCCTCTCCTCCTTCCGCTCCCAATCCGACAATCCCCCAAGTTCTCACGGGCCATCTACAGGCCAGCCTCCCCCCCCCCCGGACCTCGCGAGCTGCTGCCGCTGCCCCACTCCTGGCTGCCGTGTTCCCAAGACGCAACGGCTCTGGGCAGGGCTCTTTTTGTCGCAGGAACTCCTTTGCATATTGGGCAACATGCACCCCGAATGGTAGCCAATCCTCCAAGAGCTTACAGAGCTGCTCTTCTTACGGGGGGCTACTGTAAGCTCTTGGAGGACAGGCTACAGTAGGGGTGTGTCGCCCAATATGCAAAGGAGTTCCTGCTGCAAAAAGAGCCCTGGCTCTGGGAAAGGGCCCAGGCTGGAGAGCCCCGCCTCAGGCCCAGGCCCAAAGCGGGCGGGGCCCTCGCACTCCTGGCTGTGGCCCTTCGGGTCCGCTGACTCCACCCTCTTCACCAAGCAGGCCTCAGGCCCCTTCCTTCCCTGGCACACCCCCACCCCTCAATATGACCACAGGGAGTCCCCTCGCTCTCGCCTGCTGCTACCAGAGACCCCTCCCCGACATTCCACGAAGCTAGCTGAAGAGGCCACAGGAAAGCCCGACAGTGCCCCCTAGCCATGCCACAAGGGAACGAAGGCCTCAAGGCCAAGAGCAACTTTTTGTCTCCGAGCAGAGGCCAAGAGGCCTCCCAATAGCTGGCCCCCTCTCCCTCCACCCTGAAGATGGGGGCGGCGCTAATACAGACTCCTGCCGTTCCTTCCCCAGCTGCTGTGCATCTCCCTCCAGCCTTTGCCGCTCCATGCGCAGAACCCAGAGCTCCCCCTAGGTGAGGGATGCCAAAAGAGAGGGTCCCCCGGTACCCAGCTGACTGTTACGCCAGACCCCTTCCTTTCAGGCAATGGGGGAGGAATGAGGAATGTTCCCAAGTGCTTCTGGGCCACCCTGGAGCCAGGTTCTGCATGGGACGCTTCCGCCACAGCCAGGAGAGGAATCTGCCGTTCCGGGCAGCAGCTGGAAGCGCCTTTCACAGGAGCCAGGGCTGAGGGGTTGCTGGGTGCGGGATGAGAGCCCAGATGCTCAGATGTCGTAGAAGTCGATGTGCGCCCCAGATTCAAACGTGTCCTCCAGGAGAAGTTTCAGCAGCTTCTGGGATGAGACATCGCAGTCTAACAGCTGCCCCTGCTGTTTCATGCGGAGGAACTGCTCTCGCATTTCCAGATCTCCCGACTGGGTGCGTGCCAGTTCTTGCATGTCAGTGTCCAGGGGCCCTGGGGACAGAAAGGACAATCGCCAGGTTGGAACACGAACCG
This sequence comes from Gekko gecko, assembly GCA_029375565.1. NCBI lineage: Eukaryota > Metazoa > Chordata > Lepidosauria > Squamata > Gekkonidae > Gekko > Gekko gecko. The sequence continues at coordinate 127,231,893 of JAPDNY010000010.1, read as the reverse complement.
GGCAGGGGGAGAGTGGGAGAGGGCCGGCAGCATACCAAGGCTCACCTGGCGCATAGTTCAGCACTCTGACGTCCGGCTCCTCTGCCGCAAGAACCTGGAACATCATGTCCCGGGCAGCCTTCCCGCTGCAGTACAGGGTCCAGGTCTTGAAGGGCTTCAGGGCACAGAGGGAGGAGATGTTCACCACTGTCCGGCACAAGCCTGGCTCCGCGGGGAAGGCCTTCAGGAGGGAGGCGGTAAGGCACAGCGCGGAGGTGACGTTGAGGTTCAGGTAGCTGTTGACTTCCTCTGGGTTGGTGAAGTCTACAAACGCCTTGGAAATATCACCGAGAGATGCTGGAAGAAGAAGACGAAGAATAGATTGGATTTATACCCCACCCTTCACTACCCAAAGGAGTTTCAGAATGGCTTACACTCTCCTTTCCCTTCCCCTCCCCACAACAGACACCCTGGGAGGTGGTAGAAGAAGAAGAAGAAGAAGAAGAAGAAGAAGAAGAAGAAGAAGAAGAAGAAGAGGAGGAGGAGGAGGAGGAGGAGGAGGAGGAGGAGGAGGAGGTTGGATTTATACCCCACCCTTCACTCCCCAAAGGAGTCTCAAAGCGGCTTACACTCTCCTTTCCCTTCCCCTCCCCAGAACAGACACCCTGGGATGTAGGTGGGGCCGAGAGAGCTCTTTTGAGGACTGCCCTTGAGAGAACAGCTCTGAGTGAACTTGTGACTGACTCAAGGCCACACCAGCAGCTGCATATGGAGGAGTGGGGGAATCAAACCCGGTTCTCCCAGATTAGAGGCTGCGCACTCAACCACTGCACCAAACTGGCTGTGTGTGTGAGTGGGCCAGATCTGCGCCAGCACAAAAGCCTCACACAGACACGATGAGCAAAGCGTAAGCCAATCGTTGCCTGGGCGGATCGTCACCTAGGAGAAGCCGGACCCCCGCGGAGGCTGAGGAAGGAAGAGCCACTGGTCCGCTGACCCTCCTCCTCCTTCAGTGACACCAGACCAGATGCTCCAACCAGGCAGGGTTTGCGGGAACCCGGGGCCAGGAAAGATCTCCAGCGAGACAAGAGGAGACCCAGCGTGGAAATACAGCTTAGGAGGACTCTGTGCTGGCCGAGGGCGAGCGGGCCCCTTGGAAGACCAGACGCAAGAGCCAAATCCGCTGCTTCCTTCCCGGGTCCTTCTGAAGAGCCCAGCAAAAGTCTCTGCCCGTGGTGGGCGGTCCTCTCCTGCTGGCACCAATCCCTGGACCACAAGAATGCCCCCCCCCTTCACCTTTGCTCCTGTCCTTCGCCACGGCCAAACACGGGGATTAGGAAACGCACGAGCAAACTCACATGACGGCCGGCTGGCAAGATGCTGAAGCTGCAGCCACTGGCTGCCGCCTTCAGGCCCCATCTGGGGAACACACACAACAGGAAGGGCGCAGCCAGCACTGTGGACAGAAGGCGGCTGTGGAGCGCCACGGCCCAGAGGACCGACGGCCTCCATCTGCAGGGCTCTTCTGCTCTCCGCCTTGGGCACACAGGGGGAAACCAGCATGCACAAGGCTGACCTGAGAAACCACAATGTTCAGAAACGAACAGGGGAGCATTTTCATCAGTCTGGTGCAGTGGTTAAGTGTGCGGACTCTGATCTCGGAGAGCCAGGTTTGAATCCCCACTCCTCCACATGCAGCTGCTGGATGACCTTGGGTCAGTCACAAGTTCTCTCAGAGCTGTTCTCTCACGAGTGACTCTCAAGAGAGCTCTCTCAGCCCCACCTTCCTCACAGGGTGTCAGTTGTGGGGAAGGGAAGGGAAAGGAGTTTGTAAGCTGTTCTGAGAGAGGGCAGGGTATAAATTCAATCTCTTCTCTTCGGCTTCTTCCTCAAAATACTGCTGCAGATTTGAAAGTCATGACCCTACCAAAAAAACCCAAAACCCTTCCAAGGGAATACGTACAATGTGAAACTGCTGAATCAGAACTCAGCAAGAAATTCAGTACAGTTTTGTTATTCTGGCTTGAACGGAGAGCTGGAATGCCTCACTGGCTGGAATTCCTAACAGCTGGGAGAGAAAACTGGCCCAGCAAAAGCTGCCTCCCCCCACCCCTGCCAAGAGCAGTCTATTTGCCCAGCTAGTTCTGCCCAGTTTTGCTGGGCACCTCTGTTTTTGTCCCTGGGCTGGCCTGGCCAGGGGTGGGGTGGGGAGGCCCTCAGCCAACTGGGAGAAGGCCGGGTGGCCAAAACAGCCACTCTGTTCCCCCACTTTTTTAGGAATGGGGAAAGGGCTGTTCTCCGGGTGTTGCATCAGGCTGTCAGGGCGGCTGTTTTTGCAGGCTTCAGGCCACCTTCTGTTTATCTGCACCCCACAGGAGAGAGAGAGGCGGGACCCTCTGACTCTCTCATTCTCCATGATGTGCTGTGACCTCACCCCTTCCGCTCCTGGAAACGGAGAATGGCAGGGGAAAGATGCTGGGCAGGATTCATCCCAAGCCTCCCTCTGCCCCGTCCCCTCCTCCTCCCTCCCTTCCCCCCACCCCAGGTAATTTTTGTTTAATAAATGAAGAGGTGAGCTCTGACTCATGGGGAGGTGGCAGGTGGTGCCAAGAGACGGAGAAAGTGATGGCGGGGGAGGAGGGTGGCCGTGAAGGCGCTGGAGAAGTCTGTAAGCTGCGGCTGGGCAAACCCTCCTGCCAGGGATGCTCTATGCTGGTCCTGCACTGAGCCGGGGGTTGGGCTAGATGGCCTCTGTGGTTCCTTCCAGCCCTGAGAGATTCTAGGATTCGACCAGACCCTTCAGGGCCGGCCGGGATGTGTCACTGGTGGTGGCCCAGATCAAGCCACCGCACTCCACCGTCTATGGGTGGGTGGGTGGGTGGATGCGAAAGGTGGACACGGTGAAGCCGGCCGCCTGCTTTGCAACGGGGCGTGGGAGGGGAGGAGGATGGATGGATGGATGGACGCCCCCCCCCGGCCGGTCCAGTCCAGGCGGGAGGCTCCCGGGGCGCTGGAGAGAGGGAGCGGGGCCGCGACCAGACCCCCCCCCGCCCCCCGGGGCTCACCGGCGTTGTTGACGAGGAGGAGGCGCTGGAGGGGGCGGCCGGGCCCGGGGGGAGGAGGGCGCGGGCGGCGTCGCGGGCGGCGCGGAGTCCGGCGGGCTGGGCCAGGTCGGCGGGCAGGGCGCGGACGGCGAGGGCCGGGCAGGCGGCGGCCAGCTGGGCCTCGAGGCGGCGCAGCGGCTCCTCCGAGCGGGCCAGCAGCAGCAGGGCCGAGCCGGGCGCCAGCCGCCCCGCCACCGCCCGCGCCACGCTCCGGCCCAGCCCCCGCGACGCCCCGCTCACCACCGCCAGACCCCGGCCCAGGCCCGCCGCCGACGCCCCCGCCGCCTCTGCCATGCGCTCCGCTCCCCCGCCGCCGGCAGAGCCTCCTCCTCCTCCGCTCGCTGCTGCTGCTGCTGCTGCTGGTGCGCGGCTCGGCCGGAGGGGGGACGTGGCCCTGCAGCAGCAGCAGCAGCAGCAGCAGGAGGAGGAGGAGGAGGGGGCGTGGTCCTCCGGCCTGGGGCTCCGCCCCGCGGGACCCTCCTGAGGCTGCTGCGCCAAAAACCCCTCCCCCTGCAGCCGGGAGGGGGGCGCGGGAGGCCGCGGGCGGGCTGGCTTGCGCGGGGGCGGGCGTGGCGGCGCAACGGGTGCTGCGCGCAAGAGGCCAAGTCTCCGCCGTCCCCGCCTCGCCTCGCCTCGCCGGGCAGGAAGGGATTGGGAAGGCCGAGCCGAGCGGGCCGAGGCGGCGGCCCTGCAGACGAAGACGCCCCCCCCCCCCCGCCAACGCACCTGCGCTGCTCCAGAGCGCGGCCACGGCCCGGGGCCCCCACCACCTAGGAACAGGAGAGGGGAGCCCGTGTTGGGTCAGGCCCCTGGCCCATCCGGTCCAACGCTCCGTGTGACACACACACAGCGGTCAGAAATACCAGGGGCCATCAAGAGGTCCAGCAGTGGGGCCAGGACACTAGAAGCCCTCCCACTGTTGACCCCCCCCCGAGCACCAAGAATAGAGTGCATCACCTGCCCCAGACTGAGAGTTCCTACCTATACCTTGTGGCTAAGAGCCACCGATGGACCTCTGCTCCAGATGTTTATCTAATTCCATGCTTGTAGCTGCCACCACCTCCTGTAGCAGTGAATTCCATGTGTTAATCACTCTTTGGGTGAAGAAGGACTTCATTTTATCCGTTCTAACCCGACTGCTCAGCAATTTCAGGGAGTGCCCATGAGTTCTTGTACTGTGAGAAAGGGAGAAAAGTACTTCTTTCTCAACCTGCTCAATCCCATGCATAATCTTGTAAACCTCGATCATGTCACCCCTCAGCCATCGTTTCTCCAAGCTAAAGAGCCCCAAGCATTTTAACCTTTCTTCATAGGGAAGGTGTTCCAACCCTTTTATCATTCTAGTTGCCCTTCTCTGCACTTTTCCCAATGCTATAATATCCTTTTTGAGGTGTGGTGACCAGAACTGTACACAGTACTCCAAATGAGGTCTCACCAATGATTTATACAGGGGCATGATGATACTGGCTGATCTGTTTTCAATACCCTTCCTAATAAACCCCAGCATAGTGTTGGCCTTTTTTACCACCACAAGGCCCTTCCTGATCCGTGGATCGGGCATTCCAGCTGGCAGCAGCTTTATTGCGCAGCCTCAAGCGAGGGCAGAGAGGAGTGCGAGGAGGTGCCAAGGAACTCCCCGGAGAGTCCCCTGTGTGCTTCACAAGGAAGAGGAGGAGGAAGACCTCCTCCCGGGCACCTTGGCTGGGTCCTCAAGGGCAGCAGTACGGGGATTACTCTGCAGCAGGACTGGTCTTCTTTGCCCACTACGGCCGCCCTCACACTGGAGGCTCGGCACAATCTGGTCGTGCCTCTTTCCGCAGGGGTTTAAATAGATGCGGGGAGTTTTGGTCAGACACCCCACCCTGAACTGGCTTCACTGCACGCTCGCCCCAGGGTCAGTCCATCCTTCAGACTGTTAGGGCGTTCCTTTTTCTGTTGCTGTCATTCACCCACGTGCACGTAAGTGTGCATCCGAAGCTCTGGATCCCCTTTGACAGCCCCAGGGTCTTTCTTCCAAGGACTCCGGACCCAATCAACCTCATTCCCTTCACCTCTCTTCCGTGGGATACTTCCAGGGGGTAGTGATGGTGCAGATTTACATGAGAGTAGTCCCATCGACTTAAGTGCTTTTACCCTTGTGTCATTTGTGGGATGCTCTCAGACTCTGACACAGAAACAGGAGAGAGGGGCTTTTTTTTGGGGGGGGTATTTGTCACTCTGAGTCAATTCCCCCAGGGACTCCCAATCCAGAATGACTACTGGGCTAAGGTGATTCGCAATGCCAGGGGTGGTGATGCGCTTATGTGAACATTGCTACCTGATCCAAAAATAAAATGAAATAAAAGGGAGGCAGAAATTGGAGGGGTAGGTTCAGACTTCTCAAACCGCTTGGCTTTGTAAGAGGGCTGGAAACACAGCATGGAAGCCCTGGCATCCCTAAATACTGGTCTTTCCCCAGTGCCTGATTACTCCTCTTCCAAAGCAAAGCGAAGCAGGGTGCTGAGGACTGGGGCATGGGAGGCTAATGTTGTTGTCCGATCGTGCTCCTTAAATCTACAAAGGTAATGCAACTATATCAGCACAAGCTGCTTACGTGACTGCAGCCATAGTAATGCTTGTGCTGTAGTTGCAGCTGCTGCTGAAGCAATGTTTTAAAAATTTGCTCAGCCAATCAAATCACCAACAGCCAATTGGAAGCCTTGCAGGGCAAAAGCCCATCTGGCCTCACCCACTTTCTTTAAAACACTTGGCAGGGAAGGTAGCTGTGGGTACCCCTGGCTTATGCTGATTTCAGCATATCAATGTGTCCGTTTGATCTTTCTTCTTCCTGTCCATCTCTCCAGCTTCATTTGTTATTCCTCTGGTTCGGCAAACCAGAACGCCATGGATGGAATAACTCAGGCGATGCCTCAAACCACTGGATCTTGTTCACGTTTTTTAAACCTCTTGACGTCTCAGTAGCATGCTTTGCTTGGTGCTGAATGACACACAAAATTCCTAGGGAGATCGGACAACAAAAGGTTGATCCCATTGCCTGCTGAAAGTTGTTGTTCAGCCGCACTGTCGAGTCTGACTCTTTGCGATTCCATGGACCACATCACGCCAGGCCCTCCTGTCTTCCGTCGTGCTCTGGAGTTTGCTTAATTTCATGCTTGTTGCATCGATAACACTGCCTAACCATCTCATCCTTTGCCGTCCCTCATGGATCACTGCCTTGATGTGGCGAGGGGCTTGCATGGTTTGATGAGGCTGCGGGCTTTGCCGTGGAGGGCCACCCAGGACGGACAGGCCACAGCAGAGAAGGAAATGGCAACCCACTCCAGTATATTTGCCAAGAAAACCCCATGGACAGTAACAAAAGGCTGCTGAAAGATGTAGACATAAAACTCCTGAAACGTAGTAGCTTTGTGTCTCCTTCCTTCCTTCCTTCCTTCCTTCCTTCCTTCCTTCCTTCCTTCCTTCCTTCCTTCCTTCCTTCCTGTCTTTTTTCTAGTCTGCCTTTCTTGCAGGAACTCAAGGCAGATTACATATAGTGAGTTGGTACAATCAACAGAATTGGACGTTCACTAACCAATGCCTTAGGATTTTGGAATATAGCAAAGCAAAACAAAAACCCGCAATTGTATTTAACAAGAAGTATATTGCATAATATGAGACTTAAAAATATTTCATTAAGCTTAATGCCAACATTCCTTAGATAACGAGAGCAATAACTTCATTCCAGGAGCAGTAACAGGAGTGATAACAAGGACCATCTTTAGAAGGCTTCAGTGACGCGGCACCAATTGTGCTCTGTGTTCAATAAAGTGCTTCACAAATACATCTCACCTGTCTTCATTCTTAAAGTTGTAGACCACTGAATATTAAAGTGCTTCTTAGCGGTATAAAGTGCTCTAGTGCTCCAGATGTATCGTATTCATATTTTCCAAGTGCAATAGTCCATCCAACAGGATTTGCCAGCATAAATCTCTCTGTTTCACTCAGGCTTCCTCATAGATGGAAAATTACATCACACAGAATTAAAGATACACCAGCAACAATACAAGGCGCTCATACCATGGCAGAAGTTAAAAGCATCAAAATTTGAAATACAGAACAGGGTGGCCAATTTATAAGTCCATTATAAAATAAATAGATAAATACATAATCTCATATCAATAGTACGGCCAGTGTCCATGAAATCGGGACCATTGGTGCTTCCCTCACCCCATTTCTAATCCTCAAGCAATGTTCAAGGACATAGACTTTCACAGGGTGAGTTGGACTACCCACATATAATTGGTCACAGGAATGGGAGACCACAGATACCACATTACATGTATTACAATTACTAAAAGTTCTTAAGTGGAAAGTGAAAAGATCCTTTTGTTCAAAGCAGTATAGACTCTTCTGGGATGTCAAGTCCTCTCTCAGCCCTCGGGGGATTCTTTGGTCAGTATTGATGTTCATCAGCTTAACAGAACCGGGGATTCCTCAGCCATTACAGGCTTAAGTAGCCTGGTGAAGCCAAGGGGATGGCCAGTCCCTGCTGTCTGTTCATTCCTTCATTCTGAAAATGTATTTGCTTCCTCCCCAGAGATCTGTTTGAGTTGCCTTTCAAAAGGGAACTGTGCTGTGTTTCAGGGCTGACTTGGAAGCAAAATGTTTGTGGTCAGATGAGTTTGTTACGCTTCTGCCTGCTGGCCCTGGGTTAGGAATTGGCTTCCAGGAATCATATTTATTGGGTGCAATTCTAGACTACTGGCATTTTGCCCTCTGTTTGTGGCAAAGTGCCCAGGGTCTTTGAAGGACACACTTGGCCATTCTGTCACAGCGGTTTTGTGAACAGAAACAGGAGGGTGTGTCTTTTCAGATGTAATTACCCCTCCCAGCAAAAAAGCCTCAGAGTACTTTTTATTAACATGAAACAAAATAACACCACCCAGTCTTTGCATTGTTAAACACTTTTATTGTGCTCTATGCTTATTTGCTGCTCACCTGCTACCTATATATATAGACTGCTAACTTCCATTTCAGTGTATCTGAAGAAGAGTGCCTGCACACAAAAGCTTATACCTACAATTAAATTTTTGTTGGTCTTAAAGGTGCCACTAGACTCAAACTTTGTTCTAATACCACCCAGAACAAAGTTGAAGTTCATGGGCACCTTTAAGTCCAACAAAGTTTAATTCTGGGCATAAGCTTTTGCATGCAGGCACACTTCTTCAGGTACAGTGAAACAAGACTTTCTCAACCAAGGGTATGTGTGTGTGGGTGTGTGAGTTGCCAGGAAGGGCAAGTTAGATGCATAAGTAACTGGGCAATTATAGCTGAGACAGGATTAAAGCGGTAGGTAAGATCTGTAAATAGCAATAAATTACAAAGAAAGCCCGCTTGCGGGGTATAGGTGCCTAATGAAATATATAGAATCATAGAATGTTAAGAGTTGGAAGGGACCTTGCAGGTCATCTAGTCCAACCCCCTGCACTCTGCAGGAGCGCAGCCAAAAAAGAGCCCTACTACATACCTACAACATACCCGAAAGATGGTCGTCCAGCCTCTGCTTGAAAACGTCCAGGGAAGGAGCATCCACCACCTCCCGAGGCAGACTATTATATAAATAAGAGTTAATACAGTGCAGAAGTCTGCTGTCACTTAGTAGGGTTGCCAGGTCTGGGTTGGGAAACTCCTGATGATTGGGGGGGGGTTAAGGTGGGGGGGATGGAGCTTGGGGAGGGACCTCAGTGGGGTAAAAAAGGCCACAGAGTCCAGCCTCCAAAGCTGCTATTTTCACCAGGGAAGCTGATCTCTGTTGCCCGGAGATCAATTTTAATGGCTCAGGTGGGTGGCCGTGTTGGTCTGAAGCAGTAGAACAAATTTTGAGTCCAGCGGGGGCACCTTGAAGACCAACAAAGGTTTATTCAAGGGATGAGCGTTCATGTGCAAGACACACTTTTTCAAATACATTGGAATGTATTACATGTTAATTTGCTGTTAAATCCCTGTCTATGAGTTTAGAATCTCACCTGCCATTCCAATGTATCTCTGAAAAAGCGTGCCTTGCCCACGATCTTGTACCTTGAATAAACCTTTGTTGGTCTTCAAGGTGCCCCCACTGGACTCAAAATTTAATCTGTCAATTTTAATGGCGGGAGATATCCAGCCAGGACCTGGGGGTTGTTATCAATATATAGACACTCTGTGAATGAACTATGAGCAAAAGCAGAAAGATCATATTGTACAAAACAATTCAAACAGTCTTAAATCTTTGTTAAAGTTCAACATATATAAGGGTTTGTTGAACTTTGACAAAGATTAAAACTGTTAGCTGTTGTAGATTTTCCGGGCTGTGTGGCCATGGTCTTGGCCTTGTTTCGCCACCAGCCGTGACTGGCATCCTCAGAGGTATAACACAGAAAGACGGAGGACTCTCTGTGTCAAGGTGAGAAGAAAATGGTAGGCAGGTAATTATATCTACTCAGGAAGGTGGGGTAGGGCTGAGTCATCATCTTCTTGTGGAAGGCTTTCACAGCCGGAGTTCATTAGCTGATGTAGATTTCCTGGGTCGTCTGGCCGTGGTCTTGGCATTGTAGGGCCTGACGTTTCCCCAGCAGCTGTGACTGGCATCCTCAGAGGTATAACACAGAGTGATGGAAGACTCTCTGTGTCAAGGTGAGCAGAAAAATAGTAGGCAGGTAATTTATATCTACTCAGGAAGGTGGGGTGGGGCTGAGTCAATTGATTAAAACTGAATTGTTTTGTACAATATAATCTTTCTGCTTCTGTTCGTAATTCATTCTCGGAGTGTCTTTATATTGATACAATCTCCTCCCGTGAGCTCTCATTTTGATATAGGACCTGGAGGTTGGCTCCAGGAGGAGAGTGCTGCTCAGGGGTGGTTGAAGGCTCACGGGTACCCTCAGCAGCACTGACCAGTCTTGGTGCCCCCCTCCTTTCCACACTGACCCAGAGCCCATTTCAGTGGTTGACCTGCCTGACCAGATAGACAAGGCAGGCTGCAGCAAGACAAACATTTATTCATAGGATAACATCATATACTGTACAAACTAAGCCACAGCTTTGGCAACATAAAGCTCTACAAAAATGCAGTACAACATCTATTTGAATATTTCACCAGTTTAAATGCATCAAAGTTCCAATACTCATGACCTGAAAGGCATTTTCCTACATTTCTTCACCCTTTTCCCCAACTTTGCGGTGCCCCTTTTGGCCCTGGTGCCCTAAAGCACGTGCTCTGTCCCCTGAAGGGTTAATCCGCCACTGGCGCCGCTCCTCCCCCCTCCGCGCCGTGCCATAGAGAGGGAGGCGGGGCGGCGGGCCCTTCCCCAGCGCTTCCGGGGCCTGGCCGGAACTGGCGGCTGGTTCCCTCCTGATTCCCCAGAGGGGCAAGCGCCACAGAGGCGGCGCGGCCTAGAGCGGCCACCGCGGCGCCGAGCCGGCGGGGCCGAGCGGACTACGCTTCCCGGCAGGCCGAGCGGCGCCGTTGCCATTGCGACGGCGGGGCGGGGCGGAGGCGAGGGGCGTGGCCGGGCTGCGGGGCTGGGCTGGGCTGGGCCGGGGCTCCCTCCGCGGGGCCGGGTGGGCGATGGCGGAGGCGGAGAGCCTGGAGACGGCGTCCGAGCACGAGCGCATCCTGCGCGAGGTCGACAGCACCGACACGGCCTGCATCGGGCCCACCCTCAGGTGAGGCGGCGGCGGCGGCGGCGAGGATGGTCGGGGGGGGGCTCGGTTGCCATGGCGACGCCGCCTCGCTCGCGCTGGGCCGCGGCGGGGGATCGGGACCCTGCTTGGGGAGGAGGAGGAGGAGGAGGAGGAGGGGGCAAGGCCTGCCCCCCCCAGCGCTGGGAGCCTCCCGCAGGTTGACTGCCCCTGGACATGGAGGCTCCCTCCAGGCGCTGTGGCCGGCCGCCGCCCCCCAGGTGGTGACTGGCGATCTCCCGCTTTTCCAGTTCCTCTCCAGGCAGCAGAGATCATTTCGCCTGGAGGAAATAGCCACTCTGGAAGGTGAACTCTATGGACTCCTGCGGAGGGCGGGGGGTTGGACTAGATGACCTGCAAGGTCCCTTCCAGCTCTAACATTCTATGATTCTATGACTCATGTCCCACTGAAGCCCCACCCACTCACCCCTCCTCAGGCTCCGCCCCTAAACCTCCAGGTATTTTCCAACCCAGAGCTGGCGACTCTGCCTGGTCTGGGTGGTGTGCCCTGCGGAGGGTAAGGCCGTGTGGCCTGGGTCTGCACCAGTGCTCCCTCTAAGCTGTGGAGTCTTGTGAGCAAAGATTCTGCCTTGTGAGCTACTGGCATTAAAGATGTGAGCCGAGCGATTTTGCTATTGCATGAATTAGTTTGCTCTGGCGCCATCCTCCCTGAGCCAGGACATAAATGGGTGAGCCAGAGGCTAAAAAAGGGTGAGCTAGCTCGCACTAACTCAGCTTAGAGGGAACACTGGTTCGCACTGAACCTGTCGCCATTCACCTTTCCTGGTGGAGCATTTTTGGGACAGCCGCTCCTGCTTCTCGACCCCCTGCATCATCATCTTCGAAACCAGGGTCAGGTGTCCCACGAAGCTGCCTCCTACTGAGCCAGGCCCTCAGTTCAGCAGGGTCAGTATTGCCTGCTGGGACTGGCAGCGGCTCTCGAGGCTCTCTGGCTGAGAAAGGGCTTCTGCACCCCCTGAATCCAGAGAAGAGCCGTTTCCATCTGCAGTAGAACAGCTCAATTTGAGTCCAGGGGCACCTTCGAGAGACCAACAAGATTTGGGTGGTGGTGGTGAGGGGTGGTATCAGCTTTTGAGAGTCAAAGTGCCTTTCGTTGACTCTCGAAAGCTTGTGCCCAGAGAGCTCTTGTTGGCCTCTAAGGTGCTCACGGACTCACATCTAACATCCCCCAAAGTAAAAGTCCCAGACCCTCCAGCCATTCGTTCCTCAGAGCCATTCCTCTGACCCTGTCATCCTTTTGGTGGCCTTCTAGGGCATTCTGAAGAACATTCCCCTGGAAGTCAATCCCATGCAGTTGATATCAGTGGGATTCTGTGCAGACAGGCGTAGTTTTGCCCTCCTCTTTTCCTGCACTTTTCCCAGTTCTGCAATATCTGTTTTGAGATAATGTTTAAATGTTACCTTTGATGATGATGATAATGATGATATCAGTTTTGAGATATAGTACACAGGACCTTAAATGTTATCTTTTGTGATGAGGATGATGATTACGTTTTGTCTAAATTGTCACTTTAAGCAATGACTGGAACGGCTGTGTATTCTGAAATATATTTGTTTATTGTTGCAACATCGCAGTTGCCAGGCGTCTCAAGATGGCAATAAAACATCAACTAAATCAGAGATCAAAGTGTGAATTCAGCCTGTTTTGTAAACACCCCCCCCACCCCACCCCCAGGTATCCTGCCTCTGTTCTGGCGGTGGAAGCAGCTATTTCCTTGCCCCCTTCCCAATTCCTGTGACCTTCCAACAGCTCTTACTGGGACAAGAGGGGTTTTCCCTGCTTCTCGAGTCTCATGAATGGATTCTGGGAGGATGTTCTGTAGCTTTGTCACCGCCATGATTGCCAGCTACTGTGCTTCAAATGGCCAGGGGCCGTGGCGCAAGACGTCTGAAGCTGACCTCCATCTATAGCGAGGCTCTCATGGGGGGCTGCAGCCCTTATAGTCTCCTGGTCCCAAACAGTCAAACCTTCCTTGGAGTTAAGGTTGAAGACTCAGACCTGAAGTGCAGCATGTTCTAGGCTGCTGACCCTCGCTGCTGCTGTTTCCAGGGTCCAAAATGGTACAACTCTTTTTTTTTCTGTTCACAGTGATATTTTGGTAATTTTCCTTTGTCACAGGTATTGACGTCACGTGCACAATGTGGGGTTCGCGTAGGAGTGAAAGATTGTTTAACGGGGGTATCTTTCTCTGGGCAGTGCATCAGCAATTGCCACCCCGGGGATCCCGGAGACTGCTCTTGGAAGCCAGCTTCCTTGTCTCTTCTCATGGAGGCAGAATACAGTCAATGGAGAGTCGAGGGGGGGTGCCAAAAGCCCTCGACATTTGCTGTTTCATCAGCATCGAAGGCTGATGTCTGCTGTTGCAAAGAAATAAAACAGGAGAAGAGGGGGACAGGAAGGACCTGGGTGAGGAATGGCCTAGACAGGGATTGTATCAGGCAGCAGAGCGGGTGAAGAAATGACCCGCCGGGACAGTGGGAACAGGAGACGTTGGGACTGGTTGTTGTGGTCTCCAGTGGGATATCCTGTCCTTGATGACTGCAGAAGGATGGCCGGCTCAGAGCCTCGAAAGAGGCCGGGGGGAAAATCAAGCCTTCCAGCAATGCATCCTATGGCAGCAAGAGGGAATTGGATAAACATCTGGAGCAGAAGTCCACCAGTGGCTATTAGCCACAGGGTATAGATGGGAACTCTCAGTCTGGGGCAGGTGATGCACTCTGTTCTTGGTGCTGGAGGGGGCAGCAGTGGGAGGGGGCTTCTAGTGTCCCGGCCCCACTGCTGGACCTCCTGATGGCCCCTGGTATTTTTGGCCACTGTGTGACCCAGAGTGTTGGACTGGATGGGCCATTGGCCTGTTTCAACATTGGCTTCTCTTATGTTCTTAGCAGCACCCTCAGGTTTAAGTCTGTAGCAGCCTGACCCCTGTGGCCGTTCCGCAGCCCCTGCTCTTCACCTGCTTCCCACTTTTGCCACTTCCCTTAGGACGTGCTGCAAAGGCACGCTTGGCCCTGGCTGGCTTCCGGCCACACGTTTTGCCAGAGTTCTGCTCACGGCTCCTGTCCACGATTTTTCTCCTGATTCCCAGTCACCCCCTTGGGTGTTTCTGGCAGTTTCCAGAGCAGGGAGAGAGAGATTGAGCAAGACCCTCGCGTTCCTGGGGCCTGCTGCTTTCTGTCACCTCCGTGCCGGTGGCATTTGGAAGGCCTGAGCCGTGGGGTGCTGCCTCCCTCCAGAGGGCTTCCCTGTGGTTCTTCTGAGCTGCAGGGTGAAGTGCCTGCCACTTGAGTCTGACGGCCACCCCCCCTCTCCCGAGGATTTATGTAATGTGTTTGTTCCTGTACTTTGATAACTGTGGAGATCTTTGCTTTGAGATGAAGTGCCAGGCAGGAATCTTTGCCGTGTCCTGTAAAGAGGTTACTTTGGGAGGTGTTTTGTGAGGCTGATTTCAAGGCCACGCTTACAGATCGCATTACAAATCCAGTGGGGATGGATGGGAGTTAACGCTTCTGCTGTGTGTTAATGGGGCCTTTGTTCTCTCGAGCATTTCCTAGTGGTCCTAGCGATGCTCCCCTTCAGATGGAGCAGCTCTTCTCCCCGCAGAGGACAGCCGCCAGCTCCTCTCCCCAGTTCCCGAGAGTTAACAAAAGCACAGCTGGGCACGTGGCCATTACGTCTCCTCCGCTCACCTGCCTGGTTTGGGGGCTTCAGTGGCTGCCGCCAGACCTGCCTCCTGAGAAGGACGATCTGATGCTTTCTCTTGTATTTCACTAATTGCCGCAGGTTGTCTCAAATGATTTCAGTTGGCAGCCTGTGTATTGGGGGGGGCAGGAAATTACGCTCACCTGCTCACCGAGGTGCCGCAAACTGGCCCCTGGGCAATGGGAACGACTTGGGCTGGACCCTAGAGAGGGCCTTGCAGAGCGGGACTTTTCCTGCCTCCCTGTTTCTGCACCACTCCGTGAAATCCTGCTGCCAGAGAGCAGGGGGCCCTCACAAGCGGTGTGAGTTGTGTGCATGGGGTCTGTGTGTGTGTGTACGTGTGTGAAGTGGCCAAACTCTCCCCCTCCTTCGGCCACTGAATGTGCCGTTCTGCCGTCATGCGGCTGCAACAGCACCTTTGGACCCAGCCCTTTGCCTGTAGCGTACTTTCATGACAAAGGCACCTCAGGTTTTTCTTTGCTTCATCCTGAATCCCTCCTCGGACCTCTGCCCTGTTGTTCAGGCCGCTCCTGGCACTGCTGGTGGTGCTCAAAGAAAGGCAGTGGGCTGGGCGGACGGCACACTTTGGGGTCACTTTGCTCCTGGGCTGTGTTCTCACGGCTCTTCCTCTTTAGCTGCTGGAGTTTCAGCATCCCTTTGCACAGATTCTGAGAGTCCTGAGGGCAGAAGTGCGTCCGTCAGAGTGAGGAACACATGGAATTCACTGCCACGGGAGGCGGTGGCAGCTACAAGCATGGACGGCTTCAAGAGGGAATTGAAGAAACATCTGGAGCAGAGGTGCATCAGTGGCTATGAGCCACAAGATATAGATAGGGACTCCGGGACAAGTGAGGCTCTGTAGTTTTGGTGCTTGGGGGGGGGGGACAACAGTGGAAGGGGCTTCTAGTGCCCTGGCCCCACTGCTGGACCTCTCTGATGGCCCCTGGTATTTTTGGCCACTGTGTGACACAGAGAGTGTTGGACTGGATGGGCCATTGGCCTGATCCAAGAGTGGCTTCTCTTATGTTCTTGTGTCTGGGGCAGGTGATGCTCTATATTCTTGGTGCTTGGGTGGGTGGGGGCAACAGTGGGAGGGCTTCTGGTGCCCTGGCCCCACTGCTGGACCTCCTGATGGCCCCTGGTATTTCTGGCCACTTTGTGACACAGAGTGTTGGACTGGATGGGCCGTTGGCCTGATCCAACATTGGCTTCTCTGATGTTCTTATGTAGTTATGTTCTGGGTGGCATTGGCTTGAGGACAGGCTTGGCTGCTGGGCGAAGGGGAAGAGCTCCATTTCCCCTCCAGCCCCACTTCCGCATCCCCATCGCCCCATCAGCCCCTTTGGGGTTCTTCCTGGCTGACCGGCTGGCCGCCTTGCGAGCAACTGCCTTGCAAGCCGTCTTGCTTTTGAATGCCCACGTGCTTGCACAACAGGGAGGGCTGCTCTGCTGTTGACAGGGAGCCGTGTGCCCTGCTCTTGGAACGGCCGGAGCTGCCCGCTAGGAGTGCGGATTGACCAGGAGCAGCGAAGGGCCTCCTCTCAGCCTCCTTTCAGTTGATGATCCAAACCCCCCCCCCGAGATGTAAGAGCACCTGAGAGTTGGCGGTTTAAGAACAAGAAAAGCAACTGTGGGTCTACTGGAAAGGTTGAGGGGGGGCAGAGATACAGTTTGACGGTTGGCTTCTGAGCCTGTTATCTGCCAGTATGGTTCATGAATGTCTTTAATACGTTGCGTGTCTTTCTTTTTGGATCCCACCTGACAGTTTCAGCTTCTGGCCCACCAAGTGGTCCCTCCGTAGCTGCTGAAGGCCCAGCCGTTGACATCCTGACTCGGCCCACCTGGAGCCCAGAGACCCTAAATTTGTGGTGGATCTGAGCCTTGGCATGGGCCTTGTTACATCGTGCTTGAGGACGGTCATTTTGGGGCCAGTTTGGTGTCGTGGTGAAGTGTGCGGACTGTAATCTGGGAGAACCGGGTTTGATCCCCTACTCTTCCGCTTGCACCTGTTGGTGTGACCTTGGGTCAGTCACAAGCTCTGGCACGGCTGTTCTCGAAAAGAGCAGTTTCTGTCAGAGCTCTCTCAGCAGAGTCTGTTGTGGGGAGAGGAAGGGAAAGGAGTTTGTAAGCCGCTCTGAGACGCCTTTGGGCAGTGAAGGGCGGGGTATAAATCCAATCTCTTCTTCTTCTTCTTCTTCATTCTGGCTTGGACAGTAATTTGCACCGTTTCTAATCTGTATATCTTTGCGTTGTTTGTCCCCTCTGCTGCCTTGTCCTCCCGGGACCTCAGAGCAGCATCGGAGCCTCCCCCGCAGAGCTCCCTGCTTCATATGGAGACTGTCCCACTTTCCATCTCTGGCGTCTCCACCTGAGGCAGCCGTGGGCAGCCCCGCAGGTGTGCCGAGGGAAGCTTCGGGGAGCAGCAGCAGCAGACAGTCTTGGGCGAGGCGGTCTGCTTTGTCGGTTGATAACGATCTTTGTGCAGCTGCCTCGTGTCTCGATAGGGATCTTTTCCCACACGGTGGTATGGGGGAAGGTTGAGCTTGGATTCTGAAGGATGCAAGGGGCTGCGTGCATCTTGAACAGAGCATGAGAAAATAGCAGCTATTGCCACTGGGTTTCCCACAAACGAAAAGAGTTTGGTCAAAGCCTTCCCTTTGGGGTGTGATATCGGCCTGTTTTCTGTCAGGAGTAAATTGCCAGCTGATTACGGAATTCATGCTAGCCTGTGGTCCACTCGGGACTGCTGGGCTGGGCCAGAGTTTGTGTATTTCCCTGTTGGCGTGTGTGGCCTTGGGAAAGCTACTGCCCTTGTTATGCATCAAATGGGAAGTCCTGGGGACTAGGAGGATCAACTGGTTTTGTGTAGAACTGGTAATGCACCTGTTAGGATGAAGCAGGTACTCTGCATGTGGGTGTACTTACAGTGCTCATGTATTTGGCAAAAGCTATAAATAACTAATGCAGTTCTGATAAGCAGAAGACAAGCAACATTCCTAGCCTATGGCTGGGAGACTGACTGGTTGAGGGAGGTGCCTTGGTTTCTTATCTAGAAAAGGAAGCAGTGGTTACTGACTGGAAACCATTGTGCGAATGAATGAGCTAAGTTGTCGAAGGCTTTCACAGCCAGAGTTCATTATCTGACAGTAGCACTACAGATAAGATTAGAATCCACATGCATAAGAACCTCCTCAGGAAACAGAAAACCTCCCCAAGAAACAATCTGTATACAAAAGAACCTCCTCAGGAAAGCTCCTCCATTAGCATGTTCACAGCCTGGGGAACTCCTACAAGATAATGACTCAGCCCTACCCCACCTTCCAGGGTAGGTATCAATTACCTGCCTACCATTTTTCGGCTCACCTTGACACAGAGAGTACTCTGAGAATGCCAGCCACAGCTACTGGTGAAATGTTAGGTCCCACAATGTCAAGACCATGGCCACACAACCCAGAAAATCTACAACAGCGAATGAGCTGAGCTTTGCAAAACTTTGTGGGACTGTGATGACTGCTTTGGGAACATCCTGGCACTGCAACTCTCTTGCAGGACTACAGGTAGCAGTTTCCCTCGCCGCGTCTTGTTGATGGCTCTCTGGTGTCCCGGTGGCCGGACAGGGACACGATCTGGGTTGTCTGAGGGGATGAGCTCAACCATGGCCTGGCACATACCTCCAGAGATGGACTATTCAAGAGCCGCCTGTGAAGGAAACCTGTGGGACCCGTCTGTTTTATAGTCGCAGGAGTGAATGTTAAAGCATAAGAACATAAGAGAAGCCAGTGTTGGGATCAGGCCAATGGCCCATCCAGTCCAGCACTCTGTGTCACACAGCGGCCAAAAATACCAGGTGTCATCAGGACGTCCAGCATTGGGGCCAGGACACTAGAAGCCCTCCCACTGCTGCCCCCTCCAGCACCAAGAATAGAGTGCATCACCTGCCCCAGACTGAGAGTTCCCATCTATACCCTGTGGCTAATAGCCACTGATGGACTTCTGCTCCATATGTTAATCTAACTCCCTCTTGAAACTGTCCATGCTTGTAGCTGCCACCACCTCCTGTGGCAGCTTTCTTATCTTGCTTTGCTGGGCATGCCATGTTGTGGCAGACGTTGAACCAGAAGTTCTGAGGACAGGGAAGGCTGCTGGACTCTGCTAGGGAAAGCTGTGCGCCAGGCAGGGCTGTCGGAATCTGTCTCCCACTCTGGAAAGGATGATTCTGTGTGCAGCATTGCAGCCGAAGCGCCGGGAAATGGGCTGTGTTGGAAAGGGCCCCTCCAGGGATGATGTCACCAGAAGAGCCATAAACTGAATGAGGGTGACTCACCATGTGGGAAGAGTGAGTCCTCTGCAACCGCAAGGCAGCCTGTCCTCTAGGAATAGACTAGCACTCTCTGACACATGCCGCCAGCCAGGCAGCTGAGAAGCGTGGCTGGAGGCTGGCTTGCTAACAGGAATCATGAAGGCAGAGGGAGCCGGGGCTGGGAGGAGCGGTGATTCTTGTGAGCGGCCTCGTGCCCATGCTTGCTCGCCTTCAGCCAGAGGAGCTGCTGGAGCTGAGATATCGAATGTATTTTTGTCCCACTCTTCTGTCAGAGAGCTCAGCATGATCGGACTGCAGAGAATTGGGCTATCCATTTTCTGCCGGAGAAAACCAGGCTATCATACGGTGTGATCCTGAACAGAGTTGCACTCTTTTAAGCCCGCTGACTTCAGTGAACTTGGAAGGCTGTAACTCTATGTAGATTGCTCAGTGAGTTTGCTGGAGTTTGGCGCTGTTCCCCCTAGTGGTAATTTGGCTGCAGTTATCTGTGCCTTGGTGGCAATTAGGTTCGACCAGTGGTTCTCAACCTTCCTAATGCCGCGACCCTTTAATACAGTTCCTCATGTTGTGGTGACCCCCAACCATAAAATTATTTCCGTTGCTACTTTGTACGGGGTGTATGTGATGGGGTTGGCGCGGTGATGTCAACACGCCGGGTACTCGTACGTGGGCGTATCTGCGTGTGGGCGGACCCGCCTGGAGACGGATAGAGGAGCGGTGTCTCGGTTCCTAAGACCATAAAAAATACGTGTTTTCCAATGGTCTTAGGCAACGCCTGTGAAAGGGTCGTTTGACCCCCAAAGGGCTCGCGACCCACAGGTTGAGAACCGCTGGCTTAGACGATTGCAACACGTATTATGTGGGCTGCATTTGAAAAAGGAGGTGGACAGTTAACTGGATCTTTCCAGAGTGAAGGCATTTCATCCTGTGCTGCCCCCCCCGCCAGCTCACCATTCAAAGTGCTTCGGTAGCTGTAGCCAACGTAGGCCGAAGTCCTGGGTTCAGTTTGAGGCCCCCAAACCCCAATGAAACCACAGAATACAATTAATAAAGTTTATTAAAAGAAGCAAGCAGAAAGGTTATAATATATGAGCAGTGCGTAGCAAGGAAGAAAATAATAAAATCTAAATTGCTAACCTAGAATACTTAACGCAAGCTTTGTTTCTCTAATCCAGATGTTGCCCGACCAGACTGACACACACAGCCCAGGCAAAATGTTAAAAGTCCAGAAAGCAGTTATTCTGGCCACACAAGGACCAGGATCAAGACCAAAAAGAGAGGGGGTGACCAACTGGAACGGATGATCTTCTTTTAGGCCAAACTGCCAGCGGTTGGCCTGATACAAGCTGACCAGTGAGGTGTGTTGCTAGGACGTGTGCCCATGCGCGTATTCTGCACCATACTGCCTAAGGCATGGTATAGTATAAACAGTGAGCTTCATGAACTCACAGTTCAGGAAGCCACTTTCCCCCCGCTCAGGGTCCTTGGTGTTAATGACATGGTATGTGGAGGAGAACTCGCTCCTGGCTCTGGCCTTGACACTTGTTGGCCCCATGAGCTCACCTGCACCCATCTCTCAGGCTCTCTCCCATCTCATCCTTTATCTGTCCCTCCGAAACGGCAAGTCAGCATGACCCCTCTTGGGCCTTCTATAACTCTGCTAAGCCCAGCCCTGACCCAGAGTTTCTGAAAAGCCAAGGAATGGCAAGAAAAAGGCCAGTTTCTCGGCTATCATGGGACTTCCTCCCCAAGTATACTGACTTATGGATCTTTCTGCAAAAATACCAATCAGAAGAATTTCCTGCAGAATTTTCCAGTGCTCTAAATAGGGCATGATCTCATTAAGCACATTTATTTTGACCTACTTTTAACATTTTTTTGGCTAAATATGTCCCGTGTTAATGTTATATCCCAGTGGCAACAAACACTTGGACTAAAATATTTGTTTAGGGAAACAGAAATGAAGGCAGATCACAGGACATAAAACAGTGCCATCAGACAGCAGAAGACAACCGGTGAACAGTGCAATAGAACTGGGATGTACAGAATTAGAAAACACTGCAATTAGCACATGACCTAAGGCGTGGTATAGTGTAAACAATACAGAAAGTGGAATTAGACTGGTGGCAGTAGAAGCCGTACTTACAATAAACATTGCAATACGCACTGCTATCTTATTCCATTTTAATGGTGCCCTTCTGGACTGTTCTAATCCTTTAATTAAAACTGCCCTTCTGAAGGTTTCTGTTTTCCATCTTCTGTGGAATAATAATAGTGTGAGGATCTTTCAGGCAGGCCATTCCACAAGGTGGGAGCCACCACGGAATACATGTGTTGCCGGTCTTAGCCATTTTCTGGGCGGCACCTTCAGAAGGCTTTGCTCACGTGAGCAAAGCTTTCAGGGTGCATAGCAGGAGAGGCGGTCCAGCAGACATCCAAGGCATAAGACCATAAGAGAAGCCAATGTTGGATCAGGCCAATGGCCCATCTAGTCCAACAGACTGTCACACAGTGGCCAAAAATACCAGGTGCCATCAGGAGGTCCAGCAGTGGGGCTTTGTAAACAGTAAGTAAAGGTAAAGGTTTCCCTTGCTCGAAAGCCAGTCGAATCTGACTCTAGGGGGTGGTGCTCATCTCCATTTCCAAGCTGAAGAGCCAGTGCTGTCCAAAGACATTTCCATGGTCATGTGGCTAGCATGACTAAATGCCGAGGCGCATGGAACGCCGTTACCTTCCCACTGAAGTGGTACCTTTTTATCGACTTGCAATTTCTTGCTTTTGAAATGCTAGGTGGGCAGGAGCTGGGACCAGAGACGGGAGCTCACTCCGTCACACGACACTAGGGTCTCGAACTGCCGAATTACAGACCTTCCAGTCTGCAGTTCAGCGTCTTTAACCTTTGAGCCACTGCATCCCTTTTTTTGTAACCAGTACTGTGAGTTTAATCTGGTAACCGATAGGTACCCCACAATGCCTGCTGAATGGGGGAGACATGCATATTCCTGTGAGCTTCCGATAGTAACGGGGCTGTGACATTCTGTACCAACTGGAGCTTCCAAAGTGACTTCCAAGGGCAGACCCATGTAAAGTGCATTACAGTAGTGTAGCCTTGAGATAACTGTAGCAGGGGCCATCTTCCGGGCTACATGAACATGGAAGAAAGCCTTTATTGCAGCTGCATTAAGTTGCTTCTCCAGCAGTTATGCTGGGTCCAGTGTGACCTTTAACTCTTACCTGAAGCAGTGAGTGGAGGCTGGGCCCCTTCAAAAGTGGGAAGCAAACTGTCCTTCAAGCCAGATTTAGTTGGGTAGCCATGTCAGTCTGATGCAGTAGAACAATGTTTGCGTCCAGTGGTGCCTTTAAGACCAACAAAGCTTAATTCTGGGTATCAGCTTTTGTGTGCATGCCCACTTCTTCAGAGCACACATTGGAAAGTTTATACCCAGAATTAAGATGAAGAGATTGGATTTATACCCCTTGCCCTTCACTACCCAAAGGAGTCTCAGAGTGGCTTACAAACCCCTTTCCCTTCCACTCCCTGCAACAGACACCCTGTGAGGTCAGTGGGGCTGAGAGAGCTCTGACAGGAACGGCTCTTTTTCAAGAACAGCTCTGACAGAACTACGGCTTGCCCAAGGTCATCCAGCAGGTGCAAATGGAGGAGTGGGGAATCCAACCCGGTTCTCCCAGATTAGAGTCCGCGCACTTAACCAACACACCAAACTGGCTCTCAGTTTCTTGGTCTTAAACTTTGTTGGTCTTAAAGGTGCCACTAAACCCAAACTTTGTCCTTCAAGCCCTTTGCCTTCCCAGCCAGCCTTACTTCCATCTAGTCAGGATTCATTTTCATCCTGTTTCAACCTATTCTATCATACCAGTCAGGCCACATCACCAGTCAATTTGGTTAAACAAACAGACCTGGGTGTCATCAGTGCATTGATAATAGCCAACTCCAAACTACAAATGATTTCTTCTAAGGGGTCTGTGTAGAAACTTAACAGCGTGGAAAATAGGACTGCACGTGGTTGAGCCCCATGAAAGAAGTCCTACTCTGATGGCCATGGGTCTCCCTCAGCAACCCTCTGAGACCTTCTCATAAGGAACCATAATTTTAAACCAGTCCAAGGCACATCTGTCAGTCTGAGTGGACAATACTGACTCTGATGGACTGAAGGTCCGATTTAGTCGAAGGTGGCTTCACGTGTGTTCATCCTTTAATCCCGAATTCTGCCTCCGAACACCTCAAGAAAAGTGTGGGTGCGGCTGCCCATGCCATTGTCTCGGCAGAATTTAACTCTCTCCCCAGGTGGTCACTGGGGCATAGGGGCCCTTTTGGGCTCCTGAGGGCCGATTCAGATTCTCTGATCTGAATTGGCTTGCTGCCGAATTACCACCGAAATTCGGTGGCAATTCGGCCCCATTATATCCTATGGGCCATTGAAGTCAATGGTGAAAACATAGGGTATATTCTGGGAGCTGGAGGGGAGGGGGTTTGAGGTAGAGGCTCCAAACTCACAGGGTAGCTGTTGAAGCCTCTCCCCAAGACACCCACGAAGTTTCAAGAACATTGGACTAGGGGGTCCAATTCTATGGGCCCCCAAACAGGTTGCCCCCATCCCCTCCATTGCTCTCTGTGGTGGGAAAAAGTTTCTTTTTCCCCACAGTGCTGTTAGTAGCTCTGAGGGACAGGGGATTTGAGGGAGAGGCTCCAAATTTTCAGGGTAGCTTTGAGAGCCTCTCCCCACATACACCCCCACGTCTCAAAGCAATTGGACCAATGGGCCCAATTCTATGGGCACCCAAACAGGTTACCCCCATTACCTCCATTGTTTCCAATGGGGAAACCCAGCCAGCCGCAATTAAGGCAGGCAAGCAGGTAGCCACCCAGCAGTCAGACTCTCCCAGAGAATCTCAGGAAAAGTAAACTGTCTTGGGAGATGCTTGTTTGCCATGAGAACAAGTGGCACATTCTAGAACAAGTGGCACTGTGGCAGTGCAAGCATGCTACAGTGCCACACAGAAACCCCAAAAGACCAAAAGGAACATCATTTATACATGTATAAATTGATGGTGCAACCTCATTGGACCACTCACACCACACACACCTCAAAAAGAATATTTATAGCACTGGGAAAAATGCAGAAAAGGGCAACTGCAGATGAAAGGATGTACTTCTTCATCCAAACAGTGATTAACACATGGAATTCACTGCTACAGGAGGTGGTGGTGGTGGTGGTGGTGGTGGCTGGCATGAACAGCTTCCAGATGGAATTTGACAAACGTATGGAGGCTGGAGCAGACAGGAAAAAACAAACCAACCCCCCCCAACAAGCAACAGCAACCAGCAGAACTTTTTAAAGTCGTAAACCTGTAAGAACCAAAAAAAACCTTTCATCTGTTCTAACTTCTAACCTGACTGCTCAGCAATTTCATTGAGTGTCCACGAGTTCTTGTCTTGTGAGAAAGGGTGAAAAGTAGTTCTTTCTCTACCTGCTCTATCCCATGCATAGCCTTGTAAACCTCTTATCATGTCACCCCTCAGTCATTGTTTCTCAAAGCCAAGATCCCCAAGCACCATAACCTTTCTTCATAGGTAAAGTGTCCTCCTCTTATCATTGCAGTTGCCCTTTTCTGCATTTTTTCCAAATGGTGGGTATCTTGGGGAGAGGTTCCAACAGCTACTCTGTGAGTTTGGAGCATCTCCCTCAAACCCCCTCCCCTCCAGCACCCAGAATATACCCTATGTTTTCACCATTGGCTTCAATGGCTCATAGGATATAATGGGGCTGAAATTGACATTCGGCTGACCGAAAGACTCCCTCAGTACTGCCGAAACTGACATGCGAGAGCCTTTGGGCCCTACCAAACTGATTGTGCTGGATTTGGCCAAATGGAATCCGGCCGAATTATTATTTTTTTGCACACCCCTACTGCGGCATCTCAGTTTCACTGGTGCTCTCTGTGTCATCAGTTCTGTTAGTTGTTAGTTTCATATCAGACTGGTGATTACAATGTCAGAGCTATAAATAAGAATTTTGGTTTTGGTTTGACCTGTAAATCCATGCATTGTTGTTAATTCTATGGGAAAAATGAACATTTAGGCATGCCATGTTATTTACAAAGAACTGAAGCGATGGAAGATCTTCCACATCACATCTCCCAAGTGTCCTCACCCCAAACTAGCTGTGGTCATTTTTCTACTTTGAAAACTTGGGCCTGAGTTGGTAGGGCAAGTCGGCCGGATGCAGTCACTTTTTGCACTGACTTTGTGTGACGGAGATGGCTTCTTCTGGCACAGCTGTTCTCTCAAGGACAGTTTGTGTTAGAGTTCTCTCAGCCCCACCTACCTCACAGGGTGTCTGTTGTGGGGAGGGGAAGGGAAAGGAGTTTGTGAGCCACTCTGAGACGCCTTTGGGCAGTGAAGGGCGGGGTATAAATCCAGTCTCCTCCTCCTCCTCCTCCTCCTTCTTCTTCTCCTTCTTCTCCTTCTTCTCTTCTTCTTCTCCTTCTTCTCCTTCTTCTCCTTCTTCTTCTCCTTCCTCTTCTCCTCCTTCTTCTCCTCCTCCTCCTTCTCCTTCTCCTTCTTCTCCTCCTCCTTCTCCTTCTCCTCCTTCTCCTCCTTCTCCTTCTCCTTCTCCTTCTCCTTCTCCTTCTCCTTCTCCTTCTCCTTCTCCTTCTCCTTCTCCTTCTCCTTCTCCTTCTTCTTCTTCTTCTTCTTCTTCGACAGTGAAGGCTGCCGGCTGGTTTGAGCAATCTGTTCTTGTCCCAACAGCCAGCCTCTCGCTGTGTGATCCCGTCAATTACCCCGGCCAGAGCTGAATCTCTGGTGGCACGTGGACAACACAAAATGCCTCCGGTGGGTGTGTCTGAGACTCTTGTTCCCACGTGGCTCTCAGCGGCTTTCTAAGGCAGACGTGCTCAGGACGTTGCTTTTCAAATGCAGTCACATTTCCTGCAGCAGCCCAAAGTTTGGAAGCTAAGCAGGGTCAGTACTTGGATGGGAGACGACAAAGGAAGTGCCAAACCACTTCAGAATGTCTCTTGCCATGAAAACCCCATGGGTTGGGACTTGGCAGCACACTGTTGTTGTTGTTGTTGTTCTTACTTATGGTGTAATGGTTCAGTACACCATAACGTATGGCGATGGTTCAGTACTAGAGGGGTCCATGTTTTCAATATTACAAATTAACTAAATAAATATTCTGCTAATATTTTTGTGACTTCATGAGACTTGTGTTTGACCAAATATGTTTTTTTTGTTTGCTATGGTAGCCGTTTTCTATTAATCTTATTTTCCCTGCCTTTCAAGTGGCAAAAATAAGATGCATGTGCTAAGGCAGCGGGGGAGGGGGAGGGAGGGGAGCTGCAGGGCAAGGCTGTCTTCTGGCCCAGCACAAGAAGTCCGCGGAGCCCCTTTGGGAAAGGCCCTGCAGGCTCTCACCTGGAGAGAACCACGGCCCGCTTCGGCACTGTGTGTTTCCCCAACTTTTAGGGCATCGAAGGAGGAGCAAGGGGAGGGTTCTTGGCTCATTCCTCGGGAATTTGTCTCTTCTTCACTTTGACTATTTAAAGTGCCAAAGCGGAAGTACCCAGTAGAAAAACCTGAAACAAGGAGAGACTACAATACCAACACTTTTGAAGCATGCCTCTCACCAACAGGCTCCCGAGGGCCTGTGCCAGTGGGGACTCTCAGAGGCAGCTCTGTTGGGAGCCTCCTGAAACACGGGGTCTCTTTAAGCAGCCTTCTGAAGGGCTGAGAAGAGCAGCAGGTGGGGGGGGGCTTCTTCCTTGCGTAGCTCAGAGGAGAGGCCCCCCTGGAGTGTCCTGAGGAGAAGGAGGCCGTGGCAGGGAGTCGGTTTGGAAGGGGGCTTCCCTTATTGCTATTGATGCACCAGGGCATTGCACTGAAAAAGAACTTGTAGCCTATATTTAGCATTCCTTTATGCATTTGCCGTTTCCCTGAGGTACTGGTGATCTGCGCCTCTAATGGGAGGCCATGCCAGATGCCACAGCTGTTGTCTCTATGAGGACACCACTTTCTGAACTGTCTCTGAACTGGCAGAGACGGATCAAGAGAGAGATCTTGGAGTCGTAGTGGATAACTCAATGAAAATGTCTAGGCAGTGGGTAGCTGCAATAAAGAAGGCCAACACCATGCTGGGGATTATTAGGAAGGGAATGGAGAACAAATCAGCCAGTATCATCGTGCCCCTGTATAAATCGATTGGTGCGACCTCATTTGGAATACTGTGTACAGTTCTGGTCACCACATCTCAAAAAGGATATTATAGCATTGGAAAAAGTGCAGAGAAGGGCAACTAGAATGATAAAAGGGTTGGAACACCTTCCCTATGAAGAAAGGTTAAAGCGCTTGGGGCTCTTTAGCTTGGAGAGACGACGGCTGAGGGGTGACATGATCGAGGTTTATAAGATTATGCATGGGACTGAGCAGGTTGAGAGAGAAGGCACTTTTCTCCCTTTCTCACAATACGAGAACTCGTGGGCACTCCATGAAATTGCTGAGCAGTCGGGTTAGAACAGAGAAAAGGAAACACAGCAGAAATTTTGAGAAAAAATGAAATATAGGGGTCTTGGGCGACGATGACTGCGCTGAGTCCCCGCCTGAGTTGGCACCGCAGCCAGAGGCACCGGCATTGCCAGACTCCTCAGGATTCAGCAGCTTGCTGCCACCAGTGCCTGAACCTGTAAGCCTGGCCCTGCAGCAGCCGAGGTAGGCACAGGTGCAACTGGAGAGCCCGCCCGCCTGACTCTCCTCTGCAGGTGGTTCAGCTGGGGGAGCGGCTCCGCAGCAACTTAGCCACCTGCCGCCGAGACGCACGCTGGCAGGGAAGGTGAGTGCTGAGTCCTGAGTATCAGCAGGAGAGGTGCCTCCGCCAAGGGAAGCCCGGACGGAGGCCCACATAGCTCCCACTTGGGATTGGACTCTCCGTGGAAGCAACAAGTCACCTCCATGCGGACCTTGCATCCACCTTCGGCTCCTGCTCTCAGACCCCGACTCTCGCTCGGACCCCTGGCTCCCCTGGCCTCTGCTTCGGACGACCTCTCTTTCGGAGTCACGATGTGGCTCTCGCTCAGACTCTCCCGGCAACGACCTCGGACCGGACCTGACTCCTGCCTCTCAGCCCAGCCCAGCCCAGCCCGTGACAACAGGCAAATACTTCCCGTCCTAGCAAGCCTAAACTAATTTTACTGCTTCAACAACATAAAATGTCTCACTCATAACAGGTTTTTTTTAGTTCTTCCCCAAATTTCAAATTTTTCCATCAGAAAACCTGAAAAAAGGCCTAGGATGAATACGGGGGAAAAACAGGTTTTTCCTGAAATGTTCCATTTTTTCCTGGGCCTTCACATCTCCTGGGGGAGGGGGAGAGGAGTCACCTGGGCTAAATGAAATTGGAAGAATGTCTTTTTATTTGCTCCTGCATTCACTTGCATCTCCAGGTGCCATGCAGGGTCGTGGCTCTAAGCTGAGCCAGCAGGTGAAAAGCCCTCGAAAAGTGGGAAGCACCCATGGCCTTCACGACTTCAGTCTTCCCAGCTGGCATCACCCATATTTACTTTGGATTCCGTTTCCCTCGTTCCCCCGTAGCCGTTTCACCGCAGTGGGCGTGCTCTGCCTCGGGCTCTCTGCCCCAGCGCCAGGAAATGCAGAGCTCGGTTTCACTAGCATATTGATGAACTTCAATTTCTTGGTTCAGGACGTATGAAGATGGAAGCTTTCCGCCCCTGAAGGTGGGGAGGGGGCGCGGGTTGGGAATGTTTGTGTTCAGAGGGGGAAAGCACGACTCCCTTTGGCTGTCCCGGTCAGATCAGAAGGCCCCACCTATTCTTATACATCCTGTGTTTTGGTAGACTTAGTGGGCTGTTATCTCTCCGCACCCCTCCCCACCTTTGTGTGCTTCCGTAGAGGAAACAGAGGTCCCCCCCGCCCCCCCCGTCTGAATTTGTTTCAGAGGAAAGGTTCACACTGACTCCTTGGTTCTGACTCAGTACCCAGACTTGTCTAATGTGGGAGGTGTCTTGACCATCTGCCAGATGATAGCGTTGAGGGGTCCAAGTTGAACATAGCGGGTACGCTGGGTAGGGAGGCTCTCTCTGGTGTCTTTTGGGGTTTCTTCTGCTTCTCATGGTAGTCTGGTACAGGTTTCAAGGCTTTCCCTGAAAGCAGCAGCGATCTACATTTCCTTTGCTGTTCCTCTGTGCTAGGCCTCCCAAACTGTGTATGACACCCCCCGCCGCCCCCGAATTTGCTCATATCAGTGACCTCTGAATGTGTAATAGTGTTGGAATTCTTAGTGACAATTGTGTTTAAGCAGAGTAAAAATCGTTAGAGTCAGCAGAGCGAGTATTGAGAGACTGAGTCCGTGTGTATATAAAAGTTTACTATAACACTAACATGGGAAAAAAGGTTCACGGGTTGTATAATAAAAAAGAGCTATATTGCTACATCCTTACAGCTAGAAGAGATAAGACAGGAATGGCGTCTCCTTCTCCAGCAACACAAAGCGCAGGAAGGAGAACCCCAATATGCTAAATCCCTGATACATTGATTTCCAATCAGAGAGCTAAGGTTCTTACAAAATTCCCGGGCATTCTATTGAGTAAATAGATTGGTTACAAACAAACATGTGACTTCCTGTTGACCAATACTAACAACATTAACCCTGTAAATGCTGAAGTGTTTTAAACTGGTTATACCCAACAAATAGTGACCTCTGAAGATGCTTGAATGGCCCTCTCTTCGTCTGAACATTAAAGTGTTCAACAGGAGGTCTAAGCTGTGGCGTGCCTGGCCCCGCTGGTGGACCTCCTGGTGGCACCTGGGTTCTTGGCCACTGTGTGAAACAGAGTATTGTACTGGATGGGCCCTTGGCCTGATCCAGCGTGGCTTCTCTTCTGTTCTTATAGATCAAGACGGGTGGATGTGTTTGTCTGTAGCAGTAGAAAAGGGCAGGAGTCCAGCAGCACCTTAAAGACTGACGAAATTTGTGGTAGGGTAGGAGCTTTCATGAGTCATTGCTCACTTCTTCAGATTCTAATGTTCACCGCACTTATCCCAGCTCTTAGCTGTAACAGTCCAACCCCCTGCACTCTGCAGGAGCATAGCTGAAAGATAGCCCCACATACCTACAACATACCCAAAAGATGGTCATCCAGCCTCCGCTTGAAAACGTCCAGGGAAGGAGCATCCACCACCTCCCGAGGCAGACTGTTCCACTGCTCAGCCACTCTTACAGTTAGGAAGTTTCTCCTGATATCTAGCTGGTAATGACTCCCTAGTAATTTCCACCCATCAGATCTAGTCTTGCAATCCGGAGCAAGAGAGAATAGATCTGCTCCATCTTTTACATGACAGCCCTTCAAATACTTGAAGACTGCCATCATGTCCCCTCTAAGTCTGGGTGTCCCGCCTCATTCATGCCAGAGAGGCCTTGATACAACTCGTCCACCCATGTCTGCCTTCAGGAGGTGCCCGGGTGCCCCTGCTCGGACCTGGACTCTCCTCTGCTCGACGTGCCTGTCTCCAAAGAGTGGGCAACAGCAGTTGTGGTCTGCTGTGGCCGCCAAGGCACTGTCTGGGGCGGTGGGGGGTGGGGGCAGCTTTTGATGGACATCTCTCTGCTCAATATTTAGAAACCCTCCCCCGTGCACTCCGTGTTGCATGCGGCAAACCACTGCGTCATTGCTGTGAACATTGCAAGGAGAACCTGGGATGGGCACACCTTTGTTTGACTTGTACACCCTGGGTTGAAGGAGAAATGTGTGAGAACTGCCCAGAGTCCTGAAACTGAATCAGCCAGGCATTTGGCAGCTGTGTGAATCTGGAGAATGGACTGCCGTGGAGCTGCTGGGCCCTTCCCTCAGCAGATTCCAAAAGAGGAAGAGTTTGCAAATGAAGGCTGCGTGTGTGTGTGTGTGTGTGTGTTTTATTTCACTCTGCGTTCCCCACCGGCTGCGTCTCTGCCCTGGATTTCGGCCGAGAACTGTGGCTTTGCTGCCATCTAGAGGAAAGTGGTTCTCTCTGCACTGTGGTTCTCTCGCAGGCCCGCCCTGTAGAAATGCCAGTCACCCACTTAACACAGGAGATAAGATGCTGTTTCTCTGCCAGGCCGTTCCTAAAGGTAAACATTCTCAGTTTGACTGTCTGACTCTTCCTGCTTCCAAACAAAATATCAGCACAAGGTTCTTGCTGGCTGATATATTTGAGAAAGGGTTCTTGAAAAGGTTGTATAGCTGGTACATCTCTGACTGCTTTTTTTGTATTTTGGACTGTAAATATATCAACCAGTAAGAGCCTCATTTGTTGATATTTTGTTTGGAAGCAGAAGGAGTCAGACAGCCGAACGGAGAGTGTTTACCTTTAAGAATGGCCTGGCAGAGAAACAGCATCTTATCTCCAGTGTTAAGTGAATGACTGTTACTGTTTTTCACTGGGAGGCCTTGCATACTTATCTATAGAAATGCCAGGCGTGCTCCCACAAAGCCTTCTGTTCTGCGGGAGGGCATCGAACAGTGGGCCAGGCCTGTGCCCCTTCCTGGCAGAGGACAGCAGCTTCCGTAACGGAGCATCTCGGAAGGTCATTAAGCTCGCCAACTCTGTTGTTTCAATTGGAGTTTTATTCCTCCTGCTGATATTCGTTTTTATTTATTGGTTGAATTCATTTGTACCCTGCCTTTTTGCTCCAAGGCGGCTTACCTTGTTCTTCTCCCCTCCGTTTTCCCTCTCACAACAACCCCGTGAGGTAGGTGAGGCTGAGAGAGTGTGACTGGCCCCAAGGTCATCCAAGTGAGCTCCCATGGCACCAGTGTGGATTTGAACCTGGGGCTCCCAGATACTAGTCCAACACTCTGAACCACTATGCCTGAAGGGCATTGCTGCACCAAGGGCTTCTTCCTCTTTGGTGTGTTCTCCCGGCTGGGGCTGGCCAAGGCCTGGCAGGAGAGGATGCTGATGGTGAGCATGGGGCTGCCTTGGGAGGCTGTCGCTAGGTCTTGATCTGTGGTTCCGCAGCCACTGATTCCAGACCAGGCAACTCGGGACCCCGCACTTGCCCAGGGCTGGGTCATAATCAAGGGCCATATTTCCACGGCTGCACTCGTAAGACTGGCTGGCAGCTGCAGTTCTTCCTATAGCTGGAGGAGGAGAAGGGAAGAGATTGGATTTATACCCTGCCCTTCACTTGGAGTCCCAGAGCAGCTTACAACCTCCTTTCCTTTCCCCTCCCCACAACAGACACCCTATGAGGGGTAGGTGGGGCTGAGAGAGCTCTGAGAGAAACTGCTCTTTTTCAAGGACAGCTGTGCCAGAACTATGGCTTTCCCAAGGTCATCCAGCAGCTGGCTGCAAGTGGAGGAGTGGGGAATCAAACCCGGTTCTCCCAGCCTAGAGCCCGCGCACTTAACCACTACACCAAAATGGAAGCTGTGGTTGCTCTCTCCTCGGCCACCTCTGGCCTTGGCCTGGACCGTTTTGGAGCTGGGCTGATGAATTCAGGAGGGGTGTGTTTGTCCGGGGGTGGGTGGGTGAGGGTGCCGTGCCTCTGGAACACTCTTGATTTCACTCCGTGCCTGTTATATCCTTGGTGGGCACAGCGGGGCGCAGTCTCTGACTCTTTGACGTGCAGCACTCTCGTTAAGTGGTACAGATCCCTTCCTGTATCTGTCCCGATGTGAGTTCAGTCGCATCTGAGAGACCAACAAGGTTTTTGAGGCCCCTGGAGCCACCTTCCAACTCTATGATTCTATGAGGTATCAACTTTCAAGAGTCAAAACTCCCTTTGTCCAATAACTCTCCAAAGCTCCTGCCCCCCAAATAGGCTGGTCTCTAAAGTGCAGCTGGACTTGAATACAGCTGTTCTGCTGTAGATTAACACATCTGCCCCCTGAAAACTTTATTCATAGAATCATAGAATGTTAGAGTTGGAAGGGACCTTGCAGGTAATCTAGTCCAGCCCCTGCACTCTGCAGGAGCACAGCCGAAAGATAGCCCTACAACATTCCTGAAAGATGGCCGTCCAGCCTCCGCTTGGAAATGTCCAGCGAAGGAGCATCCACCACCTCCCGAGGCAGACTGTTCCACTGCTCAACCACTCTTACAGTTAGGAAGTTTCTCCTGATATCTAGCCGGTATATCGACTCCCTTGTCATTTCGACCCATTAGATCTAGTCTTGCAATCTGGAGCAAGAGAGAATAGATCTGCTCCATCTTCTACATGACAGCCCTTCAAATATTTGAAGACTGCCATCATGTCCCCTCTAAGCCTTCTCTTTCGCAGTCTGAACAGACCCAACTCTTTCAGCCTTTCCTCATAGGACTTGGATTCCAGCCCTCACCATCATGGTTGCCCTCTTCTGGACACGCTCCAGCTTGTCAACATCCTTCCTAAAATGTGGTGCCCAAAACTGGACACAGGACTCCAGGTGAGGCCTGACCATAGCAGAATAAGGCCTGACCATAGCAGAATAATTCATATTCATTTGGCCTCTTTTTGTGAGGGTGGCATTTGACTTCCAGTGTTGAGCAGGCATCAGTCTTAAAATTGCAGGAACATTTAAAATCAGTAATTCTTCAGGAACTATACTTACATATGATGTCAAAGGCTTTCACAGCCGGAGTTCATTAGTTGTAGATTTTTCAAGAACAGCTGTGTCAGAACTACGGCTTGCCCAAGGTCATCCAGCAGGTGCAAGTGGAGGAGTGGGGAATCAGACCTGGTTCTCCTCCCAGATTAGGGTCCGCACACTTATCCACTACACCAAACTGGCTGAAGGGGCCAACAGTTTCCAGCACTAGCTGCTGTAGATTTTCCAGGTTGTGTGGCCGTGGTCTTGGCATTGTAGGACCTGACATTTTGCCAGCAGCTGTGACTGGCATCCTCAGAGGTATAACACAGAGAGATGGAGTACTCTCTGTGTCAAGGTGAGAAGAAAAACAAAAACAACAGCAGATGCTACAATCGGCAAAAGACAGAAGAGACCCTCTCACTTCTGCAGGAGTATATGGTGTACCCTGCCATTGTGGACAGGTGTACATCGGGACCACACAATGTAGCATCCAAAAAAACACATTTGAAACGAATATATAAGTTACACTTGCATCTAACCGCTAGTGAGTACATATCGGTTACCTGCCTACCATTTGTCTTCTCACCTTGACACAAGAGAGTACTCCATCTTTCTGTGTTATACCTCTGAGGATGCCAGTCACAGCTGCTGGCAAAACATCAGGGACTACAATGCCAAGACCACAGCCATACAGCCCGGAAAATCTACAACAACTAATATACTTGCACAGTTTAACAGTGTAGTTTCAGTGAACAGCTGTGCTAGTCTGCGGTGCAAGGGAGTGCATACCCCCAAAATCTTTCGGGTCTCTAAGGTGCCACTGGACTCAAATTTAGCATACTTTCAGGAAAACAAGGAAACACGGCACCCAGTCCCCCAGGTAGAGCAAGAGAGATAATTGTCCAGGCAGTATGAGCTTGTGCACAGAAACGTGCCCCCCCCCCCCGGGGTAGAATGGAGCTCAGTCTGCGATACAAAACCAGTGTTGGCTACTTGCTTTTTTGAATGTCCTCGCCTGTTTCCGTGGGGGGCAAGTGCCATTGATCTACCATTTTCACAGCATTTATTCTCTCTTAGAATAATGGGCAAATGGGGAATTTAGAACTTTTCCCGGTATGAGGTATCTGTACATCAGGATTAGTCTTGTGTCCTGAATCTTTCTGCCATCTAGTCATAGGATACAGTCCTCACCAGTGTTCCCTCTAAGCTGAGTTTAGTGTGAGCTAGCTCACAGTCTTTTAGCCTCCGGGTCACGCATTTTTGTCTTTGTTCAGGAAGGGGATGGCTCCAGTGCAAACTAATTTATGCAGCAGCCAACTTGCTCACTCACAACTTTAATGTCAGCAGCTCACAAAGTAGGATTTTTGCTCACAAGATGCCACAGCTTTAGAGGGAGCATTGGTCCTTCCCAGGACTTACCCAGTGTGAGATCCACACAGGGCTGGCTTTTTGGAAATGCAGTTTAAGGTGAGAATCCCGAGGCCTCCGCCATCCCAGCAATCCTTGGCAATTGCCCAACTAGGCTTTGGCCTTTTCTGCTCCCGACCAAGGCCGTTTACAACTGCTCGGCTAGTCCTTCTGTGTTGGTTAGAATAGTCCACCTTCCTTTAAATAGTTTGTCAATTGCGCTGTTTTCTGGTTCTGCGATCCTGGTCCAATTGCATCAGTCATTGTATTTTTTTTTATGCTGTGGGATTGCACTATGTATTTATTTTGTATTCTGCCTCGACTCTGCCTTCACCATCTTGAAATTCGTCTTCAATCTGATGGCACACCTTCTTCATTTTACTTTTTGCATTCCTCTTATTGTTGGGCCATACTGTGTGTTGTATCTGTCTGCTCCGCTAAGTGCAGACTTGTTTCTCCAGCAGAGGGAACCTTCTCCTAAAGGAATTCTTTGTGTTTAGCTGAGCTGAGTGTTCTGATACAGCTGGAGATGTAACATTTCTGGAAATTTTGAAGCCAGGAGGAAAAACATTAACCCCCCCCTAAAATTTTGGGAAAATGGAACTATATACAATACTTTCCTATGAAACATATTGCTGCCTTAATGACAAAAAATGTATCATGTCAGACAAATGTAACATTGAGTATTGTATTGACTGGCATATCTGTAGAATTTAGAAGTATAAAGGCTTTAGCTTCCTGCAAACATAATTGCAAAAATACTCAGCACTAAAGCGAGCGAGAACGAGGGAGCTGTAAACTGCTCTACCGTATTCTATCCTTAGTTCACTCATTCCAATAGAGCAAAAATAAATTTCGGGGAGGTGGGTGGGTTTCAGGGTCCCCAAAATTTTGATCATAATCTGTTCTCAAAAGTCTTCATGCTTTAATTTTTGGGTGATTAAAGTCTTTTCTTAAAAAGCATTTCTCCAGAAGGCTCAATCCTTTCGGATGATGATATTACAGGAGATTATTCAAACCTCTTTACCCCTGAAACCAGAACTGTTTCTCTTGAACATGATCCCAGATATATTTGGAAAAATAGATAAATTAATTGTGATATATAGTGTGACTGCCGCCAGAATATTATACACAAGAGTATTGGAAATTAGACAAAATTCCAGACAGGGAAGAGTTTATATATAAATTGTTAAATGTAGTAGAAATGAATAGATTGGCAATATTGTTAAAAGGGAAATAAGAAAATTTTTTTGAGGACACTTGGTCAAAATTGTATCATTGGTTAAAAGACAGCAAATGAAAGTTTAAACAAACATGTTTTATTTTAATGTAATAAGAAGCTATATAGTATGATTTGGTAAAAAGACAATGACTGAAAGTGTAATCAAACATATTTTATTTTACTGTAATAAGCAATTCTGTGGGGTGGTTCTTGCTAAATGAATGTATTAAGATAAGCAATGTTAATCATATACTGAAAATAAATTTAAAAATGGTTTTTTATTTCTCACATTTTGAAGTGGAAATATTTTGATGGGGTTATTTTTAGTGATCCCCAAATCTTCGTATTGGAAAAGCTGACGCCAAAGACCCTGGGATGGGGGGGAAGGAGGAAGAACAAGGCCTTTCCTGAGATTTCCCATGTTTTCCCTTCTTCATCACATCTCCAGATTTATCCCCTTGCTACATTCCATTGATGATTATAAAGACGCGCACCTCCTTTTCTCGAGCAACTCCAGCGCATATGAGCTCGTGTGCATGCGGAGCAACTGCCCGGACATGGGGGCCAAGCTGCGCATGGAAGACGAATGCCTGGAAGGAGGCGCTGGTCTTTACAAACCAAACGCAATCTTGAGAGGAGTGCATTTTCCACAGATATTTCTCCCAGGTGTTTGGGTTCATTTTGCGGGATCTGATTCGCGTTCGGTGGGTTAGGTTGGTTACGGTAATTTCCCCGATGTCATACAGTATTATTGTGTTTAGTTTATATCCTTTCATAAGCTGCCTTGGAGAGAGAGCGAGTGAGCGAACGGTCCGTGTGGCTGCCTGGTCGCGGGAGGGAGGGCGACTCCTGCCCAATCTGTGCCAGCAGCAGCAGCCCTGGGAAGGGGATGCCCGAGCTGTCGGCGGCAGACGGAGGCCTGCCACGTTCCTCTTGGAC
This sequence comes from Gekko gecko, assembly GCA_029375565.1. NCBI lineage: Eukaryota > Metazoa > Chordata > Lepidosauria > Squamata > Gekkonidae > Gekko > Gekko gecko. The sequence goes on along the minus strand of JAPDNY010000010.1, from coordinate 127,194,916 downwards.
TGCATCCACCCCCCACCCACCCCGTATGCTGCCAGGAGTATAAATCTGAGTAAGAAGAGAATTAGGGCACATTAGCAGGCTTTTCTTGCCTAGTGGCGGCTGTTGCGGTTTCAGTTGTCTCGAGTAATGAATTATGCTTCGGTTAATGCTGTAGGCGGCAGTGCCGTTTGTGGCCTTGGGTGGGCCCAGCTCGGGGCAGTCTTATGCCAAACGAAAGGGGCAAGGTCCTGGCCCCACTGCTGGACCTCCTGATGGCACCTGGTATATTTTGGCCGCTGTGTGACAGAGTGTTGGACTAGATGGGCCATTGGCCTGATTCAACATTGGCTTCTCTTATGTTCTTATGATCTTAAGGTCCGGGGTGGGCCTCCAACTAAGACCTGGGCTCCTGGCTGCCGGTGGAGGGCGCCATCTGCAGAAGTCCCTCCTGGCCTTGCTCTCATGGAGCTCCAGACTCGTCTCCAGGGGTCGGGGCACGATTGGAAAATGTTCCCAGGGGCCTGTGGCCAGGCTCTTCCTCCCGTTCCTGTGCCTCTGCCTGTTTTGTGCCAAGAGGTCTCTTTCCCGGCCCAGCCCCAACCTCTCCCCCCACCCCTTTTTTGGCCTTGGGCCCTTCTATTGATTGCACTAACGGATGATCTGCTGTGGGAGCCCAGACTGTGGTAGTCCCACACTTCTAAATACTTACACTGATATTTATCAGTATCTATTGATATTTATGTTTACTGGCACTTGTATGATTTTATAGGTTGTCATTTTACCTGCTGAAATACTGTGTTTTAACTGTTTTGCTGTTTTACATGTGCGTGTGCGTCTGTGGATATGTGTGTGTGTATGCACTTTTTGTGAGCCGCCCTGAGCCTGCCTTGGCAGGAAGGACGGGATATAAATTAAATAAATAAAATAATAAAATAAATAAAAATAAGCTGTATAAGCTGAGAAGGTCCCTGGAGTGGGTGTGCCTGGTTCAGAAAGAACCCCCAATCTACGAGTGAGGCAGAGATCTCCCAGGGAAGAGGGACACATTGGTGGATTGTGAGGAAGATACTGGAGCAGATTTTAAAGGGGTCAAGTGATGGGCTTACTGGACCGAGGGAATGCTGTTGATGTTGTTTACCTGGATTTCAGGAAAGCTTTCGACAGGGTTCCGTGTGATGTTCTGATGGGTAAACCAGAGGGCTGTGGACTGGACTCTAGGATAGTTAGGTGGACAGGGAACTGGTTGGAGAACCGCACTCAGAGAGTAGTTGTCAGTGAAATTTCATCTGAATGGAGGGAGGTGTCCAGTGGGGTGCCACAGGGCTTGGTTCTGGGCCTGGTACTTTTCAATGTTTTTATAAATGATCTGGATGAGGGTGTGGAGGGGCTACTCATTAAATTTGCAGATGACACCAAACTGGGAGGAGCAGCGAACACACCAGAAGACAGAGGTAGAATTCAACGAGATCTGAACACCCTGGAAAAGTGGGAGGGTGTGAAGAAGATGCAATTTAACAAGGATAAGTGCCGAGTTCTACATCTGGGTAACAAAAATGAGGACCACGCCTACTGGACGGGGGATACGCTTCTGGGTAGCAGTGTGTGTGAACAAGATCTTGGGGTACGGGTGGACCAGTGTGACGCAGTGACAAAAAAGACTAATGCAATCTTGGGGCGTATCAGCAGAGGCCTAACATCCAGATTGCAAGATGTCATAGTCCCGCTGCACACTGCATTGGTCAGACCACATCTGGAGTCTTGTGTGCAGTTCTGGAGGCCTCCCTTCAGAAAGGATGTGGACAGAATGGAGTGCGTGCAGAGGAGAGTGACGAGGAGGACCTGGAGACGAAGCCCTATCAGGAAAGGCTGAGGGACTTGGGAATAGTCAGTCTGGAGAAGAGGAGGTTGAGGGGGGACAGGGTTGCTCTCTAGGTATTTGAAGGGCTGTCACTTGAAGGAGGGTAGGGAGTTGTTCCTGTTGGCAGCAGAGGACAAGACTCATAATCCTGGGTTTAAATTACGGGCGGGAAGTTAGGGTAAAGGTAAAGTTTCCCTTTCTCAAAAGTCAATTGAATCTGACTCTAGGGATGCGGTGCTCATCTCCGTTTCCAAGTCGAAGAGCCAGCGCTGTCCAAAGACGTTTCCGTGGTCACGTGACTGGCATGACTAAACGCTGAGGCGCACGGAACGCTGTTACCTTCCCACTGAAGCGGTACCTATTTATCTACTTGCAATTTCTTGCTTTCGAACTGCTAGGTTGGCAGGAGCTAGAACTAGAGACGGGAGCTCACTCCGTCCTGCGGCACAGTAGAATCATCTGTCTAGGGAGGTGGTGAGCTCCCTGTCACTGGCTGTCTTTAAGCAGGACAAACGCTTGTCAGAGATGTTCTAGGCTGATCCTGCATTGAGCAGGGGGTTGGACTAGATGTCCTGTATGACCCAAACTGCACCTTGGTATGACTACCAAGGGCGGGTGGTGCACCTGCAGGAAGAGTCAAGAGGAGGAGGGAACGCAGAAAGTCCCGAGGAGTCCTAGAGGTGGAGGAGAGGGAGCAGGAAGGAGGTGAGGTGGCGGTCAGAAGAGGCCGAGCCAAACTAAGGACATAAGAGTAGCCAATGTTGGATCGGGCCAATGGCCCATCCAGTCCAACACTCTGTGTCACACAGCGGCCAAAAACACCACGTGCCATCAGGAGGTCCAGCAGTGGGGCCAGGGCACCAGAAGCCCTCCCACTGCTGCCCCCTCCAGCACCAAGAATAGAGTGCATCACCTGCCCCAGACTGAGAGTCCCTATCTATACTTTGTGGCTAACAGCCACTGATGGACTTCTGCTCCATATGTTTCTCTAATTCCCTCTTGAAACTGCCCATGCTTGCAGCTGCCACCACCTCCTGTGGCAGTGAATTCCATGTGAATTCCATGTGAATTCCTGGTCTGGAGGACCTTGTGGCCACTGGCCCTGTGAACTCTGGAAGGAGATAATGGGCAGATGGAGGTGGTAAATGACCCCTCTGAATGAATGCGGGCCATGCTTATATGCTGAAAGCTAATAAATGTTTGAAAAGACCTCATCCCGATGGAACCCCAGAAGTATGAAGCCCTGCCCTGTTGATATCACAGTGCATCTGTGCGCAGAGATCATGTGGAACCTTGTGGGTTGTGGATTGGGCAGGCCAGTCGGAACCATGATTTTTCCGGTCGCTTCCATCGTTGTGACGGTGCCGCAGAGGCCGGCGGTTCCGTGTTGGTTGATGCCTGGGTGCTGGGCTGGACGTAGTGGTGGATGGGTAGCGTGCGTGGCGGGCCATCCATCCTTCGCCTGCCCCCACTTGAGGCCCGAGCGTGCTGGAACATCATGTGAAGGGAAAGCGGAAACGGGTGATGGACGGCACGGCCACTTGGGTTGGGTCTGTCTCTTGTTATAGCGCAGCCCTTTTCCCAGCAGCGTCCCAGATGGCGAGGACACTTTCAAGAGGTTGCACCGCCCAGCTATGGTGCGCCACTGGCTTGCTCCCTTGGTGGGGCCCAGCATGTATGTGTTGTTTATGGTGGATTGTAAAGATGATTCACTGGCTCTTTTAATACCCGGTTTGGAGGGGCTGGCGTTTCTCTCGCCTGGTTCTGGGGCTGGTTCCCATCGCCCGACACATGGTGCAAATCAAGTGTCCTTCCGACTTGAAACGGCCAAGGGGAGGCAGCGTAGGCTGCTGACGCATCGCTTTTGTTCTCCGGGAATTGTTTCCATCGTGCTCACAAAAAGGAGGAAAATGAAAATTGTCACTTGTGGCCGGTTCTCTCAGTGGGGCGGTGGTGGTGGGTGTTTGGTGGGGGGGAGTTTGGGCCGGCTGCAGTGCTGCTGGCTTGCCTGCTTTCTGGGTGGCTACGCCGTTGCCTGGGGCTCTCACAGGCCACAGGTCAATTTCCCCCCGTCTTTTTCTCTCTTGGCCACACAGGATAAAAGTCATGCGCCCTGACGGGAATGTTGTAACCCAAACTGTTCCCAGGTAGTTTGAACCAGAGTCCTGCTCCTTCATTTCCTTTCTGAAGAACTCGGGGCCTAGAATTCCTGGCATTCAGCGGCTTCTGTGTTCCCCTCCGAGGGGAGCGAGTTTGTTTCCCTGCCTGACCCCCCCAATAGCTTGGCTCTTAGCCAAGACTTTGCAGCCAGCCTCTCTGCTGGTTAGCCAGCTGTCTAGGCTCCAGGTCTCACTGGAAGAATAGCAGACCTACTTCTGGGTTCAGGTGGGTAGCCACGCTGGTCTGGAGCAGCCGAATAAAGCTCGAGTCCCTTGAAGACTGACAAAGTTTTATTCAAGGTATACTCTTCCGTGTGCATGCGCACTCCTTCAGATTCAGATGAGATTGAAAGTTACCAGTTCATACTTACAGGCGGAGGGTGAGCAGTGTTCCCTCTTAAGCTGAGTTGGTGTGAGCTAGCTCACTGTTTTTTAGTCTCCGGCTCACACATTTTCGTCTTAGCTCAGGAAAGGTGGTTCCAGAGCAAACTAATTTATGCCGGGGGCAAATCGCTCACTCACAGCTTTAATGCCAGTAGCTCACGAAGTAGAATGTTTGCTCACAAGACTCCACAAGCTTCGAGAGAGCGCTGGTGAGCAGTAAATTAGCACACAACATAATGAAGATGTTTAACGGATTCAAGGACCAAACAGGAGTAACGAGCTTAGCTTATATGGTGACCATTTGTTTGGGCTTAGTTCTGGGGGAGAATATATTGAAGGAAATAAATATGCCAAAATTGGAAACTGATGGGCAGACGTGTCCGTAATTGTGGAAGGCTGAGAGTAATTAACGGAGACCCGGCCAGGATGCTCCCGTCCGTCTCTTCTCAAGCACAGAGGTGACCTGACAGCATCTTCTTGTTTGAAGTGGGGTGGTTATTTATTTATTTATTTCCTTACGTTTGTACCCTGCCCTCCCCGCCAAGGCAGGCCTCAGGGTGGCTAACGTCATAAAAACACAACCACAATAAATAACAATAAAACAGTTCAACAATTCAATAGCAATTCCTTAAAACTAACTTACAGTACATTAAGGCGCTAGCAGTTAGCATATAATATCAAGGATGGCTTCATACATTCTATAGATTCACTTGATATTCAGCTCGTTGGTCTTTCTCGGTTTTGGTCAGCGAGCACAGGCTATCAGTCATGGACCAGGCACCAGGCCACTATTGTTATTACACTGATGGTATTAATGAGCACGAGGAGTAGTGCTGACCGCGATGGTAGTGGTGGCAGCTCCTAGTTGAAGGCCTGGTGGAAGAGCTCCGTCTTGCAGGCCCTGCGGAACTGTAAAAGGTGATTAGCTGCATAGAGGTATCTCCCCTGTCCCCAGACCAGAGAAATACATTCCTGGACTCTTTCTCTTTTCACCCTTCACCTGTATCCGGCCACCGTCCCTCCTGGGTGTACTGTGATTCCAAAGTCACCTAATATCCTTCTCCAGTGACAGGTAAGGCTCAATAAAACATGCAGATCTAGGCAATCCAATGACTCATCCCACCCACTTCATCCACAACCAAGCGTCCTTCAAACACGGAGGCGGTTGGAGCCACAGTCCCATTCATGAGCGATGTTGGAAAGGCGCTCTGGCTGCATGTTTCTTGAACAACAATGGCACATACCAGTGGTCCACACCTCCAGCAAGCCCGGTCCGTAAATAGTACCTGGAAAAGACAGCGGTCAGATGACTGAACAGGTGTTAAAGCAGGTAGGCTTAGTAGCGGTATTTTGATTATGTCACCACCGTTCCTGATGATCATGTGTGTTTTTCTGAAGTCTGTGAGATCATTGAAGGTTCAGCTGTCGGTGAAACCCAGTTGCATAAGGTTTACTTTCATCTTTGACAGTTAATTGAAATAGTGACAGGAATATTAGGTTAATTGCCTTTTAATAGAGATTAAGAGTTACGTTTTGCCTTCTTATCTTGCTTCAGAAAAGATAATAAGGGCGTATCAGATGCATTCTCATCTGCACCTGTTGATTATCTCATCTGCACCTGTTTTGATTATCTCACACTTAGTGAAGAACCAGTCACTTATCTAGATAATACATGATTAAAATAGATTTAGAGCAAGATAAGACTGATATTCTTCTGTAAACCTGCATTTCTGTGATAAGAAAATCAAATTTCTCTGGATGGAAGTTTCAGGAAAAGATTAGGTGAGATTTCTGTGTGTGTTACTCGGGTTTATATGGAAATCCCTGAAAGCTTTTTGAGACAATAACTTGTAACTTGGTTTGCTTTAAAATATTACTAATATCACATTATTAAGAATTGTTAGGAACTCAGATAACTTTAGCACTTGTTTCTATAGTAGCTATAGGGTTAATTTCCCCATGCTTGTATTTTCTAACATCTTGCCTAATAAAAGAGAACTATTTCTTTTAAGTCTCTGAAGGGTTTTCAGCCTGGTTTGCTGGTTTTAGTTTAAAGACCAGACTTCAACAGTTATCTCATTTATACTATCAGATTTAAGGGTTAATAGACAGCCTTTAATGGATAGGTCCTGGAGATATCTGGCAGTAGATGTGTTAACTGGAATACAGTTTGAGTTCACCTTTAAGACCAACAAGGTTTAATTCTGAGTATAAGCTTTCATGTGAATTAAACTTTGTTGGTCTTAAAAGTGCCTCTGGACTCAGACTTTGTTCTGTTGCTTCAGACTGAAAAGAAGAGAAGAGATTGGATTTATACCCCGCCCTTCACTCAGAGTGGCTACAAACTCCTTTCCCTTCCCCTCCCCACAACAGGCACCCTGCAAGGTATGTGGGGCTGAGAGAGCTCTGAGAGAACTGTCCTTGAGAGAACAGCTCTTATCAGAACTATGGCTTGCCCAAGGTCATCCAGCAGGTGCAAGTGGAGGAGTGGGGAATCAAACCCGGTTCTCCCAGATTAGAGTCCGCGCACTTAACCACGACCCCAAACTGGCTCTCACTACACCAACACGGCTACCCACCTGAATCTGTGTTAACTGAATAAATTCTTTGGGAACTTCTCTAAATGGATGCGGGAGTAAAACATCCCGCTACAACTCAAGGACTTCCAGTTTCCCACAGCACCTCAGGCAGTCAAACTGAGTAACCACACCTAAGAAACAACAATAAAATAAATCTATTTATCAACTAAAAATCTTTTGGATATAAACAGCAAAGCAGCTAGCGTCCTGCCACCTTACAATATGTCCTCTGTGTACCTTCCGCCCCCAAAAAACTGCTGGGCCTGCTGCAAGCACATTTTTTAATAACCCAGCCTTACAACCCCCCTGAAAGGCCAGCAAGGGAGCTGCTTTTCTTGCTGCATTTTGCACCCATTGGGGTTTCCAGGTTGTCTCTGAGGGCAGTCCCGTGTGCAATACACAGCAGTAATCAAGCCTGGAAGGTTACTGTAGCCTGGGTCAGTGTGCCCAAATCCTCCAGGTGCTTCAGCAGCACGTGTTGATGTATTGATGGCAACTGATAGATCTAACAGAAAAGACGTCCTTTTCGCACTTAGATCTCATCCCAGGTTGTGTCAGAGTTCAACTCGTGACACAATACCATGCATTTATCCTTGTTTATAACATCATCCGTTTATCCTGGGGCAGGTGTGGGGCAAAACTGGGGTAACCTCAATATAATGTGGAAACAAAAAATACCCCAAGAAAATTACAGGGGGGCACTCGAGTGTAGTGTAGAATATAAGTTCGGGGACAGGGCTGAACCAGGATTTAAGGTCTAGTGCGGAAAGGACAGCAGGGGTGCATTCCCCTTATCCGTCCATATGTGGAAATTGTCCACCCAAGCTACAAAAACAAAACTCCTGCTTGGCGTTTAACAAATGCAAGGCAAAAAGGAGAGAGTTGAAAGGGAGGCCCGGGCCCACCGCCCGGCGGTCACTGTGCCGAGTGCGTGTTCTCTGGTTCGGCAGCTCTTCAAACAGAGACGGTTGCATCTTTGAAGTACGGGTGACTTCTCTGGAAGCTTGGAATCCATATTAAACCTTTGAAATGCAGCATATAAAGGATGTCCATAAACTACTCAAGCACTTAAAATATAGTCTGTGCTGCTAAGCGGGGCAGCCCATTTTTCAGCTGACGGGGGTGGGACGACACTGTGTCCTTCGGAGCAGCAATGGAACCGCTTGGGCTAAAATGTTGTCCGGAAACCCTTTTTTGAAAACTTTCTGGGAAGTCATCTGATGCCCTTAATAGCATACGGACTGATTCAACATGTTTGTTGTTAATATCATGGCAGTACTTTTGCGTTCAGTGCCTGAATTGAAATATTTAATGGGGGGAAATTGTGTCATTTAAATGTTATAGACAGGCAAATCCAAAGCATTATGTGGAAGTTATTGAAAGCTTGTAAAAAATTTAAAGGTAGTATAGAATGTGTTTTCCTTTACATTATTTAAATTTAAGAAAAAAAAGACTGAAGATGCTGGAAACTATGTTGTCGAAGGCTTTCACGGCCGGAGTTTGTTAGCTGCTGTAGATTTTCCAGGTTGTCTGGCTATGATCTCCTGCAAGATAGTGACTCAGCCCCACCCCACCTTCCTGAGTAGATATAAATTACCTGCCTACCATTTTTCTTCTCACCTTGACACAGAGAGTCCTCCATCTTTCTGTGTTATACCTCTGAGGATGCCAGTCACAGCTAATGGTGAAACGTCAGGTCCTACAGTGCCAAGACCACGGCCACACAACCTGGAAAATCTACAGCAGCTAGTGCTGGAAACTGTTGGCCCCTTCAGCCAGTTTGGTGTAGTGGTTAAGTGTGCAGACTCTAATCTGGGAGAACCGGGTTTGTTTCCCCACTCCTCCACTTGTACCTGCTGATGTGACCTTGGGTCAATCACAAGTTCTGACACAGCTGTCCTTGAAAAAGAGCAGTTTCTGTCAGAGCTCTCTCAGCCCCACCTGCCTCACAGGGTGTCTGTTGTGGGGAGGGGAAGGGAAGGGAGTTTGTAAGCTGCTCTGAGGCTCCCTTGGGTAGTGAAGGGCTGGATATAAATCCAATCTCTTCTTCTTCCTCTTCATTTTGGAACAGCCAGAGAACTGTCGGACCCAGGCTGTTGAGGAGTGCTTAGCAGCTATCAACAGCGTGGTCTTTAGCGTGACACACGCAGCAGTTGGGGGGGGGGGCTGAATGGGGGTGCTCTGAACCCAGCCCTCCCACTGCATCCTGCCAGTGCCGAGGCCCCCCACTTTCTCCGGCTGCCCGAAGGGTGGGTGTTGAGGGACGTGGCTGGCAGTGCCAGGCCGTGAGGGCCACCGTCTCTGCGGAGCTCCATCGCTTTCTGGCAGATCGGAGGCGGCCGGGGACTCCTTGACCTCTTCCAGGCCCTCCCGTGACCGTTTGCAGGCGTGTGCATGAAGGGGGGAGGGACATTCTTGTTCTCCTTTATTTTTAGCTTTGCCCGTAAACAAAATGCTGCTGCCTAATGGGAAGAAAATGCCTGAGGCTTAAAAACGGCGGCAGCATTTTTGTCTTGTCCTTGGAGTCCAGCCTTTTGTTCTCCTTATTAATTAAAACCAAAGCGCGACAGCTGCTGCTTCCCCATCCCCAGAAGGTGGTCCCGGGGCTGCAGCCAGTAGGCTTCCTGCTTTCTCTTCCGCCCCCTGCTTGAAGCGGTCCCAGTTCCAGGCTGGTGGCCTCTTCGCCCTGGTCAGGGAGTAGCTGCGGGAAGGGGGCCAATTCAGACTTAAACGGGGGAGGCAGAGAGTCCTCCAGGTGAGGCGGAGTCCTCCAGGTGAGGTGGGATTCCGAGCTCTCCCCCCGCATCAGGCTTTGCCGTGACCAGAAACGCTGGTGGATCTTAAAGTGGGGTGTGCAAATAATGCTCCGTTTTCTGCCTCTGCTCACCTTGTAAGGTGGGTTAGTGGCCAGGGAATGGCCCATGCCCACACCTGGCCGAGTGGGATGTATGCCTGAGACTTGCCCTGTTGCCGCATTGCCACCTGGCCTCTCTGGTCGGCTCCCTGAAGGCTTGTGCCCCTTGGATGGCCGAGTGAGAGACGCCTGGAGGTGGGCGTTGCTCTTGCCTGCTTGTGGACAGGGGGAGGTGAGGGGAAGCTGTTGAAGTGCAGGCCTGGAAGCCCCAAAGGGGAGGGGGGGCCTTTTGCTTCTCAGCCCTCCTTAAGAACATAACAGGAGCCCTGCTGGATCAGGCCAGGGGTCCATCTAGTCCAGCAGCTCGTCTCACAAGGTGGCCAAGCGGTTGGTTCTTCCTCCGGAGGGCCCAATGAGAGGGCAGAGAGGCCGAGGCCTTCCCCTGGTCTTGCCTCCTGGCTCTGGGATTCACCTCTGAAGGTGGAGGTTCCCGTTATTTACCATGGCTAGTAGCCACTGCTGCTAGACCTCTCCCCTGTGAACCTGTCTAATCCCCCTTTAAAGCTGTTTATTCCTGCAGCCATCACTACATCCTCTGGCAGTGAAATCCACATTTTAATCACTCTTTGTGTAAAGAAGTATTCGTCTTCAGTCTTCTGTGCAGTCCCACATTGGGACCAAGCTTGCACTCTCTCCGGCTATTCTAGCATATTCCGGCACTCTGAGGGGGCTCCCTCCCCTGCGGAGCTCATTAGGGGCCGTTTTCCCACCAATGGTCACATGCTCTGCAGGGAGGAGCCCCCCCTCTCCTTCAGTCCTTTCTTTGCTGCTGCATTGCGAGGACATTTCTCTCCACTAGAGAGCCAGTCTCGGGTAGTGGTTTAAGTGCACGGACTCTAATCTGGGAGAACCAGGTTTGATTCCCCACTCCTCCACTTGCAGCTGCTGGGTGACCTTGGGCAAGCCATAGTTCTGTCAGAGCTGTCCTTGAGAAAGTGCAGTTTCTGTCAGAGTTCTCTCAGCCCCGCCTGCCTCCCAGGGTGTCTGTTGTGGGGAGGGGAAGGGAAAGGAGATTGTAAGCCGCTCTGAGACTCTTTTGGGTAGTGAAGGGCAGGGTATAAATTCATCATCGTTGTCGTCTTCTTCTTCTTCTTCTTCTTCTTCTTCTTCTTCTTCTTCTTCTTCTTCTTCTTCTTCTTCTTCTTCTTCTTCTTCTTCTTCTTCTTCTTCTTCTTCTTCTTCTTCTTCTTTTGGTGTGAGTTTTTTATCTCTAAATGTTGCTTCTTCTGGGGCTACTCTGGCTTCAGTTATGTTGCAGAAGTCGTGGTTGAAAAAATGTCACATGTAAGATCTGCCTTCAGTTCCCTCCTAAAGCCCCCTCTGATTGTGCAGCTCACTTGAAGGCTAGTTTATGGGAGAAGGCACTTTCATGCTCCAGTAGCCTGGCGACCAGAACGTCTGTCCCGGTGGAGCATAGCCAATCGCTGCCATCCAAATCACCAGTGAAAATCGGTGGTTTTACAAGTCCAACATAGAACATGGGACCCAGTTGCCAGTCTGTTCTGTGGAATGCTCTGCGTTGGAACCTCCGCCAAAGAAGGCACATTCCAAATCCAACCAGAAGGACAGGAAACGCACTGGTTCCAAGATGCCTACGGAGCTGAGTGCTTCAATTCTAGTTAATCCAGAATCTGTTCTGATGGAACAGGAGAAGGTTCTGGCACTGGGGACTCCTTCTCTGCATGCTTCAACAGCATCTTCACTATCCGCACGTTAGCGCTCCCAACATCAAACCAGCCCTCGGAACCACCCTCTCCACCTCCATGGCAGGGTTCCATGTCTTCACCTCCATGGCAAAGTTCCCCATATGACTATCCATCCCCTAGACCTCAGGCTTGGGGGGGACTGACAGCAAAGCAGAGTTGAGCCTGGACATTCTGCTGCACCGAATCGGGGAGCTGCAGGTCCGCCAGTGTGGTGCCCTCCAGCAGTGCCCTCTCATACGCATAAGGGGCATTCAGGTTCCGAGGAAGAGCCAAGTCACCTTTGGGACCAGACTCATGTTTACCACTGGAACTGTCCCGTGATGTCATCAAATGAGGACTTGAAACTTTATACTGAACAAATGAGGAGGATGGCGAAGTCATTGGAACTGGAGGTCACATCCACTAACCCAAGACCTTGTAATAAGATCCTGGATAGAGCTTATGCTAACTCCCCTGCTGTAGTTGCCTTTCCGATGTTAGAGGGAATTGACAGAAACCAGCCACCATGGTTGCTATATCTAAGAAGGCAGACAATCTTTACCAGGTGCAGCAGGAAGGACATTCGTATTTATTTTGCTGTCCTCTGGCTTCATCTCTAATAGCTGAAGCGATACAGGCAAGATGGCACACAGGAGCCCACTCGTCTCCAGCTGGTAAAGAGGGGTGACAGATCGATACGTTTAGCAGGAAGATCGATTTGTCTGCTGCGCTTAATCTGCGTATCACTAATTTACGAGGTGATCATGGGAGGATATCAGCTGTTCCTGTGGGGGAAGTGGGCCACAGACATAGACCGTCTAGCTGAGGACATGAAGCCTCTTGCCAAACACCCGCAGGCAGAGGTGCTGCGACTTTCCAAGAAGCGATCAAATGCTAGCAGACTCTCGGCTGATTCTTCCTCCAGGGCTATGGCTTCAGCACTAGGCCTAAGGAGACTTGCTTGGCTGCATTCCATGGCCCTCCCCTCGAAAGGTGGAAGACCTGCCATTCGAAGGGACGACATTGTCCGCTTCGTCGACTGATGACACGCTGTCTCAGGTTAAAAAGAATAAACAAATGGCCCGGTCATTTGGCATCACACAGGGCTCAACAGCTCCATACAGACCCCGAGAGATGTGTAGGTACAGTCCGTTGCAGTCACCATATTCCAGACCCCCCCCTTAGTATGATAGCGAAGATCAAATCACTTCATAAAACTCTCATCATGCTTTGCTGCTGTATTCTGCAGTCGTAGTGAAATATTCCAAAGAGACGTTCAGAAAGGGGGGCAGGGGTATGATCTTCGCTATCACGCGTTATGATGAATGACACCTTAGAAGACGTCTTACTGTTTCATGAGGTCCTGTTCAGATGAAGCCAGTCAAAATGAACTTGTATTCTGGGAAACTTCGTCAACCTGCGCCTTTTTGAAGCTCCCTTCCTTCTTCTTTGTATCATTATACATGGTTTGACATCAGCACTATAAAGTTTTCCCCATGTGTTTTGAGCCCTGATTCTGTATAGCGCTTGCATACGGCTTGCTTTTTCTTTTGTATTGGGAGCCGGTTGTAGATCAGACACCCGTTTTCTGTCGTCAGAGGTTAGCCGCCTTCGGGGGGGAAATGACAAGAGAACACTGAGGATAAAAGGGGTTCTGTCAATTGTTGATATAGGCTGTAGGTCAGAGTTCTGGCGATGGTTGTCCCTCCAGCACCTGGACCAGGCTCCAAACAACTCGATACTTGAGTTAGAGCAGGAGATTCCATCCCTTGCAGAGAAGGGGGCAATACGCAAGGTCCCTGATCCGGACCCCGTGACAGGTTTCTTTCTATTTGCGTTTCTTTCTAGTACCTCGGGAGGATGGTGGCCTCAAACCAATACTGGACCTGAGGGATCCAAACTACTTTTTAGAAGTCAGAAAGTTTAAAGTGTTGCCAGTGCATTCAGTTTTGCAAATGTTGACGTTAAACTGTCAGTTTTGCATACTTGACCTCCAGGTTACTGCAGATCAGTGTTCCCTCTAAGCTGAGTTAGTGTGAGCTAGCTCACAGTTTCTTAGCCTCTGGCTCACACAGTTTTGTCTTAGCTCGGGAGGGAGGGCTCCAAAGCAAACTGATTTATGCAGCAGCCAGATCGCTCGCTCACAACTTTAATGCCAGCAGCTCACAAAGTAGAATTTTTGCTCACAAGACTCCATGGCTTGGAGGGAGCATTGCTGCAGATTCTTGCGTTTTAAATACAGCCCACGTACCTTATCGGTGCATGGCACTTCCCTTTGGATTAGCAGCCGCCCCATGGTTTTTTCAAAATGTGTTGCATTGGTGATAGCACACCTGAGGTCCAAGGGGCGTTCTATTTACCTGCGTCTAGATGATTGGCTTGTGATGGTATCGTCTCAAGAGATGCTAGAACCACAAATGGCCTCGATGATGCAGACCTGTCAGGAATTAAGCCTGATAATTAATGGAAAGAAACCACAACTACAGCCGGCTCAGAAAGCTTCCTTGACTGGCTCCTTCCTGGACACCACAGTGGCCAAGAGTGTTCCTTCCCAGGGAGAGGGCCTTGCATATTCAGGCTGTGATCGGATGATGACTTAACAATAGCTTTCAATCAACTTGATTCTTTCAGAAGCTGTTGGGGCTCATGGCTTCTACCACAGCCCCTGCCCCATATGCACACTCAAGCATGAGACCCCTGCAGAACTGGTTTTTAAGTAAATTCTGCCCCAACGTACATTCACAACATACTAATATTACAGTGCCCAGAGTTGAAAGCATTGCACTGGCTTGCCAATAGCATACCAGATTCACTTCAAGGTGCTGGTTTTGACCTTTAAAGCCCTATATGGCCGGGGGCCTGCCTACCTGAGGGACCGCCTTTCCCCCCATGTCCCCTAGAGAGCACTGAGGTCGGGGACCCAAAACTGCCTGACTCTCCCTGGTCCAAAAGATGCCAGATTGGCTGTCACCAGAGCCAGGGCCTTCTCAGTGGCAGCTCCAACCTCCCAGAGGACATCAGGGCCCTGAGGGACCTTCTACAGTTCCACAGGGCCTGTATAATGGAGCTCTTCCACCAGGCCTTCGATTAGGAGCTGCCACTGATGACCGAGCTATTAAAAAACATCTACTATGGCCCACGTGTTACTGGCACTCTACCGGGGATACTGGTCTAGCCATACTGGGCCATCATATTCACTTTGCTATTTGTACTTAACCTGCACACTATGTGTTATTGTTGGAATTTTATCTGTGTTTTACTGTAATTTTAACTCATTTTACGCCGCCTTGAGCCTGCTTGCCAGGCAAGGTGGGATACAAATTGAAATAATGATAATGATAATGATAATGATAATGATAATGATAATGATAATAATAATAATAATAATAATTTAAATTCAACTTGCCAGTCCTCCCTTCCCTGCAAGCGTGGCTCAGAGCAGCTTACATCAAATAAACATAATGATAACTCCATTAAACAACAATTAAAAACTACTAAAACAAGATACACTCAGAC
Source organism: Gekko gecko (assembly GCA_029375565.1). Taxonomy (NCBI): domain Eukaryota; kingdom Metazoa; phylum Chordata; class Lepidosauria; order Squamata; family Gekkonidae; genus Gekko; species Gekko gecko. The sequence continues at coordinate 127,179,842 of JAPDNY010000010.1, read as the reverse complement.
AATACAACTTCATTATCTAAGATGGTGAGAAATTTCTGTTCCAGCCAGCCCACTTAAGTGAAGGGGGGTGGAGGGCTGGGTAGGAGGGTATGAGAGTGCCAACTGTCGCTGTCCTTCAGTCGAAGGCCTGGTGGAACATCTCTGCCTGGCAGGCCCTATGGAAAGGCATGAAGCCCCATCGGGCCTGGGTATCTCCTGGCAGAGAGTTCCACTGGGCAGGGGCCAGTGCTGAAGAGGCCCTAGCCCTGGTCAAGGATAGCCAGACCTCTCTCAGGCCAGGGACCGTGAGCAGATTCTTATTGCTGGAGCGTAATGCTCTTCCGAGGACATATTGAAAGAGGCAGTCCCGAAGATATATGGGTCCCTGACCTCCAAGGGCCTTGAAGGTCAACACCAGGACCTTGAACCGGACCATGCATTCTAGTCACACCTGTCTGGCCCAGGTGACTCTGGTTTCAGGTCCTCCTGAAGATATCCAGAGGGACTTACGTGCACCTCCCTCTAGTGGTGGGCTTACTACACAGGGGACCTCATTACACAACGAGATGAACAAGCTCAGGTTGACGGCTTGCTTGCTGAACAGTCACAGTTCAGATTCCCCAGTGTGTAAAGGCAGCTTCTCTGTTTATTACTCTCAGCGTTCAACAGTTAAGGATCCATCTGCTCATCAATCTCCAATTCTGACATATTTGTTTCCATCACTATGTTCTCTCCCGGAATTAAGCCCAAACAAATGGTAACCATGTAAACTAAGCCTGTGACTCCTGTTTGGTCCTTGCATCTGTTAAAAATCTTCCTTAGGCTGTATGATAATTTGCTGCTCACCCTCCGCCTGTACGTATGGACTGGTAACTTCCATTTCATTGTATTTGAGGAAGTGCACAGGGACACGGAAGCACACAAAATAAAACTTGGTTGTTCTTCGAGGTGCCCGACTGGACTCCCAACTTTGTTCTGCTGCTTCCGTTCAGACCAGCACGGCTCCCCACCTGATTCTGACTGTTGTGTTCACATTCAAGTGCCACTAGATGGCAGACTCAGTCCTCGTTTCAAAAACACGCTCATTTCAGAGGAGAATTCTTTGCCTTGCCAGGGTCCTGCAGCGCTCTTCTTTTCCCGGGGTTCTGCCTGCAGTCCCAGCCTTTGCAGCTTCTTCCCTAGCTGGCACTTTATGGACTGACGTGTAAGGCTGGCCTGGGCAGCTCTGAGAGAAGAAGAAGAAGAAGAGGAGGAGGGGGGAGGAGGAGGAGGAGGAGATTGGATTTATACCCCTTGCACTTCACTACCCAAGGGAGTCTCAGAGTGGCTTACAAACTCCTTTCCTTTCCCTTCCCCTCCCCACAACAGACACCCCCTGTGAGGAACGTGGGGCTGAGAGAGCTCTGACAGAAATGGCTCTTTTTCAAGGACAGCTCTTGTCAGAACTCTGGCTTGCCCAAGGTCATCCAGCAGCTGCAAGTGGAGTAGTGGGGAATCAAACCCGGTTCTCCCAGATTAGAGTCCGCCCACTTCACCACTACACCAAACTGGCTGAAGGGGCCAACAGTTTCCAGCACTAGCTGCTGTAGATTTTCTGGGTTGTGTGGCCGTGGTCTTGGCATTGTAGGACCTGACATTTTGCCAGTAGCTGTGACTGGCATCCCCAGAGGTATAACACAGAAAGAGGGAGTACTCTCTGTGCCAAGGTGAGAAGAAAAGTGGTAGGCAGGTAATTTATATCTATTCAGGAGGGTGGGGGAGGGCTGAGTCATTATCTTGTAGGAGACCAAGTCCGTGCACTTAACCCCTGCACCAAACTGGCGTGTGCCAAGCCAGGGACTGATGTACCTGGGTGCGATTCTTGGAACATTTTGTCAAATTGGATTTTTTTCAGCTCTATTTCACTAGTTTAACTTCCCTTTTGCAAATGGTGCTAAAACAGTAGTCTGAACTCTTTGTGCATGCAACTATGGAGTGGCCATGCCTCTTTCCTAGGTCTTTTTTTTTTTTGCAGGAGGTGCCAGGAAATTGAACCACTGGCATGCAGAGCGAGTGCCCTGCCACTGATCTGGCGTTCTGCCCTCTCCCTGTTGAATGAGGGAGTCTCCTTGCTGTCTGGCACCAAGAGGAGCTGGTGCAGGTTCTCCGGTCCAGTCTTGCCTCTCTTTTGAGCTTGCTAGATGCCCTTAAGCAGGCCCTTTTCCCTCAGCCCCAGTCCCCCCCCATCTCTATGGGGGTGTAATTATACTGGCCAACCACACAGGCTTGTGCTGAAGACCATAAGCTAACATGGTCTTTTGAACACTGAAAGCCCTACAGAGATGTTAATGCTGTTGTCGTCATCTTGCCTGAGCTGCAGACCGGCAGGTTGGTAGTTCAGCAGTTCGAGACCCTCGTGCGTGGGATGGAGTGAGCTCCTGTCTCTGGTCCCAGTTCCTGCCAACCTAGCAGTTCGAAAGCAAGAAATTGCAAGTAGATAAACAGGTACCGCTTCGGTGGGAAGGTAACAGCATTCCGTGCGCCTCGGCATTTAGTTATGCCGGCCAGATGACCACGGAAACGTCTTTGGACAGCGCTGGCTCTTCGGCTTGGAAATGGAGATGAGCACCGCCCCCTAGAGTCGGATTCGACTGGCTTTGAAGCCAGGGAAACCTTTACCTTTACCTTTACCTTTATTATCGTATCTAAACTTACTTTACTGCTTCAGTAGCATCATATAGCTAATTCTGAACCTGGCCCCGATATGGGTGGAAGGACCCAGAGAATGGGGCCAGGCACACACAGGAGACACTTTCCTACAAACTAGGGAGGGGGGAGCCTCCAGATTTGCAGGAAAAAAGCCACGAACCTTTGCAACAATCCCCAAATCAGAGAAACACTGTCCGCATGAGCACCGGTGCCGGCCACAGTGAGCAGCTAGCAAGGGGGTGGTGCTCTGCGGCTGCTGCTCCTCTGTCCTTTCCCAAACTGCCACCCCCGTGGGGAGAAGAAGCAAGCGGCAGAAGCCGGGAGAAGGTGGAGGTGCTGCTGCTGCTTCCTCTTCTCCCCCTCCCCCCTCCCCAGAGAGGGAAGGTCGGCATGCGGCAGGGAGGACAAGGGGGCTTCACTCCCCTCTCCCCCCCCGTGAGCCTCTTGTGGGTCCTCACTTGCAAAATGCAGTGTCAACAGTGTTGCATGTACAATTGTATTGCTTCTCATATTTATGAAATTCAGAGGTACAAATGGATGAGTTTAGTACACGCAGCATAGAGATTGAACAACCTGCAGACTGTAGCACCTTCAGCACATGTTTGGTGTAGTGGCTAAGTGCGCGGACTCTTATCTGGGAGAACCGGGCTCGATTCCCCACTCCTCCACTTGCAGCTGCTGATGTGACCTTGGGTCAGTCACAAGCTCTGGCACAGCTGTCCTTGAAAAAGAGCCGTTTCTGTCAAGAGCTCTCTCAGCCCCACCGACCTCCCAGGATGACTGTTGTGGGAACGGGGAAGGGGAAGGAGTTTGTAAGCCTCTCTGAGACACGCTTGGGCAGTGAAGGGTGGGTATAAATCCAATCTCCTCCTCCTCCTCCTCCTCCTCCTCCTTCTCCTACTCGCTTTTGCCCATCTGAGAGTACTGGCAAGTTTCATTCTAATCCTAGCCACACATGGTAGCATGCACAAAGATAGACATTAATTCTGCTTCCCGTTAGCCTCTCATAAATGGACCTCTGCCACCTTTTGGATGCTCATCATGGTCAGTGGGTGGCCTCTCCTCTCCCCCAATTGGCCTCTGGCTATAGTGCGCCATGTGCCTGGCTTCTTGTTCTTCACATCCTGTCACCTCTTTCCAAGCTGACCTGCCTTCAGCTTCACCAGCTTCCACTGTCTTGCCTTTTGGCATTCCGTGCTCTTCCAGCTGAGCCTTACACCCTTACCACCTCAGATTATTTGACAGGCTCCCCTGGCCTTAGACTCCTGGTCTCCTTTGCAAAGGAAGCCGTGAAGCTCTGTCTCTTGACCATGAGGGACCACTTGCTTAGCCCAGCCTGAGGGAAGAAAGCACCACTAAGCTCCCCCCCCCAGAAGTAGCCTTGATAATTTGGGGTACAATCTCGCTATGCTCCGCCCCTCCTCGTTTGGCTGTCCACACTCCTTTTAAAATAATTTGGAAGACCAGTTTCTGTCATTCTTTGTTCTGTCCATGGGTGTGGCTCAGTGGAGACTGTTTGGTCAACCCTCCAAGGGAGGCCAGTTCCGTGCTCCCGGCTGGGTCCGCAGCACCACTTAACGAGATATGGCTTTGTGTCTCCTCCAGGTCCGTCTACGATGGCGAGGAGCACGGGCGCTTCATGGAGAAGCTTGATGCTCGCATCCGGAATCATGACCGTGAGATCGAGAAGATGTGCAACTTTCACTACCAGGGCTTTGTGGACGCCATCACGGAGTTCTTGAAAGTCCGGGCCGAAGCCCAGAAACTCAAGGTAAGGGATGGAATGGAACGAAGCCACCTGGTCACGGTTGGGCCACTTGGGAGGACGATGTTTGTCGTATTGGTTGGTTGCTGCTTATTGATGGGCCTGTTGCGGCCCACTGCAGAAAATGCAGCAGTGATAGAATTGGGGTGCGTGCACGCAATTGTGCTGCTGCTTTCTGACTGCTCTAGCGGGGTTTTTTTGGGGTGGGGGGAGGTTATGTATAGAACTTTGTTAGCTAACTTCTTGCCTCTGGCACATTCAGTGTATGAAACGCTTTCTAGCCTTTCGGGCTGCTAAGCAGAAATGACCCAAAGATGACTTGGCACACTGGTGTGGTTGTTTCTTGGGGGGGGGGTACTCATCTGTTTCATATCCAAGCGAGACTGTTTAGCATGATCTCCCTGCGCACTTTGTCACGCTGTGTCTGCCTCTCATGGGTTTGATACCAGCTTCAGAGCTTGTCAGAATGAGCACAAATTCAGCACGTACAGGATCTCTTCCACCAGTTCTTGGCGCCTTTTCTCATCCCCCTTGCCTCCAAAACTAACTGGTTGCATGTCATATGGTCTTTCGGGACACAGTGAGGCTTGAATATACGTGTAGGAAGTTGATGTGTTCCTGAGATATACCAATGGAAACTTAGTGGTTTTATAGAATCATGGCGTTGGAAGGGGCCATGCAGACTATCTAGTCCAGCCCCCTGCCCAGTGCAGGACCAGCCTAAAGCATCCCTGACAAATATTCATCCAGCCACTTCCTGAAAGCTGCCAGTGAAAGGGAGACAACTACCTCCCTAGGCAGCTGATTCCACCTCTGGAACACTCTGACCGAGAAAAAGTTTTTCCTAATATCCAGCCGATACCTTTCTGCATGTAGTTTAAACCCGTTGCTTCAGATCCTATCCTCTGCTGCCAACAAGAATGACTCCTTGCCCTCCTCCAAATGACAGCCTTTCGGAGATTTAAAGAGAGCAATCCTGTCCCGCCCCCCAATCTCCTCTTCTCCAAACTAAACATTTCCTCGTAGGGCTCATTCTCCAGACCCCTTGCACTGGGTTTCAGATGAGGCTTAAACTGGCTTTCACTGACCATTGTAGGATTTTTCTGGGTGTAAGGAAACAGCCCCGGCTAGTATTTGGATGGGAGACCTCCAAGGAAGTCCAGGGTTGTGACGTGGAGCCAGGCAACGGCCAGCAACCGCTGAATGTCTCTTACCTTGAAAACCCCTCCGGGGGTTGCCATGCGTCAGACTGGACTTGACTGCAACAGCGGCAGCAGCCAAAGGGAACCACAGGCCTTGCTCTTTTGGCCTCCGCCGCCTTGTCTTTGAGAGACCAGCAGAAGAGTTGTCTGATGCTTCTGCCCAGCAGGAGAGGTGACCCAAGCCTGTGAACGAATGCCGTCTCTCTCTGAACATGGTCAGGAGCCCCGAGAGCCATCTCCTGAGAGCCCCTGGCCACAGTGAAATTTCCTGGTGTCCAGGGTCAGCTTTCACGGGAGTGCTCCTCAGGCACCTCCGCTGAGAGTAGTTCCCTCCGTCCCCCAGCCCAGCTCCAGGACTGTCATAAGAACATAAGAACATAAGAGAAGCCCATGTTGAATCAGGCCAATGGCCCATCTAGTCCAACACTCTGTCACACAGCGGCCAAAATATACCAGGTGCCATCAGGAGGTCCAGCAGTGGGGCCAGGACAGTAGAAGCCCTCCCACTGATGCCCCCCAGCACCAAGGATAGAGTGCATCACCTGCCCCAGACTGAGAGTTAGAACATAAGAACATAAGAACATAAGAGAAGCCAATGTTGAATCAGGCCAATGGCCCATCTAGTCCAACACTGTCACACAGCGGCCAAAATATACCTGGTGCCATCAGGAGGTCCAGCAGTGGGCCAGGGCACCAGAAGCCCTCCCACTGCTGCCCCTCCAGCACCAAGAATAGAGTGCATCACCTGCCCCAGACTGAGAGTTCCCATCTATACCCTGTGGCTAATAGCCACTGATGGACTTCTGCTCCATATGTTTATCTAATTTCCTCTTGAAACTGTCCATGCTTGCAGCTGCCACGACCTCCTGTGGCAGTGAGTTCCATATGTTAATCACTCTTTGGGTGAAGAAGTATTTCCTTTTATCTGTTCTAACCCGACTGCTCAGCAATTTCATGGAGTGCCCACGATTTCTTGTATCGTATCTGCCGTGAGCTAAGTCAAATGCAACGTGGCTTTCTCTTCACAGAACCAAGTGACGGACACAAACAGAAATCTACAGATGGAAAGCAAGAAGGTAAGCCTGGAGTCCCCTAGGAGGAAGCATCTGGTTTTGGGGCCAGACGTGCTGGAGTTATGTATTACAGAATCCTAGAATCCTAGAGCTGGAAGGGGTCATGCAGACCATCTAGTCCAGCCCCCCTGGCCAATGCAGGACCCGCCTAAAGCATCTCCGACAAATATCCGTCCAGCCTCTTCCTGGAAGTTGCCAGTGGAGGGGAGCTCACCACCTCCCTGGGCAGCTGATTCCACCTCTGAACCACTCTGACCATGCAAAAGTTTTTCCTAATATCCAGCCGATACCTTTCTGCATGTAATTTAAACCCATTGCTTCAGGTCCTCTCCTCTGCTGCCAACTCTGGAACATCTCCTTGCCCTCCTCCAAATGACAGCCTTTCAAATATTTAAGGAGAGCCATCATGTCCCCCCTCAATTGCCTCTTCTCCAAAACAGTTGTTGTTTTTTGTTTTCTCTTGGTCATTGTTTTCTCTTGGTCATTGTTTACTGTGGACTGTATTGTTGTTGTTGTTGTCTTCTCCAAACCAAACATTCCCAAGGCCCTCAGCCTTTCCTGTTGGAGTTATGTCTCTGCCCACCTCCCCCAGTGGGAAGGTCCATGCGTGCCCATCTCTTCCACAGGGAAACTGCCTCTCTTGGAGACATCCTGTGCCCACTTGGTCAGATTTGTACATATCCATGGCCAGAAGAATGGCCAAAATCGTAACTTCTAGGCTGCAGGTTGTGATACGTCTGACTGCCGTGTGAGATGCAAGCACGAGGCAGCTTCCCTGTGGAAGAATGTGGGGCAGTTTATCCCCTGGTGGCTCTTGAGCAGGAAGCAGGTTTTCTTTGTGAGGATGGCAGGTGGCTCCACACCGCTGCGTGAAGCCGAGGGCACGGACTGCCTTTCCCTTGGGAGAGCCCCCTCGGATGCTGGGCAGAGGGACGCAGGAAGGAATTTGCATTGTACGAACACGATCTGGTCTCCCCAGCCTCAGAACCAGGAAAATGCAGGTCCTCATAGTTCCTCATTCCTCCATGCAGCCTGTCCCCAGGGCTGATGGACTTCGCAAATAATCGCCCCGTCTTTTCTGCTTGCGGCCTTTTGAGCTCAGCTCCCAAAGGGTCCGGCTCTCCGCAAGCCGCTCTGGCTCAGGCCTCCCAGGTTGTGCCGCGATGGTAAAACAGAGGTTTCTCTTCCAGCTGGTGGGAGCCATGGAGGAGCTGAAACAGTGTCGCCTCCAGCAGCGGAATATCTCTGCCACCATGGATAAGCTCACGCAGTGTCTTCCTGGTGAGAGACTTGGCAAAGCGGGTACTCCTGGCGGGGTGGCTCTGGCGTCTGTCGTGGCCCTGGGCAAACCCGTGGGGCGCAGCTGCTGTGATGTCAACAGGCTGACGGTCGGCTCTTACTGACTGGTGCGTCTTTGTCTCTCTTCTGTCCTAGTTCTGGAGATGGATAGCAAGCTGAGGGAGCAAATGAAATCTAAAAGGTAAGAGCGCAAACGCGTTGAGTGGGAAGGGGGCCGACCTGGAAGTCTGAGCCGGGCTCCTGGAGCTGAATCCAGACAAGATGGAAGGGATGCTGGTTCCCCCCTCAGCTCTCCTTCCCAGCCCACGCTTTAGAGGAAATGATCTCCACTTGTCTTGCATGGACGGGCGCTGGCTCTGGCGGATCAGGTTAAGAGCTTGGGGCTTGGCGCGGTCCCAGCCTTGCTTTTGGACAAGCAGGTTGGCATAGTGGCCGGGAAGGCCTTCGCTCCCCTGTCCCTGGTTCACCAACTCTTCCCTTTCTTAGACTCCGCCTATCTGGCCATGCCAGTCCATGCTTTTGTAATGTCACGGCTGGATTACTGCAATGCGGTCTCTGTTGGTCTGCCCTTGAAGACAACCTGGAAATTTGCCAGCGGGCTTCAGTATGTGGCTGGCCTATGGGAAGAGATGCCATCCATCTCAAAACAGCTGCCAGTTTGTTTCCAAATCCAGTTCAAGGTGCTGGTTGTAACCTTCCAAGCCCTTCATGGTCCAGGATCCGCATATCTGAAAAATGGGTCTCCTGTCATTCATCTATATCTATATCTATATCTATATCTATATCTATATCTATATCTATATCTATATCTATATCTATATCTATATCTATATCTATATCTATATCTATATCTATATCTATATCTATCTATCCATCTATCTATCTATCTATCTATCTATCTATCTATCTATCTATCTATCTATCTATCTATCTATCTATCTATCTATCTATCCATCCATCCATCCATCCATCCATCCATCCATCCATCCATCCATCCATCCATCCATCCATCCATCCATCCATCCATCCATCCATCCCCAGGAGCCAACAGGGGTCTTCGGGCTGCCACCTATTGACATTTCCCCCACTTAAGGGACACCTGGAGACACAGGACGCTGCCTGATGCTGAGTCAGACCCCCTTGGGCCCTCAAGGTCTGTATTGTCTACTCTGACTGGCAGCGGCTCTCCAGGGTCTCAGGAGGAGGTCTTTCATATCATCTCATACCTGATCCTTTTCGTTGGAGATGCTGCTGGGGATTGAACCTGGGTCCTTCTGCATGCCAAGCAAGAGGCTGTTGGGCTGAGCCATGGCCCCTCCCCTGAGGTAGCCTGCCCCGACACATAAGAACATAAGAGAAGCCAACGTTGGATCAGGCCAATGGCCCATCCAGTCCAACACTCTGTGTCACACAGGGGGCAAAAATACCAGGGCCATCAGGAGGTCCAGCAGTGGGGCCAGGACACTAGAAGCCCCTCCCACTGTTGACCCCCCCCAGCACCAAGAATACAGAGCATCACTCACCCCAGACATAAGAACAGCCAACATTGGATCAGGCCAGTGGCCCATCCAGTCCAATACTCTGTGTCACACAGTGGCCAAAAATACCAGGTGCCATCCAGAGGTCCAGCAGTGGGGCCAGGACACTAGAAGCCCTCCCACTGTTGACCCCCCCCAGCACCAAGAATACAGAGCATCACTCACCCCAGACATAAGAACAGCCAATGTTGGATCAGGCCAGTGACCCATCCAGTCCAACACTCTGGGTCACACAGTGGCCAAAAATACCAGGGGCCATCAGGAGGTCCAGCAGTGGGGCCAGGACACTAGAAGCCCCTCCCACTGTTGACCCCCCCCAGCACCAAGAATACAGAGCATCACTCACCCCAGACATAAGAACAGCCAATGTTGGATCAGGCCAGTGACCCATCCAGTCCAACACTCTGGGTCACACAGTGGCCAAAAATACCAGGTGCCATCCGGAGGTCCAGCTTTGAGGCCAGGACACTAGAAGCCCTCCCACTCTTGCCTCCCCCAAGCACCAGAGCCCATGTCATCTACCTTGTTGCTCCCCCGCCCTGGTGGAATGGGCTCCCTGCAGAGGGGAGGGGCTCCAGTGTCTTCAGGAGGTGTTGCAAGGACAGCTTATTTGCCAGGTGTGTAGACTGTCGGCACCTTTTGGGATGAGTTGGGGTATCTGTGCTTTTATTCTATTGGCTTACACTTGTAATATTTTAACTAGTAAGCCGTCTTGAGCCATAAGGAAAGATGGGATATCAAACAAATAAGTAAGTGACAGTCTCACACCTGAAACGGCTGCCGGTCCCTCCAGCGGCAGCTGTTTCAAGGTGGAAAGTGCCTGCCAGCCATGGTCCCCTGTGGATAATTGCATTGCCCCTTTCCCAGAAACATGGTCCTTGTGCCATAGTGGGGAATGGTGTTCAGAAGGGCCACGGGTGGCATGTCGGAGAGTCGTTGGGTAACACTGCCAGGTAATTGAACCAAGCCCCCTCCCACGTAAAGGAGAAACACACATGCTCCAACAGTGGCACAGATCCTAGGCATTCTCCAGTGGCACAGTGGATTCTAGCATTCCTCACTCCCTCTGCCCCCCGGTCCCAGCTCGGACCCTGCCAATGCTGCCATGGTGAGAAGGATCCAAAATCACTCAGGGCAGCACAGATGCTAATAACTGCAACCAATTGTGCAAAGGGGTGCCCGGGTAAAACCTGGTGCATAGGAAGGTCTTTCAGATGCCACCATTTTGTGGTAGGTTCTGCTCTTGAACCACTTTGTATGAATGACACGAGCCTTTTCCGCCCTCCAGCTTGAAACCTACCCACCAAGTCTTCCTTCCTGTCCTTCCTAGTTTCCTCAGCCAGGATGTCCAGCTGGTCAGCGCTACAACTTGTTCATCCCCATAGCCTCCCCACCTAACCAGGGGTCCCTTCCTTCCAGCCCTAAAATCCCATCCCTGTTCATCCTTCATATTTTACTGGTATTTTTGTGGACAAGCCCACAGCTCTCTTTCCTCCCTGCTTTGTTTTTTCCTAGAATTAGCCCTGTGGAAAGAACACTCTGTTTGGAGCTTAAAATTCTTACAAGCGGACTTTAGGATTTTTGCAAATTGTCATGAGTAAATTACTGCTGTGTTTGTCATTGAACGGGTTCCATCTTGCTGCCTCCTACTGCTTTAATTTTACCTTCCTTCGCTAGTCGGTAGCTTGGTCAGGACAATAAAGTTGTTTTCTGGCTGAGCATCTGTCTCTTCCCCCTCTCATTCTCCTTGGAGCTTGATTAAACTGTAGCCTGGAGCTGTGGGTACAGCAGGCTTAAAGGTCCCCTGGGGGCCTGTGTCCGAATTTACACATTATCACTTGCATGCCTTGACATGGGGACCATTTTGTTGGGAAAATTGGCAAAACAGTGAAATATTCAGAGATTGCAATGGATCTTTGCTTCACTGGAGAGGAGGCGTTTTCTTCTAGGTAAAATCTTTATTTCTAAGGGAAGGGTTCACAGGAAATCTACATCTTTACACTTTGACCATATGGTCTACAACAATGGAGATTCTTCTTCCTCTTGACCCCTAGAAGGAAATCACCTGAATGCATTAACCAATGATTATTAGTAATTAGGCTTCAGTTTCCCGGGCTTTCTCCCCATTGGCTCTCTGCCAGGTTCCCTTCCAGGTCAGTCTAAACAATAGCACACAAGGTAAACACACATTAACCCTATAACGACTGAATTTTAGACCTTGCAGCACACATATTTCCAACACATTTTAGGTAAGAGAACACCCTGTTTCTCCTCTTTTGAACCAAGCGTTTCCTTACAAGGCCTGATCCATCTCTGCATTCAGGTGGGGAAGTCTTGTGGGGTGGCAGGTGGCACCCCACATGGGCGGCATGCAAGTATCTCTGTGGCAGAGAACTTGAGTGGCCCTCAACTTTTGGAGGCTTGGCATGTTCAGTGCATGCCGGGATGGGTGGCTGTGGGGCAGGGATGAATCCTTGGATTGTGCCGGCTTGGCTTTCAGCCGCCTGTTGTTGAGCCTCCTTAAGCAAACACGGCCCTGATAAGCAGCAGGCCCCGTGTGTTTGTTTCCTTGGCCTAACACAGCTTTGGCTGGATTTCCCTCCAGAGGGAGCTGCCTTTGGTTGGGAATTACTCTACAGAAGCAAACCGAGCCCAGATTCATGAGTCAGCGGACCTCTGACCTTTGCTGTGGGTGACCTCTGTGGTTTTCTGTTAAAACAACTTCCTCTGCTTCTCTTCAGGCATTCTGCAAACACTGTTTGGAGCGAAGGCTATTTGGACAGGGCGGTGGTGTGGGTGAAACCAGCAGGCGCAGTTTCTGACCAGACACATCCTTTGCTGGGTGGGGGGGCTGGTGATGGGCAAAGATGCGGGGGCCCCCGTGTCTTCAGCCCAGGCTGCCCCATTGTCTGATCTTTTATGCAGCCCTCCCAGACCTGCCTTGTGTTCCCTCCTCAGGCAGGAAAGGTTTGTTGGGAAAGGGCCGTCCGTCAGTGTTGCAGTTGGACAGATAAATTAAATGCAAAGCGTTTGCCGGCCCACCCAAGCCCGCTTCTGGTTTCAGTCCTGAGCAAAGGGGGTAGTTGCGTCCGCTCGGCAAGTGGTTAACTGCAAGGCTGCTGCTCTCGCTAGAAAATGGAAAATGTTGGGGTGCAGACACAAATGGCTGCTCATGAAATACATGGAGAACTTCCTTCCGGATGGTGCCCCCGGCTTGCCTGTGGGACAGACTGTCGTGCCAGTCCCTCATTTCACCTGATGCCCTTCCCTTGCATTTCGAGGGCATTGTCTTTCCCCTTGAATCCTCTCTGCATCTTGCACCCTCTCCTTCCTCTTGCCAAGGCTCTCATGCTTTGATCCTCTTTCATTTCATACATGGGCTGTTTTCCAATTTGGGGTAGCAGTTAAGTGCGCGGACTCTAATCTGGGAGAACTGCATTTGATTCTCCACTCCTCCACTTGCACCTGGCTGGATGACCTTGGGCAAGCCATAGTTCTGGCATAGCTGTCCTTGAAAAAGAGCAGTTTCTGTCAGAGCTCTCTCAGCCCCACCTGCCTCCCAGGGTGTCTGTTGTGGGGAGGGGAAGGGAAAGGAGTTTGTGAGCCGCTCTGAGACTCCTTTGGGCAGTGAAGGGCGGGGTATCAATCCAATCTCCTCCTCCTCCTTTCCCCTTTGCGGCCTGGGGGCCAAAGAGACTGCTGCCGCCCTCCCTAATTTTGTACAGCTCGCATTTCGCTGGGTCTTCTTAGCAGGTGACCCAAGAAGCACCCTGGGTGGAGCTCTCCTTCGCTGGGGCAGTCAGCTGGATGCCTGAGGCTCCCAGAAGGAGGCACTCTTCCTTTCCTCGAGGGGGCATGAACGCAATCGATTGGGAGCCTGGTCTTTGGCAGAGTCCGGGGGGGGGGCTGTTGCCGCTGAGACATGGGGTCTTAGCTGCTTCTGAAGGGGTTCGGTCTTCTCTTCCAGACACTACCCTGCTCTGAAGACACTGGAGCACCTTGAGCATACATACCTGCCGCAGGTGAGCCATTATCGCTTCTGCAAGATCATGGTGGACAGCATCCCAAATCTGCGTGAGGAAATCAAGGACATCTCCATGTCCGACCTCAAGGACTTCCTGGAGAGCATTCGCAAACACTCGGACAAGATTGGCGAGACGGCGATGAAACAGGTGAGGAGCCGGGCAGAGCTGCCCTCCTTCCGCCCGCGGGAGGCCCTTGTGGCTGGCAGTGGGCGACCGGAGCCACCCCTGAACCTTCCGTGGCTGCAGGCGTCTGCCTGGGACGATGTCTCTCGGTGCCTTCCCCCTCAGCTTGGGGGGACTTGGTTGCATCCTCCAGCCCAGCATTATGAAAGACAGCAGGGGATCTTTGGGTGCCTTGGACGGGGACCGGCGCAGTGCTGGTGTCCAGATTCTTGAGCTGAGGAACGGTTGGCTACCTTCTGGGGGCTCACTTCTGTTTCCAGGTGCAGCCTCGCCCTGCTGTGTGGCCACTCTCTCTGGGAGGCCTGCCCAGCCGCTATTGTCGGGCTTCCAAAGAGAGCCTGGCTAGCTGCTCATACCGGCCTGAGGCGGCGTCTCCGTCTGCTCCCCAAACATTCTAGTGAGGAGAGGTGTGATGTTGCCACATCCCTGGGTGCGGTTGCAGGGTTTGGCGAGAGACTGCCTGGGAATCTCTCTGCATGCTGACTCGGGTTCTCTGTTGGCAGAATGTTGGGATGTCCGTGTGATCATGAATAAGGAGGACCTCCTCCCTGGTGTGGTTTGTCCCGGACTGCGTTTGGGAGTGCGCTTACTGATTTAGACCCTTTTGTGTACCATCTCTCTGTGTTTGTGCTCCAGGAAGCATCACACATAATAAAGAAGAAGAAGAGATTGGATTTATACCCCGCCCTTCACTACCCAAGGGAGTCTCAGAGCGGCTTACAAACTCCTTTCCCTTCCCCTCCCCATGACAGAGACCCTGGGAGGTAGGTGGGGCTGAGAGAGCTCTGACAGCAACTGCTCTTTTTCAAGGACAGCTGTGCCAGAGCTTGTGACTGACCCAAGGTCACATCAGCAGCTGCGAGTGGAGGAGTGGGGAATCAAACCTGGTTCTCCCAGATTCGAGTCCGCGCACTTAACCACTACACCAAACTGGTACCAAACTAGCATAAATATTCATGCTCTTTATAGTCTGCCTTCCCCACTGGGACTCAAGGTTGATTACAAGTCAGTGCAGTGAGACATCCAGTGAGCCACGTAGGACGACTGGGATTGCAGAAGTCTGAAACAGCATGCATATTAAACATGACACATGCTAAACAACTAGTAGATGGTGTTGCATAAGGAGAACTCTAATGCACTGAGAAAGAGTCCAGCAGCACCTTAAAGACTAACAAAACTTGTGGCAGAATGAATTCAGAGTCCAGCGGGGGCACCTTTAAGACCAACAAAGGTTTATTCAAGGTAGGAGCTTTCGTGTGCAAGGCCTACTTTTTCAAATGCGTTGGAAGGGAAGGTAACAGGTCAGTCATACAGACAGGCTGAATAGCAAATGAACATGTAACATGATGAAGATGTTTTAAGATATGCAAGGACAAAACTAAACAACAAGCCTGCTCAGCCTGGCTCAGACCAGCACGGCTGCCCATCTGAACATTTGTGGCAAGGCAGGAATGATCTTGACTCCTGAAGGCTCCTCCCCGGCCACAGATTTTGTTAATCTGGAAGGTGCTCCTGGACAATATGTTGTCGAAGGCTTTCACGGCCGGAGTTCATTAGGTGCTGTGGATTTCCTGGGTTGCGTGGCCGTGGTCTTGGCGTTGGAGGACCTGATGTTTCGCCAGCAGCTGTGACTGGCATCCTCAGAGGTAGAACACAGAGAGATGGAGGGCCTTATCTGATCTTATCTGTACTGCTATTGTCAGATGTAGAGCCTTTTGTGTTTCTCAGGACTTGTAACCGTGCCCTATTTATTTTTAAACTCTCTTCTTTCCTGTTGAAGTCGTGTTTACGTTTATGAATTTCAGTGGCTTCCCTGTGTAATCTGACATGGTAATTGGAAGTGTTGTCCAGTCTTTCAGTGTCCTGGAACCAAATGCTGTGTCCTGCTTGGGTTAGGTTGTGAAAAACATAAAACGCTCCACAGCTGACAATAGCACTACAGATGAGATTAGAGTTTCAACAGCCATTCCACACACAAAAGAACCTCCTCAGGAAACAGGAAACCTCCTCAGGAAACAATCCATAGACAAAAGAACCTCCTCAGGAAAGCTCCTCCATTAGCATGTTCATAGCTTGGAGAACTCCTACGAGATAATGACTCAGCCCCGCCCCACCTTCCAGGGTAGATATAAATTACCTGCCTACCATTTTTCTTCTCGCCTTGACACAGAGAGTACTCCATCTTTCTTGTTCTACCTCTGAGGATGCCAGTCGCAGCTACTGGCGAAACATCAGGTCCTGCAATGCCAAGACCACGGCCACACAGCCTGGAAAATCTGCAGCAACTAGTGCTCCTGGACTCTTGTGCTTTTCTGCTGCTACAGGCAGACTGACACGGCCACCCATCTGGTCTGTCTGTAATGACCCGAGAGTAAGAGCACACATGTGGCAGCAGATAACATGTACCAGATACAGTAGTGCAGTCAGTAGCATTCCCTTCCTTAAAGCCTCTCTTGTGCTGTTACATTTGTGTGTCGTGGTTAAGCGCGCGGACTCTAATCTGGGAGAACCGGGTGTGATTCCCCACGCCTCCACTTGCAGCTGCTGGATGACCTTGGGCAAGCCATAGTTCTGTCATGGCTCTTCTCTCAAGGACAGTCCTCGAAAGAGCTCTCTCAGCCCCACCTTCCTCCCAGGGTGTTTGTGGTGGGGAGGGGAAGGGGAAGGAGATGGTAAGCCACTCTGAGACACCTTCAGGTAGTGAAGGGCGGGGGGTATAAATCCAATCTCCTCCTCCTCCTCCTTCCTTCCAACTCTGTGATTCTGTGATTCAGTTCCAGTTTGTTCATGCTCAGTCATTTAACCACGACAGTCAAGCAGAGGTCCAAGTCCTCTACCGCATCACTGGGAGACTTGGATAGAGAGATGTGGAGCTGGGTGGCGTCAGCATCTTGGTGGCATCCAATTCCAGAACTATAAATGATCCCTCCTAAGAGATTTTCATAGAGGCTGAATAGCACGGGGGATGATAAGGCTGCACCTTGTGGAACCCCCACCAGATAAAATCCCACACTGATGACAGGCCGTCTCCAGCGGCGGTCCCTTTGAGCCCTCTCCGTAAGGAATGATGTAACACAGTTTGAAACACACCCCCTTCTGCCTCCAAACATTTCAACAAGATGGTGTGATCAGCTCCATCAAAGCCTGCAGAGAAATCCAGTAAGAGCAAGAAGGAGGCATGGC
The DNA here is from genome assembly GCA_029375565.1 of Gekko gecko. Lineage (NCBI taxonomy): Eukaryota > Metazoa > Chordata > Lepidosauria > Squamata > Gekkonidae > Gekko > Gekko gecko. The sequence continues at coordinate 127,162,907 of JAPDNY010000010.1, read as the reverse complement.
CTTCGTCCACACTTGGATGGGGATAATCGGCTAAAGCCACCTGGTCTCTCTCCGTCCCCCAGGACGATCAGTCTTGGTCTCTCCAGCGCCACACCTGAGAGCACCTTTGCTGACTCAGACGGGGGAAGGCGGTGCTTGAGATACCCACGGGCCATCCCGTTTGGGCTTTAAAGGCCCAACCCCCACCTTGATTTTGGTCCAGAAATGAAAAGGCGCCCCGTGGAGCTCTTTAACCTTGGGAACAGGTTGGTGCCTGGGTTGGTCGCTTCCTGCTACACCAGAGTTAGCGATTCTTCACCCCACACTTGGGGGCCTCGCTGCCGTGCAGCCAGCACATCCTCCGCCGACCTCAACTGATGGGAGGCACTGCCTTGTCCTGTGGGTACGTCAAATGACTAAGGAAAAGGCCATGGTGGCTCAGTGGTAGAACATCTCCTTGGCAGTCGGAAGGTCCCAGGTTCAATCCCTGGCACCTCCCGTTGAAAGGACCATTTCTGCCTGAGACCTTGGAGAGCGGCTGCCAGTCTGAGTAGACACTGTAGGAACCTTGATGGACCGATAGCCTGATTCAGTATAAGGCAGCTACCTGTGTTCGACGTGATGAAACGATGGCTGAGGGGTGACATGATCGAGGTTTATAAGATTATGCATGGGATAGAACAGATAGAGAAAGAGGTACTTTTCTCCCTTTCTCACCATACAAGAACTCGTGGGCACTCTGTGAAATTGCTGAGTGGTCAGGTTAGAACAGATAAAAGGAAGTCCTTCTTCACCCAAAGAGGGATTAACACATGGAATTCACTGCCACAGGAGGTGGTGGCAGCTACAAGCATGGATGGCTTCAAGAGGGAATTAGATAAGCATCTGGAGCAGAGGGCCATTGGTGGCTATGAGCCATAAGGTATAGATAGGAACTCTCAGTCTGGGGCAAGGGATGTTCTGTATTCTTGGTGCTTGGGAGGGTCAACAGTGGGAGGGCTTGTTGTGTCCTGGCCCCACTGGTGGACCTCCTGGTGGCACCTGGTATTTTTGACCACTATGTGACAGGGTGTTGGACTGGATGGACCTTTGGCCTGATCCAACCTTGGTTTCTCTGATGTTCTTATAAGAGGGAATTGGATAAAGATATGGAGCAGAGGTCCATCAGTGGCTATTAGCCACAAAGTATAGATAGGAACTCTCGGTCTGGGGCAAGGGATGCTCTGTATTCTTGGTGCTTGGGGGGGATGACAGTGGGAGGGCTTCTAGTGTCCTGGCCCCACTGCCGGACCTCCTGGTGGCACCTGCTATTTTTGGCCACTGTGTGACACAGAGTGTTGGACTGGATGGGCCATTGGCGTGATCCAGCCTGGGTTTCTCTCATATTCTTATGATGTAGTTTGATAGGCATGAGGATGTGAGGATGCTGTAATGGTGCCACTTTTGTCCAGCCTGAGAAGCTGGAGGCTCTCCCAGTCCTGACCATGCCCCTCCTGCAGGCGCCGTAGAGCTGTTTTTGATGGGCGAGCCCCCCCCGCCCCGAGCTGTCTTTTCATGCGGATGGCCGGCGGCCGCAATCCCATTGAGCCCATAAGCTCTAGCAGGTACCGAAGGTCTAGAGAGTGCCTTCTGGTATTTAAATTAGCCTTATTAAAATGCTCCGGGTTTACCTGATGCAAGCAGTTAGAAGCTCTGATTGTTTATGGAAATATTTAGCGTTTGGCCATGAAAAGAAACCATGTTTCTGGAAAGGTCTTCCTTTGTTGTACTCATGGAAAGTACTAATAACTTTCATTTGTCTTTTGGTGCCCGGCTGGCGGGGAATGTGTCTCTCCCCACAGAGCCTCCGTGTCTGGCTCAGGCAAGCTTACCAGCAGTCGAGAAGGAAGAGGGCGCTGGTGTCCGGCCCTCCTCGTTTCCCAGTCTCTTCTCCTGACTTTATTCAACGATGTGACCGCAGGTCTGAACTAGACCCGTCAAGGGCTGTTGCTAGCAAGGAAGGCTCCCTTCTGTGTCTGAGGTGACGTACGTGATAAGGGATTGCAGTGAGACGACAGATGGGTAGATCTCTTCCTTCGGGTTGCGTCGTCCGCCCACCCCCACCCCCGGTCCTTCTTTTCCACTGCGCCGTCTCACCCTCCTCCTCACCCACGGGTGGAAGCTTGCCTGGAAATTTTGCGGCAAAGGTGAGGGTTGAAGTGGGGCTTCCTGGTTCACAGCCACTCTGGCAAACAAGGTGGTATCAAGACAGATCTGGATGGGGCGGGGGGAGCCGTGTTGGTCTGAAGCGGCAGAGCAGAGTTTGAGTCCAGCCGGGCACCTGTAAGACCAACAACGTTTAACTCTGGCTATGAGATTTTGTGTGAATAAACACTGGGTATAAGCGTTGCATGTGCCTGCACACGAAAGCTACTACGCAGAATTAAACGTTGTTTGTCTTAAAGGTGCCCCTGGACTCGGATTTTGTTCTGAGTGTTACCAGACGAGGGCTTCCGGACGGTGCTCACGTGTACATTTCATGCCCACCGGATTAGTTGCTCCACATGACCCTTCAGCTCTCCTTTTGAGTCTGTGGTTTTCAGTATTTTTTTTTCAGTCCGTGGAGGAACGCTTGTGGGGAAGGCCTGGGAAGAATCTTCAAGTGGAACGCAGAGTCCACGGGGGATTTCTCTGGAAGTCTTTGTAGCCCGGAGACCGAACTCTGCCTTTGCTTGTTTACCAGCCTGTCCCACAAAGTCCCTGGGGATTTTGCTCTTAGAACTAGCATTTGGGGCGTGTAATCTTCCTTGGATATTCGTCATGTTCATCCCAATTCTACGAAGAAGCATGTATTTGAACGCCTCTTTATGTGGAGCAGTGATTGCAAATGTGGCAGTTACGGGTAGAAAATCTGGAGTGTTGGATCCAGGTTCATGGATGTGGAATAAAGGGCTGGGATGGTGGGAATGGAACCCTGAGGGCGCGTCTTTGCTTGGCAGAACCAGACGGCTGGACCCGTAACTTTGGCTGCTGAAGCGATCCTGCGTGCTCCATCTGTGCCAGCACAGAAGTGAGGCCCGTCTGCACGTAGCTCTCCTCCCACATTGTTTCTGCTTACGGAAGAAGGGGGACCTGTGGGTAGAAGGTCTCCTGCTGCTCCTCCCTTCTCCTTGCATAAAGCCCTCCCGTGACCTTCTGTCATGACCCCAGCGGGTCGCCGTCTTCAGCTGCCACCACTCTGGATTAAGGGTCCCCTTGAGAAGGCCCAGAGTACCTTCCCAAGCCCAACCAAAATGCCCCTTTTAAGCTGAGAACTATAGGCGTGATGACCAGGCAGAGAACATTAAACAAATGGTTTATTAACACAGTAATGGGGCAAGGAAAACAAGACAAGGTGCTTAAAATATATAACAGTGTTCAAAGGCAAAATAAACAAATCTAATGCGACTCCCTGTTTCTTCCTAACTGGTTACTATTTCAAGGCCCACAGGCTTCTCATGCCAGGCCTGTACTCTGTCCCAAGTGAGGGATCTTTCTCTCAGACCAGTCCCATCAGTGTGAGGCAACACCGCAGAAGAGAAAAGAACCCAGTTTCATGGCCCACAAAGCTTAAAAGGCCATCTCCTCACACAATCTCTGGACACCGATTGGTTACAACCATCGCTAAGCATTATGGGGATTGTAGGCTATCTGCTTTCCACTCCCACACAGGTCTCTCCTGGGGCCTAGGCCTCTAGGCCTTGTCTCCCAATCCTTCACAGATCATGACACCTTCCCTGGCAGCTTCTCCTTGAGAGCTTGCATTGCAGGAGGCCACACGGCTTACCTTGGTAGTAGCGTCACTCTCCACCATCCCTTTGTTCTCCCAGCAGGTTGAGGCAATAGGACTTCTCCAATCCAGAGTGACCACAGCAGAATCTCTGATCATTTCTTCCTTTCCCCCCAAAGAGGTGGCCACTTGCCTCCTTGCTTCCAAGAGTTTTTGTCTTCCGAACCCTGCAAGAGAGACGCAGACATTTTGATTTCTCCGGAAGGCGACTGCATAACACGGGAGCAGGCGCAGACAGAGCCTGCGGGCAGGCAGTACTGGAGAGTGCGCTTGCAGCAGGGGCTGGAATGAGCAGAAGGCATGGCTGCCGTGAGCAAAGCAGCTGCATGGGTTCGTAGTGGGAGCGGCGGCTGTTCAGGCACGTGGGCACCTGGCCTCACTTTTGAAGCACGTGGTATTTTTGGCCGCTGTGTGACACAGAGTGTTGGACTAGATGGGCCATTGGCCTGATTCAACACTGGCTTCTCTTATGTTCTTGAGGGTGTAGTAGCTGTGCAGTAATTGTCCTCTGTCTGTCTGTCTGTCTTCTGGATTGTCTTTTCCTGCGAAAGGCTCTGTCATAGCTGAGGGGCAGAAGTTGTGGGAGGGAACATGCTGCTGGGTACGGTGACTTGTGTGGCCTGGCCGCCGCAGCTGTGGTCTCGAGTCTGAAGTGAAACACGATGCCACTGGGAAGTTAACGTGGCCGTAAGCCCACCACCCCTCGCACCGTTTTTGCACAGCATTCCGTGGCGTTGGGCAGGCAGGAGCCACGTCCTTAGACACTTGATTTGTAAGGGGGGGGTTATTTAGAGATATTTAAAATGATCACAATCAGTGCTCCTGCTAAGCTGTGGAGTCTTGTGAGCAAAAAATCTACTTTGTGAGTTACTGGCATTAAAGTTGTGAGCGAGCCATTTGGCCGCTGCATGAATTGGTTTGCTCTGGAGCCCCCTCCTTCCTGAGCCAAGGCAAAAATGTGTGAGCCGGAGGCTGAAAAACTGTGAGCTAGCTCACACTGACTCAGCTTAGAGGGAACAGTGATCAAGATCAATGTTCCCTCTAAGCCGTGGAGTCTTGTGAGCAAAAATTCCACTTTGTGAGCTCCTGGCCTTAAAGTTGTGAGTGAGCGATTTGGCCACTGCATACATTAGTTTGCTCTGGAGCCCCATCCTTCCTGAGCTAAGGCAAAAATCTGTGAGCCGGAGGCTAAAAAACTGTGAGCTTAGCTCACACTAACTCAGCTTAGGGGGAACAGTGATCATGATGTATTTTATTTTTCCCGCTATGAAAATGTCTGGAAATGACTTGTTTTTGTTTTGATGGGACCACTGTTGTTGCTGTGGCTTGTTCACTGATGCGGTAGAAACAGACGGTCTGGCTGCGGAGGGAGCTCTGCCTTGGCCTGGTGGCCGGCCTGCTTTGGGACAGATTCAGGTGGGCGGCCATGATGGCCAGCAGCAGCAGCACAATGTCTGAGTCCAGCCTCAGCCCCTTAGAGGCCAACGAAGTTTGATTCTGGGTATCAGCTTTCGTCTGCTGGCACACGTCTCCAGGTGCACCCAGCTGCACGCCCACGGAAGCTTCCACCCAGAACTAAACTTAAGTTTTTCTTAAAGGTGCCCCGTGGACTCCAGCTTTGTTCTGCTTGCTTTGGGACAGTCGCCCTCCTTCCCCAGCCGATCCGTGCAGTCCAGACCGCTGCACTCTGAGCTGGCAAGAGAAGCGAGAAGGGAAGACACTCCCCCCCATCCTTGTGGTGCAATAGTTGCCTCTCCCCCCCCCACTGTCCCCTCATGAGCTTTAAGACTTCCTGTTTGACCTCTTGCTCCAGGGGGATCCAAACTTTGGGCCCTTTCTTGTTTTCGATGGGGGCTCCTGCGTGTTTGGAGAGAGCCCAGCGGGATCTTTGTCACTTTTGTGGGGCTGAAATACCTGCGGTTGCTGCCGCGGCAGCAGCCGGCGGAGCGGCCCTTGTGGAATCTGCTTGCGCTCCATTTTAAACGCAAACACGCTCTTCCTCCCGGGTTCGTTATGTGCCCAGAGCCGTCCTTCCCTTTCCCCTCCTTTTGCTGGGGGATGCGGTGGATGGAATGACATGTTCGCTGGCCGTGGCTCACGTTCCAGATGCTGATGGCTGCCCTTCCCGTGGCCCGGAACAATGTTTAAAAGTGCCGTTTGGACAGTGTTTTTAATTATCCGCAAGCCGAAGATTTTCAGCCCTTGTGTAATCTCCTGCAACACAGATGGAAGTGGTTGGAGGTTTTCTCTTGGTATGTATACTTTATAGAAAATTAGATTTAACCGTTCGTGCAGACAGCATCCTTGTCTTACTGTTTGTCAGCCTTTTGGCAGCGGCGGCAGCGGCAGGACTGCCTGCAGCGGGCCCTCTTTCTCTCTTGCCCCCCTTGCTGGGTGAGTCTGCCGGCCTCTGGAATTGCACGGCCTCACTTGCCTCGAGGCTGTGCTGGAGGAGGGTGCTTGAAGCTCTCCTAGGTGTTCTGGGCCTACAGGAACATCTCTGGAGCAGACCTTTCCAGAACAGAGTGGAGGGGAGTCACTGAAGAGATGGGCGGTCTTCTCCCAGATGTTCCTGCCCAGGAAGTGAGATCACAGGAGGAGGCCCTCCTCACTGTCCCACCAATCACAGAGGCTTGTCTGGTGGTCACAGGGCCTTTGCGGTGGCAGCCCCATAACTACAGATCAACCTCCCCCAGGAGATGTGCTTAAAAACACTATTTAGGACCGCTTTAATTAAACACTGCCCTAAATAAAACTGTCTTCCCCTCACTGTTGATCTTTAGGAGGCAGTGGAAGACAGTTTTATTTAGGACAGTGTTTAATTAAAGCGGTCCTAAATAGTGTTTTTAAATTATTGGTTTTATGTTTTCTGGGGGTGGAAAGTGCCCTCAAGTCACAGCGGGGTCTATGGCCAACCACAGGGCATCGAGGCCGAGGCCTTCCCCTGGTGCCACCTTCTAGCACTGGCAGACAGAGGCTTCGTGCCTCCGAAAGTGGAGGTCCTCCTCAGTCGCCACGGCTAGTAGCCCCTGAGAGACGTGTCCTCCACAAATCTCTCTCACTCCCTTTTAAAGCTGTTTATTCCGGTGGCCATTGTGACACCCTCTGGCTGCAAAGTCCACATTGGAATCGCTGTCTGTGTAAAGTGGTAGTAGCTTTGCCAGACTGAATCACCCGCGTGTGTACTGCTGCCTTGAACTTCTTGGCAGAAGAGCAGAATCAAGATCCTTCTCATTGTTGTCCTGAATCCTCTCCCCCCCTCCGCCCCGGTCAAACCCTCGTTCCCCCTTGGCCCTGTTGCACCCTAGCCAGAGGGCCAATATTCAGTCCGCTCTGAGGCTTCTGTCTGTGCCGGGCGCGTCAGAAGGGCGTGTGGTTTTGTAGGCATATTTCTTTGGCTCAACAAGATTGGAGCATCACCACCTTTCCCCAGGAGACGCCTCTTGCAGAAGCATCATTAGCTGAAGGTGTTTGCGGGTTTCCTCTCTGACTCAGTGAACCAAACACTTTCACCCCCGCAAGATCTCAGCACTTCCCTCCCTGCAGCGTTTTGCTGAGCCCTCTCCAGACCTTCTCTGCCAGGAGCTGCCCTGGCTATGTCCCCACGTGTGCCCGGGCTCTGGCTTCTGCCGAAGCCCCTTGCATGCTCCCTCTCTTCCAGGCCGTCTCCCGAGGTGTCTGTTGGTTGCAGAACCTTCCCAAGGCGCTGCTGCCTTCGAGGGCTCTTTGCAACTCTTGCCAGATAACAGAAATGCTGAAAATAAAACCCGGTGAATAAAGCATTCTGCATATTGCATTATACTCCATACACAGAAACCAGAGAGGTCTACGTAATTCATAATTCGACCGGCACTCCTGTTCTGCACAGAGCTTCTGTGATAGAGAGCAGAGCCTCCCTACCCTGGAGGAGAGGGACCGCGGTGGAGAGCAAACCGGGGGGCTTTCCGCGGGCCGAGAGCCTTGCTGGGATTCCAGATGCTGCCAGGCAGAGGATCTGGAACGGAAAACCGGTCAGGGCTGGGAGAGCAGCTCCTTGACTGATCCCTGACTCAGAACTCAAATATATCATAAATGGTTATATTTATAGTTCTCTTTGATTATAACAGATTTTAATAGAAGTAGGATAGTTTACTACGCAGGTACACACCCTTTCTAATCGCCGAAGTGCTTTGTAGTTAGTGTTGTTCTTAGTTACATTGTGTCTTGTTGTACAGAACTATGTTGTTGAAATGTTATGCAAAGCCTTTAATAAAACCAATAAAAATAACTAAAAAAAAAAGAACTCACTTTGACCTGGCGGATGTCGCTGCTGTTGAGATTTGGCGCCCGTGTCGCTCGAGAGCAAAACCCGAAAGGGACGTTTTCATGTGTCAGGCTGAAGACTTCAGTGTGAATTCTTCCTGAGAGCAGCGAGAGGGAGAGACGTGCGAGACCCCCCTCTTCTCATGCAAGGAGGGGCTTTCAGGGAGGGGGCAGCTGGGAATATCCCCAAAGTTGCAGAAGGCTAGTGGTGTTGGTGTGTTCCGTATGTTCCTTGCCCCTCTGCTTGGAGGGTGGCAAAGGTTAGGGTGGGGCAGTTAGTGGGAGGCCCCAGCAGGAAGCCCCGCTCTGCCGTGGAAACTCGCTGGGCGACCTTTGGCCGGCCATGCCTACCCCACAGGGTGGTTGTGAGGATACCATGGAGGAGAGGAGAAGGGTGTGAGCTGCTTTGGGTCCCCTTTGGAGAAAAAAGAGGGATATAAACTAAGTAGATAAATACCAACAAATCCAGCACTACAGATAAGATTAGAATTTCAACAGCCATTCCACATGCAAAAGAACCTCCCCAGGAAACAATCCATAGACAAAAGAACCTCCTCAGGAAAGCCTCCTCCATTAGCCTGGGGGAACAGCCATTCCACATGCAAAGAACCTCCCAGGAACAATCCATAGACAAAAGAACCTCCTCAGGAAAGCCTCCTCCATTAGCATGTTCACAGCCTGGGGGAACTCCTACAAGACAATGACTCAGCCCTACCCCACCTTCCGGAGTAGATATAAATTACCTGCCTACCATTTTTCTGCTCACCTTGACACAGAGAGTCCTCAATCTTTCTGTGTTATACCTCTGAGGATGCCAGTCACAGCTGCTGGCGAAACATCAGGTCCTGCAATGCCAAGACCACGGCCGCACAACCTGGAAAATCTACATCAGCTAAATCCAGTTGGGTCTTTCTGCAGCAAGGACACATGGCTATAGGTGTGACTTACTAATTCGGCCTGGCGCGGCCAGGAGGGCAGCGGCTGCTGGGAGCTCTTTACACACCAGAGGAAAAGGTGGGCAGATGATGCCTTTTAGGAAGGTTGAATCTGAGTAGGGGTGGAACCTTATGCCAGTTGCGTTTGGAAGGCTGCAACCTGCCATTAGTGAGCAAAACCATTTGCCTTCCATGGATGTACATCCAGATGGGTAGCTGTGTCAGTCTCTCTGTAGCAGCAGAAAAAAACCAGAGTCCAAGAGCACCTTCAAGACTAACAAGATTTGTGGCAGGGGAGGCGCTTTCGTGGGGCACCAGTTCTGAAGACGTGAGCCGTGACTCACGAAAGCTCTTCCCCTGCCACAAATCTTGTTAGTCTTGAAGGTGCTGTGGAGGACTCTCTGGCTCTTTTCTACCCTAATTTTTTTTTTTTTTTTGCAAAGACCATTTTACTGCTGTAGAGGCTCAGTGCGATTTCCTGGTTAGCTGGATCTCTAGCTCCACAGATCCCCTCTACATGTTGAGGCCAAGCTCAGTGCTCGACTGGGCCGAAAGATGTGAAGTTGCCTTTGAGTTCCGAATATCGATCTGTAGGCAGCAGGGGGGGATCGTGTTTGTCTACACAGGAGAAGGCCTCTGGGCGTGTTCAGGGTCTTCCTGCACCACGAAAGCTTGGCTTCCAGGGGGCCTGCGGGAAAGGGGCAAACCTCGAGTGGTAGAACACGTGCTTTGAAGGCCGGAGGTCCCACTGCATAGCTGGCGGCATCTCTGACTGAAAGGGATGTGAATTAAAATTCATTGCATTTAGCCACAGGCCATTACAAACCAAAGATGACAGCAGAGAGGAATACTATAAACATGAATAATGGTATAAAATTGAGTAAAATCTTATTGTCGAGTCCGACTCTTCGCGACCCCCTGGACCAGATCACGCCAGGCCCTCCTGTCTTCCGCTGTCCGCTGAAGTTTGCTCAATTTCATGTTCGTGGCATCGGTGACACTGTCTGACCATCTCATCCTTTGCCGTCCCCTTCTTCTTCTTTGACCTTCAATCTTTCCCAGCATCAGGGTCTTCTCCAGTGAGGGCTCCCTTCTCATTTGGTGGCCAAAGTATTTGAGCTTCAGCTTCAGGATCTGGCCTTCCAGTAAAATCTAGTAGAGTAAAATCTAAGATATTATAAAACCATAAAACCGAAGTTATAAGCAATTAATTGAATCAAAACGTGCCCACTAAGATCAATATTAACTAGTTCCCATAAGAGCCCCGTATTTTCTTTGCAGCCAAGGCAAATAGGGCCATTCTATAGGATATATTGGCACTGGAATCAGCTAACAAAAATACAGTCTTCTCGGAGTCTGAATAAAAGCTCAAGTCTGATAAAATACCGGAGAGAAATTTTAACCTCGATTGGGTGTACATTGAGCATTCAAGAATATAATGGGGGGAGGATCCTCAATAGCAGAAGAGCCACAAATACAAAAGCGCCGTTCCTTGGGTGTTCTGCTATAAAGGTAACGGTTCCCTTGCTGGAAAGCCAGTCGCATCCGACTCTAGGATTGCGGTGCTCATCTCCGTTTCAAAGCCGAAGAGCCAGCGCTGTCCGAAGACGTTTCCGTAGTCATGTGGCCGGCATGACTAAACACCAAGGTGCACGGAACGCTGTTACCTTCCCACCGAAGTGGTACCTATTTATCTACTTGCAATTTCTTGCTTTCGAACTGCTAGGTTGGCAGGAGCTGGAACGAGAGACGGGAGCTCACCCCGTCATGCAGCACTCTCGGGTCTTGAACTGCTGAACTACTGACCTTCCACAGCCTCCAGTTCAGTGTCTTAACCACTTCTACTATAGGTAAAGGTAAAGGTTCCCTTGCTCGAAAGCCAGTCGAATCCGACTCTAGGGTTGCGGTGCTCATCTCCGTTTCAAAGCCGAAGAGCCAGCGCTGTCCGAAGACGTTTCCGTGGTCATGTGGCCGGCATGACTAAACACCAAGGTGCACGGAACGCTGTTACCTTCCCACCGAAGTGGTACCTATTTATCTACTTGCAATTTCTTGCTTTCGAACTGCTAGGTTGGCAGGAGCTGGAACTAGAGACGGGAGCTCACTCCGTCATGCGGCACCCGGGTCTCGAACTGCTGAACTACTGACCTTCCACAGCCTGCAGTTCAGCGTCTTAACCACTTGAGCCACCGCAGCTCCATCTACTATAGCGGCCAGCTAATATGGCCGTCGGCATTGATTCAAAATGCAACGATGTGAAAGCTGCTCTGAGGTTATGATTATCTGTACTAACTAGGTAGGGGGATCTAAAATGGTCATTCTTAAATGATTTGAACGCAGGGTGTTTATCAGATTTGCAGATGACACAAAGCTGGGTGGGACTGCTAACTCTGAAGAAGACAGAATGGAGTATCTCGATAATAATTTATTAAGAAAACAAGAACGCTCTAAGTGTTTGGATCGCATGGAATTAAGTGCCAGTTGGCTGAGAGAGTTGGTACTGGCCGCTCTGATTTTCTTGCAAGATTTTAGAACAGCGAGATGCACCCGCGCCCTGAAGGAAGGGCTGTGGGTGGTGGACTTTGGAAGGATCTCTGCCTGAGGCTGGATCCAGTTGGAGTAGGCCCTACTGGCCGAGGTGGACCGAGGAGATGGCTCTGAGGAAGGCCCTCCGCCCACGTGAGCCGCCGTCTCCTTTCCTGAACGGTGTCTGGGGTGGCGGCTTTGGAGAAAAATCTCTAGAGACCAGGAGGGATTGGGGGTGGGGGGTGAGCGTCACGTTTCAGGGTGCTGTGGAGGCGGTGGGAGACAGATTTGCTGACGCGGCCATGTTACTGATTTCCGGGCAGACATTGTTAGAGGTTTTCGTGCCTCTCTGTTTCCCCACCGCTTTCTCTTTCACTCCACATCACGGGATTGTAGCGCCAATGTGCTTATTATCTTAAAAACACTCTCTTTATTTGAACAGTTCTTGCCTTTCTGTGGAGAAATGTGTTTGTTTAAAAGGAATTCTATGCCTTTATGTCTGTGTTTATAGCACTTACAATTCATAGGAATGGATTAACAGGTACTCCTCTGTATTGTTTTTATGACCTCGGAAAAGGGCTCGTGTTCTCCCCACTGCAGTGAGCTGTGAAGGCAACCCCCCCTTCAGTGGGAGGAGGGGGCTGGTGGCAGCGGCGGTGGGGGGCATTCGGCCCTTTGGCTTTCTGTGCCTGAAGCCCAGGAGTCTCCTCCCCAAAAATGCCCTGGTCATTTGTCCCGTCGATTTGTCGATGGTCAGACTCAGCCAGCAAAGTCCAGTAGCACAGCTAGCGCACTCCACAACTTGTAGGGGAAATAATTGTGGGGCAAGGGCCAGACGATAAGGACCCCTTCCCCAGGCTCCTGCTGCTGAAGCTGGCTACAAAGGATGCCAGCTGTCCCTTAGGAGGTCAACTGGAAGTCATCAACCCCTCGGACCACTGACCCTTGAGTATACAGTCTCAGAGAAGCTGAGAGAGATGGTTCCTCTTCATACCACTTGGAATGGAAGTTCATGTTAAGGGCTGGGTCAGTCTCTTTCAGGGTGAAAGAGGAGAGCGCAAAAGTTGGCTTGAAGCTCAACATCAAAAAAACTAAGATCCTGGCATCCGACCCCGTCACTCCTTGGCAAATAGAAGGGGAAGTTGTGGAAGCAGTGACAGATTTCATGTTCCTGGGATCCCAGATCACTGCAGATGGTGACTGCAGCCATGAAATTAAAAGACGCCTGCTCCTGGGGAGGAAAGCGATGGCAAAACTAAACAGCATGATAAAAAGCAGAGACATCACCCTGCCAACAGAAATCTGTATGGGCAAAGTGATGGTATTCCCAGTAGTAATGTATGGCTGCAAGAGTTGGACTATAAGGAAGGCCGAGCGCCGAAGAATAGATGCTTTCGAATTATGGTGCTGGAGAAGACTCTTGAGAGTCCCTTGGACTGCAAGGAGATCGAATCAGTCAATCCTAAAAGAAATCAACCCTGACTGTTCCCCAGAAGGCCAGATCCTGAAGTTGGAGCTCAAATACTTTGGCCACCAAATGAGAAGGGAGCCCTCACTGGAGAAGACCCTGATGCTGGGAAAGGTTGAAGGTCAAAGAAGAAGGGGACGGCAAAGGAGGAGATGGTCAGAGAGTGTCATCAATGCAACGCACGTGAAATTGAGCAAACTTCAGAGGACGGTGGAAGACAGGAAGGCCTGGCGTGATGTGGTCCATGTGTTCGCGAAGAGTTGGACTCGACTGTGTGACTGAAGAACAACAAACAGTCTCCCCTCATGGGATATAGAAAAGACCGGCATCCCTCGGGTGAGATCTAAGGAACTGGGTAGAGGCTGTGGTCTGACAGACTTTCCACCCAAAGGCTGCACCCGCTGAGGACAGTGTGTCTGTTGAGGAGCCTCTAGCCAATGTATGGGCTAGCTTCCGTTAGGTGATCCGCATAAATTTGTTCGCTGGTGGAACATACCTGTATGCCCCTGAGGTAGCCTCTTGTCATGGGCGTGGATGAGGATGAGCTGACAGAGCTTGCAGAAACCACAGCTGGCCCCTCTGAAGCAGCAGAGGAGGAGAGCTGGCAGGTGCCGGTAACAGCAGTCTTCACACCTGGCCCAGATAAGAAGGAAGAACTGCAAGCTGCAAGTCCTCCTGACTCACCCCCACATGTGACTCGTTTAACGACAGCAAAGCTTAGCAACCAGGCGACGAGAGGCCAGGCTACAAGGGAGGTGCTCAGCTAGCCCAGAGTTCTAACAGGAGCCTGGCCGATCATGCAGCTGGCTAATTGGTAGCAGCATTTAACTCCACACTCTGGGCGGGACTCTCTGTGGAAGCAAAGAGTCAGCTTTATGCAGCTAGAATACACTCTGGCTTGGTTCTTGCACCTAGACCTTCGGGCCCCCTGGTTTTGGACTTGGCTCTGTGTTTCTGGCTCCTGACCCCGGCTTGGCTTTGGACTTTGCACTGTCTTCTTGGCTCCTGACCTTGGCCTGTTCTGGACTCCCTTTGACTGGCACCCCAGCCTGGGACACCTCTCCCTTCAGAGCGTGGGCCGTGGTTCCTTACAGAAGAACAGCTTCATTCTGGTCTTCCCCCCTTGCTCTAATCAAGCGGATCGCCGCTTGCCTTGTTCCTCTGCATCCTGACTCCCTTCTTTGCGACATCCTTCCTGACTTGGGACAGAAGGGCTCAGGGGTCTCCGTGCTGGCTTGTACCTGGCAAAGGGAGCCTGGACTCTTGGCGGCTCATTCCCTGGGAGTCTTTTCGGTCTCTAAGAAGAAGGGAAGAAGAAGAGATTGGATTTATACCCTGCCCTTCACTACCCAAAGGTGTCTCAGAGTGGCTGACAAACTCCTTTCCCAGACTCGAATCTAGCTCTTCATTCTGGTCAGGATGCGTCAGTGTCAGGCTGGATCGGCAGGTAGATGTGGCATTCTTCAGCCCTAGGGCCAAAAGGTTGCCAGGCCCTGTTCTAAAGCCAAAAAAGAAAAAAGAAGAAGATGAAGAGATTGGATTTATACCCTGCCCTTCACTCGGAGTCTCAGAGTGGCTTACAAACTCCTTTCCCTTCCTCTCCCCACAACAGACACCCTGTGATGCAGGTGGGGCTGAGAGCTCTGTTGAGAACTGCTCATGAGAGAACAGCTCTGACAGAACTATGGTTTGCCCAAGGTCATCCAGCGGGTGCAAGTGGAGGAGTGGGGAATCAAACCCGGTTCTCCCAGATTAGAGTCCGCGCACACTTATCCGCTACACCAAACCACTACAACAAGAAGAGATTGGATTTATACCCTGCCTTTCAATACCCAAAAGAATCTCAGAGCAGCTTACAATTCCTTTCCCTTCCCCTCCCCACAACAGACACCCTGTGAGGCAGGGCTGAGAGAGCTCTGAAAGAGCCACTCTTGAGAGAACAGCTCTGAGAGAACTTCTGACTGACCCAAGGTCACACCAGCAGCTGCATGTGGAGGAGTGGGGAATCAAACCCGGTTCTCCCAGATTAGAGTCCGTGCTCCTAACCACTACACCCAACTGGCTCTTGGGGGGGGGAGGAAGCTGTGGCATCTTCAGAGATCGCTGAGCTTCTTCTGCAGCAGCCAACCATACTAGGTAGAACCATCAGCCAGCAGAGCCACGGCACACCCTGACACCTAGTAGGCATGATCCTCCCACTTGACTTGACCCACCCGTGGGCTTCCTGCCTCTTCCTGCCTTGACCCAGTGTGTTGCGGCGGCTGGAGTTCCAGGCCAGATCTGGGGACTTGCAGGTCGGCCGTGAACCTCATCAGACGCCTCCAGGCCGGCCACTGTCCCCTAGCCTGGCCCACCCTGTGGGGGCTGCCTCGAGGTGGTGGTGGTGGTGGTGGTGGTGATGGCGGTGGAGACGACAGCATCCAAGTCAGCACAAACTACCTAGGAACAGGGACAGGGATTGAAACAGTCAGTCATGACAACCAACAGCCCACCTGTGATCTAGCGCCGACTGAAGTAGAACCGTACCTTTGCCTAAGATGCCTGGTCCTGGGATGGGGGAAAGATGCCCCAAGTGGCCTGTGCCTCGGCTTGCCATTGGAATGCCCCTCTCCCAGCAGTACCTGGCAGATTGGGGCCTGTTGTGCCATGCCAGCCTACCTGGGTTTAGCCCTGCGGATGCAGATGCCGCCTCGCTTGCTTGCTTGCTTCACCTTCTCTGGCAGTGCTCTCTGCTGCTGATCGTTGGGTGTCCCTGGAGCGCCCCCCATCCCCACTCCCCGCTCTGCCGTATAAGCAGACGGCAGTATAAACAAACATCCTGTCCTGCCCTGAGCACGCTGCAGCCTCTCGGGATTGTTTTCGGCTCTGACCCCACAACCTTTCCTCCGGTTGGCAGCCGGCGGGCGTTGACAGTCCCGGCGGTTCAGCCAGAGTTGAGCGCGGCATTTACTGGAGGAGCTGCGCGGCTGGGATGGGGCGTGTTATTCGGCAGGACCCCCTTGAGGCTACGCGCCGAATCTGGTGCACATTTCAAAGCATGTGTTAAACTTTATGTGATGCTGATTAAAAGGGAGGGCTGGGGGGAGAATTGGCACAGCCCCACGGCCACATCTGCCAAGCGACATGTGAAAGAAATGTCTTGCTGAGGCTGGGAAGGGCCAAGACCCGGCGGAGTTGCAGGGAGTCTTGGGAGGGCAGGGCAGGGAACGGGTTGGCGGTCTCTGCGTGGGTGTGCGTGTGCAGATGCTGCCCGCGCGGATGTTTTGCAGGGGCCTGAGTGAGCCCTCTGCTCAGATGGTGTTCTCCCTTTTGTTCCGTGGCCCTCGCTGGGTTAGGTCTCTCCGGGATGCTACGCTGACGGGCATCACAAAGAAAATGCAGGTTCTGTTGAGCCCTGGATGGAAGCTTGAGGGAGAAGTCCATCAGATGTCTATTAGCCACAGGGTATAGATGGGAACTCTCAGTCTGGGGCAGGTGCTGCACTCTATTCTTGGTGCTGGGGGGGGCAGCAGTGGGAGGGCTTCTCGTGTCCTGGCCCCACTGCTGGACCTCCTGATGGCCCCTGGTATATTTTGGCCGCTGTGTGACAGAATGTTGGACTGGATGGGCCATTGGCCTGATTCAACATTGGCTTCTCTTATGTATGTTATGTTCTTATGCGGGTCAGGCCGGGGACGGGCCACTGTGTAGCAAGATCCACTGTTTATATTTATTTCTTTAGCACATTTTATGTTCTCTTTCCATAAAAACACCTAAGGCACCTGACAGATGTAAAAATATAAAACAGAGTACTATTTAAAATAACATTGCTGAAGAACAAGACAACAACTATTTTATCTGACAGCGAACTGGAGCAGAAATTTAATTTAAAGATCATTTCTAAAATTGGTTGTTTATAGTCTTCCTTTCACTCTGAAACTCAAGGTGGATTACGGAGGTCAGTCAACGGGATGGGACATCTGATGAGCAGGGCCACAGGGTTTGGGCTGCAGGAATCTGAATAATGTCCCACTTGTAAAAATAGCTAGAGAAATATGGTGTACTACATTGGAATTTTGTATAGGAGACTCTGTCCCATTAAGAAGAGTTGTTAGACATTGAATTGTTTCACTCTGCTCAGAAGAAGACGTTCATCAAAACGGCTCCACATTCCGGAGACCGCCGTCAGACTTCACAGACTTCACTCTTTATATTTCTGTTATATACTGCATATAATATTCATAAATTTTGTTTAATTTTTCAATATCACAGTTCCTTTTTGAATCAATACCTGAAAAATACCTATAAGGTATTTTTCTTGGGGTTTTCTGGCTTGGATTTAGCTGAATGCACACCCCAATTAATATGTATGTTCTGCCTAGCTCCCGATAATAACCCAGCTGCAGTGTTTTCGACTAACTAGAGTCTCTGAATTGACTGCGAGGGGAGACCTATGCAGAGCGCATTACAGCAGTCTAGTCCTGATGCCACCATGGTATGGATCCTGGTCACCAGACTGGCCCATCTTGTTTTTTGCTTTCTGAGATGGTGCTGGAAGTTCTCCCACAGGATCCCGAGGAAGGCAAACCACCCACTTGAGCCCTGACTGTTCCCTGGAAGGCCAGATCCTGAAGCTGAAGCTCAAATACTTTGGCCACCACCAAAGGAGAAGGGAGCCCTCCCTGGAGAAGTCCCTGATGCTGGGAAAGACTGAAGGTCAAAGAAGAAGAAGGGGATGGCAAAGGATGAGATGGTTAGGCAGTGTTATCGGTGCAACGAACATGAAATTAAGCAAATTCCAGAGCACGACGGAAGTCGGGAGGGCCTGGCGTGAGGTGGTCCATGGGGTCGCAAAGAGTCGGACTCGACTGTGCGACTGAATAACAACAACAAAAGTGTTGTCTGCCACACCTCAGGAAATATGTGGTAGAGCTGAAAAAGTGCAGACAAGGGCAACCAAGACTATAAAGGGATCGGAGCGCATTTCCTGTGAAGTAGGGCTGAAGAGGCACTGGGGCTTTTCAGTTTAGAAAAAGAGACAGATAAGGAGGGATATGGAAAAGGTGTATAAAATTAAGCACAGGGTGGGGGAGAAAGCGGACTGAGAGGGCCTTTTCTCCTTCTCCCAGTAGACTTGGGGAGAGGGGCATACAGTGGAGCGGACGGATTCAGGACGGATAGGAAGTACTTCTTTACATAACATGTCATTAAATTGTGGAATTTCCTGCTCGTGGACTTAGAGGCCATTCCCAGTATACCTAGCTTTAAAGGGGGACTAAGAAGGTTTGTGGAAGGGAGGTCTGTCCGGTGGCTAAAGGGAAACCTCCATATGCATCAGCCGTGAGCCTCTGAACGCCAGCGCTAGGAGGCGGCAGCGCTAGGAGGAAGGCCTCGGCCTCTGGGCCCTGCTGGTTTGTCCCTCCGGAGCAACGTATCGAGGCAGGGTGTTGGGCTAGGTGGGCCCTCCGTGGTCTGAATCAGCAGGGCTCTTCTGAGCTTCTCCTGCCAGTGTCCTGCTTTCAGTCTAAGCGCTGGCTGAAAAGGGTTCCTACTAAATATGCAGATGGAGAAGATAGATGTGAAAATAAACACAGCTGGGCATATCGCGTCCAACTGTTTTTTCTTGGCTCAGCGTTCCATTTAGCAGAGGAGAGGCTCCTGCCACAGGTATTTTGCGCTTCGTTCTGCAGCGGAGGACAAGGAGGAAGGAAACGTGCGTCCTGGTGGGAATGCAGGCTCTCCCGCCCAGCGTGGCATGCCCGTGGGGCTTCACCTTTTGTGTTCCAAGAGCTGGTGTTCATAACGCACAGCAAGGAAGAGCGTTTGCACCATTTAGGTTGGATTGACACGGCCCAACATCGTCGCTTCCGTTCAGCGTGTCCCCCTCAGGGGCTCAGGGCTTTCGCTCCTGCCAGGCTGACTCTGCGTTACCCACAAATGCTGCCAAGGAAGCCCGAACGGCTGTTGTCCTAAATGGAGGGCAGCTTTGAGGGAGGTGTGGTTTCGGTGAGGAACTCGGGCACGGGGGTAGAGCGCCTGCTTGGCACGCAGAAGGTCCCAGGTTCAATCCCGGGCAGCATCTCCAGTTAAACAAGGATAAGGTAATAGGTGCTGAGACCCTGGAGAGCTGCTGCCGTCAGTCCGGGCAGACCTCGAGGGACTGGAAGGTCTGATTTAGCTTCATGGGTTCATGTGAGGAGTGGGAGTGTGCCTTTTCCCCATCGGCCGTTTGTTGTTGTTCCTGTCTTCCTTTCAGGCACTTCTCCCCCAAAAGGAGGGGTATGTGTAGGAAACAGAAAGGCAACTGGTGGGGAAGAGTGAAGAAGAGAAGAAGAAGAGGAGGAGATTGGATTTATACCCCGCTCTTCACTCGGAGTCTCAGAGCGGCCTACAAACTCCTTTCCCTTCCCCTCCCCACAACAGACACCCTGGGAGGCAGGTGGGGCTGAGAGAGCTCTTGACAGAAACTGCTCTTTTTCAAGGACAGCTCTTGTCAGAACATGCTTAAAACATCAGCAGTCTTGCCATATTTTGTTTATTTAACTGTGTCTGCTAACTGACACCTCTTGCTCTGAATTATTGCATCAAAATGTCTGTGCTGTTGCAGTCTTGAGTATGCTGTTCAGGTGTGTACGACGATGATGCAGCAGCAGCAGCAGAACTGGAAGAAGAAGCAGAAGACAGCCAGTTCCACTGCAGGCCTGAGAGAAGCCCTCCGGGGGCCTGACCCAGCCCCCGGGCCGCATGTGTGACATCCCTGGTGTAGGGGTTCCCTGTGCACTCTTCCACGCCAGGTGTAGCTTGCTCTTGAGAAGGATCTCTGGTCCAGAGCCATTGCTCTGACTTGTGGCTGGAAGATGGTGAGTGAGTGCCCCCTTCAGATGCCAGCGGCACCCCATGACATGTGCCCCGCCTCCCCCGTGCCAGAAGGTAGGACACTTTTTCTTTCCACAGCTGAAGCTCACAGGCACATGAACACACAAAGCTGCCTTCTCCTGAGTCAGACCCTCCGTCCGTCAGGGTCCGTCTCGTCTACTGAGACTGGCAGCGGCTCTCCAGGGTCTCAGGCAGGGGTCATTCCCATCCCCTCCTGCCAGGTCCTTTTTAACTGGAGATGCTGCCAGGGACTGAACCTGGGACCTTCTGCATGCCAAGCAGAGGCTCTGCCACTGAGCCACAGCCCCTATTTACAGCTCTCCAGGGTCTCAGGCAGGGGTCATTCACATCACCTCCTGCCAGGTCCTTGTTAACTGGAGATGCCGGGGACTGAACCTGGGACCTTCTGCATGCCAAGCAGAGGCTCTCCCACTGAGCCACGGCCCCTATTTACGGCTCTCCAGGGTCTCAGGCAGGGGTCATTCACATCACCTCCTGCCAGGTCCTTGTTAACTGGAGATGCCGGGGACTGAACCTGGGACCTTCTGCGTGCCAAGCAGAGGCTCTGCCACTGAGCCACAGCCCCTATTTACAGCTCTCCAGGGTCTCAGGCAGGGGTCATTCACATCACCTCCTGCCAGGTCCTTGTTAACTGGAGAAGCTGCCGGGGACTGAACCTGGGACCTTCTGCGTGCCAAGCAGAGGCTCTCCCACTGAGCCACGGCCCCTATTTACGGCTCTCCAGGGTCTCAGGCAGGGGTCATTCACATCACCTCCTGCCAGGTCCTTGTTAACTGGAGATGCCGGGGACTGAACCTGGGACCTTCTGCGTGCCAAGCAGAGGCTCTGCCACTGAGCCACAGCCCCTATTTACAGCTCTCCAGGGTCTCAGGCAGGGGTCATTCACATCACCTCCTGCCAGGTCCTTGTTAACTGGAGAAGCTGCCGGGGACTGAACCTGGGACCTTCTGTGTGCCAAGCAGAGGCTCTCCCACTGAGCCACGGCCCCTATTTACGGCTCTCCAGGGTCTCAGGCAGGGGTCATTCACATCACCTCCTGCCAGGTCCTTGTTAACTGGAGATGCCGGGGACTGAACCTGGGACCTTCTGCGTGCCAAGCAGAGGCTCTGCCACTGAGCCACAGCCCCTATTTACGGCTCTCCAGGGTCTCAGGCAGGGGTCATTCCCATCCCCTCCTGCCAGGTCCTTTTGACTGAAGATGCTGCCAAGGATCGAACCTGCCCAGCAGATGTTCTAGCCCTGAGCTAGCCCCGTTCGATACATGCCTTATGGTATTTGTCCTCAGAAGTCACAGGGGTACGGCCTGCCCCTTTCTCACCAGGCAGAGCTGGTGGCCTTGCTCTGAGCCGATTTTTGTTCCCACCATTGTCGTCGTTTGCTGCGTGACTTTGGAGGGCAAACGGCTCGACTGTTCCGCGTACTCTGTCCTTTCCCCCTGGAACGAGGTTGCCACCCACCTCCTGGGAATGTTGTCGAGCTGTTATTAATTGGCGTTCCGAAGCCCTCTGAGATGACGAATGATCTCTCTGGGTGGTAAACTCTGTTTTCGCTGCTCCGCCGGGCCTCGGAGCCATCCAGGAACAATGACTGTGGCAAAAGCACAGAGATGCCTTTAGTGGTCCTCTTGTTGTTTGGCAGATGCGAGGGTGTAGCCGTGGGGTGCTGAAAGCATCAACGAGTGGATTTGTAGGAAAAGGGAGTTTGACTCTTCTGGATCAAAGGAGTTTGTTGTATATCATAAATGTTATATATTAATGAGCGGGAAAGGGTTTTTTATGTCATTCTTCTGCCCTGGTTCTATTAGCATCAAATCGGGGTATGTTTCTAATAACCTTCCCCACTTCTAGCCAAGCTGGCAAACAAAATTGTTTTCTGTTTCGTCTTGTTTCAGGGTTGGTGGCTTTTCCTCCAAGCAAATAATCCGCTTGGCAGGCTTTTCCAGAGGTTGAGTTTAACCCCTTGATCGTGGAGGCCGTTCCTCGAATGTCAAAGATGGGTTTCCCGGATGCCCTTGGCAGAGGCGGGGAGAGAGAGCGGGGCTGTCCCGTGGGGCCCGAGCGTTTGCCATGCAGGGCCACTGGAGGGCTGGGGGCCCCTGTGCCCTTGGCCCCATCTGTTGCGGCCGAGCTGCTGAAGGCCCAGTCTTATTTGACACTCGTGCCCATTTTATTTTGAGCCCCACAAGCCTGGCTTTGAAAGATGTGTGTAATCCTCAAAGCGCCTTTCCACTCTCTTGCTGCAGTTTGGATAGCTCTTCCGTGTGATTTCTACCCCGGAGTGTGTGCAACACTCCCCACCCCCCGGTAACTTTCCTTCCTTGGGCAAAAGGCACTCAAGCGGGTGATGGCTATGTCATTTTGAGGGGGTAGGGTCAGAGTATGCAGACCATCCAGACCCCTTTCAGTCTGGATTCAACTTGGGTTGAGGATGGAAATGGCCTTGGTGGTTGTGACCAATGAGCTTTGCTGAGGCAGGCATCAGTCCTCCTTGATTCTCCCGGGCCACCCAGCCATGATACCCTTTTGGATAGGGTGGATGGGTTAGGATGGATAGAAGGAAGTCCTTCTTCCCCAAAAGAGTGATCAACACATGGAATTCACTGCCACAGGAGGTGGTGGCAGCTATAAGCATGGACGGCTTCAAGAGGGAACTGGATAAACATATGGAGCAGAGATCCATCAGTGGCTATGAGCCACAAGGTATAGATAAGAACTCTCAGTCTGGGGCAAGGGAGGCTCTGTATTCTTGGTGCTGGGGGGTGTCAACAGTGGGAGGGCTTCTGGTGCCCTGGCCCCACTGCTGGACCTCCTGATGGCACCTGGTATTTTTGGCCACTGTGTGACACAGAGAGTGTTGGAATGGATGGGCCATTGGCCTGATCCAATTTTGGCTTCTCTTATGTTCTTATTCTTGGTGCTGGGGGGGGGGGTCAACAGTGGGAGGGCTTCTGGTGCCCTGGCCCCACTGCTGGAACTCCTGATGGTACCTGGTATTTTTGGCCACTGTGTGACACAGAGTGTTGGGCTGGATGGGCCATTGGCTTGATCCAACATGGCTTCTCTTATGCTCCTATGTTCCTATGTGATCCTCCTCTTCTTGACTTGCTGACTGCAGCTAGTGCTGGGGAGCTGCTGCTCAGTCCCACGGCATTCGTGCTGTGGGGTCCCGCCAGGTTCCGTCTTGTCCCCCCTCCCCATACAGTTTAACATCTACACGAAACTGTCGGTAGAGATCATCAGGGGGTTTGGAGTGAGGCCCCCCCCCAGCAATATGTGGATGACACCCAGCTCATCAGCTGAGTCAGGTGGGTCTGTGGAAGTCCTGAACAGAAGAAGAAGAAGAAGAAGAAGAGTTTGGGTTTATACCCCATGGCCCTTCACTGCCCAAAGGCGTCTCAGAGCGGCTGACAAACTCCTTTCCCTTCCCCTCCCCACAACAGACACCCTGGGAGGGAGGCAGGTGGGGCTGAGAGAACTTCTGACAGAAACTGTCCTTGAGAGAACAGCTGTGCCAGAGCTTGTGACTGACCCAAGGTCACACCAGCAGGTGCAAGTGGAGGAGTGGGGAATCAAACCCGGTTCTCCCAGTTAAGAATCCGCACACTTAACCGCAACACCAAACAGGTGCTTGGGGGTGGGGGGAGAGTCACGGAATGGAGCAGAGGAGGACTAAGAAACTGGAGCTCGGTCCAGACAAGACTGAGGTGCTGTTAGCTAGATTCCGGGTCCAGTAGCGCCTTAAAGACCAACAAGATTTTTGGGGAGATGAGCTTTCAAGAACCAGTCAGATCTGGCGAAGGGGGCTCTGACTCTCAAAGCTCACCCCCCCCAGTCTCGTTGGCCTTTAAGGTGCTGCTGGACTCGAACCTAGCTCTTCTTCTGCAGACCGACATGGTGACCCTCTGGAACTCGGTCAGTGGAGAAGGTGTTCCAGGACTGCAGCGTCAGCTCGTCTTGGAGGGGGTTCCAGTCCCCCTGGAGGAACAAGTCATAGCTTGAGAAGGTGGTTTCGGATGAGTGGCCCTGTTGGTTGTGGGCAGGACTCTTTTTTGCAGCGGAAACTCCTTTGCATATTAGGTGACACCCCCCCTCATGTAGCCAATCCTCCAAGAGCTTCTCAAAAGCGATACTGTAAGCTCTTGGAGGATTGGCTACCATTAGGGGGTGTGTTGCCTAATATGCAAAGGAGTTCCTGCTACAAAAAGAGCCCTGGTCGTGGGCATGCACACGGAAGCTTCTACTC
This sequence comes from Gekko gecko, assembly GCA_029375565.1. Taxonomy (NCBI): domain Eukaryota; kingdom Metazoa; phylum Chordata; class Lepidosauria; order Squamata; family Gekkonidae; genus Gekko; species Gekko gecko. The sequence continues at coordinate 127,138,771 of JAPDNY010000010.1, read as the reverse complement.
AAAATTAAACTTTGTTGGTCTTAAAGGTGCCCCTGGACTCCGACTTTGTTCTTAGAATCATGGAGTGTTAGAGTTGGAAGAGACCTCACAGGTCATCTAGTCCAGCCCCACTGCACTCTGCCAGGAGCATAGCCGAAAGATAGCCCTACATACCTACAACATACCCGAAAGATGGTCGTCCAGCCTCCGCTTGAAAACATCCAGGGAAGGAGCATCCACCACCTCCCAAGGCAGCCTGTTCCACTGCTCAACCACTCTCACAGTCAGGAAGTTTCTCCTGATATCTAGCCGGTAGCGACTCCCTTGTCATTTCCACCCATCAGATCTAGTCTTGCAATCCGGAGCAAGGGAGAATAGATCTGCTCCATCTTCTACATGACAGCCCTTCTTGGCAAGGGGATGATTGATTCTGCTGGCAACAAGCCTGGAAATGTCCAGTGTCTCTCTGGTTGAATTAAAAGAAGGCACGGATTAGTAGATTGCCTGTCCTAACTGGCGTGGGTGGGCTGCTGCTGATATTCGCCACTTCCAGGGCCCAGGCCTTCTGCCTTTAAAGGAAGACGGGAGCTTTGTTGGCTTGTCCCGGGTTCAATGTGAACACCTTGATTTCCAAGCCAGTAGTCACTCGGCGTTCTACATTAAAAAACCCTCTGTATTCTCACATTTTCTTACGCTGCTTCTAAATAAAGGCGAACAGATTCAAAGACAGACAAATCGCACTAGTATAGGGAAAAGATATTACGAGTCAGTGAGAATGCATGGCAGATTCTGCTCTGCCTACATTGCATCCAAGAAGGAGTCCAAATTCTTTTACCAAAGCGTAAGCATAAAAGCATCCTCCCTGAACCCGGATCTGAGAGGCTGGCGCATCACGTTGTGCTGGGAGCTTATATAGTCTGAGGGTGGAGGGATCCTGGTTCTAGGCTCTTCTGTCCTGCCAAATCGTCTGTTTCCAGAGGTTACTCTGAGCGTAGAAGTGATGCTCAAAGAGAAACTGTGAACGCCAAAGGCAGGTTGCCAGTCACAGAGCCAGTGCGCATTTCCTGGGATTTAAGACGGCAGACAAACAGCTCTTCACGAGAGATTATTCAGTGGTTATCAGAGCTGGCTTCTGCTAGCTGAATAAATTTCTGAAGGAGGCTAACAATGCAGATGGCTGGTTGTTGCCTTTAAGGCCCTCCAGGGTGCCTTGCACTCTACCGTTCCGCTTGCCGGTTAAGACCATCCTCGGGAGCCTCAGAAGTCAGGTGGGTGTGTGTGTGACCAGGGGCCGGGCTTTTCCAGTGGTGGCACCTTGCCTGCGGAATATCCTTCCCAGAAATCTCTCCCGGCACCTCTTTTTTCCTTTGAGGCATCTGGCCAAAGTGTCTGTTTATTTACCTTTTCCACAGAGACTGAAGGTGGATTACACAGCGTAAGTCAATGGGATGGGACATCCAGTAAGCCGTGCGATGGGATTAGGGTTGCGGAAATCTAAAAACCAAGCAAAAATCTAAAGCAGAGTTGAAGCAATGCAAAGGTGTTAACATGACTTGTTTATTTGTTAGATAAATAAATAGACTTGTTAAACAATGCAGAAATTAACCAGAAGGACACTGCATACAGCGTTGGGTAGTACTTATTATACATGGCAGTGTTGCCCACAGTCCCTTTCCCATCGTCTTCCGGAACCCTGGCATTTTAATACGCCCCTTATGACCTTTGTAAAAATGTCCTCCAGAACCATTCAGTTTTGCATCACTTGCAGAAAGCCAGGAAGGTGGGTGCTTTCCTGGCCTCATCAGACAGGCCATTCTGTACAGTGAGGGCCACAGCAGATGGAGATGGCACATGTAGGGGCATTTGCAGGTCTTTCCCTTTGCAGGGCGACACCCACAGAAGGCCCTGCTCAGGCGAGCAAGTATCTCGGGGCTGGCACAGTAGAGTATCGGAGGTCCAGCAGATATGAGGGCCAAAGGTTTAAATTACAGGCAGAAAGGTCCCGGTAGGATGTTATGATGTTTTTGTTTTTACAGTCAGAGTAGCTCTTTTTATGGCTTTTCATCACATTTTCCTATGTGAGCCGCCTTGAGCAGGTTCTCTGGAGAGGCAGCATATAATTGGTTTAGATAAATAAATCCGCCTGTGAATCAGGAGGTCCTAGGGGAGTCTCAGAGCTAAGAGGTGCTGACTGGCCTACCTGCTGCCTTCCTGTCACCCCCCCCCCCTTCAATTCAGAGTGTGTCCGGATCGGCCATGGTTCTCTTGCCTCACTCAGCGTGCCCTTTGCTCACTTCCTCCTCCTTCTGCGTGGCCTTCTTGGGGTTGCTGGGTCTGGCACGTGCGCCGTTCAGTGGCCCATCCTGTCCTGCTTCATCCCCTGGTGAAATCTGTCCCTGGTGGGAGGCTCCCCCCCCCCGCACCAATGGAATGTCTCCCCCGGTCCTTCACGTAGCTGCTCCAGCACTGAGTTGTACATAGGGTTGCCAAATACTTATCGTATTTCAGCGGGGGACACACAGTCTCCGGATGGAACATTCCTCCGTGGAACATCCACGCTGCACGATGCTGTCGATGGTACCATTGAGTTTCCAGCCCCATTGCCAGAGCGTCACCCGGCATCACTTCCTGGCAACGGCATCATGCACTGCGTCCCCCATCCCCCCCCGGGGAATGGTCCTGCCAGGACATATCCATCCCCCGCCGAATTACGGTAAGTTCTTGGGAAGCCTGGTTGTACGGCCGGCGAAGAGGGCTCTTTGCAAACATTAAGCGGCCTGGTTCTTATGTGTGTATTTTTCCCCTTTAAAAAAACGACTGCAATCTGGGTCTGCCCCCCTTCCGCCTCCCAGCCCAGTTCTTGTCACTCAGGGCTTCCTGGGCCCGGCCGTTCCTGATTGACTTCAACAACCAAACATTCCCTGTGTAGATTAGGCTGCCGAAATGCCCCCGGGCCTTGTTTATAGGTCTGCGTTCTTCCTTTAAAGAGCGAAAGTGAGTATTTTAATGGTTTCCATATTCCATAAATCTCCCGAAGTAGGACAACACCAGTTGGGCGGTGTTAGATGCTTCTCATTACCCTTAACAGGAAAAAGCCCGACTAAAACGTTGGCAGATGTGGGTGAGCTTCCTGCCCTGGAGGTGGGCGCGGCTTGGAGCTCGGGTTCAAGGGCCTGTTGCGGGGTGCCCGGGCCACGTGCGGCCTGTCTCCTCGGTGCTGGGTCTCGCTGCGAGGGTCACCGTTAGTTTGGCAGGAGGAAAAAGCATTTGGGGAGGAACTTTGGGGGGGGGAGTATGGATGCCAGAGGTTAGCCCAGCTTCCCTCTTTCTGCATCCTGCACTATAACCTTCCTGCCTGCCTTATATGTGTTTGAGACGGCCCATTTCGGGTCTTGGCTCCCCCCCCCGACTGTCAGGTCTATACAGAGGAAGATACTAGAGCTACTAAAACCCTTTAGGAGTAATTCCTGGCGGAGCTTTTGAGGAGGGGCCATGGCTGAATGGGAGAGCGCCTGTTTCGTAGGCAGAAGGTCCCAGGTTCAACCCCTGGCCTCTCCCCCCCCGAAAAGGGACCTAGCGGTAGATGCATATGAAAGACTTCTGCTTGGAGACCCTGGAGACCCCCTTGCCAGTCCGAGTAGACAGTAGTGACTTTGATGGACCCAGGATCTGTTTGGGAGGGGCGGTGGTTCAGTGGTGGAGACTCTGCTCCGCATGCAGAAGGTCCCAGGTTCAATCCCAGCGTCTCCATTTCAGACAACAGGTGACGTGGGAGACCTCTGACTGAGTCGCTAAAGAGCTGGCTGCCAGCCTGAGGAGACAAGACCGACTTGGATGGCCTGGTTCGGTATAAGGCAGCTTCGTGCATCCACATCCCTTTAATGGTCTAACCAGAAACTGTCCCTTGGGAAATAGATTCTCATCTTTTTTTTTATAATAATTTTTATTATTTTTAAGAGACATCCAAACAAACAAAACATACACGAGAGTATTAACAACAACTTCATTTCTCTTAAAACACCTCATGCATAAGTATCCAATTACCAAATTTCCACCTCCCAAAATTTTTGCAAACCTATATTTAATAAGCCGATATTTTATCTAACTCTCGTTCTGTCATTATGGCTCTTCAAAATACACAAAACTAGAATTTTGCAAGTCTATTAACAAAACATAGGTAAATAGACTCTCATTTGCACTGGGAAGAGTCTTGAGGTGTTGCAGAAAGGACTACTTCCTGATATCGGTCAGTAGTTCTGGACTGCCCAGGTCGTGCGCCTGCCTGCCTTCCAAGATCCTTGACTCTGTAGGGGCATAATAGGACTCCTCCGTCGCAGAGCTGAGCCTTTGGTCAACAGAAGGGCATTCCTGGCGGGCTGGGGTGGAAAGCGTGGCTAAATCGCAGCCGCCGGTTCCTCTTTTCTCTCGGCATCCGATGTGGATCCAGAAGCGGCTGGCCGGAGCGTGTCCCCAGCTCCCCTCTGCGGGCTGTCCCCTTTTCTCCCAAGGGTCTGCAGCACAGAATTGTGGGGGTTTGTCTCTCCATTGAATCTAACCAGTCCTCCAGGTGTCTGCTTGTGCAGGTAGCCATATGCTGTGTGCTGTTGGCATCGGACGGTGTGGAACTCTGTGCCAACAGCTGGAAGCAATTGGTGGGGCAGCCCATGTTCTTTTCTTTAAGGAGACAAAGCCTATTGTGTCCGGCCTCAGGGGTGTTTGTGTGTGTGTGAGAGAGAACGAGAGAGAGAGAGAGAGAGAGAGAGAGAGAGAGAGAGAGAGAGAGAGAGAGAGAGAGAGAGAGAGAGAGAGAGAGAGAGGAGTGCATTCTCCTCCCCTGTGTGGTGCGGAGGGATAACGTCTTGCAGCCCCTTGCTTGAGAAACGGCCCCCGCCAGACAAAAGAGCCCAAAGTGCTGCCCCGTGCGGAGGGGAAGTGTGGGTTGAAAGTGTTCTCTGGTATGCAAGCAGGGCAGTGCTTCAGATGTCTTGCTGACAGTTCGATCCAGCGGGGAGCACTTGGGAGAGGCATTTAGAGTGCCTTTTCACGAAAGGAAGTGCTTTGTAGTGCGGGAGGGATTCTTTTAATGTCTGGCTAAAAGGTGCATTCAGAGTTCAGATGCCAGACGGGACTTTGGAAACTCTTGGAGAGGGTTGCAACATGTTAAAAATTAATGATGCTTCTCCCCCCCGCCCCCCGGCCCAGTCACCCATTTTGGTGGCGATCCAGGGTTCCTTTCAAGCCACTCACAAAGCGAAGCCCCAGATGAATCTCCTTTTTTTGGGTGGGAGGGGGAAGAGGAACGGCCCTCTTTCCTTTTCTGGCACGGACCCTCCGTTCTGGCCTCCTCTTTGAGGCTTCTCTATCTGGAACGGTCCCCGTAGTAATTTCCACATGTGTTTGGGTAAGGACTGACTTTGTGTCTCCCGGTAGGAGCTCCCAGTCAGAGACCCCGGCCCATTCTCAGGAGCAGGTCCTCTTCCACCCGCTGGAGCTTTGGTAGAAGCCCCCTAAGGCAACTTCAGACCCCTCCAGAACGCCCACCTCAGGGCCTGGGATTGCCTTGGGAAGTCGAATACCAGAGAGCCTTAGGGGCAGGGAAGGGCACCCTTGCGTGGGCACCGGCCGGCTTTGTTGTCTGTGGGAGCGGCTGGTGTTGCTGTAAAGGTGGTCCTGCTTGGGGTGGGATTCTAAGTGTGGGGCTTTCTGAATATTCTTTTGGCAAAATGCTAGATTGATTACAAGGCCAGGGGGAATCCTGGGTCATGTCCTGCCAGCCACCAGTGAAGCACACACGTGGTTTCTCCGCCTTCCCTTCATCCAGTCGTCTGTTCCCACACACCAAGAAAGGCGATGCCTGGAGGTGCAGGACCCCCATGGACAAAAAGCCAATTGGGTGGGGTGGGGGGCTGCATGCAGTGAGCAGTGGCGGCCAGGAAGAGTTGGCTCTTTCCTTTTTAAAAAACTTATTTATTTATTAGTTGCTGTAGATTTCCCGGGTTGTGTGGCCGTGGTCTTGGCATTGTAGGACCTGACATTTCGCCAGCAGCTGTGACTGGCATCCTCAGAGGTATAACACAGAAAGATGGAGGACTCTCTGGGTCAAGGATTTATTTATTTATTTATTCCTCAAATTTCTACCCCGCCCATCCAGCCGAGGCCAGCTCGGGGCGGCTTACAGAAAACCAGCCTGTGATTACAATAAAACAATTGAAAAATTTAAAACCGTATTAAAACCAGTTAACAATAACATAATAAGTGCTAGTATTGTTGTTATTAAATCAACGATGGCTACCATATCGGCTTTCTCTTCCCATAACCGGCTCATAGATCTTCTTCAGATGTCTTCCAGGCGGCTGGCACAGGCTGTTAGTACGAATTCCGGAGGCAGCAGGGCTTCCTGTCCTTGTTGTTAGTGGTGGCAGCAGCTCCAAAAGCCTGGTGGAAGAGCTCCGTTTAACAGGCCCTGCAGAACTGTAAAACGGTCCTGCAGGGCCCTGATCTCTTCTGGGAGCTCGTTCCACCAGGATGGAGCCGCCACCAAGAAGACCCTGGCCCCGGTAGTCGAAAGCCTGGACTCCTTAGGACTTGGGAGGGCCAACTGGTTCCCACTCTTGGAGCTGTGCTTGTGGGGAAGGAGGGCGGTCTTAGCCAACCTTCACCTCCCTCGAATGGCTTCCTGTTTTTGTGCGAGTAGTGGTGTTCCCGGCATTGTCTTTCCAGGTGACAACAGGGACAGTCCATGTGTGTGGTCCTGTCAGCTGGCTGGATGTTCTAGCACACTGGCAAGCACGTGGCTGGCTAGTGTGGGACAGCTGTGCTCAGTCTCTCGCCTCGCCAATTTGGAAGAAGTTACAGGTCGCGCTTCTTTCCTGGGCAACCGCCTTGGGAAACGGCTGCCTTTTGGTGTTACAACCCTTGGACTCTAGGCAGACGTCGGAGACTTCAGTTTGTGTGTACACTGATAGAGAGAAACTGAATCGATCAGTGATAGATGGATAGAAACTTATAGATAGAAACTGAATCTATCCTAAATATAAATACACGTTGATGGGGTCCAAACTGGCAGAGACTGACCAAGAGAGAGATCTTGTAGTCGTAATAGATAACTCACTGAAAATGTCGGGACAGTGTGCGACTGCAATAAAGAAGGCCAACGCTATGCTGGGGATTATTAGGAAGGGAACTGAAAACAAATCAGCTAGTATCATAATGCCCCTGTATAAATCGATGGTGCGACCTCGTTTGGAGTACTGTGTACAGTTCTGATCACCACACCACAAAAAGGATATTATAGCATTGGGAAAAGTACAGAAAAGGACAACTAGAATGATAAAAGGGTTGGAACAGTTTCCCTTTGAAGAAAGGTTAAAATGCTTGGGGCTCTTTAGCTTTGAGAAACGACAGCTGAGGGGTGACATGATTGAGGTTTACAAGATTATGCATGGCATAGAGCAGGTTGAGAAAGAAGTCGTTTTCTCCCTTTCTCACAATACAAGAACTTGTGGGCACTCCATGAAATTGCTGAGCTGTCGGGTTAGAATGGATAAAAGGAAGTACTTCTTCACCCAAAGAGTGACTAAAACATGGAATTCAATGCCACAGGAGGTGGTAGTGGCTGCAAGCATGGACAGCTTCAAGAGGAAATTGGATAAGCATATGGAGTGGTGGTCCATCAGTGGCTATGAGCCACAAGGTATAGATAGGAACTCTCGGTCTGGTGCAAGGAATGCTCTGTATTCTTGCTGTTTGGTGGGGAGGCAACAGTGGGAGGGCTTCTGGTGTCCTGGCCCCACTGGTGGACCTCCCGATGGCACCTGGTATTTTTGGCCACTGTATGCCAGAGTGTTGGGCTGGATGGGCCACTGGCTTGATGCAGCATTTGGCGTGTCTTATGTTCGTATGGATAAGCATATGGAGCGGTGGTCCATCAGTGGCCATTAGCCACAAGGTATAGATAGGAACTCTCGGTCTGGGGCAGGTGATGCTCTGTATTCTTGGTGCTTGGGGGGGCAACAGTGGGAGGGCTTCTAGTGTCCTGGCCCCACTGCTGGACCTCCTGAGGGCCCCTGCTATTTTTGGTCACTGTGTGACCCAGAGTGTTGGACTGGATGGGCTGTTGGCCTGATCCAGCATTGGCTTCTCTCATGTTCTTATGTTCTCTTAATCTAAACATAAAGCTGAGTTTTGCCTTCTACTGGTGGACAGTTGCCAGATTTGCCTCACTCCCGTGGGAGGTGCTGAGCGATGCTTGATTTGGCTGTGAAGAGCGGCCAGTTTCGGCAGCCTTGGACTCATGGGGGGTGGGGGGGCTCTTGAGGCGGCCTTTACTTCAATACGAACTTCCCTTGAGTCAGAGCTCCCTTCCCCAGATACGTGGAAGACGATGGCAGGGGTGGGGGGGAGGGCTTGGGTCTCTGTGTTTAGTGCCCTCCAGTCGCTTCTGATGTATGGCGACCCTCTGAACTGGCGACCTCCAGGAAGTCATCTGGCTAACGGCCTCGCTCAGGTCTGGCAGACGGAGGAGGGGCCTTCGTTGCTTCCTTAACGGAGTCCGTCCACCTCCTGTTGAGTCTTTCTCTTTCCCTGCTGCCTCCCGCTTTTCCTGGCGTTATCATCTTTTCCAGTGACTCTTGCCTTCTTGTGATGTGACCAAAGTGGTGTAGTCGTTTTAGCTTCTAGGGAGAGTTCAGGCTTGAGTTGATCTAGGACCCACTTGTTTGTCTTCTTGGTGGTCCAGGGCACCTGTAAAACTCTCCCAAGAAGGAGGTTGGATCTTTTCCAAGGGTAATCTTTTTCAAGCCAGTTTGGTGTAGTGGTTAAGTGTGCGGACTCTAATCTGGGAGAACCAGGGTTGATTCCCCACTGCTCCTCCACATGCAGCCAGCTGGTGTGACCTTGGGCCTGTCACAAGTTCTCTCAGAGCTTTTTTCTCAAGGGCAGTTCTCGAGAGAGCTCTCTCAGCCCCACTGACCTCACAGGGTGTCTGTTGGGGGGAGAGGAAGGGAAAGGAGTTTGTAAGCTGCTCTGAGACTCCTTTGGGTAGTTAAAGGTGGGGTATAAATCCAATCTCTTGTTTTCCTCTTAAATTTATTTATTTTATTTATTTATTTGTTTGGATTTGTATCCCGCCCTCCCCGAAGGCTCAGGGCGGCTAACAATATAAACAATTTAAACAATATAAACAATATAAAACAATATCAACCAGGTGAAATTATAAAAACAAACAATACAACATAAGCACAACATTTAAAACCAAGATGACGGGAAGACAATGGCATGGTTTTCGAGGTGGAATATCGAAGGTGGAATAGCGGCAGTGGTGGCTCCTACTCAAAAGCCTGGCGGAAGAGCTCCGTCTTGCAGGCCCTGCGGAACTGGACAAGGTCCCGCAGGGCCCGGATCTCCTCTGGGAGCTCCTTCCACCAGGTAGGAGCCGCCACCGAAAAAGCCCTGGCTCTTGTGGCAGCCAGCCTCGCATCTCTGGGGCCAGGAATTTCCAGAAGATGACGGCCCCCAGACCGAAGTGCCCTTGGGGGAACATGTAGGGAAAGGCGGTCCCTCAGGTAAGCCGGACTCTGGCCATACAGGGCCATAAATTCTCTGGCCATACAGGGCCATATATTCCCTGGCCATAAATTCTCTGCGTAGCCGACTAGAGCAGGACTAGCAGTTACAAACAGGTAAGCGAGGTCACAAAGTCAATTCAGGGAGAAGTAAGCTGAAGTTTTAAGTGAAAATGTTATTTATTAAAACATTGCTATGCCACCTTTCCACCCGGTCAGGGTCCCCAAGGTGGCAAACATAAAAAAAACAACAACAAAAACATTTGAACAGTTAAAAACTACAGTTAAAACGATCAAATTAAATGATAGTGGTAAAAGGTTATGGTTTGATAAAACATGTTAAGAACGGCCAACTAAAATGTTTCAAAAGCGGTTCCAGTGGAACTATTAAAGATTGTAGTGAGTAAGGAAACCCAGGTCCCCGTTTAAGCCTGGGTGACAAATGGTGTTTAATTTCTTGATCAGTTCTAAGCCAGTGCTCTCACAATGTGTATTGCCTCTGAAGAATTTTGGTATAACAGTGGTTTTCAGATCTGCAACAATATGTCCGGGAAGAGTTTCTGGTTGTTGTGATTTCTTGTATCAGATTTATGCTAACTGATTCTCTTGTGTAGTGACTGACCTGTTTGTCCTGTGTAGGCATTAGAGGGGCACTGCTGGCACATGGTGGCCTATATTAAATTGGATGATGTGCCAGAGGATGAGCCCAGGACGGTGTAGCTGATGTCACTGGGTCCCGTAACAGTATCTCGCATGTGCATCAGGTGACAGTGCTGCCGTCTGGGTCAGAGGCAGGGTTTGGTTCCTGGGCCTGTGTCTTTGCAGGGTGGTCCCAGATGGTTGGTGTGAAGCTGCTTGAGGCGGAGGGGCTGGGAGTGAGCGGGGGACGGGGAATGGCCTGTGCCAACCAGGGTCTGCAATAGAGACCGGTCCTTACCCCGGAGAGGCTGTAAACTGTTGGCAATGCGTTGAAGTGGTCTGAGGTATGACTTGCAGGGGACAACCAGTGGAGTTCGGTTGTTGTCTCCGTGGGGCCCATCTTGTAGGCAAAGAGGCCGTCTCCAGTGTAGGCCTGGTAGGTCAGAGCCTGCACTCTGGATGTGTGTGTTTGGGGGGAATGAGGGGGCTGAGTTGTGAGAGGGACTAATCAGCACTAGGGATTGTTGCAGAAGAGTTCTTTGATCAGTACACTCCCTGCCTGGCACGTGGGGTTAGGCATGCGAACGCTGCGCTCGTGATGTTCCCATCTGGAGGCGCCTGGCACACTTCAAGTCATCCCTGTTGGCTGCTACGCAGTTGTGGAACGGCCTTCCTTCCACCTGATAGCAGCTGAGTTGCAGCATTTTGTTCCCTCTGGATTTTCCCAAGTTGGAGTTGACTCCAAAGGCAGACCTATGTAGTCTGGTCTCTGTCTTACCGTGGCTTTTGGCTATGCTCCTGCAGAGTGCAGAGGGTTGGACTGGATGACCTGCAAGGTCCCTTCCAACTCTAACATTCTATGATTCCATGGCATGGATCCAGGCAGCCAGAGCAGCCAAGTCTTGGTGGTGGTGGTGGTGGGGGCATCTCCTGGGTGAAACAGCTGGAAGAAAGTGTTTCTTGCGGCTGCATTAAGTTGCTTCTCCAGGAGGAGTGCTGGATCCAGGCTCTCAGCAGAGTCAGCAAGGGTCAGCTGAACTCCATGGGAAATGGGAAGCGCCGAGTCCTTGCAAGACCTCAGACTCTTGGTGCAGGTTCTCCCCCCCCACATTGCTCTTGGATGTCCCACTAAAGCTGTCTGTGCAGGAGACTGGCTGTTACTGCCTGAAGAGATGGATGTAGTTCTCTGGATTTTTGTCTGTCAAGAGAACTCATCTTCTCCCTAATCAAGTGTCAGAGGAGGTGAACAAGGGGCTTCTTCTAATCCAAGCAGGGAGAGAGGGAGAGAGAGAGTGTTTGTGTTTGATGCAGGGGTTAAGTGTGTGGACTCTAATCTGGGAGAACCAGGTTTGATTCCCCACTCCTCCACTTGCAGCTGCTGGATGACCTTGGGCAAGCCATAGTTCTTTCCTTGAAAGAGCAGTCCTTGAAAGAGCTCTCTCAGCCCTGCCTACCTCACAGGGTGTCTGTTGTGGGGAAGAAGAAGAAGAGATTGGATTTATACCCCGCCCTTCACTTGGAGTCTCAGAGCACCTTACAAACTCCTTTCCCTTCCCCTCCCCACAGCAGACACCCTGGGAGGTAGGTGGGGCTGAGAGAGCTCTTTCCAGAACTGCCCTTTCAAGGACAGCTCTGAGAGAACTATGGCTTGCCCAAGGTCATCCAGCAGCTGCAAGTGGGGGTGGGGGTGGGGCATCAAACCTGGTTCTCCCAGATGAGAGTCCGCACACTTAACTACTACACCAAACTGGAAGGAAAGGAGTTTGTGAGCCGCTCTGAGACTCTGAGTGAAGGGCGGGGTATAAACCCAATCTCCTCCTCCTCCTCTTCATCCCATTTGATGGTCCTAAGAAGACTCCTGCCCGGAGGGTCCTTTGGTGGACGGCCCCCTGGGTAGGGAAAGGTCTCCCGGGTGGCAGAAGCCAGGAAAAGGGGGCCGGGGCAGAGCTGCTAACTCATTTGAAGCGAGGGGATTGTTTATGCAGCTGCCCTGGGGAAGGTTCAAGGGAATAAACCCCGTTCTGTTGCCTTTAGCACCGTGGTTATTCCCACCCCCCCCCTTTGAAAAATGAATGTTTCTAATTTGAAGGAAGAGAAAGTTTTGTTCGTTTGTTTTTCCATGGGTCAGGAACAAGAAATTAGTGTTCAAATCTAAACACACTCTTGGTTGTGTCTGTTCTTGACTCTCTGGCGCAGAATTGTACCCACACCAAAGGAGTCCCCCTTCCCCTCCCAGCAATCGGCTTTGAGTGGTGGCTGGAGGAAATGGCCCTTCTCTGATGCATCTTCGAGTCGTGCTTCTGATGGGAACATCATGCCCACTTCGCCTTTCCTGCTAATAACACAAAGTCCAGACCACTGGTGCATGCTCTGGCCTGTGCCCCGAGAGTGCATTTCCATGCACAGCTCTAATGTCCGGGGAGTTCCAACACTGAAATTTCCATGCTGGGCGCTGTGCCAGAAAGGTATGCTGGTTGGTGGGCTGGCTGGTCTCTGCAGGAAGTGGAATTTGGGGGGGAGTCCCTCAAGGAAGAGGGTCTTTGTTCTGCTTTTGTGGCACTTGCTGGTTCCCTTGACTGACTGGCCTGTCAGGGAGGTTCGGGCAGCTCAGGGGTCAGACGGGCATTGAATGCGCTCTTTCTGCCGTGGCTGTGCGGAGAGGGCTGTCTGGGGTCAGGCTCGAGGCTTCAGCCTGGTGTTGTATTTTGTGTACAAGACTCGCCACCTTTTGCTTGTGCCCGTGCAGATGCCCTGCCTGGCAAGCGGAGCAGCTTCCCTTTCAGCTCCGAGCTTGCTTGTCACACACAGCTGGGCTGCCGCATCTGCCACCTGCCTAGCATGTGAGCGCAACAAATGCACGCAGGGACAACTAAAGGAGAGTTCTGGGGTTAGCCCCACATGGCTTTGCTTGGGGTTCTCTTTGCAGGCAGTGTTTCCTTCCACGCAAAGTGAGCAAAGCCTCAAGATGCACGGTGGGAATGGCTGGCGAGTGCCTTAGCGGAGGACTGGTGTATGTGTGAGCCGCCCTGCCCCAGCCGTGCCGCTTGGTGTTTTGGGGGCCCTCTCCCTTTGCCCATATCGGCTGGCTTGTGTCGCCCTTTTGAAGAAGAAGAAGCGCTCAGAAGGTTTGCCGTCAGAGTGCCAGAGGTGCAGCGGCATGTGCAGAACACATGTGAACCGAACACCAGAATAATTCCTTCAAGAACTGGGTGCGTTGATGTGGCGGCTTGCTACTACACTGTTTACACTGGAGAGCTAAGCGGGGTTTGGGGGCTGCTGGGAAATTGACAGCTTGTGGTCCTCCCCCGCCTTCCGCGGAGATGAAGGCACGAGAGCCTGGATGGCTGTTTCCAGGCACCTTGAGGATTTCCCCCTTTCCCCAAATCCAGAGCGAACCTGCCAGGATTGCGGTCACTGCGGGGTGAACCGTTGGATGTGAGGGAAGGGTCAGGAGTCTGTTTGCTCTGGAATGCCAAGATGAAGTGGCCCTTGGAGGGGGTGGTTGGATAGGCAACAGGTCTGATAGATCCCTTCATGCTGGTGTTTTAAGTCTGTACGTCTTTAAGAAACGATGCTTCGCTTTCCCGACATTATGGACCAAGGGAGAGCCCAATATGGGGCTGAAAGGCCGCACAGAAAGCAGTTAGCGGGGTCAGCAGCCGTAACAGTGGCCTGAAGCCTGCAGGCAGTTACAGCAGGGCTCTGTCCAGCATCCTCCAAAGCCTCCTGGTGGATCACAGAATCGTGGAATCATGGAATGTCAGAGTTGGAAGGGACCTTGCAGGTCATCTAGTCCAACCCTCTGCACTCTGCAGGAGCAGAGCCGAAAGGCAGCCCTACAACATACCCGAAAGATGGTCATCCAGCCTCCGCTTGAAAATGTCCAGCGAAGGAGCATCCACCACCTCCTTGGTCTTCTGAGGCCTCAGGGGCAGAGGAGAGGCCCTGGGTAGCCAGCCAAGCACTGAGTGTCTGCCTCGGTTTTCCACCTTCTCTGCTCCTGGCCCTTAGTTCATTTGGGGAGAGGACCACAAGAACTGTTCCCTGACCACAGAATCACAGAGTTGGAAGGGATCTCCGGGGTCATCTAGTCCAACCCCTTGCACAATGCAGGAAATTCACAAATACCTCCCCCCCACACCCATAGTGACTGCTGTTCCACTCCCAGAAGAGGACAAAAACCCTCCAGGATTGCTTCCTGACCCCAAAGTGGCAACCAGCATTTCCCTGGGCATGTAAAAAAGGGCCACAGGAACAAAGCACCGAGACAGCCCTTCCTGACCTCCCTCTCGTGGTCTGCCCAAGTTCACAGAATCAGCATTGCTGTCCGATGGGGCCACCTAGCCTCTGTCTGAAAACCTCCCAAGGAGGAGAGAGCCCACCACCTCCCGAGGAAGCCTCTTCCACTGAGGAACCGCTCTAACTATCAGGAAGTTCTTCCTGTTTAGCTGAAAACTCTTCTGATTTAATTTCAACCCGTTGGTTCTGGTCCGACCTTCTGGGGCAACAGAAAACAACTCTGCACCATCCTCTATAATGACAGCCCTTCAAGGACTCCTATCCCCTCTCAGTTGTCTCCTCTCCAGGCTGTGCAGACCCAGCTCATTCTGCGCCCCCCCCAGTCTTGCCCCCCAAGGATCTTGTCGTTTATGATGCCCCCTCGTTGTCCCTAGGAGACCTGGACCTTCTGATTCCAGGCCAGATGTGTCGTGCTTGTCTTCTCCCCCTTCAGAGGCTCTGCTGTCTTTATTTCATTAAGAGCTCCTCTGCTCATGCTCCAGAACTGTCTTCCGGATGCCTGCAAAGAGGAATGGGAGAAGGCATAGAGGCTTGTAGTTTGGAACGCAGCACTTCTGGGCAGCGAGACACGTGAGGCTGGGGCTTAGCTGCTTCTCTTCCTTGGGTGGAGCTGCCCGCTTCGGGGTGGGGGATCTGCTCCTGGGTGTCATGGGGGCTGCTTCCGTGCCCTTTGACCCTTACTCCCTCCGAGGCTGGTAGCGGGCGAAGGGCTCTTTGCTTGCAGCGGGGCAGAGCGTTGGGAGACTCCCTCTCGCCCGGGCCTTTTCTTCCTGAGCAGAGCTTTGGTTTCTCTGTCTGGAGAGCCAGAAGCCCCACAGGTGGCAGCGAGTGCTTAGAAGTTCAACAGACTATTTGCAAAAGGCCCCCGGTGGGAGTCGTGACCCCGGGCCCCCCGTTGCTCCGAGGGCGGTCCGCGCTCCGCCAGTGGGCTTTCTCTCCAGCTGCAGCAGCGAGGCACGTTTAATTAATGCTGGACCAATTAGCCTGACAAGTAAATCAAACTCAATTAGAACAATAACATTTTCCCAGACATTGTGTGGTGGCCAGATGTAAAGGCAAAGCGTTTTGTAAGCGCTGGCCTTCCCTCGCTCGCTCTTCCTCTGGGGTTACTTGCGGGCAAAGAGGGTCCCTTGCCTGGCTGTCCTTTCAGCAGGAGGGGGCTGAGATCCCGGGGCACCCCTGCAGAGGACAGAGTGCCCGGGCACCTCGGGTCTGGCAGGGGCTCAAGGGGGAAAGGGCAGAAGGAAAGCCGGCAGGGAGACCGGCTCGGGTCGGAGTCCTCAGGTGGAGTTCCTGCAGCCCAGGCTGGCCTTGGCGGGTTGCCCTGATCCTGCCTGGGCCCTGCATGGCTGGAGGACCAAAAGGTGCAGCACCCCAAGAGCCTCAGTAGGCCAGAAGAAGAAGAAGTAGAAGAGGAGATTGCATTTATACCCCTTGCCCTTCACTACCCAAAGGAGAGCGGCTTACAAGCTCCTTTCCCTTCCCCTCCCCACAACAACAGACACCCTGCGAGGTAGGGTGGGGCTGAGAGAGCTCTGACAGAGAACTGCTCTTTTTCAAGGACAGCTGTGCCAGAGCTTGTGACTGACCCAAGGTCATCCAGCAGGTGCAAGTGGAGGAGTTCTTGCTCCGGATTGCAAGACTAGATCTAATGGGTGGAAATTACAAGGGAGTCGATATACCGACTAGATACCAGGAGAAACTTCCTCACTGTAAGAGTGGCTGAGCCGTGGAACAGGCTGTCTCAAGAGGTGGTGGATGCTCCTTCCCTGGACGTTTTCAAGCGGAGGCTGGACGACCATCTTTTGGGTATGTTGTAAGTATGTAGGGCTCTCTTTCGGCTGTGCTCCTGCAGAGTGCAGGGGGTTGGACTAGATGACCTGCAAGGTCCCTTCCAGCTCTAACATTCTATGATTCTATGAGTGGGGAATCAAACCCGGTTCTCCCAGATTAGAGTCCGCGCACTTAACCACAACACCAAACTAGCCCAGATCCTCTGGTGGCCCCTGACCCTGGCTGGGACTTCCGGATCAGGGTGCCTCCGCCTGCTGCCCTACAGAAGCCGCGCGGACTTGCAGCAGCTGTTGCCAGGGCTGGCTTGAAGGAGAACCCAGCTCAGGAGGAGGAGGAGGAGGAGGAGGAGGAGGAGGGCGAGGGCATAGAGCTTGAGCTGTTCCAGACCTGCTGGGGGGTAGGCAGCTCATGCTGGGCTTGCTCCTTTCTAGAAGTTCTTTTTCCTTTGGCCAGAATTCAAGGCGGCCACACAGGCTGAGCATCTGCCGGGGGCCTCCAGTGTTCTGGAGACCCAGAGAGAGAGCGAGAGTGGTCCTTCTCCAGTAGGGCACCGTTCTGTTTGGTGGTTTGAGTGTGGTCCCTCCGTGCTCCCTCGTGGTGACACCTCGTAAGCCAGCGAACGGCTGTCCTTGGTCCGAGGGGTGCAGGGTCGGAACGGAAGGCCCGCCTGCCGCCTGGAGTGCCCCGCGTCTTATTCCGTTGGCACCGCTTGTGTCCAGCAAGGCCGAGCCACGTGGGAGTTGACTTGCCCCTTTTCTCCAGCAGGAAGTGTGTCTGGTTCAAATAAAGAGTGGAAAGTACAGAACATTCCGTTGAAGCTGTGAAAGGAGGGCAAAGGGGCTGCATTATTTCCCTCTGGTTTTACTATGGGATTCTAATAAGGGCGAGAGCTGAGGGGCTGATTGGGACACTGATTAATATTTGAACTTATTTTCTGTGCCTTAAAAACAATTCTAAAGCATCCAGCCCCTCGAGAGAACAGCTGCAGCCCCCACCCCCTTTCCCTAAACCCATTAGGCAGATTTTTTTTGCATGGGGTAGGGAGAACACAGTTCCAGACTCAGAGCCCAGTAAATCCTAGCGAAAATACACATTTAGGAACATAGCTCGGATTTTTTTAAAAGAAGGACATAGGTAAAATTAGACCACTTTTCGTTCACTCTCTGGCCAAACACGCCCAGTCTTTTTGCCACAGACAACAGCGAGAAATATCGCAGGTGATGCAGAAGAGATGCGTTGGACAGAGCTCCCGGGGAAGCAGCTGCCCCTTCCAATGGGGACGGCACCTGCAGTACCTGTTCCCAGTTTCCACCTCTTCCCCAGCTCCCTCGTGCATCACGGAACACAGTGCTGGACAGAGGATCTGGCATCCCTGTAGCCCCGTGTTGACCAAGACAGCCGTAGCTCACCAGCTTTCCGTAGTCATAGAATCATAGCATCGGAAGGAACCTCCAGGGTCATTTAGTCCAACCCCCTGCACAAATACCTCCCCCTCCACACCCGCAGTGACCCCTATTCCATGCCCAGAAGATGACAAAAACCCCTCCAGGATTGCTTCCTGGCCCCAAAGTGGCAACCAGCATTTCCCTGGGTGTGTAGGAAAGGCCATGAGAACTAAGCACTGAGGCAACCCTTCCTACCCTCCATTTGATGGTTTGCCTAAGGTCACACAATCAGCATTGCTGTCAGATGGCCATCTAGCCTCTGTTCGAAAACCTCCCAAGGAGGAGAGCCCACCACCTCCCGAGGAAGCCTGTTCCACTGAGCAACCACTCTCACTGTCTGGAAGTTCTTCCTAATGCATAGCCGAAAACTCTTCTGATGTAATTTCAACCCATGGGTCCCGTCTGACCTTCTGGGGCAACTGAAAACAACTCCGCACCGTCCTCTATATGACAGCCCTTCAAATACCTGAAGATATCATCTCACCTCTCGGTCGTCTCCTCTCCAGGCTAAACATACTCAGTGTTAGCTATGCTGCTGGCATCGCAGGTGGAGGGGGAAGGCTGGATGAATAGTCTGTTACTCTGCTGGAATCTTAGCTTTTGTTTTTCCTAGCTCAGGCCTGTGACCTTGGTACCATTCTATTGATGCTTCTGCTGGGAACGTAGACCCGCTAGCTTAGGCTGTTGTTTGTTCAGTCGCACAGTCGAGTCTGACTTTTTGCGACCCCATGGACCATATTACGCCAGGCCCTCCTGTCTTAGGCGGGCTTCAGCCTAATTCCTGATTAGACCCATCAGGGGGCCCTGGTTTGAAGTATGTCTATCTTTCTGTCCCGCGTGCTTGCAATCAGTTCTGACACTCTATGTATGCACAGATGACCTGCCTTTACTGTACTCAATAAACTTGAACCTTCTGAAGGAATGTTGTTGAGGACTGATTGCTGTGGGACTCTGATACCCAGCTCCTTCAGCCTTTCCTCATAGTCATATGAAGATCTAACCCTAACCTCCACTTTCCACCCCTACCGTGATGTTTTCTTCCCGGGCAATGGGCACGTTGTCCATCACAGTCCAGTGGGGCTGAAGGACATGGTGCGGAGATGGTTCACCCGCTACCTTTTCCCAGTCTATTTGCGCCGTCTTCTTCAACTCCTCAAAGCCATCAACTAGAAAATCTTAGGCCGCAAAATCAAAATGCTCCTGAAAATCTGCTAGGCAGCCACATAGTGCGCGTTCTTCAGCTTCAGCTTTCTGGACTTGGTGTATCTCTTCCCTCAGAGTCCACCGAGTGGCCGTCTTCACCCAGCATCCTTGAATCCCAGCCTGGTGGTAAAGAGGCCTCTGAGGGGCCTTTCAGGACTGTGTCTCCCATTTGTCCAACTGACCCATTACAGACCCTCTCTCTAGTAGAACAGGATAGAACAGGTAGAGAAAGAAGTACTTTTCTCCCTTTCTCACAATACAAGAACTCATGGGCACTCCATGAAATTGCTGAGTGGTTGGCTTAGAACGGATAAAAGGAAGTACTTCTTCACCCAAAGAGTAACACATGGAATTCACTGCCACAGGAGGTGGTGGCAGCTACAAGCATGGATGGTTTCCAGTGGGAATTAGATAAACATCTTGAGCAGAGGTCCACCAGTGGCTATTAGCCACAAGGTAGACATAGGAACCCTCAGTCTGGGGCAAGTGATGCTCTGTATTCTTGGTGCTTGGGGGGTGGGCAACAGTGGGAGGGCTTCTAGTGTCCTGGCCCCACTGCTGGACCTCCTGATGGCCCCTGGTATTTTTGGCCACTGTGTGAGACAGAGTGTTGGACTGGATGGGCCGTCGGCCTGATCCATCATTGGCTTCTCTTATGTTCTATGTTCTTAGTTCTCTCCAAATGATAAAAACATACAACTGCATAAAAATAGCTAAACCTTAACGACCGTTAAAGCCCCAGCATTAATATATATGCAGTACTGACTTTCCTCTCCAGCATAGACTTGCTTCAGTATTTTAGCAACATAAAAAAGCATCAGGAATAATCAGCCTGTAAAATTATACTATTTTGCATATGCATGGAAAGGCAGCAAACTTCTGTATAGCAGAGAAGAACCTCCTGTCCAGTTCCCATTTCTTTGTGGTGATTCTAGGCCCTGGTTCAGACGAAGTTGGTGACTTTTACGGCAGTTGGTCAAGACTTCTTTCGGGAGCCTTTGTCACCGGCGCATGCTGTTGTAGAAAGCCATGGGTCACCACGACCTGTGGAGCTTCTCTCTTCACTAAAGCCACCGTATCACACTGGCAGGGTGCCGTTTCTTTTACTCCTGTCAACAGGAAGCTGTTCGAAACATCATGACAGGGTGACCACACGTTACCTGACCAAGCTTCTCATCGCACCTCATGCTTGCTTGGAGTGACACAATAGCAGTTTGGTGTAGTGGTTAAGTGCGCGGACTCTGATCTGGGAGAACCGGGTTTGATTCCCCACTCCTCCACTTGCAGCTGCTGGTGTGACCTTGGGTCAGTCACAAGTTCTTTCAGAGCTGTCCTTGAAAAAGAGCAGTTTCTGTCAAGAGCTCTCTCAGCCCTGCCTACCTTGCAGGGTGTCTGTTGTGGGGAGGGGAAGGGAAAGGAGTTTGTTAGCCACTCTGAGACTCCAAGTGAAGGGCAGGGTAGAAATCCAATCTCTCCTCCTTCTCCTTCTTCATAACATAATTTGAAAATTTTCCCCAGAGAGACTATTTTCAAAGTCACAGGAAGGAAACTTAAGGGGGGGGGGAAATCTCCTTTTAACACCCAGTTAAAGCCCATCCATGGATCTCTTAGAGGGTCCCTGGACCAAAGGTTAAGAACCCATATGGAGCAGAAGTCCATCAGTGGCTATTAGCCACAAGGTATAGATGGGAACTCTCCGTCTGGGGCAGGTGATGCCCTCTATTCTTGGTGCTGGAGGGGGCAGCAGTGGGAGGGCTTCTATTGTCCTGGCCCCACTGCTGGACCTCCTGATGGCCTCTGGTATTTTTGGCCACTGTGTGACACAGAGTGTTGGACTAGATGGGCCACTGGCCTGATCCAGCATTGGCTTCTCTTATGTTCTTATGTTCTTATGTAACCCCTGCTTTAAAGAGTTCAGTGCTTTAAGGTATTATCAGCAAACATATTACAGCTTATTAATTGTTGCCAAAATGACACACATTTACACATATCTATGAAAATATGTTATAGATGTAGTCCTTTTTTGTGCTAAAAAAAGAGAAAGGTATGGGTACTCAGATAGAAGGCTGTCTTGATTTCTGCCAGTTTCCTGCTCAGGACTTGGGAGAGCAGCTCCAAAACTTGCAGGACTTGGGAGAGCAGCTCCCAGGAGTTCTACCCCAGATCAGGCCTGGGTATGCATGTAAATCTAATGTTGCAGGTTATCTGTCTGAAACATTTTCACCCAACAAATTTTGAGAGAGTCAGACTTGGTCTTTAAAGGCATTTGATTCATTCCAAAATGGAAAATATTCCATTGGACTTTTTCTGTCTGAAGAATTGAAGAAGAGAAGAGATGAAGAGATTGGATTTATACCCCGCCCTTCACTGCCCAAAGGCGTCTCAGAGCGGCTTACAATCTCCTTTCCCTTCCGCTCCCCACAACAGACACCCTGGGAGGCAGGTGGGGCTGAGAGAGCTCTTGACAGAAACTGTCCTTGAGAGAACAGCTGTGCCAGAGCTTGTGACTGACCCAAGGTCACATCAGCAGGTGCAAGTGGAGGAGTGGGGAATCAAACCCGGTTCTCCCAGATTAGAGTCCGCGCACTTAACCACGACACCAGACTGGATCTCCAATTGAGGGAGTCGGGAGTCTAGAGGGGGGAGGAAATTACAACGAACCACCCCCGCCCCAGTTTTTCTATTTTTATTTTTGGCTGAGTTTTCACATGAAGGAACTGAGCGGAAAGGGTCTTACTTCTCCCTCAGGGTCTGAGCAGAGCAGCGGACCCCTTGCCTCCCTCTGAAGTTCGAGGGGTCTACAGAGCCACCTCCCGCGTTGGTGCAAAATCCACAAGTGGGATTCCGCAGGTGGCATTCGGATGCCAATCACAGCCTGTTTTTCTGCCCATGGAGGAGGCTTCCTCGGTGACTGCCGGAAAGTGAAATCGCTTGCTTCATCTGAAGGCCTGTCTGTCGGGCAGGGCCGCCTTGGCCGATAAGGGAGTGGAAAGTCTTGCCTCATTTGGGGCAGGATGTCCAGACTATTTATTTTGTTGTTAAACTGAGACAGACACCTCTGTCTGGTGCATTCCCCCCCCCCTCAGGAACTCAAGACATGGCTTGTAGGTGTCAAAAAACAGTAAAAAGGACAATTAAAATTCCATACAAATGTTCTTTTGGGAGAGGAGTCTCAATTGATCCGGATCTGGTGGAGGAGTGCATGACGGCTTCTCGCCCTCCCTCTGCTGACCTCATTGTCCCTTGGTTGGCCTCGGGGTGCAGTTTCACCATGTTTCCAGCTGCATATCTGTGAGCCTTCAGTGCAGCACCCAGAGAAGACCAAGCTGTTATATGACCCAGTGGCTCATGCATAGTAAGGGCAACGGGTGCATTTTTTGGCTCATACCTGTTTTGAGTTGCAGGATCAAGGCTGCCTTGAAAGATTCCCCCCTGGTCTGATTCCAAAGGCCCCGGGAAACCAAGATGATTTAAAACGCCTCCGCCCTTAGCTGAGCCCCCGTCCCTGACACCACATCAAAAGCTGCTGCCTGCTTCTGCAAGAGTATTCAGTGCAAAGTTTTTTCAGCACTCACTCCCGACTAGGAAGGCCTTGGAGGGAGGAGGGCCTCCTTCAAGGACCAGAAGGCCTCCATGGCACAGAGGTGGGATGTGTAAGCGGGGGCAAGACGAAGGAAGTGCCTCTTGAACACATACGAAGCTGCTTTCTGCTGAATCAGGCCCCCAGCCCCCCCCCCGGGTCCATCCAGGACAGCCTTGTCTGCTCAGACTGGCAGCCGCTCTCCAGGGTCTCAGGCGGAGGTCTTTCACACCACCTCCCACCTGGTCCTTTTTAACTGGGGATGCCGGGGATTGAACTGGGGACCTTCTGCATGCCAAGCAGAGGCTCTGCCACTAAGCCACAGCCCCTCTTTATAGCTCTCCAGGGTCTCAGATTGAAGGTCTTTCCCATCACCTCCCGCCTGGTCCTTTTTAACTGGAGATGCTGGGGATTGAACCTGGGACCTCCTGCGTGCCAAGCAGGTGCTCTGCCGCTGAGCCACAGCCCCTCTTTACAGCTCTCCAGGATCTCAGGTGGTCTTTCCCATCACCTCCTGCCTGGTCCTTTTAAACTGGGGATACCAGGGATTGAACCTGGGATCTTCTGCATGCCAAGCGGAGGCTCTTCCACTGAGCCACGGCCCCTCTTTACAGCTCTCCAGGGTCTCAGCCGGAGGTCTTTCCCATCACCTCCCGCCTGATCCTTTTTAACTGGAGATGCTGGGGATTGAACCTGGGATCTTCTGCATGCCAAGTGGAGGCTCTACCACTGAGCCACGGCCACTCTTGTTCCCCGAAAGCCCTCAGTGGCCCTCAGCTGGCTTGTATGTCAGGGCTGCTTATCATCCCTGGATCCTGGTGGCCAAATCAAGAGAGCGCGGGATCTGTGATCTGGCTTTGCAAAGAACTCAGTCTCTGCTGTGCATCGGGTTTCACATATCCCGGGAACACAGACTCCACACCAACCATCTGGAGCTTCTGGAAGTGCACCAGTCATTTTCTCCCCGGACTGCAAGGCAGAATAGCCCAGACGGTTACTGCCAACATACCTACCATATTCTATGAACGGGGTGGGGGATGTCGTCACACTGGGAACAGCCTTCCCTGCTGTGGGGTGGATGCATCAAGTGCAACATCATTCCATTCACTTTCCATGTATCAAGGGAAGACAGTGTCCAAGCAGTGTCATCAGGGCATATTGGCACATGAATGGAACATCAAGGACACTCATAGAATCATAGAATATTAGAGTTGGAAGGGACCTTGCAGGTCATCTAGTCCAACCCCCTGTACTCTGCAGGAGTGTAGCCGAAAGAGAGCCCTACAACATACCCGAAAGATGGTCATCCAGCCTCTCCACTTGAAAACGTCCAGCGAAGGAGCATCCACCACCCCCAAGGCAGTTCATTCCACCGCTCAACCACTCTTACAGTCAAGAAGTTTCTCCTGATATTTAGCCGGTATCGACTCCCTTGTAGTTTCCACCCATTCCAGTCTTGCAATCCGGAGCAAGAGAGAATAGTTCTGCTCCATCTTCTACATGACAGCCCTTCAAATACTTGAAGACTGCCATCATGTCCCCACTAAGCCTTCTCTTTCCTAGGCTAAACAGACCCAACTCTTTCAGCCTTTCCTCGTAAGACTTGGATTCCAACCCTCTCACCGTCCCGGTCGCCCTCTTCTGGACACGCTCGAGCTTGTCAACATCCTTCCTAAAATTTGGTGCCCAAAACTGGACACAGTACTCCAGGTGGGGCCTGACCATAGCAGAATAGAGTGGAACCACCACCTCCCATGATCTGGACACAAGGCTCTGGACACTCACCTGTATCCCAGTGATGGGGTCTCCCTAACGTTGACCTCTTGGCCAGTAATCAGAATAGCAAATGTTGTCAGTTGTGCGTAGTTTGCCTGTCTGTGAGAGGTGTGTTCTAGCCATTTCGATGCCTTCCTCCCCTTGTCACCGTGGAATATAGAGAAAATATGCAGACTGCATATGGATCACACTGTTCTGGCCACATCAGGCGGTGATTCACCAATGCCTTACAGCCATGGCACCAGTTTTCCAGGGGTGCTGACTTATTTTCTCAACATCATGGCAGGATCTTACATCCAGATGCCCTACACCTTGTGGCCTAGAAGATTTAGTCGGTCAGCTGGCTTTGGAGGCATTCAGCTAGATTCGAGACCAAGGAGTTTTGACTCTCAAGAGCTCAGGCCCCTCAAAATTTTGTTTGTCTCCAAGATGCTGCTGGACTCCAATCTAGCTCTTCTGTTGCAGATCAACACGACTGCGTGTTGAAACTATCTTCATGGAGGCATTTAAGAGAGGTCCTGATAAATTCCAGGAAGGGCCCCCCCCGCCCCCTGACCAGACGATCTTTTGCGGATAAGTGGAAGTGCTTCATTCACGTCGCTTCCCAAAGGGTGGGCTTCCTGCTCGACTTCCATCCTGGGACGCCTGTCCTCTGCTCCTCTGGGCTCTAGGACTGACAGTTTGGTGTCGTGGTTGAGTGCGCGGACTCTAATCTGGGAGAACCAGGTTTGATTCCCCACTCCTCCACTCGCAGCGGCTGGATGACCTTGGGCAAGCCACAGTTCTGTCAGAGCTGTTCTCTCAAGGGCAGTCCTCGAAAGAGCTCTCTCAGCCCCACCTACCTCCCAGGGCATCTGTTGTGGGGAGGGGGAGGGAATGTTAGCCCCTCTGGGACTCCGAGTGAAGGGTGGGGGATAAATCCAATCTCCTCCTCCTCCTTCTTGTCTCAGGGTCCACTTGTCTGCCATCTTAGCATCTCAGTTTCTCATGCTGTGATGTTATTCAACAAGCCCATGGTGGAACTGCTTTGGATTCTCTCCTTGGGACCTGCGTCTTGTCCTCCCCCAACTTATGAGCAAGCCTGTTACACCACAGCCAGCTATGACCTCTGTCTGCTGTCTTTCGAGAGAGTTTCTCTAGTGGAGATTTGCTGTGCCAGACAGGTACCAGAACTTTGTGCACTGAGGGCTGCCTCCCTCCCCATGTTTCCACCGGGATGAGGTGTTTCTCTGGCCTGAGATCTCTTTTCTTCTGAAGGCGGCAACCTTTTTCCACTTCAATCAACAACAAAAAAGGGATGTGTGTGTCACGGTGGAATGAGTGCATAAACAATAGAAAACACCAGGCATAAACATACAATATATGCAAATAATGTATATATATAGTAATGTCGTACTAATGTATTAATAATAATAATCATATATTAGGTGTTTACATTCATATGTTTGCAATCAGATGCATAATCAAAGTAAGAAGGAATATAAGGGGAAGAGTCTAAATATTCTCCTATCTAAATAGCTATTTTCTGTGAAACGTAATCCAAAAGTAATATTTTTGAGCCTGCCGCTATAGAAGAGACGATTCCACAGTCCTGCCACTGTAGGGCAAATAATCCTCACTGCCAGACAAGCGATCCAACAACTTCCCAGCTGACAAGCCCATTTCCAGCCTTCTTTCTTGAGAATCGCTCAATATATTGTGTACATCGTTCACTGGAGCCAATCTCCATTCTCTTAGCCAAACATTCCCACTTTTCCCATGGGGTGAACCTTAATCTTCCTATTTAGATAGGAGAATATTTGGACCGTCCCCCTTATATTCCTTGTTACTCTGATTATGCATCTGATTGCCTATATATGAATTCAAATACCTAATATATGATTATACTTATTAATATATTACAGACAATATATATTTTTAAACGTTATTTGCATATATTGTATGTTTATACACGGTGTTTTCAATTGTTTTCCCCCACTTCAGTCAAGACTGTGCCCTCCCCGCTTTCTGTCTGCCTTTGAAAAGGCCCGTTGCTCCCTAGGTGTAAGGAGGTCCCTCTCATTTTGCTGTGAACAGAACTGCAGTCATCCTTCAGCATGTCAGACTCTTCATCCACTGTTCGAGCCTTCAAAGGGACAACCTTTGAAGAAGAGGAAGAAGAAGAAGAAGAAGGAGGAGGAGGAGGAGGAGGAGATTGGATTTATACCCCCGCCCTTCACTACCCAAGGGAGTCTCAGAGCTTCTTACAGTCTCCTTTCCCCTCCCTTCCCCACAACAGACACCCTGTGAGGGAGGTGGGGCTGAGAGAGCTCTCTTGAGGACTGCCCTTGAGAGAACAGCTCTGAGAGAACTTGTGACTGACCCAAGGTCGATTGGGGAATCAAACCCAGTTCTCCCAGCTTAGAGTCTGCCGCTCTTAACCACGACATCAAACTGTCCTCTCAATGGCTAAGTCAGTGGGTTTATCACACCACTGAACATTGTTAGAGGCTGGCAGGGAAGCCATTCCCACAAAGACAAAGGCTCATTTCACCATTCCTTGTTCCACGGAGCACTTGTACCCATCCCCAAGTGGGTCAGTTTGCTAATTGGTACTCATCTGCATGATGCGCAGAGGTCAAAAAGAAGTAAGACCGGGTGAGCTGTAACTATTGTTCCTTGAGTGGTCGTCTGCATATTGACGCAACCTGCCCATCTCCCCCACAACAGGTGCCTTTAACTTGCTGTTGCAGACACTTATGTTTCAGAAGGAGTTGAGTGTTTCATGATAAAGGTTTTGCTCTTAGATTGTTCATGGTTCTGGTTGTCTTTCCTGGGTGATGTTGGCAGGGGAAGCTGTTTTCTAATTGTAGGACGGGGGCTGGCAGAGTCAGAGAAGCGAGATGGCTGGAGAAAAGGAAAGGGTTTTAGTGAACCTTTGAAGGTCACGAGAGTTCAAAGACAGATTCTTTTATAGTTTGGAAAATTTGTTTGGAAAATTATAGTTCAGGCATAAACCACAACAAAACACATTTGAAACTATTACTTATCAGGAACTTTGACCCAGTGTGAATCACAGGTCAGATGTCTGTGCCCAGTCGGAGGGATACCTGGAAGTTTCAACCTGGGGGGCGGGCCGAGCGGGTCCCCATGTGGATGTTTCTGCCATCTGGGACACGTGGGTCAGTTTATTTCTCTGGAATGTGGTTGGGAAGAGCAGTTGGGAAGAGTGGTTTTTGTTTTTTTGCTCATGCTGGGGTTTGGGAAGAAATTCTCATTCCAGATGTCACACTGAGTGGCGGTTGTGTGGAGCAGGGCGTGTTCTTCACGGTGGATTGTTTGAATGGACAATAATGGGGTGTGGTGGGGTGGGGACAACTGCTGACATTCATTTCCCACCTGTTTGAGGAGGAACGTTTTGTATACAGGTAATTATGTGGAAGAGTTGGTCGAAACTTTGAGCATGTGCCGTATGTGTGCGGTCTGTTCATACATCAGCTAGACACGTGTGTGAATGCCCTCACTTCTCCAACTGGACTTAGAGTCGAGCTCAGGAGAGAAATCTCGCCTTTGTTGTCTCTCACTGTCTGCCCTAGCACAAGCTGCCAACTTAAGTTTTAGTGCCCAGGTAGAGGGGCTGCGGTGGCTCAGTGGTTAAGACGCTGATTTGCAAGCTTGGAAGGTCGGTAGTTCAGCAGTTCGAGACCCGAGTGCCACATGACAGAGTGAGCCTCCCGTCTCTGGCCCCAGCTCCTGCCAACCTAGCTGT
Source organism: Gekko gecko (assembly GCA_029375565.1). Lineage (NCBI taxonomy): Eukaryota > Metazoa > Chordata > Lepidosauria > Squamata > Gekkonidae > Gekko > Gekko gecko. The sequence goes on along the minus strand of JAPDNY010000010.1, from coordinate 127,110,745 downwards.
TTGAAAGCAAGAAATTGCAAGTAGATGAATAGGTACCACTTTGGTGGGACGGAAACAGCGTTCTATGCACCTCGGTGTCTAGTCATGCTGGCCACATGACCATGGAAACGCCTTCAGACAGCTCTGGCTCTTTGGCTTGGAAATTGAGACGAGCAGCGCACCCCTAGAGTTGGATTCGACTGGCTTTCGGGCAAGGGAAACCTTTACCTTTACTAGAGAGGAGCATGAACCAAAACCAGGTTTAGAGCACCATGCTCTTATTTTAAGGACCTTTTAAACAAAGCAGTGAGGCTCCCATGCAAGGCTGGAATGAAGACAGGTACAGGAATGTAGCGGAATGACCGGAAAGAGCGGGAAAGGAGCCGAGGGGCAAGCCTGCGGCCAGCCGTACTGCACAGGGATCAGACAATGTGCAGCAGTACTAAGGAGCCCACAGTTACCTGTCTCCCCTTTCAGCACCTGCCCTGCTCATCCACAGTCTGCAGTGAGCAACTTGGCAGAAAAGGAGGAGGAGGAGGAGGAGGAGAATGGATTTATACCCCGCCCTTCACTACCCAAAGGAGTCTCAGAGCAGCTTAAAAACTCCTTTCCCTTCCCCTCCCCACAACAGACACCCTGTGAGGCTGGTGGGGCTGAGAGAGCTCTTTCGAGGACTGCTTTTTCAAGGACAGCTCTTGTCGGAAAACTATGGCTTGCCCAAGGTCACCCAGCAGCTGCAAGTAGAAGAGTGGGGAATCAAACCCAGTTCCCCCCATGCACTTAATGGCTACACCAAACCAAATGGGAGGCTCAGCAGGGAAAAGGGAAGGAGGTGTGACACCGACCCTCTTCTCCACTGGGTCGATCACCTTCTGGGCTCCAAAGCTCCAGGAGTCCTTTAGGCCTCTGTCAGCCCCAAGTCAGGAGTTCTAGGAGGTGGTTGCTTGGCACAAGTGCCAGGTGGGAGGCTGGGCAGTGACTTGTGCAATAACCCAGAAAAGGGGCCGGAAGGACGAGCACGTGGAGCAAGGCTGGGAGTGACGAAGAAGGCAAGAGGCCGGGCAGGCCGACACCGTTCCATGGCTGAGCATGCGGCAGCTTTCCCTATAGGGGCTGGAGAGAGGCAGAGACACCTGGGACCTGGTCTCAGTCATGGGGGCATGGCTCCGCATAGCCAGATCTCCAAGCAGAGGGAGGGAAGGAGGGAGGGCCCAAATGAAGCAGTGGTGTTCTTTGGACGGTATGGGTGGACTGAATTTATTTATTTTGGAGTCTGTTGGATATTCCGGCACAACGGAGGCAGCAAGAACTTATCGGCGTTGTTTCTGGCTCTGCTGGGCCCGTTGTGTGGTCTGGAGCATTGTGGCCCTCTTCTCCAGCTTTCTCTTGGCTGCATAGAGAGAGAGAGTGCGCGTATTTGTGTGTGGAGCTGGGCCATCCAAATCAGAGAGTTCCTCTTTGAGAAGCCATCTTAAAGCTCAGCTGTTTTGGGTGCCCTCTTCACTCAGTTCTCCCTCTCCACTAGAGTCACAGAGTTTGCGGATCTCTCAGTTCTCTGCTGCGGGGAGTTTGTTTTCCCCTCCACATTGCTAGGGTGTCTTCCCGAGCCAGTATCAGTTTTCATTTGGACAGAATAATAACTATTTCGATTTTGACGAAGCTAGAAAACTCCTAGGTCATTCGTCTTCCTTTGTTCAAGGGAAACGAGCGAAGACTTGACGTTGTTGAAAAGGGCTCTTCCTCAGAGGTGAAGGGGAGATCGCACCTCTTGGGGGGTGGCTTGCCTGGGTGTGGGCGTCTTCTCGTTCTGCTGCTTCCTTGCTTGAGCGCAGTGTTCCTTCTAAGCTAAGTTAGTGTGAGCAAGCCTCCGGCTCACACATTTTTTGTCTTAGCTCAGGAAGGATGGGGCTCCAGAGCAAACTAACTTATGCAGCGGCCACATCGCTCCTTCGCAACTTTAATGCCAATAGCTCACAAAGTAGAATTTTTGCTCACAAGAAGACTCCACAGCTTAGAGGTTGAGCAGCTCTCAGTTGTGTCTTTCCCACTCATCCGTAATTTAGATGAACCGCTGTTCTTGGGCTGGAAAAGAAGGCAAGTGGACAGAAAAGTTTTCTTTTGTGCAAAGCGACTCTGCCATTCTGGTTTTGGAAAGCGTGTGCCACAACCTCCCCTCCGCAGCTGGGCTGTGACCTGGGGTATGTTGTGAGCGCAGGGTGGTTTCTGCCTGTTGAGGCTGCCGAGCGGTGTGGGTGCCTGTGGCGAATGGGACGGAGGGTCTGATTTCTCTGCCTCAGTGTCCCCGTGGGCTAAGGGGGATTCGCCACTTTGACGTGAGACTAGATTGGTGCTTGGTGGTGGTAGTGATGGGGCAGTGGTTTCCTCTGTTTCCCTGGCAGTGTCCGTGCCTTGCTGGATCGGGCCGTGTCTGCCCAGGCTCCAGTCTCAGACGGGCATTTGCTTCAGGGCACGGCCACTGCTCAGCAAAGGGCCGTGGGAGGAGGCTGGGGGCCGGCCTCCCCAAAGAAGGGGACCGGGGCCTGTTCACTCCGGGGCCTGGGAAGAAAGCCCTCCAGAGGTCTGGGACTGCTTGCGTTCATACGGATCTCCCTGTCAGTTAAGATCTCCCAATTGGGGTGAGTGGGCAGCCCTCAGTGGAGTGCTGGGCATTGCTGCAGCAGCCGGGGACTTTCCTGTAGGGGCACCTTGCTGCTCGTGGACTCCTCTGCAGCGCTCTGCTGGGCACCGAACCCCTGTCTGAAGCACTGGAGGCTGAAGTGGGCCTGTTCTACTGCCCGGCTGCTTGTTGCCTTTGGAAGATGGTCTGCAGTGGCGCCTTCTGGAGCCAGGTCGGGATTCTGCCGTTGCGGCTTGTCTGTCTTAAGGGGCCTTTTCCAGTCCCTCACCCACCCACCCAAGGGGTAAGGGATCACCGTGCTCCAAAAGGCTCAGACCGTGTGCTGGCAGATTGTGCTCTTTTTTGATCAGAGGACACCAGAAGGTCCACCTTGGCTTGGAAGAGCCTTCCCGAGTACCAAGAGACAAGGGATTCTGCGTGAGACGTTAGGGATGTTAGATGTTAGGGATGCTCCTTTGCTGGACGTTTTCAAGCGGAGGCTGGACAACTGTTTTTCGGGTATGTTGCAGGGCTACCTTTCAGCTGTGCTCCTGCAGAGTGCAGGGGGTTGGACTAGATGACCTGCAAGGTCCCTTCCAACTCTAACACTCTATGATTCTATGGTTGCTGATGGTTGGGTTTTGCTTATAAAACAGTCTTTGAGTCAGGCGAGACGTGTGTTTGGTGTCATTGTTAAGTGTACAGACTCTAATCTGGGAGAACCGGGTTTGATTCCCCACTCCTCCACTCACACCTGGCTGGATGACCTTGGGCAAGCTGTAGTTCTGCTAAGAGCTGTTCTTGAAAATGAGCAGTTTCTGTCAAGAGCTCTCCCAGCCCGACCTACCTCCCAGGGTGCTTGTTGTGGAGAGGGGAAGGGAAAGGAGTTTGTCAGCCACTCTGAGACACCTTTGGGTAGTGAAGGGCAAGGGGTATAAATCCAATCTCTTCTCTTCTTCTTGTTCTCCCATCTTATGCTCCCCACACCTTGTGAGAGCATGTGGCTTGTGTGCGTCTGCCGGCAGGTCTGGAGTGGGCCTCGGGGGCTCTCGCTGGCTTGCAGCTTCCTCCGCACCGGGCCAGCCAGGCAGGTGTGACTCCGCCCCGGGCTGGAGCTCCTTTGCACAGTTGACCTGTTTCCTGGTGTTGGAAGGATGGGTGACGCTGAGCTGGTGGACCCTTGTCCTGGAGCCCGGGTGAAGTGTGAGGCAAGAGCCAGGAGTCCCCTGAAACAAGAGCTGAGCATGGTGGAGAAGGGGGCTGGCAGGTGGCCCAGGTGCTCTCTGGAAAGAAGCCACAGAGTTAGAGTTCTCTGGAATTGCCCACTCTGAATTGTCAAAGCAGAAATGGATTTTCCTAGCATGACCTTGTTGAGGGGACACATCTAGGGATTAGACTTGCCGCATCCACCTGTCTTGCATATTACCACCTTGTAGAGCTGTCTGCACCCCACGGTTGGCTTTTTTAGGGGAGAGGAGGAGGCATTTTGGGGGGTATTTTTCATATGTGCAGGTGTGTGTGTGCGCCTGAAAGTCACGCCAACCTCTGGTAACTGACTGTGTGTGCATCTGGAAGAATTATGCCAACATCTGGTGACTAACCCCGACTGGGTTCCTGGAGGATATTCAGAGAGGTGGCTGAATCAAGCCTGCCCCCGCCTCCCGACTGCTGGTATTCCAAGGAGGTCTCCCTTCCAAGAACTTGCCAGAGTCGACCCTGCTGAGCTTCCAAGATCTGACGAGAGAGTGGGCTTGCCTAGGCTACCCGGGTCAGCGTCCCACTGCTGGCTTTGACTACCACGAAAGGGAGCATTGAGTGGTGTGGTTACGGCATAACGGGGGGAGGGATTTGCGATTGGAGAGGTCAGAGTCTTTGCAGGTGCCAGAGAGGTGTGGGGCAGGGCTAGAGATGGGGAAAGGGAGGACTGAGCCACCGCTAATTTTAAGCGGGTGGTTTATTCTCGTAAAGTCTTGGGGACAGATTCTTTACCAGCGCTGAGTAACTGGTTCTTCTCCAGCTAAAATCTGCCCTGACTAAATGTTTCTTCCGGGGTCATTTGGCGGTCCCTGTGTTCTGCCACAACGGCTTGGCTCACCCGGGCAACTCCTTTTGCAGGTGCCGTCATGAAAATGGGCAAAAGCGATAAGTCACCCGTCCTCAGGCGGGGACCTTATGGAATGGCCCCCCTGACAAGTTCAGGGAAGTGCCCACTGTCCTGGCTTTCTGCAAACCGTGCAAAACGGACCTGGGGAGCCCTAACCTGGATAGGCAGACTTGCCCACTCTCATCGGATCTGGGAAGCTAAGTGGGGTTGGCCCCGCTAGCATTTGGAGGGGAGACCTCCAAGGAATGCCAGAGTCATGATGTGGAGGCAGGCAACAGCAAGCCACCTCTGGATGCCTCGCCTTGAAAACCCCACAGGGTTGCTGTAAGTTGGCGATGGCTTGACAACAAGAAACAAAGCAAATGTGAAATGGAATTTTCCAAGAGGACCTTTTGCACAGGCCACTAGGACTGCCCTGGACCATGTAGTTCAGGGGGGGACCAGGGCCTGAGTACCTGCACGCCTGCATTTGCCACCTGTCCTTGTCGGCGTGCTCCAGATTAGGTTGTTTCCTGCTTAAGAGGTCATGCCTTGTTTCAGCTCTGTTTTTTCCTGTTTCCAGACTTCTGTAATCAAAACCCCCTATTGTACTCTTCATGGGATGCCCCATCCTTTTGATTGTATTTGACTGACAGAATGTAATCTGCCTTGAGCGTCAGCGAGAAAGGTGGACTACAAGAAACAACAACAACAAACAAGGGCCACCCTGGGCCCTTTGCTGTTGTGAGTCTTCTTTTGCAGGCGGATGGGCCCCTGCCGTCTCCCACCTAGCGCTCCCTGGGGTCCCTCCCTGCTTTCAGAAGAGTGTGAGTCTGCGTGGGTGCGCAGGCCAGTGTCCCCGCTAGCTGACCTTTGACGCTGGGGTAGAAATGATCATCTTGGGAAATGTCAGGATGAGCTTTTCTGCCCCATCTGCAGCTGGTTAATTACGAGTTCACACAGTACATTGTCAGGGGCCATCTGGATCTGGTTTCGTCATAAACAGAAGTAAACGCTGAGAACATATTTTTCTACATCCAATTTCACTTGTTGTGGATATTTAGCATACTTCGAAACCCACATCTTTGGGCCTTTCAGTTTGGGTTCTTGGCCCAAGAGACCTGTGACCACTTTTGGCTTTTCTTTTCTTTTTTCAAGTGCCCCGGAGGTTGCCTAGTAGAGACTTTTCCCCTCTATGAAACATAAAAGTACTCTGTGTTTTTTTTCAAATTGTAACCATATTTTTCATTAAAATCAGTTGGAGCCCCAATAAACAATTGGTGACGAAAATTTTTCCAAATGCTTTTACCACAGTGCTGTTTCTGTATTTTTCCCCCAGTTGTTTGAAGGGGAGCAATCTCAAAATACACATCTTGGCTTAAATTAAAAAAAAAAAAAGGTCTAGTAAATCAGAAAAATGCACATGCATTTAGTTCTTTATTACAATATAATTAAAACCTACTGTGTGTGTAAGTGCAAGAATATCTTTCCTGGGGTGTCTGAATTCTTTTCCATTACCATTTATCATGAGAAGTTCTGTTTCTGATTTGTTTGAGTTCCCTGTTGGGAACTCGGCACAAGGGGTGAGACTAGTGTGGTGGGTACACGTTTCTCCTTGTGTGTGCTCCTAGCAGGCATGCCTTGCGCCATTCTTGGGTGCATGAGGGCAGCGGGATGCACAGCTTGCCATCGGATAAGAATATAAGAACATAAGAGAAGCCAATGTTGAATCAGGCCAATGGCCCATCTAGTCCAACACTCTGTCACACAGCGGCCAAAATATACCAGGTGCCATCAGGAGGTCCAGCAGTGGGGCCAGGACACTAGAAGCCCTCCCACTGCTGCCCCCTCCAGCACCAAGAATAGAGTGCATCACCTGCCCCACCTGCCCCAGACTGGGAGTTCCCATCTAAACCTTGTGGCTCATAGCCACTGATGGACTTCTGCTCCAGATGCTTATCCAATTCCCTCTTGAAACTGTCCATGCTTGCAGCTGCCACCACCTCCTGCGGCAGTGAATTCCATGTGTTCATCACTCTTTGGGTGGAGAAGGACTTCCTTTTATCTGTTCTAACCCGACTGCTCAGCAATTTCATGGAGTGTCCATGATGGTCTGTTCCAAGGATTTTGGCTTCCGGAAGGAGTCATGGGCCTGCAGCTCTGTGGCTCGGACACTGTGGTGGTGGTCCATGCTGTGTCCGGTGTAGTCTGTGCCCCTTTGCCCTCCCACCCCCACCCCTCCCACTTGCGGGCACCCTTTCCAGGGCACCACCCACTGTCCTCTTGCCTGCTTCACCTGTGCTCTTGGTCAGGCTACAGGACTGGCTTTACCCTCAGCAGTAGAAAAGAGCGGGACTCCAGTAGCATCTTAAAGACTGACTAAATTTGTGGCAGGGCACGAGCTTTCCTGACTCACTGCTCACTTGATCTGAAGAAGGGAGCTGTGACTCACGAAAGCTCATCGCCTGCCGCAAATCTTGTTCACCGCGGAACCACAGAACCACAGAGTTGGAAGGGGCCATAGAGGGCATCTAGTCCAACCCCTTTCCTCAACGCAGGACCAGCCTGTCTTTCAGGTGCGACTGAACTCTTGCTCTTTGCTGCTGCTGCAGACAGACTAACACAGCTGCCCATCTTGGTTTTACCCTTCGCTTTTCTGGGCTGACCTTTAGGTGGCCACCTGCCTTTCTGCTTTCAAAGGAGCAGAAAGGAGTTACGGTTCTCCGTTTTAGAAAAATGAGGAATCTGTCTGAAGGGAGCTGAAAGGGCACTGCGGTGGTGAGACCAATGCTGGATGCCTCCCATTTGATTTTGGAGCAATTTTAGGGAAGAGAAGAGAAGAGAAGAGAAGAGAAGAGAAGAGAAGAGAAGAGAAGAGGAAGAAGGAAATATTGGATTCATACTCCGGCTTTCACTACCCAAAGGTGTCTCACAGCGGCCTACAAACTTCTTCCCCTTCCCCTCCCCACAACAGACACCCTGGGAGGCAGGTGGGGCTGAGAGAGCTCTGACAGAAGGTGCTCTTTTCAAGGACAGCTCTTGTCAGAACTGTGGCTTGCCCAAGGTCATCCAGCAGCTGCGAGTAGAGGAGTGAGGAATCAAACCCGGTTCTCCCAGGTTAGAGCCCGCGCACGTAACCACTGCACCAAACTGGGAAAGTGGGTAACTCTAGTCCCACCATTTTGCATTTGTGAAGTGTCCAGATCTGGGCAGACAGTTGCCCAGTGAGGGGTTCCAATGCAGTGCTTCCCTCCACAGGGATCCTGTCCTCTTGCAGTCGGTCGTCTGGGTGTTTTTCCAGCAAGGGTTCCTGGTCACAGAGTTCTCCTGAACAGCCCAAGGCTGCACCTTTTTGACATGGGGGGTGGCCTTCTAGGTCCCGTGGGACCCTGCCCGCTTTAAGCAGTACCTTCCTGGCACAGGGGCTGCTCTGGAGAAAGCCGGGGCAATGCATGGCGTGGCTGACGTGCCCCTGTGCCCGTGGAAGTCCTTCCAGAAGAGTTCTGCAGAGGAAAAACGGATAGGAAGAGGCTCCCATTGTTCCAGAACAGCCGTCTCAGCAGTCGCAGGGTTGAGTGGAGCACTTTGGAGGAAGGAGAACTTGGGTTGACAGCGTCGTGTCTGGATTCTTGTCCCAAGAGTGACACTAACAACATCCTTCCAGCCTCACAGTTTCTGGGAATGGAGACACGCTCTCTCTCCGTGACGCAGCGGCCCACGGCGTCCCCTTCTGCCACATCGCTTCCTGCGGGTCCCATGTGCGGAACAGATTCTCTCACGAGGAAGGACGTTTCCTTGGAACATGTGCGGTGCAGAGGAGCTTCGTGGGAGCATCCGTGGCTGCATCTGGCTCTGTTTCTCAGCCTCGGCCTCGCGAATCCTCCGAGGTGATCGGGAGGTCTTCTTGAGCCGTGGCTGATGGTGACAGTTGCACCAGGTCCTTGTATGGCTTGGTGGGGCTACCAGACAACCGTAACGGTGCCAAGGGGCCCCCTTTGCTTGATTACGCGGCGCCAGCCTGGAATGATTCCTCGCAGGTGAAGAATGAAGCTTGTCCGACCTTGCTCAGGGATTGGAGGAGTCCGGCTTCCCAAGGAAATGGTGGCTACTCAACCGTCTAGGATATGGTGTGTGGTGGAAAGTGCCAGCAGGTGGCAGCTGACTTATGGTGACTCTGTAGGGTTTTGAAGGCACGAGATCTTCAGGTGTGGTTTTCCCCTTGCCTGCCTCGGCATAGCACTTCATAAGAATTCTCATCATTTGCCGTATTCGTATACTATATAGTTGCAATGACACGTTCTAAGGGAACATTCTGAAGGAACATTCTGAAGGAAGGACGCAAGAGCGTTTCATTGCAGCTACGTAGTACACGGATATGGCAAGTGATGCGAATTCTTATGAAGTGCTACGATCTCTGCCATCACACTCAACGATGCATGCATCTCAGGAGACACCTTTTTGTTCAACAAGGTCCCGTTCGGATGAAGCCAGTCGTATTCCAGAAAACTTCGTCAACCACCACCTCTTTTGGACCTTCCCTCTTTATTGTATTATTGTAATTCACACCTGTTTCGATATCAGCACTATACATTTCTTTTCTATGACTTCCTGAGCATTGACTGTGTATGGCGCATGTATACAGCTTTCTGTTGTCTATAGTTTTGGATTATCGGAGCTGTGATTCTCTCATTGCACTTAGGGAGACTAACACAGAAGACCGTCTCCTTGGTGGCCATTACGTGGGCGTGTAAAGTTTCACAGCTGGGCGTGCTTTTGGCTAACAGAAACATTTACCTGTCCCATAAGAATAAATGGCGTTTGCTTGAGCCACAAATCCTGCCTTTGACAGGTTAGAAGAATTCGCCTGTTCTGTTGTTCTCTCCGAATCCAGCGGAAGGAAAATAACCCGCATGAGCAGGACATGAGGAGGGCCTTCGAGGGATACCTGAGCTGGAAGTCAGGCAGGTGGAAGCCTGGTCAGTTTCCTTTAAGAAGGACCGTTTGGGCAAGAAGGGACTGAAAACGGCCTTCACCCTGTGGCTGAAGAAAGGTGCGGGATGCTGTTGGCAGGGGGTGCCCCATCTGGAGTCCCCACCCAGAGCAGCACCTTATTTATTTGTGTGTTTTGCCTTTTCATAGCTTGCCTTCCTTCCTGAGACTCCAGGCAGGTTACAGGGGATAGAAAGGGGGAAAGGTGATCACATACGGTGTGGAGCAAAGTTGGAGTCCACGGTGGCCTGTAAGACCGACAAAGTTTAATTCTGGGTATCGGCTTTCGTGGGCAGGCACACTTACCTGCCCACGTGCCTGCCCACGAAAGCCAATATCCGGGATGAAACTTTGTTGGTCTTAAAGGCATCTGGTTGGATTCCAGCTTTCTTCGTCTGCTTCAGATCAAAGTGGCTGCCCGCCTGAATCTAACATACAGTATAGGCTATCAAATGAGCAATGCAGTAGGATTAGCGGTACAAAATCAAGTGGCAGTGTGGGAAAAGCAAACTGCCCAGGCCGGCATGGGGCGAGGAATGCAGCACTTGGGGGTCGCAGCGGCAGGAAGCAGAGCCGCCCCCTCTCCCCACCCCCACTCAAAGGCGCCCGCCAGGACCCTTCTGAGGCGTGGCAGTCCTCACTCCGTTCCAAGGATGACTCGCGCCAGGTGAGTGGCTCAGGTGCCTTGCTTCACACACCAGCTGCAGCGCCTGAGTGATTGTGGGGAGGGGCTTTTCTGCTTGGGAAGGCGAGGCGGGGAAGCCCGAAGACCGACCCTGAGACCGGGAGGACGAGGCTTTCCCAGGCATCCTCTGCATGTGCTTAAGGAGAGGAACGGACAGTAAGCAAACCTTTCCTCCTCACGACCGTTGCCACAGACTCGAGGCTGAGACTGGAAGCTTCCTCGTGGGCACGCCATGAAATTGCTGAGCAGTCGGGTTAGCAGGGATAAAAGGAAGTCCTTCCTCACCCAAAGAGTGATTAACACGTGGAATTCACTGCCACAGGAGGTGGTGGCGGCTACAAGCATGGATGGCCAAGCATGGATGGCTTCAAGAGGGAATTGGATAAACATATAGAGCAGAGGTCCATCGGTGGCTATTAGCCACAAGGTATAGATAGAAGGGGCCACGGTGGCTCAGTGGTTAAGACAGTGAACTGCAGACTGGAAGGTCGGTAGTTCAGCAGTTCAAGACCCGAGTGCTGCATGACGGAGTGAGCTCCCGTCTCTGGTCTCAGCTCCTGCCAACCTAGCCGTTCGAAAGCAAGAAATCGCAAGTAGATAAATAGGTACCGCTTCGGTGGGAAGGTATTAGCATTCCGTGTGCCTCGGCGTTCAGTCATGCTGGCCACATGACCACGGAGATGTCTTCAGACAGCGCTGGCTCTTTGGCTTGGAAATGGAGATGAGCACCGCATCCCTAGGGTCGGATTCAACTGGCTTTCAAGCAAGGGAATCCTTTACCTTTACTTATAGATAGGAACCCTCGGTCTGGGGCAAGTGATGCTCTGTATTCTTGGTGCCGGGGGGGGGGGGCAACAGTGGGAGGGGCTTCTAGTGTCCTGGCCCCACTGCTGGACCTCCTGAGGGCACCCGATATTTTTGGCCGCTGTGTGACAGAATGTGGGACTAGATGGGCTTTGGGCCTGATCCAACGCTGGCTTCTCTTATGTTCTTCTGTTCCTTCACTTCTCACATCAGCCCCATCTTGAGAGTTTGGCAGCCCTGCCTCCAGTTGGTGGGCAGCAGGTGGGCTAGAGGGAAATCTTCCCCTCTGGTACCTCTGGCATTTTTTCAGCCCAGCACCTGCAGCTGAGGTGCACACCTGGGGGAGGGGGGGGGCCTTGCATACCATTCACCAGGAAGGAGCCCAGAGGGACGAGAACCACCCATGCCAGGGAGGTTTCTGGCCTATAAATTAAAATTGGAAAGGTGGAAGAGGTTTGACCTGTTGTGCTTCCAGAGCTCTGTGTGTTATATCTGCAATACGTGGGTCTCCCTTTGTTTCCATAAAATTAGCCAGTAAACTGAAAACGGGGCAGCGGGTGGGGGAGGGGGAGGGAATAATGGGAACCAGGCAAAGTCTGCCGAAAGCCGAACTCGATGAAATGTAGACGGCGCTGTCGGTGTAGCTCCTCTGGTCGTGTTTTATAGTCGAGGGCCACGTGTAAGATGGCGATAAAAGTTTTTACGAGACAAGAAGTAGCAGGGCTAATTTTCAGGCTGCAGTTTGAGAAGCAGAAGTTTGTTTTGGCGCGATGGATGTCGTTTTGCATCCCGTAAATACAAGTGGGTGCCTCGACCCCTTGCATTTAAAGGGGGGCAAGGCTGGCAACACCTAGAGGCAGACAGAGGGGTAAGAAGTGTTGCCTAATTTTTGTACATCGTGAGACGGGCAGTGTTGGAAGAGCTTACGGTCAGGCTGGCGCAGGGTTCCCCAGCCTTTCAGAGTCTGTGGGCACCTCCCGGCTTCTGAATAGTTTGCCTTTTTCACTGCTGCAACGCCCTGGAGCTATCCACCACAACCCCAACATCATTTCCCCTCTCAGACGTTAGGCTGACGGGCCTGTGGAGTTCCTGGTTCCCCTCTGGATCCCTTTTTAAAAACTGGTGTCACGTTTGCTACTCTCCAGTCTCCTGGTACAGCAGCTGAATTTAGTGACAGGTTGAGAACATAAGAGAACATAAGAGAAGCCAATGTTGGATCAGGCCAATGGCCCATCTAGTCCAACACTCTGTCACACAGCGGTCAAAATATACCAGGTGCCATCAGGAGGTCCAGCAGTGGGGCCAGGACACCAGAAGCCCTCCCACTGCTGCCCCCTCCAGCACCAAGAATAGAGGGCATCACCTGCCCCAGACTGAGAGTTCTCATTCTATACCCTGTGGCTAAGAGCCACTGATGGACTTCTGCTCCAGATGTTTATCTAATTCCCTCTTGAAACTGTCCATGCTTGTAGCTGCCACCACCTCCTGTGGCAGTGAATTCCATGTGTTAATCACTCTTTGGGTGAAGAAGTATTTCCTTTTATCTGTTCTAACCCGACTGCTCAGCAATTTCATGGAGTGCCCACGAGTTCTTGTCTTGTGAGAAAGGGAGAAAAGTACTTCTTTCTCAACCTGCTCAATCCCATTCATAATCTTATAAACCTTGATCATGTCACCCCTCAACCGTCGTTTCTCCTAACCTGCGTTGTTAACAGACGCAGGTTAGCAGATCAGCTCTCCCGTACATATAACCGATCACTCCATCCAGCTGCTGTTCCAGGAGACTGGAGAGTGGCCAACCATAACCACTGGCTTCTCCCGCCCGGCCTTTTCTCTCCCTGGAGACTGTGCAGCTGGTTTCCTCTGTGTGGCCTTTGTCTGGCCCTGCCAGCCTCTTTGGCATGGGGGTTTCCATGGTTGTTCATGTATCTAAAACATTTTTTAGCTGCGTTTCTTCCTTACGGAGCTCAAGGTGGCTCACAAAACACACACACACACACAAATAAAGTATATTAAAGACCCAAAATTTAAAATCATAACTCCGGACTGCTAGTAAATTAAACTAAATGTGGTCTAAACAAAACTGTCTTCAGCTGCCTTCTAAGGATTGAAAGTGAGGCCAACTGCACCTCCCTTGGGAAGTTGTTCCATAATCGTGGGGCTGCCACGGAAAAGGCCCTGTCTCTTGTGTACCCACGGAATGAATGTCTTGACTAATGGGGCCGCCAGGAGGGGCCTCTCCCTGTGCTCCTGATTCCTGGTCGGGAGCCTCTGGGAGAGGCAATTAGTTCTGTTTGCTGTTCAGGGATCTGGGTTGTGACTTCTTTGCCCTAAGAGGGAAAGCGTTGTTTTCCGGTGGGTGTCGGGTAGAGTTTGTAGGTTGCATTCATAATTCATAGATGTGAGTCCTTTTGGATTGCTCTTTATGTAACTGTTTGATCTCTTGCAGGGGTCATTTCCTGCCGGAGCATCCCAGAGCAGTGCTCCGGTGGTAAAGAGCCCAGGCCCCACCCCTGGCCTTTCCTGGCCGCCGGTGGAGAGACTCGGAGGGGATTTAAATGCTTGTGTTCCCTGCCCAATCTTCTCCAGGTGCCCCGCAGCTGCAGGGCACCTGGTGAAGATCGGGCAGGGAAGCCAGGCATGTCTGCCTCCCTTCCCTTCTCCAGCCAGCCTGCTGCAGCAGATTGGCTGGAGAGGGGAAGGGGAGGTGGGCAGACATGCTCTTCTTCCCCCTGAGCCTCTCCGCTTTTGCGGAGAGACTTGGGGGGGGATTTAAATCGCTGGCTTCCCTGCCCAATCTCTTCCAGGTGCCCCACCACTTTTGCAGAGAGACTCAGGGAGGGGGGATTTAAACTCATTTGCATATGCCTTAACTCATTTTAAACATGCCGGCCCTTTGTCAGGGGGTGTGGCATATGCAAATGAGTTATGCAGATGAGCTGCACCTCTTTTTTTGAGAAATGACCCCTGATCTCTTGTTATTAGATGCCTCGAGGCTTTGAGGAATGTGGGGCAGAGATGTTCTTAAATGTACTCTTTGAAAGGGCTGGTCTCTAAGGGCTCCTGCTTTATGAGCGAATGTGAAATAGACTGCAGCCCTGCCCCCAGCTCTCATCCGCAAGGGGCTTGAAGAAGTGGGTCCCAGTCACTCAAGCTCTGAAGGGACAGTCTGCGCCCTTCCGAGTCCTCCAAGGACCCCTCTCTGGAGAACGCTCCTGCATGCTTGGGTGGGGCGGGCAGGGAAGGCGCCTGCTCCTGGCTTGCTGTCTGACTCTCCAAAGGGCAGCTCTGCAGTGAGTTGAGCCCTCTGTGGAAACCACCTCGAAGGCTTCTCCCGACTCCCACCCCCAGCCCGAGGGATGCTCAGGAAGAGGCGGCCGAGTCCTTGCCATGCAGGCTTCCGTGGGGCTCAGGGGGGCAGAGGCTGGAAGCTTCCCCCCCCACCCGCTCACTCTGAGGGAGGCCTTGGTTTGTGTACTTCTTCGCCCAAAGAGCGATTAACACATGGAATTCACTGCCACAGGAGGTGGCGGCTGCTACAAGCATGGAAGGCTTCAAGAAGTAATTAGAGACGCCTTTGGGCAGTGAAGGGTGGGGTATAAATCCAATCTCCTCCTCCTCCTCCTCCTCCTCCTCCTCCTCCTCCTCCTCCTCCTCCTCCTCCTCCTCCTCCTTCTTCTTCTTCTTCTTCTTCTTCTTCTTCTTCTTCTTCTTCTTCTTCTTCTTCTTCTTCTTCTTCTTCTTCTTCTTCTTGATAAGCATATCGAGTAGAGGTCCATCAGTGGCTATTAGCCACAAGGTATAGAGAGGGAGTCTGAGGCAGGTGAGGCTCTGTATTCTTGGTGCTTGGGGGGGTCAACAGCAGGAGGGGCTTCTGGTGTCCTGGCCCCACTGCTGGACCTCCTGATGGCACCTGGTATTTCTGGCCACTTGTGACACAGAGATTGTTGGACGGGATGGGCCATTGGCCTGATCCAACATTGGCTTCTCTTATGTTCTTATATCCTGTTTTTGGCTTGGTGTGTGTGTGTGTGTGGGGGGGGGAAGCATGTGGCAAGCCAGTTTCCTCCCTCCAGGTTCAAGCAATCATGTACGTGTGCAGTTCTCCCTTTGGGGGGGGGAGGGTCATGCTCTTCTGCATGCTGCGGGGGGTGGTCCCCTTGCTGTGCAGAATGCTCCCTCATCACCCACAGAGCTGCTTTCATTAATTGCACGTGGACGGGCGGGGTGAGGTCAGGCACTTGATTATTGGAAGGCAGGCCTTTGAATCCTGCTCCGCTTTGTCCGTCAACCCGCAGAGGAGGGGAGGCCGGGGCAGTTGGCATGTTTTGTAATTTCTGTCCATGAGAAAGGAAGTCACTAATTTGCCACATATTGGTGGGAGGAGGGAAATATGTTTTTACAGCAGTTCATTACTTTTTAACTAGAAGCAAAGCGTTCTAACTTTGTCACGATTAAGAGGTCCCTTTGTTTTTTTGGACTTGGGGTTTTTATTACTTTTTCCTTTTCTTTTAAACTGCAAGCAAACAGCAAAGCAATTCAGGAGCAAAAGGATGGCGGCGGGGGCAGGTGACACAACAATTCCAGACAACTGTGGAAAAGCTGGGAGGGGATGTCAGGATACAGGGCTGGGAGCAGGGAAGATGGAAGTATGTGAAAGGCAATCCATATTGGCCTGAAGGCACTCCCCTGGCCCTGGGGTGACACAGTATTTTAAAAAGGGGTCCAGAGGGAATCACAGGCTATTTAGCCTAATGTTTGTTGTGGGTAAATTAGTAGATGGTGTTGTTAAAGAATTCTGAAGCGCACAGAGGGGAAAAGCCTTGTTGAGGGAAAATCAGCATGGCTTCTGCCAAGGGCAGTCCTGCCTCTGCCTCATCAGTCTTTTGGAGTTCTTTTGAGAACATGAACAAGCATATAGTTCAGGGGTGTTGAACTTGTTTGTTATGAGGGCCGGATCTGACATAAATGAGACCTTGTTGGGCTGGGCCGGGTGTGTCATAAAATGTAATGCCAGGTAGCGGAGATATAAAGGACATAAACACAAAGGTTTTTTTTACTTAGCACTCTTGCAATATTTTGTTTATTTAACAGTGTCTGATAACTGACATCTCTTGCTCTGAATTATTGCATTGAAATGTCTGTGCTGTTGCGGTCTTGAGTCTGCTGTTCAGGTGTGTATCTGTGAGCTGCAGACCTATGATGACACAGCAGCAGCAGAACTGGAAGAGGAAGCAGGAGGGAGCCAGTTCCACTGCCGGCCTGATAGAAGCCCTTCGGGGGCCTAATCCGGCCCCCAGGCCACACGTTTGAAATCCCTGATGTAGATAGTGGTGACCCGGCAGACATTCTAGACATGGGCTTTGGAAAAGCTTTTGACAAGACCAAAGACTTGTGAGCAGGGTTCCCTCTAACCTGAGTTAGTGTGAGCTCGCTCACAGCTTTTAGCCTCCGGCTCATAGATTTTTGTCTTCGCTCAGGAAGGATGGGGCTCCAGAGCAAACTAATTTATGCAGCAGCCAAATCGCTCACTCACTTCTTTAATGCCAGAAGCTCACAAAGAAGAATTTTTGCTCACAAGACTCTGCAGCTTAGAGGGAGCCTTGCTTGTGAGTAAAGTTAGCAGTCATGGGATAAGAGGATGGGCCCTCTTATGGATTAAAAATTGGTTAAATGGCAGGCAGCAAAGAGGAGGAATCAATGGACTGTTCTTACAGTGGAGGGGAGTGAGCAGTGTGGTCCCACAAGGATCGGTATCGCTATTTAATTTGTTCATAAATGATTTGGGATTGAGGGCGAGCAGTGTAGTGGCCAAGTCTGTTTGCGATTATTCAGGATGCTGGAAACTAAGGTGGACGGTGAAGAGAGAGGGTGGGCGGGCAGCTGTGTTTGGCGATGAAGGGATTAAGGGACATGCTTTGGGTTGGTTCAGATAGTTCCTTAGAGGCAGGACTCAGGGTGCTGTTGGGGAATAGTTTTCTGCAGTGCGGGACCTGCCTCGTGGAGAAAAAGGCGCAGTTGCTTTCCCCAGGAGAAATCATTCATAGTTGGGAATGGGGGTGTCATCAACATGCTGATAACAGTGCTCCCTCTAAGCTGGGGAGTCTTGTGAGCAAAAATTCTACTTTGTGAGCTTCTGGCGTTAAAGGTGTGAGCGAGCGATTGGGCTGCTGCATCAATTAGCTTGCTCTGGAGCCCCATCCTTCCTGAGCTAAGAGAAAAATGTGTGAGCCGGAGGGTAAAAAATTGTGAGCTACCTCACACTAACTGAGCTTGCTCTGTATTTCTGCATCCACACCACCTGGTGCTGCAACAGAGAATCTGAACCAGTGTCTGATGGCTGTAGTTAAATAGCTAAGGATAAACAAGCAGAAACTGAATCTTGGCAGGGTAGAAGTAACAGTGGTTGAGAAAACTGAGGTCCTGAGAGACGTGGTGGTTCCCACTTTTGATGGGGTCCAGTTGACTTTCACTGACTCCGTTTAGAGCCCAGAGGTTGATTCTTGATCCAGGTTTATTGCCAGAGAAACAAGCTGATGCAGCTGCAAAAAAAGGCATCCTTCCAACTCCCCTTAGCTTAGAAAATGGCCCCCCGGCCATGTGGACCCATGCTACAGTTACCTTGAGGCTAAGCTACTGCAATGCACTCTACCTGGGTCTGCCCTTAAAGACAACTCAGAAAACGACTGTTGGTAAAGAATGCCGTGGCCTGGCTGCTGTCAGGTGCCAAGTGGAATCTGCAAGTCATTCCCTTTCTCCCGACTGTCCTTTGGTTACCTATCATTATCTGGGTTCATTTCAAGGTTCTGGCTGTCACCTGCAAAGACCTTAAAAGCGTTGGACCTACTCAGCCTCAGGGTCACCTCTTGTGCTCTTCTCCACCACAACCGTTCCACACATCTGAGTAAAGGAGGTGACCCCCTGCAGACAGGGAACATCAGCAATTGCCTGTTCTCATGCCTGCTGTGTGGTGGCTCCCACATTATGGAATTGTCTGCCTGAGGCTGTTAGGGACGTCCCTGTGCTGCTGCCATTTTGCAAAATGTGGAAACAGAATTGTTCACGAGGGCTCCCTTGTGGAAGGAGCAGAGCTACGGTGTGATGGTTCAGCTCAGGGAGTGACTTTTGTTAGGGAGAGGGGTCATTTCGAGGGGGAACGTGCTGGAACGGCGTTCCGGGAGTAACAAGCCCAGGAGTAGGGAACCCAGGCATGCTTGCATGCCTGCCCTTTGCTTCCCCAGCCAGCCTGTAGGGTCGGGTTGGCTGGGGAAGGGAAGGGTAGATGGGCAGGCAGACATGCCCCCTTTTCCCTCTGAGCTTCTCTGCTTTTGTGGAGAAACTCGGGGAAGGGGGAGGATTTAAATGAACATAAGAACATAAGAGAAGCCAAATGCTGGATCAGGCCAACGGGCCATCCAGTCCAACACTCTGTGTCACACAGTGGCCAAAAATACCAGGTTCCAGCAGTGGGGCCAGCAGTGGGGCCAGGACACTAGAAGCCCTCCCACTGTTGCCCCCCCCAGTACCAAGAGTACAGAGCCTCACTTGCCCCAGAGTCCCTATCTATAACGTGTGGCTAATAACCACCAACGGACCATCTGGGGAAGGGAAAGAAAGCATGCCTGCCCTTTGTCAGGGGGTGTGGCATATGCAAATAAGTTATGCAAATGAGTTATGCAAATGCGCTCCTGCACCTCTTTTTCTACAAAGTGACCCCTGGTTAGGGATTAAAGTCTTTCCTACATTGATTGTCTTTCCGCCTTTAAAGAAGTTATGTTTGCATGCGCTGCTCAGGTTCCGCCCCCGCCCCCGTTCCGCAGTCTCAGCCCAACTGCATTGTTTCGTCTTAGTAGGAATTTTTGCTGTTAGATTCAGATGTTATCATATTTTGTAATCTGCCTACTGATTGATGGCAACGTCTTTTTAAAATAACTTTTTATTTATAACTTTCCCAAACATACAGGAATAAACATTTAACGTGTAACTTTTCACTTATGACTTAGTCCATAACCGACTCAACATACAAACATAATTTTATTAAAGTAGAAAATCAGCGTATTTCTTTGGTAGGGCATTGTTGGCATTTGCATGATTTGAAATGTAGTCAAAAAATGGGGACCAACTCTCAACAAAACAAGATTGTTTCAAAGGGCTATCAGCACAAACTGTTTGAGAGGAAAATTTATCCATCATAATGATATCCCGTAATTTTGTGAACCATTGCTTTGTTGTTGGAACTCTTGTCAGTTTTCCAGTTCTGGGCTAACAAGGTTTTTGCTGCTTTCAACAATAATGAGATTAATTCTAATTTCAACTTGGAGACCGATCTACCATCCCATTAATAAAGTAAGATAGTTTCTGGCCTACAGGGGATAGTACAGCCCACTGTTTTTTCAACCAACGGTATAAACACCCCCCTCCCCAAGAACTGAGCCACTTTTGGACATGTCCACCAACAATGACTGAACATGCAGGGGGTGCCCACACCTTTTCCAACAAGAGGGGGTCCTGCACGGAACCAAATTGAAAAGGCCTCATTGGTGTTAAATACCATTTCAAAAACAATTTATAATTTTGTAGTTTCATGGTCAAAGAAGAGGTTGTATAGAGGTTTGAGGACCAAATAGGATTCCACTGATTATCATTTAAATTAAATGTACCATCTCCGTGCCAGGCTTTTTGTTGCAAAGTGGGCCGAGTCCATATTTCTTGATTGATGAGAGACAGTTTGGTGTAGTAGTTAAGTGCGCGGACTCTTATCTGGGAGAACCGGGTTTGATTCCCCACTCCTCCACTCGTAGCTGATGCTGACCTTGGGTCAAGTCACAAGCTCTGGCACAGCTGTTCCTACAAGAGCAGTCTCTTGACAGAGCTCTCTCAGCCCCACCTACCTTGCAGGGTGTCTGTTGTGGGGAGGGGAAGGGAAAGGAGTTTGTAAGCCGCTCTGAGACGCCTTTGGGCAGTGAAGGGCGGGGTATAAATCCAAACTCCTCCTCCTCCTCCTCCTCCTCCTCCTCCTCCTCCTCCTCCTCCTCCTCCTTCTTCTTCTTCTTCTTCTTCTTCTTCTTCTTCTTCTTCTTCTTCTTCTTCTTCTTCTTCTTCTTCTTCTTCTTCTTCTTCTTCTTCTTCTTCTTCTTCTTCTAGAATTCTATATAAGGTCGAGATTAAACCTCCCCCCCCATATATATGCCTTCTTTAGTAGTCTTGAGAATAGCAGGCTATAGGGGAAAGAAATAATAGCAACGGAAGTGGCAAATGAAGTTCAGTGCTGGTGAGCATCCGGTGATACAAAAAATACTATCTTTAAATATGTTCTGATGGGGTCTGGACCAATGCCCCCTCTAAGCTGTGGAGTCTTGTGAGCCAAAATTCTACTTTGTGGGCTACTGTCATTAAAGTTGTGAGCAAGCGATTGGGCTGCTGCATAAATGAGTTTGCTCTGGAGCCCTCCTTCCCAACCTAAGGCAAAAATTTGTGAGCCGGAGGCTAAAAAACTGTGAACTAGCTCACACTAACTCAGCTTAGAGGGAACACTGGACTGATGGAGAGGGGAAAAGATCTCAGGGTTGTAGCAGAAGTTTAATACAAATATTTACTCATTGTGCAGCTGCAGTGAAAAAACAATCTTCATGTTGAGAGGTTATTAGGCAAGGGATTGACAAGAGAACAGCCAATATTGGGATGCTTATGCCCATAGGTCAAGGGCATGGCCTTGCTGGGAATACCGCGTGGAGTTCTGGTTGCTGCACTTCAGAGAAGGACACTGCAGAGCTGGGTAAAGTGCCGAGGGAGGGCAACCAAGTTCATTAGGGGGATCGGAGCCCCTTCCCGAGGAGGGAAGGCTAAAAAGACGGGGACTTTTCAGTCTAGGCTAAAGATAGCCTGGGTGGGGGCATGATAGAAGTATATAAAATTAGGTATTGGGTTGAGAAAGTGGACAGAGTGAATTTTTCCTCTGTCTCCTAAAATACTAGAACTCAGGGGCATCTGATGCATTCTACATTACTGCTGGAGTTCTTACATTATCTCCCTTGATTTTTTTTTCCTGGGAGGGGGTTATTTATTTCTTAATTGAGAACATAACAACGTAAGAGAAGCCAAGGTTGGATCAGGCCAACGGCCCATCCAGTCCAGCACTCTGTGTCACACAGTGGCCAGAAATACCAGGTGCCATCAGGAGGTCCAGCAGTGGGGCCAGGACACTAGAAGCCCCCTCCCACTATTGACCCCCCCCAAGCACCAAGAATACAGAGCATCCCTTGCCCCAGGGTCCTTATCTATACCTTGTGGCTAAGAGCCACTGATGGACTTCTGCTCCACATGTTTATCCAGTTCCCTCTTGAAGCCGTCCATGCTTGTAGCTGCCACCACCTCCTGGGGCAGTGAATTCCACGAGTTAATCACTCTTTGGGTGAAGAAGGACTTTCTTTTATCCGTTCTAACCTGACTGCTCAGCAATTTCATCGATCTTGCATGGTGAGAGGGAGAAAGGACCCTTTTCGACCTGCTCTGTCCCATACATAATCGTAAACCGTCGTGTCACCCCTCGTCTCCAGGCTAAAGAGCCCCAAGCGCTTTAACCTTTCTTCATAGGGAAAGTTTTCCAACACAGAACCTTCCTGTGCTGTCTTTCCATGCAATTTAGGGTCTCTTAGGCAGCAAACTTTAAAACTAAACATTAAAGCAGTTCAGGAAAGCCCCTCCCCGTGGAAATGGGACCACTGGATCAGGTTGCCAACCTCCAGATAGTGGCTGGAGCTTTCCCAGAATTACAACTGGTCTCCAGCTGACAGAGATCAGCCCCCCTGGAGAAAATGGTTTCTTTGTAGGGTGGACTCTGTGGCATCGTGCCCTGCTGAGGTCTCTCCCCTCCCTAAACCTGGCCCTCCCCAGGCTCCGCCCGCAAAATCTCCAGCTGTTTCTCGACCCAGAGCTGGCAAGCCTGCTGCACTGAGTGCCCCTGCTGCCAGACGCTTTGGGCTTCTGCTGGCCACCCCCTTGGGGAGTCCCCCCTTCCCCATCAAATTGCCCTTCTTGATAACCTGCTGATAACCCCCGATAGGGCTTATGTGGGGCGGGAAGGCAGGCAGCCTTTTAGCCACAGCTGAAACCAGAAGCCGGGTGGGTGCGTGGCGTTCACACCTTGCGGTCCTAATTCCTCCTCCTCTTCCACCCATCTCTCTCTCTCTCCCTCTCTCCCAGGGCTCTTATAACTTCCCAGCGTGTCTCTGGCAGAGGCCCAGCCGCCCTGTCATTTTTTATTAGCGTCCTCCTTTCTCCTCCTCCTCCTCCTCCGGAGTGAGCCTGCCGGGCTGCCGGGCTGTTCTAAGGGAATAGGTGTCCCGTTCCGAGGAAGGATCTCGAGGAACGGCCTTTTCAAGTCCTGCATCTCACTCCATTAGGAGGGCCTATAAAGAAACAGTGGCAGCAAATCCAAACCACCCTGCTGCGGCGGTGGCGGGGAGAGCCGGCCTTCCGCCCCCATAAATCCTCCTCCCTGGCCGGGCCTTATCTCCTGGCTCGCTCAGGAAAGAGCCAATTAGCTGCCCCGGCCGCTTGCAAGCGAGGAGAGAGAGGCCAGGCCCATCCAGCGGGCGGCTTTCCTGCCGGGCTCCGATCAGCAGAGGGAGGTGGTGGTGGACAGCCGGAGCCTGGCAGAGAGCCCGTCTTGGGGCTGAGCATTAGCGGCAGGGCTCTCTTTGCAAGGGTGGTCGGGGAACACGGGCACAGGGCCTCTCCGTCCTCTCTCCCGTCCACCGGGCGGGCCTCCTGGTGTGGGCTTCCAGCTTCGGCTCATAAGATCATAAGAACATCAGAGAAGCCAACGTTGGATCAGGCCGATGGCCCATCCAGTCCAACATTCTTTTGTCACACAGGGGCCAGAAATACCAGGTGCCATCAGGGGGACCAGAAAGTGGGGTCAGGGGGCTCTCTCCTCCCCGGTCCTCAGGCTCTCCTCCCAGCCCACTTTGTTGGACTTTCTGTGCCTGTGCAGGTTGGCGCGGGTGGGCTTGTCAGCTGATGCCGTCTCTGGGTTGGCCGCATTTCACCAGTTCGTCTCAGTGTTATTGAATGCTTCCCGTGCCCGGGCTCTGAGATAAGAAGCCTGGCTGCTCTCTGCCCCTCTGCCCCTATGGGCCCCATAGCTGCTTTGTCCTCTCTCTTGCCCTGCGCCAGAAGCTCCGGGGGAGGTGGGGGGAAGAGGGGCATGTCCTTCTCCTTCCTTCAGAACCAGGCGTTCTACAAGGTTGCCCATAAAAGACTGGGTGAGGTCTGCCCCTGGGCAAAGTGGCTTCAGGGGTCTTCTCTGGGCCAGAGGTCCCAGCAGCCACTTGGGATGGCAACGCCCCTGGGCCCTGCGGCCGCTTCCCCGCAGGAGTGCGGTTGGCCTTCCCGTTCCTTGGCCAGGCCAAGCCGGCATGTCGACCCGCCAGCCTTGACCCTGGACTGAAAATAACCATTTGCGAAGGCAACGTGGAGTACGTGGCTTGGCCACCTTTCTGCGTTACCGCTCAGGATACTGGAAGCAGACCCTCTGCTGAAAAAAGACAGTAAAAAGGCTGGGAGGGCGGGGGGCGGAGATTGATTGCCCCTCTTCAAGACGGGGCCTTCTACCCGGCAGGGAAAGAAAAAGCGCTGGCTTTTATACGAACCACACCAAAAGGTAAAGGCTTTCGGGTCCTCCTCCCTCCCCAGGTTGCTCCGATTTCGGAGGGTGGGACGGAGCGCCGCTCGCTCTTTGATGTGGTTTCCAAGAGTGCCTTTCCTCCGGGCTCCTGGCAGATGCCTTTATGGGAAACAGAGCTTTGAGCATCCCAATGTGCCGGCCGGACAGGTCGTTTTTCTTCCTTTATGTGCCGTGTCAAGTACAGTACAGAGTGCGCTCCCTCGGCTCTCATCCCCCCCCCAACCCCGCCTTCCCCAAGCAACATGGGGGGGGCCCTCCTTCAGTGGCTGCTCCCCCCCCCCATGGCCACCACTTCTCAGCATTTTTCAGATTTGGTCCTTACCGAAGGGGAATCGGAATCTCTTGGCCACTTGACGCAAAATGGAGGCGCTCTGGGCCGCGGAGGGGTCTCTTTCTTAGAGGCCATCTTGCCTGCTTAGGAGAAGCTCTCCGTCTCGCTCGTCCTGCTTCTTAACTTATCCGTTCTAAGCAGGTTACTAAAATCCAGGAAAAGCCGGACCCCCTTTTGAACAGCTGTGAAAATCTATCACAGATGCTTGAAATTTTGCAGCTCTATAAGGGTGATAGATCTGCTATTATCTTCTAATAAGAGAGGTAGTTTTTCCATATGATCTATGTCTTGGAGAAAAGGAAGAATTAAACGGTTTCCAGGCTCAGACAAGTAATTGCATCCAAAGGTAATTGCACCTCCCTTGCAGAATTCTAGAATATGGCAGGGCATTAAGGCGCACCAAGATAAAGTCACGCCTATAGTGAGGAACGGTCAAATATGAGCAGTCCTAGAATCATAGAATGTTAGAGTTGGAAGGGACCTTGCAGGTCATCTAGTCCAACCCCCTGCACTCTGCAGGAACACAGCCGAAACCCCTACATACCTACAACATACCCAAAAGATGGTCGTCCAGTCTCCTCTTGAAAACATCCAGGGAAGGAGCATCCACCACCTCCCGAGGCAGTCTGTTCCACTGCTCAACCACTCTTACAGTCAGGAAGTTTCTCCTGATATTAAGCCAGTAACGACTCCCTTGTAATTTCCACCCATTAGATCTAGTCTTGCAATCCGGAGCAAGAGAGAATAGATCCACTCCATCTTCTACATGACAGCCCTTCAGATACTTGAAGTATTTGAAGTCATCGGGGAGCTCTCCGGGTGGAAAAATACCAGCAAATTGAGTAGAACAAACACATCGTGCTCTACTGATTGTGCTCTTATAATCATACTTCGATAGACATTTCTTAATTATTGTTCTGGCTTCCAGTCTGGGGACTGCATAAAGGGAGTCCAGGGAAAGACTGAGGGGCCGCAGTCGTTGCGCGACACGTTTATCCCAGTGGGAAACCGAAGAGTCCTGTCTTGATGCGGCTGAGGAAGCCCTCTTGGATGTCGGAGTGTATACTTTTAACCTTCCACCAGGCCCAAGCTTCAAGAGATGGTTGTCCCAATTCAGCTTGGAGGCCTACCCCTCCTAGTGGTTAAGTGTTTGGACTCTAATCTGGGAGAACCGGGTTTGACTCCCCACTCCTCCATTTGCACCTTCTGGATGACCCTGGGCAAGCCATAGTTCTGTCAGAGCTGTCCTTGAAAAAGAGCAGTTTCTGTCAGAACTCTCTCAGCCCCACCTACCTCCCAGGGTGTCTGTTGCGGTGAGGGGAAGGGAAAGGGAGTTTGTAAGCCACTCCGAGTGAAGGGCAGGGGAAGGGCTCTCCTCTCTAATGCTCCCCCCCCCACTTTCTAGCCCAGGTGACACCTTCCCATATCTACAGACGGTGAGGTTGTGTTTTTAAAGGGCCATACCACGTCCTAAGAACATAAGAACATAAGAGAAGCCAATGTTGAATCAGGCCAATTGCCCATCTAGTCCAGCACTCTGTCACACAGTGGCCAAAATATACCAGGGGCCATCAGGAGGTCCGGCAGTGGGGCCAGGAGACTAGAAGCCCTCCCACGGTTGCCCCCCCCCAAGCACCAAGAATACAGGGTATCCCTTGCCCCAGCCTGAGCGTTCCTATCTATCCCTTGTGCCAAATAGCCACTGATGGACTTCTGCTCCATATGTTTATCTAATTCCCTCGTGAAACTGTCCATGCTTGTAGCTGCCACCACCTCCTGTGGCAGTGAATTCCATGTGTTAACCACTCTTTGGGTGAAGAAGGACTTCCTTTTATCTGTTCTAACCCGACCGCTCAGCAATTTCATGGAGTGCCCATGAGTTCTGCTCTCTCTCCCCCCGCCACACTCATGCAAAATGTTGAGAAAGTCAGTAGGCTCTCTGGGTCAATGCGGGGGGGTGTCGCCGTGGGGCAGAGGGCCAGTGCTGATCCTGGGCGGGCTGGGGGCTCTCAGCCCACACTCTTGCTGGGGTGGGAGTGTGGGTGTCCAAGGCAGGAACCTTTCGGACAGGTCTCGGCCAACGTCCTTGGGATCTTGGGGCCAGCCCCGGAATTACAGAGCATGGCTCACTCTTCAGCCTCTAGGATCTTGTATTTTAAGGACTTGTATCTTCTAAATATGGCTTCCACAGAAACTAATCCTGGCCTCTTCTCAGTTGGAGCAGATCTATTCTCTCTTGCTCCAGATTGCAAGACTAGATCTAAGGGGTAGAAATTACAAGGGAGTCGATATATCAGCTAGATATCAGGAGACACTTCCTGGCTGTAAGAGTGGTTGAGCAGTGGAACAGACTGCCTTGGGAGGTGGTGGATGCTCCTTCTCTGGACATTTCCAAGCGGAGGCTGGATGACCACCTTTCGGGTATGTTGCAGGGCTATCTTTTGGCTATGTGCCTGCAGAGTGCAGGGGGTTGGACTAGATGACCTGCAAGGTCCCTTCCAACTCTAACATTCTATGCTTCTATGATTCAGTTTCTCATAATTTTATCGAAGCTTTGGCAAAAGGTGTTGTGGTGTATAAATAAATATAGGAGGAAGCCAGATTGTCTTCCCTGCAGCAAAAAGCCCTAGCCTCCAGCCCTGGCTTCCTGTCCC
The DNA here is from genome assembly GCA_029375565.1 of Gekko gecko. NCBI lineage: Eukaryota > Metazoa > Chordata > Lepidosauria > Squamata > Gekkonidae > Gekko > Gekko gecko. The sequence goes on along the minus strand of JAPDNY010000010.1, from coordinate 127,083,915 downwards.
ATAATGTCTCTTATTTTGAAACGCTCTTTTAGTTGAATACAGAAAGCAACCGATTAGGGAAGGACTCAGTCTGCCACCATCCAATGATGTAAATCTACATAGAAACAAACAAACAATCACAAGGGCTTCATGCACATTTGTTTTCGTCACACAACAAAACGTGCTGATGAGAAACGAGAAGTGAGCTTCGCGTTGCATCCAGCCAGCTTGTTTTGCTCGGTCTCGGCCGATTCCCCACCTTCTTGCAGGCCCCGTTCTGTGCAGACAGGTCCCGTGATCCCAAACATAAGTTTTTCGTGTGGTGAACGCCTTCTTACCTTTTTCGGCAGTGGAAAAACTGGCAGGGTCTCGCTCTTTGCACTTCCACAGATAACGGCTGAGAAATGCTACAGCAAGACCGTTGCTGACCATACTGGGTGTCCCGGTGTGGACTCCCTTGGTGGTCGAGGAAGCCGGGGGACTTTGGACTCCCCTCTGGGGCAACTTGGGTGGTGGTGGTGATAAACATCAGTTTAGTACTCTTGTAAGTGCCTTGGAACTCTATGAGGCTGCCGTCCACGCCCGGGGACTTCTGAATGGGAGCAGGCAGGGAGCGTGGCTCTGCATCAGAGGCATTGGTTCCACAGACAGTTGTAGTGGTGCCAAGGAGGCCCAGTGCCCCTTGGCAACGTCACCCCCTGCTGGGTGTACCTGTTACAGTTCCCTGCCCAGGCAGCTTCCACCCTGAATTCCCCCAGTGGAGAACACGGCCAAGGAAGGGAGGGAAGATCTATTCTCTCTTGCTCCGGACTGCAAGGCTAGATCTAATGGGTGGAAATTACAAGGGAGTCGTCACTGGCTAGATATCAGGATGAACTTCCTCACTGTCAGAGTGGTTAAGCAGTGGAACAGTCTGCCTCGGGAGGTGGTGGATGCTCCTTCGCTGGACGTTTTCAAGTGGAGGCTGGATGACCCTCTTTTGGGCATGCTGTGGGGTTCTCTTTCGGCTTCGCTCCTGCAGAGTGCAGGGGGTTGGACTAGATGACCTGCAAGGTCCCTTCCAACTCTTGACATTCTATGATTATATAAGAGACAAGTTTCAAAGGAGGGGGGACTGTGAAGTGGGGAGGCTTGGAGCTGGTATTGGAAGTGGAGGAGGGGGCAGCCAGTTAACCGGGAGGGAGGCGGCGAGGAAGTGTGGGCGTGTCCGTTTGGAGGGAAGGAGGATGGGAAGACACGTGCCAGAGCTGGGATCCCTCAAGGTTAACATTTACCTGTTAAACAAAGTTCGAGTTCATGGGCACCTTTCAGACCAACACAGTTTTATTCACGGTAGAAGCTTTTCTGTGCCCGCCCACTTCCTCGGGTTCAGTGGAACAGAAGCCCCTGCACCCTAACCTATAGGGGGTGGGGTCTGTTGTCCGGAAGGGCCGTTGGGAGTCACGGTGCACAAGCACTGGGTGACTGTATGTACTACCTGAGGGAGTCTGTTTCCGTGAATCTGAAGGAGTGTCCATACTGAGTCTCTCAGTTCTCGCTCGTACCCAGAACTGAACTTTATTGGTGCCCCTGGGCTCCCACCTCGTTCCCCCACGTCTGTTTGTTAACGCTTGTAAGGTAAAGGTAAAGGTTCCCTTGCTCGAAAGCCAGTCGAATCCGACTCTAGGGTTGCGGTGCTCATCTCCGTTTCAAAGCCGAAGAGCCAGCGCTGTCCGAAGACGTTTCCGTGGTCATGTGGCCGGCATGACTAAACACCAAGGCGCACGGAACGCTGTTACCTTGTATTTGTATTCAAATTCACTGCCATTCCCAGATCTCTCTTGCATCCGGTCTCGGCTATAGTCACCCAGTGCTTATGCATCTCGACTCTCAAGGGCCCTTCCTGACAAACAACCCCACCCCCACCCCCACTTTAAGTAATGGTCGAGGCGGTTCTGTTCCACTGTATCTGAGGAAGTGTGCTTGCAACAGAGACGCTTGTACCGTGAATAAAACTGTGTTGCTCTTAAAGGGGCCTCTGGACTCCAAGTTTGTTCTGCTGCTCCAGACCAACCTTCCTGCCCCACCTGGATCTATTTACCTGCTGATTTTGAGAAGGGAATAGGGTGGTGGAAGGGAGAGGAGAATCTGGTGTTTGGCCACTAGAGGTCAGAGACGTGCTGTGAGGCTGGGCCGTCTGGATCTGTGGAAGAAAGATGCTTTCCTATGAATTCTGCCCATTAGGAAGGCCGTGGCGTTTTGGGTCTCGCCCCGGGCCCAGCGTTGCTTCTGACCTGTGGCGTACTCTGCAGTCAGTCTGTTGACTGCCCATTGGCTGCCGGGCTCAGTTCAAGCCACCGGCTCTTGCATTGCACAGCCTTTCAGGGCCCTGGTCTCTCGTGCCTGCAAAAATCGCCTCTCCCGCTATGCTCTGCGATGGCAGCCTCGCTCATCTGAGCAGAGACTTCTGCAGGTGCCACCGGCAAGCGGGCAAGGTCAGCTGCTCTCTATGTGCATGCACTTCCTGTTGCGGCCTCCCGTGGTTTTGCCTTTCTGCAAACTATGCAGAACAGAATTGTTCAGGAGGATGTTTTTGTAGAAGTAATAATGGCTCAGGAACAATGCTCCCTCTAAGCTGTGCACAAGAATTCTACTTTGTGAGCTACTAGCATTAAAGTTGTGAGCGAGCGATTTGGCTGCTGCGTAAGTCAGTTTGCACTGGGGCCCTCCTTCCTGCGCTAAGACAAAATGTGTGAGCCGGAGGCTCAAAAACTGTGAGCTAGCTCACACTGACTCAGCTTAGAGGGAACACCGCTCAGGAAGGCAGCTTTGTAAAGGGAATGGGACTGTGAGCGATACCACAGTGCGTAGTATAAGAGAACAAAGTGTGAGCCCACTTTGTGTGCCTGCACACGAAAGCGTATACCCAGAATTGAAGTGTGTTGGTCTTAAAGGGGCCGCTGGACCCAAGCTTTGTTCTCTGACGACCCACCTGGATCTGGTGCCAGAAAGGTGGACTGTAAAGTAAGCCAGTGCCTAAGAGAATCAGGGAAATGCCATCCTCGCTGGACCAGCCCAAGGGAAGCTGCAGCCGGCCACCGGCTGGGAAGAGGAGCAGCTCCTTAAAGACTCGCAACGTTTGTGGTGGGGAGAAGCTTTTGTGAGTCCCTGTAACCGAAGGAGTAACTGCAGCAACTCACAAACGCTCCTACTTTGCCACTGACTTTGTGAGTCTTTCAGGGGCTCCTGGACTCCCGGCTCTTCCCTGCTGCCACAGACAAACTAGCGCAGCCGCCCGTCTCAAAAGAGGAGGAAAGCGTTCCTGCCCGCCGGCTGTCTTCGGGGTCTCCCCCGATTTGGCCACGCTGTGGCTTCACAGGCCTCCCATGCCGCTTGTTCCCACAATGCTGTGGGCCACGTGGCTTCATCTTCCCCAGCCACTTTCTGTTTTCCAGCCGTGGCTTGATGTGGGTGAGACGTCTGCGTTGTGTGGTAAAGGATTTTCACTCTCGGGGAGCTTCTGCCTCCCGTTTTGCTCTCCTTGCCGTATTACCTGGGTGACTTCCGCTCTGTCGTGGCGGGCGAGTGAGAGCCGCCTGTGAGGCCGGAACCTTGCTGTTGCCCACAGCCTGTGGCACGTTTCTCCCTCCCCCCCGTCCCCCATGCACATGGGCTGCTGTAGCGTTTCTCTGGTTAGCTGCCTGGCCATCAGTGCGTCTTGCGCATCTGCTCTTTGTGGGAAGAACGGGGCTCCCCGGAGGGCTCTCCGCGAGAGCCAGGCTTTAGCAGGGCATGTCTCCGTCCTAAGCCTCTTGCCGTCAGACGTAAACTCCGTCAGCACACACTTTCAGCTCTGGGGCGCGAGGATTTTCCTTTCTGTCATGGATACGGTGTGATGGAACAAGAAAATCCCCGGCCCCTCTCCAGGCCGTCAGTTGAGAGGGACAGCTCTTTGGCACGGCTCTGCTCCTGCACCGGAGGAATTACGGCTGCAAGCCCCTCTCCCCCCGCCCCACAACAGCCCTCTTGTATTCTGCTTCCTATGGATTAAAATGTTAGGATTATGGACTGGTTTGGTGAAACGAGGAAGGGGCTCGCCACAGGGTCTTTCCCACTGAGCCAAGCCTTGAGCCGGTCCCAGTCTTAAAGTCTGGGCTGAAGGCATTTCAGAGACCATGTCAATCAGCACCGCACGACTCAGATTTCCTGGGATGCTGCGGGAATGCTTTCATGGACCTCTGGGGTCCAGATGTGGAAGGCTCTTGCTGACACGGGATGAAAGGAGGGGTGGGTCCAAAAGTCAAGGGGCAGTGGGCCCTTTGTGCCTCTGGGGACAGGCGCCACAGGGCTGCTGGTCTACCTCAGTGCCGCCGGGCCACAAGGACATCTGTCTGGTGGCACTCTGGGTTTAGGGCAGTGGTTTGCGAAAGGGCCCCTCTTCTGCCGCGTGGCCTCGGAGGGGCTCAGGAAGGGGAGGCCCGTCAGTGGCTCTGTGGGGTGGCGACTGACTGGGGCACTCGGAGACCTCACCCCCCACCGGCTTCTCTTCCAGGCCCAGCAGCAGAGGAACCTGGACAACTTTGTGTCTCAGCCCTCCAAGACTGGCAGCAGAAGGCTAAGGAGAGAGGCTTGCACGAGTTCGGACACGGAGGGCAAGAACAGCAGCCCAGTCTCCGAGCAGGATTCTGGGATCTTGGACGTCGAAGATGAAGAGGAGGAAGAGGAGGCAAGTGGCTGCCAAGGGGGGAGGGGGCCAGTGGAAGGGACCAGGAGGCGAGGGGTGGGGCGGAGGGTGAGAAGAAGCCGTTCCTTTGGCTCAGGGCCCGGGTCCTCAGGGCACCCCACGGACCACTGCCACTGAGTGCTGAGCTCTGGGGACCAATGCTCCCTCTAAGCTGTGGAGTCTTGTGAGCAAAAATTCTGCTTTGTAAGCTACTGGCATTAAAGCTGTGAGCAAACAATTTGGCTATGGCGTAAGTTAGTTTGCACTGGAGCCCTCCTTCCTGGGCGAAGACAAAAATGCGTGAGCCGGAGGCTAAAAAACTGTGAGCTAGCTCACACTCACTCAGCTTAGCGGGAACATTGCTGGGGACAGAACGGTCGTTGGCCCTTTCACCTCCTCCGTCCCGTATTGGGTTGCAACTTGGCCCCAAGCACCTGCAGTTCCCCCACTTGGCCAGAGGATGGCAGCAGATACCGTCCTTGGAGGGCAGCGTCCGCCTTCGTGCTCCTCGGTCCTGCCAAGACCCGGAACGTTCTGGGCCACCGCTGGATCCCTGTTTGGTTCAGAATTGTTAATGTCAAGGGTGTGCGTGTGTGCGCATTTTCACGCGTGTTCCCTGTTTGCCTCTTAGCGCTGGTGGTGAGGATAGGGAGGGTGGCAGTCGCCAAAGTTGGGAGCAGGAGGCTAATTGAAAAACAAAACTCGCCCAAGGCAGAAGCACGGGCCGGATGCGGAGTTGCCCTTGTTCGCTTTCGGCGAGGGTGATGGCTGGCGTTGCCTTTGAGTGTGTGCTCCCGGCCCCTGGCCTTGTGCCAGCTTCCAGTTCTCTCTCCCCCCCCCCCACCCCCGTGTTCAAGGGGGGAATTTGAAGTTGAAACAGGTGGCACTCACACCTACCGCCCCTCTTAGCGTTTGCAGGGCTCCCGTCCTCGTCCAGGGGAGTGCGAGAAGCCAAGGGGTCTGGGAATCACCCCTGTTCCCTCTCCCGCCAGTTGCCTCCCCTGGTTTCAAACACAGCCTGCTGTTTTCCTCCTTGGCCTCCCCTCCCTGTTTCATGGCCCCAGGGAGTCCCCCGCTTTCCCGGTTGACTGGCGTTCTCCTCCTCCTTCTGTCGGTGGTGTCCTAGGTGCCGGGGGCCCAGGAGCTGGTGGACTTCTCGCCTGTATACCGCTGCCTGCACATCTACTCAGTACTGGTAAGCGTGCTTCCTTCTCTTTGCCTCTGCGCACTGAGGCTCTTATAAGAACACGGACGGCTGGCCCCGGATCTGGGAGAAGCTGCTGGGGAACAGCTTGTGTGATTCTCTGGGATAAAGGAGGAGTTGAAGGAAACCACAGAAAGGTGACAAGTTCTTGCGTTTGGGTCAGAGGGCTGCATTTAGCTCTAGGTTGACCCTATCTTGGCTCTTAAGAACATAAGAGAACATAAGAGAAGCCAATTCTGGTTCAGGCCAATGGCCCATCCAGTCCAACATTCTGTCACACAGTGGCCAGAAATACCAGGGGCCACCAGGAGGTCCAGCAGTGGGGCCAGGACACCAGAAGCCCTCCCACTGTTAACCCCCCCCACCAAGCACCAAGAATACAGAGCATCCCTTGCCCCAGACTAAGAACAGAAGAGAAGCCAATGTTGGATCAGACCAATGGCCCACCCAGTCCAACACTCTGTGTCACACAGTGGCCAGAAATACCAGGTGCCATCAGGAGGTCCAGCAGTGGGGCCAGGGCACCAGAAGCCCCTCCCACTGCTGCCCCCTCCCCCCAGCACCAAGAACACAGAGCATCACTTGCCCCAGACATAAGAACATAAGAGAGAAGCTAATGTCAGATCAGGCCAATGGCCCATCCAGTCCAACGCTCTGTGTCACACAGTGGCCAGAAATACCAGGGGCCATCAGGAGGTCCAGCAGTGGGGCCAGGGCACCAGAAGCCCCTCCCACTGTTGCCCCCCCCGCTAAGCACCAAGAAGACAGAGCATCCCTTGCCCCAGCCTGAGAGTTCCTATCTATACCTTGTGGCTAATAGCCACTGATGGACCTCTGCTCCATATGTTCACCTAATTCCCTCTTATAAGAACATCAGAGAAGCCAAATGTTGGATCAGGCCAATGGCCCATCCAGTCCAACACTCTGTGTCACACAGTGGCCAAAAATACCAGGTGCCATCAGGAGGTCCAGCAGTGGGGCCAGGACACCAGAAGCCCTTCTGAGCACTCAACTGACTCCTGCTTTCCTTGGCATTCAGTCCACAAGCCTTGAAATGGATTGAAACCTGGTTCTTCCGCACTCCTGCCCTCCCTCTGCATTTTCGCAGCTGTGGTGTCAGTTTATTTTCTTCCACATGCGCCTTCAATACTCAGGACTTTCGAGGGTGGGTGCTGTTGTTATCAGTGGCATCACAGCAAACTCTAAACCTTCCCCCCCTATTTTTTTACACATACATCGATATCGTGGCTACATTTTTTAAAAAGCACTAAAATATCAATACAGTATTATAACTATATAAAGTTTAGTGGGTTCTCTGAATTCCCAGTCTTTATTTTAGAAAGTAAGTCTCTAGCCGCTTTACTCAGAGATATAAGGAAAAGGCGCATCTCTGCAAGGAAGGGGGACAGAGATTTACTTTTTAAAAAATGAAAACTGGGACTTCAGAGAACCTGCTTAAAGTAGTGTGCTGGAATTGCAAGTTGCTTACGTTCCAGCCATTATAGAGTTAAATGTTGTTTGTTAGCAAACAGGATGGGAAAGTTTGTAGGAGTTGTTTATCCTAATGAAGTGACCTGTAACCTTTGTATTGGTCAACTAACACTTTGTCTGCAGAAATGTATTCACAATGTTTATGGCTCTTTGTGTGAAGCAGACGGGAAGTTCCCACAATGCATCCCACACCTTTATTTTTAGCCATGTAGCCGTTAGCACCTATAGAGTAGTTGCAAGTATCTATTTCTTTTATCTAAAGTACCTGTCCCATGTTTTATTCTGTTTTCCTAGTAAATATATTTTCTTTTACTAAGTGTGACTCTTGTGTTTGGAATGCACCCATCGACTCAGAATTTAGAATCCCCGCATTGTGTCACAGCAGCATATCAACATTGCAGTGCCCTTTTAAAAATGAAAGTGTTAGCGATCATCACGCTGCTCCCCCATCCAGGGCAGAGGGGAAGGAGGGGGAAGCGGTTTGATGATGCTAAAAGCCCAGTCATTGAAAAGTGGGCCGGTGCAAGAGAAAGAAAACAGACCAAAAACGTCACTCTTGGGGGGAAAAGGCAGCTCAGAACTGGCCTCCAGAAAAAAAGATTGGGGTAAAACTGGTCTGAAAAGAATTGGTGGGAGGGGGAACCACCCTGAAAACTAAAGGTACAAAGATGTGTGCAGGAAGGAGGGGATAGACCAAATCCGTGTGGGGCCAGAACCAATGAACCAATGGGGGGGAAAACCATATGGAAAAGGCCCTACTGTAGCCCCTCCTCTTTGTGATTCGTCTAGGAGGTTCAGGTGTCTTTCACTTCACCCGGCGGCAATGAAGTGATTTCCCAGCTATAGTAGGTGTGCCCGCAATCCTCCTCTCGTGGCGTCGCTGGAGGGCACACATTACCCCTTTGGCACATCCCAGGCTTTGAAGAGGGAGCGCTCGCCTCCCATCCTTTTCCAGATTGTTGGAAACCTTTACTTCAGTTGGTGATTAAAAAAAAAATTTAAATGGATCCCAACAAGCAGTTTCCAAGTCAGGTCCCTCAGCTGGCGGAAGCAGCTCTGCTTTTTCTTTCCTCAATAGTCGTCATCCGCCTAAAATGAAAGGGAAACGATGTGAGCCGGGCAAAATGTAAATGCTGCACAGTGCAATCAGAATGCTCCGACTTATGGTGGCCCCATGAATTGGTGGCCTCCAGGACATCCTCTCGCTAACCGCCTTGCAAACTGAGGGGCCTTGTGGCATCCGTGACAGAGTCCGTCCATCTCAGGCTGGGTCTCCCTTTTTCTCCCGGGTACTCCCACTTTTCGAAGGGTTGTGGCCTTTTCCAGGGACTCTTGTTTTCTCACGATGCGACCAAAGTACCACAGCCCCAGTTCAGCCATCTCAGCTTCTAGGGAGAATTCAGACTTGGTCTGATCTAGCGCCCACCAGCTGGTCCTTTTGGCTGTCCAACAGTGTCTGTAAAACTCTCCCCCCACACCCTGTTTCCAGGGAATCAGTTCTCTTCCTCTCACCTTTCTTCATTGAATGAATGGGATAGAGCAGGTAGAGGAAGAGGTCCTTTTCTCCCTTTCTCACAGTACGAGAACTCGTGGGCACTCCATGAAATTGCTGAGCAGTCGGGTTAGAACAGATAAAAGGAAGTCCTTCTTCAGCCAAAGAGTGATTAACATGTGGAATTCACTGCCACAGGAGGTGGTGGCAGCTGCAAGCATGGACAGTTTCAAGAGGGAATTAGATAAACGTATGGAGCAGAAGCCCATCAGTGGCTATTAGCCACAGGGTATAGATGGGAACTCTCAGTCTGGGGCAGGTGATGCACTCTATTCTTGGTGCTGGGGGGGGGCCAACAGTGGGAGGGCTTCTAGTGTCCTGGCCCCAATGCTGGACCTCCTGAGGGCACCTGGTATATTTTGGCCGCTGTGTAAACAGTGGCTCAGCGTTCGAGTCAGCAGCAGGTTGGTCGACTTCCGGATCATGTCGTCCACCTCTGTGGAGCTGAAAAGCAGAGGTGCAGGAAAAGGGGACGCTGCTGTTGATGCACAAAAGAAAGCGCCGCTTGGAAACCAGGCGACCGGAGCCGCGGGATACTGGACCAGACGGACCACTGGCCTGATCCAGAACGGCTCTTCTGGTGTTCTGTTCTTACTGAAAGAGACCATTGGAAGACCACGCCGTCCCCATCGAGACCAGGCGGGGAACAGGCACGGCTCCCCTGGCAGAGAGGACACTTAGCATGCCGAAGGATCAACCCCTGGCATTTCCACTTAACGGGACCAAAAGAGACAGGGATGAGGAAAGAGCCCCTCTCCGCCGAACGCCCTGGAGAGCCCCTGCCACTGCAGAGATGGGCTGGGTGGCTCCATGGCCTGGCCTGGCCAAAGGCAACACGTGGAAACACACGAAGCAGCTTTCTCTTGAATCAGACCATCAGTTCAACAAGGTAACCATTGTCATAAGAGAACATCAGAGAAGCCAGTGTTGGATCAGGCCAATGGCCCCTCCAGTCCAACAGTCTTCTGTGTCACACAGCGGCCAGAAATACCAGGGGCCCTCAGGAGGTCCAGCAGTGGGGCCAGGGCACCAGAAGCCCCTCCCACTGCTGACCCCCCCAGCACCAAGAATAGAGTGCAGCACCTGCCCCCAGACTGAGAGTTCCCATCTATACCCTGTGGCTAAGAGCCACTGATGGACTTCTGCTCCAGATGCTTATCTAATTCCCTCTTGAAACTGTCCATGTTCATAGCTGCCACCACCTCCTGCGGCAGTGAATTCCATGTGTTAACCACTCTTTGGGTGAAGAAGGACTTCCTTTTATCCGTTCTAACCTGACTGCTCAGCAATTTCATGGAGTGCCCACGAGTTCTTGTATTGTGAGAAAGAGAGAAAAGTACTTCTTTCTCGACCTGCTCTATCCCACGCATAATCTTGTAAATCTCAATCATGTCACCTCTCAGACATCGTTTCTCCAAGCTAAAGAGCCCCAAGCATTTTAACCTTTCTTCATAGGGAAGGTGTCCCAACCCTTTTATCATTCTAGTTGCCCTTCTCTGCACTTTTTCCAATGCTATAATGCTATAATCATCCTTCTGTGGAATAAAGGGAAGATGAGTTAAAGAAGAAAGATTAGAGGAAAGGAGTCGGGAGTTTCACCAAGGAAATGACGACATTTCACAGGGTCACAAAGAGAAGTAAGATGGCCGCAATTCCGGGCACTGCAGCGGACCTCTCATACGATCAGCACAGAAGCAGTTTGCTCCTGGGAAACCAGTACACAACTGACGCTGCAAATTCTGGTGTCCGGTTGTCCTTAATGTAACCCGGCGCCCGAAGACGACGTGTTCCTCCCTTGTGGCTAGTACGGAGAGAAAACCAACCTGGGGAGCAGGGACAGGTGTGGGATTGCCACGAAAGGGACCAGAAACTGTGGAGGAAAGTTGGGGAAGGGGGTTTAGGACCAGAAGGACGGATTCCCTGGCCAGGCGGGAGAAGAGCCGTGGAGAGACCACTGGGTGGGAGGGTGGAGCTAAGAGGGGGGCATGGGGAGGAAATCCCGAGGGGTGGAGAGAGAAGGCAGAGCATCCTCTGCTGGTCTTGAGGATGGAATCCCGCGGTGTCGTCCCAGCAGCGGGAGACGGGGACTTAGGAGTGTGTTAGAAGGGGAGGACTTGGCGCTATCTCCTGCCTCAAACTTGAGAAGATTTCACCAAAGAGTTTAGGCAGACAGAGAGGTCAGGACACCCGGAGCATCCCTTCCTTCCTGCTCTCTGATCCTTTCCTTGAGAGCCAGTTTGGTGTAGTGGTTAAGTGCGCGGACTCTCATCTGGGAGAACCGGGTTTGATTCCCCACTCCTCCACTTGCAGCTGCTGGTGTGACCTTGGTTCAGTCACAAGCTCTGGCACAGCTGTTCTCTCAAGGACAGTTTCTTTCAGAAGTTCTCTCAGCCCCACCTGCCTCACAGGGTGTCTGTTGTGGGGAGGGGAAGGGAAAGGAGTTTGTAAGCCGCTCTGAGACTCCTTTGGGTAGTGAAGGGCGGGGTATAAATCCAATCTCCTCCTCCTCCTCCTCTTGCAGGTGCTGGATTATCTTGAGCAAGCCACAGTTCTGTTGGAGCTATTCTTGAAAAAGAGCAGTTTCTGCCAGAGCTCTCTCAGCCCCGCCTCCCTCACAGAGTGTCTGTTGTGGGGAGGGGAAGGGAAAGGAGTTTGTAAGCCGCTCTGAGACTACAAGTGAAGGGTGGGGTATAAATCCAATCTCCTCCTCCTTTGAAGTAGGATGCTTCCCTTAGGGGCAATTTCCTCTGCTTCCGCTCCCACACTCTCTCTCACACTTTCTTCTCTCTCCTATCCACACAAAGAAGGTGCACGGTCTCTCCATCTTGCACCGTGGAGGCTGGACACGCGTCCAAGCATCCAACGGCATCTAGCTAGTTAGAGTAGGCAATCTATATCTGTCTCTTACCTGCACTCTCAAGCATGTGTTTCCTTTAATAAAAGTTGCTTATTAGTTGTAGAACTGACTGCTGACTCCGTGTGACTTCGTGGGTCTGTGGCCACACCCGGCCCCCAACCTCTGCTGCGTTAAAGCCTTTGAGCGCTCTGCTGTTTTCCCGTGGTTCCCTGGCGGTACCAAGTCCTGAGAATCCTACAAAGTTGAGCTGATTTCTCTTTGAGGGGTGCCCTGAGAAGATCCTCCTACCTCTGGTGCGGGGGGCAGGGTATAAATGTGATAACTAAATAAATAAATAATGCACTGAGGCACGCTGGGGGCACAGGTAGGGGAAGTAGTGGCATCCTTTAGAATAGGAGCGGCACCCAGGTCTGCCTTCTCGTGCTCTCTGCACGTGTGCCTGAGCAATTAGGCGGGGTGGCTGCCTGTTTGCCAGAGACTGCCTGGCTTCCTTTGAGTGCTTCCTGGTGTGTCTCTTAATGAAGAATGTAAGAGGGAAGCAACTTTTAGTCAGAGGCCAGACAAGAAACACTCTCTGAATGAGCCAGGTTGTCATTGTGGCACGGTTGTGCGCTGCAGAAGGTCTGCGCCTGACCTGCGGGAGACCCCTCAGGGGGAAACTTCTCCCTTTCCCCGTGACCGTGAGGCTAATTCCTGGACCGGCTTTCTAGGCTCCGCTCGGAGCACCGGGGGTCAGCGGTCAGGCAGGCACCAGACAAAATGTTCGCACTGGCTTCAGCCGGAAGGATCATAATGTAATAGGCTCTAAAAAATGCTAATATTTGTCTTTTACAATAGCATTATCTAAGTGCTTGGCCTGCAGTTGAAAAGGACCCCTTTGAATAAATACTGCAATATTTATTATTTTTAGTGAGCCCGACCTTCCTGTCACCTCACTTTTATGGCCAAAGGATGACGTGAAGAATCCTGCTTCTCTCTGCCAGTCCTTATCAGCGGGGCAGGAGTTCCCATATTGTAACTCAAGGTCAGCCGCTGGTCATGGTCTCGGAGACGGGGCCAGGCACCTGCAAGCCCTTCCTTCGGCAGCAGAGGCGGCCCGCGATATCAAAGAGTCCTGGAGACTTTCCAGGAAGTGCTGAACTTTGGCAGGAAGGGCAGGCCAGGGAGGGAAGAAAGCAGGCCAGGGTCACGTTCTGGTGAGCGCAGGAGGGCTTGTTTGCTCGCTTGGCCCAGGGCAACTGGGAGTCTCTGTGTGTGCGCGGCGGGCTTGATTAAACCTTTTATATCCTGTTTTGGGCAAAGAATTCTCCCAAAGCACCTGATGGTGAAACCAGCACCCAAACAATGTGCAATAAACCAGAAGACTGTAACGAAAAGTCCAAAGCAGTGAAACCAAACAGCCGTCAAAACAATGGCCAGCCTCCAGGTAAATATCATACCCAGCCATGTCAACAAAACCACAAGACAGGGATGCCTTCGAGGGGGTAACCGTTCATCAGTTTAATTTCTTACGGTCTGTGAAGGAACAGACTCACAAGCCCTCCCAGTAGTTTGGAAAGTTCTGTGGAAGTCCCAGGTCTCTGACTGGTGCCTCTATCACTTCCCTTACTCCTGAGTAAAGTATTACTCCTTCGGTAACCACCACCACCAGCTAATCTCTCGAACGCCCCTTGAGGACGGATTAGAACACCAACACACTTCCAGTATGCTGCAGCTTTAAAGCTTTGCCTCTGTACTGTGTCTCCCACTAACTTACGCAGGGACAAAACACACACGTGTGCATTATGGGGTCCAGGGATCTGCTACCACCTCCTCCCTTTACTTCTCCTTGGTAAACATGAGCGAACCTAGGCCTGGTGTGGGTACAGAGATCAGATTTCCCAAATTCAAGACAATAAGACATTTAATAAAAAGATGCAAAGCATACACACACCCGGTCTAGAGTCACCAGTACTGAGCAAGGATGAAAAGAAAAGGTGATGTAACTGCATCCTCTTTCCCTGTTCTGCAGGTTGTTGTTGCCCACCTACCAACCCAAACAGTATTCCAGGGAACCTATCACAGCCAGTTGACTTTGTTTGAACTGTGACCTTGCTTTTAATGTCTGTTACTCTGTTTTAAGTTTTTAACTGTATTTATCATATTATTGACATGTTGCCTGCCCTGAGCCCACATGGGATGCGCGGGCTATAAATACAAATGATAAATAAATAAATAAACTGCCCTCCAAGATCAACAAAGTACGCATGCTTTCTCTTTGCGGCTCCCACCTTGTGGAGTGGGCTGCCTGAGGAGATCAGGAGGGCTCCCGTGCACCCCAGAAGGTTGGACCAGAACCAACGGGTTGAAATTAAATCAGAAGAGTTTTCGGCTAAACATTAGGAAGAACTTGCTGTTTCTCAGTGGAACAGGCTTCCTTGGGAGGTGGTGGGCTCTCCTTCTTGGGAGGTTTTCAAACAGAGGCTAGATGGCCCCATTTGACAGCAATGCTGATTGTGTGAACTTAGGCAGATCATGAGAGGGAGGGCAGGAAGGGTTGCCTCAGTGCTTAGTTCTTGTGGTCCTTTCTTTCACGCCAAGGGAAATGCTGATTGCCACTATGGGGTCAGGAAGCAATCCTGGAGGGTTTTTTTGTCATCTTCTGGGTGTGGAACAGTGGTCACTGTGGGCATGGGGGGGGAGGTATTTGAGAAGTTCCTGCATTGTGCAGGCGGTTGGACTAGATGACCCTGGAGGTCCCTTCCAACTCTGTGATTCTATGATTCTGTGGTCCTGTCATTCTGCAGACTATGTAAAACAGAATGATTCAGGAGGTAATGGGGTTCTACTATAACAGAATAGTTCAGGAAGGTGTTTTCTAAAGGGAAAGAGACTGTGGATTATACCATATTATCAGATCATATTACTATCCAGTTCTTCCTTGCTTTTTGCTGAGGTAATACAGATTTTCTTCATTATGTCCACACTTGGTGTCATGCATAATACGCTGTGCTCATTCATATTTCAGTAATCAATAATCCCAGTCTTAGTCAATGCTCCCTCTAAACTGTGGAGTCGTGCGAGGAAAAATTCCACTTTGTGAGCTCCTGGCATTAAAGCTGTGAGCGAGCGGTTTCACTGCTGCATAAATTAGTTTGCTCTGGAGCCGTCCCTTCCTGAGCAAAGACAAAAATGCATGAGCTGGAGGCTAAAAAACAGTGAGCTATCTCACACTAACTCAGCTTAGAGGGAACACTGGTTTTAGTAGCATACTTACCCAAAAGGAAAATGATTCTGAATGTAAGTCAATGCCCTTACTTCCCCCACCACCACCAAAAGACGCATTAAAAATGTTATTATTATTGGATTTGAGGTGTAACCTGTGCTCATGAGATGCCTCTTCGTGTGGACTGATACCAATTTACACTGTGTAATAATCTCCACTTTGTGTCTCGATGAGAAAGGCAGGCAATAAATACAGTAAACAAACCTTCTAATCAGATGGCTAAATTGCGGGTAGGCTGTATGAATCTGGAGTTTCAGCATTTGGAAACCGTCCATTACCCAGGAGAAGTCTTTGCTTGGGGCCACCTGCTCCAAAGTGTGGGTGGGTTTTGTTCTCCTAGCCGGGGCCCGTCTGTGTTGCTGGAGCCCTGGCTGGCTCTGGTGTGGGGGCGGGGTGTGTGTGTGCCTGATCTCCCCACCTGTATATCTGTTCCAGGCTGCAAGTGGAGGACGCTTTTTCTCTCTGGCCCGAAGATGAATGCAGACACAAATGAAAGGAACCTTGACGTGAATTCTGGGGTGAGGGGCGTTTTGCTGCACTGGCTGCCAGCTTTTTCCAGGACTGGCAAGGTGGCCCAGGCAGTTGAGACTGTAGTGCGATGAGCCTGCAGTACGATGTGGCTGCGAAGAAGGCTAATGCAGTCTTAGGATGCATTCACAGAAGCCTTGTGTCCACATCACGGGAGGTGGTAGTCCCACTCTATCCTGCTACGGTCAGGCCTCACCTGGAGTCCTGTGTCCAGTTTTGGGCACCACATTTTAGGAAGGAGGTTGACAAGCTCGAGTGTGTCCAGAGGAGGGCAACCAGGATGGTGAGATGGTTGGGATCCAAGTCTTACAAGGAAAGGCTGAAAGAGTTGGGTCTGTTTAGCCTGGGAAAGAGAAGGCTTAGAGGAGACATGATTACAGTCTTCAAATATCTGAAGGGCTGTCATGTAGAAGATGGAGCAGACCTATTCTCTCTTGCTCCGGATTGCAAGACTAGATCTAATGGGTGGAAATGACAAGGGAGTCGATATACCAGCTAGATATCAGGAGAAACTTCCTAACTGTAAGGGTGGTTGAGCAGTGGAACAGTCTGCCTCGGAAGGTGGTGGACGCTCCTTCCCTGGATGTTTTCAAGCAGAGGCTGGGCGACCATCTTTCGGGTCTTTTGTAGGTATGTAGGGCTATCTTTCGGCTGTGTTCCTGCAGAGTGCAGGGGGTTGGACTAGGTGACCTGCAGGGTCCCTTCCCACTCTAACATTCTATGATTCTATGATTCTGTGACTGACCTGGTTGACCGCTGGTGCCCAGTCTGGCAATCCCAATGGAAGACTGAGGCAGGGCATCCGGAGGTCAGGGTGCCGCTGTTCTTCTCCTGGTGCTGGCACATCCCAAACTGTGATGTGTTGCACGTGTGGTGCGTGCACATGGAGGAGGGTGCCGGAAATCCACCCACAATAGAATCCTAGAATCATAGAGTTGGAAGGGGCCATGCAGACCATCTAGTCCAACCCCCTGCCCAATGCAGGACCAGCGTAGAGCATCTCTGGCAAATATTCGTCCAGCCTCTTCTTGAAGGCTGTCAGTGAAGGGGAGTTCATCACCTCCCTAGGCAGCCGATTCCACCTTTGGACCACTCTGACCGTGAAAAAGTCTTTCTTAATATCCAGCCGATACCTTTCTGCATGCAATTTAAACCCGTTGCTTCGGGTCCTCTCCTCTGCTGCCAACGGGAACAGCTCCTTGCCCTCCTCCCACTGACAGCCTTTCTAATATTTAAAGGAGCAACCATGTCCCCCCTCAATCTCCTCTTCTCCAAACTAAACATTCCCAACTTAGGCCCTTAGCCTTTCCTTGCAGGGCTCAGTCTCCAGACCCCTGATCATCCTCGTCGCTCTCCTCTGCACCCTCTCAATTCTGCCCACATCCTTTCTGATGTGAGGCCTCCAGAACTGCACACGGGACTCCAGGTGCGGCCTGACCAAGGCAGTCTACAGAGGGGCTACGACCCCCTGCGATTTCGATGCTGTGGCCCTTTTAATACAACCCAAGACTGAATTTGCCTTTTTTGCCACCGCATCACACTGACTGCTCATATTCAGTTTGCAGTCCACCCTTACCCCAAGATCTCTTTCGCATGCACTACTCCCCAGAAATGTATCCTCCATCCAGTATTTGTGCTTGACATTTTTGTGGCCCAGATGTAATACTGTACATTTATCATTGTTGCATTGCATCCTGTTCGCGACTGCCCACTTCTCCAGAGTATTCAGGTCTTGCTGAAATTGACCCCTACCTTCTTGGGTGTTTGCTGCTTCATAACAATAACGTGTTGGAATGCAGTGCCGCAGAAGGCCGCAATGCTGTGTGCTGCCGGTGGGATGGAAACTCTGGCGTGTGCTCCTGCTCATCTGAAGGGGTTACTGCAGAAGGCCAGCCCTCCCCAGTGGGTGGGTGTGTGTGTGTGTGTGCAAACATTCTCTGTTGAAGGGCTGCCTGTCCAAAGCCACAGCTTTGATCTTCCTTACTTATTTATATTTATTTAAATTTCTCCTCCCTGCCCCTCCCCACCTTCTCTCCCTGCCCACCGATTCCCCCTTTGGGCCCTTCCGTGCTTGAACGGCTTCCAGTCATCCATTCCCAACGGACTTCCCCCGTGGCATTACTTCTTCCCGCTGTCTCTCAGGTCCTGCTGGGCTGTCCGTAGCTCATTCCTGAGGTGTCGCTGCAGCCGTCCCCCTGGGATTCTTCGCTGTGGGCAGCCGTGTGCCGGAGGCTTGTCCTGTGGGAGGGGGGCTTCTGGACGGAGAGCTGGGCGTGGGGCACCAGGCGCCCCTCCCACCTTGGGTTTTGTTCATTGTTAAGGAAGGCGGCTGTGGGCTGGAGAGGCCAGGAGATGTCCTCTTGACCAGCCGTTGGTTGGCCTGCCGCTCTTAGGAGGAATGCTGGCAGTGTGAGGGGGAAGGGGGAGGCGCAGCCGGCAGAGGAGGGCCGGGTTCTTCTTCGTACTATTTCAGACGGTTTGGCCCCTAGATGCTCCCTTGCATGCAGAAAAGCCCAGGCCTTTGCTAGGGCAGTGGCAGAGGCTTATTTTAATTAAATATATGGAGCAGAGGTCGATCGGTGGCTCTTAGCCACAAGGCATAGATAGGGACTCTGGGGCAAGTGATGCTCTGTCTTCGTGATGCGGGGGGGGGTCAACAGTGGGAGGGCTTCTAGTGTCCTGGCCCCACTGCTGGACCTCCTGGTGGCACCTGGTATTTCTGGCCACTGTGTGACACAGAGTGTTGGACTGGATGGACCCTTGGCCTGATCCAACATTGACTTGTCTTATGTTCTTATAGGAACCCTCAGTCTGGGGCAAGTGCTGCTCTGTATTCTTGGTGCTTGGGGGGGGGGTCAACAGTGGGAGGGGCTTCTAGTGTCCTGGCCCCACTGCTTGACCGCCTGGTGGCACCTGGTATTTCTGACCACTGTGTGACAGAGTGTTGGACTGGATGGGCCATTGGCCTGATCCAACATGGACTTCTCTTATGTTCTTATGTCCCTTCTCGTCCGGTCTTCTCGCATTGGTAAGAACTGATGCTCAATCTAGCCAGCTTCAGGTAGGGTGAAGATCTGGCTGACATGTAGTTCTTGATCCAGAGTCCTGCTCTCTGTCCTCTTAAAACCTTGACGCAGGGGAGGGGGAAATGAGGCATTCGAAACTTGCAAAAGTGACTTAAGCATCGTCAGTTTTATGTAGATATACGTTTTAGATATTTAAACCCTATCTTAGCCAATGTGGCAGACCTTCCTGATGCTTTGGAAGTGCACTGTCTCCTGAATGACTCGGCTCCTGAAATATCTGTTCAGGTAGCCGTGTTTTTACAATCAGCTCTAAAGCTACGACAGGAAAAAATGACCAAAACGAGTAGTTTTGTTTTATGCAAGTTGTTTTATGCAACGTTATGCAATATCATTCTGTAAAATGGTTGGTTCCACATGTATATTTCTCTTTTACAGTAATCCTCTTTTTTAATAAATGATTTTTATTAAATTTTATAACAATAAACAAAGTAAAACATTGATCACATTCAAAACAAACTCACCTAAGTAAACAAACAAAGTGGTCAACTGTGCAATGTACACAGACATGTTCCAGGTCATGTGTGACAATGAAATCTTGTTCAGAGAGTTCAAAATACAGATAAGTAATAATGCAATTGGGAGCAAGATATCTCAGTCTTTACAAGCAAGTAAGTATTTCTTGGTACCAGTAACCTCTTTTAAGGTATTGTTTTATGCCAGTAAAGGCTGGTGGGTGGGCTGGCGGATTGACTTCAGCCAGTCCAGCCAGCCAGGGTGCAGCAGCGTGTAGGCCCCCCCTTTCCCAAAGTTGGTCAGGTGGCGGGGCAGTTCCAGAAGACCCAGGATGCCCGCTGTGACCCGAGAAGCTTCTGGTGGGTGGGTGGGTGGGGGGATCGGAGTGGGGAGAGAGGCCAAGGGGCTGGAGGGTCCTCAGCCCCAAACTCAGCACCTCCAGCTGCATCCGGAAGGGCTGCGGTGGCCGAGGTGCTGGGGGTGGTGGTGGAGGAAGAGAACACCGGCTTCTGCGCTCTGCCTCTCACTGAGTGGGTGCCTGCAGCCCTGCATGCCGGCGGGAAGCGGAACGGCCTCCCTGTTCTGCAGGCCCCTGTCCCCCCCCCTGCCTCCCTTCCCCTCTGGCGCCCAGCAGGCCGCTCTCTTGACTTGGCTGACCCAGTGGTGCCTGGTGGAGTTAAAGAGCTGTAAACGGGCGGGATCACAGAGAGCTCCCGGCCCCAGCAGATGCTCTGTGCTCTGCATTGATAAGGACGCAGGAAACGCCGTTTGAATGAACAAGTGTCGGTGACCTGTGATAACCGCTCCAGGCCGTGTGCAAAGGGAGCCTGGTTAGCAGCAGTCCTCGCTTTGCTCCCCCGCGTGCACACACCCACACCCATTTGCAGCCGCCCCCATTGCTCTCCTGACCCCGTGGATTGGTTTTTCAGAGGGACAGTGCACCTGCACTTGGGAGGAGAGCTCTAAACACTGATTCATCAGACCGCGTCACAGCGAGAGCCCTACGGAGATGTCCATGTGGCCGCTCCCCCCATCCCGAGAGCTGAGGAAGCCGTGGGGCAGTGTGTCAGAAGAGCCGCGCTCCGGAGTCCCTTGTGTTGTCCTGGGGCATTCTGGGGCACAGTTTGCAGTGTGCAGCTGGGAGCGGTCTGGTAGTTTTACTCCAGTGTCCGGTCCCTTTCCATCAATCACATTTTCATCTCATTCTTCCTCCAAGGATCATATGCAGGTTCCCTCACCCTCTGCAGAGGATACTGGTGCGCTCTTCTTGAACTGGCCGTGAAATATCCCGTTTAATGTATTTACTTGTATTAAACCATTTACATGTTGCTTTTCCACCCGGCTTAGAGTCCTCAGGGAAGCGAGCAGTCCAAAATGTGAGCGCGGGCTTTTAAAGCACACAATAGCCCATGGCCCACTTTATGAAAAGCAGTTCAGAACAACAAATAAACAGAATGCAGGCATGGTTAAAACACAAATACAGGATGTACAAGCATGGACAGTTTCAAGAGGGAATTAGATAAACATATGGAGCAGAAGTCCATCAGTGGCTATTAGCCACAGGGTATAGATGGGAACTCTCAGTCTGGGGCAGGTGATGCACTCTATTCTTGGTGCTGGAGGGGGCATCAGTGGGAGGGCTTCTGGTGTCCTGGCCCCACTGCTGGACCTCCTGGTGGCACCTGGTATATTTTGGCCGCTGTGTGACAGAGTGTTGGACTAGATGGGCCATTGGCCTGATTCAACACTGGCTTCTCTTATGTTCTTATGTTCTCTTATGTAGGATGTAGAGTCAGGGAGGAAACGCCAGACAAAACAGACAGGTCTTCACCTGCTGGTCAAAGGCAGTAGTAGGAGGGAGTTGGATGGATTTTAGTGCCACGGATGAGAAGGTCTTTTCAGGTTGCCACCAGTGTTCCCTCTAAGCTGAGTGAGTGTGAGCTAGCTCACAGTTTTTTAGCCTCCAGCTCACAGATATTTGTCTTAGCCCTCAGGAAGGAGGGCTCCAGAGCAAACTCATTTATGCAGCAGCCAAATCGCTCGCTCACAACTTTAATGTCAGCAGCTCACAAAGTAGAATTTTTGCTCACAAGACTCCACAGCTTAGAGGGAGCATTGGTGGCCACCCATCTAGCCTCAGATGGTAAGGGTGCCTGGATGTGACCATAATCAGGGATCTTTCTGTAGCAGGAGCTCCTTTGCATATGAGGCGACACACCCCCTGATGTAGCCAGTCCTCCAAGAGCTTACAGTCGCCCCTGTATGAAGAGCTCTGTAAGCTCTTGGAGGATTGGCTACATTAGTGGTGTGTCGCCTAATATGCAAAGGAGTCCCTGCTACAAAGAGAGCCCTGATATCAGCTAGGTTCATCCCCAAATTGCTGGGCACCTTTTCAAGGTTTCTGTAGTTTCCATGGGGTCTGGTGGAAGCCTTAGACAGAGCTGAGTGTCATCTACATAGTGGTGGCAGCCCAGAACCAGTCTCCAAATGACCTCCGCCAGTGGACGTTGAAAAGTGTGGGAGGCGAGATGGAGCCTTGCAGGACCCCACAGGCCAAGGGGCTTGAGCAGCGGCCCACCCTCCAGCGCCGCTTTCTGAGACATGGACTCCAGGCAGGATGGAAACCACTTCGAAGCAGTGCCTCCCAATCCCGGCTCATGAAGGAGATCCAGAGGGATGCTGTGATCAGTGAAAGCCACCGAGTGGTCCAGGAGAATCCACGGGGTTCAGCTCCCCCTGACGATCTCCCAGCACAGGTATTCCACCAGGTCAACAGAGGCTGTTTCTGTCACATGACAGTGCCTGAAGTCAGACTGCAAAGGACCCTGGCGATTCCCTTCATCCAGGAATCCTTGGAACTGTCCCCACTCCTCCCCACTGGTTCCATCCCCTCACTCAAGGATGGTTTGTTTGAGACCAGGTGCAGTAGTGATTCAGAGTGGGCGCACCACCTTCAAGATGGCTCTGGGCCCTCAGTAGGGTTGTGTTGTCCAGCAGTTGCGGGACTGGTAGGAAGCAGCAGGGGCTGAAGTATCTTCCGAGTCCCAAGGATCAAGGACGCTGGTGCAAAAAAGTGAGAATTGACAGCTCTGAAATATGACCACCGTTTCCCCTCTGGCCTCTCGGGCCCGTGGGGTGCAAAGCCAGTTGGTGTCCAGGGAAGTCTAACGGCAGAGTTCGCTGCCTTTGCGGCTGCTGTTTTCAGCGGCTACGTGGCTTTCATACAGGACTCTCCTGAAGGCCCTGCTCGCCCAGGAGACCTGTGGAGCTGAGCAAGTCTTGCAGCTCGTTTCCATAGGAAGCTTGGGCTGGGTCCGAGTGGGCAGCTCTGTCTGGGGGCTCACGTTGGCTCCCAGCGACCTGGCCGTTGACCCCGTCCTCCCCGCAGTCCTTGCATCTTCTCACACGGCCTGCTGTGCCTGGGAAGGGGGCATGAGGGGAGTAGCTAAACTCAGACCTGGCTGGGGTGTTTGGTTTTGCATTTGCCGGCTCCTTTGGAACAAACTGTTATCAGGCAGTGGAATTTTAGGCCAGTGTGGCTTGCTGACTAGTGCTTCCTGCATTACGCGTCACCGTCGATCCAAACGCTAAGAGGTTATTGGCATCCGGTTTCTAATCCCTGTTATGTCAGGTCTTGAGCCGGCGGTCCAGCACTAGTTCTCCAGGCTGTCTTGATGTCACATTTCTGGAAAGTCTGAAGCCGTGGGAATCCCCCCCCCGGGAAATCCCCCTCCCATTTGAGAAAACTGAAATAAATGGAATACTTACTTTGCTGTTAACCACAAATATATTTTACTGTTTTAACAATATGAAAATCACATAAGATTGTGTTATTTGACATAATGCGTGAAATTCAAAAGTATAAAACGCCTTCGTTTTCTACAAACCAAATGGCCGGTGTTAGGAATAGTGTTGGCACCCTATGTTACTTTAGCGCACACATCTTGATTTTGGCTGTCTGAGGAGTAGGAAGAAATAAAAGCTGAAATTTAAAAGAGCACAGCTTTAGTAGCAAAGAGCATGCATTATTTGGACAGAAACAGTCGCATACAGTAGGCACAATAGGTGGGACTACCAGCATATTGGGATCACGAGTTGACCTTTGTCACACTAAAACACGGACCTCCAGTGTTCCCTCTAAGCTGAGTTAGTGTCAGCTAAATCACAGTTTTTTAGCCTTTCAGCTAAGTGATTTTTGTCTTAGCTCAGGAAGACAAAACTGGAGCAAACTAATTCATGCAGTAGCCAAATCGCTCGCTCACAACTTTAATGCCAGGAGCTCACGAAGTAGAATTTTTGCTCACAAGACTCCACAGCTTAGAGGGAGCATTGCTGACCTCCGTGTGTTATCATCAAGCACAGTATAACGTGTTACCTTGTGCCAAAGCTGTTTATGTTGTGTCTGTTGTATTATAGATTGTATTATTTTTAAAAATTGCACGACACATTTGGAATGAGCAAACCTGGACTTGAAAAGCATTTCAGTCATTCCAAAATTGAAAGTATTTCATAGGAGGGTTTTTCCCCCCAGGGCTTCCCCAAAATTCCTTCCCCAGAAAACGGTCTTTGTTTCCCCTGACCAGGGCGTTAAAAGATACAGGCAGGCAGGGAACGGAAAGGCTCAGAGCCGCATGTGGAGGCTGACCAGGGAGGTGTGCCTTGGCTTCTTTGGGGCCGCATGAACTGGGCCAGGCCAGGCCACAGGCAGGAGGGCAAGACAGTACTGCCCTTTCCCCGGGGCAGGGCCGTGGCAAAGGGCTTCCTGGTCCAGGCAGGGCACGGAAAGGAAACGCCAGCTGCTGCGTTGCTTGGATGCTGGAGGGGGCAACTGTGTGAGCCACATTGTCACTGCAGGGTTTGGAAATGACTTTGGGATGTGGAATGAAGAGCCTTGGGGGGATTGAACTGGCGCCACCCCCCTAGTCCGAAGGCCCTGAAAGGGCTTTTCCAGCACCTGCGCAGGGCTCTCCTTGTCCTGCAGCCGTCATCACGACTGGATTTTCCTCTGTGGAACAGGCAGTCCGGCAGCAGGGGCAGCGGTGCGTGTCGGTCCAGCCAGTGCCCAGAATCAGGGGTGCAGCCTGACAATGCGCCTGGCGAGTGCGGTGACCGGATGGCTCTGGAGGTCCTCTGGGAGCTGGAGGGGAAGTCTGGCCGAGAGAGGGTCTGAACCAGGGCTGTCGACTCACTTGTAATGAGGGCCGGATCTGACATAAATGAGACTTTTCTGGGCCGGGCCGCGTGTGTGTCATGAAATGTCATGCCAGGTAGCGGAGGTATAAACTTTAAAAAGGACACAGACAAACACAATAAAAGCTTTTTAAACTTTAAATAAAATCATGCTTAAAACACTAGCACTCTTGCAATATTTTGTCTATTTAGCAGTGCCTGATAACTGACACCTCTTGCTCTGAATTATTGCATCAAAACGTCTGTGCTGCAGCAATCTTGAGTCTGCTGTTCAGGTGTATATCTGTAAGCTGCAAACCTTACACAGGAGAGGCTTGCCTGTCTATCCCTTCTGTGCAATTGAGAGGCTGGAAAAGTAAGCTCTGATGCAGCAGCAGCAGAGACTGGAAAAGGAAGCAGGAAAGAGCCAGGGCCTTGTCTGATTGCAGCCCTCCAAGGGGCTAATCCGGCCCCCGGGCCGCATTTTCAACACCCCTGGTCCGAACCCTCAGGGCTGCTCTTTGTCTTCCCAGAAGACCCGTGTGGTGGCAGTGGGGTGGGGCAGGGCAGGGCTCTGGCTTTGGGATGAACGGCGCGTGACCAGAGCATTGACCATGTCTCCTCTTTGCAGGGGGCCCGAGAAACCTTTGAGAATTACTACCGGAAGCAGAGGCGGAAGCAGGCCCGGCTGGTGCTGCAGCCCCCCTCCAACATGGTAGGGCTTTTGCGTGCGGGGTGGGAGGGGGGAGCATCCGGGGCTCCACCGGAGGCTCCCCCTTGGCCGGGTCTCTTTCCTGCTTGGTAATCTTCTGCTCCTCCCTTCTCTTTCCCAGCACGAAACGCTGGACGGCTATCGGAAGTATTTCAACCAGATTGTGGGGTACGTAACCTTTTTGGCTTCGTCTGCTCGCCTGGTCTCTTGACTCCGGTTGGGCCCCCTGATACCCCTTTCCAAAAGAGAGGGCAGATTTTTCTCTTGATGAGGTTGGGAGGAGTTGCAGGAGGAGGAGGAGGAGGGCTTGTTTCTAGGGTTGCCGACCTCCAGGCGGCACCTGGAGATCTCATGCTGCTACCATTGATCTCTGGACAACAGAGCTCAGTTCCCCTGGAGAGAATGGCGGCTCTGGAGGGTCGTCTCTGTGCCATTGGGCCCCACTGAGGTCCCTCCCCTCCCCCCCTCCCCAAGCCCCGCACTCCTCAGGCTCCACCCCCAAATATCCAGGAATTTCCCAACCCAGAGCTGGCAACCCAGCTAGTTTCTGAGAGGGCTTCATTGCGCCAGTCTTGGTCTTCCAGTCAGTTCAGGGTGTTCTGACTTGTTGGTATTGGAGGCGGGGCTTCCGAGGGAGGCAAGAGGCCAAGGGCTGGAGTCTGGGGTGTGCCCTGGGACCCCAGATGCTTGGCAGGGTGGTGCTAGGGGGTGGGGGAAGCCCGGGCCTCTGCTTTCCATGATGTTTTTAGAGCAGAACCTGGCTGAGATTCAGGAGAGCCATATGAGTGAGTGAAGCCCTGGCATGTTGAAACTCAAAAACTCTCATAACCCTAGTAGAAACTCAGCTTCTGGTGGTGAGTTCCACATTTTAACCACCTTTTGTGCAAAGAAGATGAGAAAGAGTCCTGCTGGTTCAGACCAAGGAGGGTTCATCTAGTCCAGCCTCCTGTCTCACACAGCGGCCAACCAGCTCCTCTGGAGATCCAGCAACAGGGCATGGAGGCCAAGGCCTTCATAAAGAGCACAAGAAGAGCCCTGCTGGATCAGACCAGTGAGGGTCCATCTAGTCCAGCATCCCATCTCCACAGTGGCCAACCAGTTCCTCTGGAGGGCCAACAACACGACAGAGAGGCCGAGGCCATCCCCTGATAAGAGCCTCAGAAGAGCTCTGCTGGATCAGACCAGGGAGGGTCTAACTAGTCTAGCATCCTGTCTCACACAGGAGCCAACCAGTTCCTCTGGAGGGCCAACAACACGGCAGAGAGGCTGAGGCCTTTCCCTGAGAAGGACACCAGAAGAGCCCTGCTGGGTCAGATCAGTGAGGGTCCATCCAGTCCAGCATCCCGTCTCACACAGGGGCCAGCCAGTTCCTCTGGAGGGCCAGCAACAGGGCAGAGAGGCTGAGGCCTTCCCCTGAGAAGGACACCCCTGCTGGGTCAGACCAGGGAGGGTCTATCCAGTCCAGCCTCCTGCCTCATACAGTGGCCAACCAGTTTCTCTGGAGGGCCAGCAGCAGGGCAGAGAGGCCAAGGCCTTCCCCTGATGTGGCCTCCTGGCACTGGGATTCAGAGGCTTAGTGCCTCTAAATGTGGAGGTTCCCTTTAGCCACTATGGCTGGTAGCCACTGATGGCCCTCTCTCTCTCTTCTCCATGAATCTGTCTGATCCTCCTTTAAAGCTGTCTGTGCCTGTGGCCGTTGCTATACCCGCTGGTGGTGAATTCTGCAGCCTCAAAGGCTGCTGAGCACGGGGAGGGCAAAGCATTCCCTAACTCCATCGTCATATCTGTGAGTCTCTTGCAGCTGAACAAGACTTTTTTCAGGGGAGGGCAGGGGGAGAGGCCCGGAGGACCAAGCGTTCCAGGTTCTCTTGACCAACAAGCCGATTCCTTTGGGAGGTCTGGGGTTCACCAGAGGCAGGGTTGCCAGCCCCAGGTTTGGGAATTCCTGGACATTTGAAGGCAGAGCCTGGGGAGGGTGTTCAGAAGGGACGTGATGCCGTCGAGTCCACCCTCCCAAGCAGCCGTATTTCTTCAGGGGAACAGATCTTTGCCGCCTGGAGAGCAGTTGTGATTCCAGGAGGTCTCCAGGCCTCCCCTGGAAGATGGTAAGCCTGCCAGAGGCACAGGGAGGCAGGGAAGTGGCTGGGAGGGCTCTGGTCAGGGGGCCTCATGGGCGGGGGAGGCAGAGAGGGGCTTCTTCCGGAGTGCAGGTGCCTGTTGCAGACCCTCCTCTTGGGGCCGCAGGACGAGAGTGCACGCATGGAGGGTCCTGCTCACCGTGGCTTCCCCAACCCCTGTAGCTGTGATGGATGCGAGGGGCTGTCCCCCCGCCCCCTACTAAAGATGGCAGCCAGGCCTGTTGGCGCAGGAGCCCCCGCTGTGCCTTGAGCCCTGAGCTCTGGATGAGGGCCCTTGACTCCCCTCTCCCCATGACGTGGGCCAGGCGTTCGCTGTAAACAGACGTGCCGAGTCCTCTCTGTGACTGGATAATGCGTGCTCCGTAACCCCCTCCTGGTCGTCTCCTCTGCAGCTTCTTTGTCGTCGAAGACCACGTCCTGCATACGACGCCGGGCCTGGTGGACAGAGCCTACCTGGAGGAGCTCTGGGACATGGCCCTCTCAAAGACCATCGCTGCCCTGCGGACTCACTCGGTGAGTGGCACTCAGGCCGGCCGGCCGGTGGAGACCTCGGACCCCGAGCGCAGTGCTGGAGCGCCCTGGCCCCAGCTGCACGGCTGGCAAGGAGAGGCGCTCTGGCCCGGGGAGGAAGGCCTCGTGGCTGCCTTCGTCCCGTCAGCCTTCGTCCCGTCAGCCTGAGCCCCGGCATCTCTCCCCCGCTACCCGCCGCCCCTCTCGGGATCGTTCCTGGGAGGATGCTGCAGGCATGGCTGCGAGTGGTCACACAGGCCATGCGCCGGTGTGTGGAGTGCTGGCCAGTGATCAAGCCAAACAGTGTCCCCAGCCCTGAGTGGCGATTCCTTGCAGCTGGTGCTTGGGCACCTCTTGAGCTCTGTTCTTCTCCTAGTGGTGAGGAGATGAGCACTGATTCCCCACTCCTCCACATGCAGGCAGCTGGGTGACCTTGGGTCAGTCACAGTTCTCTCTGAGCTGTTTTCCAAAGGACAGTTCTGCCAGAGCTCTCTCAGCCCCACCTACCTCACAGGGTGCCTGTTGTGGGGAGGGGGAGGGAAAGGAGTTTTTCAGCCGCTCTGAGATGCCAAATGAAGGGCGGGGTATAAATCGAATCTCCTCTTCTTCTTCTTCCTCCTCCTCCTCCTCCTCCTCCTCTTCTTCATCTTCCTCCTCCTCCTCTTCGTCTTCTCCTCCTCCTCCTCCTCTTCTTCTTCCTCCTCCTCCTCTTCTTCTTCTTCCTCCTCCTCCTCCTCCTCTTCTTCTTCTTCTTCTTCCTCCTCTTCCTCCTCCTCCTCCTCCTCTTCTTCTAGTTCTGGTGCACATTGCATCTCTTCTAGCTGATCCTCATGTACTTGTCAGATTAACCCAGGGGTCCCCAGCCTTTGTGACCCGACGGGCACTTTTGAAATTCCGACACAGGGTGTGGGGTGGAGCTACAAAATGGCTGCCACAGGAGGCGGAGCCGCAGGAAGTGAAGCTGCGCGCACAGAGGAAGCCGAGGGGCAGGGGGAAAGGGGGGTGGTTGTAACAGGTACCCTGGGAAAGAGGAGTGAGAGAGAGCTAAACCCACGCTCTGGTGGCAGCAGCTGCTGTGAAAACGTTTTTTCAACCTGCTCGGCCGGTCATACCCCCGGTGGCCCGTCAGAAGCCTTGTTTGGCAAGCGCCTGACCTGGCCCCGCCCGCTCTCTGACGTGGCTGGGCACCGGGAAAGGTGTCAGCGGGCTCCATGTTGGGGACCCCTGGGTGAAGCTGGGAGCTCTGTACCGCCTGGGCCTTTAGGGCACTGCGGGCCAGCAAAAATGTATCCGGAGCTAACTCTGCCCCTGCTCGGCCGAGGGCAAGGGGGAAACCGGAACAAGCGAACGAGCGGCTCCTTTTCTCTTCCAGTCCTACTGCTCCGACCCCAACCTGGTCTTGGACCTGAAGAACCTCATCGTGCTCTTTGCCGATACGCTGCAGGTGGGCCCTTGCGCTTCGCGGAGACCCCCCCCTGCTGGGCTGGCCTCTGAGCCCCCGCCCCGCCAGCCCTCCCGGCCGTGGGCTCCCCTCTTCTTCCCTCCGTTGGCAGCCCCCCCGCCCCCCGCCTTCTTCCTGAGATGGGGCCCAGCGAGGCCCCCGCTGCTTGAGGGACCCCAAACGCTTCCTGCCTCTCACTCGATCCCGTGCGATGCCTCGTGGGGAGGGTGTGGAGCGAGGCTCCAGGAGACCCGGGTTCCAATCCCCTCTCTGCCCTGGAGCTTGCTGGGTGTTCTCGGGCAAGGCGCAGTCTCCCTCAGCCTGACCGGACCCCACAGCGTCGCATGAGAAGAGAACGGGAGAAGGGGGAGTCGCGTAGGCCGCCCTCATGAGTTCCTAAGGGGGAGGCTGGGGTGGAAGAACATAAGAACATAAGAGAAGCCAATGTTGAATCAGGCCAATGGCCCATCAACACTCTGCCACACAGCGGCCAAAATATACCAGGGGCCACCAGGAGGTCCAGCAGTGGGGCCAGGACACCAGAAGCCCCCTCCCACTGCTGCCCCCTCCACCACCAAGAATAGAGTGCATCACCTGCCCCAGACTGAGAGTTCCCATCCATACCCTGTGGCTAATAGCCACTGATGGACTTCTGCTCAAGACCCAGGTGGGCGGGACGTGTCCGTCTGCCTGTAGTGGGAGAAAAGAGCCAGCGTCCAGGAACACCTTCAAGACTCACACAAATTGTGGCAGGAGGGGAGGCGCTTTCCTGAGTCACGGCTGTCAGTTCTTCTTCTTCAGAAGAAGAAGACGTGAGCCGTGACTCCCGAAAGCCCCCCGCCGCCACGAATTGTGTGAGTCTTTTGGCTGCTCCTGGACTCTGGCTCTCGTCTACCAGGGCAGAGGTGCCGTGGGAGATGCTTGCCATTGCCGGGTGTTCCCCTGACACACAAGACTTGCCCCCCCCCCCCCGTTTCATATCATTCTGGGGTTCTTCTGATGCGTTTCTCAGTGAGGGTTCACCAGCAGTATCTCCCACCTGGGGATGAAGCTGCCGCGGGGCCCTTCGTAAAGCCGCACGTCCCCGCCGGTAGCCTCTTTTGGGCCAGGAGCCAAGGAGCAGCTTCACCCGGTGCACCTGGAAGTGTCCCATGCGGAGGTAACGTGGACAGACTGTGGAAGTGGCTGCAGCCCCCTCTCCCGGCCGTGTCGCATTTGCCCCGCGTGGTGGCCCGGAGGTTCGTGGAGAGCTCCCCTCCGGCGCTCTCCTTGACGCTATTGAAAGGACAGAAAGAACTGTGAAAAGGCTACAGAGTTCCAATACAAATTGTGCTTTTAACAATGTATATGTTATTTCCAGTAACAACAAACAGTTTTAAACTGAAAAACAGCTGACCAAAAATGCAGAGTCACGTGCAGAGTTGCAACGGCATCCTCCGGAATGATTAAGTCCGTTTCAACCAACACAGTGGTCTTTCTCCAGCCTGAAGGCTTGGCACAGCTTCCTAGATCTTACATCGTCATTGCCAGGAAAAAGTTTATAAGGAACCGATGAGGACTTTCTCCTTATAAGAAATTTCTCTAGAGAATGGATTGATAAACTTTTTCCTGGCAAGGATGATGTAAGATCTTAAAACAGCTAGGAAGCTGTGCCAAGCCTTCAGGCTGGAGAAAGACCACTGTGTTGGTTGAAACGGATTTAATCATTCCGGAGGATGCTGTTGCGACTCTGCCTGTGACTCTGCATTTTTAGTCAGCTGTTTTTCAGTTTAAAACTGTTTGTTGTTACTGGAAATAACATATACATTGCCGCTATTCCACCTCGATATTCCACCTCAAAAACCCGTCATCTTGGGTTTAAATGTGCTTATGTTGTATTGTTTGTTTTATAATTTTATCTGGTTGATATTGTTTTATATTGTTTAAATTCTTTATATTGTTAGCCGCCCTGAGCCTTCGGGGAGGGCGGGATATAAATCAAAATAAATAAAATAAAAATAAATAAATAAATAAAAGCACAATTTGTATTGGAACTCTGTAGCCTTTTCACAGTTCTTTCTGTCCTTTCAATTTTACCAGCAGAACTGTGACCTCTTTTGTATGCTCTGCTTGACGCTGCCTGTTCTCTTTGCTCCCCAGGGCTACGGCTTCCCCGTCAGCCAGCTCTTTGACCTGCTGCTGGAAATCCGGGATCAGTACAGCGAGACGCTGCTGAAGAAGTGGGCAGGAGTCTTCAGGTGAGGCGGCTGTTGTGGCTGGCTCCCACGTGGCCGAGGTGCTGCCTAGAGCTTGGGCGCCGTACACTGCTGAGCCTGATGCCTCCTCGTGGCTTAAACTTGGCCCGGGTTGCAGTGGCTGGGTCACCTGACATCTCTGGAGGACCTCCCCACGAAACTGCATCCCAGGCTTCCGTGGCATCTCCAAGTGCCCCGCTGCTCTCACGGATTGCCGTGGCCACAGTAGTGAGCCACTAGCTCACATCAGTGGCACAGCAGTGGTCATCCACCCGTGGAGTGGGCTGCGTGGGCCTCTCGTGTGTCAGGGCCAGGAGTAGCAGACCTGGAACTGTGGTGCTGAAGCCGGGGTGTGTGTGTGCCCGTGTAGGCCTGGAGGGGAGGGGGCCGTTATACTCAGTAGATTGCTTGCTTGCTTTATGCCTTTCTCTGACTTCTGCAGGGTCTTGGGTTATAGAAAGGCCTTTATTTACTTAAGTAAAACATTTTTGTGCCACTTTTCCGCCCGATCAGGGTCCACGAGGCAGCAAACATAAAAACACTAAAACGTTCAAGCCATTAAAAATACAGTTAAAATTATAAAATAATTCATTAAAAACACACACAAACAAACAGCACCAGGACCAGGGAGGAGGGCTGCTAGCCACTACAGGGGGTATGAGAGAGGAGACAGAAAAATCAGGTCACCTGCCTCAGTGATTGAGGGAGACAGGCAAAACTCCCTGGGGAAAAGCATTCCAAAGTTTTGGTGCCACAACTAAAAAAGCCCCGTCTCGGGTTACCACCTGTTTTAGCTGCCTTCTCGTGCCTTTTATTACCCAGAAGCTGTGCCTCTTTCATAGAATCATAGAGTTGGAGGGGACCTCCAGGGTCATCTAGTCCAACGCCCTGCGCAAGGCAGGAAATTCACAAATACCTCCCCCTCCACACCCGCAGTGACCCCTGTTCCAAGCCCAGAAGAGGACAAAAAACCCTCCAGGATTGCTTCCTGACCCCAAAGTGGCAACCAGCATTTCCTTGGGTGTGTTAAGAAAGGGCCACAAGAACTAAGCACTGAGGCAGCCCTTCCTGCCCTCCCTTCTCATGATCTGCCGAAGTTTGTCTTCAAGCATGGAGCCAGGGCTGTCTAACTGCTCCGCTTTGGATGAAACTGGGGTCCACGTGCCTGAGGTTTCCATAGTATAATGATATTTCTGTAGTGCACATGATTGTGTTTGGCCCAGCACCAGAGAAAGGGTGTCCCTGGTGTCTTCTTGCCCTTCCCTATTGCCGATTGAAGTTTCCTTTCTAGGGAAAGGCGCTCCCCACAGTACATGCCCTGTTCTGCTGTCTTCCACAGAAACATCCTTGATTCGGATAACTACAGTCCCATCCCGGTGGTCTCTGAAGAGCTGTATCAGAAGATGGTGGGGCAGTTCCCGTTCCACGACGCAGAGCTAGAGAAGGTACGTGGGCTGAGGAGAGGAGGAAACGGGGGCTTCCGGACTGTTTGGAACTCTCCCCGGAGTTATCCAAGAAGGGGCTAGCTGCCTGGGTGTCTGTTCAGGGCTGTTCTGCCTCGGGGAGGAGAGGATAACCTCCGTGACCCGTGAGATTCCTTCCATGGAGTGACTGACTTCTGAGCAGTTCAGTCCTGGCCCACTGAAACGTGCTTCGATTATGGCTGCTAAAGCCTCCCGCTTTGGTAGACTAGCGGGAAATGAAGTTTGGCGAGCTGGTGAATGCGGGTGAGGTTGGTGGTGGGGAGGGGTCTGTAGGTAGGTAGAGGAAGAGCGCTGGGCCCCTCGGCCCCCTAAAAATGGGCATTTTCTTTTTTTCTCTTAGCCGTGCTAAACCTGTCCTAGCTTCCTCTCTCACTGGGGGAAGAACGATGCCTCGGTGCCCAGATCCGTGCCCTTCCTCTTGCTCCTCTGTGAACTCACAAGTGTGTGGCCTTCCCAAGCAGGTGGCCGACCACATCGGAGCTATTTTAGTAGCGGGAGGCGGAGGACGAGCCGAGAGAGGCTCTGCGACGGAGGAGGCCAACTTGATGGGGGAGCGCTGTGCCCCAGGGAGGGTAATATGGCGGCAGGCCCCCTCGTGCAAGCGTGTGAGCAGGGAGCCAGGTCCCTCAGCCTCGGAAGAGCCCGCTGCTCCCCCTGGGGACACTGCCGCAGCTCTCTGACCAGCCCCCTCTTCTCTTTGTAGCAACCGTTCCCAAAGAAGTTCCCCTTTTCTGAGTTTGTGCCTAGAGTTTACATCCAGATTAAAGAATTCATCTACGCTTGCCTCAAGTTCTCTGAAGACCTCCACCTCAGGTATGTTACCGGGACGCCGGGGCCTTCTCTTGCACCCGTATCTGATAAAACCGTATAATCCTTCCTGGCCAGTTGCAAGCACAGGCCAGGCATAGGGGCATCGCCCTTCCTTGTCAGCAGAGGGCGACAGAGAGCATTCTTTGCTTCCACAGAAGTTGATCACGTGATAAGAGCAGTGGCAGGTTCACCATTAAGCAGACTTAAGCACGGGCCTTAGGGCACCAGGGCCAAAGGGGCCACCACAAAGTTGGGGAAAGGGTGGAAAGAAAATAAAAACAACAAATAAAGATTTGTAAAAAAAAATTAATAAA
The DNA here is from genome assembly GCA_029375565.1 of Gekko gecko. NCBI lineage: Eukaryota > Metazoa > Chordata > Lepidosauria > Squamata > Gekkonidae > Gekko > Gekko gecko. Next base: position 127,049,986 of record JAPDNY010000010.1, on the reverse strand, counting down.
ACGAGTGCAAATTGATCATGGTGCACCCTGGGGGTTATCTTCTATTTTTTGTTGGCGAGGTGCAGCGTCATAGGCTACGTTTAAAAGTCAAATGCATGTGTTTAAAAGTAAAACGATGGAGCCAAATTCAGTTGTCATGACAGTCATTTCAATGAGGGGGGCACCAAGATTGGTCAGTGCTTAGGGCACCAGTGAGCCTTAATCCGCCCCTGGATAAGAGGGTTTAAAAAAAAAATCCGTATTTTTTTAGCCATCCATGAAGGAGGTGGGCGGAAGGGTCTGTTCCCTAGTACGGCTGCCAACTCCAGATTGGGAAGTTCCCGGAGATTTGTGGGGTGGAGCTTGAGGAGGGCAAGGTATGGGAAGGGCAGACCTACAGCCATGTAGTCCACCCTCTGTCACAGCCGTTTTCTACAGGGGGACTGTTCTCTGTGGTCTGGAGATCTGCTGTAATTCTGGGGGATCTCCAGGCCCCACCTGGAGGCTGGCAACCCAGCTCCCCAGGGTTGGCCTCGTCCGTCTCCCGCAGCCCAAAAGCAGCGGGTCTTGTGGAGCTATGAAAGCGAGTGGACTGATTGCAGCAGAAGCTTCCTAGGGGTGAAGACGCCCACAGGTCAGGTGCACGGAATGTTGTCCTCCACGGCCTGGGTCCTGGCTGCCTTGTGGCCACCTGTCTGGAGCAGCAGCACCTTACAAGAGGCAGCCTGCAGTCCAGGTGGTGGCAGTACCTGTGCCATGCAGGCAGAGGGGCTGGGGAACTGTGAGCAGGGCCAGGGTGTGTGTGTGTGTGTGTGTGTGTATGAGGTTCAGCAAGAAGAAGAGAAGAGAAGAGAAGAGAAGAGAAGAGAAGAGAAGAGAAGAGAAGAGACTGGATTTATACTTCACTCTGAGCCTCAAGACTGGCTTACAATCTCCTTCCCTTCCTCTCCCCACAACAGTTACCCTGTGAGGTAGGTGGAGCTGAGAGAGCTCTCCTGAGAGCTGCCCTTGAGAGAACAGCTCTGAGAGAACTTGTGACTGACCCAAGGTCACCCAGCAGCTGCATGTGTGTGTGTGTGTGGGGGGAGTGGGGAATCAAACCCGCCTCTCCCAGATTAGAGTCCATGCTCCTCCTAACCACTGCACCAAACTGGCTCTGGGCAGCCACCACCAAAGACCAGCTTGGGCTCTGGAAGGGTGCCACGGATGGCGGGCTGCTTGCAGGTGACCCCTGCTGTGTTTGAGAGGGTGGGAGGGCCTCGGTGCCGGATTTCCCAGAGAGCACCGTGAGCAGTGCTCCCCCTAAGCTGTGGAGCCTTGTGAGGAAAAATTCTGCTTTGTGAGCTACTGGCATTAAAGTTGTGAGCAAGCAATGTAGCTACTGCATAAATTAGTTTGCTCTGGAGCCATCCTTCCTGAGCGAAGACAAAAATGCATGAGCTGGAGGCTAAAAAACTCTGAGTTGGCTCACACTAACTCAGCTTAGAAGGAACACTGACTGTGAGCAGGGCAGGTGCTGGGCAGCTGGCACAGCCGGAGAGAAACCGGGAGCTGCCCCTGTTGGCCTGTGGCGTGTGAGCATGTCGGGGCCCCTCCCCAGCCTGTGAGAAACTAGACACGCTGAGCCAACATACGCAGAGCTGCCTGCTGTGTGGAAAACTGCCTTCCACATTTCTGGTTTGTAGTGATTTGTGTGGCAGAATGTGCTGCAGAGAGAGGAGAGTTCTTATGTTCTTATGCCAGGATCAGGTCCGAGGAGGTACGGTTGATTCCATGCTGAGGCAGGTGCATGGACGTGTTTATGACCAGGTCCTCCCTTCCCTGGGAGTCGAGTCTGCCAAGACTCACAGCCCCTCACGTTGCCTTTGCAAGAGCTGCGGTCTGGCACTCCTCCTTTGCTCCTGCAGCCGCTGGCCTGCCCTTGCATCTGGGTCACTCAGGACTCAGAACTAGGTGGGGACTCTGGCCTCGGGGTGTCTCCACCGGGGGGTACTGGGCCAGACTCTGGATCAGTCTCTCCCTCTGGCTGCACCTCCTGTCAGCTGCTGGGCCTCTTCTCCCTCAGGTGCTGCCATGGGTTCCTCTTCTGGGCCGACTCTAGGGAGGCTGGGCTGCTCCATGCCTCCTCCTCCTCGTCGGAGGAGTAGTCAGCCTCAGCAGAGCTGGGACCCATGACACTTGGGGTCTTCTGGGCCCTGTTTGCTGCGGTGGCCCTGTGCTTCCTCTGGGCTGGCTGTTGCAGTGTCAGCTGGTGTCCTGGGGCTGGGGATGCTGGTGCCGCCTCCTCTGGTTTTTCGGGTAATTGTAGTGTGGGCCCCTGGAAGGCCACGGCTTGGCCAGTGCGGGCTGAGTCAAGGCTGGGCTGCACCCTGGCTCTAGACACCTCCTGGACAATCCCATTTTGCCCCTTCTGTTAAACTGTGCAAATGGGGGAGCCTTCCTGACACCCTCCCCTGGCTGGGAGCAGCAGCAGAGAATGCACAGGCGCAGACCACCGGCAGTCCTCAGAAGGCTTTGCTTGTTGGGGGGGTCTGGGGGTGGAGGGAGAGAGAGAGACGGGCCTGACTTATTCAAGCTGCTGTACTTTGAATGGAGGTTCCAGGTCTCACCTCCGGTTTTCAGGGAAGACGTCAGTGGCCCTGGTCCTCATCCTGCTCACGGAGTTTCCAGGATTGCTTCTGACGGGCCCTTCCTTTCCCCATCCATCCCTGTGATTCCAACTGAAATGCGAGTCACATGGCTTCTTCGTGCATCTTGTTCCAGGCCCGCTGGTTGCTTCCTTTTCCTGAGTTTCCTCCGCTGAGCTGTTGCTTCCCCTGAACGCCACTCTTGGGCCCTGGTTGGAACATCTTTCCTCTGGCCCCTGCAGAGAGCCAGTCTGGTGTCGTGGTTAAGTGTGCGGACTCTAATCTGGGAGAACCTGAGTTTGATTCCCTACTCCTCCACTTCCACCTGCTGGATGACTTTGAGCAAGCCATAGTTCTGGCACAGCTGTCCTTGAAAAAGAGCCGTTTCTGCCAGAGCTCTCTCAGCCCCACCTCCCACACAGGGTGTCTGTTGTGGAGAGGGGAAGGGAAAAGAGTTTGTAAGCCACTCCGAGACTCCTTTGGGTATAAATCCAATCTCTTCTTCTCTTCTTCTTCTCCTGTTCCTCTTTGCAGGCCACTGTTGACTCTTCCCTTCAACTTGACAGCTTGAATTGGTTTTTATTAGGAAGTGTGCCTGCTGAAGCCGGCAGCCCCTTCTCTGTCTGCTTTTCTTTCTCCTCCTTGTCATGCACAGCGCACCCTGCAGTGACTGGGGTCAGGCTGTCAATCACAGCTGTTGCGAAGGTCAGGGCTGCTGGTGCGAGGGTCCGGGGCCACCAGCCGTCACTGTCACGGGCGGCTCTCTGGGCTCGGGAGACCGGACCCTGCGGCAAAGAGCAGGGAAGGTGTTTCTTCTTAATTAGGATTCCAAGCAAATGCCTTGTCGAGGTGTGGAAGAAGCAGGGGGCCCCCCCGCCCCCGCCACGAAAGGCGGTGAAGCTTTTCTCTCAAAGCCCAGGCAGTTCAGACTTCCTGCCCTGAGGGAACGCTTCCCTCCTTGTGGTGCCCCCGCGCACAGTCGTGGTTTGTGGCGTGTGCTGGGGTGAGGGCTGGTATGCCCCTCGTGGGGCCTGGCAGCTCTTGCCTCTCGTGAACGGACAGAACACTTGCCTCCAAACGCATGCTGGCCCCTTGTAGGGAAGACCCGAACGGGCAGAGAAGTTCTCTTCCCAGCAATCTTCCTTTCCAGTTCAGGCTCTTTAGTGGAAAATTTAGATGTCTGTCCTTTCTGCCTCCAGTTTTTGGTGACTTAAAGCAGACGTTTGCTACTGCATGCCAGGGCCCCCATTGGACACATGGAGGGTCCCAATCCAGGTCAAAGGCTCGTGGGGGGTCAGGTCTGAGGCTGCCTCTGCCGAAGCTCCTGTGGTCGATCCTAAAATGGCCCGGTAGCAGGCCGTGGTGGCCCTTCCTCTTCCCCTGGTGGGGGTGAATCTAGAAGCCCCCAAATCTTCCCAGCGACAGACGGTCCCAACCTGAGGGTGGAGGAAGGGAGGGGTGCCCCGCCTTGCCAGGTGGGCAGCATGGGGCACGCCTGACATACGGGGAAGGCAGAAATGCTGTTTGCGGTTTTCCCCGTCATCTTCGGCTTTGTAATCTCACCACTTGTCGGGTAAAACAGGCTGCGGAGCAAAAGGTCACACGGACTGGAATTACCAGGAGCCCTCGAGGTATTCTTGCTTCTGAACTGTCCCAGTTTGGAATTATCTCCCCATCACATCTGCCTGTCAACTGTCCTGCTCAGCTAAAGTTGCCTGTCATCTCAAGCTGATGAGAGATCAAAGAGAGCCTTCCCTTTTTCCTTTGTGCAAGAGGCTGCCTTGCAGTGGAAAGACGGCACCCAGCTGGTAAGGGAGGGAGGGAGGGTCAAGGATCGCCCTTCTGGGCCAGGGAGCGCCCTGACAGTTCTCAAGCTGCAAAATCTGGCAACAGAGATGTGCTTGGCAGGCCCCTTGGGCAGCTGAGGGGTCTTTCTCTACCAGCTCCACATCGACTTGCAAAGTTGTGGACCTTTTAGATACCGTACTTTCTTATACTATGTCACTGGCTCCAGAACTGCCCATCGCAGAGGCTCCCAAGAGCTGATCTTGTAATACATTCAAACATGGCGGGGGGCAAATGGGACTCAGAAACACGTGTTTCTGCCTGAAGCGAGAAAGTTGTCCAGCTGTCCTGGTTCTCTAACCCAACCAACCACACTTCACTTTCTCCACTTCCTATGTCTCTCTCTCTCTCTCTCTCTCTCTCTCTCTCTTTGCCATCATCAGACCAGTTTTTAGGGATTCGTTCCACCTGAGGGGTTGAGCTTCGGGTGCTTTGCTGCTTAAAGTCTTGTTTGCGTTTCTCTCTCCTTTTGTATTCGGTGTTGAGGGGACCAGCACAGTTAGTTGAGCATTGTAGGGAAGTAGGGTTAGTTGCTTCCCCCTGCCCTTCCAGCTTCTGTGGATGGACTGAACAGGGGCTTATATGTGGGTTACAGAGATCAGACTGACTGCATTAAAACTGAAAAGAAGTTTAATAAGAAAATTAAAAATCCCCCACTGCATCTGCGAATACAACAGACTGAGCGTGATCAAAGAAAAGGTGATAAAGGCAAGTCCTCTATGCCTGTTTCTTACATACCTTTAAAGATAGCAATAAGATAGCGGTATAATTCCTGAAGTTGCAAGGATTTAGAAATCGTCCATTACCTTGGTTTCAGTATTTAGGTGTGTCAGGTGGCCTCAGGACCATGTGCTCATAACTGCCTTGTGGAGTCAAGATGGAATCCTTCCTTCTCCTTGCTGCATGTAAAATGTAGCTGCTGCTTCAGCGTGCTCAGGGCTTTTATTATCTTCCCTTTCCCCCCATTCCTGGCATTTTCTTCCAGTCCGCAGGAGGGTCTCCTAAAATTCTGTAGCTTAAGTGTGACTCTAGCTAATGCTTGTCCTGAACTGGGCAGAGTTATCTGCATTTATATGGCACTGCATGGCTCTGTGCTTGGGAGGGATTCTCACACCCCCTTCCGTGGCAGAGTGGGGGGCTTGAACCTCCAGCTCTCAGATCCTAGTCTGACAACTCCAACGAGCACACGATCCTGGCTCTGATGCATTTGGGGGGGGCAGTTCAGGAGCTAATTTGTCAAGGGCCCCTCAAATGGACTTCCTTTCCTTCCTTCCTTCCTTCCTTCCTTCCTTCCTTCCTTCCTTCCTTCCTTCCTTCCTTCCTTCCTTCCTGCCACATGCACTCTCTTCTCCTGATCTGGCACACCTCCTTGTGTCCATTCAATGTGGGCACACTTCTTGCCTCTACTTGGACTCACTCCCTGCCAGATAAGGTTGCTTAGCCACGGCCAGGGGGGGTCAGGGACTGTGGCACTCCTTTTTAAACATAAACAGTTGGTGATACCCTCGAGGGCTTCTGGTTCACTCATTATCACACCAGAAATGCATCAAGGGTTGGTATCAGTGATTATTCTGTTAACACTTGCCTAGGGGAGACAACTTATAGCTTTATTAGTTGCTGTAGATTTTCCGGATTGTGTGGCCGTGGTCTTGGCATTGGTAGGATCTGACGTTTTGCCAGTAGCTGTGACTGGCATCCTCAGAGATATAACACAGAAAGATGAGGTGCTCTCTGTGTCAAGGTACTCCATCTTTCTGTGTTATACCTCTGAGGATGCCAGTCACAGCTGCTGGCGAAACGTCAGGTCCTACAGTGCCAAGACCACGGCCACACAACCCGGAAAAACTACAGCAACTAATGAACTCCAGCCGTGAAAGCCTTCAACAACAAACTTATAGCTTACTCACACAGCCTTGCTTTTGATGGTGTGAAGTCACTATCCATTCTTTTATGGGCTGGTGTCAATGCTCTGATACATCTTGAAGCCTTGACTCCTCACATCCTGTTTTTCCCTGTTCCTCTCTGTCAGTGATAATGCAGGTGGGGGGAGGTTTGTAACTTTTATCCAGATTTTTAACCACTTTGGTTGTAGTGGTTAAGTGCACAGACTCTAATCTGGGAGAACCGGGTTTGGTTCCCCACTCCTCCACTTGCAGCTGCTGATGTGACCTTGGGTCAGTCACAAGTTCTGGCACAGCTGTTCTTAAAAAAGAGCACTTTCTGTCAGAGCTCTCTCAGCCCCACCGACCTCCCAGGGTGCCTGTTGTGGGGAGGGGAAGGGAAAGGAGTTTGTAAGCCGCTCTGAGACTCCTTTGGGTAGTGAAGGGCAGGGTATAAATCCAATCTCCTCCTCCTCCTCCTCTCTTCCTCTTCTTCTCCTTCTTCTCTTCCTCCTCCTCCTCCTCTCATGCCTGCTTACCTGAAAATAATCAATACAGTTTTAAGATATCCACTGCAATTTAAAATGATCAGAGCACTTTCAGTCGTAAAGTGAGTGGGTCGTAGCTATCCAGAGCAAGTGTGGTGCAGGGCCTGGGCCGAGGAGGTTTGAGAACACGGGTGAGAGAACTGGGGTTTGTGCTGGGCGGGGGTCTCTTTCTGGGCAGCCGGGGTCTTCCAGGCTCAGTTGCAGACATGATGCCAGAGTGGAAGAGAGGTGAGAAGGGCTTGGAGAGGGTGGTGCGGAAGCTGCTCTGTGGGTTATTAATACTCTTAGCTACAGACTTAGCTCACGAGGGCCACCAAGGCAGCTAACAATTGAAAAGAGACAAGATAAAATCACATTTAAAGAACCATCAAAATCAACCCTCCTCCCAAACACATATAATTAAAACAAATAAAAAGCCGAGTTAAAGTGCACATAAAATGTATGTATGTTGCAAAATCCTCCTACCAAGCAGGTTAATGTGCCATCCTCTTTAACTTCTGCATCCCAGCTCTGATCTTGCACAACAGCTTTGTTTGCCTGCTTGTTCAGAGAAGCTTTGTCCGTGTGGCTGTCTGGTGCTTTCATCTCAAACGTTCCTTTAGATGCTCGTGTTTAGCTCCCCTGTAAGCATTTGACCCGGTAGGTTTGACCTCTGATGCCATGGCTCCTTATGTGGAATGTTTCCGAGTGGCTCTCTGTGCCCTGGCCTTCCCCATCTCTCTCTCTCTCTCTCTCTCTCCCTCTCTCTTTCTCTCTCCCCCCCCGGTGAAGCACATCCATCGGGACAACCACAAGTGCCTTCAGTCCTGAAACTGGATCCAGATAACTGGCTTTGTCCGAAACGGCTTGGTGTTGCATGGCCCCCGCTGAGGCTCAGTGGTGGGGCTTCTGCTTGACTTGCAGAAGGTCCCAGATTCAATCCCTGGCGGCACCTTCAGTCGTAAGGACCAGGCAGCCACTGAGGTTAAATGCTCCCAGGCTGTGTTGATGGGGTCCGAACTGGCAGAGCCTGACCAAGAGAGAGATCTTGGAGTCGTAGTAAATAACTCAATGAAAATGTCTAGACAGTGTGTAGCTGCAATAAAGAAGGCCAACGCTATGCTGGGGATTATTAGGAAGGGTATCGAAAACAAATCAGCCAGTATCATAATGTCCCTGTATATATCATTGGTGCGACCTCATTTGGAATACTGTGTACAGTTCTGGTCGCCACACCTCAAAAAGGATATGATAGCATTGGAAAAAGTGCAGAGAAGGGCAACTAGAATGATAAAAGGGTTGGAACACGAAGAAAGGTTAAAACGCTTGGGCTCTTTAGCCTGGAGAAACGATGTCGGAGAGGTGACATGATTGAGATTTACAAGATTATGCGTGGGATAGAGCAGGTCGAGAAAGAGGTACTTTTCTCCGTTTCTCACAATACAAGAACTTGTGGGCACTCCATGAAATTGCTGAGCAGTCAGGTTAGAACGGATAAAAGGAAGTACTTCTTCACCCAAAGAGTGATTAACACATGGAATTCACTGCCACAGGAGGTGGTGGCAGCTACAAGCATGGACGGTTTCAAGAGGGAATTAGATAAGCATCTGGAGCAGAAGTCCATCAGTGGCTATTAGCCACAAGGTATAGATGGGAACTCTCAGTCTGTGGCAGGTGATGCACTCTATTCTCGGTGCTGGGGGGGCAGCAGTGGGAGGGGGCTTCTGGTGCCCTGGCCCCACTGCTGGACCTCCTGAGGGCCCCTGGTATTTCTGGCCGCTGTGTGACACAGAGAGTGTTGGACTGGAGGGGCCATTGGCCTGATCCAACACTGGCTTCTCTGATGTTCTCTTATGACAATGGTTACCTTGTTGAACTGATGGCCTCATTCAAGAGAAAGCAGCTTCATGTGTGTTTCCACGTGTTGCCTTTGGCCAGGCCAGGCCGTGGAGCCACCCAGCCCATCTCTGCAGTGGCAGGGGCTCTCCAGGGCGTTCGGCGGAGAGGGGCTCTTTCCTCATCCCTGTCTCTTTTGGTCCCGTTAAGTGGAAATGCCAGGGGTTGATCCTTCGGCATGCTAAGTGCCCTCTCTGCCAGGGAGCCGTGCCTGTTCCCCGCCTGGTCTCGATGGGGACGGCGTGGTCTTCCAATGGTCTCTTTCAGTAAGAACAGAACACCAGAAGAGCCGTTCTGGATCAGGCCAGTGGTCCGTCTGGTCCAGTATCCCGCGGCTCCAGTCGCCTGGTTTCCAAGCGGCACTTTCTTTTGTGCATCAACAGCAGCGTCCCCTTTTCCTGCACCTCTGCTTTTCAGCTCCACAGAGGTGGACGACATGATCCGGAAGTCGACCAACCTGCTGCTGACTCGAACGCTGAGCCACTGTTTACAGAACGTCATCAAGAGGAGGAACGTTGGCCTGACGGAGGCAAGTCGGTGGGGAAGGGTACACGTCAGCCGCAAAGCTGATCTCGGCTCCCCTTCCTCACAAGGCGGCTCTGGACGTTCTGCTGGATCCGGGAGGGAGGAAAAAGGAGGCCGAGAGGCCGTGTCTGCCCTCTCCCCACCAGTGTTCCCTCTAAGCTGAGTTAGTGTGAGCTAGCTCACAGTTTTTTAGCCTCCAGCTCACACATTTTTGTCTTAGCTCAGGAGGGATGGCTCCAGAGCAAACTAATTTATGTAGTAGCCAAATTGTTTGCTCACAACTTTAATGCCAGTAGCTCACAAAGTAGAATTTTTGCTCACAAGACTCCATAGCTTAGAGGGAACATTGCTCCCCACACTGCTGGGGCTTCTTTGCAAAGAGGAGGGGTGCTTTGCCTGAGAAGAAGAAGCCCCTGTCGTCTCCAAGTAGCCCCCCCATCCTCCACTGCTTCATGCATCCCCCCTTAATTTTCAAATTTCATGTACCCCCTTCGTATCGATCCCCCTTTGAGGCCTTTCCTTATGCAACCAATCCTATCCTGCGTAATTGAGAGGGGATTAATAATTATGTTGTCGAAGGCTTTCATGGCCGGAGTTCATTAGTTGCTGTAGATTTTCCGGGTTGTCTGGCCGTGGTCTTGGCATTGTAGTCCCTGACATTTCGCCAGCAGTTGTGACTGGCATCCTCAGAGGTAGAACACAGAAAGAGGGATCACTCTCTGTGTCAATAATAATTGCCCACCCTTGATAATGGAAGCCCCAAGGCAGCCACAACAGGGGCTCTTCCATCCTTCCTGGAGTCCGCAATGCGCCTATCACATGAAAAGGACGTGTGCCATCAGATTGGGCAGGATTTGGGCTGAAAAGACTCTGCACACCTTGCAGAATTGCTCTCAGGCCTATCACTGTGGAAATAGGGGCAGGAGTTGAGCCCAGGAGGTGTCTCCAAAACTGGATGCAAACTCCAAAGCTGGATGCAAGTTCGGTGGGGGGGGGGTCACAGGAACGTACGCCCAGTCACGTCTCCAAAAGTGGACGCAGGCCCTTGTGTGTCCAGTTTTGGAGACCTGACTGGGCGTATGCTCCTGTGACACTTTTCCTGGAAATAGCTCTGACATGCTGCAATTTGAAAAATAAAAACACCTTTTAAGTTGCGGCAGAAGGCAGCCCCAACTGATGATGGGCCGGTAAGATAAAAAGATGTGCTGTTTTTTGACTGGTGCAAGAGGATGAGCTGGCCTTCTGCAGGAATCCCGATGAAAAGCCCCCTGTGGATTTGGGAGAGGTGGGAGCCAAGGGAACTGAGACCTTCCTGATCAGGGTGAGCCCCGGAGTCTGAGAGGAGGCCCTGGGACTCTGTGGGTCCTGCCCCTTTGCTCTGTTCTTCTACCGGTCAGTCTGTTTAGTGGCTGAATAATGGGATACATCTCGAAATCTGCTTCCTTGTGGGGCAAGAAATATCTCCTTCCCCCGCAGTGGAAGGGAGGGGGAGAGTTTTCTCCGTCTCTCTCTCCCCACCCCTCTCTGTTTTTCAGCAAGCATGCCCGGTGGCCATCTGCCTGCCATGTTGAAACATTTTCTTTTAAACACGTTTGGGGGGAGAGGAGAGGGGGGTATTTCAGCAGCAAAGGCTGAAGTCCTGAGACAACCAAATTGGCTCTTAATTGCCGCTCAAAGTGCCTGCAGGTCTTTCCTCCAGACCCTTATCTGATCGAGGGGGAGGGGGAGGCTGTCGCTCAGGGTCCCGTTCCCGGTGACTGATGGGCAGGGGTCTTCGTTTGTGGAGGCCTTTTCCTGGGGTCTATGATGAGCATGTTGATTTTTGGCTCCAGCAACAGCTAGCGCCCGTCCTGGGGAAATTCCTTTCCCAGAGACTTGTGGCTGGCTTGCAAATGTCACCTGTTATGAAATTGAGATACCCCCCCCTGCCCCCCCACTCCCCAATTCTTTGTCAAAAGATATTGTACCCTGCCGGAGGCAGCGTCTTCTTGACAGGGTGTGTGTGGGGGGGCCTTATATTGTCAGCTGTGGTTTTATCTGGCCTGCCGGTGATTTATTGTAGAGAAACTCCAGTGCAAAATATGTTTTCCTCGCTTGGCAGCTGGTCCAGATCATAATCAACACAACACACTTGGAGAAATCCTGCCAGTTCCTGGAGGAATTCATCACCAACATTACCAATGTCCTCCCAGAAACCGTCCACACAACTAAGCTGTACGGAGCCACAACCTTCAAGGTGAGTCTGCTGCTCCGGGGGGGCAGAGGCCAGCCACCAGTCCGTGTCCTTGCCACAAGGAGGACTGTGCATGGCATCCTGACACGCCCACAAGCAATCCGTGCAAAGCTCTAGAGCGATGCAAGCTCTGAGATTCTGAGTGAAGGGCGGGGTATACATCCAATCTCCTCCTCCTCCTCCTCCTTTCTCAAGGAAGGGGAAATGATGGCAGAAAAGTCGGTGTGAATCCTGGGAATACTCCCACCGCAGCACTGAATTTTAGGTCCCCTTGGGGTATCTAGGGGGCTACATCAGTGAACCACTTAGTTTGGAATGGTGGGGGGGGGAGGTTTGCAGGGAAGAGAGGAAAGGAGATGAGGATGTGGCCAGATACGGGGGCGCATAGCCAAAGCTTCCTCCCCAAAACCTTGAATGGCATTTTCTGAAAACTGCTTTTCCTCTTTTGTGAGAAGCCCCAAGTGGCTTATGTAGCTATGCACACAGTTTCTCAAAGAGTGGCCCTTTGAAATGTTCAAGGTGACATATTCAGTCCAACAGATTGTCCCATATAGAAGTCCCTTTTCCTGAATGATCACAAAGCGCTCTCTCTCTCTGTCCCTGTGTCTCTCAAAAGACCTTCTGCAGTCCCTTTCTGCAGAGAGCAGAATCTTTATTTTTAAAGGGTCTTTCTAGGCAAGGGGCCTCGTGTGCCTCTTCCCATGTATGGGAAGGATTTCTTCTTTCCAAAGAGTAACACCATGAGGATCCAGTGCCCTTGCTCCCTCGGACTCCAGTGAGAAAGGACGGGAGGGTGGAATGCTGGAAACCGGGAGGGCTGACGTTCTGCTGGGTCGCCCTTGTGCCCCCCCCCCCCCCCAGGATGCTCGCCACGCTGCAGAGGAAGAGATCTACACCAACTTGAATCAGAAGATAGACCAGTTCCTGCAGCTGGCGGATTACGACTGGATGGCTGTGGAGCCCAGCGCCGAGGCCAGTGACTACCTGGTGGACCTCATCGCCTTCCTACGGAACACCTTTGCTGTCTTCACACACCTGCCGGTAAGTACCCCCGGGTGTCCTTTGTCTTCGGCCCTTGGACCTTTGCAAGCACAGCCAGGGAAGAGAAGAAAATGGGCAGCACCCACAGTTGTGTCCGCACAAAGCAAGGAGCTAAAGGCACTCTTTCCAGTGACTGGTCAAGGAAAAGGGGGGGAGGAATCAGTGGGAGACTTCCCCCCCCCACTCCAGACTGGCCAGGGATTTCTTGCCGGGGGTGGGGGCATACTGACCGCCAAGTCTTCCTTTTTCAGGCCATCCGCTATTGGATGGGGCTGCCCTCCAGTAGACCAACGCCACAAGGTTTCTTGAATGCATGAAGCTGCCTTATCTTGAACCAGACCTGCCCCCCCCAAGTCCATCAAAGTGCTTGGTGCTTGGGGTGGGGGTCAACAGTGGGAGGGGCTTCTGTTGTCCTGGCCCCACTGCTGGACCTCCTGATGGCCCCTGGTATTTTTGGCCACTGTGTGACACAGAGTGTTGGACTGGATGGGCCATTGGCCTGATCCAACATTGGCTTCTCTGATGTTCTTATGCCTGGGGCAAGTGATGCTCTGTATTCTTGGTGCTTGGGGGGGCAGCAGTGGGAGGGCTTCTGGTGTCCTGGCCCCACTGCTGGACCTCCTGATAGCCCTGGTATTTTTGGCCACTGTGTGACACAGAGTGTTGGACTGGAAGGGCCATTGGCCTGATCCAGCATTGGCTTCTTCTCTTATGTTCTTATGTCTGGGGCAAGTGATGCTCTGTCTTCTTGGTGCTTGGGGTTGGGGTTCAACAGTGGGAGGGCTTGTAGTGTCCTGGCCCCACTGCTGGACCTCCTGATGGCACCTGGTATATTTTGGCCACTGTGTGACACAGAGTGTTGGACTGGATGGGCCATTGGCCTGATTCAACATTGGCTTCTCTTATGTTCTTATGTCTGGGGCAAGTGATGGACCTCCTGATGGCACCTGGCATTTTTGGCCACTGTGTGACAGAAGAGTGTTGGACTGGATGGGCCATTGGCCTGATCCAACACTGGATCTTCTCTGATGTTCTTAATATTGTCTGCTCCAGTCAATAGTGGGTCTCCAGGGCCTCAGGCGGAGGTCTTTCCGATCACCTACTGCCTGATCATTTGACTGGAGATGCGGGGATTTTTTTTGAACCTGGGACCTTTTGCATGCCAAGCAGAGGCTCTGCCACTGAGCTGCAGCCCCTCCCCCATCTGGACTGTGCTTCTCACATGACCCGGGATCGAATCGTGTCACACTGCCACAGTGGTGGCTCCAAGGGGAAGAGTTCACAGCCAAGGCGCTGGACCACCGGAGTGTGACGTAGCTGCGCAGAATGTCTGTGGTGACCGCATGTGAATGGCCCGCAGAGTGGCCCAGGCAACGTAGCAGTTGCTGTCAGTGCAAAGGGTGGCCTGGGAACCCGATCGTTTTGCACCAGGCATGCTGCGCAGTGTAGCTGCATCGGTAACGGGAGGCAAACTCGGAGGTGCACGCAATCTCAGTGGAACTCCAGGCACGGTAGATGGCTATCGGGGAGCAGGGCGCGAGAGCGAGAGAGGGAGCGAGAGAGAGAAGAAAAGCCCCCTTTGTCCCTGACGGTTGATTGTTGTTTTAATTTCATGTCAGGCCAGCGAGTGTAAATCGCCTTGACAGAGCTGCACCCAGCGCAGGGATTTGTTGACTTTAAGCCTTGTGGAGAGGGGAGGTTATGTCAACACCTCTGCTGGGGCTGTCAGCTTAACAAGGCAAGGAAGTTTTTTATTTGTTGGGGGAAAGAGGTGTTTTTCTGTTTTGACTTGGAGTTTCCTTTAATCCTCGGAGGCTTGTATCTTGATAACCTTCTTTGCAAGGTAATCGGGGAGGTCAGGAGGTCAGGCCGATCTGGGAAGGGGAAGGAGTCTTTCAGCAGCAGCAGCAGCCCTCCGCGTCCTAATCGACTCCAGCAGTGCAGCCGGAGAGCTCTTGGCAGAGGGGGTCTGGGCCCACCCCCTCCCCCCGCCCCCGTGCTTCCTCTTCTGGTGACTTCTGGCCAGATGGCAAGCACAGATTTCGCGTGGTACCCTGCAAGATTTCAGCATTCTCTGCTCGGGCCTCGGGGCCGTGTCTCACACGTCACGCCCGTGACCTTTCCTTGCCTCTGAGAAGCACGGTTTTGGTGTCTGTAGCTGGTGGAAAAGCCTGTGACTTGGCATGTCGAAGGTCCCGGCTCAGTCCCCCGTGAAAAGTTCTCGGGTAGTTCCTGGGCAAGGCAGTGCCAGGCAGGAGGGCCCCGAGGTCTACGGCAGCTTCCTCTGTTTGCCCAGCCTGGTGCTGCTCTCCATCAACGCTCCCTCTCAGCTGTGGGATCCTGGGAGCAGAAATTCTACTTTGTGAGCGGCTGGCATCAAAGCTGTGAGCCAGTGATTTGGCTGCTGCATTAAATTAGTTTGCTGTGTGGAGCCATCCCTCCTGAGCTAAGGCAGAAATTGTGAGCTGGAGGCTAGAAAACTGTGAGCTGGCTCATGCTAACTCAGCTTAGAGGGAGCACTGCTCTCAGAGGGCAGGGAGGAGCACCGCCCAGTCGGGTCGAGGCAGCTGTGAGCCGGCATCTCTGTGATCGTCCCCCTCCAGCAAGATGGCTGCACTCATGTGCATAGGAAGCGCATTGTGCTGTTCTGGAGGATGCCTCGGGGACTGCCCCTGCGCTTCCGGGCACCATGCAAGGCGCTGCTTCTTACCTCGAAGCCCCTGGACAGCCCGAGGCCGGGTTTTTGAACGGACCGCTTACCTCAAGTATGAGCCCGCCACTCCTTTGGGAACCCACGTCCGTCAGAAATGGGGCCCACCTCCGTGGCAGCTCCTTGCCTTATCGTCTCCCTCCCCATGGCCGTTTGCCTGTTGCTGGCCGGGTACCAGGGGCACTGCCGCTCCCTCCTCCGGTGGGCTGCTGAGTGTGCTGCTGGGGTCAGGGTGGGAGTCCAGCCGCCTCCCTCGGCTGGCGTTTCCATGCACTTTTATTGCCGTGGGGGGTTTGGGGAGGTGGTTTGAAGGCCGTCGCTTGTACTGTTTGGTTGCCGTTCCCCCCAATGAGACCAGGCGCTCCCGTGCTGAAATTTGCAGCAGGGTACAACCCAGACGCGCCTGGCCTAACCCACGAGGCCTGAGTGGGTCCAGGGCCAGCCGCTGCGTCTCGGTGGGAGCTCCGCTTCTTGTCTCCGGCGGGGGCGGGGTGGGGGGCATAACCCCAGCCAGCCTTACGGGGCAGTGGCGTCTGCTTGGGATGCTCCAACATGCCCTCGCAAGGGGAACGCTGGCCCCATCCCCATCCAGATGGGCAGTCTTCCAAGAGCAGCATCATAGGCGGGGCGGGGCGGGGCAGGGCGGGGGGAGCGGAATGTGCCTCTTGCCACCCTCCTCTGAGCATCCGGGAGACGGGCGAGAGCAGCTCTGAGCCGTGCCTGTGGCCGGGGCCCCTCTACTGGCAACCTGCGTGGGCCGCCCACCCAGGGCGGTGCCCGATGCTCGACCCAGACCGCTGCTGCTGCTGCTGCTGCTGCTGTGCTGAGTGCCTGGAGGCTCCCGGGCGTGGGGGGCGCCTGCTGTGCGGGTGGCTGGCTGAGCGGGTCTCCTGACGCCTCCTGTCTTGCAATTCCCCGTGCAGGAGGATGTCAATGCCTACGCGACCATGCCGGTGAGTATGGCGGGCGTGTTTCTCCTGTCCCATGCACACTCTGCTCGCTGCTTGTGCTCTAGAGGGGTCTTGGGAGAAGAGGGGGGGTGGAGGGGCAGCCGGGAGGGGAGGCGGAGGGGAGGAACCCCCCCCCTCTTTGTGCCGGGACCGGAGGGCAGCTCCAGAGCTGTTACGGAGGCAGTGAAGGACGTGAGAGCAGAAGGAGAGCCCTGCCGGATCAGGCCCAGTGGTCAGTCTGGACTGGCATCCTGCGGCCAACCAGTCCCTGTGGAGGCCCAGCGACAGAGCAGAGAGGCTGAGGCCTTCCCCTGGCATTGCCCCCTGGCTCTGGGCTCCAGAGGTGGACTGCCTCTGCAGATGGAGGCTCCCCGCAGTCACCGTGGCTGAGAGCCACTGTTAGACCCCTCCTCCATCATCCCCTTTGAAGGCCATCTGTGCCCGTGGCCATCACGACACCCTCTGGCAGCGAACCCCACCTTTGAATCACCCTCGGGGCAAAGGAGCGGCCCTTCTCAGCCCAGCCGTTTCCCCCTCCGGCCAGGCGAGGGCGCTCACGTTCAGGCCTGTTCTGGGTTCCCTTTCAGTCCCCTCTCATGGGACCCCTCACAGTCGCCTCTGCACCCCCCCCCCATCAAGGCGAGGGAAACCTAGCCGAACCCTGGGCCCCGTGGAAGAGGCGGGCTGCAGGCCTTGTGTCCCGTCCCCCCGTGCTCCTGAGACAGCCCGTGTCCTGCACCTGCCACTGAAGGCCTTCCAGCTCCCAGACGCCGTGTTTCCCTGCCTGCACACTGTCCCCTGAAGGGCAGCTCCTCTCCTCCTCCTCCTTTTGAACTCCTGGCCAGCTTCTGCCCTTCATTCCCGCACCTGCAGGGTCCCCCGGAAGTAGCCAAGCGCCTCCCCTTCCTTTTGTTAGCCGCTTCTCCAGACGTCTCCGGGCGCCAGATGTCTGAGGTCTCCCAGTCCGTGTTGGAGCAGCCGGCCTGGAGGTGCCCCCGACCGACTGTCCGACCGGCTTCCCTTCTTCCATGGCGGGGGCTGCCTGGTGGGTCTGGCCAGGAGCAGCGTGCCCTCCGTGCCCTTCTCTCCCCGGGGGGGGGCACCAGCTTGTGCCCAGCGTGCCAGCGCTGATGGTGGCCTGGGGAGTGCCCTTCACCGGGGGGGCGGCCCTGGTGGGGTCAGACGAGGGCCCCCGGATGCTGGGGGGGTTCTCCCGCAAGAGAGTGCCAGGAAGGGGGGGGCTTCACCTTCACCCAGCGTGGACTTCTAACCGCCATCCGTTTTCTCTTCCTCATCTAATTTGGCTTTTGGTAGTTAGTTGGTACTAATGGAGCCAGCGTGGCACTTAACCAGTTTCCATTCTAGAAGGACTAATTTTTTTGTTAGAAGCAGAATCTCACTGTGTGAAGAATCACCTCCCTGCCCCCGGGGCGGGCTTTGCATCCGGTGCCTCTTGGTCCCAAGCCCAGGCCGTGTGCCGCCGAAGGGCCGCTGGATCTCCTGCATGGGCGGGGGGGGTTGTGCCGGGCTCTGCCCAGATGCCTCCGTCAGAGAGGCGGTGGCCTGCCCGCCCTTCTGCAATGCCTGAGGTGTGAGCTTGGGGCTCTTCAGCTTGGAGAAACGACAGCTGAGGGGTGACATGATTGAGGTTTATAAGATTATGAATGGGATTGAGCAGGTTGAGAAAGAAGTACTTTTCTCCCTTTCTCACAATACGAGAACTCGTGGGCACTCCATGAAATTGCTGAGCAGTTGGGTTAGAACAGATAAAAGGAAATACTTCTTCACCCAAAGAGTGATTAACACATGGAATTCACTGCCACAGGAGGTGGTGGCAGCTACAAGCATGGACAGTTTCAAGAGGGAATTAGATATGGAGCAGAAGTCCATCAGTGGCTATTAGCCACAGGGTATAGATGAGAATTCTCAGTCTGGGGCAGGTGATGCACTCTATTCTTGGTGCTGGAGGGGGCAGCAGTGGGAGGGCTTCTAGTGTCCTGGCCCCACTGGTGGACCTCCTGATGGCACGTGGTATATTTTGGCCGCTTTGTGACAGAGTGTTGGACTAGATGGGCCATTGGCTTGATTCAACATTGGCTTCTCTTATGTTCTTATGTTCTTAGCTGTGGTCAGGCCCCAGGCCCTGCCTAGAAGAAGAAGAGATTGGCTTTATACCTTGCCCTTCACTACCCAAAGGTGTCTCAGAGTGGCTTGCAAACTCCTTTCCCTTCTCCCCACAGTAGACACCCTGTGAGGTAGGTGGGGCTGAGAGAGCTCTGACAGGAACTGCTCTTTTCCAAGAGCAGCTGTGCCAGAGCTTGTGACTGACCCAAGGTCACACCAGCAGGTGCAAGTGGAGGAGTGGGGAATCAAACCCGGTTCTCCCAGATTGGAGTCTGCCTGCATTTAACCATGACACCAGACTGGCTCAGTCAGCAGCATTGCTCTCAACAGCTAGAAGAGCCTCTCCCATGGAGTAGTCACCTCCCTGGGAGGTTTTGAAGCAGAGGCTAGATCGGGGGGGTCAAGCATAAGAGCCGGGGGCCAGAACTGGATCACCGAGGGCTCCTCTGCGGCCCACGAGGGGCAATTCCTGCCAGGGAGGGAACAGGAGACTGCTTGGGGGTGGGGGGTGGGGGGAGCAACTCCCATTGTGTGTCTTCAGTATGACGGAACAACCTCGTCTGCAGCAGTCGAGGGATTGTGGGGGCGTCTCCCCCGGGCTGCACTGCTGGCTCTCCAGTCTGCCCACGGGGGTTTCCCTCTGCGCCCCCCTCCCACCCCAGGGGGCCCTTGCAGTGAGGACACACCCCACCTCGGAACTTACCAGCTGCTGTCCTTGATACAGGTTCCACCTCCAGTACCCGGCATTACCTTTTATGGCACACGTGGCCCGGCTCGACAAAGTGACATTTATGTTGGCTCCGGCCCTCGTGACGAATGAGTTCGCTACCTCTGGGCTAGCGGGGACAGCAGTCCTGATCCTGTGGAGGGATTGTGAGAGGGAGGGGAGGGAGGGGAGGAGCCGGCGCTCGGCTCTCGTCGTGGCCCTTCCTTGTGTGCCCCCAGGGTAATGCCGATGGCCACTTTGGGGTCAGGAAGGACTTCTCCTCCAGGCCAGATTGGCCCAGGGACCCTGGAGGCTTTTTTGCTTTCCTCTGGGCATGGGGCAGGGGCCGCTGGGGGGGAGAGGTGGCTGTGAATTCCTTGCATTGTGCAGGGGGTTGGACTAGATGACCACTTCGAGCTCAGAGGTCCCTTCTAGCTCAGTGTTTCTACATTTCTGTGTCTAAGGGGCATGGGGAGAACCCCGGCTCACAACTCCTGACGCCCTGGCCGTTGCTGTGGGCAAGCGGAGGGATGCAAAACCGGGTGTGTGTGTGTGTGTGTGTGTGGAACCATGTTTCTGGAAAGATCCCTTAAAATACCATGTGGGTAGGAGAATGTACATTTTTGCAGGTCCCTTCCAGATTGGTGCCAGTTTTCTTGCCTCACCCCCTATGGCCTTTTTCCTCCCCTGCTTGAGGGGGCTATCAGGGGTTTTATTATTAGTTTCAAATGTGCATTGATAGACAACTGTAGCATTACAGCAGTTGTTCCCCTTGACTTACTAGCTCCCAGCTTTCACATAAAAAGGGAACTTTCTAGCTGTTTTCGTTGCACAGATATAGTGGGAAGATGCAGGCTTCATGTTCCCCCTTATAACTCCATGATGAAAAGGGTTAGATATTTGGTTTCTGGTTTTACATGAAAGATGGATACTAGTAAATCATGACAATAGATCTTTAGAATACTATAATGATCTAGCAATTTACAATTTTTTAAAAAAATATCCCTTGGTGCAGGGGGAATGTTGGTCACAAGGAGCTGTGGCGGGGCTAGTGTGGGGAAAACTGCTGTGTGGATGTTGTGTTGCAGTAGTAATTGTCTCTTTGTTTGCAGCAGCATGGGATCACTTCCATATGGAAGCTGCCTAGCTCATAATTTTGTTCCGCTCTTTAATTATGCATGGGCTAGAGCGGGTCAAGAAAGAGGTCCTTTTCTCCCTTTCTCACAATACAAGAACTCGTGGGCACTCCATGAAATTGCTGAGCGGTCGGCTTAGAATGGATAGAAGGAAGTCCTTCTTCACCCAAAGAGTGATTAACACATGGAATTCATTGCCACAGGCGGTGGCACCTACAAACATGGACGGCTTCAAGAGGGAATTAGATAAGCATATGGAGCAGAAGTCCATCAGTGGCTATTAACCACGAGGTATAGATAGGAACTCTCAATCTGGGGCAAGTGATGCACTCTATTCTTGGTGCTGGGGGGGGCAGCAGTGGGAGGGGCTTCTGGTGTCCTGGCCCCACTGCTGGACCTCCTGATGGCATCTGGTATATTTGGCCACTGTGTGACACAGAGTGTTGGACTGGATGGGCCATTGGCCTGACCCAACATTCGCTTCTCTTAATGTTGGCGGAAAGGTAAAGTTGTTCATTCATGAAGCAATCCATTTGTGAAATGGTGCTTGGGGGTCAAGAGTGGGAGGACTTCTGGAGTTCTGGCCCTGCTGCTGGACCTCCTGATGGCCCCTGGTGTTTTTGGCCACTGTGTGACACAGAGTGTTGGACTGGATGAGCTATTGGCCTGATCCAACCTTCGCTTCTCTTATGTTCTTATGTGTGGGACAGGGATACTTCATATTCTTGGTGCTTGGGGGTCAAGAGTGGGAGGGCTTCTGGAGTCCTGACCCCACTGCTGGACCTCCTGGTGGCCCCTGGTATTTTTGGCCACTGTGTGACACAGAGTGCTGGACTGGATGAGCCATTGGCCTGATCCAACATTGGCTGCTCTTATATTCTTTTATGAAAAATGGATGTTGTGAGTCTGTGTGGTTTCACATCCTTGAAGGTGTGAGACAATAAATCCTCAGGAACCAAGTAAAGAGCAGAGTCTGTGGGAAACAGTCACCAAGGCCAGGCCCTGAGCAGGATGCCTGGGCCCAGTCTGAGCCATGGCGGCTGCCAGCAATGTGTTCCATGGCACCCCATGTGGGAAAGGGTGTTCGTGTGAACCGCTGCCACCCATGGCACATGCAGGGTTTGCTTTCTCCGGCTCATGTCCCGTTCATGCTTGGGCAGTCAGTTAACCAGCAGGCCTCTTGCACGTCAGTTTGCAGGCACAGGATGGCTGCAGCCCTCGCAAGCTGTCTCCCCGCTGCAGTTGTCGGCAGTGCCAGGGCATGCGGGGCGTTGTGGCTTTCCCTGCACGGAAGGGTCCTGTGGGTGGGAGCACAGTCGCACCCGAAGTGGCCTCTGGGCTGGCGGACGCAGCATGTGGAAAAGCCGCGGTGAATACATCATGAGGCTCCGGGTCTCCGAGCGTCTCCTCCCTGTGTGCATGCTTGTTAGGTATGCGTTGGAGCGGCCTCCTCCTACCAAGATGGCAGCTGCTTTGGATTTCATGGGAAATCTGCCCAGTGGAAAGAATGTGGCTTCGCCAGCGAGTCCCCAGGGAAGGAAAAAGCCGCCCGGGACCTGCATAAAGAGATGCCATCCCGGCCTGGATACTTCTTGGGTGGCCCATGACGTGCGTCGCCAGCCTCCATCTTTCTCTCTTTTTTTGGGGGGGTGAGCAGTTCAGCTCTGAGGCCAAGCAGCCATGTCTGGATAGAGGCTTGGTGGCCACGAACATTTCCGATGGGGAGGTCTCCCTCCAGTTTTGACGGGGACCGTGTCTTTGTGCATCTCCGCAAGTCCTTGGAACAAGTGAGACGACAGTGCACGTTTGCTTATGTGTGATGCTTTTGTGGCTTGTGCCCCCTCCCCCCCCGCCAGAAGGACTCGTCAGCTTAATCTTGCAGCGTGGCAGTCAGCCAGTAATTCCGTTGATGTTTCAGGATCCCCTGGTGAATTCATAGGTTGAATCTGGAATAGAAAAAGGAAAGGGTATGTAGGTGTGATTCACACCATGTTTCTTGGGGGGGAACAGGCGGGGTCCGTACCTTTTGGCCTTCTGCAAGGGCTTGTTTGCCAGGCTCTCTGATTCTCCCAGTCAGCCCCGGGATAGGCCGTCCTGGCTTTTTTGTGCCCGCCTTTCTGCCAGAAAGGTATGCTGGGCATGGGGGGAGGGGGGAGGTGCCGCCCAGTGGCAACAGACTTGTGGTGACCCCTCCTGGGGTTTCCAAGGCAAGAGGCATTACATAAGACCACAAGAGAAGCCAATGTTGAATTAGGCCAATGGCCCATCTAGTCCAACACTCTGTCACACAGCGGCCAAAATATACCAGGGGCCATCAGGAGGTCCAGCAGTGGGGCCAGGACACCAGAAGCCCTCCCACTGCTGCCCCCTCCAGCACCAAGAATAGAGTGCATCACCTGCCCCAGACTGAGAATTCCCATCTATACCCTGTGGCTTATAGCCACTGATGGACTTCTGCCCCAGATGTTTATCTAATTCCCTCTTGAAACTGTCCATGCTTGCAGCTGCCACCACCTCCTGTGGCAGTGAATTCCATGTGTTAATCACTCTTTGGGTGAAGAAGTATTTCCTTTTATCTGTTCTAACCCGACTGCTCAGCAATTTCATGGAGTGCCCACGGGTTCTTGTATTGTGAGAAAGGGAGAAAAGGACTTCTTTCTCAACCTGCTCAATCCCATTCATAATCTTACAAACCTCGATCATGTCACCCCTCAGCCGTTGTTTCTCCAAGCTAAAGAGCCCCAAGCATTTTAACCTTTCTTCATAGGGAAGGTGTTCCAACCCTTTTATCATTCTAGTTGCCCTTCTCTGCACTTTTTCCAATGCTATAATATCCTTTTTGAGATGTGGTGACCAGAACTGTACACAGTATTCCAAATGAGGTCGCACCAATGATTTATACAGGGGCATGATGATACTGGCTGATTTGTTTTCAATTCCCTTCCTAATAATCCCCAGCATAGCGTTGGCCTTCTTTATTGCAGCTACACACTGTCTAGACATTTTCATTGAGTTATCCACTACGACTCCAAGATCTCTCTCTTGGTCCGTCTCTGCCAGTTCAGACCCCATCAACGTGTATTTATATTTAGGATTTTTGGCTCCAATGTGCATCACTTTGCACTTGGCCACATTGAACCCCATTTGCCACGTTGACGCCCACTCACCCATCCTCGACAGATCCCTTTTGAGTGCCTCACAATCCTCCCTGGTTTTCACCACCCTGAACAACTTCGTGTCATCTGCAAATTTAGCCACTTCACTGCTTACTCCCAATTCCAAATCATTAATAAACAAGTTAAAAAGCATCGGACCGAGTACTGATCCCTGTGGTACCCCACTGCTTACCACCCTCCACTGGGAAAGTTTCCCATTTATACTCACTCTCTGTTTCCTATTTATAAGCCAGTTTTTGATCCACAAGAGGACTTGTCCTTTTATCCCATTACTTGCCTCTGCGTAGCAACCCTGGTGGCATACTTATTTTTAAATAAAAGGAAAGGCCTAAGTTGTGGCTGAAAGAAACGCTATAACGTTGGAAGCTAAACTGTAGATTCTGAAAGCCTCGGTCTGGCTCTGGAACCCAGGCTGCCCGCTGGGAGTGCACGCGGCCTGATCCACTCCGTTCACCCAGAGAAGGCTCTGTGGCTCTTCCGTGCAGCCAGACCGACCGGGTGGCAAAGAGTGGATAAAAAACTGGCCGTCGGTCTGCAGGCCCCTCCCGGACTCAGCAGGCACCGGGGGCGGGTGGGGGGGCATTCATCAGTGAAGAAAGGCAGCCAATTTAAAGCAGACAGACCTGCTTCGTTTTAGCCAAGCATGTGTTTGACCTGCGGCTCTTGGCTATGGGGTGAGCAGAAGCCGAGGTGGACCAGACAGTCCAACGCCAAATACAAAGGATCTCTTTTCAGGGAGGGGAGGCGGCCCCTGACAGACACCTGGGTGGAAAGAGGCCGGGGTCCCCGTCCCCCCATCCCCCCGGCTCTGGAATGTTCTCTTCCCCAGCGGCGGGCGGGCAATTAAGTCTAGCAGCCAGCCCCCATTTCATTCTCACAGCCACCTGGGACATGTGGAAGCCAGCCTTGTTTGAGTTTCCTCCGGTGGATGTTTAATGGCTGCGGGTGTGTTCTGTTGAAGGGTTCAGGGATTGCAGGGGACCCGGCGAGTGGTTGGGGGTCGAGGAGAAGGCTGGGTTTGAAAACGATTAATGCAATAATAACATTTCAGATTAAACCAGTGGGGGGGAAGGGGAGATCAGCTTGGCCTGCAGAAGGTCCCTGGCTCGATCCGTGGCTGCGTCTTGCATGAAAAGGGATCAGGCGGTGGGTGACCTGAAACGCCTCTCTCTGCCTGAGACCCTGGAGAGCGGCTTCCTGTCCAAGGGCACAGGGCGGACAGAGACACTCCTGGGTAGGGACAGGGTTGTGTCGGGGTGAGCGTGGCGCATGACGCTCTATGACAACCAGGCTCAACCCGCAGCTCTGCCCTGGAAGCTGGCCGTCTGGCCGTGGGCCAGTCATACCCTCTCAGCCTCACCTGCCTCTTGGGGCTATTGTTGTACGGATAAAACTTTGGGTCACCTTTGGGCGAAAGGGCAAAACTGAAGAATAAATGCATCAATAAAGCTAAAAAGGAAATGGAAACAGCCAATGCTCCCTCTAAGCTGTGGCGTCTTGTGAGCAAAAATTCTACTTTGTGAGCTACCGGCATTAAAGTTGTGAGTGAGCAATTCGGCTACTGCATAAATTAATTTGTTCTGGAGCCCTGTCCTTCCTGAGCTGAGACAAAAATCTGTGAGCTGGAGGCTAAAAAACTGTGAGCTAGCTCACACAAACTCAGCTTAGAGGGAACACTGGAAACAACCACGGGGTCTGACTTGGTAGAAGGCAGCTTCGTGTTCTTTGCATGCAGAAGATCCTCACAGGATCTTGGACTTGAAAGGAACCTCTCTCTGCCTCTCCAGGAGAGCTGCTGCCAGCGCACGGCCAGGTGGCCCGAGGATTGGCCGTGGTCTTAAGCAGCTTCCCGTGCTCTGTCACCTGTTGCCACCTGGAGGAAGTGGGCCGCAGCGGGGATCCACCCACCTGCAGCCTCTCTGTCCCAGCCCCGGAGGGGACTCCACATGCGAACAGGGTGTCCTGCAGCCCAGAGGTGTTCACCAGGACTCAGTTAAAGAAAACTTTGTGGAATAAGTGCATGGGTTTTAACTGGTTCATTGATTTCAGTGTGCCTAGGTATAGAAAAGGAGCTGCGGTGGCTCAAGTGGTTAAGATGCTGAACTGCAGGCTGTGAAAGGTCAGTAGTTCAGCAGTTCGAGACCCGGGTGCCGCATGACGGAGTGAGCTCCCGTCTCCAGTTCCAGCTCCTGCCAACCTAGCAATTCGAAAGCAAGAAATTGCAAGTAGATAAATAGGTACCACTTCGGTGGGAAGGTAACAGCGTTCCGTGCGCCTTGGTTTAGTCATGCCGGCCACATGACCACGGAAACGTCTTCAGACAGCGCTGGCTCTTCGGCTTGGAAACGGAGATGAGCACCGCAACCCTAGAGTCGGATTCGATTGGCTTTCGAGCAAGGGAACCTTTACCTTTACCTTAGGTATAGAAAGGGGGAGGAAAGGGGGGAAAAACCAAACCCGGACTTTCTTAGGTGGTGCTGGAGCCTGTTAAAGCAGACCTCACCTCAAGAGGAGCGCTGCCTCCTGTGAGAATGAATGGGGAATGCCCTCCCACCCCCAAGGTCTGACTGGCATGCACAGGTTTACAGATCGTCGCCTAACTGGAAGGTTTTTAATCGACTTAGAGCTGCCTCTTGCTCAGGGTGAAAGAGGAGAGAGCAAAAGTGGGCTTGAAGCTCAACATCAAAAGCTTAGTTCAAAAAAACTAAGATCATGGCATCTGGCCCCATCACTCCTTGACAAATAGAAGGGGAAGTCGTAGAAGTAGTGACAGACTTCACGTTCCTGGGATCCCAGATCACTGCAGATGGTGACTGCAGCCATGAAATTAAAAGACGCCTGCTCCTTGGGAGGAAAGCGATGGCAAACCTAAACAGCATGATAAAAAGCAGAGACATCACCCTGCCAACAAAAGTCCGCATGGTCAAAGCAATGGTATTCCCCGTAGCAATGTATGGCTGCGAGAGTTGGACTATAAGGAAGGCCGAGCGCCAAAGAATAGATTGTTTTGAACTATGGTGCTGGAGAAGACTCTTGAGAGTCCCTTGGACTGCAAGGAGATCAAATCATTCCATCCTAAAAGAAATCGACCCTGACTGTTCCCTGGAAGGCCAGAGACTGAAGCTGAAGCTCAAATACTTTGGCCACCAAATGAGAAGGGAGCATTCACTGGAGAAGACCCTGATGCTGGGAAAGATTGAAGGTCAAAGGAGAAGGGGACGGCAAAGGAGGAGATGGTTAGACAGTGTCATCGATGCAATGAACATGAAATTGAGCAAACTTCAGCGGACAGCGGAAGACAGGAGGGCCTGGCGTGATCCGGTCCATGGGGTCGCGAAGAGTCGGAGTCGACTGTGCGACTGAACAACAACAGAGCTTAGAGGTTGCTGCTCTCTCCCAGCATATAGTCATGCAGAGCTGCAGTTTTAGGGTCGAATTTCAAGTGAGGCGTTCCAACCCCAGAATTCGACAATCTTACAGAGTCTGGCATTGCAAAATTGCTCTCCTGGCTTCGTTAACTGCAGCCATCTCAGGTGGCCCATGGGCATGAGCACCTTTCGTGGCCTCTCTGCCTGGCAGGAAAGCCCACACTGGCCGTGCTGAGGAGCGCTGGTGCCTCAGCACATATTCATAGAATTATGGAATCATAGAACGTTAGAGTTGGAAGGGCCCTTGCAGGTCATCTAGTCCAACCCCCTGCACCCTGCAGGAGCGAAGTGGAAAGAGAACCCCACAGCATCCCTGAAAGAGGGTCGTCCAGCCTCCGCTTAAAAACATTTTGACAGACAGCTGTGAGTCACGCTTTGGGGGAGCAGCCAGGCCATATTCCGGGTGGCTCACAGAGCAAGATGTTGCCCTCCTTTTGAATCAGCGGTTCCAGAGACCTCACCAGACCTGAGTGGGTGCTGCAGGTGGTGAAGGAGTCGACTCAAGACTCCCCTGTCCCTCCAGGCTGGCCCCCCGGGAGGCTGGGAAACCACACGGCCATCCCAAGTCACCGCTCAGACACTGCCTCTTCCCCCTTACTTCCTGGGCAGTACTGAAAAAACCGAGCTGGATTGAAACCACAGCCACTGGCAACTCAGAGTGTCTCCTGCTAAAGGGAGCTGCACATCTAGAACTCTGTATGGCGTTGCTGTTTAGAGGCTCCACTTCATTGCTGCACCACCATATTGCCCCCACAAGAACATAAGAACATCAGAGAAGCCAATGATGGATCAGGCCAGTGGCCCATCCAGTCCAACACTCTGTGTCACACAGTGGCCAAAAATTCCTAGGTGCCATCAGGAGGTCCAGCAGTGGGGCCAGGACACAAGAAGCCCCTCCCACTGTCCCCCCCCCCAAGCACTAAGAATACAGGGCATCACTTGCCCCAGACCGAGAGTTCCTATCTATACCTTATGGCTAATAGCCACTGATGGACTTCTGCTCCGGATGCTTATCTAATTCCCTCTTGAAGCTGTCCATGCTTGTAGCCACCACTGCCTCCTGTAGCAGTGATTTCCATTTGTTAATCCCTCTTTGGGTGAAGAAGTACTTCCTTTTATCTTTTCTAACCCGACTGCTCAGCAATTTGATGGAGTGCCCACAAGGAGTTCTTGTATGGTGAGAAAGGGAGAAAAGGACTTCTTTCTCAGCCTGCTCTATCCCAGGCATAATGTTGGGTTTTTGATTCTTAAAGAAAGTTTGTAGTAAGCAGAGTAAAAATCATTTCATCAACAGAGTAAGTAGAGTAAGTACTGAGAGACTGAGTCCATGTGAATATAAAAAGTATAAAAGTTTGCTTTAACACTAGCATGGGAAAAGGGTACTTGGGTAGTAAAATAACAAAGAGCTATATTGCTACATCCTTAGAGCTAGATAGACAAGACAGGAAGAATGGCTTCTCCTTCTTGAACAAGAACAGAGGCAGGAAGGAGAATCCCAATATGTTAAATACCTGATACATTGGTTTCCAATCAGAGAGCTAGGGTTCTTACAAAGTTCCCAGGCATTCTACAGAGTAAACACATTGGTTACAAACAAACATGTGACTTCCTGTTTACCAACACTAACAACATTAAACCTGAAAATACTGAAGTGTTTTAACTTGTTACATCCAACACATAATCTTATAAACCCATACAGGGGTATGACCTATCACAGGGATATGATCTATCACAATTTTAAACTTTCAAGCTATATCACTCCACAGAGCTTACCTGTTGCCTCTCCCTGTGACCATATGGTCAAATGGGTGTGGTGTTTTTACATGGATTAGCCTTCAACCAATAAAATATAAAAATAAAAAAATAAAAAAGTGTACACATGGTCTGTTAAAGATGAGCAGGGGTACAAAGACAAGGTGAAAACACACAGTCCCCTTTCTCTGCACTTGGTACTTATCCTAAATTAGATTTAATTAGGACAGGCTAGTGTTGCTTGAAGTTTCAATAGTTTAAAGTTCAGGAGTATCAGTTCTCATGTCCCTCACCTCATGGACAAGATGGAGCCTCTAGGTCAACTTTTCATCCGCCCTGGTCAGAAGCTGTAAAATATGAGACAGTGTCTTCTCTGTGACCTGGGAATTTATAACACAGTGGGATACAGGGGAATGATTAATCTGACTGACTTGAACCTATACCAGTTTGGTGTAGTGGTTAAATGCGCAGACTCTAATCTGGGAGAACCAGGTTTGATTCCCCACTCCGCCACTTGCAGATGCCGGATGACCTTGGGCAAGCCATAGTTCTGTCAGAGCTGTTCTCTCAAGAGCAGTTCTCTCAAAGCTCTCTCAGCCCCACCCACCTCACGGGGTGGTTGTTGTGAGGAGTAGAAGAGAAAGGAGTTTGCAAGCCGCTCTGAGACTCCGAGTGAAGGGTGGGGTATAAATCCAGTCTCTTCTATCTAGAACAGGGGTGTCAACCATGTGGCCCCGGGGGCCGGATCAGGCCCCTGGAGGGCTTCTCTCAGGCCCGCAGTCGAACGGGCTGTCTTCTGCTTCTTTTTCCAGTTCTGCTGCTGCTGCGTCATCGTAGGTTTGCAGATATACACCTGAACAGCATACTCAAGATTGCAACAGCACAGACATTTCGATGCAATAACTCAGAGCAAGAGGTGTCAGTTATCAGACACTTTTAAATAAAAAATTGCAAGAGTGCTAATGTTTTAAGCATGTTTTTTTTTAAAGTTAAAAAACCCCTTTGTGTTTGTGTCCTTTATAAAGTTTATCTCTCCACTCCCTGGCATTCCATTTCATGACACACACGTGGCCCGGCCCAACAAGGTCTCATTTATGTCAGATCCGGCCCTCAAAACAAACAAGTTTGACACCCCTAATCTAGAAACATTATGTAAATGGATGAAGGTTTGCTAGATTTGAGTTCAGTAGGAACTTAGAGACCAACAAGATTTTGGGGGTATACGCTTACGAGAGTCTGACAAAGCACTGACTCCTGAAAGCTTGTACTGCCAAAATCTTATTGATTTCTAAGATGCTCCTGGACTCAGATTTGGCTGTTCCACTGCAAACCGACACAGGAACCCTCTGGAACTATCTTGGATCTGCCTGGTTCTGTTCCAGACCCGCCCTTGGTCTGTCAGAGTTAGTATTGTCTATTCAAACTGGCAGCAGCTCTCCAGGGTCTCGGGAAGAGGGCTTTCCCATCACCTCCCGCGTGGTCCTTTTCATATGGGAGAAGCCAGGAATTGAACCAAGCCAAGGGGAATTGAACCAAGCCAAATTGAGCAAACTTCAGCGGACAGCGGAAGACAGGAGGGCTTGGCGTAATCTGGTCCATGGGGTCATGAAGAGTCGGACTCGACTGTGCGACTGAACAACAACAACAAAAGGGGAGGCTCTGCCACTGAGCCACAGCCCCTCCCCATCTTCATGGATGAAGACTGGTTGCCATTAGTACGATATTTGTAAACAGAATGATCATAGTCTGGGTATTTATTATTGGAAAGACAGGTCTGGATTTGTGTTTATGATTTGTATTTATGATATCCTGTATTCTTTTTAAATGCATAAAACCAATAAAAGCAAGATCCATTTTAATTCATTAATTAAGCTGCATGTCGCAGACAGCGGTGGTTTTCTGGCAAATTCTTTCCTTCCGCCGTGAGGTAGGTAGCCCCAGGGTGACCCTGACAGCGGGCCGGGACTCACAGATGTTTGTTCTGAGGGCGGCTGGATTTCGGTAGCTCCTAATGAGGCCTTTGACAAGGTGGTGCCTTAATTAAAAAGGCAGCCCTTCCAGCTCTGCCCCTAATCCTCTAATTGGGAACACACTTCCTTGACGTGAGCGTGTTTTCTCGCCACCATGAAAACTTCTGGTATGTGGAGCAGCGTCCTTCCTGGCGTTGATTGTTCCTCCTATGGGACCCCGAGGGCGGGATCTGCAGCCCAGGGCTGAAGCGAAAAGGACACTAGCTGGTGTCCAAAACGCAAGCGAATCCCTGCAGGGCTCGTGGGCTGTCTGCAGAATGGCGCTGCTGGCAGGGATGGCGGAGGTTGGTCAGGGCCGACCCCTCCTTGCTCAGGAAGCGACCCGAAGGCCTCTCAGCCCTCCGCTTCTCCTCCTTCCCTGGGCTTGCATCCATCCCTTTTCCCGCCTGCTTCTGCCAGCAGCTGATTTGTGCACCCTGTCTCAGTGGAGGGAGGCGGAGCGTTTCCATTCCCCCCCTTTCCTTCTTTAAAAAACAAACAAACAAAAAGAACAAAGGGGGAAAAGCTTAAAATCCAGCAACCTAAGTAAAGTTTTAAAAAGAAAGGGGGGAAAATGATATACATAAAGATAAAAACATCCACACATAAATTTCCGTGAAGGGTTTCCAGATATCTCAAAATGTCCGTATGCAATTGCCATCTATAGGCCGTGCTTTTAAATATTGATGGAGTTCGAAGGTCTTCGATCCACTGACTTACCGGAGACGGGCTTTCATCTTTCCAGTGTCGTAATATGAGTCTTTTAGCTGTAGCAAGGGCACAGAGGGTCCATTTTCGTTGACCTTTGGTTAGCCCGCAGATAGTTTAAAAGTGCACAAGAATCCTCAAAAAAAATCAAGGAACATTCTAATGCAAAATTAATATGAGGAATAACTTATTCCCAGAAAAAGCGAATAACTGGACACGCCCAAAGCATGCGCTTGAGGGACGCGACTGCCAACAGGCGGACTGTGTCAGCAGTCAGCGCAGCAGGTAGGGAGCCCAGGGGTGGGGTGGGGACTCCCCCCTCTGCCCCCAGTTGGGAAATACGGCCCTCCTACCACCTAGCAGGGCATGCACGTGCAAAAGCCAGATTGTCCTTAACATAAAGAACACGAGAGAAGAAGGTTTTATACCCTGCTCTTCATGACCCAAAGGAGTCTCCGAGCAGCTTACAATCGCCTTCCCTTTCTCGCTCCCCAGCAGACACCCTGTGAGGTTGGTGGGGCTGAGTTGCATGTGGAGAGAAGGAGGGAGGTTGGTTGGTGGGGCTGGCTGCATGTGAAGGAGGAGGAGTGGGGAATCAAACTTGGGTCTCCAGATGCTGTGACCTTAGGCAGATCATGAGAGGGAGGGCAGGAAGGGTCGCCTCAGTGCTTAGTTCCCATGGCCCTTTCTTACACGCCCAGGGAAATGCTGGTTGCCACTTTGGGGTCAGGAAGCAAGTTTTATCCAGCCCAGTTTGGTTGGAGATCCTGGAGGGGTTTTGTCATCTTCTGGGCATGGAACAGGAGTCATTGGGGGTGGGGTGGGAGAGGTGTTTGTGAATTCCCTGCATTGTGCAGGGGATGGGTTAA
The DNA here is from genome assembly GCA_029375565.1 of Gekko gecko. Lineage (NCBI taxonomy): Eukaryota > Metazoa > Chordata > Lepidosauria > Squamata > Gekkonidae > Gekko > Gekko gecko. Next base: position 127,017,865 of record JAPDNY010000010.1, on the reverse strand, counting down.
GACGACCATGGAGGTTCCTTCCAGCTCTGTGGTTCTGTGATTAGAGTCCATCACTCTTAACCACCACACAGCCCGAATGAGGGCAGAACTTGGCACGCCCTCAGTTAAGGCTGGCATCGCATCCACCTTGCTTTACCCAAATCCTGGACTAAAGGTAATACTGCCTCTACCAACGTGTTTAGCAAACAATGCTTTCAACTCATGTCATGCAGAGATACATCCTGGTCTACATGTTACAACAATGTACTTGCCTGCTATTCTATTCCAGACGATTTGTTGGGAGTTCTCAATACTGGCACCAACTTACGAAACTGGCACTATAGAGGTGACGCTTTATTGGACAGTTTTATAAACGCTAGGTCTAAATTCTCCCCTTGGTTTAAGCTATTCAAAAGAAAACATGATAGATCTCCTTATTTATTAGTGAATATCACTTCTCAAAATCTCAGAAGGGCACCGTCAGGTAGCCCTGTCATGGGGATGGAACGTGGAGGGAGCACTCTCAGTCTACCAGCCTCTGGCCATTACTGTTTCCACTGTCTGTATGCTATGATTTGTATGACCTTGTATAGACACTCCAGCTGCAGAACTGCTAGGCTGGGAAATAACGGCTTTTAGGTTGCTTGCTAGCTTCTCCCACTTGCTTAGCCCGTGTGTGTGAACTATATTCATTGGCTTAAGCTTATTCAGGGGGTGTTTGATTGTAGTATAACTTAAGTGACCCTATTTTTCCCGGGCATTCCTGACACAAGCTGTACACGTGTCTTTAGTTCTGATTCACCAATAAACAGTTTTCTTCTGAAGAAGCCCCTGTGTTGCGTGACCTGACTAAGGAGCCTGACAGGCACTCACTTCCTTACGTTTTCAGAAAATGCCAATGGCTCTACTCACCACTGGCTTTACTTTCTTGTATATGCGGTGCCTCAGTCCCAGAGGACATAAGAACATAAGAACATAAGAGAAGCCAATGTTGAATCAGGCCAATGGCCCATCTAGTCCAACACTCTGTCACACAGCGGCCAAAATATACCAGGTGCCATCAGGAGGTCCAGCAGTGGGGCCAGGACACCAGAAGCCCTCCCACTGCTGCCCCCTCCAGCACATTCTTCACTATATACTATTTTGTCCGATGTATACAGCAGCTAGGTCTAAATTTCTTGATAATCTGCTAATAGGACGGAGTTTTTCCTCTGACGCTGACAAGCTGGTCTTTCTATTATCTGACACTGATCCACTCTTCAGTTATAGGCTGCATTCACACACACACTAAATAATCTACTTCTGTTCCACTTTTAGTGCACTTTCCAGTGCACTAATTTTTTTTTTACAGTGTGAACTGGCAAAATCCAGTTGGAAAGTGGATTGAAAGTGGATTATTTAGCGTGTGTGACCACAGCCATAGAGTATCTTTTTTTCGCCTCGGCCGCCAAAAAAATCAGGGCTAAGACTGCAGCTTCAGAAAATTAATCTTTTTACGACTAAGTAGATTTATTTTACAATTGTACTGTTCATAACATTAATAGATGGTTTTAATCGCTGTTTTATCTGTGTATGATTAGAATCATTCTCTGTTACTATCCTAATTCTGTGTTGTGATGGCCTTTGGCTATATGCACCATAAAATTCTGACTCACTACACTGAGTGTCACACAGTGGCCAAAAGCCAGGTGCCCTCCAGAGGTCCAGCAGCCGGGCCAGGACACGCATCCCATCCCCGGGAGAAGCACCTTCTGGACCACCTGGTGGGCAGGTGGGGGTTGGGCAGCTGAGCTCCTTTGGCTCTGCTCTGGTGCTTGTAAAGGCCTCCACAGCCAGGTGTGTGCAGATGTATTGGGTGTCTCCTCCATCCTGCCAGGCCGATGCGTTAGCAGACTTCCCGGCATCCGGACGGGGGTGTTTTGTAAACATTGGCTGTGGCTGAGTTGATGCCTCACCATTGTCTGGGACATGTCCTCCCCCTCTTCGATGGGATGGCTGTCCAGGCCTTCTCCAGGGTAAACACATTCGGCCTCTCCTCACAGGGACATTTTCCAGAACACTGTTTATGTTGCCTTCCTCTAAGCCCATTCTGATCCACTCACGTCCTCCCTTAAAGTGCAGCAGCCGGAACAAGACGCAGATCTCTAGGCAAGGCGAGACTATAGAATCATAGAATGTTAAGAGTTGGAAGGGACCTTGCAGGTCATCTAGTCCAGCCCCCTGCACTCTACAGGAGCATAGCTGGAAGAGTAGAGCATAGCCAAAAGAGTAGAGGAGAACCATTACTTTTCATGGCTCAGACACCATCATTTCTATTAATGCAGCCTGGTATCACATTAGCCCTTTCTGCAGTCTCATCACACAACCAGCTGAGGCTCAACTTGTGGTCAACTGCAGTCCTCAGATCCTTTTCACATGTACTTCTACCAAGCCAATAGCTCCTGGTCTCCTTCTACACAAAACTAACCAACCCCTCCTCAAGGGCCAGAGCTGAACTGAGGCTATTTATAGGAGTTAGAGCCTGCAGCTGTAGCAGCAGCCCGAAGTCTGCAGGCACTTAGGGTAGGACACTGTCCAGTATCCTGCAAAGCCTCAAGGTGAAGCTTGGTCTTCTAATGCCTCAGGGGAGAGGCCCCGCACAGCCATCATTCGTTTTGTTAGTTTCACGCTGGCTTTCCAACCCATCTCAGTCATTTTGGAACAGTGTTAGCTGCCCTCTCCTGGTTCTGTGCCACCTGCCAGAGTGACCAGGGTTCCCTCCAGCCCTTCACCCACGTCATTATTGGCAAGACTGCTGAAGAGCCCCCAGATCCCAGACCATTTCTGTCACTGGGAGGAGGGCAAGGGGCCGTTCTGGTTGGCAGCAGAGGAGAGGACCCGAAGCAACGGGTTGAAATTACATGCAGAAAGGTATCGGCTGGATATTAGGAGAAACTTTTTCACCGTCAGAGTGGTCCAGAGGTGGAATAACAGCTGCCTAGGGAGGTGAGCTCCCCTCCACTGACAGCTTGCAAGAAGAGGCTGGACAGATATTTGTCAGAGATGCTTTAGGCTGGTCCTGCATTGGGCAAGGGGGTCAGACTAGATGGTCTGTATGGCCCCTTCCAACTCTGTGATTCTATGATTCTAATGGAGACCAAGAAATCCTATCCATCTGAGGGGATCCCCCCCCAACACAACAGACTTCCTCCTTGGGTACCCGTCCTCTGGTCTGGCATGCACCTGCGCCTTCTCACTTTGCTCCCTCTTGCTGGCTCCCTGCCTCTGCGGGACACAAATCCCACTGTCTTTTTTAAAAAAAATATTCTTTGGGTTCCTTCTCGAGTGCAGAACTGGGGAAATGGCTGTGGCCCGCAGAGTGCTTGGCTGGCAGAGTGGAGCCAGCGGGGGTGCCTTGGAGGCCAGCGACGGCATGGGCTGGGCGGACAGCGGCGGTGGCCCCTCCAGCTCCTGGGGTCCAGCCAACCCCTCAAGCCCCGGGAGCATCCCAAGATCCGTCCTCCTCGTGGAGAACTGGGGGCGCAAACCCTCCCTGAGGCTTGTCTTGGGGAGGTTACCGAAGCTCAGCTCCTTTCCCTGCACCCCTCGCTTGTTTTCTGGCCTGGATCTCAAAGCTTGTCCAGTCCTGCTCCCCGTGGCAGGGATCGGGGCGTGGGCTTTTGTGTTTTGTTTCTTTTAAAAAGAGGAGAAGAAGAAGAAAGGAGGCACTTGAAGGCACATCCGTCAGAACCATTAAGACACTTTCGGGATTACTCTCTTCTTCTGCACAAGGCAGGACTGTTTTCTGCTTCGCCCCTTCAGCTTTCCGCGATGAGGTAGTGTTATGGGTATTTAGACATAAAGAGCTCATTTTACCTGGCAAAGAGAAAAAGGTGGCGTTGTCCAAAACATGGCTAAGTAATAAGGGTACTTAAAGTGTTATTGTTTGCTTTCAAAGTTTCATTAGCGTTAAAAACAAACTTCAAAGGGAGCAATTCCAGAGGAGTCCGTGGGATTCGACGGGAGCAAGATCAGAAGAGGCTTTGGGCTGGTTGTGTCCCATGAGCCAACTTTGGCGCACGCAGGGAGCAGCGTTCTTCTTGAGAGCCGAGCATTAGCGCCTGGGCTCTGAACTCCCAAGCGGCGACCAGTTGGGTGTCAGCGCAAAGGGAACAGTTGCTGCCTCCGGCCTTCCCTCTTCGTTCTGGTCCTTCTGGCCCTCCACTGCCACTTTGGGGTCGTGGTTCAGTGCGCAGACTCTAATCTGGGAGAACCGGGTTTGATTCCCCACTCCTCCACTCGCAGCTGATGGATGACCTTGGGCAAGCCATAGTTCTCTCAGAGCTGTTCTCTCAGGAGCAGTTCTTGAGAGAGCTCTCTCAGCCCCGCCTACCTCATAGGGGTGTCTGTTGTGGGGAGGGGAAGGGAAAGGAGTTTGTCAGCTGCTCTGAGCCTCCTTTGGGTAATGAATGGCAGGGCATAGATCCAATCTCTTCTTCTTCCTCCAAGACAGCTCTTGTTCCCTCCCTGAGACCCTGAGCATGGTTGATGCTCCCTATTCCTGACTGTTGGTTAGAATTCTGGTTGCCGTGAAAATGCCCACCCTGCTTTAGAGATAGGAAAGGCCAGAACAAGTCTGGGGCGTAGGGGGAGGTCCAGTGTTTCCTCTAAGCTGAGTTGGTGTGAGCTAGCTCACAGTTTTTTAGCCTCCAGCTCACGCATTTTTGTCTTCGCTCAGGAAGGATGGGGCTCCAGAGCAAACGAATGTATGCAGGAGCCAAATCGCTCACTCACAACTTTCATGCCAGTAGCTCACAAAGTAGGATTTTTGCTCACAAGACTCCACAGCTTAGAGGGAGCATTGCTGGTTTTACGTCCCGTCCCCCCCCAGACTTTTTTCCAACAGAAAAATATGGAAATTTTGGGGAGCACGGGGGGAGAGGGAATAATTCCAGTGAAATTGTGTGCCTTTTGAAATGATTCAAATGCCTTTTAAGGCAAAGTTTTACTCACTTAGAATTCATAGTAAAAAGGGTTTTTATGTAAGACACCATAGAACAATCTCCAGCATTTGGGAATAATCATTCCTGTGTATACAATGGACGTACACAACATATTTTCAAATATATGTTAATTGTTTACATGTGACTAATTTTCCTCACAATTATATTAATGATATGCTACAAAAGAGGTCAGTGTTACGATGTTCAGCTCAAGAACCAGATACGCTGCTAGCCCTGTGGTGGCTGGATGACTGTTTCTGGTAACAATACTTTCTTTCAGGTGGGTGACCGTGTTGGCCTGAAGCCACAGAACAAAGTTTGGGTCCAGGGGCTCCTTTAAGACCAACAAAGTTTAATTCTGGGTACAAGCTTTTGCATGAGCTAAACTTTGTTTTGGTCTTAAGGGTGCCATTGGAATCAAACTTTGTTCTAGAACTTCCTTTCGTTTGTCACATAATTTGTGTTTTATATTTTAAGCTTTTATCCCCCCGCCCACATCTTAGATGACAGAAACTAAAATACATACGCTAAGGTAGCATGGGTTAGAATCATAGAGTTGGAAGGGACTGCCAGGGTCATCTACTCCAACCCTCTGCACAATGCAGGAAATTCACAAATACCCCCCTACCCAGCAGTGACCTCTGCTCCACACCCAGAAGATGACAAAAAATCTCCAGGATCCGTATCCAAACTGGCCTGGAGAAAAATGGCTTCCTGAGCCCCAATTGGCGATTGGCATTTCCCTGGGTGTGTGAGAAAGGGCCACGAGAACTGAGCACCGATGCAACCCTTCCTGCCCTCCCTCTCATGATCTGCCTGAGTTCACAAAATCAGCAGTGCTGTCCGATGGGGCCATCTAGCCTCTGTTTGAAAACCTCCCAAGGAGGAGAGCCCACCACCTCCCGAGGAAGCCCATCCCACTGAGGAATCACTCTAACTGTCAGGAAGTTCTTCCTAATGTTTAGCTGAAAGCTCTTCTGATTTAATTTCAGCCCGTTGGTTCTGGTCCGACCTTCTGGGGCAACAGAAAACAACTCTGTACTAGGTGTGTGCAAAAAAAAAAAAAAAAATCCAGCCCAATTCGGTTTGGCCAAATCGGGCTGAATCCGATTCGGCTGGCCAAACGACCTCCAATGACCTCAGCAGGCAAGAAACAACATTCTTTCCCCCCCTTTAAGTTGTTTGGATGAAACAGCTGTTCATCTGTCTGGTGTTTTTAACAGGCCTTCGGTACAGTATTGCCGGTACACCAGGAGATGTATTTCCAATAGACGTATTTGCCTGAAGTGTAGAGTTCATGGTTTTGGTTGTTTGGGGTAAAAACTCTGTATCGTCTGGGTCAACAAGGGCTTTCGTTTCATATCAGAAAACAACACCTTCTCTTTGGGCGTGAGGAATCCTTGGGTATTATTAGTAAGGTGAGGTTAAATAAACATTTACGACACCACGTGGGCACCCCTTTTTCCTGTAACTGACCAATGAATGAAAGACCACTCAGATGCTGCTCTGTCATTTCGTGGCCAATTATGATTTCTGGATGTTCTCTTCTTGCCCATCGGGTATGAAATTTCGTGTACTTCCTGATACTGCTCAGAGAGCAGGTCAGTTTTTGATAGGCTGGTTTGACCTAACTGTTTTCGGCTATTTGATGGCAATTAAATACCCAGTGAACTTTCCTCCTCACTGTGGCTTCCTGTTTGGCTTGGGAATCTATTTGTACAACACGGGGAAGGGGGGTGGTCAGGAAGGATCCCTTGTTCTCTTGAGGCAGAAAGGGCACCGTCTGAGTGGGCAGTTGAGGCAAGAAGCAGGATGGGAGAAAAGCCTCCCGTCGAGGGCAAAGGACAACTGGCAGAGGGCACGGGGGGCGGGGGGCGGGCGGGGGGATGAACTCAGAAAGATTCCCACCCTCCCCAGAAGTTTTTTTCTTCCCTTCATGGTTGTTTGTGCAATTTATTTTATTGAATTGTTTTGTGATTTTGAATGTTTTCGAAGGCTTTCGCATCCGGAGTTCATTAGTTGCTGTAGATTTTCCAGGTTGTGTGGCTGTGGTCTTGGCATTGTAGGACCTGACGTTTCGCCAGCAGCTGTGACGGGCATCCTCAGAGGTACAACACAGAAAGATGGAGGACTCTCTGTGTCAAGGTGAGCAGAGAAATGGTAGGCAGGTAATTTATATCTACTGCCAGCCACACCCCACCCTACCCCACCTACCTGAGCAGATATAAATGACCTGCCTACCATTTTTCTTCTCACCTTGGTACCGAGAGTCCTCCATCTTTCCGCGTTATACCTCTTGAGGATGCCCGTCACAGCTACTGGCGAAACGGGTGGTCCTGCAATGCCAAGACCACGGCCACACAACCCAGGAAATCTACAGCAACTAATTAAACGTTTCCTATTGTTCAAATGCTTTAAAGTTTTTACGCTCACCGCCTTGGGGGCCCTGATTGCATGGAAAGGTGGCACAGAAATGTTTTAAGTCGACCAGTCAAATGCCCCTCCTCCTCTCCCTTCCTTCCTTCCCTCCCTCGGGCTCTCACGGCTGTCCTTTCTCCCCCCTCCAGGGCAAGGTGGCCCAGACGGCCTGCATGTCCGCCTGCAAACACTTGTCCACCTCCCTGATGCAGCTGCTCTTGGAAGCGGAGGTGCGGCAGCTCTCGCTGGGGGCCTTGCGGCAGTTCAACCTGGACGTCGAGGAGTGCGAAGGTGAGGCTCCTGCTGCTCTGCACCTGGGGCGGGGGGGGAATGGGCGGCGGACAGCAGGGCGGCCTTTCCGGCCCCGATCCAGCTACAGACGCTCCTCCGGCCGTGGTGGGCTGCCTCTCTAGTGTCGTGGTTCAGTGCGCGGACTCTAATCTGGGAGAGCCGGGTTTGATCCCCCACTCCTCCTCCACTCGCACCTGCTGGTGGGACCTTGGGCAAGCCGTAGTTCTGACAAGAGCTGTCCTTGAAAAAGAGCCATTTCTGTCAGAGCTCTCTCAGCCCCACTTACCTCACAGGGTAGAGGGAAGGGAAGGAAAAGAAGTTTGTAAGCCACTCAGAGACTCCGAGTGAAGGGTGGGGTATAAACCCAATCTCCTCCTCCTCCTCCTCTTTCCTTCTTCTCCTCCTCTTCCTTCTCCACCTCCTCCTCCTCCTCCTTCTTCTTCTTCTTCTCCTCCTCCTCCCTTCTTCTTCTCCTTCCTTCTCCTTCCTCCTCCTCCTCCCTTCTTCTCCTCCTCCTCCCTTCTTCTTCTTCTCCTTCCTTCTCCTTCCTCCTCCTCCTCCTTCTTTCTTCTTCTTCTCCTCCTCCTCCTCTTCTTCTTCTTCTTCTTCTCCTTCCTTCTTCTTCCTCCTCCTCTTCCATCCTCCTCCTTCTTTCTTCTTCCCTGCTCCTCCTCCCTTCTTCTTCTTCTTCTTCTTCTCCTTCCTTCTCCTTCTTCCTCCTCCTCCTTCTTCCCTGGCTCTTGACTCACACTGTCCTGAGAGGGGACAGCAAGGCTGGGGTCCAGTTACACCTTAAAGACCCGAGAAGGTTTCGGGGTGTCAGCTGTTGAGGGTCAGCGCTGCCTTCCTCAGCTACCCTTTGCCAGAGCCCTGGCTCTTGAGAGTGTTGTAAAATATTCAAAAGTATTTAATTACTCAGAGTATCGATGGATCTTGCTCTATTGGAAAGAAGAGATTTCTTTGTGTTTAAAAACCTTTATTTCTAAGGGCAAAAGGTACACAGGAAACCTATAAATAAACAAAACATCTAAGAGCTACATTTCTAAGCTGCTGACAGTTCAAGTCACGGCTACTCACTGCACACAGACAATGGGGAAGCTGTGCTTCTTCTTGACCCCTAGGAAGGAAGTCACCTGAAACAAACAACCAATCGGTATCACAATAGGAGTTACTTTTCCCGGGCTCAGTTATTCCTTCCAGGTCAGTCTAGAAGACAATAGCGAAACTAGGTAAACAAGTTAACCCTATAATGACTGGATTGTCAGACCTCGTAAGCACATACATTTCCAACAGAAAGCTCTCACCCCAAGGACCTTGTTGGCCTCGAAGTGGCTGCAGCGCTCGAATCTGGCTGTTTTGCTGCAGACCACCCCAGCTGCCCTCTCAAACTTCCGACGAAGAGAGCTGTGCCTCACAAGATCTTATTGCCTGGAAAGTCTTGTGGGTCTCTAGGGGGCTACGGGACTCAAATCCAGCTCTTCTCCTGCAGACCGACACAGCTCCCCTCTGAAATGGTCCTGAAAGAGCTTCCTTGGCTGGTCCTCCGCCAGCCATCCTGGTGGGCAGGCCCGCATGATCCTCTGTGCTCTGGCTCTCGGCGGCACTCAACGCCCGCTGACCTCAGCCAGAGCCATCTTTCTGCTGGGGGTTGCCACGTGGTGTTCCCTGCAGACTCTCCACGGCCTACAGCCAAAGGCAAATATTCCGCTCCATTTTGAGGCTGGTGTAATTTGTTAGTCAGCCAGCTAAACTGGTTGACTCCCACTGGAGTCACTGATGATCCTGGGGAACAGGAATAAGAGCACCTCGCCTATACTGACCGCCTCAATCCCTGCGAGGTCTTCCTGCCGTTTGGAGGGCTGGAGGATATTCCCAAAAGAGAGTGAGTGCTGGTGGGTGTCTTTCAGACCCCCCCCCGTATGGAGCACATGAACACAGGCAGCTGAGTCAGACCCCCCCCCCCGGGTCCATCCAGGCCAGTCTTGCCTACACAGACTGGCAGCCGCTCTCCAGGGTCCCAGGGGGGAGGTCTTTCCCATCCCCTGCCGCCTGGTCCTTTTATTGGAGATGCTGGGAATTGGACCCGGGACTTTTTGCATGCCAAGCAGACACTCTGCCACGGAACCACGCCTCCTCACCCACGTGGATGTAGGGTTGCCAGCCTCTGGGTGCAGCCTGGGACCAACGCTCCTTCTCTAAGCTGTGGAGTCTCGTGAGCAAAAATTCTGCTTTGTGAGCTGCTAGAGGATAAAGAGACCACCGGCTGAACAGTACAGTGAAGAAACAGAACAACAGTCGGGATTAAGTACTCAAACACCACTGAACCGTGGTTTTGCTTTCACAACAAGAATATTTATAACAAGAATCGCTCAAAGTACTCATCAAAAGTTACAGAAAATCAATAGGTATCAACACTGCCCAAATATTCTTCAAAAAGATAACGAAGCTTCCGGATTACTTTTCTTCGTTAATTATGTATATAATTAATAAACAATAGATAAATAATATGTGCCATGTGTGCCACTGGCATTAAAGTCGTCAGCGAGCGATTTGGCTACTGTGTAAATGAGTTCGCTCTGGAGCCCCGTCCTTCCTGAGCTGAGACAGGAATGTGTGAGCCGGAGGCTAAAAAACGGTGAGCTGGCTCACACTGACTCAGCTTAGAGGGAACACTGGAGGCCCACAAAAGCCAGTTCCCCTGGAGAAAATGGCTGTTTCGGAGGTGGGGCTCCGTGGCGTTAAAGCCTGCTGAAGTCCCTCCCCTCCTCCACTCCCCCCCTCCCCAAATCTCCAGGAATGTCCCAACCCTCCTTGGATGGGATTTGCACTGGGGGCTTCCCTACGGACCCATTCGGGCACCATACCGTGTCCAGTATGGCAGAAGCTTTTCTCCAGCAGGAATAATTGGGATTCCAGTCGGATCGGGGCTGTCCACCACAAGATCGAGGGTGGGGCGGGTGGCCGGGATCCTGGTGGCAGCAGGTGCCATGAACCTGAGCCGTCTGGCCTCCTGTGGCCGGGCCGGAAGTTCCACTTGCGCTGGGGAAATGGAGATGGATGCTGCTGCGGATGCTGGACTCACCTCTCCCCCTCCCCATCACTGCCGGCTTCCCCGAGAACAGTGGGGGCAAGCAAAGGTCTCTGTCTGGTGGTTTTGCTGACAGCATGACTGATGCATCCCCTTTCCAAAGAGGAGATTATAGTTCTGTTGCAGGTTTTGGAAACGAGACGTTGCAGAGAGGGTGGGCCTGCTTCGGTAGCTCTGTCCACAAGATACAGGGAACGGACATACGATCCATATACAGCGTTCCCTTGGAGCCAGTTTGGCATAGTGGTTAAGTGCGTGGACTCTAATCTGGGAGAACTGGGTTTGAGCCCCCACCCCTCCTCCGCTTGCAGCTGCTGGATGACCTTGGGCAAGCCACAGTTCTGTCAGAGCTGTTCTCTCAAGAGCAGTTCTCGAAAGAGCTCTCTCAGCCCCGCCTACATCATAGGGTGTCTGTTGTGGGGAGGGGAAGGGAAAGGAGTTTGTAAGCCACTCTGAGACTCTGAGTGAAGGGCGGGGTATAAACCCAATCTCCTCCTCCTCCTCCTCTTCGTTTTCTTCCTCTTCTTCTTCTTCTTCCTCTTCTTCTTCTTCGTCTTCTTTTTATAAGTGAGTTAAGTCATTCTTGTGTTATGTTCAGCGCATGTACTGTGGCACCTTTGATTATAAACCTCACATTTATCCAGGTGCTGGCCTCTGGTTTCACCTGTAAAGCGAACACATGCTGAGACATTCTCACAAGCAGATGTTCATAGGTCCACACCGGACAGGGGACATGCCTTCACTGTCAGACGTGAGCCAGACTCTTGCACCCAGGGATGTGCCTGTCTTGTTGGAGCTGCTGAGTTGCTACCAGACGCCCTTTTCACAGTCCTCTCAAAGAGTGAAATCATGTATTAGGACAGTTGTTCCTGTGGCATGGTCCCTAGTAACTTCTCCATGGGCATTTGTGTTCAATGGTGGTGTTCAGTGTGCCAGTCTTTAGCAGGCGTGGAATCCACCCACCATGCCATTCTATTCCGGCGGTGCTCTCCTGCTCGTCTGAACCAGGCCTTGGTGCCCGCCAGTCTCCTTGACACACCCAAACCTGCCTCCTTTGCTTGTCCCGGGTGCGTCCTGTATAGGGGCCTTCTGCACATTTGGGCTCCAGGCACCGCAGCGCTTGGTGGGGAGGGAGATGGGTGTGAGACTGGATGTGCTCAGTTCACCCAGGTGTGGCTTGTCTGGGGTGGTAGCGTCTCTTCCTTGATGCCTCTGGATTTGAGTGGTAATTTCTGTCTGAACGCAACCATCACACTAATGGTCCCCGGGCCTGCCGGGCCTGTCCCAAATAGCGGCTCACGGCATCTCCTTCAATGGCCCCTTTCTTTTACTCACAACGTTTCCCTCTTCGGTGCAGATTTGCTTTAATAGCCCTTTGTTTCGCTTCCCAGCGCGGTTACCTGCCACTGTTGTGTAGAGTGCAGAGGGGTGATTGGCTGGCAGGGCCCTGAGCAGGGATTTGGGGGAGAAGAGCGCAGAGTCCGTGTGTCGCTTCCGAAGGTCAGATGAGGCGATCGTGCCCCTGCATCTGCCGGGCGCACTGGGATTCCGCGATGGGTTTGGGGAGGGGCTGTGGCTGTGGCTGAATGGAAGAGCACCTTCCTTGGCACGCAGAAGGTCCCAGTTTCAATCCCCGGCAGCGTCTCCGGTTGAAAGGCCCCGGTAAGGGGTGCTGTGAAAGACCTCAGCCTGAGTCCCTGGAGAGCAATAGCCAAGCAGACAAGGTTGACCCTAATGGACTGATGGCTTGGTTCAGTATGAGGTGGCTTCATGTGTGAGAGCTCTCCCGCCTCCATTCTCAAAGGGGCTGTGGCCGGGTGGTGCAGCCTCCATCATGTGGCATGTGGAGGGACCCCTGTTCAATCCCTGGCAGCATCACTGCTTGAAAGGATCTGGTGGTCAACAGGGTGAAAGGCCCATAGGGAGGGACTCACTCCTCATGCCCGTACATTTAGGGGTACATCCCTCGCCAGACTGAGGAGCTGAGCAGCAAGACTGGTAAGCCATTGGCTGCCCCCTCTCCTAGGAGAGTCCAGCTTTCTGGCTTGTGGGTGATAGGAAAGTGTCACGGGCTGGGGTGCCAGTCAAAGGGAGTCCAGAATAGGCCAAAGTCAGGAGCCAAGAAGACAGTGCAAAGTCCAAAGTCAAGCAGGAGTCAGGAGCCAGCAACACAGAGCCAAGTCCAAAGCCAGGGGGTCCGGAAGTCTATGTGCAAGAGCCGAGCCAAAGTGAATGCAAGCAGCACGAAGCTGACTCTTTGCTTCCATGGAGAGTCCTGCCTAGAGTGTGGCATTAAATGCTGCCACCAATTAGCCAGCTGCACGATCGCCCAGGCTCCTGTTAGAACTCTGGGCTGGCCGAGCGTCTCCCCTGTAGCCTGGCCTCTCTTCTAAGTTTTGCCACAGTCGCTCCCTTAAACGAGTCACACGTGGAGGCGAGTCAGGAGGACTTTCAGCTTGCAGTTCTTCCCCCTTATCTGGGCCAGGTGTGAAGACTGCCGTTACAGGCATGTGCCAGCTCTCCTCCTCTGCTGCTTCAGAGGGGCCAGCGGCAGTTTCTGCAGGCTCTGTCAGCTCATCCTCATCCATGCCTGTGACAGGAAAGGGCTGGCTGGTCTGGGGCGTGGTGGCGGCGCTCTCTCCAGAAGGCTGGAGCCGAGGGTGATCTGGAAGGTTCAACTTGGGCAGTCGAGCAGAGAGACGTGGGCGCCGGGGCAGAGGGGCTCTTGTGTGGGACTCTCTCTCTCTCTGCGTGCGTCTTGTTGTTCTTTCTCAGCCCTTGAAAAGAGAGCCTTCATCAGCCCATGCGGGTCTTTCTCCACCCCCTCCCCGTCCTCGACCTCTTTATTTCTTCTTGGCGCCTTACCCGGTGTTTAGGAAACGGTTTTGGAAAAAGAGGTTAGAGTCCTGCCGTAACCCGCCCTGGGTGGGTGGCCCCAGCCTGTAGGCCTCGCAAAGACATTACTTCTTTGGCCTGAACACAAGTCCTCCAGCCCTCGGTGCTGCCCCGGGGCCTTTGTGCCGAGGCCAGCCCCATTCTCTAGCGATTTTCTGCTCAAGGGGGCCGTGCCGTAGGTGGCTTGTTCTGTCTCACGCTGGGGAAAGCAAAGCGGCCCGGCCGGGCCGTTCCCTGGGCAGCGCTACGTTGGGCCGCCCTGTGCTAATTGCCCTGACACCTGACTGAAGCGCCAAGCAGCGGAACTGGCTGTGCCCTCCCTGGCGGGGTGGCGGCTTGAATTCAACAGCAGGCTTTGCATCGGCCAGTAAACGGCAGCAAATTGTAAGTTGGTGCTCAAAATACGACCTCTGGCTGCTGAGGGGCGCGCCCATCGTGTGTCCAGAAAAGTGGCCCCTCGGGCATGCATGGTCTTGAGGCGTGACGCGCCATGTGCCGTGTGCCGAGCAGGAGTTTAACTCTGATCCCTGCCTCCAGCAGTTCATGGCGGCAGTAGCAAGGCCCAGCTTTAGGAGGAGGGATCGTCTGGGATGGCAGACGCTTGAGAGGTCTCGCCCGAGAGAGGCGGGTGGAGGCCAGGTGAGAAAGGAGCCAGAACCTGCAGCCGTGGAGAAAGCCGAGACTCGTGGTCCAGGTGGCCACCCAGGTGCAGGAGCGAGGTGGAATGAGGAGCGTGACGGCAGAGCTCTGCCTTTAGGAAGTCCTGGGCTCGGTTCCTGGGGTCTCTAGTTCAAGGACCTCGAGTAACGGGGTGGGGGGAGTCCTTCTCTGCCCGGAGTGCCACTGCAGAGGCAGGCCTGGGGAACCAAAGGTCTGGCTCAACGTGGCTGCTTCACCTGGAGGAAAGCAGGGCATCGAGGGCACGGGCAAGGCTTGAGGAGCAAGCAGACTGCTCGGGATGGAGTTCAGACCTATCAGCAGTGCCCCCCAAAAGCCCCTGCCCCCGGTGGCTCAAGCGTCCAGCAAAGGCCAAGTTCCCAATACATTTGAAGATGCCTAAGCTGGTGTGGAGAACAAGAGGCTGTGGTGCCTGGGAAGAGAACCTGTGCAGCACACCGGCGTGGCTGAATTCTGAGTTGTGTTTCGGAGGGCGGCCGTCCTGGTCTGCCGTAAAAGAGCTGTATTCACGTCCAGGAGCACCTTGGGAACCCACAAGATTTTCGGGGCGTCAGCTTTCGAGAATCAAACCTCCCTTCATCAGAGACCAGATCTGACCAGAGGAGCTTTGACTCTGGGAAGCTCCTACCCCCCCAAATCTTGTGGGTCTCTAAATTGGTGCTGGGCCGGATTCTCGCTCTTCCAAACGGTGTGCATCCAGTGCATGCATCCAGCACATTCTTCAGCAGGCGTGCAGGGATCACGGCGGCAAATTCCTTCAGGCCCCCAAAACATAAATGGCTTTCAAAACTGAAAAGGGTTTCCCAGCTGAAGATGTGATTGTGTAGAGAGGGAACGTTTTTCCATCCCCCCCCCCCCGCCCCTCCGCCCTCCCTCCAGTCCCCCAAATGCCTTTTTCCTTTGTAGATTGTTTGTCCGTTCACAAAACAAATACTCCAGGGCCCAGTGGAGCTCATGGGAATAAATTTCAGGTCGAATTAGTAGAGTTTCCCCGCTGTCAGGATGGTGGGATTAATGGCGTTTTGATGACACGAATTTTGAAGGCCAAACAAAAAGCTTGACGGGAGGGGGACCTGACTCCTTAGAAGCCCGGTCCTCCTCTCCCTCGGCCCCTGTTGTCTCTGCTGTCATCCGTCTGCCAATCTCCCCGTCCATGGTGAGTTAAAAGCGCTTTTTATCCTCTCCTCTTTCCCACAGAGTTTGCCAGATCCGGCCCAGTGCCTGGGTTCCAAGGGGACACGCTGCAGTTGGCCTTCATCGACTTGAGACAAGTACGTCTTTGTGTTCTTGTTTTTTGTTTTTCTTTTAAGATGTGTGACTGAAGACCATCAGGTCTTAAGGAACGGGGGGGGGAGGAGGCGGGGCTGGTTTGGCGAGCCCGGCCAGAGACCTCTCTTCCTCTTCCCCATCACCCCCCGCTGCTCCGCCCAGCTCCTTTTACTCTGCACCCACCTTTTTGTGTAGCTCTCTGGGCCTCTTGGGCTCCAGGAAGTCTGAGGATGGTTGGTGGCCTCAAGTCAGAATACCAGAGAGGACCCCAGGCCTCAGACAGGTGGACTCCTAGTTGACCCCTACCAAACCCCCAGAAATCTCCTTCCACCATGATTCACGCAACTGCTGAGCAGGTGTTCCTAACAGAAGGAGCACTGAACCAGAGAAGAGGGTGCACGCCAGCATGACTTGTTGTTGGTGTATAATGCCCGTTGAAGGGATTTGCATTCTGCGCTGTGTAAGGAAGTGGCCATGAGTGTGTGTTTGTGTAGTTGTGTCTGGCGAGGGCAAGCGTTCTTTCTCCCGGACTGCTTCCAGACCCCCGTTGATAAAACTTCCATTCATGAAGGTGGTTACAAAAGGCTCCACCCGTTGATGGAAACTCATCCGATGGTCTAGTTGATTGCAGTGGAGGGAGGGAGCAGGGCGTCTCCGGGGCTTGGCGGGCTCTCGGAGGGAGGGGTGTGTGTTTGTTATGGGGAGAACTTGGGAGTGGGGATGATGGTAACCAGCCTGGGTGGTGTGGGGGTCTTACTTCTGTCATCTCATGGCAGTGAAGATGGATAAGGTTGGACAGAAAGTCTGAATGAAGAGAGACAATGATTGTTGGCCCATTGCAGACCGCCTGCTTTGTCTCAGCTGCCACGATGATGCCGCGCGGTTCTGTTTCTAAGGCTGAGGTGGGCCTGCATTTTTTTTTAAATTATATTTTATTAATTTTACAACAAAAATTAAGTAACAATTACAATCAAACCTAACTTGTAGGAAACTGGACAATGTAACCGTAACAAGCATATAAGACACTTATGCACGATATACTTATTTAAAAGATTCTTTTAGCGTTACGAGTAAAAAACAAATCAGTTGCCATAAATGGAGAAAAAAAAATCAAAGGCACAGATGTAGAATGGGAGGGACTTGGCTTGACAGCAGCACATGTGAAAGGGATCTAGGTGTTATGGTTGATCACAAGCTAAACATGAGCCTGCAGTGTGATGCGGCTGTGAAGAAAGCGAATGCAATCTTAGGATGCATGAACAGAAGCATTGTGTCCAGATCACGGGAGGTGGTCGTTCCGCTGTATTCTGCTATGGTCAGGCCCCACCTGGAGTACTGTGTCCAGTTTTGGGCACCACATTTTCGGAAGGATGTTGACAGGCTCGAGCGGGTCCAGAGGAGGGCGACCAGGATGGTGAGAGGGTTGGAATCCAAGTCTTATGAGGAAAGGCTGAAAGAGTTGGGTCTGTTTAGCCTGGGAAAGAGAAGGCTTAGAGGGGACATGATTGCAGTCTTCAAGTATCTAAAGGGCTGTCATGGCAAAGATGGAGCAGATCTATTCTCCCTTGCTCCGGATTGCAAGACTAGATCTAATGTGTGGAAATTATGAAGGAGTCAATACTGGCTAGATATCAGGAGAAATGTCCTAACTGTAAGAGTGGTTGAGCAGTGGAACAGTCTGCCTCGGGAGGTGGTGGATGCTCCTTCCCTGGACGTTTTCAAGCGGAGGTTGGACGACCATCTTTTGGGTCTGTTGTAGGTATGTAGGGCTCTCTTTCGGCTCTGCTCCTGCAGAGTGCAGGGGGTTGGACTAGATGACCTGTGATGTCCCTTCCAACTCTAACATTCTATGATTCTATGATCTATTACATCTGGTATTTCTTTTTGAGAAACAAGATATGATAAAATTGGGAACCATATGATAGTAAATTCACTATACCCAGCGTCCGTATCTGTTGGTTTCACTATATCTGTTCCTTTCTCCATTATATATAAATTCCATAATTTGTTATGCCATAAATTTAGTGTAGGTCTATGCTCCGATTTCCATTTTGGTGCAAATAATAACAATAATAATGCAATCCTTTTTTGTGTGTGCTGGATAAATTTTTCTCATTTCTGAAATTCAAAAGAAATGATTCCAGACTCCTATTTAAGAACATAAGAACATAAGAGAAGCCAATGTTGAGTCAGGCCAATGACCCATCTAGTCCAACACTCTGTCACACAGCGGCCAAAATATACCAGGTGCCATCAGGAGGTCCAGCAGTGGGGCCAGGACACTAGAAGCCCTCCCACTGCTGCCCTCTCCAGCATCACCAGCCCCAGACTGAGAAGTCCCATCTATACCCTGTGGCTAATAGCCACTGATGGACTTCTGCTCCAGATGTTTATCTTATTTATTATTTGTCCGGTAATTAGTTTTATTTGTTCTAATATTTCTTTCAAAATATAGTCCATCCAGCAGTGTAAATAAGTCCCAATCTCCTTGCATTTTTTTTCCCAACCGTGGGGATGAGAATTATGCTAAACATAAGATTAATTGTGAGGGGGTTAGATAGCAGTGTGTCATAATTTTGAAAGTTTTCCATCTAAGTGCTCATATAGATGTGTTGTTTTCATAGCTGTTCCATATTTTGGACCATATATCTTCAGTAAGCTCTGTTGCGCTTGAGAGGTGGGCCTGCGTTCTGAGTGGCACTTTCTGGGTCATCACGGAGTGTTTCTGAAACCTGCCCGTACTCCCTTATCGGGGCCAGATATTTTCTCCTGCTCCCCTGTCCTGTTTGGTGTTAAAGCAGCTTCCGGTCACTCCCACTCCTAACCAAGCTAATAAACCCATAAACATCACTCTCCCCATTCCAAGGTGTGCCTGTGAAGACCAGGCGCTTTCTCAGCAGCACACCCATCCTTTCCCACTTTCCAGGAGCCAAAATTGAGTTGATTTCAGTGACGGCATAGGTTGCAAGCGGTCAGTAAGGCGACAAGTGATTGTGCTGGATTGTTTGTTTGCTTAATATGTCGTCGAAGGCTTTCACGGCTGGAGTTCATTAGTTGCTGTAGATTTTCCAGGTTGTTTGGCCGTAGTCTTGGCATTGCAGGACCAGACGTTTCACCAGTAGCTGTGACTGGCATCCCCAGAGATATAACACAGAAAGATGGAGTACTCTCTGTGTCAAGGTGAGCAGAGAAGAAAAATGGTAGGCAGGTAATTTATATCTACTCAGGAAGGTGGGGCAGGGCTGAGTCATTATCTTGTAGGAGTCCCCCAGGCTGTGAACATGCTAATGGAGGAGGCTTTCCTGAGGAGGTTCTTTTGTCTATGGATTGTTTCCTGAGGAGGCTTCCTGTTTCCTGAGGAGGTTCTTCTGTATGTGGATTGGCTGTTGAAATTCTAATCTTATCTGTAGTGCTATTGTTTGTTTATTTATTGCTTATTTGTTTGTTTAGTGTCCTGCCCTTCCCACAAGCAGTCTCAGGCGGGTGACAGCATTTCAAAAGCACTGCACTGTCTGCCAATAGCATACCGAATTCGCTTCAGGATGCTGGTTCTTACCTTTAAAGCCATTTACAGTCAGGGTCCGGCATACCTAAGGGACTGCCTTTCCCCACATGTTCCCCAGAGAGCACTGCGATCAGGGTCCCAAAACTGACTGGTCCTCCTGGGCCCCAAAATGCCAGGCTGGCTATAACCAGGTCCTTTTCGGTGGTGGCTCCGCACTGGGGGAATGAGCTCCCAGAAGAGATCAGGGCCCTGCAGGACCTTCTACAGTTCCGCAGGGCCAGCAAGACAGACTTCTTCCGCCAGGCCTTCAGTCAAGGAGCCGCGAGCCCTTCCCCTTGGTTTTACCACCTACAGCCTGTGCTGGCCACATAAATAAATCGATCCAGATGAACTGGCCTGTGGTGGACATATGTGGTGGACATGTGAAAAAGCGGTTGCTTTTTGGACTGAGGTTCATAACGAAATTCAGAAGATCCTGAAATGTACTTTGAAAAAAGAGCCAGAAATGTTACTTTTACGGCTTAAAATGGAAGAAATCAAAGTGACAAAGAGAACATTGTTATGGTATTTAATTACAACAGCAAGGATGACTTATGCTCAATTTTGGAAACAAGAGAAGATACCAGATAAATGGGAATGGATAAAGAAGATGATTTTTATGGTAGAAATGGACAAATTGACAAAAAAACTCAATGGAAAAGAAGATGAAGAATTTTTAACAGATTGGAAAGACTTTAAAGTTTACCTAGAATTGAATTGGGATGTTAAAAATAGATTACTTTGCTCTGATGATTACTAAGAATAGTAGTATAAGAAATGGATTGTATTTAAAATGTTACCTAATAAGGAGAAATAGAAAAAGAAAATGTTTAAAATGAAGATTTGATTAATGAGTAAGAATTGAATGTAAGAGAATATTGACTGAAATATTAATGGGGGTGGAGCATCGCTGGGAGCCGGGCGAGGGGAGGGAAGAAAAACTGTAGAAAAGGATATGTTAAGAATTGGTTATTAATTATGGAACATGCTATTATATCCCGTTAATATATATATTTTTTTTAAAAAAAGATGAACTGGCCTGAACAGCATGGCTGTTATTGGCACCTTGAGTAATACTATTAGTACTAGACCTACTGTTCTAGCACTTATCAGACCACCGTCCTGGCACTTTATGATAATGATGATAATTGGATTGTTTTATGGTTGTTTTATGACTGGTTTTAATTGTTATTTATGCACTGAATTTTTACGGAAGCCGCCCTGAGCCTGCTTTGGCGGGGAGGGCGGGGTATAAATTGAACTAATTAATTAAATAGATACAACAAGTATATGTATTAAAATGGTGGCCACTTCCCAGGATAGAATTAGCTGGTTGTGAGAGATTCCTTGGCCTGTTGGTAACAGGTGAATAATCGTCAGCTGTTAATAGATGAGTGACAAGAACCTCAGTGAGGAGGCCATACATGGACGCCCGTCACCTCAGCCAAAGGCCTGGCGGAAGAGCTCCGTCTTACAGGCCCTGTGGAATTGAAGAAGAAGATCCCACCGGGCCCTGATCTCAATGGGGAGCCTGGCCCTGGCCGAGGCAAGACGGACATCTTTCAGGCCAATGAACACCAGGAGGTGCTGATCCGTAGAATGTAAAGCTCTTCCCTGCTTTGATTGGCTGCTTTTACAGAGGAAACCTGGTGGGGTAGAATAGGAATCTGGGATAATTTTTACTACTTTCCTGCTCCACTTCTGCTGGAGTGATTCACACCAACACCTTCCTTTCACAGTGCAAAAAATAAGTCCATTGTCTCTCCTTCTGAAGGCCTCAGCACTTAGTGGTTTGGTGGATGAGGCAAGGAATTTAATGAGTTATCGGTTGTTTGTAGCAAGGGACAGCAGCAGAACTCTGTTTTAAAACAGCTACGTTTTCACACATCCACAGTGTTACTGAACTGACAGGGTGTTTCTGTCAGAGAGAGAGAATAATTTTTATTTGGATCTCTTCCTAAAACCTAAGAACCTCAGCCTGTTGAAAAAGGGTTCGCATGTCTCTTAGGATATTTGCCTCACCAGTCCCTCAGGTTTCCTCACAAGTCTATCAAGTTTCCTCACAAGTCCCTCACCCACCATTTCCCTAAAGTAATCCAGGGTATGTGCTCTCTCCCTGCCTCTGTTTTAGCCTCTGAGCCCCTGTGTACCTGTGCTAGTGACGTCTGAGACCCTTTCCTTCACCCAGTGAATTTTTTTTAAAATTATTTTTATTAAAATTTTCAAATGTTTAACAGAGCAATACAAACATTGTCAACTTGGTGAGCTACATTAAGAAAAGCATTAAAAAAAGTTTAAAAATACATTTTTAATGTGCCCTTATACTATTTAGTTGAGTAGTGCTGATTACATAGATATTTTGTTTCAGGAGGCAATTTAAAGAAAAGGACTGAGCTGACTAAGTATCGATCGTTGACTATGAAAGGAATGTTAACTGCTTTTTAACTTTATATCAAGAGGTCTTTCCTCTCTAAAAAAACTGACCTTTTTTCTGATGGATTGTACAGTTCCCTCTCATTACGGCTCTCGTCGAAGAAGATCGTACATTTCTCTAGTAAAAAGTAATCCCAGGCTATGGCATACCAAGAGGTGGTTGTGGGTGGTTTGGTTTCTTTCCTTCCCTACCCAGCTCTTCTCCTGACAGTTCTCTCTCTCTCCCACACACACACACAACTGTAGATGAAAGTGCTGAAGTGTTATTGTCTAAGAAACAATACGGCGGAATTCCAGATGTGGCGATCATTCACTGCTGCAGGTCCGTCTCCACATTCACCACCTTGTTTTCTTTGGAATATCAAGGAGAATATCCTGGACAGATACTTTTGGCTTTGTGTGTTTTCTAATGCCCTATATGATTGGGGGGAGAAAGGGGATCCTGGATACCCTGAGGAAATGCAGTGCTGCAGATCTTCTGAGATGTGGATGATGATGGGAGAGAGAAACGTCAGCTGGTGGATGCAATCGCATAGTGGATGTAATCTCAGCCCCGTTATTCAGTGGAAGAGATTTTAGTGTGCACTTAACTTCCATTTACATCCTGAACTTGGGATGAATCAAGCCTGCTGCTTTTAAATGACGCCCTGTTTCAGGATTATTACCCTCGCCCGAAGCGACGGCAGCATTTACCTTTAGGGTGATTTGCTGTTTAAGAAGGCTTTGGGGTTACAAAGTTCAGCAAGATATTTCATGTTGACGCATAGTCCTTAATGGTAGCGGTGTTATTGGGCTGTCAGTTTTCTGAATGGCCCGTGTGCCGTTTCAAAGGCCAGAGGCATATTTGTGACTTCTCTTGCGTGCGTGTTCAGTGCCGTCAACTTATGGCGACCTTATGAATTAATAACCTCCAAAACATCATATTGCTCAGGCCTTAAAAACTGGGGACTGGGGCTTTCTCGACTCAGCCAATCCAAAAAGTGGGGACAGAGAGTACTACCTCTTTCTGTGTTATACCTCTGAGGATGCCAGTCACAGCCAATGTTCCCTCTAAGCTGTGAAGTCTTGTGAGCAAAAATTCTACTTTGTGAGCTATGGGCATTAACGTTGTGAGCGAGCGACTTGGCCACTGCATAATTTAGTTTGCTCCGGAGCCATCCTTCCTGAGCGAAGGCAAAAATGTGATCTGGAGGTTAGTCACTCCCAACCAGTTCAGATGACAACAGTGTTAATGTGAAACTGGGATTCTTTGCCCGCGCATGCATCATTTTTATACTGGGTTGCTTGGAATCACATTGGCCCTTGCGGTTGTTGTCACGGGCTGGAGTGCGGGCGGAACGAGAGAGGGATAGCCTGGGTCCAGTCCAAGGTCAAAAACCAGGAGGCAGGGAAACAGGAGCCAAGCAACAGAGTCCAGAGCACAAACTGAAAGGGTAGTCGTCAAAGCCAGAGTCGAGGAGCTGAGAGGTCAGAGCAGGAAACAGGAACCGGGGACACGGGCGAGGTGAGCACAGTGCCCAGTTGTCGAGCTGACTAGTTGCTGGCATGAGGAACCAACAGGGAGAGGGGAGCTAAGTACCCCTCCGGGGCTGTTGTCAATTAGCAGCCAGCGTGTGTGTCCCGGCTCCTGTTAGAACTCAGGGCCGAGGGACTACCTGTTGTGCAGGCGCGCCTCTCACCTCCAGGATGCCAAGTCCCGCCAGGCCACCAGTGGGGGCGAATCAGGGGGGTTGTCCGACGTATGTTGTTCTGCCCCAGCTGTTGTCGGAGCGGGCTCTGCGACTTCATTGGGGTCAGATGCAGATTCTGCTGGAGCCGGGAGCTCATCCTCAGCAGTACTCAGGACTTCAGCAGGGGCTGAGAGCTCATCCTCGGCAGTACTCATGACAGTTGTCTGCTCCCCCAGCCTGGAGAGATCCTTGCTCAAAAGAGTTCAATACTTCTGTGGGCCGCATGGAAAGAAATCAAATTTCATTTGACTGTGGAGTTTGCACACATCCCATCTGCCCTCATCGAAAACTTCCCAGCCGGCACAGAATAAAGTCATGACTTTAAGCAAGACTTCAAGAGGGAATTGGAGAAACATCTGGAGCAGAGGTCCATCAGTGAACATAAGAACATAAGAGAAGCCAATGTTGAATCAGGCCAATGGCCCATCTAGTCCAACACTCTGTCACACAGCGGCCAAAAATACCAGGGGCCATCAGGAGGTCCAGCAGTGGGGCCAGGACACCAGAAGCCCTCCCACTGCTGCCCCCTCCAGCACCAAGAATAGAGTGCATCACCTGCCCCAGACTGAGAGTTCCCATCTATACCCTGTGGCTAATAGCCACTGATGGACTTCTGCTCCAGATGTTTACCTAATTCCCTCTTGAATTAGATAAACATATGGCTATGAGCCACATGGTATAGATGGGAACTCTCGGTCTGGGGCAAGGGATGCTCTGTCTTCTCGGTGCTTGGGGGAAGGGCCAACAGTGGGAGGGCTCCTGGTGTCCTGGACCCACTGCTGGACCTCCTGATGGCACCTGGTATTTTTGGCCACTGTGTGACAGACTGGATGGGCCATTGGTCTGATCCAAAGTAGGCTTCTCTGATGTTCTGAAAACCAGGATACTGAGGTGGATCCCGTCCTTAAACTGCCCCTCCGCTGAGCCCAGTCTTCCTTTCTCTATTACAATATTTATACCCCACCTTTCTTTCTGGCTAGAATTTGAAGCCTCCCTCCAGGCTAAGAAGCCTTCCTTCCTCTACTGCCTTTTTTAAAAAAAATTCAAATAATCTTTATCTGAATAAGAATCAAATACAGAAAATACAAATGCAGATCAGGTTCATAACTTCAGGTAAGTACAATCCACGTGGCAATAATAAAGAACTGGGATAGTCAATGAGACACAAACATATAAATTGTCAAGAAACAACAAACAACACTGTAATAAGAAGAGAGAAAAATTTAGTATACAGCATTAGTTGCATCCAGAATAGAATTAAATTCTTCATGGTATGCTAAATATTCTAAAAAAGAAAAAAGGGCAATGCGGATCAAGTTCATAACTTCAGGTAAGTACAATCCACAGGACAACAAGTAAGAACTGAAATAATCAATGAAAAACAAGTATATAAAGGCCAAGAAACAACAAACAAAGTTATAATAAAAAAGAAGAAAAGTTAATACACAGCATTAACTGTATCTAGAATAGCTTTAAATTCCTCATAGTATGCTAAATATTCTAAAAAGGGAAACCATATTTTCACACATTTCGAAGAGTAGGGTTCTGTTTCATTTTGTACCCAGGAATCTGATAATTTGTCCGTTATACAGAATCCCTGTAATTTAGAAAGCCAATCAGAGATCGTGGGGCGTCTCTCATTCTTCCTCTACTGTCTGCTGGGCTACCAGGAGTCACATCGGTCGCTGTTACAACTCAGTTCAGGTTGCCCGTTCTGGTCAGTACGGGGTTATACAAGGGAGAGATGGTGGGAATCTACCCGTATTGCTGCTTTGCCAGCTCAACTAATTACATCTGTTCACCACCCAAGCTTGAAGAGTTGGATGACTTTTGCCAACCTTGTAGGTTTCCCAGTCTAGTAGACTTCCCTGCTCTGCTCCATTATCTTTTTTTATTTTTCTCATCCAATGACAACTACAGTCAGACAAATAACGTAACATAATCACCTTATATAAGCCTATGCCTAAACACTCAGTTGCGATCTTCTGCAGTTACATCATCTGCAATATCTAATCATACATAGATACAAAGACAAAAACTGCGTGTACAAACAAAACCTACCCTAAATTAATTATTGATCAGAACTTGCATAAAAATTACTTTATATATACACTTAATTTTGTACTTCTGTTTGGGTTTTTTCCATCTTTCCCTGATTACTTCATATCTCTCATATGTTGCCTGACTATCTTTTTATCATTTTTTGTTTTACCGATTTAATGATTTAATGTTGATTCTCAGCGATGTAATTAAAAAATACTTTCTGTTTTCCCTGGAATTCCCTGCTCTGCTCTGGATGCCCCTTGGGGACTTCTTACCTGAAACGTCCCGCAGATTTTGGGAGCGACCCTAATCAGGTCTACTCAAAAGTAAGCCCCCTGTTATTCAAGTGAGGCTTATACCTGGAGAAGTGTCCTTAGGATTTCAGCCTCTGAATACGGGAGCCTGTGGCTGCTTAGATTTGCTGGGGGAAAGGGGAGAGCCGGTAGGCTGGGCCCAGGAGAGAGTGCCTGCCTGCCTGCCTCCTGGAGAGAGGAGGTGGTCGCCCGTGCCGTGAAGTGGGCGATGGCTCATCTGCTCTCCTTCCTTGGAAGTTTTCAGACAGGGGCTAAGATGGCCACCTGACAGCAATGCGGATTGTGTGACCTTCGGCAGATCACGAGAGGGAGGGCAGGAAGGGTTGCCTTAGGGCCGCCTCCTCTTCTTCCTCCTCCTCCTCCTCCTCCTCTGTTTGGCCACTGTCCCTGCCTGAGACCATGGCCACCATTTGGAATGTGGATTGTATCTTACTAGGTTAGGGCTTTCTCCTGGAGCTGCTGGTCAAGTAGCGAGAGGTGGTAGGGCACGCCTCATCCTGCATTTGAGAAATAAGTGTGGGGAGTCACTGGTTGAGAGCCAGCCGCAGAATCAGAAGTCTCCTTTTGATACGTTTGTCTTTTCCTGGTTGGCCACACTTCGCACTCAGGAGCTCCCCCAGGCCTCCCTGTCGGCAGTGAACTTTTCTGAGAAAATACCCCAAGTGGGAATGTCTTATACAGCTCACAGACTTTGGGTGGGCTTTATTATTTAAGGATTTGGGGTGGGGGAACACGGATTTTTCTGTTTTTTCAAATATTTACCAACCCCTCGACCCTAGGGTTTGATTTCTAACAGGGACTGTGGCTGAGTGGTAGAGCCAGTTCGGTGTAGTGGTTAAGTGCGCGGACTCTAATCTGGGAGGAGAACCGGGTTTGATTCCCCACTCCTCCACATGCAGTTGCTGGATGACCTTGGGCAAGCCATAGTTCTGGCACAGCTGTTCTTGAAAAAGAGCAGTTCCTGTTAGAGCTCTCTCAGCCCCACCTACCTCACAGGGTGTCTGTTGTGGGGAGGGAAAGGAGTTTTTGAGCCACTCTGAGACTCCTTTGGGTAGTGAAGGGCGGGGTATACATCCAATCTCCTCCTCCTCCTCCTCCTCCTCCTCCTCCTCCTCCTCCTCTTCTTCTTCTTCTTCTTCTTCTTCTTCTTCTTCTTCTTCTTCTTCTTCTTCTTCTTCTTCTTCTTCTTCTTCTTCTTCTTCTTCTTCTCCTTCTCCTTCTCCTTCTCCTTCTCCTTCTCCTTCTCCTTCTCCTTCTCCTTCTCCTTCTCCTTCTCCTTCTCCTTCTCCTTCTCCTTCTCCTTCTCCTTCTCCTTCTTCTTCTTCTTCTTCTTCTTCTTCGCATGCAGAAGGTCCCAGGTTCAGTCCTGGGCATCTCCAGTTAAATAAGGACCAGATAGTAGGTGATGTGGGCAGGAAGGCAGCGCGGTATAGCCCGATCTTGCCAGCTCTTGGAAAACTAAGAAGGGTCAGTACTTGGAAGGGAAACCACCCAGGAAGACTCTGCAGAGGAAGATCATAGACTCACAGAGTTGGAAGGGGCCACACAGGCCTGTTCAATGCAGGATCGGCCTAGAGAGGGCTGCTAGTGTCCTGGCCCCACTGCTGGACCTCCTGATGGCACCTGGTATATTTTGGCTGCTGTGTGACAGAGTGTTGGACTGGATGGGCCATTGGCCTGATTCAACATTGGCTTCTCTTATGTTCTTATGTAGAGCATCCCTGACAAGGGTTTGTCCAGACGCTGCTTAAAGACTGCCAGTGATCAAGATGGGTGGCCATGAGTCTGTCTGTAGCAGTAGAAAAGAGCCAGAGTCCAGTAGCACTTTAAAGACTCACACAATTTGTGGCAGGGTAAGGATTTTTCATGAGTCACTGCTCACTTCTTCAGATGCAGCTAGAACGAGAATCCATCTGTCCTTTTAACTGGAGAGTAGAGTGATTTCAGATGCCGAATGACCAGTAGCAGGTGTGATTGGATTAGGTGTGATATGCAGAGGAGTAGTAGGTGTGGAGAAATCAGCATTGGTAATAAGACAGGAAACCTAGGTCTCAGTTCAGTCCAGGAGGATACATTATCTTGAGCTTCGTTATCACTTGCAATTTGGCAGTCTCTCTAATCTCCCTTTGAAATTCCTTTGTAAGAGAACTGTTACTCTTAGCTCAGCAACTGAATACCCTGGAAGGTTGAAATGTCCCCCTCCACTGGTTTTTGAATGTTGTGGTTTCTGATATCAGACTTATGTCCATTCATTCTTTGTCATAAGGATCAACCTGTTTGTCCAATGTAGAGGGTGGAAGGGCATGGGTGACACATGATGGCATAAATTACGTTACAGGGTGAGCAGGAATATGAATTTGAGATGGTCTGGCTTATGTTGCTGGGTCCACTGATGGTGTTGCTGGGATCTGCTTCTCCTTTGCCTTGAAAGCCCTTTGCTGGGGTCATAAGAACATCAGAGAAGCCAGTGTTGGATCAGGCCAGTGGCCCATCCAGTCCAACACTCTATGTCACACAGTGGCCAAAAATACCAGGTGCCTTCAAGAGGTCCAGCAGTGGGGCCAGGACACTAGAAGCCCTCCCACTGCTGCCCCCTCCCCCAGCACCAAGAATACAGAGCATCATTTGCCCCAGAGTCCATATCTATAGCTTGTGGCTAAGAGCCACTAATGGACCTCTGCTCCAGATGTTTATCCAATTCCCTCTTGAAGCTGTCCATGCTTGTAGCTGCCACCACCTCCTGTGGCAGTGAATTCCACATGTTAGTCACTCTTTGGGTGAAGAAGGACTTCCTTTTATCCGTCCTAACCCGACTGCTCAGCCATTTCCTTGAGTGCCCACCGAGTTCTTGCATTGTGGGAAAGGGGGGAAAGGACTTCTTTCTCTACCTGCTCTATCACCGCAAGTCAGCTGAATCTTGATGGCACTTTACACAGAGACACAACAGGTGATGCGAAAGACTTCCACCCGAGACCCTGGTGAGCTGCTGCCAGTTTGAGTAGACGGGACAGACGGTGATGGACCAAGAGGATTTCGCACAAGACGGCTTCATGTGTCCCTGGGCTCAACAAGGATGGGTATTCAGGCACCAGCTCCAGTTTCATCCAGAGGAGGTTTCTCCGGGAGCGGCTCCGCTCTGCTTGCCAAAGAGGCCTCTGGCAGAACTCCAGTCAGAGCTCCGGTTCTCCCCGCCTCCCCCGCTGGCATGGAGCACCGCAGAAGCCAGCGTCTGACTGCTCGGAGGAAGAGTGATTCATCGTTTCTCCCCACAGTCCATCCTCTCGTGTCTCGTGTCGGCTGCAGCTCGCGCTGCGATGTTGTTGCAGCTGGAGTTCAGGATGGATTGAGAGTCTTAGCCGTGACTTTCCCCCGCTTTGGAGGGCTTAAGCCGGTCTTACGGCGGCCTTAAGCACAGCCTTTGAAGGAGAGCAATTATGGTATCGTCACTCATCTGTCTGGTCCAATCAGTTCGCCAAGACAGGGAGAACTCCCTTTCTTCTCCCTCCGGAGGATGTGCTGGCACGTCAAGGAATGCTGGACGGTCCCCAGTGGGTTTGCAGCGGAGGTGCCGGGGCTCTCGGGAGGGACTGGCGCTGGGCTCATCTTGCCCCAGCGGATCAGGCATGCCTCTTTGTGCCGCTTCTCAGATAGTAACTTTTGCCAGCGGAATCCTGACTCTATCCCCGTCTCACAGATTTGTGTTTG
The DNA here is from genome assembly GCA_029375565.1 of Gekko gecko. Classification (NCBI taxonomy): domain Eukaryota; kingdom Metazoa; phylum Chordata; class Lepidosauria; order Squamata; family Gekkonidae; genus Gekko; species Gekko gecko. The sequence goes on along the minus strand of JAPDNY010000010.1, from coordinate 126,988,496 downwards.
TGTTTATGGCAGTCGTGCCAAACTACAACTGAGTTATACTTCTAGCCCCTTGGCCTCATGGGCGGCAGTGGCTTTAGGCAGAAGTTCTACACCAGGGGTCCTCGGCCTTTTTGAGCCTGTGGGCACCTTTGGAATTCTGACACAGGGCAGTGGGCTCAGTCGCAAAAGGGATGCTGCTGGAGGCGGAGCCAACCACAAAATGTCGGGGAGCGAAATTACACATAGCTGTCACAGTAGGTCTCCAACATTTCAGGCAGAAGCTCTGATTCAAAGAATGCCTTTTAATCTGCACATCCAATCGGAAGCCCTGCTGGTCAAAAGCCCCACCCACCTCGTAGAAGAACTTGGCAGGCACCAGAAAAGGCGTCGGTGGGGACCCCAGTCTGCCCTCTGGGGTGATGAGATTCTACGTCTGAGCAGCTTCTGTATGTCACACCCAGACACTTCCGCCCCACACAGAAGCTGGGCTCTGGTGGGGAGTTGAGCTGTAGAATGAGCAGCCGAGAGGAGGTGCCTTTGATGCCCCCCCCGGGAAAGCCCTGTCCAAGGACGTGCCTGTGAGATGGACAGGTGGGCAGGGGGGATGCCGTTCCACCTCTCTCACTCCTTGTGGCCGTTTGGGCACAGCAGCGATCATTTGAGAGGAAAAAGGCCATCTAGTCTTCTGTTGCTTAACATAAGAACCTAAGAGAAGCCAATGTTGGACCAGGCCAATGGCCCATCCAGTCCAACACTCTGTCACACAATGGCCAAAAAGACCAGGTGCTATCAGGAGGTCCACCAGTGAGGCCAGGACACTAGAAGCCCTCCCACTGTTGCCCCCGCTCCAAGCACCAAGAATACAGAGCATCCCTTGCCCCAGACCGAGAGTCCCTATCTATACCTTGTGGCTCATAGCCACTGATGGTCCTCTGCTCCATACGTTTATCTAGTTTCCTCTTGAAGCTGTCCATGCTTGTAGCCACCACCACCTCCCGTGGCAGTGAATTCCATGTGCTAACCACTCTTTGGGTGAAGAAGGACTTCTTTTTATCTGTTCTGACCCGGCTGCTCAGCCATTTCATGGAGTGTCCACGAGTTCTTGTATTGTGAGAAAGGGAGAAAAGGACTTCTTTCTCAACCTGCTCTATCCCACACATAATCTTGGAAACCTCGATCATGTCACCCCTTAGCCATCGTTTCTCCAAGCTAAAGAGCACCAAGCGTTTTAACCTTTCTTCATAGGGAAAGTGTTCCAACCCTTTTATCATTCTAGTTGCCCTTTTCTGCACTTTTTCCAGTGCTTTAATATCCTTTTTGAGATGTGGTGACCAGAACTGTACACAGCACTCCAAATGAGGTCGCACCATCGATTTATACAGGGGCATGATGATACTGGCTGATCTGTTTTCAGTTTCCTTCCTAATAATCCCCAGCATAGTGTTGACCTTCTTTATTGCAGTCTCACACGGTCTCGACATTTTCAGTGAGTTATCCACTACAACTCCAAGATCTCTCTCTTGGTCCGTCTCTGCCAGTTCGGACCCCATCAACGTGTATTTATAGTTAGGATTTTTGCCGCCAGTGTACATCACTTTGCACTTGGCCACACTGAACCCGGAGGGGTTGGCAGCAGCACTCCAGGCATACACTAATGCTGCTTCTGTCCTGATGTCGCCCTGTTCTTGACTCTTCCCTAAATCCTCCTTAGCCTTTCCGGAGTCTTGGGCCCAGAGCAGAGACAGGGAGGCCGAGGGCGGCTGTTCTGGCTGCTGCTGTGGAGTCCACGCTTGGCTACCCTTGAGAAAAGGAAGCGTTGGTGAGCAGGGCATAGACCTGGAGGGCAGGCCCCCTTTCCCACTGCTAGCTTTCCTCTGAAGAGCCCTGCTGGATCAAACCAGTGAGGATCCATCTCTTCTCACACTGGGGCCTAACCAGCTGCCCTGGAAGTCCAACAGCAGGGCAGAGAGGCTAAGACCTCCCCAATGTTGCCTTCTGCAGTGGTGGTATGCAGAGGTTTGCGCCCTCTGAATGGGGAAGGTCCCCCTCATTCAGGGGCGGATGGAAGCTCCCTGGTGCCCTCAGCAGCACTGACCCATCTTGGTGCCCCCCTCCTTTCCACACTGATATACCATGCAGGTTGCAGCAATGCAAAAATTTATTCCTATGATAACACAATATATACTGTACAAACTAAGCCACGCTTAGGCTACGTAAAGGTAAAGGTAAAGGTTCCCTTGCTCGAAAGCCAGTCGAATCCGACTCTAGGGTTGCGGTGCTCATCTCCGTTTCAAAGCCGAAGAGCCAGCGCTGTCCGAAGACATTCCCGTGGTCATGTGGCCGGCATGACTAAACACCAAGGCGCACGGAACGCTGTTACCTTCCCACCGAAGTGGTACCTATTTATCTACTTGCAATTTCTTGCTTTCGAACTGCTAGGTTGGCAGGAGCTGGAACTAGAGACGGGAGCTCACTCCGTCATGCGGCACTCTCGGGTCTCGAACTGCTGAACTACTGACCTTCCACAGCCTGCAGTTCAGCGTCTTAACCACTTGAGCCACCGCAGCTTCTTTAGGCTACGTAAAGTCCTACAAAAACACAATGCAACATCTATTTTAATATTTCACAAGTTTAAATGTATCAGAGTTCCAATATGCATGACCTGAAAGGCATTTTTCTACATCTTTTCACCCTTTCCCCAACTTTGTGGTACCCCCTTTGGCCCAGGTGCCCTAAAGCACCTGCTCAGTCTGCTTAAGGGTGCACCTGCCACTGCCCTCAGTCACCATGGGCGGTAGCCAGACCTCTCCTCCGTGAATCCGTCTAATCCCCTTTTAAAGCTGTCTGTGCCTGTGGCCGTCACTGCACCCTCTGGCAGCAGATTCCACTTTGTCGTCACTCTGCACCTGCGACCCATCAGCTCCATCTGATGTGCAGCCCTTTATCGGTGCCAGCGCTGGTCCTTCAGGCCCCTCGCCCATTGCTGTCCTGCCTGATGGAAGCAGACATGAGGGCCAGTTTGGTTAAGAGTGCAGACTCTAATCTGGGAGAACCGGGTTTGATTCCCCCCACTCCTCCACTTGCAGCTGCTGGATGACCTTAGGCAGGCCATAGTTCTGATAAGAGCTGTTCTTGAAAAAAAGAGCAGTTTCTGTCAGAGCTTTCCCAGCCCCACCTACCTCATAGGGTGTCTGTTGTGGGGAGGGTAAGGGAAAGGAGTTTGTAAGCCGCTCTGAGGCTCCCTTGGGTAGTGAAGGGTGGTGTATAAACCCAATTTCCTTCTCCTCCTCCTCTTTTTCTTCCTCTTCCTCTTCCTCTTCTTCTGATTGACCTTCGATATTCCACTAGTCATCCCACCGGAATCTGAAGGGTTACTCAGAGATCCGTACAGCAAGAGGGTCCACCTGGCACAGTGCAAAAATCTGGAGCCTTTTCCACGGCCCTGTGAGTTTGGACAGGAAGCCCTTATTTCCCAGAGCAGTCCATCCGCAGCATCCGCTGTGTCCATGGTGAGCAGCGACATCCTTAAAGGATGAGCCGGGAAAGGCAGAGCCTTGGAATTGATGTCCTCGGCAGGTGTTTCCCTGGAGGTTGCAAGGAGTGCAGTCGCCGTGTGGGTTCGTCTTGGGAGAGAGGGTCCTTCAAGGCCACGTGGGCCCCCACGGTCACAAAGAGATTCAAAGGCCGTCCCTCGCACCTTACCTTTACAGCGTGGTTGCCAGGATAAAATGGAGGAGGGAAGAGGGATGTCAGCTGCGATGGGACACCATTGGCCTCGGGGGGAAAGGAAGAGCGTAAACCAAGTGAGCAAACGAGCAAACAAACACGTCGGACCCGGAGACAAGTCGGCAGCCAGTCGAGGGAGTTCAGGGCCGGTGTGGCCGAGGGGTCCCGATGGGCCAGGGCATTTGGCGCCAGCAGAAGCTTCCAGTTCATCTCCAAGGGCAGACCCACCCTGCAGAGCATGTTACGGTAATCTAGCCTCGCAAGTTATCATTGGGGTAGATCAGCGTGGCCAGATCAGGAGTCTGCCGTCAGCTTCCGAAGTAACTGCAGCTGGGGGGGAAAGGCTTTTGTCTCTGTGGCCGCCCTCTTTGCCTGTTTTTCAAACACTGGAGACCTTAAATGTGCCAGAATACAGTAGCCGAATTTGACAGTCGGTTCCCTGCCTGAGCTGGAGATTTCGTGGAAGAGCATCCAGGCCGCCTTGTTTACAGAAGAGAAGAACCCCAGCAGGAAGTCTGGCCAGGTTTGTCTTGGAAATCCATGGAGCCATTTGGATTACGCAGGGTCTGCTGGTTAAAAATAAGAAAGCTGTGCGGCAGCAGCAGAAGGCCTGCTCTGTTATAGGCAGGCGGCTGTGCTTCAAGGAAGTCTAACCATTCAATTAAGAGCAGAATTCCCCCCTTTTCCAGGCCTGGTTAAAGATACGGTACCGAATCTGTTTTCATCCAATCCCCACAGCAAACGGGTGCCCAGGCTTGCCCGAGCACCCTGTGCAGAGTGGCATCTCAGACCTGCCACCCCGGCAGACGTAGACACGGCCAGTTCTCTCCCTCGCCTTCAATGTTCCAGAGGAAAAGTCTGAGGTTAGCTCGAAAGGAACTCGGGCCTTCCGTGAAAGAAGGTTTTGTGTCTAGCAGCCTGCGGTGGAAACCCATTTGTCTGTTCTCGTGTTTAGATTGGGGGGCTGCTCGGAGGTCTGGTTGCCACTTCTTGTTCTCCCACTCTGCCTGCCGGGCCTCCGTGAAACCTTCGGGCTGCTGCCGCAGCTCTCTTCATTAGACTGGCAAGGAGTTCCCCTCCGCTCTTCTCCCCTGCTCCTGGGGGAAGTGACGCAGGGCTGGATCTGGGTTGGTTTCGAGGGGCCCTGGGCCGGCAGGGCTCAAAGGCCCTTGTCTGCCAACTGCCAGCCCCCCCATACCTTCTTGACCCGCACCTATTTGCCTCTCACCTTCTCCCATCAATAAGCCTCCCCACTGTTCAGTGCCCTCCCCCCCCGACTGCACTGGCCGATGCGTGCCGTGGAGAGTGCTGCTGCCGTGGCACCACATCTGCAGTCCCCCCACCCCCAGGAGCCCCGGGCCCCGGTGGCTGGCCCTCCTCAGGGTATGCTGACGCCGGCCCCGGGGAAGAAAAGCAGAACTGACGACTGCTCCGCAGGAAGACTTGTGCCCTCCTCTGTGCCGGTGGCGAGGAGAAGAGATACTGGGCCAAGGAGGCAGCGCTGGGGTGGAGCGGAGCAGGACCGCTGGGGTGGCCTCCTCTTGCCGGCCTCCTCTGCTGGCCCTGCCTGCTGCCCCTTGTTCTCCCTGGGCCCGGGGCTCTTGGAGGAGGGAATGGCGGGTGGTGGGTCAAGGCAAACTCCCCCTCCCTCCCCCCGCCCCCAAGTCCTGTTGGCGTATATGGTCATTATTTTGGAAAAGAGGCTTAATGACGAAGAAGAAGAAGAGGAAAAGAGATTGGATTCATGCCCCGCCCTTCACTACCCAAGGGAGTCCCAGAGTGGCTGAAAAACTCCTTTCCCTCCACCTCCCCACAACAGGCACCTCGTGAGGTAGGTGGGGCTGAGAGAGCTCTGGCAGAAACGGGTCTTTTTCAGGAACAGCTGTGCCAGAGCTTGTGACTGACCCAAGGTCACACCAGCAGGTGCAAGTGGAGGGGTGCGGAATCAAACCCGGGTCTCCCAGATTAGAGTCTGCGCACTTCACCACAAGACCAAACTGGCTCACCAGACCACTCCACCAAACATGAAGAATGAGTGCTAAGAGGTTTGGGCACATCTAAGAAAAAAATTGCAGTTGTGCATCCTGGCAGGAGGAGTCCTAGCTGGGGTTGCCAACCTCCCAGTGGGGCCTGGAGAGGAGACGACTGAGAGGTGTGACAAGGTCACCGTCTTCAAGTACCTGAAGGGCTGGCACATAGAGGAGGGTGCCGAGTTGTTTTCTGTTGCCTCAGAAGGTCGGACCAGAACCAACGGGTTGAAATTAAATCAGAAGAGTTTTCAGCTAAGCATTAGGAAGAACTTCCTGACAATGAGAGCGGTTCCTCAGTGGAAGAGGCTTCCTCAGGAGGTAGTGGGCTCTCTCCTTCTTGGGAGGTTTTCGAACAGAGGCTAGGAGGTCCCATCTGACAGCAATGTGGGTTCTGTGAACTTGGTCAGATCATGAGAGGGAGGGTGGGAAGGGTTGCCCCAGTGCTTAGTTCTCGTGGCCCTTTCTTGCACGCCCAGGGAAACGCTGATCGCCACTTTGGGGTCAGGAAGCCATTTTTCTCCAGGCCGGTTTGGCCAGGGATCCTGGAGGAGGTTTTTTGGTCAACCTCTGGGCGTGGAACAGTGGTCACTGCGGGTGTGGAGGGGGAGGTATTTGTGGATTTCCTGCCTTGTGCAGGGGGTTGGACTAGATGACCCTGGAGGCCCCTTCCCACTCAATGATTCTGGGGTTCTATGATTCCTGGGACTACAATTGATTTCCACCTAGACTGGAGTCCAGGAGCATCGTAGAGACCAACAGAACTTTCAGGCAGTGAGCTTCCAAGAGTCATAAGAACATAAGAGAGGCCAAAGGTTGGATCAGGCCAATGGCCCATCTAGTCCAACACTCTGTGTCACACAGTGGCCAGAGGTACCAGGTGCCGCCAGGAGGTCCAGCAGTGGGGCCAGGACACCAGAAGCCCTCCCACTGCTGCCCCCCCCAGCACCAAGAATAGAGTGCATCACCTGCCCCAGACCGAGAGTTCCTATCTATACCTTGTGGCTAATAGCCACTGATGGACCTCTGCTCCATGTTGTTGTTGTTGTTCAGTCGCACAGTCGAGTCCGATTCTTCGCGACCCCATGGACCAGTTTACGCCAGGTCCTCCTGTCTTTCGCTGTCCGCTGAAGTTTGCTCAATTTCATGTTCGTTGCATCGATGACACTGTCTAACCATCCCATCCTTTGCCGTCCCCTTCTTCTTTGACCTTCAATCTTTCCCAGCATCAGGGTCTTCTCCAGTGAATGCTCCCTTCTCATTTGGTGGCCAAAGTATTTGAGCTTCAGCTTCAGGATCTGGCTCCATATGCTTATCCAATTCCCTCTTGAAGCCATCCGTGCTTGTAGCTGCCACCACCTCCTGTGGCCGTGAATTCCACGTGTTAATCACTCTTTGGGTGAAGAAGTACTTCCTTTTATCTGTTCTAACCCAACTGCTCAGCAATTTCATGGAGTGCCCACGAGTTCTTGTGAGAAAGGGAGAAAAGTACTTCTTTCTCTACCTGCTCTATCCCATGCATAATCTTGTAAACCTCGATCACATCACCTCGATCATGTCAGAGTTCCCTTCACTTTGACTCTCAAAAGCTGATAATCTGACTGTCTATTGCAGACCAACATGGCTGCCTCTCAGAAACTGAGCTCCGGACCACAGAGGTCAGTTCCCCGGGAGAAAATGCCTGCTTTGGAGGGCGGGCTCTCTGGTGTGGCACCCCGCGGATGTCCCTTCTCTCCCCAAACCCCGCCCTCTCTGGGCTGTGCCCCCCAATCTCCAGGGATTTCCCAACTCAGAGATGGCGACCCTGGCATGTGCTGGCCTTAGTTTCTCAGTCGAGCGGCGACTGTTTTTAATAGAGCCGAGGTTTCCAGCCTCCGAGGCAGCGGCCAGGGATCCGCAGGAGTGCCGGCAGCAGGGAGATGAGTGAGCTTCGTGTGGGTGCCCTGCCTGAGCCTCCAGACCGCTGCTCCGTCCCCCTGGTGTTGTGTGGCTGCCACCCCCCACCCTGAACTGTCCCGGACAGCGTGTGGTTTCGCCCTGGGCAGCACCCGGGCGTTCTGGCCCCAGGGAGTCAGTAGAGGGTGCTGGTGGAGCAGGGACTGGCCCGGGCACTTTCCACGGGAGAGGAGCACATTCTGCTGGGGAACACGAAGGCCTCCAGCCGCTCTTGACAGCCACCAGGGCTCAAGTTCCAGACCTGGAAGTCCTCCTCCCGCCTCTCCGTTCCAAGGGCACGTTCTGAGTTTAAGCTGCTGGGTCTCTGGATTCGGTTGCTTCCAGAGATGCATGTGGAGTATTTGCCCGGCCGGATCCTCAGTAGAGGAACATTCTGGCCTCCGGCAAAGGTTTGGCAGCCCTCCTGCGACCCAGCCGCCTCTCTGGGCTCCTTGGCGCGTGGCCCCTGGCTGCATCCCTCTCCTCGTCCGAGGACGAAACTCCAGGCGACCCGAATCCCCCTTCCGAGGTCTGGCTCTTCCTTGCTCTCTGCTCCCTGGCTGGGGCTGCTAGTCTGTGTGCCTCTTGGGGAGGGGGGTGCGGCTGATTCCCCCCCCCGGGTTTCAACTTCTGGCCAGCGCTGCCTCTTGTGCTCTCCCACCCCCACCGCCGCCTCTGGGCTGGCTCCCAAGAGCCTGACGGGAGGGGCACTCCAGCACCAGCCAGCCAGCCAGCCAGGTGTGTGTGTGTTGGGGCGGGGGGGGGGCTTCCCTTCATTTTCAGCCTCTGCTGCAAGCCTGGCCCTCGTGGCAAAGGAGGTGGGGTTGAGGGGAGAGCGCCTCTGCCCTGGTGCCCCACCTGACACTGTGCTCCGCAGCGCTCCTGCTTTTCACTTCCCCTCTAACCACAGCAGTCAGATCTCGCAAGCAGAACACGTCGTACCGAATGTACACAAATGTTCTTAATTTGCATGCAGTTGTCCTGGCTACTGACTTTGCCTCCCCTCGGTCTGGCGCTTGGGGTCTGCGTGTTTACTTCTTGGGGCAGGATACACACACACACACACACACACACAGAGGCCTGCGTGTGACTTTTAATTCTGCCCCAGGACTGCCCTGTGGAGGGTCCTGTGGTCTGGGCTGCCACCCGCCCCGGGGCATTTTTGCATCAGCAGGAGAGACCCCAGGAACTGACCGCGGCACCTCCTGCTCTGACGCAGCCGTGAAGGGCGAGAGGCGTTACGCGGAGAGCTCCTCTGCCCTCCTTTGGGGCCCTTCTGAGCTTCCGGGCTGGCTGGGCCACTGCTGAGCACCCGTCTCCCCACTGAAGACCTTGGCTCAGAGCTGCCGTGTGACGGGGGAGCCAAGAGAACATAAGGACATCAGAGAAGCCACATGTTGAATCAGGCCAATGGCCCATCCAGTCCAACACTCTGGGTCACACAGCGGCCAAAATATACCAGGTGCCCTCAGGAGGTCCAGCAGTGGGGCCAGGACCCAGTGGGCCAGCTCTGGCCCGGCACTGCCGGCCTGCGGCCAGAGAAATGGCCAGAGACGGACCAAGAGAGAGATCTTGGAGTCGTAGTGGATAACTCGCTGAAAATGTCTACACAATGTGTAGCTGCAATAAAGAAGGCCAACGCTATGCTGGGGGTTATTAGGAAGGGAATTGATAACAAATCAGCCAGTATCATCATGCCCCTGTATAAATCATTGGTGCGACCTCATTTGGAATACTGTGTACAGTTCTGGTCGCCACACCTCAAAAAGGATATTATAGCATTGGAAAAAGTGCAGAGAAGGGCAACTAGAATGATAAAAGGGTTGGAACACCTTCCCTATGAAGAAAGGTTAAAATGCCTGGGGCTCTTCAGCTTGGAGAAACGACGGCTGAGGGGTGACATGATCGAGATTTAGAAGATTATGCATGGGAGAGAGCAGGTTGAGAAAGAAGTACTTTTCTCCCTTTCTCACAATACAAGAACTCGTGGGCACTCCATGAAATTGCTGAGCAGTCGGGTTAGAACAGATAAAAGGAAGTCCTTCTTCACCCAAAGAGTGATTAACACATGGAATTCACTGCCACAGGAGGTGGTGGCAGCTGCAAGCATGGACAGTTTCAAGAGGAAATTAGATAAACATCTGGAGCAGAAGTCCATCAGTGGCTATTAGCCACAGGGTATAGATGGGAACTCTCAGTCTGGGGCAGGTGATGCCCTCTATTCTTGGTGCTGGAGGGGGCAGCAGTGGGAGGGCTTCTAGTGTCCTGGCCCCACTGCTGGACCTCCTGATGGCACCTGGTATATTTTGGCCGCTGTGTGACAGAGTGTTGGACTAGATGGGCCATTGGCCTGATTCAACATTGGCTTCTCTTATGGGGGGGAGAAATGGCAGGGAGCAAAGCTGAGCTGGGGGATTGTCCAGGGGATGAGGCTAGCCGAGGACGAGAGGAAGAGCCAGGCAGCGTGTCAGGTCCCCAGTCAGTTCACTCTCCGCACACACAGGCTTTTGGCAGTGTGATGCTTTATTAGAGATGGGCGATGCTGTGGGTTCAGAGCCTTCGTTAGGACTGGGGTCCCGAGGCGGGAAAATACAACAAGTAGGCAAAACCCCAACATTCGATTCACTCACACGTCACACGTTTCTATGGCAACCTAGACAGATAATGTGGTTGCTCTGACTAACTTAGCCTGGCATGGAAATCTCCAAGGACAGCCTCACGAGAAACTGCTGCTGCTGCTGGATTCGGGCGGTTTCTGGATTTGGGCAGCTGCCCGCAGTCCACAGGTCTGCAATTCCAGCATCCTTTGTGGTACCGCAGGGGGTCCGAGGCACGCAGCTGTACGTCTGGGGTTGGGCCTGAGGCCCGGTTGCCCTTTGCCCCACTGTTGGACCTCCTGATGGCACCTGGTATATTTTGGCCGCTGTGTGACAGAGTGTTGGACTAGATGGGCCATTGGCCTGATTCAACATTGGCTTCTCTTATGTTCTTATGTGCCCTCATGCTGGAATCTCCCGAGATCCTTGGGCGCTGCTGCCAGCCAGGGAAGACAGTGCTGGGTTGGTGGGACTGAAGGTCTGGTTTGGTGTCTAGGGGAGCTTGACTCCGTGTGTGTCTCTTCGTCTCTCACTCCCTCTCCCTCTCTCTCCATGGGTTTGGTACATTAGGAGGGAGCCCGGCAAAGGAATTTCTAGTCTCTGCATTTTAGCTGTTTGGTATGCCTGGAATTTGAAATCCGAAATTCTCTTTCTCCCGCAAGTGCCGCTTGTAGGAGTTCCGCGGTGCTTTGCAATAACCGCTTGCCGACAGTGTCGCGAGGCACTCTGAGACCTCAAGGATTTCCCCTGCTGTGACATTCATCTTGCTGGTTCGTGCCTGTATCAGACCTCTGAAATTCAAATGCTGCAAAGCGTTTTCATCCTTTTTGCAAATCTGCATGATTTCATCGGTTCATAGGGCGGGGGGACGATTCTGCTCCCACAGGTCTCCAATATGGGGGTAGAATCCTAGAATCGCAAGAATTGGAAGGGGCCGTGCAGACCCCCTAGTCCAACCCTCTGCCCAATGCAGGACCCTTCTCGAAAGCTGTCGGTGAAGGGGAGCCGACCACCACCTCCCCAGGCAGCTGATTCCACCTCTGGACCACTCTGACCATGGAAAAAGTTGCCCCTGATATCCAGCCGATACCCTCCTGCATGTGATTTAAACCCGTTGCTTCGGGTCCCGTCCTCTGCTGCCAACGGGAACAGCTCCTTGCCCTCCTCCAAATGACAGCCTTTCAAATATTTAAAGAGAGCGATCATCCCTCCCCCCAATCTCCTCTTCTCCAAACTAAACATTCCCCGGGCCCTCAGCCTTTCCTTGTAGGGCTCAGCCTCCAGGCCCCCGATCATCCTCGGCCATGGTGAGTAGAGATGAGTCTCCCCTTCTCCTTGCGATTAGGACAGACAAAGAAATGGAAAAGAACAATAAAACTTCTATCGTCGCGCCTCTGAGCTCAGGAAATTACCCTAATGAACCAGTCAGAGGGAACTTTTTGGATTGCCTAGGCTAAGGACTACAATTCCCAGGGGCAACTGCTCTTAAAGATACACAGCAGTCTTACTAAACTACTAATACTTATAGTTAACACTGACTGGGGGCAGCACACTCCCCGCCTGGAATCCTACGGGTTCCACTACCTACATGCATTGCTAATGAAGCCTTATAACTATAACTATACATCGCTCTCTTCTGCACTCCCTCCCCCGCATGTCCTGGTGGGTTCTGTGCCATGCAACTGGTCGTGGCAACCTGCACCATGCAACGGAACCAGAGTTTTCTCGGTTCGAGGCTGCTGGGGAAGTGAAGGAGGGAAAGCCAGTGGCCGGGGCAGGTAAAGATAGGTTGGCTGATGGTTGGGAAACAGAGAAAGAAGCAGGAAAAGGGGAGAGGCTATAGAGGTTTTCATGGAAGGGAAAGAGTAAATTGTGGGGAGGGGGAAATCAGATTCCCCCGCCCCGTCCTTGTGGGTCCCCCACATGTGCTAATGAAATCCAGTAGAAATATGGCTTTTCAAATGAAAGAAAAGAAGCCAACGAAAGCAGAAAATTTGCCAGAGAAAATGGGATGTACCCAACCATCTGGGGACTTTCTGAACAGGGCTTCCCCCCCCCCCCGCTACAACCCATGGAGGCCCCTGGAGTTCCTGGGGGAGGCAGCAAATGCTCAAAAACAGCATGGAGGGCAAAGTGGGGGATTTTTAATGGGAAGGGGGAATTGCTGCTCCTCTTCTGCAAACTGAAATTGGAGGAACTGCATGGTTTGATGCACCCCAATAAATGCAAAAATGCTCTTCCTCGTGTATGAGAATTAAAAAGAAATGTTTTTTTTTTTTTAAACTATTTGTACATCCCTAAAATTTTAGCAAGGGCTTTCTGGGAGGGTGGCCAAAGCTTGATTCCTGACCCCAGGCGGCTGAACTCTGGCGTCTGAGGTGCACGTCGCAGGATCTCTTGCCGTGGGGTGTGGCATATTGCTGAGTAACGCCGGGAGCATGCGTGGCTGCGTGCTGCTTTGCTGTTGCTCTGAGTCACCGCTTGCATTGCTGGTGCAGTTGGGGTAACAGGCAAGAGCGAAGTGGGCTGCTTGCAAATGTCTTCCTGGCATGGCTCCACGTTTTGGCCCTGTTTTATTCCACAGGTTTTCCACTATGTGTGCACGCTCTTCTGTAGAGGAGAACATCGGACTTGGGAACTGGCCTCTAATCTGGGTTCAAAGCAGAGCTTTAAAGAAGCACAGTAGCAGTTAATCCTTGCTTGTGTGAAAAGCACCACTTTTAGCCCTGCAGAAAGCTTGCAATGTTCTGTGTGAATCCGGCGCTCACCCCTAGGCTGAAGAATGATCTTCTCTGTTTGCTGACTAATGTGAAAGCCAGCAGTTGTGCAATGGAGAAGAAATGCAATCTCCACAAAAGTTGTCTTGCCTTGTGAGGGGTGTGCCACACTGTCTAGCATAATCGCCATCACTTAACGCTCCCAGAGCATCACACTCCGGTGACAGCAGTATCATATCTGGCCTACATTTCTCCCGGCTGCTACAAAGCCTGAGAACATCACCTGCAGCCTAATCCCCCGTGCCAGTCATTTGTGAAGCAGCTCCTGGACTTTGTTGAGAGACATTCCCATTGCTTTGGGGAGTAGAGGCATCATTGCCCGCTAATTAAATTACATTTAAATCAACCCCCTGCCCCCCCTCTGTTAGGGAATGGCACTGCAAGAGGCAGAGAGAAACCGGGCACACAGGCACAGAGCCCCGCCATGGCCTGCCAGCTGACACCCCCTCCAGCAGCCGGCGGACCCGTGCCAGATGCCGCACTCGCCCTCCTCTTAGAATCATAGAATGTTAGAGTTGGAAGGGACCTTTCAGGTCATCTAGTCCAACCCCCTGCACTCAGCAAGAGCATAGCCAAAAGATAGCCCTACAACATATCTGATGAAAGATGGTCATCCAGCCTCCACTTGGAAACGTCCAGGGAAGGAGCATCCACCACCTCCTGAGGCAGACTGTTCCACTGCTCAACCACTCTGACAGTTAGGAAGTTTCTCCTGATATCTTGCCAGTAACGACTCCCTCATAATTTCCACCCATTAGATCTAGTCTTATAAAAACATTGAACAACACTGGGCCCAGGACCAAGCCCTGTGGCACTCCACTCGAGACTTCCCTCCACGAAGATGCAGAGCATCTTCTCCCCGCGGATGGCAGAGGCAGGCAGTGGCCAGTCACTTCTGAATGTTCCTGGCCATGAAAGCCCTGTGTGTGGGGGGGGTCACCATGGTTCAGCTGCCACTTGAGAGCATTTTTGACCACCATCAGCCAGAGCATGGCCAGGTCGTGCTTTTTGAGGAATGGCTTTAGCTGGCAGATCAGCCAAAGCTGATAAAAAGCATCATGTCCCACAGAAGAGACCTGGGCAGGGGTCTTTAGGGGCTGGAGCGCACCAGAGTGCCGCTCCGGCAGCCCAGGTGCTGACACAAATGTGGTGGCGGCAAGCCCCACCCCCAGCTCCCTGCACCGAAGCGCTGTGGCCCAAGGGCAGCCTAAAGAGGCCCATCGCCGGTCTCCTGGGCCCGCACTGAAGTGCTGTGGCCTCGGGGCAGCCTGAAGAGGCCCGTTGCTGGCTTCCCGGGGCCCGCACTGGAGCGCTGCAGCCCTGGGGCGGCCTGAAGAGGCCCATCGCCAGCCTCCCAGGGCCCGCGCTGGAGTGCTGTGGCCCCGGGGCAGCCTGAAGAGGCTTGTCGCTGGCCTCCTGGGGCCCACGCTGGAGCCCTACATTCCTACAACATACCCAAAAGATGGTCGTCCAGCCTCCGCTTGAAAACATCCAGCGAAGGAGCATCCACCACCTCCCGAGGCAGTCTGTTCCACTGCTCAACCACTCTCACAGTCAGGAAGTTTCTCCTGATATTTAGGCGGTATCGACTTCCTTGTCATTTCCACCCATTAGATCTAGTCTTGCAATCCGGAGCAAGAGAGAATAGATAGAGAACAGAAGTAGAGCTGGATGTCATCTGCATATTGGTGGCAACTCACTCCAGATCCCCGGATGATATCTCTGGGCAGTTTCATGTGGGACAAGACGGAGCCTTGCACGACCTCATAGCATAAATGCCACGGGGGTGAGCAGCAGCCCCTCCTCCCAGCACAACCTTTTGGCCCCAACTGGTTGAGGAAGAGCTTGAGTGTACTTCCTGTTCAGAATGGTTACCTCTGGGAAACACGAGGGCACCAGGAGCTGCCATCTCGGCACACCCCGGGACTGAGTGAGGCTGCCGGACTCGTCATGTGTCGGGGGAGCTCCCCAGCGAGGAAGGCACTAGCAGCGCTCATGATGCACCCCGCCGGCTTCCTTCGCCACGTCTTTCTGGAGAGAACAGCTTGGCAGGTGTCATGCTCCACTCGTGGTTTTTTCCCCCAGTTCTAGGAAAATGGCAGCATTGCTTGCAAGCTACTGTGTGTTTTATGGGAGGTTTGCTATTTCAGGCTGGGATTTAGTTCTGGGCAAACTATTTGAAGGAAAGAAAAAAAGAATGTGAACTGTTACCTTGAACTCTGCTTGGCCTTTCAGTTTTGCTGACAGAAATTTACTCCACAGATGTAAAAAAAATCAAGTAGGTAAGGTCACGGGGAGTTGAAGCAACCCGTGTGTGTGTGCGTGTGTGTATGTTTGAGAATGAAGTTATAATTAACCTGCTGATGGCAGAGGTGTTAGCCTGAACTCTGCCTGGTCCCTTGGCACTCTGGCTGAACTCACCTTGCCGGAGCGTGGCAGGACCCCAAACAGGTGGAAATCTGGGACTGGTTTTCACACCGGGAAAGGAGCTTCCTGCCTGTCCAGAGCAGATTAGCTCTCAGCGCCAGCAAGAAGAAGAATTTAATTGAGCTGCGCTAATCAGCAAGTGCAAACGGCCTCTGGCTCGTGCCACCCGCGGGACAAGGCAAGGCAATTTGTTAAAAGCGGAGGAGAAAGTGACCCCCCTGACCCTCAAGCAGTGGCTGACTTGATTCCCAGCGCCAGTGGCACAGCCAGTGCAGAGCACTGAGAATAGCATTCGATCTGTTTGGATCTGGAATTTCTTGGTTAGAGCTGCAAGGTGTTGCCTGCACTCCACACTGTGCATTAAATTCTGCATTGACGTGACTGGAGCGATCCCAGCTAGTGGAAAATGAGGGCTCAGGATAAGATGTTGACCTTGAAATGGGGAGGGGGGATGCCTTGTGAAAAGCACCTCCCCACAGTCCTCTGAGAAAGCCAAAAAAAAAAAAATGCCGGTAAATTGCCACAGCAGCTGAGCCACCAATACTTCTTTGCCCCATTCCAGTCCCACGCAATTGATTATCCGACTGGACAGTACTGCATTGTGGATGGACGGTTTCTGCTTCGGATGCCTCATGTTACTTGCAGAGGAACACATGTTGGGGTCAGTGCCTTGCAGAGCTGGGGGGCGAGGAAACAGTTTGTGGAGCGTGGCAGGGAAAGGAGCATCACCCTGACACAGCCAGAACCGTCGTGTGATCCCTGATTGGCTGGCATCCCTCAGTGAAGGAAGCTTAAAAACGATGTCGAACCAGTGTTGTCTCCCCGTTGACGCAGTTGCAAAAGGCCCCCAAAGGGCAGGGGCCTCTTTGCACCCTATAAAAGCCAGCTTTCTGCCTCCATTGCTTCAGTGTGAAGACTCTGTGCAAACATGTATTTGTGCAGAAGATAAAAAATAACTCCCATCCCCTAAGGGGAAAAAAGCCCCCATGAAAATCTATTGGTATATGTTGCAATCCTCCAGTGAAAAACTGGAGACAGTTATCTTACGAGGGTGTTCAGTGCTTTCCCCGGTGAATTTCCAAGTGAACCGCAGTTGTAAAAATTGAATATCAAGCTCTCTAAAATTATTATGATCTTCCATGTCATAGTATGTTGTTGTTGTTGTTCAGTTGCACAGTCAAGTCCGACTCGTCGCAACCCCATGGACCACGTCACGCCAGGCCCTCCTAGCTTCTGTCGTGCTCTGGAGTTTGCTTAATTTCATGTTTGTTGCATTGGTGACACTATCTAACCATCTCATCCTTTGCCGTCCCCTTCTTCTTCTTTGACCTTTAATCTTTCCCAGCATCAGGGTCTTCTCCAGGGAGTGCTCCCTTCTCATTTGGTGGCCAAAGTATTTGAGCTTCAGCTTCAGTCTCTGGCCTTCCAGGGAACAGTCAGGGTTGATTTCTTTTAGGATTGACTGATTCGATCTACTTGCAGTCCAAGGGACTCTCAAGAGTCTTCTCCAGCACCATAGTTCAAAAGAATTGATTCTTCGGCGCTCGGCCTTCCTTATAGTCCAACTCTCGCAGCCATACATTACTACGGGGAATACCATTGCTTTGACCATGCGGACTTTTGTTGGCAAGGTGATGTCTCTGCTTTTATCATGCTGTCTAGGTTGGCCATCGCTTTCCTCCCAAGGAGCAGGCGTCTTTTAATTTCATGGCTGCAGTCACCATCTGCAGTGATCTTGGATCCCAGGAACGTGAAGTCTGTCACTGCTTCCATGACTTCCCCTTCTATTTGCCACTGGAGGTCAAACTTGCAACAGTCTGAGAGCACTATCTTTTAATTCCCCGTGTGTTGGTAGTAGAGAGAATAGGGGGTCACACTTACATCGGCTTGGAGTTCCAGACTTCCATGCGCATTCTTTTAATAACTATGTGACCCCAAAAATCTTGTTGGCCTCTAAGGTGGTCCTGGATTTGAATCTAGCCATTCTACTGCAGACCAACACAGTTACCCCCCTGGAATTAGTCGTTTTTGGAAGTACTTGCAATGAGTTCCTGATGTTCAACCTGGGTTTCTTCACAATACCCCTGTGAAGTGAACACCCGGTTCCCATTTTTTAGTTGGCACCTGGGAAAGGGTGGGGGCCCAGGTTTCATGGAGATGGGCCCTGCTCTCAGAAGTCCTGTTCGTCCCGGACACTCTAGGAGCCCTCTGCTCCCCCCAAGGCAGATTCAGCGCTGCCACGCTTCAGCTGGAGGACAACCTTTTCTCCAGAGCGGCACTGCCTTGCCCTTTGAGGGATGTCAGAGAGGCAAACGGGAAGAAGTGGAGCTCTGCTGACTTCGGGGCTGTCATCCCAGGAGCACAGGATGACGCATTGTGAGCAAGCAAATTATGCGCCGGGCTTGTCCGTTTAGATTGGTGGGAAATCGCTCCTTGCAAGGTGGAAAAGCCGGCGAACCCAAGGCTGCCGATAACCGAGGCCCGAGGAAGGGTGAACTCTGCCTGACCTCCTGGTACGCTGGCTGACCCTGCCGTCCTTAACAGCCAGAAACAAGCCAGGTGGATGCGCTTTCTTCGGCTGCTGATAAGCCAGCGGGACAACGCCACGCCCTGACCTGCACCTGACCCCCTCCTTTCCTGCTCTCCTTGGACTCCGGGGCTGATAACACAGAGAGGGGGGAAAGTCCCCTGATAAAACCACGGAGGTTTGGATGGAAAGCCCTATCGTTGTGTGCATATGTGGCGGTGCGGGGGGTGGGGTGGAGAGACAACGCACAAAGTTTGCCTGACCCCTGGCCGACCTTGGCAGTCGACCAAGTCAAAAGAAAGCTCAGCGAGAAGTCTTGCCCTCCACCCCCACCCACCATTGTTCGTCCTACCCGTCTCCCTTGGCACTTCCAAGAAGCAGGCAGTGCACAGCCGGCAGGCAGGTACGGCTTTTGGCGAGGAACTCCCATCGCCTCTGGTGCCTACTGCAAGCAAGCCAGCCAGCCCTCGAGGGTCTGCCTCCCGCAGTCTTGGGGGTCTCGCTCGGTCTGCTGGCTCAGAGCAGCCTCCAGAGCCAGGCTTTTCACTCTGGGTCTCCTAGAAGGCAGGCGCTGATGAAACTCGGTGCCAGGTTATGGATTCATTGAAGACATTTCTGTGCCGCCTTTCCCCCTGATTCAGGGTTCCCAGACATTAATTCATTCCAAACATTAAAGAACATTTAAAATACACACACATATGCATAAAACAATTAAAAATATATAAACACATAAACAGGGAGTTATTTAAGGGCATGCCATACAAAAGAGGAAAGTCTTCACCTGCTGGTGGAAGATAGCAATAGAGGGGGACCGATAAGGACATAAGAGAACATCAGAGGAGCCCATGTTGGATCAGGCCAATGGCCCATCCAGTCCAACACACTTCTGTGTCAGACAGTGGCCAAAAACACCAGGTGCCCTCAGGAGGTCCAGCAGTAGGGCCAGGACACTAGAACCCCTCCCACTGTTGCCCCCCCCAAGCACCAAGAATCCTTTGCCCCAGACATAAGAGCATCCTTTGCCCCAGACATAAGAACATAAGAGAAGCCAATGTTGGATCAGCCCAATGGCCCATCCAGTCCAACACTCTCTGTCACACGGTGGCCAAAAATACCAGGTGCCATCAGGAGGTCCACCAGTGGAGCCAGGACATTAGAAGCCCTCCCACTGTTGCCTCCCCCCAAGAACCACAGAGCATCACTTGCCCGAGCCTGAGAGTTCCTATCTATACCTTGTGGCTAAGAGCCGCTGATGGACCTCTGCTCCATATCCTTATTCTAATTCCAGACTTTTTTTTTTTCTGTGCGGATACCTATTCCCTCCAACAGGGGCCTCACTCTCCCCCAACAGCTTTTCCTGCATAGTCAGTAGACTTCCTGGGTTTGTAGAAAAATCTGAAAAGTGGGGAAATCCCTTCAGGGATGGTTGAATTCCCCCCAAAAGCCTTTTGAAATGGCCTCTGCAGGGACCTGACTCCAGGCAGCAACGGTGAGAGATTAGAACGTTGGGGGGGAGGGGGGAGGAGAGGCTTCTGACTGGCTCTGTCAGGCAAAGGGTGGGGGGGAGAAGGGCCCTTTCTTTCCAGGCCTCTTTCGGCCTTGGAGGGAGGGAGGGGGGAGGGAGCCTTGGGGCCAGGCTGGGGGATTCCTAGAGGTTTTGGGGTGGAGTGCAAGGAGGGCAGGATTTGGGGAAGGGAGAGGCCTCAGCTGGGCATCATGCCACAGAATCCACCCTCCAAAGCAGCCATTTTCTCCAGGGAGACAGATCTCCGTTGTTCACAGATCTCTGGAGTTCACTCTCCAGCAGGCCCCACTTGGAGGTTGCCAACCCTAGGCCTGGCAGCAGTATAGGGTTGCCAGGTCCCCCCACGGGAACTGGCAGGGGATGGGGGTAGTGGGGTTGCCAGCTCCAGGTCTGGAAACTCCTGGAGATTTGGGGATGGAGCCTGGGGAGGACAGGGACCTCAGTGGGGTACAATGCCCTAGAGTCCACCCTCCAAAGCATCCATTTTCTCCAGGGGAAGTTATCTCAGTAGTCTGGAGCTGAGCAGTAATTCCAGGGGATCCCCAGATCCCACCTGGAGGCTGGCATCCCTAGGCAGCACCCTCTGGGTGACTTGATACCACCTAATTTGCATGACTCAACTTGGCCTGGCTGCTTGCTGCTGTTCAGCAGCCACCCGATGAAAGCCAGCAGTGATGCAGCGGTTAGAGCCTCAGAGCAGGGTCTGCAAGACCCAGGTTCAGATCCCCATATTGCGGTGGAAGCTGACTGGGTGATTTTGGACCAGTCACATACTTTCAGCCTAACCAACCTCACAGGGTTGTTGTGCAGATAAAAAGGAGGTGAGAATAATGTAAGCTGCTTTGGTCCCCACTGTGGAGAAAGACTATAATTTTCCTTGGTAGAAGCTGTGGGGGAGGGGGTGGAGATAAAAAGCTGAAGACAGATAAAGGCAGATAAAGGTTAAGTTGGCTGTTGGGTGGGAAGGAAATAGGGTTGCCAACTCTGGATTGGGAAACTCCTGGACATTTAAGGGGTGGATCCTGGGGATGGTGGGGTTTGAGGAGGGGAGGAACTTCAGACCGGTATAATGCCATAGACTCCACCCTCCAAACCAGCCATTTCCTCCATGAGAACTACCATTGCCAGCCTCTGGGTGAGGGCTGGAGATCACCCAGCATTACAACTGTTGTCTGGGTGACAGAGATCAGTTCCCCTGGATAAAATGGCTGCTTTGGAGGGTTGAATCTATGGCTCCACCCCCAGAAGGGAGAAAGAGTGTGAGATAGGTAAGGGTAGAGGGGAGGAAGCAAAGGTGTGAGGAATGGGATGACCATCCCACAAGTTTCTTGCAGGTCTCCACTTGTGTTTATCTAATTCCCTCTAATAAGAACATAAGAGAGAAGCCCATGTTGGATCAGGCCAGTGGCCCATCCAGTCCAACACTCTTCTGTGTCACACAGTGGCCAGAAATACCAGGTGCCATCAGGAGGTCCAGCAGTGGGGCCAGGACACTAGAAGCCCTCCCACTGTTGCCCCCCAGCACCAAGAATACAGAGCATCCCTTGCCCCAGACTGAGAGTTCCTGTCTATACCTTGTGGCTAATGGCCACTGATGGACAACTGCTCCATATGCTTATCCATACGAACATAAGAGAAGCCAATGTTGGATCAGGCCAATGGCCCATCCAGTCCAACTCTCTGTGTCACACAGTGGCCAAAAATACCAGGTGCCATCAGGAGGTCCACCAGTGGGGCCAGGTGTCAGGAGTCCTAACTTAGTCAGCAAAACACCAGGCCTTGTAATGCAAGCAAGGATAGCGTTTATTATAGAGCTGCAATAGAAAAGATCACTGGAGCAGATACATTGTTCAGAATGACTTGGTTACAGAAAGCAAGCGGTTATACAGGGAAGGGGGTGAATGGGGACCCCCCCTTCTCCCAGTCAAAGCATAACATGCAGTTGGGAATCGAAAGTTACTACGCTAATGAAGTTCCCAACGGCCCCATTATTGACAGCAAAGCTGCAGCTTTGAAAGCGATAGGAAAGCTCGCAGCTTGACTCAAGGTCAGAATGTCTCGTCTGCGGAAGATAGGGGCCACCAGAGCTACATTCCATTCTCACACCCTAAGCGTAAATCAACAACTCCCTGGATTCCAACCTCCCGCCTGTCACGCCACTAAGGCGCCCAGAACCATCCTCCCCTCCCCTCCATCCATCATGGCAGGGCTACCTGACATGCAGCCCCCTCGAAAACAATCCTACCCCTTTGGTTTATGGGGGTACAACTTGTGAAACGCCCGAATAAGCCGGGGGGCCAGAACATTTTCCGCCCGCACCCACTCCCTCTGCTCCGGCCCGAAGTCAATCCATTCAACCAGATAAAACAAACGATTGCGAGAGATCTTAGAGTCCAAGATTTGCGAAACTTCATAGTGAGGTTCCCCCCCCACCAACAGCGGAGGCGGGGTTGGCCGATGTGGTCGCCATTTGTTCTCCTCAGGTGCCCGGCGTAGGAGCCTTACATGAAAAACAGGATGAACAGACTTTAGAGATTTGGGCAAATCAAGTTCAACAGTTACATTGTTAATCACTCTCACAATCTCAAAGGGTCCTATAAATTTCCAACCAAGTTTGCGACTTGGCTGAATGCGACGTAGGTGTTGTGTGGACAAATAAGCAAACTCTCCACACTTTGGAATCCAGGCAAGGCTACGTTTCTTGTCAGCCTGGATTTTGTAAGCATTTTTAGCCTCCTCCAGAGTCTTGGCTAACGAAGACCACGCCATCTGCAATTGTTTGCACCAGTCTCCAGCGTCTCCCGCCGGGAGGTCGGGAGAATTCAGAAATGGCAGAGGCGGGGCGTCATATCCATGTACTGCCTTAAACGGGGACATCCCCGTCGACGAGTGCTGAGTATTATTGTAACAGAACTCAGCTAAAGGCAAAAGGGAATGCCAATTGTCCTGTTGAAAGTTGGAAAAACACCGCAAGTATTGTTCCAAAGTCTGATTCACACGTTCAGTCTGCCCATCGGATTCTGGATGGTATGCACTGCTGACCCCCCTCTCCACCCCAAGCAGTGACATAAGCTCGCTCCAGAACCGGGAAACGAATTGAACCCCCCTATCCGAGATCACCTTAGCAGGTAAAGTGTGGAGCCTCACTACGTGCTGCAAGAACGCAGAGGCTAGTTTCTTGGCAGAGGGGATGGAGGCAAACGGAACAAAATGAGCCTGTTTAGTAAACAGGTCCACTATCACCCAGATGACAGTTTTTCCCCCGCTAGGGGGTAAGTCCGTAATAAAGTCCATAGAAATCACTTCCCACGGGCGAGCCGGCGTGGGTAGGGGTTGCAGGGCGCCTGGGGGTTTACCGGGCCGAGGTTTACTCATCAAGCACGTTTGACAACCTGACGTGAAGAGTGAAATGTCTTTTCTTAGCCCCGGCCACCAAAATTGCTGCTGTAGGAGCTGGAGAGATTTCACAAATCCTGTGTGCCCAGCCAACTCTGATCCGTGCGCCCACCCCATCACCTCCCCCTGAGGGATCGTGGGACAAAGAGTTTGTTGTCTTTTTTCCAGCAGCCATGCGCATCCCGGGACATCCCTTCTTCCCCCTCCACCTCCTCCCTGTCCGCGTCTGACAGAGCAGTCGAGAATTTCCCTGCCCAGTCGCTGGGAGGAGGGTTTGGCGGAGGGGGGGAGTGTTTGGCTTGCCGCCGGGTGGTTACTGCCCCTCCCAACTGGGCAGGGGTGAAAACGGAGTCATGAATCTCCTCCCTCTTGCTGTCGTGTTGAGGGAGGCGTGACAGTGCATCGGCTAGCGAGTTAGATGCCCCCGGGAGGTGGTGCAGTGTGAAATTAAACTTGGAGAAGAAATCAGCCCAGCGGAGCTGTTTGGCGTTCAGGGAACGGGGGGAGCGGAGTAGCTCGAGGTTTTTGTGATCAGTCCAGACTTCGAACGGGACCCGCGCTCCCTCCAGCCAATGGCGCCAGGTAGCCAACGCTAAGCGGATCGATCCTGCTTCTTTCTCCCACACCGACCAATTCCGTTCAGTATCGTTAAATTTCCTGGAAACATAGGCAAGGGGGTGTAGTTTCCCATCCTCCCCCTCTTGGAGGATCGCCCCCCCATAGCAACGTCTGAGGCGTCAACTTGGACACTAGAAGCCCTCCCACTGTTGCCCCCCCCCCAAAGCACCAAGAATGCAGAGCATCACCAATAAATCTCCCCGGGGAGGGAGTTCCAGAATTTTGTCACTGTGACCAAGAAGACCCTTTCTCGAGTTGCCACCTGTCTGGCCTCAGATGGCGGGGGCAACTGAAGCAGGGCCCCCCAAGATGACTGGAGGGGACGCATGCTTTCATATGAGAGTTGGAGGTTCTGAAGTTTTGCTGGCCTCGGCTGCATAGGGCTTTAAAGCTTGATACCAGCTCCTTGGATTGGGCCCAGAAGCAAATGGGAGGCAGTGTGGACAGAACAAGACTGGAAGGATGTGATCCCTACAACACACCACAGTTAGCCCTCTGGCCACAGCAGTCTGCAGCTTCCAGACAGTCTTCAAGGGCAGTTCCATGTGGGGCGTAGCCTGGCCTCCCCGGAGAAGGCTTCACGCCTCTGATGCTGACTTCCTAGTTTCCAGTTGCCCATGTGGGCTCTTACCGTTCCCCATTCTGATTTGGGGTGTGTGTGTGTGGAATTCGGTCTCTCTCTCTCTCTCTCTCTCTCTCTCTCTCTCTCTCTCTCTCTCTCTCTCTCTCTCTCTCTCTCTCTCTCTCTCTGGATGCAGGCAAGCCCGCTGAAGCCAACCCCAGGCAAGACGGGAGAAGTGCTGATGGCAGGTGGCTTTTTGAAATAGGGGGACAATGAAGCTGCCTCTCTGGATGAGGTTGCGTTCTCCTGGAAAGAGCAGAAGTGCAGACTGGGTGTGCCCGAGGACCTCGTCTGCTTCTGGCTCCTCAGGGAGCCCAATGAGGCAACGAACAAAAGAGGCTTTGCTACCTCTGTCAGCATGCCCGTCCTTGAGAGTTGCTTAGAGTAACGGATGAGGACCATCTTGAATATTTTTTCTGAATGATTGCAATCCATAATGAATGAATAATTGGAGGACGCAAATTTTGTTTACCTGACTACGTTCAGAAGAAGTACCGTACGAAACGGAAGCGTGCTCGGGGGAATTTCGTCAACGTCTTCTTACGATTCTTTGAAAAGGACTCTTTGATCAATATTTATCTACTTTGGTATGCCGTGATATTTTTGTATGTGTTAATGTATTTATACTTTGCAGCACTCTGTGTGGCAGCTTCTTTGTGGGGGTTTTTTGTGGTAGTTCCTTAGGGAGCCCAACAACGGCCATGAGTTGTTTACTGCCTGTTTGGGCTGCCGAGCCTGTGAGCTGTTCTCTCTGCTGAGGACCAAGCCTGAGTCTCCCGGGCTTTGTTCGCCTCCTGACTGCATGGCTGCCATGTGGTCTGTGTGGGGCTGCCCTGGAGGACATCCAGACCCTTCCAACTGGGCCAGAATTCCATGGTGTGGAAGGACCCCGGGGAGCGAATTGCCTTATCCGCTTCTGCTTTGCTGCTTGGCCCAACCAAATCCTGCACTTTTCCCTTCAAAGCCCTCGTCAACAGAGCCCAGTGCCCCTGAGGAGACCCTTTCCACTTTGTTTTCTCCGAGTTCAGCAAAGTCCAGCTTTGTTCTGTGCCCTCCGTGTTGCCATTTTCTAAAGTGAGGCGGGGCCTTTTCCGTTGTGACACCCACGCTTCGGTCCCTTCTGTCCAGAAAGATCAGCCGAGCAGCCTCACCATGTGGATGAGATTATTTTTGTGCTGAGCATGCACACACACAAACACACACACACACACACACACCCTGGCAGTGTTCCCTCTAAGCTGAGTTAGTGTGAGCCAGCTCACATTTTTTTTGCCTCCAGCTCACAGATTTTTGTCTTGGCTCAGGAAGGAGGGCTCCAAAGCAAACTGCTTTATGCAGTAGCCAAATCGCTCACCCATAACTTTAATGCCAACGTCTCACAAAGTTGAATTTTTGCTCACAAGACTCCACAGCTTAGAGGGAACATTGCACCCTGGTTTTTTGACTGCCCAGCCATCATTAAAAAAACCCCAAACCACTGCAATAAAGCTGTGAAGCTGAAACCGCTCTGGGAAAAAAAAAAATGGAATTTTGAACAATAGAATTTCAAAAGACTGATTTTGTTCTTTAAAGAAAACTTCAGGAGGAAGCCTGTGACGGGAGCACCTGCCACACTCTCCGTTTGGCATTCATAGAGCAGGTGGTGCTGATGTATTTATTTCAAGTATTTATTAGCTGCCTTTCTAGCTAGTAGGGACTCAAGGCAGCTTACCAATTCAATAATAATAAAATCTATCAAAACCACTAGTTAAAATCAATAGTGCAGAACTACCCGGGGGGGGGGGCTGTGGCTCAGTGCCAGAACTGCTGCTTGGCCTACAGAAGGCCACAGGTTCAATTCCCACGGTCTTCAGTTAAAAGGATCAGGTTGCAAGTGATGTGAAGGACCTCGGCCTGAGACCCTGGAGAGCTGCCGCCATCCTGAGTAGACAAGTCCAGCCTCGATGGACTGGGGGTGGGGGTGGGGGTCTGATTCATTATAAAGTGGCTCACATTCATTCAGAGGAACTGGTCAAATGCCGTCATGACTAAAACTGTCTTCAACTGTTTGTAAGATTATGCATGGGATTGAGCAGGTTGAGAAAGAAGTACTTTTCTCCCTTTCTCACATTATAAGAACCCGTGGGCACTCCATGAAATTGCTGAGCAGTCGGGTTAGAACAGATAAAAGGAAATACTTCTTCACCCAAAGAGTGATTAACATATGGAATTCACTGCCACAGGAGGTGGTGGCAGCTACAAGCATGGGCAGTTTCAAGAGGGAATTAGATAAACATATGGAGCAGAAGTCCATCAGTGGCCATTAGCCACAGGGTATAGATGGGAACTCTCAGTCTGGGGCAAGTGATGCTCTGTATTCTTGGTGCTGGGGGGGGGATCAACAGTGGGAGGGCTTCTAGTGTCCCGGCCCCACTGCAGGACCTCCTGATGGCACCTGGTATATTTTGGCCGCTGTGTGACAGAGTGTTGGACTAGATGGGCCATTGGCCTGATTCAACATGGGCTTCTCTTATGTTCTTATGCTCTCCCAAAGATCGTGAGTGAGGGGGTCCAGGCTCACCTTCCCGGGGAGGTTGTTCCAGAGTCATGGGCCTACTGCCGATAAAAGCCCTCTCTTGTGCACTCATGCGAGGGAGAGATATGGATAAAGACCTTTAAATCTTCTGCTTCCAGTGTCTTTATTGCTCCAGGTGCTCTGTGTTTTTCTGGTTGTATGATTACAAAAAAGCATTTCTGCCTTTTTTGTTTGCTTCCAGGTGCCACCGCACGTATTGAGATGTATGGAAACTCCTATGCAAAGAGAATTCATTGGTGCGACCTCATTTGGAATACTGTGTACAGTTCTGGTCACCACATCTCAAAAAGGATATTATAGCATTGGAAAAAGTGCAGAGAAGGGCAACTAGAATGATAAAAGGGTTGGAACACCTTCCCTATGAAGAAAGGTTAAAATGCTTGGGGCTCTTTAGCTTGGAGAAACGACGGCTGAGGGGGTGACATGATCGAGGTTTATAAGATTATGAATGAGATTGAGCAGGTTGAGAAAGAAGTACTTTTCTCCCTTTCTCACAATACAAGAACTCGTGGGCACTCCATGAAATTGCTGAGCAGTCGGGTTAAAACAGATAAAAGGAAGTCCTTCTTCACCCAAAGAGTGATTAACACATGGAATTCACTGCCACAGGAGGTCGTGGCAGCTGCAAGCATGGACAGTTTCAAGAGGAAATTAGATAAACATCTGGAGCAGAAGTCCATCAGTGGCTATTAGCCACAGGGTATGGATGGGAACTCTCAGTCTGGGGCAGGTGATGCACTCTATTCTTGGTGCTGGAGGGGGCAGCAGTGGGAGGGCTTCTGGTGCCCTGGCCCCACTGCTGGACCTCCGGATGGCACCTGGTATATTTTGGCCGCTGTGTGACAGAGTGTTGGACTAGATGGGCCATTGGCCTGATTCAACATTGGCTTCTCTTATGTTCTTATGTTCTTATGTTCTTAGAAGCTTCTCTGGGGAGGCAGCTGCCAGCGTTTCTCTGTAAATAAGGACGGTCAGATGCTGGCCCTTCCAGAAGCTCTAGCAGGCTGCTCCCTGGGGCAGGCCCTTGCCCGGGCTGTTGCCAGGAGCTGTTGCCTCCCGCTGCTGCTGCTGCCGCCGCAGAGGGATTCTGCTATTGCCGTCCTCTGCTTTCCTTAATAACAGGTAGCCAAGCCATAAGTGTGGTGTGCTTTTGAGCAGGGAGAAGGGGTAGGGTAGAGGGAGTTAGGACAGGTCATGACATGGTGGACCTTCCTTGGAGGTCATCTAAGGCACCAGAAGGGTTCACCTGCTTGGAATGCAGCAGGTCCCAGAATCAATCTCCGACACTTCCAGTTAGAAAGGACCAAGCAGGAGGTGACGTGAAAGTACTCAGCCTGAGACCCTGGAGAACTGCAAGGAGGGGCTGTGGCTCAGTGGAAGAGCCTCTGCTTGGCATGCAGAAGGTCCCAGGTTCAATCCCCGGCATCTCCAGTTGAAAGGACCAGGCAGGAGGTGATGTGAAAGACCTCTGCCTGGAGAGCTGTAAAGAGGAGCTGTGGCTGAGTGGTAGAGCATCTGCTTGGTGTGCAGAAGGTCCCAGGTTCAATCCCCGGTATGTCCAGTTAAAAGGACCAGGCAGGAGGTAATATGGAAGACCTCTGCCGGAGACCCTGGAGAGCTGTAAAGAGGGGCTGTGGCTCAGGGGTAGAGCCTCTGCTTGGCATGCAGAAGGTCCCAGGTTCAATCCCCGGCATCTCCAGTTAAAAGGACCAGGCAGGAGGTGATGGGAAAGACCTCTGCCAGAGACCCTGGAGAGCCACTGCCAGTCTGAGGAAATGATACTGACTTTCTGATTCAGCAGAAGGCAGGGAGAGAGACTGCCTCCCTCTTCCGTGGTGAACCAGAAGCACAGCCCGTTTTGCAAAGCATGCACCTTCCAGGTGCTCCTCGAGAGCAGGCTTGGATCCTGGGCTCGTAACGGCAGCTGTGACTTTGACTTGCCCGAGGCACACGGGCTCCTGCGTTTGAATATGAGCTGCGTCAGTGTGGCCTTTCTCCTGACCAGATTTGGCATCATCCTGAAAACATTGTATAAAATAGCAGGGTTATGGTTTCTGCAGATGCGGCTTCCAGCTCTGGAGAGACTTCAGCAGTCCTGTATAAATGATTTGCAACTGAGGCTTATTTCATTAGCTGGATGTTTGGCCAGCCCTGCCTCATATGGGGGTGGGGGGGGCAACCCTTACCAGACGCCCCAAACACTACTGCTGCCAGGGAGAACTGTGCAGTGTGTGCGTGGGGTGGGGGGGACGCCACACGTGGAACCTGGTGACCCCACCTCACCTCCCGAAATCTCCTTCCTGGTTCTCCTCGGGTGCCCTTTCCACAGTACTTGTCTCGCAGCCTTCCATCTTCCCTGGAGCGTGGCTGACCCTTATCAAGCTCCTGCTCTGCAGAGCCAGAAAAGGAAGACAGATGTGGTTGCGTCTTCCCAGTCCACTTGGTGCCGGTCCAAGGGCTGCTCCGGGTCCCGTGGCTGCTGGGTCCCGTTCAAGGGCTCCGGCTCTGCCTGGCGACGCCTTTGGCCTTGGCGGCTGCAAGTGGCCCGTGAGCGGCTCCGGCTGTTGTCGCTGGAAAGGGATCTTATGTTTGTTTCTCTTTCTAGATAAGACTATACGAGGTGTTGTAAAAGTCAGGCCTTCTCCCCTCCCTTCCCTTCCCTTACCCCGACTGATCTCTTTTCTTCTGCTTCTGCATAACTTTCAAGGTTCTTCTCCTCCCTTTTGAAGCTTTTCTTTCACGCATTGTGGTTCTCTCCTGTCTGCACCATCTTACTCCTGCTTGGTCTTCCTCCTTCCACCGCTGGGTAGCCAGCCGGGAGCCACCAGGAGCATTTGGAGGCAGGGACAGGAACGCTAGCATGATGCCAGTGCAAGAGACACCCCAAAGGCTACTAGAATGATAAAAGGGTTGGAGCACTTTCCCTGTGAAGAAAGGTTGAAGCGCTTGGGGATCTTTAGCCTGGAGAAACGACGGCTGAGGGGTGACATGATCGAGGTTTATAAGATTATGCATGGGATTGAGCAGGTAGAGAAAGAAGTCCTTTTCGCCCTTTCTCACAATACAAGAACTTGTGGGCACTCCATGAAGTTGCTCAGCAGTCGGGTTAGAACGGATAAAAGGAAGTCCTTCTTCACCCAAAGAGTGATTAACACATGGAATTCACTGCCACAGGAGATGGCGGCGGCTACAAGCATGGACAGCTTCAAGAGGGAATTAGATAGACCTCTGGAGCAGAGGTCTATCCGTGGCTATTAGCCACAAGGTATAGACAGGAACTCTCAGTCTGGGGCAAGTGATGCTCTGTATTCTTGGTGCTTGGGGGGGGGGGCAACAGTGGGAGGGCTTCTGGTGTCCTGGCCCCACTGCTGGACCTCCTGATGGCCAATGGTATTTTTGCAAAAACAAAGGACCACAGCCCTAGTAACAACAGAGAAGAACAATGAAAGCTGTGTATATCTGCTTAGTAATATTAACAAAATCAATAATTGCAGTAAATATATTTTATATAATGAAAAACATCCAAAATCATAAACGAGTGCAAGAAGAGGTCCAAACAGTGAAGTTAACGAAGTTTTCTGGATTACAGAGTCGTTTCGTGGTCTTCATGCGAATGGGACCATATATATCTTTTAGAGCTGCAGAATTTTATTTTTCACGTGCTGCATAATTCTGTAAATAGTCACATGATCAGCAGGTGCGATGTTGCAGCTTGAGCTACAGAAAGCTAAATTAGCTGATCATATGTGACTATTTATAGAATTGTGCAACACTCAGAAAAATGAAACGCTGCAGCTCTAAAAGGTATATATGGTCCCATTCGGATGAAGACTACGAAATGGCTTTGTAATCCAGAAAACTTTGTTAACCTCACTGTTTGGACCTCTTCTTTCACTTGTTTATGATTTTGGATGTTTTTCATTATATAAAATACATTTCCTGAAATTATTGATTTATGTTAATATTAACCGGTACATAAGAACATAAGAGAAGCCAATGTTGGATAAGGCCAATGGCCCATCCAGTCCAAAAGGAAGTACTTCTTCACCCAAAGAGAGATTAACATGTGGAATTCACTGCCACAGGAGGTGGTGGCAGCTACAAGCATGGACAGCTTCAAGAGGGAATTAGATAAACGTATGGAGCAGAAGTCCATCAGTGGCCCCTATTAGCCCCAAGGTATAGATAGGAACTCTCGGCCTGGGGCAAGGGATGCTCTGTATTCTTGGTGGTTTGGGAGGGGCAACAGTGGGAGGGCTTCTGCTGTCCTGGCCCCACTGCTGGACCTCCTGATGGCGCCTGGTCTTTTTGGCCACTGTGTGATACAGAGTGTTGGACTGGATGGGCCATTGGCCTGATCCAGCATTTGGCTTCTTTATGTTCTTATTTTCATAGCTCTGCTCCCTGACATTTTGGGCTTGGCTCTGGCTCCTGCCGCATCCGTTTTGTGAGTTTGCCCACTGGCCTGAGTCAGAATTCCAAAGATGTCCGTAGGCTCAAAAAGGTTGGGTTCTGAGTTATCCTGGGTCTTCACTGGAGAGAAAAGCAGAGTGTAAATCTAAGTAAGTAAATGGCGTGTGATGCAAAATTAACAAAAAAGCGTCAGGGAAACAGCTTGACCTTAGTAGGTGCTGGCAGCAGTCTGTCTCCCCACCGAGTGTGTTCCCCCGTTGCGACAACAGGAAGCCCTGGTGTTTCCCTGCTGAATTCCGTTGGCTGTTTACCCTGCCGTGCTGTTGCATGTCGGCTCGGGGCGTCGCATGAAGGTTGTTCCGCACTCCAGAGTTCACCTCTAGGTTAATTGCTTGAGTTATCTATATCGCTGCCACCCTATCACAGTGACAGGATCAATAAATATGATCGGGAGAAAAGCTAAGACATGTTTAAGGCCAAAATGATTGAGCCTAGAACCGCAGAGAAATTTGCTTGGTATATGAGACCGTTAAAATCAGATTAGATTTCCATGCTTCACGCTCCCAAAGTGACCGGGGGCGGCAGCGGGCGGGGGGGAGGAGGAGTGTTGAACTTTTCCCTGCACGGCGGTGGGGCTCCGGTGGCGATGGGCTTGTGGGGCTTTGAGGAAGAGCTGCGATCGGCAGTTACACGTCGCCCACCTGCCAGGCTGGGCAGCTCGAGGCAGCAAAGAAGAGGCTACCCTGGAGGGCACCGGCTTGGCGGGCAGTTTGTGGCACTGGCAGCCTGGATAAGGTTGCCAATTCTGGGTTGGGAAATTCCTGGAGATTTGGGTGGCAGAGCCTAGGGAGGAAAAGTCTGAGGAAGGGACCTCAACACGCTGTAATGCCGCAGGGTTGACGCACAAGTCTGTGCCCCGTGTGACCCCTTAGCCAAATTGGAATCACATAGTTGGGAGTCCAACAAGTTTGATAAATATCTGTTTAATGCAAGAAACAGGAGATACGGGGCTGAGTGCATTACAGCACTTAGCAACACCAAGCTGTATCCTGGCTTAACCAGGAAGGGCAGAGGGTCTTATACCCCAAGCGACATCACATATAATTCACACATTCAAGGACCTTTCATTGGTACCAAGCAGTTAACATCATAAAAGCATCATTTGACTCTAAACCTTACTATTGGTCTCTCCCGATACTGGTCATGTATGTCAGTGATTGCATTTGTTTATCTGGTCTTCGGAGCGATGGGAAATCTTAGAGAACCCTGGGACCCGTCTCTGGCCTCGCTTGCGGAGAGCTAGCTGATAAGGGCTGTGGTTCACGTTACCCTTCGCTCTTGGCATCCTTGCGACTCCTAAATAGCATTCCATTCTATTGCATCTGAATCTGTTATGATTAAGCTTTTGAAGGCACAATGACAGCTGTCAATATAAATATATATATATATATATATCCAGGAGAGTGCCAGAAATCACATTCTTTTCCTCTTGTCCCACAGAGTCCCCCCTCCAAAGCAGCCCTTTTCTCCAGGGGAAACTGATCTCTGTGGTCTGAAAATAAGTTAAAATTCCGGGAGATCTCCAGGCCGCACCTGGAGGTTGGCAGCCCTAAGCCAGACTCAGCATCCTGGTTATTTGATGCGTGGCTTCCCCTTTTGGTCCTCCCCAGCGCATCTCCCCTCCCGTCACAACCTTATGTGGCATGTTTAGGCCAGACCCTTGATGAACTTTGTGGTACATCCAGGATTTGAACTTTGCTCCAGAAACCAACTCCAACCTGCTGCACAGGAGAGCCAGTCTGGTGTAGTGGTTAAGTGCGTGGACTCTAATCTGGGAGAACTGGGTTTGATTCCCCACTCCTCCACTCGCAGCAGCTGGATGACCTTGGGCAAACCATAGTTCTGACAAGAGCTGTCCTTGAAAAAGAGCAGTCTCTGTCAGACCTCCCTCAGCCCCACCTACCTCACAGGGTGTCTGTTGTGGGGAGGGGAAGGGAAAGGAGTTTGTAAGCTGCTCTGAGACTCCCTTGGGTAGTGAAGGGCAAGGGGTATAAATCCAATCTCCTCCTCTTCCTCTTCCTCTTCCTCCTCCTCCTCTTCTTCTTCTTCCTCTTCCTCTTCCTCTTCCTCCTCCTCCTCCTCCTCCTCCTCCTCCTCCTCTTGGAATGGGTTTTTTTTCTGGATTTGCTAGGCCTGGGAAGGGCAAGAACCCCCCTCCCACACACACACACATACCCACATCCCAGGATGTGGCTTTTTTTTAAAAAAGGAAGAGCTGGAATTCTCTGACCCACAGCCATGGGGCTGTATGTCTTCTGCCTCCTTACAAATCCTGACACCCACCCGGCCCTGCTCCTAGCGCTGTATAAGCTCATATGCATCCCTTTGCTTAAACAGCCATTGTTTTGTGTTTGATTTTGGTAGGAGAGGCCAGGAAGGTGGGCCCGTGGTGTAGAGATGCACCCAAAGGCAAGATGGCCACAGTGATCCAGCTCAGGATCAAAGCGCTTCCCAGGAGCGGAGTGGAGAGGGTGGCCTAAGAAGCTGTGGCCCAGTGGAAGAGCCACTGCTCTGTGTGCCAGAAGGGTCCCGGTTCAATCCCTGGCAGCATCCAGTGCAAAGGACCAGGCAGTTGTTGTTGTTCAGTCGCACAGTCAAGTCCAACTCTTCGCGACCCCATGGACCACATTGCGCCAGGCCCTCCTGTCTTCCGTCATGCTCCAGAGTTTGTTCAATTTCATGTTCACTGCCTTGATAACACTGTCCGACCATCTCATCCTTTGCCATCCCCTTCTTCTTCTTTGACCTTCAGTCTTTCCCAGCATCAGGGTCTTCTCCAGCGAGTGCTTCCTTCTCAGTTGGTGGCCAAAGTATTTGAGCTTCAGCTTCAGTCTCTGGCCTTCCAGGGAACAGCCAGGGTTGATTTCTTTTAGGATTGACTGATTTGATCTCCTTGCAGTCCAGGGGACTCTCAAGAGTCTTCTCCAGCACCATAGTTCAAAAGAATCTATTCTTCGGCGCTCGGCCTTCCTTATGGTCCAATTCTTGCAGCCGCACAGCCAGGCAGTAGGTGATATGAAAGACCCTTTTCTGCCTGAGACTCTGGACAGTCACTGCCAGTCTGAATAGACAATAGTGACCTTGCTGGGCCAGTGGTGCAGTTCAGTGTAAGGCAGCTTCATGTGCGTGTTTGTGTGTGTGTGTGTGTGAGAGAGAGAGAGACAGAGACAGAGAGAGCAAGAGAGAGAGAGCGCTGAAGGGAGACCCTGGGAAGTACAAATCCAGAGCTGACCAAGATCACACGGAGGGGAAGAGAGTCGGTCCCAGACCTTTGCAGCAAGAGATCCTGCCTGATTGCAGTCAAGGAGAACTGACGGAGAGCTGGTGGGATGCGCTGGCTCGGTGGTCAGGCGAGGCTCCCTGGGAGTCCCAGGTCTGAAGCCCCGCTCTGCCACGGGAGTCCGCCGGAGGGCCCAGGGCCAGTGGCTCGCACTCAGCATCACCTACCTAACAGGATAGTTGTCACGATAAAAATGGAGGTCGGGAGAATGATGTCATAAACTTCTTTGGGGTCCCCGTTGGGACCCACATTGCTGAAGATGGGGGGAGATAAAAACGCAGGCTGGCCAGTGGGGGGAAGGAAAGGAGGAAGCAGGGACAGGTGAGGCTATGTGGGTTGCCAGGAGGAGGGAAAGAGGAAATTGTATGGAGAGAGGGATAGGAACGAGGCAAGTAAGTAATTGCTGTCTGCCTCTCAGCCTTCGTTACGAGCAGCTTGGCTCACCGGATGAGTGGGAGACGGAGAAGCGAAAGGCTGCGAGTGGCTTTTGATGGGGAAAAGTGCCACCGGAACTCGTAATGGCAGAATGTGGGAGACGGCAGCCCGCTTCTGCATCAAGGATTTTGCCTTCGGGGGGATCAACAACAGTGGGCTTCCTCTGGGGGAGGCAGGATGGCAGCAAAGCTGAGAGTGTCAGGCCGGGATCTGAGAGACGTGGGTGTCCCGTCCCCGGGCTTCTTTGGCCCGTCGGTCTTTCTCGGTCTCACAGACTTCACAGGGTGCCTGGGGGAACAGGAGAGCGGAGGGGAAGCCAGGACTGCTCCTTCAGGGCTCCTTGGAAGGGGAGCCAGGGTGGAAACAAACAATCCGGGCCCGGCTAATTTTACGCCATTGCTTTGAGGTTGCAAGGAAACTAAGCTGTAGTTAATGTGCTCTTTGGGTTTACATCTTTATTGGGTATTTGCGCCTCAGCAAATTGGGGGCAGGTAAAAATTCAGTAGTTCGAGGCTCAAGTGCCGCGCAACAGAGTGAGCTCCCATCTCTGGCCCCAACTCTTGCCAACCTAGCATTTGGAAAGCAAGAAATTGCAAGTAGAAGAAGAAGAAGAAGAGATTGGATTTATACCCCGCCCTTCACTACCCAAAGGAGTCTCAGAGTGGCTCACAAACTCCTTTCCCTTCCCCTCCCCTCCCCACAACAGACACCCCCTCTGAGGCAGGTGGGGCTGAGAGAGCTCTGACAGAGACTGCTCTTTTTCATGAACAGCTGTGCCAGAGCTTGTGACTGACCCAAGGTCACTCCAGCAGCTGCATGCGGGGGAGTGGGGGAATCAAACCCGGTCCTCCCAGATTAGAGTCCGCGCACTTAACCACTACACCAAACTGGCTCTCAGATGATTAGGCATCGCTTCGGTGGGAAGGTAGCAGTGTTCCATGCACCTCGGCGTTTAGTAATGCCGGTCACATGACCACGGAGAAGTCTTCAGACAGTGCTGGCTCTTCAGCTTGGAAACAGAGATGAACACTGCACCCCTAGAGTCAGATTCGACTGGCTTTCAAGCAAGGGAAGCCTTTACCTCTGTCTTTAAAATTTTTCAAATGACGTGGATGGATCCATTCGTCTCTTTGGGTTCTTCAGTGAAAGAGGGGATCAGCGTGGTACAAAGAGAAGGGAAACTGGCCACCAGATGTTTCTGCGGCAGATTCTCTGGCGATGTTCTCCTCTGCCTGTCCTCCCCTCCTCACAGGGCAGCAGGTCTGGGAAGGGCTGAAAACTTTAATCGTTTTCGTATTTATACCAACACTTTCCTCCCTGTCGGGGACCCGAAATTGCTTACATTATACATCCTCCCCTCCTCCCCTTTTATCCTCACAGTAGCAACCCGGCGGGGTAGGCTGTGCTGAGAGAGTGTGACGGGCCCAAGTTCACCCAGCGAGCTGCCATGGCGGAGTGGAGATTCGAACTTGTCTCTCTCGGATCTTAGTCTTGACGCCACAGGGGCTCTCAGACGGACACTCCCAGTGCTTCTCTGAGCCGTCTGTTTCAGGCCCCAGACGTCCGCTCAGCTCGCGACTAGCTGCCCCACGTCGCTGACTGCCCTCCGTGTGGACCGGCTCTTGCCCTGTGGACCAGCGGCAGGGTTCTTCCGGAGTAAAGGGACTGGTCTTTGTGCATGGTGGTGGGGGCCAGAGTCAGCATTCCCCCCCAAGCGGGGCAGCTGTCGGGGCCCAGATTTCTGCCCACTCGGTTGCTAGCTCTGTGCCACCCGTGCCTGCCTGCTGTATGTGGTGCCCGGTGCCACTGGGCAGTGGGAAGACCTGTGAGCTGACAACGGAAGGACACGTGAGCATGTGGAGGTTTGCAGGTGAGTGGGGGGGAAGGAGAGCATGAGTGCCTGGGGGTGTGCACGGGAGGGGAGGGGCCCCTGGGATCCTGGAACCTGCCTTGCATCTGGCGCATCGGAAGGCCTCCGCAGCCCCGGGCATCGGTTCTGCTTGGCTGCAGCAAGGAGAGGATGAAGTTGCAGGCTCTCTGGAGCAGCCTCTGTGTAACTCCCCTCCAGTCCCCGCGTTACACAATATTCCAAGGAAGCTGGAAGAACAATTAACGAACTGCAGTGAATAGAGTTACGGGACTGCCGAGACAGAGAAATGGATGGCGGCTTTCCCTGCCCTCCACCGCCCCTTCCTGCCCACCAGCGGTGTCTCTTTCTTCCAGTTCGTCTTGAGGCCGTCACCTTGGAAAACCGGGGCCGCTTGGAAGAGCCCGCCCTAGCACAAGGTCAAAGCCAGCCTAGGAATTGTCTCGGGGACCGGGAACAATTGCCAAAGCGGTGTTTGGATATCCATCGCTGATAAAATCAAGGAAATGATGGAATCGCACAGCTTTGCTTACTGCGCTGCTGCGTGGAAAGTCTCTGCAGGGGAGGAGGCGGCAGCTGTCCCCTGCGTAATCAAAAGCCCTCCTGGCTCTCCGTCTCTCTGGAAGCCGCACGTGCTGACTTCTGCCAGGGAGGACAAGAGGCGGGCTCCGGGTGGAAAGCAGCAGCGACCATCAGGCAGGCCCAGGGACCAAAGGAGACCTTTGAGAGTATCTTCCAGAAGCAGAGTGGAAAGGGGTGTCGGACAGGATCCGTGGAGGCGTCTAGGGCAGCGCCGCAGCCTGGGCTGATGCGCCTGCCCACACCAGAGTGGCCAGGCTGCACGGTCCCAAGACTTTCTGCCCCTCTGAATAACCCTGGAGGTGTGCCTCAGGATCCCTTGCCAGCCAGCCAGAGAGAGATCCCGTGCACAGTCACACAATGCCGTGCCCAAGGACCTTCTGCGGCTTTGCGGGGGATCTGGTGGTGCAGTTGGAGATGGTGGGTGCTTCTCTGACTGCTGTTCAAGACCCCTCCCCCCAACTCTGGGTTCAGTACAGAAAAATCAGCCTATCTCAAAAGGACACAAGAAGAGCTCTGCTGGATCAGACCACTGAGGGTCCATCGAGTCCACCACCCTTCCTCCCACAACGGCCAAGCCTTGAAGGGCCGGCAACAGGGCAAATAGAGGCCGAGTCCTTGCCTTGAAGTTGCCTCCTGGCTCTGGGATTCGGAGGTTTAGTGCCTCTGAACATGGAGGTTCCCTTTAGTCACTATGGCCGGTAGCCATTGATAGACCCATACGCCATCAGTCTGCCCAGTCCCCATTTCAAGCCATCCGTGCGTCCTGGAAGGAGATTTATAAGAACATAAGAGAAGCCAGTGTTGGATCAGGCCAATGGCCCATCCAGTCCAACACTCTGTCGCACAGTGGCCAGAAATACCAGGGGCCATCAGGAGGTCCAGCAGTGGGGCCAGGACACTAGAAGCCCTCCCACTGTTGTTCCCCCCCACCCAGCACCAAGAATACAAAGCTCCACTTGCTCCAGACTGAGAGTTCCTATCATAAGAACATCAGAGAAGCCAATGCTGGATCAGGCCAGTGGCCCATCCAGTCCAACACTGTGAGTCACACAGTGGCCAAAAATACCAGGGGCTGTCAGGAGGTCCAGCAGTGGGGCCAGGACACTAGAAGCCCTCCCACTGTTGCCCCCCCCCCGGCACCAAGAATACAGAGCACCGAGAATTCTGTTTGCAACACACGGTAGCTCCCTCAAGCAGACGAACAGTCCTTTGGCTGATTCGTCCGGGTCCTGTGCTTTGCATTAGGGTCTTACACAGAGGTACCCATTTGGCCATCAAGAACCTGGAAGAGAAGCTCAAGGAAGATGGAGGCCAGGTAGAGGCCATGAAGAGGGAGAGAAGGTCAGCAGGGTGGGATGGGGGGGAGAAGCCTAAAATAACAAGAGGATGGGGACGGGGTGAGACGGAAGTGATCTCGGGGAATGCCCTTCGGCGGCGACTGCCTTTGTTTCCTTGAGAGAGGTTGGGCTGGAACGCCAAGGCCTGCGTTTAACCCGGACGAGCCCCTTTGGAGCTGGACCCAGAACGCTTGTGGAAGGTGCCGCTCAGTGTCGGAGGGGAGGGGAGCGAGAAGTCAACGCCTCCGTCCCCTTTAAAGCCCCTTCCTTCTTCCAAAATGAAGTGAACTCTGGGAACTCTAGTCAGGGCCGAGTTCCAGTCCGAAAGCGATAAGGATCTAGCCCGTCCTCGGCGGTTTCTGGATTGTGCAACCCTCGGAGCCTTCCCTGGCGCTCCTTCCCCGCGCACGGGCCGGGCGCAGAGAGGGCGAGGGGGTGCGACCAGCGTCTCTGATTACTCGCCTCCCTGCGTTCGCTCTCTCCTCCTCCTCCTCCTCTCTTCGAGGCATCGCTGTACAGTTTACAATTTAATTTTCTGCTTTTGTAATCTGCAGCCCTCGTGTATAGATCATCTAATGAAAAAAGTCTTTTTAGAATTAGCGTGGTATTCGGCAGAGAGGGAGGGAACAAGAACTCCATGTGGTTTCAGTTCCACGCTGAAGAAATGTCGAGAGGAAACACCTCAAGACTCAGGTTTGATAGGAAAGCGGCTGCAGCCGTCCAAGGGCAGCATGGCCATTACTCATCCACAAACAGGGAGGATTTTCTTAGACGTTCGGGGCCAGGCCCGCTCACTCCTCTGGGCGTGAACAGATCCTTCGCAGGATAAGGGCCGTGGAGGGGAACCTGAGAAGGATGGAGTGGCTGATGAGAATGTGGGGCTTCCTGGCCGGGAATCCTAGACGAAGAGCGCGCGGGTTCCAAATGGGAGGCCTGGCCGGGCTCCGAGGCTCCAAAGGGGTGGATCGTAATTCATCAGGTCAGGTGGATGGAGCGGGGCCCGGCAAATGCAGAAGCCAGGTGGCCCCAGCGCAAAGGAGGAATGGCAAATGAGGGGGAAAGCTGATGAGCTCACCTGTCCCAAAGCCGGCAGGGAGGGGCCAAGGTCAAAAGAGCACGAGGTTTGGAAGGGACCTTGTTGTTTTTAACTATCAAGAAGTCACCTTGAACCAAGAGGAGAGGGGGGGATATACATGTTTTAATTAATAAGTAAAAACAGTTCACGTAGCCCAAATTCCTGCTCAGTCCTGAGAGCTTCCCCAGGAGATGGCCAGCCAGCCCCTGCTTGAAGACCTTCAGCCACGGAGGGCCGACCCCCGTCCCAGGCAGTGGGCTCCATTGCTGAACCTTCTGACCGGCAGGATGCTTCTCTTCATTCCCAAGCAAAATCTTCCCTCCTGGGACCTGTGAAGGTGTGCAGAAGACCTTCGGACTCATAATTCCTGGGAGGAGGGAAACTGGCTTGTGTTCAGCTGAATCACCTTTTCTGTGGTCCCATCCTGAGGATGAGATCTGACTAACTCTGAGGGTGGCTTCTGTTGGATTCTCTGGTTTTAGTAGAGCCAGGAATGACTATTAATGTAGCAGAGTGCAGGAGGCATTTCCACGCGGCAGAGCTTTGATGCTGAGCGTGCTGGCAGACTTAGAGTTACACAGAGCTAGTAGTCAGATTCAAAAGTAATAAGAGTTCTTTATTATATGGAACTCCATTCTAGACAGTATAGGTGTGAGAGAGGGATAGAATCTACTCTGACTACCTAGGATGGATGTGGATGCCGGGAAGAGTGCCCCTGCATCCCTTGTGCAAAGATGGAGAGAAAATGTGCTTCTTCTTTGTGTGTGAGAGAGGAGGAGGAGGAGGAGGAATGTGTGTCCTGAGCTGTGTGACTAAATCTATTGTGACCTCTTGAAGACTGAGGCAGGGGACAGGACATATACCTTCACTTTTCTGACAGCTTCTACTGAGGTCACTTTTCTCTGTGTCTCCATCTCTTCAGTTTGCCAGCTACGTCCTTCTTTGGGGGAAGCAGATCTGGCCATGGTTATACATGCCTTGATAACATCATGGATGGAGTACTGTAAAGTTCTCTATGTGGGGCTGCCCTTGGAGACTGTATGGTGGGATCAGTTGATTCAGAATGTAGCAGCTAGCTTTGTAACTCAAAGGAATACCTTGTGTGACTCATAGGTCAGCATCATGTGATTTCCGCCCTAACAAAGTGGTGTGGCGGCCCTCTTATCTAGCGAGCCCATCACGTTTGGCTAAGGGAGACTTGAAGTAGAGTTCTCCAGTGGTTTGAGGTGACACAGTCTTCAGCTCTTGAGGAAAGCCCTTCCCATCGCTGCTTTGATGGTCCCCACAGAAGGGGCTTCCCATGAGAGTCTTCATCTTGTGAGCTTCTCCGCTAGAGGAGGAGAATCAACCCAGCATGCCACCACTAAAGTTTCTTCTCTTTCTCCTACCTCCATTCTCGGTCTTCAAGTTGCTAGCTGGTGCCTCGGAAAGTGTGAGTACCAATACACCTAAATGCCAGGTGTTAGTACTTGCATTAGTAAGGGGCACAAAAGGGGGGGGTAAGGGTTTCTTTCAACACCCCCATATTAAAAGTTTCCTTAAAACTTTCCCCCAGTCTACCTTCAAACCATATCATGGTTTTGAGCTTGAGGCCTTACTACTGTGCTTTCAATTCTCCCTGAAGCCCCTTTGAACCCATGACCAGGTCACCATGGAGGGGCCAAGGCTCAGTGGAAGAGAGCCTCTGCTTGGCATGCGGAAGGTCCCAGGTTCAATCCCCGCCGGCATCTCCAGTTCAAAGGACCAGGCAGTAAGTGGTGGGAAGGACCTCAGACTGAGACCCTGGAGAGCTGCTGCCAATCTGAGTAGACAGTCTTGACCTTGATGGACCGGGGGGGGGGTCTGATTCAGTGTAAGGCGGCTTCACATGTTCATGTGACCTATCAGGAGACTGGCTCTGAAAACTGTTTCATAGTGGGCCTTAGTTCCTCTGTTAGGATCCTTGGAATTAATGCACTTTCCATACATAAGGACTAGTGTATTTTTTCATGACGATAGACTGGTCCTTTGGACTATTACTGTTTTCTGCCAAAAAAAAAAAATATTGAACTGTTTCCCATAAGCAGAGGAAGCGGTTCTGCCGTAGTCTACGTCAGGCCTCAGAGTGGGAGTTGCACAGCCTGGATTGTAAAGGGTCCCTCTGTTTTTTTCTATGTGTCCAGGGGAATCATTATTTGAGTTAGTTGTTGTAGATTTTCCAGGCTGTATGGCCGTGGTCTTGGCATTATAGTACCTGACGTTTCACCAGCAGCTGTGACTGGCATCCTCAGAGGTATAACACAGAAAGATGGAGTGCTCTCTGTGTCAAGGTGAGAAGAACAATGGTAGGCAGGTAATTTATATCTACTCAGGAAGGTGGAGTAGGGCTGAGTCATTCTCTTGTAGGAGTTCCCCAGGCTGTGACATGCTCAGGAGCTTTCCTGAGGAGGTTCTTTTGCTTATGGATTGGCTGTTGAAATCTTAATCATATCTGTAGTGCTGTCGTAAGATGTAGAACATTTTGTGTTTTTCAGGATAGGAAACCATGCCCTATTTATTTTAAAACTCTCTTCTTTCCTATTGAAGTTGTGTTTATGTTTATGAATTTCAATGGCTTCCCTGTGTAATGTGACATGGTAATTGGATGTGTTGTCCAGCCTTTCAGTGTCTTGAAATAAGATACTGTGTCCTGTTTGAGTTAGGCTATGTTCAGCCATTGCTGATTTTTCAGGTTGGCCCAGTCTGCAGTGTCTTTCATATTCTTTTATTCTTGTCTGAAAGCTATGCTGTGTGGTCCTGATGTAAACCTGTCCACAACTGCAGGGAATGCGGTATACTCCTGCAGAAGTGAGGGGGTCTCTTCTGTCTTTTGCCAATTGTAGATTATGTTGTATTTTTCTGGTGGGTCTGAATACTGTTTGTAGGTTGTGTTTTTTCATAGGTTTTCCCATCTGATCAGTGATTCCTTTGATATATGGCAAAACCACTTTTCCTGTGGGAGACTGTTTTCCCTCAGTTGTTTGTTTTTCCTTTGGTTTAATCGCTCTTCTGATTTCATTCTTGGAGTAGCCATTTGCTTGAAGTGGGTGGTTTAGATGATTTAATTCATCGTTGAGAAAGTGCGGTTCACATATCCGTCTTGCACAGTCAACTAATGAAGAAGAAGAAGAGTTTGGATTTATACCCCGCCCTTCACTGCCCAAAGGCGTCTCAGAGCGGCTTACAAACTCCTTTCCCTTCCCCTCCCCACAACAGACACCCTGTGAGGTAGGTGGGGCTGAGAGAACTTCTGATAGAAACTGTCCTTGAGAGAACAGCTGTGCCAGAGCTTGTGACTGACCCAAGGTCACATCAGCAGGTGCAAGTGGAGGAGTGGGGAATCAAACCCGGTTCTCCCAGATAAGAGTACTTAACCATGACACCAAACTGACTCTCAATGTTTTGATCATGCCTCTTTTTTGCCCAGCGTGGTGACTGGAGTTTACTATTTGATTTATTATTATTTATTATTATTGGAGTTTATTATTTGTATTCTTCAGGAATTCTTCCTTTGGCTTCTCCCGGAGGCAGATAGATTAGGGGAGGCGTAGCTGAGGCATGTCAATGGAGAGGTTTGGAACCCTTGGAGGTTGATTTCTCCCATGTGGAAATCAGTCCAGTCTTTCATCTGTCACTACCATCCCCAGCCTTCCGGGCACCTTTGGAATTCTGGCACGGGGTGGCGGGTGAAACCACTGCCATAAGAGGAGGTGCTGACCACAAAATGACTGTCGCAGGACATCAGG
Source organism: Gekko gecko (assembly GCA_029375565.1). Lineage (NCBI taxonomy): Eukaryota > Metazoa > Chordata > Lepidosauria > Squamata > Gekkonidae > Gekko > Gekko gecko. The sequence continues at coordinate 126,944,952 of JAPDNY010000010.1, read as the reverse complement.
AGCCATCCACAAAATGTCAGGAACTGAAGTCATGCATAACTCTAAAAGTAAGTCTTCAGCATTTCCGGCAGAAGCTCTGTTTAACAAGATTCCTTTTAAAATTAGTATATTGCTTAAGATATTCCCTTGTGTACACACAGCTTGCCTTCAGACGTGCAGTGAAGATCCTTGGGGCTGTGGTGGCAGCTGCCGCCGAAGCAACTTTACAAAAATCTGCACAGCCAATCAGATCCCAAGTGGCCAGTTGGAATCCCCACCCGGCCGCGCCCCTTTTCTGAAAGCAGTTGGCGGGCATCAGGCTCCACGGTGCCCACGGCTGCCATGTTGGGGACCCCTGATCTAAACGGAGCCCCCTCCGCCTAGGCAACTTCTCGGAGGAAAGTTTTGCAAAACGTTCTGGCAGTTTTACTCCCTGACTTTATTTACAGCCTGCCTTTTTGCTGAGACAACAGGCAGGTTACCAGATTTAAAAACAATGCTATAAAACCATGTAAGACATATAGCAAATGATGCAACGAGACTAGATTACAACGCTAGGAAACAGTGCCGTAAAAACAAGATCGCGCGGACCATAAAGAGTGCAATAAACCGTGGCCCTGCTTCCTTTCATAAAAACGCCCTCCCTGGCCTGGCCATTCTGTGCAATGCCTTCTGTAGCTTGGTATAAGCGTGAGGCCGCTCTGACAGGTAGGGCCCATAACGTAGGAAGCTCAGGCGTGGGCAGCTGTTGGTCTAACCAATTTGCGGCCCGGCTCCCTCAGAAGGCTTGGCTCGGGGGGAGGATGAGCCGTGCTGCCCCAGCAGTGGGTGGACGGCGTTGGTCCCGCCCTTGGGAAGACCTGCTTTCGAACATCCCAAGAGCAGGAAATCTTTTGCTGTGAATTTCCATTCTTGGCAGTTGTGGGGTGGCACAGCCTTCCCACCCTCGCTTGGGAACAGTGTGTAGCCATGTGGAGGAAAGACCCGAGCAACTGGGAGTGGCTTCTGAATGGGTAAAGCCTGTCCTGATTTGTCGTGGGCTTTGGCAGCCTGCGTCAGGCTCTTTGCTGTTTCATTCATTTCTAATTCCCCCCCCCGAGCCTCCTTTCCTTTGAAAAGGATGTTCCTGAGAGATGGTGCGGCCGCCAGAAATGCCCACAGTCAAGCTGTGGCTGATTTGATTTTCTTGGGTGGGGAACCCCCGGGAGATGTCACTGGGAGGATCCAAATTGGTGCAAAGCTTATACAGGGGAAGAGAGTCCTTTAAGTATTTGTTTATTTGTTGCTGTAGATTTTCCGGGTTATGTGGCCATGGTCTTGGCGTTGTAGTGAACACCACGGCCACACAACCCGGAAAATCTACAGCAACAAATGAACTCCGGCCGTGAAAGCCTTCGACAACGTATTTATTTTATTTATTTATTAATTGAATTTATACCCAGCCCTCCCCACCAAAGGCAGGCTCCAGATGGCTAACAACATAAAATGCAATACAATAAATAAATAAAAATCTAAAGCAATTCATTAAAACTAACTGACATCATATAAAGTGCTAGCAACTAATTTGTGGTGTTAAATATGGCCTTAAACATTGTATAATTCCAGGCAGCAGGCTTCCATTCTCAAGATCATTACAGTTGGTATAGCGATATTATTACTGGCCACATAAGAACATAAGAGAAGCCAATGTTGAATCAGGACAATGGCCCATCTAGTCCAACACTCTGTCATACAGTGGCCAAAATATACCAGGTGCCATCAGGAGGTCCAGCAGTGGGGCCAGGACACTAGAAGCCCTCCCACTGCTGCCCCCTCCAGTACCAAGAATAGAGTGCATCACCTGCCCCAGACTGAGAATTCCCATCTATACCCTGTGGCTCATAGCCACTGATGGACTTCTGCTCCATAGGTTTATCTAATTCCCTCTTGAAACTGTCCATGCTTGTAGCTGCCACCACCTCCTGTGGCCGTGAATTCCATGTGTGAATCACTCTTTGGGTGAAGAAGTATTTCCTTTTATCTGTTCTAACCTGACTGCTCAGCAATTTCATGGAGTGCCCACGAGTTCTTGTATTGTGATGGTAATGGTGGTAAAAATGGTGGTAGTGGTGGTGGCAGTGGCTCCTAATTGAAAACCTGGTGGAAGAGCTCCATCTTGCAGGCCCTGCAGAACTGTGAAAGGTATTGGTGGTCCCAGCTCATGAAGGGCTCTCAGAGTCGGAATGAGAACTTTGTACTGCCTGCTTAAAACAATAAAAGATCTCAGGGCTTTTCTCCACACTTGACTACTCGTGATTTTCGTGGCAGGCAATTCACAAGTATTGGAATCGGTCTGGCCACAGTTCTTCTGCCTCTCTGCATTTTCACAGTTGTGGAGCCAGTTTATTTTCTTCCGCACTTGCCTTAAATACTGAGGATTTTCAAGAGAGGGGGCTGTCCTGGGTGTCACCACAGCACCCCCTCCCTTTTTTTAAAAAAAGCCTCTAAAATATTGATATATCACTAGAGCGTTGTAACAGCAGGCTTAGCAGGTTCTCTGAATTACCAGCTTTCATTTTAAAATAGGAGTAAGTCTCAAGTTTCTTCTCTTGTGGAAATTTGCCTTTTTTACTTCTGTCTCAGTGAGGGAAGAGGGTAGAGATTTACTTAAAAAAAATGAAAGCTGGGAATACAGAGAACCTGCTTAAGCCTGTTGTTACAATGCTTCTGCGATATTTCGATGTTTTTTAGTGCCGTTTTTTTCACAAAAAGAAAAGAAAACACGACCACAATCATTGAACAGTGGTCTGGAAGTAGGTTGGAGCGGTCAGGAGAAAGAATATCACCAGAAAAACATCACTCAACAAGGAAAAGGGCAAGTCAGAATTGGCTTCCAGAAAAGAATTTGGGGGGGGGGTCTCGAAAGAACTGGGGTCTGTGTGGAAAGGGAGGGACAAACAAAAACCGAAGTGAAAACTAATGGCACAAAAATGCATGAAGATACCAAGAGGATAAACCAAAGCAGTATGGGGGCGAAAACCAACAACCGCCCCACAACATGTGGAAAAGCCCTTCGTTTCCTCTTCGCGCTGCCTTGATACCCCCAGCTCTGATATTCACCCCAGTTATTTAATGGGGGAAAGACAATATTCCCTTTTATCCAGCTGTGTACAAAAGAGGTGCTCCCCTGATGGTTCTGTATTTTCCGCCCGGAGCTCTTGACCAGTGTTCCCTCTCAGCTGAGTGAGTGTGCGCCAGCTCACAGTTTTTTAGCCTCCGGCTCAGAGATTTTTGCTCAGGGAGGAGGGCTCCAGAGCCAACTAATTGATGCAGCAGCCAAATCGCCCGCTCACAACTTTAATGCCAAGTAGCTCACAAAGGAGAATTTTTGCTCGCAAGACTCCACGGCTTAGAGGGAGCATTGCTCTTGACCAGTAAAAACCTGAAGCAACCCGAAAGCCTTGTTTGTCAGCTGGAGCATCCAGGAGCCAGATCCAGCAGCGCCATTGACCTTGAGGCACAAGATGGTCTCTTCCCGAGACCCGAGAGGCCCCAGGTTCTTCCTTGTCCCAGCACAGGATGCTGCCCTTGGTGCTGAGCTCCCAAACAGTTGGGTGGGAACGAGAGAGGCTGGCCGGGCACAAACTGGATCGGTGCAGCCTGCTGTCCCGGCTCTCCCAGCTCCTTCACCTCGCCCCCCCGTGATTAATGAGGTATTGCATTCGCTTTTAAGAGCCCCCTCCGCCCCCCCTCCGCCATCCTGGCCCTGCTTAACTTGTTGTCTCCTTCCCACTAACAATGACCTCAGCTCTGTTTGTTTTAAAAAGTTCATGACCTCCAAAGGGCTTTTACTCCAAAAAAATAGAGGAACTCATCCCTCCCCCCATTTAGAAACATCTGACGCTAAGACTGGGGGGGGCGGGGAGCGCAGCCTGCTCCGTGTTCCAGACAATAGCAAACAAAGTTTTAAATACTGTGAGTAAATGGCGTGACGCAGTCCTGCATGCGCCTCTCTTGGAACACCTCTGCTCAGCTGCAGACCACAGCCCCAGCCCAGCCGCGTGGTTGAGAACAAAGTTTGAGTCCAGCGGCCCCTTTAAGGCCAACAAAATTTTATTTGAGGGATGAGCTTCCGTGGGCACGCACACTCCCTCGGATGCAAACTGAAGAAGTGGGCATGCACACGAAAGCTCGTGCCTTGGATAAAACTTGGTTGGCCTTGAAGGCGCCTGACTGGGTTCCCCTGTGGTCCTTGCCTTGGCCTCCAGCGGCACGTGAAACACCCGTCAGGTCTGGCATGGGGAAGGGGGACACGTGATCTCCCTTTCAGCCCCAGAGGGGTGGGGCAGGAGTGGTCAGGAAGGCAGGGAGCAGGTCCCTTGGCGCATGCACGGACCGTCCCGGCTCCTGGAGCGCCTGCCACTGCTGCTGTGAACAAACATGTGGACAAGGGGGACCCAATAGATATTATTTACCTTGACTTCTGGAAAGCTTTTGATACAGTTCCTCATCAAAGGCTCCTAAGTAAGCTCAATGGTCATGGGATAAAAGGACAAGTCCTCTCGTGGATCAAAAACTGGCTTATAAATAGGAAACAGAGAGTGAGTATAAATGGGACACTTTCTCAGTGGAGGGTGGTAAGCAGTGGGGTACCACAGGGATCAGTACTTGGTCCGATGCTTTTTAACTTGTTTATTAACGATTTGGAATTGGGAGTAAGCAGTGAAGTGGCTAAATTTGCAGATCACACGAAGTTGTTCAGGGTGGTGAAAACCAGGGAGGATTGTGAGGCACTCCAAAGGGATCTGTTGAGGATGGGTGAGTGGGCGTCAACGTGGCAAATGGGGTTCAATGTGGCCAAGTGCAAAGTGATGCACATTGGAGCCAAAAATCCTAAATATAAATACACGTTGATGGGGTCTGAACTGGCAGAGACGGACCAGGAGAGAGATCTTGGAGTCGTAGTGGATAACTCAATGAAAATGTCTAGACAGTGTGTAGCTGCAATAAAGAAGGCCAATGCTATGCTGGGGATTATTAGGAAGGGAATTGAAAACAGATCAGCCAGTATCATCATGCCCCTGTATAAATCATTGGTGCAACCTCATTGGAATACTGTGTACAGTTCTGGTCACCACATCTCAAAAAGGATATTATAGCATTGGAAAAAGTGCAGAGAAGGGCAACTAGAATGATCAAAGGGTTGGAACACCTTCCCTGTGAAGAAAGGTTAAAATGCTTGGGGCTCTTTAGCTTGGAGAAACGACGGCTGAGGGGTGACATGATTGAGGTTTATAAGATTATGAATGGGATTGAGCAGGTTGAGAAAGAAGTACTTTTCTCCCTTTCTCACAATACAAGAACTCGTGGGCACTCCATGAAATTGCTGAGCAGTCGGGTCAGAACAGATAAAAGGAAATACTTCTTCACCCAAAGAGTGATTAACGTATGGAATTCACTGCCACAGGAGGTGGTGGCAGCTACAAACACGGACAGTTTCAAGAGGGGATTAGATAAACATATGGAGCAGAGGTCCATCAGTGGCTATTAGCAACAGGGTATAGATAGGGACTCTCAGTCTGGGACAAGGGATGCTCTGGATTCTTGGTGCCTGGGGGGGGCAGCAGTGGGAGGGCTTCTAGTGTCCTGGCCCCACTGCTGGACCTCCTGATGGCCCCTGGTATATTTTGGCCGCTGTGTGACAGAGTGTTGGACTAGATGGGCCACTGGCCTGATTCAACATTGGCTTCTCTTATGTTCTTATGACAGTTTCAAGAGGGAATTAGATAAACATATGGAGCAGAAGTCCATCAGTGGCTCTTAGCCACAGGGTATAGATGGGAACTCTCAGTCTGGGGCAGGTGATGCACTCTATTCTTGGTGCTGGAGGGGGCAGCAGTGGGAGGGCTTCTGGTGTCCTGGCCCCACTGCTGGACCTCCTGATGGCACCTGGTATATTTTGGCCGCTGTGTGACAGAGTGTTGGATGGGCCGTTGGCCTGATTCAACACTGGCTTCTCTCTTATGTTCTTATGTTCTTATGCTGCACAAGCCCCACAGATCCACTCCTCCCTCTTGTTGGGCTGGCACAACCACCGCAGAGTGGAGCACGAAGGTGCTTGGGAACGGGTGAGACTCGTCATCTTGGGTGCCAAAGGCCTGGGGGCAGTCGCACCGCCAAAGAGCCGTCCCAGGGGCACACTTGCAGAGCACCTGGACATTTGTTTCGATTTGAACCCTGCCATCTTATGTCTTATGTCTTAGTCTGGCCCTCTAACCACCACGCCACAGCAGCCCCCGCACCGCCACCACGAGAAGCATCAGGTCTGGACCACCCCCTTGCTTCCTGTAAGTGCCATTCGGCCAAACCCCGCCTTCTTTCCTGAGATTGCTGCTTCAAGCCGTAAATCTATTGCTGTCAAAGAGATTATCCTCGATGCATAAAGGGGAGTCTAACCGCTGGTAGCCCGCAAGTCGCTCACTAAGCACTTTCTTCCCGAGCGTGGACTTGAGCAGATGCTTGGCCTCCTGGTCAGCACGGCCTCGGAAATAGTTTCCAAGAACACAGGAAAGTGCCGCGGGGCCATCCAGGGGTCAGAGCGACATCCCGTCAGGCCGAGCCTCTTGCCTCAGCTTCAGTCTTAATCTGCAGCAAACAGCCATAAATCCAGCTATTGCCGTGGGTGCCAAAGGCAGCCCTCTGCACCGGCCGTGGCTGCAACAAGCCCTGGCGGGTGCAGGGTCTGGGTTACGTGCTTTTGCCATGGCTCACGTGGCTCTGGCTGAAACTCGCCTGGGCGGCTGTTCCCGGAGCTCCGCAGTCCAGGGTGCTTTGCAAGGCCTGAGGCCTGAGGCTGTTCGGTCTGTGGCCTCAGTTGGTCCCGCGGCCGGGACTGTGCGTCAGGTGGCCAGCCTCCAGGGGAGGCCTGGAGATCTCACGGAATGAGAACTCATCGCCAGACTACAGCGATCAGTTTCCCCCGGAGAAAAGGGCTGCTTCAGAGGGCGGAGTCTATCCCAATGGTGCCCTGCCGGGGCCCTCCTCGCCCCAAACCCCCAGGGATTTCCCGACCTGGAGCTGGCAGCCCTGACTGTGGGTCTCGGAGGGGCCTCTGTCCCCCCACGGTGCGCCAGGGCTCCGGCCTCCTGCGTCACGCCAGCAGCGGGCACAGAGGTGGCTGCCCTTCCCAAGTGGGCAGTGCAGGCGGGGGGGGGGAGTTGTGTCCCACCCTTCCTGAAAGTGAGCTGGGTGCCAGATTAAATCCCAAGTTCACATTTGATGCGTGAAAAGCATTTAAGATCTCTGCCGAGCCAGGTGTTCATGTGGGGGGTTCTGGGAAAACCCTGGATCCTGTAGGGGAACCAGGAGTGGCTTTCTGCAGCTAAGCAGGAACAAGTCGGGAGGGAGGGAGAAAAGAAACCCTGTGCTGCACACACCTGACTTGCATGTCTCTTTCTTTCGGGCCCATGTGACAACTTTTAGCCACAAGGTATAGATAGGAACTCTCAGGCTGGGGCAAGGGATGCTCTGTCTTCTTGGTGCTTGGGGGGGCAGCAGTGGGAGGGCTTCTAGTATCTTGGCCCCACTGCTGGACCTCCTGATGGCCCCTGGTATTTTTGGCCACTGTGTGACATAGAGCATTGGACTGGAAGGGCCCACTGGCCTGATCCAACACTGGCTTCTCTCTTATGTTCTTATGTTCTAACTTTGTATTTGGTCTCTGAGCTTGCAGGAGGAGGCCAGGTTTGGCAACTAGGACAAGCTGATCCAAGTTTTCAGGTGCTTCCGGCTCCCCCCCCCCCGGTCTCCCTGACCCTGGAGCCCAGGCTATTGTGCTGCGTAACAATTGTCTAAGGAAGGCTTAAAACGGAAGGCCCGGACTCTTTCCCAAGGAAGGCAGTGATCGCCTGTGCCCTCAGATGAACCAGTCCTCCTCTGCCGGATTTAAGTAGACAAAATAGGCAAGAGTGGAATGAACCGGGATGTCCTCAGGCTGTGCAAGACTGCATGTTGGGGGCGTGGGAATGGCTGGCCAGAGGTGTGCATCACTTGGAGTGGGTATGGTTGATTTGATGTGCCAGGAGCGTTGCAAACTCAGTACACTGAATTGCCAAAGCTCTGTTCTCTCTTGGGAGGTCCCCAGATATCCCGAGTCCCAAACTATAAAGACCGTTGTCTCGGGAGGGTGCAAAGAAGGCAGAGAAGTGAATTCTCCTTGCCACCCTCTCTGCTTAGAGCTGGATCTGAGACATCTAGAAAGGGGACATGAGAGAGGTTGATAAAATGGTGCATGCGGCAGGGAAAGTGGACAGAGAGAACTTTTCCTTCCTCTCCCATAATGCTAGAATTTGGGGACTCCCGGTGAAGTTGACGGGCAATAGATTCAGGAGAGACAAAGGGAAATACTTCTTTCCTCAACGTGTAATTAGGCTGTGAAATTTGCTGCCAATGGATAAGAACATAAGAACATCAGAGAAGCCAACGTTGGATCAGGCCAATGGCCCATCCACTCCAACTCTCTGTCACACAATGGCCAAAAATACCAGGTGCCATCAGGAGGACCAGCAGTGGGGCCAGGACACCAGAAGCCCTCCCACTGTTGCCCTCCCCAAGCACCAAGAATACAGAGCGTCACTTGCCCCAGACTGAGAGTTCCTATCTATACCTTGTGACTAATAGCCATCTGCTCCAGATGTTTATCCAATCCCCTCTTGAAGCCGTCCATGCTTGTAGCTGCCACCACCTCCTGTGGCAGTGAATCCCATGTGTTAATCACTCTTTGAGTGAAGAAGGACTTCCTTCTATCCATTCTAACCCAACTGCTCAGCAATTGCATTGAGCGCCCACAAGTTCTTGTATGGTGAGAAAGGGAGAAAATGCATGCACAATCTTGTAAACCCCGATCATGTCGCCCCGCAGCTGTCGTTTCTCCAAGCTAAAGAGCCCCAAGTGTTGATGGCTTTACAAGTGTCAAGCATAGATGGCTTTACAAGGGGGCTAGGTGGATTCATGGAGGAGCAGTCCACTAGTGGCTACTAGCCATGGTGACTAGTTGAGTTGAACCAGAGTGCCAAGCCTTGAACATAAGAACATAAGAGAAGCCGATGTTGAATCAGGCCAATGGCCCATCTAGTCCAACACTCTGTCACACAGCGGCCAAAATATACCAGGTGCCATCAGGAGGTCCAGCAGTGGGGCCAGGGCACCAGAAGCCCTCCCACTGCTGCCCCCTCCAGCACCAAGAACAGAGTGCATCACCTGCCCCAGACTGAGAGTTCCCATCTATACCCTGTGGCTCAGAGCCACTGATGGACTTCTGCTCCAGATGTTTATCTAATTCCCTCTTGAAACTGTCCATGCTTGTAGCTGCCACCACCTCCTGTGGCAGTGAATTCCATATGTTAATCACTCTTTGGGTGAAGAAGGACTTCCTTTTATCTGTTCTAACCCGACTGCTCAGCAATTTCATGGAGTGCCCACGAGTTCTTGTATTGTGAGAAAGGGAGAAAAGTACTTCTTTCTCAACCTGCTCAGTCCCATTCATAATCTTATAAACCTCGATCATGTCACCCCTCAGCCGTCGTTTCTCCAAGCTAAAGAGCCCCAAGCATTTTAACTTTTCTTCATAGGGAAGGTATTCCAACCCTTTTATCATTCTAGTAGAATGATTTTGAAGTTCCCCCTCTATAAATTGAGGGACCTGGAGAAGAACATCAGGAGAGCCCTGCTGGAGCAGACCAAAGGCCCGCCAAGTCCAGTGTTCTGTCCACACAGAGCCAGCTGTCTGCCAGGGCTAACATGATCAACACTCCCAGGGAGCTCGCTGGGCAGAGGAGTGGATTGAGTGCAACAGGAGCGCATCCCGGCCTTCCTTGAGGGCCCCACACAAGATGCATAATATGCTCCCCACTGGGAGACTGCCGGATTAGCTGGTGAGGAAGACCGTGTGCAACAGGCCGCAGCAACGGCTCCTCCCCAACCGCCGGATCTCGCCCGCCGTTGTAGTGGCAGGCCCCGTTTCGCCGCTCCCACACAGAGGTCACCTGGCGAGGCCTCCGGACTGCCTGCCACGTCAGGGTGTTTGTGCAGGTCTTGGCTCCTGGCCAGCCTGGCATTCCACAGCGGAACACGGAGACCCGGAAGTTTCCCGACGCGGTAACGGAAGTCCCCTTGATGGGGAAGAGGCTCGGAAGAGAGGCAGGCCTGTAATCGCCTGGGCCCCTGGCTCCTCACCTGGCCCACCCAGTTCCTGCTGCGAGATCTTCCATTGCCCAGAAAAACCAGACTGTTGACACACACACACACACCCCTGACGGCTTGCTTTCATCCCAGGCTCTCCCCCACCCCGACTCCATTCATCTCCCAATCACACAATAACTTTTGATGGAGGGGGCTTTGACTCTGGAGAGCTCCTCCCGGAAAGCCTTGCCGCTCTCCAAGATGCCGCTGGACTCACGTCCGACCCTCCCACTACAGACCAACACAGCTAGCCTTTCTCCCCCCACCACCCCTGCCATTCCCTGCCCCAGTTGCTCTTCTCCTCAGCTTCCAGGGCCCAAGGGGTCTCGCCTTCAGAAACATGCTTGATAGACAATTGGGCTTAGCCTGGGTTCAAGCCAAGGGGTCTGTTGCCATTGCGCCTGGCTTGACCCCAGAGGCAACGTCAGCCTTCTATGTGCAGCCAGGGAAGCGACCCTCTCAATCAGAGAGAGAGGTGTCTGCCAGTTCAGTAAGCTGTCAGTCCCTTCTGTTGGTTCTCGCAGCGGAGCTCTGCTGTGCTGCGAGGTCACACCTGCACCAGTTGGTTCTGTTCCACAAAGCTGAACGGGAGCTGCCTTCCTGGGCTTCCCCAGCAGACGTCATCCAGTTATGCTCTACAGACATTTCTGAGACCGAGCCAACCTCCCCCCCCGCCCCGGCATGCTCATGTTTGCAGAGCTGATAGCGGCGCAGGGCTACGTGACGGTGCACCGGGGAGCGGGGAGCAAGTTCAAGGCAAGGTGAAGCCTCCTCCAGGAGTCTCTGTGAGTTCACGGGGAGGTGGCAGCTCCGTACAGACGGGACGGGGTGAGCGAGAGGTCACCACTTCCTCCTCCACCCCACCCTCCGTGGGCAAACAGGAGAAGGCTGCCCCTTGCAAAGGACTTGGCACCAGGAGCGGGCGGGGTGGGAACAGGGGTTGCTCGTGCTGGCCGTTGGCAGGCAATTCCCAAAGTGTCCGCTGCTGCGCTCACGCCTGTGTCAGCCTCCAGCGTGGACTCCGCTGCTCCGAGGAGGTGGCTGACGGTTTTCTCGAAGATGCCCCCCTCCCCATTCCACCTTCTGGATCTCGAGAAGGTGCATAAACGTGCCAAATCGCTCGCGCATGACTTTAATGCCAGTTGCTCACAAAGTAGAATTTTTGCTCACCAGGACTCCACAGCTTGGAGGGAACATTGGCAGGGGGTGACATGGGGGGCAGCACAGCACAGCAGGGAACCCTGTGTAGATCTCGGGGCGGGGGGGGGAGACTCAGACGCCGACTCTAGCTCTCTCTGCTCTTTGCAGAGGTGCCCAACGTGGTCTCTGGACCCCGGGCTGTGGCATTCTGCACTGCAAGGCCTGTTGACACGCAGGAGCTCTGTGTCTGGCCCCTGAATCTGACCCTTGCGGGTGTCCTTGGGATGAGGAGGACCCTCTGAAGGGTGGCGGGGCAACGTGCTCCGGCTTTCTCGCAGGGAGGCACTCAGCCATTCCAGGCCCTGATGAACGGGCCAGGATGCTTGAAGGGTGTGTGTGTGTGTCCCCCGGTGAACAGTCAGTCTAACAGCTGAGCCCGAGCTGTCGTCCCGCTTGGAATTCAGCTGCTGGCGATCAGCTGCAGGGGCTGAGCTGCAGAGGCAGAGTCGGAAAAACTCTCTGGCTCCTGAAGTCTGGAGACAAAAATGTCAAGTATGAGAAGGAGAGAGAGAGAGAGAGAGAGAGAGAGAGAGAGAGAAACCCTCTCTTCAGGTCGTTCCCCCACTCCTGGGCCTTAAGGTAGTTTGAATCGTTCCTCTCTTTCGCCTTTCCCCGGTTATATCTGGGTGGGGCGAGCAGCGCTGTCCACTGGAAGCTGAGCTGAAGTGTTCTGCTTCCAACCGGGGGAGTTTATGGCCCCAGGAAGGCTTGTTAAGGTTTCCCAGAAGGTCTCGGTGAGGGTGGTGCCTCTTCCGGAGCGGCCTTCCACTGGCCCTGAGCCCCTTGGGCATCAAGCCCAGCACCGTGTGTCCTTTGGCTGGGGAGTGACCCGGGATCCTTCTGCAGGCAAAGAAAATGCACTGCCCCCCCCCCAAGCCACGACCCTCTCCCCTTTGTGACTGGCACACAGCCTTTGGAGAGGGATGTCCACAGCTCTCCCCAGCCTCCACTTTACAAGGCTAACGTGGCAAGCATCGCTCAGCAGAGTTTGAGAAGAGGGCTTTCTGGCTGGCTACTCCAGGGAGGCAGAAGATGCTGGGCATGACGCAACTTTCCTTTGCCCTCTGTGGCCTTAAAACGAGAGTGGTCAGAGGTAGCCCTCAGGTAGTCTTAGCCCAATAGCACTCTGAAGTTAATGGAAACATAGGGAGATGCCTGGGGATAGATTATGGACATTTGGGCTGTGGTCACATGGTCATTTTGATCGGGTTCCACTGCTGTTCCCTCTCACGTTTAAAATTGCTGATTAGAGGCCCACATCCGTCTCCCACGCCAAAGTGGGCTCACTTGCGTTATCCTCCTGGTTCTCTAGCGAGTTTTCCGACACCGGAGAAATCAAGTACTTTCCAGGTATTTGCGCTCTGAGTCCGCGATGTTGCCTATCTGGACAGCCATTTATTTATAGCATTTCCCTATACATATATACATGTAAACTGTCAATCATTTTTCTACATTTTGAGTCTGTTTTTAAAGATTATTGTCTATCCATTTATATAATCTTGACCATCTTTACAAAAATACTTCATCACCTTTTCCCTGAATTAACAAGCTCAATTTATCCATTTCTGCTAGATTTAACAATTTCAAAATTATCTCTTCCCTGCTGGGAATTTTCTCTGATTTCCAATATTTGGCCAAAAGTATTCTGGCAGATGTTATTAGGAGCACCATTAAATAAGCATCACAATACTTGAAACTTTCCGGAATTATATTTAACAGGTATATTTCCCGATTTTATATTAAGTATACATTCATCATTTCTAAGGTTATTCCCTGTACTTTCTGCCAAAACTTTTGAATTTTTGCACATCGCCACCACATGTGATAAAAAGAGCCTATATTTACTTTACATTTCCAACATTTGTTTGAGCCATTTACATAACAGTTTGCTACTTTGTCCGGAACAGGAAAATTCCCAAGGAGGCGGCTGGGTCTTTGAACAATAAAGGAATAAATAAATATTATCAATTCAATTCTTGTCCCGCCCTCCCCGCCAAAGGCAGGCTCAGGGTGGCCTCCAGTAAAAAGTTAAAAATATATTAAAACAGACGTGCTTATACAGTACAACATCCTAAAAACGAAACATACCAATTTGTGATACAAAATAAAATAAAGTGCTCGTGGCGTTGGCATCCCAGGGGCCATGATGGAATATGCCCGAAAATGGCCCCTGACCATATCTGACATAGCTGGCTATTGATGTCAGCATCAGGGCCTTAACAATCCAGTTAGCACTGTCGGCGTTGTTGATGTTATTAGTGGCGGCTCCTAATCGAAGGCCTGGTGGAAGAGCTCCGTTTTACAGGCCCTGCAAAACTGTAAAAGTTGCTGGAGAAAAGCACCACCTGGCCCTTTCTAAGAACATTTGGTGGGCAGCGGGAAAGGTGTCAGTGGGTGCCGTGGTGCTGTTGGGGACCCCCGCCCTATAGCATATATATTGCCATGGCCCAGCAGAGAGAGCCACTCTGCCTGCACAGCAACCGCTGAGTTTTTGATATGGAGATGCTATCTGGTGGGGGGGCTGGGTTGCTGAAAGAGTGTGCAGGAAAACCTGGCTGTGGTACAACGGGGAGGAGGAGGTGTGTGCTTGCAGGACTTTGTTTCTTCTTGGCTGGGGTAGGCTCTAAAGGGCACTCTGAAAGCTCAGAAGGACTGAACTCCCTAGGACTTTCTCTGCCTTCCTGGTCAGAGGTCCAGCCCCAGCTCCGGGGTGGGGGAACAGGCTCCCTGGCCCCTGCCTCGCCCCCCTGACATGCACCAGATTTCCAGTTGTGGGTCACGCAGCACGTCGCAGGGCACTGCAGCAGCGGTCACCCGTCCCCCAGCTGAATTCGGGAGCTGCAGCTCTTCCCTCCCCTCTGGTGTGCGTGCCGTCGGGTTTGATTTATGGGCCTGCACAGTCGACTCTTTAGTTTGAAGAATTAATGGTATTTGCATATTTTTGTTTTTGGAATCTGCCCCAGAAGGCAGCGGCTGGATTCATGGAGGAGCCGGTGCTTGAGAGATGTCCTTCTGAAGGGCCTCCCCCCCACCCTCCAATTTAGTTGCAGAGGTGAAAAGTTTAAACAGTAAAACCAATAAAGCCGCATTTATGTGACAGATAAATCGTCTTTGCGTTGTCAGGGCTCTTAGCGAAAGAGCTTCCCTCCCTCCGGTCCTCCTGCGAGCTCTGTCTCTTTGCAGATCTCGCCCTGCGCGAGGGAGGAAGCCGGCATCCCCAGCCAGGCCGCGTGTCCACAAGATTGATGGGGCTAAACGGTTGTAAAACACACAGACCATCCATCACCGTCTCTCCCCTTGGCGCTCTCTGAAAGGAGACTGGCCTCTGCCTCCGTCCTGGGGCTGCGAAGTGGCCGAACTGCTCAGACGGAGTTGGGGACACCTCAATGACAGGCCGACCAATTGGCTTGCCACGTCCCCCTGCTCTGCCCCCCCTCCCCCAAGTTCCCTGTAAATCCAAACAACAAGGGGGAAAGACTAGTGTCACAGGAGTCCCAAATATACAAATTCCACTTTTGAGGACCTATGGTTTACTTCTTTACACTATGAACCTTGCAGTCTGCTGAAATTGCTGAAATCAGGTTCCACTTACACAGCCAGCAAACTGAAGGAGTCGAAGGAAACGCATCTTCCAAGTATCTAGAATGGGCGTCTTTGCAAAGGCTGTTTGGAAAATGTTATGATGACTATGTGGACTCCTCCTATCAAGTTACACTGACGACGTGGACTTTATGTCTTATCTTCAAAGGAGGAAACATGGCATCTTATGCCGTATTATAGTCACAGCATGCATCTATGTTGTTGTTGTGACACCACCAACTTTATAATTGTTTAATATATTGATTTGGAAATCTTTGATGGTGTTTTCTACTAGTGGGATTTGTATATTTGGGACCCAAGTTCTCTGTGGCAAGGCTTCCCAAGTGCCACTTCTTGCATGAATCGTTGGGAGCAGGGAAGCCTTTGCCCAGAGGTCCGAAGTTGTCATGACCTGGGCTGTGCAAGCAAGGCCTAGCAGGCCCAGGGAAGCCTGTAGCAGTGGGAGGAGGCTAGGCCTACAGTTCCCAGAAGCCCCTGAGAGGTTTTGGAGCCAAAATTGGCCAATAGGGAAGAAGAGGGCTGGGGATTAAAAGAACTAGTGCAAGAGGAGAAGCTGTTCTTCTTCCCAGGAAACAGAGCCAGAAGGGAGGCTACTGTGGGGAAGAAACCCTCATCCTGAGGGAAGGGTGAATAGTCTAAGGCCACTTGAGATAGTGAGCTAGGGACAGCATATATTCAGACGCGTTAGGGCCTTTGATTTCTTTTCTTTTCACCCACTTAACTGTTATTATTCCTGCACCCTGTTTGTTTGACCTCCTATAAAATAAACCTTTTTCATTGTTCACGCTGCCTGGTCCTCAAGCTCATTTCAGCTGAACAAGGGAGGTCTGAAAGTCTTGGGAGGGTGCTCCGGGCCTTCTCAAGGGATCCTAAACCCAGAGTGGTGGCAGCGTCAGGTGACACCCTACCGGAGTCATGACAGAAGTGGTGATCTGCTCCAGGCGTCACCTCTTTCCCTTGCACATGCCCGCTTTTCGGCAGCCTAGTGGTGCTGGCCCTCCCCACCCCCAGTCTCCTGTCATGCAGTCTGCCTTGGAAAACTCTCTTGTCATCATGAAAGCTTCACCCCTCCCTCAGAATGTACCCATATGACTCTGGTAGCTGGATTTAGGTGGGTGGCCGAACGGCATCTGAGTCCAGGGGCATCTTTAAGACCAACAAAATTGCATTCAAGATATTAACTTTCGTGTGCCTGCACACCTCTTCAGGTACAATGAAATGGAAATTACCAGTCCATATGTACAGGTAGAGGCTGCATCTCTTCTGGGTTCACAGACTGTGGTGCTTCTAGGCTCATGGTAGACATGCAAATAAACTGTCGGGAACACAGAATGCTGCTTTTGGATGAAGGCTGCAGATGGTTGTGGATGTCCTTGAGAGTTGCTACATTTGGGCAGAAAATTTTTTGATAGACTACCAGAAAGTTTTTGATAAAGTTCCTCGTCAAACTCAGCAGTCATGGGATAAGAGGACAAGTCCTCTTGTGGATTAAAAAACAGTTAATGAACAGGACACAGAGAGGGAGTCTCAATGGGAAGCTTTCACAGTGGAAGGTGGTAAGCATTGGGGTGCCACAAGGCTCGGTCCTGCAGACGGGGCTTTTTAACTTGTTCATTAATGATTTGGAGTTGGGAGTAAGCAGTGAAGTGGCTCAGTTTGCAGATGGCACTAAGTTGTTCAGGGCGGTGAAAACCAGGGAGAACTGTGAGGCACTCCAGGGGGATCAGATGAGGCTGGGAAAGTGGGTGTCACCGTGGCAAATAGGGTTCAACGTGGGCAAGTGCAAAGTAATGCACATTGGAGCCAAAAATCCTGACTATAAATATATGTTGATGGGTGTTGGGTTTTTGCAAGTATCACTCCTTCAGTCATGAAGGGGTTATGCTGTTGTTTATGTATGCTAATGTTAGTTAGTTAGGATAGGGCCAATTAACAGTCTTGTAGAATCTGTTCACCAAGATGGGGGATGTATTATTTCTAATGAGGTGACTTTTAGATTTACTATTGGCTAATCAATATATTGGGTGATGGTGCATGCTCTTTGTCACATACACGGGGTGGAGCTTTGGGGGAAACTTTCATTTCCTTTGTTCTCTGCCTCAAGTTAGCAAACATACAAGCAAGATATAGAACTAGTTAGTCACGATGTTATTATTTTCTCGCCATGAAACCCTTTCCAGTTCTCTAGTAAATTTTTTCTTATAAGCTAACACACTGTGATGCTACATTTCCACTGTGCATAAATCAATCTGCTAACTTTATCCAACAAACAGGTCATGGGCCAAGACTACTGAAAAGGCACATCTGTATGTGTGAATTAACTTGGTAGCAGCAGAAAACAGCAGATTTTTGAGAAGAATCGACTTTTTGTTTTTCTTGGGTGTTTTTCCAAACCCTCTTGGATTACAGAGAAAGGGATTTTCCTCCAGAGCTGTGGAGACACAGACAGCACAGAGATCTCCCATTTTGCTTGCTGGCTGCTGAGGAAAGAGAAATGTGTGTCAGCTGAGAGAAGTGAGTTCAAACTGTGTGTGCCTCCAAGAGACCAATTCTACAAATGGAAGCAACTCGGTTCTCCAGTCCATAAGTGAATAAATCCCCTCCCTCCGTCAAGTTCCAAAATTAAATGAATAAAACTATCTATGTGCTTTGTATGGAATTGAAAAAGATCTTCCACAGGATCAGACAGAACAAGATAGATTTAAAAGAATGATGCCAAGACATGTTTTGTGATTTTCAGTTCTATAAGTGACAACAAAACCCCTCTGGTAGCCAGCTGTAAAACTGCCAAAGAGGTCTGGATTAAATTGGACAAGGAATATTTCAAGAGATTGGATAAGCGCACCCTGCAAGAGAGAAGGAATGTATCTGCACACTTATATGCCATGATACACATTGTTGCAGAGCTCCAATCTGCAGGAATAGAGATCTCTCCAGGAGAGATCAATGCTGCAATTCTAAATAGTTTCCGAAGTTCTTATGCTAATCAAATTGCTGTTTTGGAATCCAGAGATTAAACAGACATTCACTATACTCTGAACTATCTCAGAGACGAAGCTATAAAGAGATCTGTTACTGAGGCAGCTGGAACAATGTCTCTTCTAAGACTGAAATATGAAAGTGAGCAATCTGTATGTTATAACAGCCAGAAGCAAGGGCATGTTGCAGAGTTTTGTAGAACAAAGAAAACTGTTGAACAACAAAGAGAGAAGGGTGTGTGTGCTTCCATTCACATTGCTGCTTCCAGCAAGGGGAAAAGCAAGAATAACGGAGACAGGCTCCCAAGAGATTTACTTACGTTGTTTCTGATGAAGATTCAAATGTGAAGAGCTTATATGAGAGTCTTGATCTTTTTTCATATTTGCAATGATAAGAGTTGCTTCCTGGAATTGAAGAAAGGAAATGGACAGAATTTGACAGAAGCAGATGGTAGTCCTTTGCCTATTGAAGGAGTTGGAATTGTTAAACTGAGAGTCTTTGATTCAGATGGAGAGGCTGTTAAAATTCTGCCAAAGGTCTGTGGAAGAGTTGGATTTATACCCCACCCTTCCCTCAGAGTCTCAGTGTGGCTTATAATCTCCTTCTCTTCCTCTCCCCACAACAGACACCCTGTGAGGTAGATGGAGCTGAAAGAGCTCTGAGAGAACTGTGACTGACTCAAGGTCACCCAGCTGGCTGCATATGGAGGAATGGGGAATCAAACCCAGTTCTTCAGATTAGAATCCACCGCACTTAATCACTACATCAAACTAGCTCAAAACTGGCATGAGCTAATCAGAATTTATTGTCTGTTGGGAGGATTGCAAAACAGGGGGAACCAGGTTCTGATCAAAGAGAATGTGTGCAGTATTTTTCATCCTGAGTTCAGTGTTGAAATACTGGCAGAAAAGATTGATGGCTTCCACTACCTGAAGGATGTTGCTGAACCAGTATATCATACCAGACAAAAGAAATGTCTCCATACTAACTGCATGCTGGTATGGCACAAGAGACTGGGGCACAGAAATCTTAATTCAGTGCAAAAGCTGTTACAGGAATGCAATACTGAAATGGCTGGATGTGATCAAATGCAAGCCTGCTGTGAAATCTGCTCAAAAGCTAAAGGCACTGCACCTAGTTACAAGATACAGCAGAATGTGCACAATGACAGGCTGTTGCAAAAAGTCTTCTCAGACTTAGTTGGGCCATTCAGTCCTTCAGTTGGAGGAAATAAATACGTTTTTACTTTTATGGAAGCTGGAAGTCATTTTCTTTCTATATATCTGATCAGATCTAAATATCAAGTGCTAGAGAAATTCAAGAACTATGTTGCTGCTGTGAAAAATAAGTTTAACAAAGCTGCAGAAGTCCTGTTTACAGACAATGGGATGGAATATTGGGGCAGTGAGTTCCAAAGGTTCTTGGAAGAGGGGGGAATAGAGCAGGAAATAAGTGTGGTGTATTCTGCTCAGCAAAATGGCTCTGCTGAACAGCTTAACAGAAGCTTCCAGGAGATGGCACATTGCCTACTCTTATAAGCTGGTCTGCTTGACCTCTGCTGGGCAGAAGCAGTAAATACAGCAGTTTATCTGCACAATAGAATTCCTCCTAAAGTCACATGGAAAACTCCATTTGAGTTGTGATTTGGAAGAAAACCAGGCCTAAAGCACTTGAAGCAATGGATCAAAGCAAAAGTATGAAAGCATTTGAAGGCATTTGACACTAAAGCATATGCCCATGTACCCAAGGAAAGAAGAGGTAAGTTGAATCCCAGAGCTGAAGTGGGAATCCTGAAAAAGGATACAGAGGTATGAATCCAAAATGTGCAGTGTGGTGCATATTGATGAAAGTAATGTACTCCAAGGTTCTAAGCAATAGAGTCCACAGTGCAAATCAGCCAGGAGGCTGATGGTGGAGTCTCTTTTAGTGATGTGGCTGCTTGCTGGGACCACCAATCGACATGCAGGTCAACAAGAGACCCCACAGTCAGAAGAGGAGGCAGAGCAAGCTAGGTCAGAGGAGACAGTCTGCTGTGAGATAGTCACAAAGAAGCAATAAAGGAGTACCACCACAAAGGTTGTGCAAATATGCAACCAATGAATGAACCCTCATGCTGGAGAGAGATGATTGAACTGCCTGTACATGAAAAAGACAGATGGGTAGAGGCAGCCCATGAAGCATTTGAATCCTTGCAAAGAAATTAGACATGGACATTTATAGAATTACCCCCAGGAAGAAACGCAATTGGTTGCAAGTGGGTATTCAAGGTGAAGCATAATGCTGATGGGAGTGTGGAGAAATACAAAGCATGTTTGGTGGCAAAAGGATTTACACAAAGACTTGGGACTGACTTTCTGAAACTTTCACACCTGCCGTCAAGTACACCTCCATCAGGACCCTTTTAAGTATTGCAGCATCAAGAAGAATGCATGTTGCACACCTGGACATTAAAACAGCATTCCTCAATGGAGATTTGTCTGAAGAGACCTACATGGAACAACTGGATGGTTTTCAAGAAAAAGGAAAGGAGAATATTTTGTGTAAACTTAAAAAGAGCATCTATGGACTGAAACAAACTGCCAGAGCTTAGAATGAAAAATTATCTATGCTGCTAGAAAACCAAGATTTTCAATAAGGAAAGGCAGAGCCCTGCCAATTTACAGGACTGAAAGATGGACATTATCAGTATGTGCTGACATACACTGATGATCTGATTTTATGTTGCCAAAGCAAAGAGGATGCTCAAGAAATTGCTGATAACCTGAACAATGAGGCAGAACAAAACAGGTGGGAGATGTGAACCATTGTGTTGGAATTCAAATTGAGAGGACTGAAAATGGGAGGTTTCCTCTTGAACCAAAAACACAAAATTATGGACCTTGCTGTGTCCCTGGGCATGAAAGATGCTAAAGGAGTGAGCACGCCACTTGAACCAGCTTACCTCAGCCTTAAGGATGGAGTGTTGCTTCAGAGCAACCAGTAATACAGAGAGGCAATTGGCAAACTTCTGTATCTGAGCACAGTGTCTAGGCCTGACATATCTGCAGCCATTGGGATCTTATACAGAAAGACAAGTTCGCCAAGCCACTATGACTGGAACGTTGTAAAGAGACTGGCCAGATACCTCATAAAAACAGCTGACCTGAAACTAAAAATCTCAGCTTGTGACAGCTTAAGACTGGTTGGATACATGGACTCTGATTGAGGTGAAGACAGAATTGACTACAAGTCAACCAGTTGTTACCTGTTCTTCTGTGGAGACAGCCTGATAGCCAGACTAGCCAAAAGCAAACCCTAGTTGCCGAATAAACAATTGAAGCCAAATACACACTTGAAGGGAGACATATTATTCCTAATGAGAGGTGACCTATAAATATACTGTTGGCAAATTAATATAATGGGTGATGGCACATACTGTTTGTCACGTACACAGGGGTGGAGCTTTGGGGAGAACTCTCTCTGCCTCACATGCATGTTAGCAAACATACAAGCAAGAGACAGAACTAGTCAGAATATTATTATTTTCTCTCCGCGTAACCCTTCCTTGTTTTCTAGTAAAGTTTTTATTATAAGCTAACACACGTGTCTGCGACGCTTCATTTCCGCTGTGCAAAAATTGCTCTGTGAAATATATCCAACAACGGAGTCCAAACTGGTGGTAACTGACCAGGATGGAGTCGTGGTGGTAGGTAACTCACTGAAGATATCGACTCAGTGTGCAACTGCAGTAAAAAGGGAAGATACTATTCTGGGGATAATTCGGAAGGGAATTGAAAACAAATCAGCCAGTGTCATCATGCCCCTGTATAAGTGGCTTCATTTGGAATCTTGTGCACGGTTCTGGTCACTGAACCTCAAAAAAGATATTATAGCATTGGGGAAAGGTGCAGAAAAGGACCGCTAAAATGATTAAGGGGATGAAACACTTTCCCTATGAAGAAAGGTTCAAGAGGTTAGGGCTCTTTAGCTTGGAGAAATTATAACGGAGGGGTGACGTGATAGAGGTTTACAGAATTATGCATGGGATAGAGAAGGTAGAGAAAGAGGTACTTTCCTCTCTTTCTTACAGTACAAGAACTCGTGGGCATGCCATGAAATTGCTGAGCAGTCGGGTTAGAACAGATAAAAGGAAGTCTTTCTTCACCAAAAAGTGATTAACACATGGAATTCACTGCCACAGGAGGTGGTGGTGGCAGCTACAAGGATAGGCATAGACTAAAAAGGTGATTGGGTTGGATAAACATATGGGGCAGTGATGCTCTGTCTTTTTGTGCATGGGAGGCAACAGTGGGAGGGCTTCTGGGCCTCCGGTTGGCAGCTGGGTTTTGGCCTCTGTGTGACACAGAGTGTTGGACTGGATGGGTCATTGGCCTGATGATCCAACATTGGCTTCTCTCATGTTCTTAATTACTTGAAGCTCTTTTGTTTCTCGAGGGCTTACTACTTCTGCCCCTAGTCTTGCCTCAGCTTTCTGTATCATCTTGTTCTCTTCCCGGCTCCACCAGTGACTTGCTGTGCAAGGTGGCACAAGTCAGCGTGTCTTCCTTCCAGCCCCATGGAACAGGGTCCAGGCCAGTCTACCTGCATTGTGAGACGAAGCAGAGTGAAGTCCGTGGAGACCCTCTGGCTCTTTTGCAGACATGCTTCTTCTCTGTCAGACTGAGAAACTGCAGCATGCTTAAGGGTGGGTCACAAACCCCCTGGTAGATCCAGTTCAACCATCTACCCATCCTCAATCTCTAATCTGCCCTTTCAGCGTAAAGTGACTGAGGGAGCAGTAATGGACCAGCTCCAGGTCTTCTTGGATAACTCATCTGCTCTGGACCATTTCCAGTCTGACCTCAGGTGGGGCTGTGGGGCGGAGTCAACTCTGATGGCTTTACTAGGCGACCTCCTCTCTCTACCTATATGTCAGGCTTGAGGGAGTTTTGTTTCGATGCATTTGAAGACGTGTGCCTGCACACAAAAGGTTATACCCAGAATTAAACTTTGTTGATCGTAAAGGACTCAAACTTTGTTCCGTTGTCACGCCTCTTTGTTCCTTCAATGGGATTTATCTGTAGCCTTTAATACAGTGGGCTGTGCCATCTTGCTGAGGCATCTAGAGACAGAAGCAGGTATCCGGGGATGTGTGCTGGAGTGGTTGAAATCATTCCTCACAGACTGAACTTAGAGGGTTGTTGTTGGAGACCAGTCATCATCAGTGTGGGACGGTGCAGTCCTAGACCCCTTGCTGTTGTTGTTCAGTCGCACAGTCGAATCTGACTCTTCGCGACCCCATGGACCAGATCACGCCCAGCCCTCCTGTCTTCCGCTGTCCTCTCAAGTTTGTTCAATTTCATGTTCATTGCATTGCTGACACTGTCTAACCATCTCATCCTTTGCCGTCCCCTTCTTCTTTGACCTTCAGTCTTTCCCAGCATCAGGGTCCTCTCCAGTGAATGCTCCCTTCTCATTTGGTGGCCAAAGTTTTTGAGCTTCAATTTCAGGATCTGGCCTTCCAGGGAACAGTCAGGGTTGATTTCTTTTAGGATTGAATGATTTGATCTCCTTGCAGTCCTTGCTGTGAAGCCTCTATGTAAAGCCCTTGGGACAAACCAGTCATAGTTTTGGTGTTGACTGTCATAGATATGCTGGTGACCCCCCAGCTGTCTATCTCCTTATCAAATTCTCTCGGTGACGTGGTAAAGGTCCTGGAATCACTTTCCTGTCTGCTGTGGTTACATGGCTAATAGTGAACATGCTAAAACTAAGCCTGACAAGACAGAGGTGATGCTGGTTGGGAACGGAGAAGTCTTGAAGGAGATGGTGCTCTCCCCACCTTTGATGGGGTTCAGCTGTCCCTTGCTGACTCAGTTAAGAGTCTTCTACTGGACCCTACGTTTCTGCAGGTGTAGCAAGGTTAACATGGCTGTAAAAATACTTTCTTCCAACACGCTCTTAGCTTGTAAGGACCACCTCTGTCCTTCTGCTCCGCTGTGACGGCTTCGCTCATCCGAGCAGCTTCTGCAGGTGGGCAAGATCAGCAACTGCCGGTTTGGTGCAGAAGGCCCCTACGTGTCTGCAGAACTAAAGTTTACACAGATAATAGGGCTACGATATAATGGAATGGTTTGGAAATATGTTCTAAGAAATGGGAAGGAATTGTGTGTCGCATGTATTATCCCCTGTTGCTGTCTGTACGATCCCACGGTGTGAT
This sequence comes from Gekko gecko, assembly GCA_029375565.1. NCBI lineage: Eukaryota > Metazoa > Chordata > Lepidosauria > Squamata > Gekkonidae > Gekko > Gekko gecko. The sequence goes on along the minus strand of JAPDNY010000010.1, from coordinate 126,920,777 downwards.
TTCTGTGTCATTGAACTGGTGGCGTCTCGGCTCTGTTTCCGATTTCCGCTCGGTTTCCGTTTCTGCCATCCTAATCCTGCCACGTCGCTTATTGGATGTCGCATCCACTGACTGACACGGTGCAGTCTGCCTTGAGTCCCAGTGCGATAAGCGGGCCATGGATAAGATAAATAAGTCAATAAATAAAAATATTCAGTCCCAGGAAAGGAGACCCTTTTCCTGCCAAAGTAAAAAAGTTCAAGATGGTCAGCCGTATGGGTCTGTCTGTAGCAGCAGAAAAGAGCAAGACTTCCCAAGAACCTTAAAGACTAACAAGATTTGTGGCAGGGGAGGAGCTTTCTTGAGTCATTAAGAACATAAGAGGAGCCCTGCTGGGTCAGAACAGTGAGGGTCACTCTAGTCCAGCTTTCTGGCTCACACAGTGGCCAGCCAGTTCCTCCGGATGGCCAGCAACAGGGCAGAGAGGCCGAGACCTTCCCCTGATAAGAACCTCAGAAGAGCCCTGCTGGGTCAGACCAGGGAGGGCCCATCCAGTCCAGCATCCCGTCTCACACAGTGGCCAACCAGTTTCTCTGGAGGGCCAACAACAGGGCAGAGAGGCCGAGACCTTCCCCTGATAAGAACCTCAGAAGAGCCCTGCTGGGTCAGACCAGGGAGGGTCCCTCTAGTCCAGCCTCCCGTCTCACACAGGGGGCAGCCAGTTTCTCTGGGTGGCCAACAACAGGGCAAAGAGGCTGAGGCCTTCCCCTAATAAGAACATCAGAACATTTGAAGAGCCCTGCTGGATCAGATCAGTGGTCCATCTAGCCCAGCATCCTGTCTTGCACAGGGACCAGCCAGTTCCTCTGGAGGGCCAACAACAGGGCAGAGAGGCCGAGGCCTTCCCCTGATAAGAACACCTGAAGAACCCTGCTGGACCAGGCCAGGGAGGGTCCATCTAGTCCAGCCTCCCATCTCACACAGCGGCCAGCCAGTTCCTCTGGGCGGCCAGCAACAGGGCAGAGGGGCCGAGGCCTTCCCCTGAAGATGCCTCCTGGCTCTGGGTTGCAGAGGTTTAGTGCCCCTGAACTTGGAGGTTCCCCTCAGTCACCAGGGTGCCTGGAGGTCGCATAACTGCTCACTTCTTCAGAAGGCCAAAGTGTTTGTCTTGACGCTCACCCTCCTAAGAGCCCAGTGAGGTAGGCCATTATACTTCCTATTTTGCAGACAGGAATCAGCAGCGGTAGTAGCTTGTCCAAGGCCGGCCCAAAAGTCCACGGCAGAGGAGGGTCCTGAACCCAGATCGATGGCAGCCCTCCGTCCCCTGCAGACGCTGCATTCCGCTGCAGATTGCACCATGCTGTCCACAGTGTATTTAATCATCCTTTGTCTTGGTCTCTTCTTGTTTTTCCAGCTCTTAGATCTGTTCCTCGAGTGGGACTGGTCCACCTATCTGGCCGATTACGGACAACCGACATGCAAATACCTTCGTGTGAACCCAGCGACGGCCCTAATCTTGCTGGAGAAGTGAGTGCCGACCGAGACATTCCTTCGCCGGCTTCCTGACTCTCCCGTGCTTGCTTAAACAGGCACAAGCATTCCCTGCCGTTCGTTCATTCGTTCCACTATCTGTGCTCTGGGGTGTGTGTGTGTGTGGAGGGGAGCAGAGCGGTCGCTCCCTTGTGCGTTGTCGTGCGCCTCTGGCCCCCTCTGCAGTGGAGCCTCTGGCCGGGGGTGGGCGGGTGGGTGGGGTTGGGGCTTCTTTGTGCTCTCTGGGAGCGTCCCATCTGACCGGCGTTGGGGCTCCCCTCCTGTCTAGTTCCTAAGTAGCTTGCTCCTGTAAATGTGGCGGCTCGCGCAAGTTGGCTGGTGAAGGCTGCTAAAAGGGTGGCAGGTCATGTGTGGGCATGGCATATGTGTGCAGCTTGGGGAGGGGAGGGGGGGTTCCGCACATGGGATCACTGCCAACGGCTGTCGGATCACGTTGACTTGATTGGACGTTGCCTGGCCAGTCTGCATCGCCTCTGTGACGGTGTCGTGTGCTTCTTGTTTGACCCGCGTTCCCGCATCCTTCCACTGCCCGCTCTTGCCCGTGCTCCAGACATCGCTTTGAGACGCTGCATGCTGACGGGGCAGAGTGGCAAGACTGCTCCTCTCTGGGCTCCTTGTTGTGTGTCATCACCATGTGTGGTGTGAGTCGCCTTCCTTTGTCTGAAGGGCCCGGGCAGCAGAGGTTTGCCTTCTCCCGTGGTTTGGCTCCTTAGCTGCCGGAAGAGGAGCAGGACAGCTCAATTTGAGTCTTGTGGCTCCTTGGAGACCAGCGAGATTTTGGGGGCGTGAGCTTTGGAGAGGCAAAATTATCTAACAAAGGGAGCTTTGATTCTCGAAAGCCTGCACCCCAGAAATCTAGTTGGTTAAGGCGCTGCTGGACTCGAATCCGGGTTCCGGAAGCGGTCTCCCTCCCCGGCCCCTGAATTTGGGGGCAGGGGACCCTTTTCTCCATTGCCTGATCACAACGGGAAGGATGTCTGGGTCTGTGAAATTGCGTCCACAATGCCATTTGCTTCTCAACTTAAGAACATAAGAGAAGCCAATGTTGAATCAGGCCAATGGCCCATCTAGTCCAACACTCTGTCACACAGCGGCCAAAATATACCAGGTGCCATCAGGAGGTCCAGCAGTGGGGCCAGGACACTAGAAGCCCCCTCCCACTGCTGCCCCCTCCAGCACCAAGAATAGAGTGCATCACCTGCCCCAGGCTGAGAGTTCCCATCTATACCCTGTGGCTAATAGCCACTGATGGACTTCTGCTCTACTTCCCAGTAGAGAGGAGCGAGCTAGTGAGGCGTAGCAGGTTCTGGGAGGCCCAGGTTCAAATCCCCGCTCCTCCGCGGGAACTCGCTGGGTGGCCTTGAGCCAGTCCCTTTCTCTCAGCCTGACCTACCTCACAGAGTTGCTGTGTGGATGAAACTGGGGGTAGGGAGGGTGGAGAGCCATGTACACACACCCCTTGAGCTCTTTGGAGGAAGGTTTGGATTCTCTGGACTTGGTACTGCCAGGGAACCCCGGAAGAACAGCAGAACGCTCATAGGCTTTAACACAGCAGAGCTTGGGGGGCTCGGTGTGGCAACAGACTTACAAAATCACACGGAGTCAGCAGTCAGTTCTAAAGCTAATAAGCAAGTTTTGTTACAGGAAAAACATGGTTGAGAGTGCAGGTAGGAGATAGATATAGATTGCCTATTCTAACTAGCTAGATGGTTCAAGATGGAAAGATCATGCACCTTCTTTGTGTCCATGTGAGAGGGGACTGTGTGAGAGAGTGTGAGGGAGCGGAAGCAGAGGAAATTGCCCCCGAGAGTAGCATTCTGCTTCAAAGGAAAGGATCAGAGAGCAGGAAGGAAAGGAGGCTCTGGGTGTCCTGACTTCTCTATCTGTCTAAACTCTTTGGTGCCACCTTCTCAAGTCTGAGGCAGGAGACAGCACCAAGTCCTCCCCTTCTAACACAAGGGTGGGGTGAAATGCCCTCCGGGTCCTTCCCAAGTCCAGAGAGATCGTGAGAGAGTCACATCCATCTCATGCTCTCTGGATTTGGGAAGAGCCCTGAGTCCATGGAGTTTCAGTTTAGTTTACGAATAGGGTCTTAGACCGGCACAAGTCACATAACTGCAGTTTGTTTAAAACAGTAAATTCATACAAAAGAAAAGAGAAACGCAGTTCTTAAAAAACTGTAAGTCTTGCGATGACACACCAATTTGAAATTTTTCTAATTGTCCCACCAGTCAGTTGGAAGTTGACAGCTCTTGGGCACCCGGGTGTTTTTGCAAATGCAGCCAGTCAGGATGGCATGGGGAGGGAGGCTCTTCGACCCTTTCTTCCTCTACCGTATTCTCAGTTTTTTAAAAAACCAAAACCCTTCATGAGCTCCCTGTGCTCCTGCTGTGGAAAAAAATATGGGCATCCCTAAGCTTTCCCCAGTGGAGGTGAAAGCAACTTTCATTCCCCCCACACACACACACACACACCATTTCCCCGCTTGAAAAAGCAGCACTGCCAGGAAGTGTCCCGTGTGCCTGCTATCCTGTGCTGGTGACAAGAGGCTGACCACTGAATGGCCCGTTGCATGTGCTGCCACCAGCTCTCTGCTTTGGGCAGAGGAACTCTCCAGGGTCAGGTGGTGGCAGCGCTGCCCGCTGTGTTGACCTGCTCGCTCAGCTTCACGTATGCATCACGTACGCCTCCCGCCACACCACGAAGACCAGCATGCATCGGAGTAGGTTTGCCGGGAAGGCACTGCAACAATTGCTGCCATAGCCTAACCAGTTGTCATGGTTTATCTTTTCCCCCCCGTTCACTCCCTCAATGCAGGATATCCCGAGAGTAAGTATGTGGCTCATTATGGGCTTCTTTCATTTACTTTGCAATGAATCCTTTGATTGTGCGATTTAAAGGGAGCGCTCAGCGATCAAAAGGCCACGGGCGCCAGGAGACGGCTTCCACGGGTAGCTTTGTCATTTCCAGGCTTGCTGTCTGCTGCGGGAGAAGGGTCTTCTGCTCTGAGCTACACTCTGGAAGGAGAACAAAATGTGGGCCGGTTTGATGACTATTTGATGGCAAACTACGTAGTATTGCATAATGTTACATATAACAATTTGTTAGGAAGCGTTGCTCATTTTGATAGTTTTTCCTGACGTAGCTTTATAGCTGATTGTAAAAACATGGCTACCTTCAGTGATATTTCAGTTGCAGAGTCATTTAGAAGACGGTGCACTTTTAAAGCATCAGGAAGGTCCGTCATATTGGCTAAAATAGGGTTTAAATATCTAAAACGTATTATCTACATAAAATTGGCAGTGCAAACAGATATGAGAAACTGTCTCAATGCATCCAGAGTTACAATGGCAAAGTCTAGACGTATAAGAACATAAGAGAAGCCAATGTTGAATCAGGCCAGTGGCCCATCTAGTTCAACACTCTGTCACACAGTGGCCAAAATATACCAGGTGCCATCAGGAGGTCCAGCAGTGGGGCCAGGACACCAGAAGCCCTCCCACTGCTGCCCCCTCCAGCACCAAGAATAGAGTGCATCACCTGCCCCAGACTGAGAGTTCCCATCTATACCCTGTGGCTAATAACCACTGATGGACTTCTGCTTCATATGATTATCTAATTCCCTCTTGAAACTGTCCATGCTTGCAGCTGCCACCACCTCCTGTGGCAGTGAATTCCATGTGTTAATCATTTTTTGGGTGAAGAAGGACTTCCTTTATCTGTTCTAACCCAACTGCTCAGCAATTTCATTGAGTACCCACGAGTTCTTGTATTGTGAGAAAGGGAGAAAAGGACTTCTTTCTCAACCTGCTCAATCCCATTCATAATCTTATAAACCTCGATCATGTCACCGCTCATTCGTCGTTTCTCCAAGCTAAAGAGCCCCAAGCGTTTTAACCTTTCTTCATAGGGAAGGTGTTCCAACTCTTTTATCATTCTAGTTGCCCTTCTCTGCACTTTTTCCAATGCTATAATATCCTTTTTGAGGTGTGGTGACCAGAACTGTACACAATATTCCAAATGAGGTCGTGCCATTGATTTATATAGGGGCATTATGATACTGGCTGATTTATTTTCAATTCCCTTTCTAATAATCCCCAGCATAGCGTTGGCCTTCTTTATTGCAGCTATACACTGTCTAGACATTTTCATTGAGTTATCTACTACGACTCCAAGATCTCTCTCTTGGTCAGTCTCTGCCAGTTCAGCCCCCATCAATGTTTATTTATATTTAGGATTTTTTTGGCTTCAATATGCATCACTTTGCACTTGGCCACATTGAACCCCATTTGCCACGTTGCTGCCCACCCACCCATCCTCAACAGATCCCTTTGAGTGCCTCAAAATCCTCTCTGGTTTTCACCACCCTGAACAACTTTGTGTCTTCTGCAAATTTAGCCACTTCACTGCTTACTCCCAATTCCAAATCGTTAATAAACAAGTTAAAAAGCATTGGACTGAGTACTGATCCCTGTGGTACCCCACTGCTTACCACCCTCCACTGAGAAAGTTTCCCATTTATACTCACTCTCTGTTTCCTATTTATAAGCCAGTTTTTGATCCGCAAGAGGACTTGTCCTTTTATCCCATGACTATTGAGCTTACTTAGGAGCCTTTCATGAGGAACTTTATATGCTATATTATTATATCTCCCCTGCAAGATTGCTGATGGTAGTGCATTGAATCTTGCTAGAGAAAAGGCTCTGCACTGTTGTGGTACTTGTATACCAGATAGGCATGGGGCCATTCAGCCTACTGTGCAGGGAATCTCAAAGTTCAGAGGGAAGCAAGATTTGTTGGCTAAGCTGTATAGCCTTTGTGTTTCAATGTCAAGGACTCTGCATTTAATCATCTGAAAAGCACCCATATAAGGGAGCATAAGCAGTGAGCCCAATGGGAGGCCCATGGCAGTTATTTATGCCAATAAAGGCTAACTGACTGACGAACTATTTGATGGAGGGGCTTCACTCCCTCCTCCTGCCTGTGCTGTTTTATCTGTAGTATGATGATACCAGTACTGACAGTGATGGGCTGGAGGGCTGTGGTGGTGTGAGGCAGCTTCACGTGTCTCCGGGGGTTCACCCATTGGTGGGAGGCAGAAGGGCAGGAGGGGACAGGTGGATCACTCTGGGGAGGGAGCTCTATGGTGCCATGGCCGAGAAGTCCCTCTCTTGGGCTGCCATCCATCCCGTCTCAGAAGTCAGCGGCAACTCCAGCAGGACCTCCGGAGATGGCCTTAGCAGTTGGGTCCATATGGGAGCAGGCAGTCCTGGAGGCACACTAGCCCCAAACGGCGTAGAGCTCTAAAGGTCAGCACCAGCCGGGCCTCAGAACAAACTGGAGATGCGCAGAAACCAGAGTGACGCAGTCCTTGTGACACCCAGTATCCTGGCCATAGCATTTTGCAGTGGCTGAAGTTTCCCAGCGCTTTTCAAGGGCTTCCCCTTTTAGTGCACCTTGCAGTAATCGAACGTGGATGTTACCGAAGGATGCGCCACAGCGGCTAGCTCTTTTCTGCCCAGGAAAGGCCGCGGCCGGCTAAGCAGTTGAAACTGGTCAAAGGCACTCCCGGTCAGAGCCACTGCCTGCTTATTCGGCAGTGGGCCTGGGCCTGAGAGCAACCCCGCCTAGAACCAGAGACGCGTTGAAACCCGGGCCAGCTCTCCCGCTCACCAGTTGCACTCCCAGCTTGTTGGAATGAGGTTTCAGCTTGTCCGTCCACATCAGTTCTGGGTTTCTGCCGCTTCCCTGGGGTCCACTGGAAGCATAAGAAAGGACCAAATGTCACCCATATATTGGCGATAACCCAGCCCAGTCCTGCAGGTGACCTCCCCCAGCAGCTTCATGTAGATGTTAGAAGGGGGGGGACAAGATGGAGCTTTGCAGGGCCCCACAGGCCAAGGGGCTGAGCAGCAGTCCCCCAGCACCACCTTCAGAAAGCGACCTTTCAGGTAGGACCAAGACCACGGCGAAAGTGCCTCCTACGCACCATGCAGTCAAAATACTTCTTATGGACTCTGCTGTCTCTGTTCCTGCCCAAAGTTTTGATTGTTGTTTTTGTGTTCCTGTATGTCATTTAACTCTGGTTTTAATGATGTGCCTTGCGATTGTCTTAATGGTTTTGTTTCGCATGTTCTTAATCCGTTAGCCGCCTTGTGACCAATGTTCCCTCTAAGTTGAGTTAGTGTGAGCCAGCTCACAGTTTTTTTAGCCTCCGGCTCACGCATTTTTGTCTTAGCTCGGGAAGAAGGACTCCAGAGCACAGTAATTTATGCAGTAGCCAGATCCCTTGCTCACAACTTTAATGCCAGTAGCTCACAAAGTAGAATTTGTGCTCACAGCTTGGAGGGAGCATTGCTTGTGACCCATGGGAAGGTGGAAAGATGGGGTGTAAATTTTTGTTAAGCAAACAAATCCCCAACGGTTGAGCCTTCCAGTAGCAAAGGTCTGCCTCCTCCCAACCCCAAAGGGGTTTCTTCTGTATGTGAGGAAGGGGGGCATCGCAAGGCATCGTTTCCCTTTCTTTCCCCCGGATGCCTTCCCACTTGAAGAGCCCCCATCACCATGGCAACGTATCCTTACGGGGTCCGAGAACTAACGGGGTCCTTTTTCCCCCCCCCCTTCCTTGCCCTCGCTGCAGGATGAAGGACAGCAGCCGGAAGAACAACGTCTTTGCCCAGTTCCGGAAGAACGAGCGAGAGAAGCAGAGGCTGATCGAGGGCGTGGCCAAGCAGTTGCGCAGCCTCATCAACAGCCACCACTCCTGAGGGGGGGCGGGGTTGCCTGGGCAGGGGTCTGTACGCGCTTGGGGGGGGGGGGGCCTTGGAGGCACCTGTCGCGTCTGCAATAATCCCCTCCTGTTGTCAGGAGCTCGGAGCCTGCTTGCGAAGCCCGCTCCCGCTGTCAGAGCCCTGGGGGTTGGCTTGCCAGCCACGTGCCAGTGGACCGGTGGGCTTGGTGTTTCTCGCCAAAGTGCCATTTTGAAAGTGTGTGTTGGGGGGGAGGGGGTTCCAGGTGGGATTTGGCACTCCAAGATCCCGGGGGCACCGCTGTAAAGAGGCATTTCTACCTACCTGTAATGTGGATTTGAATGTTAGGTGTGTAGCTACGGGGGGTGGGGGAGTGGCGACGTGGCCGCGTGGGGCATCGTGAAGCTCTCCGTGCCGAGGCTTCTTGGTGTGGGCGTGGGCCTTCTCGGGGCCTCTGCCACACGCTCTTGTGGCGGGTTTTATAGGGCGCCGCACATGGGAGCCTTCAGAAGATCGATTTCCGGCCCCAGAAGAGCCGCCAACAGAAACTTCTCCGTGGCGAAAGGTGGACCTTTAGCCCACCAAGAAGAGCAGAGACCCACTTCAGGCACGGCTCCGTGCACGTGGAGGTTTTTTGTTCCTGTGCTGGTTCAGGTCGACAGTGAGGATGGGGCCTGCTGAGATCCCGACGGGGTAATCCAAGAACACCAGGTGGTCCTACACAGAGCCCCTTGCTAAGGACACAGAAACACACACACACAGGCCCCATCTCCCCCTTGACCAGCCTGGAAAGCATTGGGCCTCCTGGAGCAGGCAGAAGGCTTGTGGGGTTTTGTGAGAAGGTCTCCCTGTCACTGGTCCTTGTGTGGGAACCTCCGGGGCCACCCCCCGCCCCCTTTTACCCCAGTCCTCACAAGAGAGGCCTTTGATGCTGGAGACCACGAAGGCAGCCTTTCACATTTTTGCGGTTCCACGGGCCAGGTTTCCTGGTCGGCGCCTTGCTTTCATCCCCCCCGGGCTCAGTGCATTTGGGTTAAAGGGCTGGCCTGTCTTTCTCAGCCTTCCACAGGGTCCATGGGGGCATTTCCGCCACACGGAGCACCGCTCGTGTGCCCGTCTGGACCGGTGGCACATCCCGGCCGTGCTTCTGTTGTGGTCCTGGCTTCTTTTGACAGGCAAGCTGTGTGTGACGTCGGCAGGCCTTTTCCCCTTCAGCAACGCGTTCCTCCGACGAGGATTTGCCGGTGTTTCTGCCTCCGTGGCCATTTTTGCAAGCTCTAAGTTTTGGGAGACGCTTCCTTTCCTAGGTGTACTCAGGGACGCAGAGGCCTTTGTTCCATACCTGCGGGAAGCAGGGTGCCGGGGCCTCCCTTTCTGGATGAGCACGGGAAGCTGAGTTTCCGAGAGAGGGGAGAGAGAGCAGAGCCAGAAGGAGAGGCCCGCTTCTGCTTCCCGGGCTCCTGCAACGGTCTGTTTCTCTGCTCTTGGGAGAAGTCCCGGCTGCTTGTGCTGCTTGGCTGGCAGGTGACGTTTGACCAGAGATCCCACCAAGAGGCATCTGTGCTCTCGTTCTGCTCCCACGCATCTCGCTGAGGCCTGTACCACCCTGGGGGAAAGCCAATGTATTGCCAGACAACAAGGAACCACACTGTGTGCTCCCCAAGAGGTTTGGGATCACTCGGGAAGGTACCAGCCTGCCGGCAAGGGAGGCTAGCTGAGGTTGGGGTTGAACAGCAAGGCCTGCCCATAGCTAGGGCACCGGGGGACCCATCGCTGCTGCCCAGGAGAGTCTCATTGTGCCCAGAAAGTAGCTTGTTGCCAGTCAAGTAGGGGGACCAGGGCTTGGAAAGGGTGCGGGGCTTGCTGCCGGGGAGATCTCACCCGCCTCCTTTCCTGTGCCCCCCCCCCCCAGCACGGCTCCTTGATGGTTCCGTTTCTCTTAGCCAAAGAAAGAACAGGGCAGTGATTCTAATTGTTCCTGCACTAAGTCCAAATAACAAGCTGGATGGGGCCTTTAGGAATGGCCAAGCAAGGGAGGTGGCTGATCTGAGTTTTACTGGCAGTTCCCCCAGCCCATCCTTTGTGGCTGGCTGATGGTACGGGCCACGTAGCGTGAGAGCTGCGCAGGAGTTCTGTGCCATCCCCGTGTCGCTGCTGTTCACTTGGGCAGGCCACGATCTTGGTAGAATGGGAACCCTGTCGGTCCCTTTTCTGGATGCCCTGCGTCATCAGGGGCCTCGATATGACGGGAACCTTTCCGCAAGGCCTGCTGGACTGGAGTGAGCGTTCTTGGAGATCTGGTGGTCCAGATCCTTGACTTTGTCAGTACATCAGAGTTTAGCAGTGTGGGCGCAACAGCGATGGCATGCCGAAGCCCTCCAGACTCAGTCCACAGATTGCTTACGCATGGTGGCAGCTGCACATTCCTGGGCAAGGTGCCCAGCGTGTGCGTGTGCTGCAAGAGGGCACGGCCAGTAGCTGCCAGAAGTTCTCAACTGAAGACTGGCCAGTGAATTCTTCACCCAGGTGCCATTTGTTTGCCTTCACCGTTTAGTTGATTCAGGAGCAGATGTGGTGGGTCCCCAGTGGGGTGGGCCAGGCCCTGTTCCTGCAGTGCTGGGTATCCTTGATGTCCCAAGACAGATGTCCCAAAGTTGGCCCTGTGACGAGAACATCCCCAAGGGTGCCAAAGGCAAGAGGAGCCAACCTCACATTCCTAATGAGGACGATTCCCTGCGGTCTCACGCTGGCCCATCTGATGGCTTCAGCAGCCAAGTCACGGGAGAGAAAGCCCGGGGTCAACGGGGACAAAGCCGGGTTGAGGTTCCTCTCAGATGCCACACCCCTTTTTCCTTCATGCCCAGTTCTGCCAGCAAGTAGAGAACACACACACAGAACCAGCTGGCAAGAGGGTCCGTTCCCCCCCCTCAAGTAGTAAATCCGTGTCCATCTCATTCTCCCAACTCCTTGCCTGCTACTCTTGAGTAGATGGGTGCTCCAGCTTTCCCATATTGTAAAACAGGCACTGGGGAGGGGGGGCTGAGAAGCCCAGGGAAGTCTTTTGCGGCAAGGCAAGCGGCATATCCAAGAGAAACATTGAGGATCTTTGCAAAGCCCATTCCGAAGGAGCAGCGGCAGCAGGCAGGGTGCCGTGCGTGCAGAGCCAGGGCTGCCGGGGAATTTTCGCTGCTCCAAGTCCCCGTGCCCTGCAGCCCAAGAAGGGCGCTCCAGCATTCCCTTTGACGTTAGAAAGAATCCGGGCTACGTCTCTCGCACAGCGTGGGCGGCATCAGGTGGTGCCTGTCAACAACCCCTCGGGGTTGGCTTCTGCCCTGCGTCTCGCTTGGAAGCAACCTCCGGTAGTGGACCAAACTTTGCAACGACACAGAGAGGTTGTCGAAGGCTTTCACGACCAGAGTTCATTCGTTGCTGTAGATTTTCCGGGTTGTGTGGCCGTGGTCTTGGCACTGTAGGACCTGACGTTTCACCAGTAGCTACTGGTGAAACGTCAGGTCCTACAGTGCCAAGACCACGGCCACACAACCTGGAAAATCTGCAGCAGCTAAAAGACACAGAGGGGTGTTGCCACCTCTGCCAACGACAGGCAATATGGGGCTTTACCTAAGGTGGTGCGCGGCCTGTCCGGTCCCGTTTTTAATCCCGTGCGTCAGCTGGCAGTTCCGCCGGGGATCTCTGTGCCTCCACATTGAAGCAAAGAGAATCGCACCCACTACCGGCTGGACCGTTGTGACGTCAGCCCGGCTAGACGGCGCTATTAGGCTGGGAAGGGAGAGCGCCAGTGAACTACCCCGTCTGCACCGCGACACATTCTCAGTTTCCAAGGGACCAGTTTCAAGGTGCAGCCTGTGGTTGTGTAGCAAGCCGCGTTCTGCGGAGTTATCTCATTGAGGCAATTCTTGCCTAAAAGACTCCAGCCAACCACAAATGTCCCATGACCTCCAAATCCAAACGGGCCTTCTGTTGAGTGTCTTGAGTCCCTCCGTTTAAAGAGGAGCACAGTAGAATTGCCAAAGCTGAGTGGGGCCAGTTTCTGCCGGGAGCCTCTGAAATGTGACCATCTTTGGCCCTGATCCTGCGAGTGGACTGGCTGGCACGTGTAAATACCCTAGAGCCAAGGAGCCACCGCCTTCGGCCTGTCAGAGGTTCATTCTCGCAGCATCCAGTTTCAGGAGCGCCAGGGCTCCAAACCACGAGTCGCCCAACGGGGATGACGAATGGAATTGCGGCGCCCTGTTCCGAATTAACGTCGTGTCCCGAGCCACCCAGTCCCATGCCTTCAGAAGAAAATCATTTCAGCAGATTGCTTTGCTGAGGAAATAAAATGTATGCCACACGCGCACAAAACGGAAGGCTTTTTTAAATGCCTCTCCGCTCTCCCGAGGGACTTGTGTCCTCTGCTGTGGATGGTTTGATGCCGGCAGTGGGAGGGGGCGTTGCTGTGATGTGAAGGAACCCCCCCCCCGGAGTAAACTTTCCGTGCTTCCTCGGAGCCACTGGGGTGGCAGAACTCCCTTGTCCCTTCTCCCCGCGCCCTGACTAAGATAATGACCCCCCTGCTCTCTGGCTGTGCGGTTCCCGAGAGGCAGCACTAGAGGATGCTGGCAAAATCCCCCACCCCACCCCACCCCACCCTCCTTGGGGAGGGGCTGCTCTCTGCAGGGCCAGAGGCTCTGTCTGTGCTCATCCGCACGGGGTGGGGGGGGGGTTGTCTCCTGGCAGCATCTCTGATGTAGCCGCTTCACTGGAGATCGGGACGCAGAAGTTCTTTGCTGTTTTGCACTTGAGTTAGATCTGACCCCACTGTCGGTTCTCACGAGGGAAAACGGTCTATTGTCTTTGTGTGTCTTATTTTTTTTAATGTTTTTTTAAAGCAAAACTATTTGTTCGTGCCTTGATTTCTGTTCCTATCCCTTAGAAATGATTTCTCTTCCTGCCTTTCAAATGTGAGCTCTCTGGCCAGCTGCAAGGGTGCCTGCAGGTAGATTTGGAAGCCGGTGCTTCCGGACGGCAGCTGGGCAGAATTTGCCAAGATGCCCGTGTCCTTCTCTGGCCCTGGTCCATTGGAGGAGGCCACACGGGAGGACCTCCGTTGCCACCTCTCATGGCTTCATCCACAGACAGGTCTATAACGCGCACTCGCAAGACCTGTCCTGCAACACCCAGTTCTTGTCGCACTGGAAGTCGTGGCAATTTGCAGTAGTCTTCTGAAAGCTCGAACCATGTCCTTGCAACCTCGGTTGCTATAAATGGTTTGAAAAGTGGGCCGAAAGGGGCCCTGAACCGTGCTGCTGGTTGGAGCATTTGGAAGACTTACTTTCTTCACTACAGATACTCAGAAGAGTTAGCTGGTGTTGAGTGCATCGTGAGAGAAACCGCTGTGCACATGAGAGGTAAATGCTGGTGAGACCTAAACCCAGGACTTCTGGATGTCCGGAGGGGGCCATGGCAGGAGCCAGCAGAGTGAAATAGCCCCTAGTTTATGTTCAGGTCTTGCTTTTTCTGCTTGCATCACAACTACATCCAAGACAAACTTAGTACGTTCATTGATTGTCTTCATGAATTTATTTCCTGGGTTTGGGGTTTTTTTTAGTGTATTTTATAAACTAATATGGTGAAAAGAGCTTCTTTTGCACACGTCATTGCACAAAAAGGGGAAATTCTTAGGGAGTGTTAACATTAAAGGGAGTGCTTTTTATTTTATTTTATTGGTCCTAGCAAAGCTGCTGTTTTAAACAGAGAGGGATGGGGGCTGCATGAGGTTTACAGAGGAAATTGCAGTAGATACTAGCATGTCAAGTTGAACTGTACATTTATTATCCATCCGTAACTTTTATTAAAATCGTATCACTGATCTGTTTCAAAACGTGTTCTTTTGTTTAGGTGCCTCTAGCAAATGGAAGAACAAGAACTAGCACAGACTCTGGCAAAATAAGTCCACAGGGTGGGGGTGGAGGCCTTCTTGAAATACGTCAGTGTCAGGAAATCGTCCAGTAAGGCCACGGTGGGGCTTTGGGGATGCCAACAGCCTGAAAGGATTGCTAAAGGGGGACAGGGAAATGGCAGCAAAACCAAATATTTTTCATGGGTCTTCATTGTGGAAGATGTGGCCAAACGGCCAAGAGCATGGGAAACAAGATTCTACGCATGTACAAAGTTGTGCATTTTGGGCACCCTGTGGCCAAATGCAAAGTGATGCACATTGGAGCCAAAAATCCTAACTATAAATACACGTTGATGGGGTCTGAACTGGCAGAGACTGACCAAGAGAAAGATCTTGGAGTCATAGTAGATAACTCAATGAAAATGTCGAGACGGTGTGTGACTGCAATAAAAAAGGCCAACGCTATGCTGGGGATTATTAGGAAGGATATTGAAAACAGATCAGCCAATATCATAATGCCCCTGTATAAATCAATGGCGCAACCTCATTTGGAATACTGTGTACGGTTCTGGTCACCACACCTTAAAAAGGATACTATAGTTTTGGGGAAAGTGCAGAAAAGGGCAGCTAGAATGATAAAAGGGTTGGAACACTTTCCCTATGAAGAAAGGCTAAAGCACTTGGGGCTCCTTAGCTTGGAGAAACGATGGCTGAGGGGAGACGTGATCGAGGTTTATAAGATTATGCATGGGATAGAGCAGGTTGAGAAAGAAATACTTTTCTCCCTTTCTCGCAATACAAGAACTCGTGGGCATTCAGTGAAATTGCTGAACTGTCGGGTTAGAATGGATAAAAGGAAGTACTTCTTCACCCAAAGAGTGATTAATACTTGGAATTCACTGCCACAGGTGGTGGTGGCGGCGACTACAAGCATAGACGGCTTCAAGAGAGAATTAGATAAACATATGGAGCAGAGGTCCATCAGTGGCTATGAGCCACAAGGTAGAGATAGGGACTCTGGGGCAAGTGATGCTCTGTATTTTTGGTGCTTGGGGGGGGGCAACAGTGGGAGGGCTTCTAGTGTCCTGGCCCCACTGCTGGACCTCCTGATGCCACCTGGTATTTTTGGCCACTATGACAGAGTGTTGGACTGAATGGGCCATCGGCCTGATCCAACATTGGCTTCTCTTATGTTCTTATGTGGTCTCAATGGCCTAGGAAAGAGACTCTGGAGATGCGGTGGACACGGACATTTCAGCTGCATATTTTGTTTTCAGTTTATTCTGACAGTGTGTATGCCTCCTCTCCAGAGACCTGCTTGGGATGATTTTCACTAGGTAAAAAATGGTTTTCACTGGGTAACCTCCCCACACTCATATTTAAAATAAAACCAATGGGAAAATCCAGCCATAATCAAATGGGCGCTGACCAGGTTTGGGAGGCAGCTATTTCTGCCCCGGTTCACTGCCTGGATGCTGCGGCCGAGTGGCGCAGGGGGAGGATGGTGAAGTGGAATCCAGACCAGACCAAGGTGAGGCTTCGGGCAGTGTTCCCTCTAAGCTGAGTTAGTGTGAGCTAGCTCACAGTGTTTTAGCCTCCAGCTCATACTTTTTTATCTTACCTCAGGAAGGAGGGCTTCAGAGCATACTAATTTATGCAGTAGCCAAATCGCTCGCTCACAACTTTAATGCCAGTAGCTCACAGAGTAGAATTTTTGCTCACAAGACTCCACAACTTAGAGGGAACATTGGCTACGGGCACAGGCTGAGAGTCTGGAGGCGAATGCACTGCTTACCTTGGGTGGGGAAAGTGCGACCTTTTGGCAGATCTCTGAGGGCTTAGTGATTATTCTGGACCCGCCTTGGATGATGAACAAGTAGCTGGGGGCAGTTTGTAAAACTGCCTTCTCCCAACTATTTTGTGTCGGGTTTGATTCTTAAAGAAAGTTTGTATTAAGCAGAGTAAAAATCATTTTAGTCAGCAGAGCAAGTACTGAGAGACAGAGTCCATGTGAATATAAAAAGTATAAAAGTTTACTTTAACATTATCATGGAAAAGGGTACTTGGGTAGTAAAATAACAAAGAGCTACATTGCTACATCCTTACAGCTAGATAGACAAGACAGGAAGAATGGCTTCTCCTTCTTGAACAAGAACAGAGGCAGGAAGGAGAATCCCAATATGTTAAATACCTGATACATTGGTTTCCAATCAGAGAGCTAGGGTTCTTACAAAGTTCCCAGGCATTCTACAGAGTAAACACATTGGTTACAAACAAACATGTGACTTCCTGTTTACCAACACTAACAACATTAACCCTGTAAATACTGAAATGTTTTAAACTTGTTACATCCAACATTTTGGGTTAAGATAAGGAAGTAAGAAGAGCCCGGCGGGATCAGGCCAGGGAGGGTCCATCTGGTCCCACATCCCGTGTTCTTCTCACACAGTAGCCAGCCGGTTCCTCTGGACAGCCAACAACTGGACAGAGAGACTGAGGGCTCCCCCCACCCCGATGTTGCCTCCTGGCTCTGGGATTCGGAGGACTGCTGCCTTTGAGCACGGAGGTCCTCTGTACTTGCAAGGGCTAGCAGTCACTGACGGAGCCGTCCTCCCTGAATCTTGCTAATCCACTTTAAAAACTGTCTTATGTCTGCGGCCATCACCATATCCTCTGGCAGCGGATTCCATATTTTAATCACTTTCTGTGTAAAGTCGGATTTCCTTTTGTCCGTCTGGAATCTTCTGCCCGTCGGCTTCATTGGCTGCCCTTGAGTTCTAGGATTTGGGTAGGGAGGAAAACTTGTCCTCTGCCCACTCTCTCCACTCCATGCATAGTTCTACAAGCCTCTCTCCTGTCCCCCTTCAGTCATATCTTTGTCAGGGATGCATTAGGCTGGTCCTGCGTTGGTGCTGGGATTCTGAATTCAGAGTCGACGGGTGCACTCCAAGCACAAGAGCCACACTTTGTAAAAGAAAAAAAAAATCTTTACTAGGAGAGCAAAATAAAACATGGGAAAGGTACTTTGGATAAAAGAAATAAAAGTTTACATACTTGCAGCTACTCTATAGGTGCTAATGCTAAAAACAAAGGTGTGGGATGCATTGTGGGAACTTCCTGTCTGCTTCACACAAAGAGCCATAAACATTGTGAAAACAAGAATGCTAGATCAAAGCATTTCTACAGACAAGGTGTTAGTTGACCAATACAAAGGTTACAGGTCACTTCCATTAGGATAAACAACTCCCACAAACTTTCCTGCCATTGAATACATTATACAAGGTAACATCCTGTTTGCTAACAAACAACATTTAACCCTATAATGGCTGGAATTATAAGCAACCTGCAAGTCCAAAAGTTGGGCAGGGGGTTGGACTAGATGATCTGCAGGGCAGGGGTTGGACTAGATGATCTGCAGGGCCCCTTCCAGCTCTAGGATTCTAGGATTCTCTCTCTTTTTCTGAACCGAAAAGTCCCAGATTCTTCCACCTTTCCTCCCAGGGAAGGTGCTCCGACCCCATAATTGTTTTGGCTGCCTTCTCCTGCACTTTCTCCCCAGCTCTGCAATGTCCTTGTTGAGATATGGTGACCAGAATGGAACACAGTATTCTCAGTGCGGCTGAACCGTAGATCTGTACAGGGGCACTATAATATTCGCTGTTTTATTCTCCGTCCCTTTCCTAATAATCCCCAACACAGAGCTTTGCCCTTTTCACCGCTGCAGCAGTATGCTAGGTTGACACTTCCACTGAGCCGTCCGCCGGGACCCCGAGGTCTTTCCCCCTCTCAGTCTCAACAGGTTCAGCCTCCGTCATCAACACATTTGTTGTGTTTGGAATGAGTGAGATGCTTCTTAAGACAGAAGTTTTTCTCATTCAAAAAGGGAAATATTTCATAGGGGTTTTTTCCTCCACTGTTCTTCCTTTTGAGAAACTGGAAAAGTCTGAGGACTGAACAAACACAATGATGAATCAGACCTTCGGTGCACCAATGTCATTATTGAGAGCCAATTTGGTGGAGTAGTTAAATGCATGGACTCTAATCTGGGAGAACTGGGTTTGATTCCCCTACTCCTCCACTTGCAGCTGCTGGTGTGGCCTTGGGTCAGTCAAAAGCTCTGGCACAGCTGTCCTTGAAAAAGAGCAGTTTCTGTCAGAGCTCTCTCAGCCCCACCTACCTCACAGGGGGCGTCTGTTGTGGGGAGGGGAAGGGAAAAGAGATTGTAAGCCGCTCTGAGACTTTGAGTGAAGGGCAGGGTATAAATCCAATCTCTTCTTTCTTCTTTCTTCTTCTTCATCTATTCATCCTGGCCTCTGGTGGAGGTCTTTCACATCACCCGTGACCTGGAGATGCCGGGGATTGAACCTGCATGCAAAGCAGAGGCCCTTCTGCTGAGCCACAGACCCTCCCCAGACTTGTTCCTGCTATACATTTTGAGGGTGAAAAACATTTGCACCCTAAGTCATTTTTACTGTAGAGGTTTTGCCTGAATACCAGAGCATCCCACATCACCAGTGACTTGATGACATCATCACTTCCTGTGTGTGTCGGAAGTGACCCTGCTGCATGACTGGTGGTTCCAGACTAGGCCTCCTTTTGCTGCCAGTAATTCCTCCTGCTGACCAGCTGATGGTGTTGGGGGAGGGCCCCTGGGGTGGGGGATCCCCCATCCCTGTCAACCCTGTGAATCCTGGGAGATTTGGGAGGGGTGCCTGGAGAGGGTGGAGTTTGTGGAGGATGTGATGTCACTTGAGTGGCTTTCTAGGAATTTCCCCAATCTATATGCTAAATACCATAGAGACAAGGGGAAATTCCTGAAACATCACCATGGAGGCCATTTTTTTCTCCCACTCCTCAATTTCTGAGGATGGGAGATAGGGGCTTGGAGAGGGGAATTTCCAGCCAGGCCCAGGAAACTGGGAAGCCTACTCCTGCATTGCTCCCCCCACATCCCCTCTCTTCTCCCTCGCTGCCTCTGAGAAACAGAAACTGAAAGCAGAGGACAGCCTCAGACACTGAGACCCTCTAGGGTTCCCAGCCAGCTTCTTCCCTCCAACATAAAAACCACTGATATTTGGGGAATTCTTAGAGTCAGGTCATTTCCTGCTGGAGTGTCCTGGAACAGCGCTCCGGCAGTAAGGAGTCCAGGCCCCACTCCCCCACCTGGCCCACCTGTGGAGAGGGAATCTCCATTTAAATGCCTGGGTTCCCAGCCCGATCTCCAGCCAGCCCGCCTCAGCAGGTTGGCTGGAGAAGAGGAGGGGCGACAGGTAGGCATACCCCCCCTTTCCCCCGAGCCTCTCTGCTTTTGTGGAGAGACTCAGGGGTAGTGGGGGGATTTAAATGGCTTCCTTTCCCTTCCCCAGATGGGGGCATGAGAGAGGGTTATAAATTATGCACTGAGTAGAGAGAGTGGATAGAGAGAACTTTTTCTTCTTCTCCCAAAAAAGTAGAGCCAGCAGGTGAAACCCAAAAAGTGGACACACACACTCAACAAAAACCACAGGTTGTGACAGACTTGTGTTCAGACCCAGTTCTCCCAGGGTCCGAATGAGGACCAAGCCAAGCCAGAAGCCAGGGCTCACTGGGCACCCCAAAGACCACCCAGGCAACCAGCTCTCCCCTGATAGCAGACAAACAGACCAACGAAACAGGGCCCCCTCCCCCACCTTCATCCACAAAACGCAGCCCAACATACAACTCCCCTACCAGATGAGCTCTTCCCTACACCTGTGTGGCGTGTGCCATCGCTGCAACACAAGGACTCCCATCCAATGCTCCCTCTAAGCTGTGGAGTCTTGTGAGCAAAAATTCTACTTTGTGAGCTACTGGCATTAAAGTTGTGAGCGAGTGATTTGGTGGCTGCATAAATTAGTTTGCTCTGGAGCCCCATCCTTCTGAGCTAAGACAAAAAACGTGTGAGCTGGAGGCTAAAAAACACTGGGCTAGCTCACACTAACTCAGCTTAGAGGGAACACTGCTCCCATCTTCACCAGCTGATACAACCTGGAAGCAACAGGCTACGAGCCCTCCGGCTCTCATGAAAAGCTTGCGGAGCCTCACAAGCTGTGGCTGAAGTAGCAGGTGCAGGGGGAAGCCCTGGATGACATGGCAGGCTTTCTCTAAAGGAACAAGGCTGCAAGCTTCCCAGGTGGCTCAGAGCCTGCGGTTTCCTCCCCCACATCCTTATAAGGAATATCGTTCCCCCAGAGGGTCTCTGCTGGCTGGAGAGGAAGAGTTGCGGTGATGGTGGGAAGTCCTGGCGAAGTCGCATCTCACTTGGGGCAAGGCCGGAAGGTTTTCAGGGCAAGAAATGCTCAGAGGTGCTTTGCCATTGCCTGCCCTCTGCGTAATGACGCTGGACTCCCATCCAAGTACCGACCGGGCCCACCCTGCTCAGCTTCTGAGATCTGATGAGATTGCGCTCACCTGGGCCGCCCAGGTCAGGGCAAAAAGCATAAAGAAATGGTTTGCCACTGCCTGTCTCTGCATAGCAGCCCTGGGCTTCCTTGGTGGCCTCGCATCCGAGTACTAACCTAGACCAAGCCTGCTTCGCTTCCGAGAAGTGATGAGACGGGGCTAACCGGGGCTCTCCAGGTGAGGGCCCACCTATCTGGGTGATGGAAAGGGCCATCAGCTCACAGCCGACTTATGGCCACCCCCATAGGATTTTCAAGGCAAGAGAAGAACAGAGGTGTCTTTGCCATTGCGTGCCTCTGCCCAGCAACCCTGGGCTTCCTCGGTGGTCTCCCATCCAAGTACTAACCAGGCCCAGTCCTGCTTAGCTTCCGAGATCTGACGAGATTGGGCTCGCCTGGACCATCCATGTCAGGGTGGAAAAACTGCAGGCAGTAGAAATTGTAGAGAACTCAGGGAAACAATGAGAAAAGTGTGTTTGTTTGGCAAGATATAGAATCCTAGAATCATACAGTTGGATGGGGCCATGCAGACCATCTAGTCTGACCCCCTGCCCAATGCAGGCCCAGCCTAAAGCAACCCTGACAAATATTCGTCCAGCCTCTTCTTGAAAGCTGCCAGTGGAGGGGAGCTCACCACCTCCCCAGGCAGCTGATTCCACCTTTGAACCACTCTGACCGTGAAAAACTTTTTCCTACTATCCAGCCGATACCTTTCTGCGTGTAATTTAAACCCCGTTGCTTCGGGTCCTCTCCTCTGCTGCTGTCATTATTGTATTTATTTTGACTTTGGTATCTCCTTCATACGATTGAACCATGACTTATCACGGGACCCAGCCTGCGTCAGGAATTCCGGCCCATTGGTGGTTCTTAACGATGACCATTACAAGACCCCTCTTCCATGTCCAGAGCTGGTGACATCAACTGGCCGCTTTGCGATGGATACAGGACTCGGTGGGCTTCCTCTCCAGGCCCGCCTGCAAAGTGGTCTTCTTCCCCATGCCAATCAGCTCCCCATCACCGTCTGTAACTGTCCCGTGGCCCTCCTGCCTCCAGTCTAGACAGGTCCTCTCCTTTTGACAAGCTCTCCATCTGCCCATCTCTTCCCAAGGAGCTACACTTATTAAACCAGGCTAACTGAATGAAGCTCTTGGAGAGCCATCCATCAGCAGAAGCGGCCCATCCATTTTTCTGCTGGGCAGAACACAATTAGGGCCAAGCAGCTGTAAATCACCCCGGTGCTCCCCGTTGGACGGCTGCCACTCCAGGAGGTGCCGCTGTGGCCCGGGGAGAGGGGCGGCCTGCCTCTGATCACATTTCCTCGCCAAAGGTTAAGCCGTGCCAGGGATGACAAATTGTCGCCGCTCTGCCCCCTCCTACCAGCCCATCTATCTTTGTGCGGATGGGACGGGTTATTGCATCTCGCCTGCAGTGGGACCACACAAGGTTATCACTCAACGTCGGCCTGACAAAGAGAAGTGTTAATGACCCCCATGGTGGGGCAGGCTGAGCTCATTTGTTTCGGTTAGGCTGCTGGTGCCGGGGCCTGTCAGGTCCCTCTGATGCAGTGGAGCTAAGTTCTCAGGGTGCTCCCCCTCCCCATATTTTGCTCTCAGACTCCGCTCCAAGGTTGGCCCTACATGGAAGAGCGTAAAGAAGCCTCTCTCCCTTGTTGTTGGGAGCTAGTTGGCCACTGTGTGAGACAGGATGCTGGACTAGATGGACCTTCACTGATCTGATCCAGCAGGGCTCTTCTGATGCTGTTATGGAGGCCTTGGTCTCTATGCCCTGTTGTTGGCCATCCAGGGGAACTGGTTGGCTGTTGTGTGAGGCAGGATGCTGGACTAGATGGACCCTCACTGGTCTGATCCAGCAGGGCTCTTCTGATGTTCTCATGAAGGCCTTGGTCTCTATGCCCTGTTGTTGACCATCCAGAAGAACTGGTTGGCCACTGTGTGAGACAGGATGCTGGACTAGATGGACCACTGGTCTGATCCAGCAGGGCTTTTCTGATGTTATTATGAAGGCCTCGGCCTCTATGCCCTGTTGTTTTCCCTCCAGAGGAACTGGTTGGCCCTTGTGTGAGACAGGATGGAAGACTAGATGGACTTTCACTGGTCTGATACAGCAGGGCTCTTCTGATGTTCTTATGAAGGTCTTGGCTTCTATGTTCTGTGGTTGACCCTCCAGAGGAACTGGTTGGCCATTGGGTGATACAGGATGCTGGACTAGATGGACCTTCACTGGTCTGATCCAGCAGGGCTCTTCTGATGTTCTTATGAAGGCCTTGGCTTCTATGCCCTATTGTTGGCCCTCCAGAGGAAATGGTTGGCTGTTGAGTGATACAGGATGCTGGACTAGGTGGACCTTTACTAGTCTGATCCAGCAGGGCTCTTTTGATGTTCTTATGAAGGCCTTGGCTTCTATGCCCTATTGTTGGCCCTCCAGAGGAAATGGTTAGCTGTTGGGTGATACAGGATGCTGGACTAGGTGGACCTTTACTAGTCTGATCCAGCAGGGCTCTTCTGATGTTATTATGAAGGCCTCGGCCTCTCTGCCCTGTTGTTGGCCATCCAGAGGAACTGGTTGGCTGCTATGTGAGACAGGATGGTGGACTGGATGGACCTTCAGTGGTCTGATCCAGCAGGGCTCTTCTGATGTTCTTATGTCCTGCTGCTGGTTTTAGCCCAGTCACCCATGCTTTGAGCTGAGCACCCCCAGGATTCTGCCCCATTACAAAGGGTCCAAGGAGCTGCGGTGGCTCAAGTGGTTAAGACACTGAACTGCAGGCTGTGGAAGGTCAGTAGTTCAGCAGTTCGAGACCCGGGTGCCGCAAGATGGAGTGAGCTCCCGTCTCTAGTTCCAGCTCCTGCCAACCTAGCAGTTCGAAAGCAAGAAATTGCAAGTAGATAAATAGGTACCACTTCGGTGGGAAGGTAACAGCGTTCCGTGCGCCTTGGTGTTTAGTCATGCCGGCCACATGACCACGGAAACATCTTCGGACAGCGCTGGCTCTTCGGCTTTGAAACGGAGATGAGCACTGCAACCCTAGAGTTGGATTCGACTGGCTTTCGAGCAAGGGAACCTTTACCTTTACCTTACAAAGGGTCCAATCAGCCCAGAATGCCTTCTTGACCATGTACCTGCATGCAGCATGGCCATAGGGTGAAGACATGAACTGAATCAGTTAGCATATGTAATGAGATAAAAAACCCAATATCCCTGTTGAGTCCTGGGGAGATTTTTGTTCCAAGTGTTATAATACAGCATTTTCCATTTCTTTCTTTTTTTTTTTAGGTACCCTTAGGTACACTTTTATTAATTTTAACAAAAACAATACAATAACACAAGCACATACACTAACATTACACACATACAAAACATATACAGGGAGACCACCAATATTATTTAGTGCTTTTACACTTACTTTTTGTTCCACAATTATCTGTCTGTACAAGTTCTACCCTCTTTTCTGTGTGCTCAATCTTCTAACTTACTAAGGATCTTATTAAGACAATAAGTATTTCATCTAAAATTTCTCCATTCTAACTTATGAGTTTATAATATGCCAATATTCCAAGTTTTTTGAAAAATCACCTCTGATGTACCTCTCATTAACAATGTCAGTTTATCATTCTCTGCCATCTCAAAAAGTTTATTTATATACTCTTGTTTCCTCGGGACTTCCGTTGTCTTCCAGTATTTTGCATACAATATCCGTGATGCTGTTGAGAGATGTACTATCAAGTATCTGTCATTCTTATCAAAATCTTTTGGAAAAATGTTCAATAACAATATTTCTGGGGGAAAAGGAATTTTACCCCTTATTATTGTTTGCATTATTTCATGTATCCATCTCCAATATCCTTTTGTTACCTCACACAGCCACCACATATGGTAAAATGTGCCCCTCTTATTTTTACATTTCCAACATTTATCTGTATATTTATCATTTTGTCTGGCCAGTCTGTCAGGTATAACATACCATCTGTAAAACATCTTATACATATTCTCTTTATACGACACAGCTTTAGTCATTTTAATATTTTTAGCCCATATCTGTTCCCACTCTTCTAAGTCAATATTGTGCCCTATATTCTGAGCCCACAGAATCATATTATCTTTAACTATTTGATCACTCATCATATCATCCAACAAAATTTTATAAATTTTCTTTATCAGGTTATCATCAGAAGATATAAGGGCTTTCTCTAACTCCATTAACTTGTTCTTAAAACCCACTTTTTTATCTTTCAAATATATGGATTCCATTTGGAGAAATAATGGCTGAAGGGTGACATGATCGAGGTTTATAAGATTATGAATGGGATTGAGCAGGTTGAGAAAGAAGTCCTTTTCTCCCTTTCTCACAATACAAGAACTCGTGGGCACTCCATGAAATTGCTGAGCAGTCGGGTTAGAACAGATAAAAGGAAATACTTCTTCACCCAAAGAGTGATTAGCATATGGAATTCACTGCCACAGGAGGTGGTGGCAGCTACAAGCATGGACAGCTTCAAGAGGGAATTAGATAAACATATGGAGCAGAAGTTCATCAGTGGCTATTAGCCACAGGGTATAGATGGGAACTCTCAGTCTGGGGCAGGTGATGCACTCTATTCTTGGTGCTGGAGGGGGCAGCAGTGGGAGGGCTTCTGGTGTCCTGGCCCCACTGCTGGACCTCCTGATGGCACCTGGTATATTTTGGCCGCTGTGTGACAGAGTGTTGGACTAGATGGGCCATTGGCCTGATTCAACATTGGCTTCTCTTATGCTCTTATGTTCTCTTTGGGCTTTATTCCACCAAGTTAAGTGTTCTGGCAATTTTAAATTATCTTCCTCGTCCAACACATCCTGGTACCTTAAGATTTCTTCTCCCGCATATACGTTTGGTAGGGTAAAAGCTTCCAACAGTACAATGTCTCGATCTTCTTATATACTGCCCTTTATGAATAGGATCCCATACCTTTAATAATGCGCTCTCAACCAGTGTTGTTTAAAGCATTTTCCATTTCCATTCTGTTTCCGAAGTTCCTTTGTCATAAAACAGCTACTTTGAGGTCAACCAGCTGAGTGTCCGGGAAGGCTGAAGTGTTCTACAGATTTCTCAATCTTGTGATCACATTTATTTATTATGAAGGATATTGGTTTTTTATCTCATTACATATGCTAACTCATTCAGTCCTCACATATGTATTCTCAACAAGAAGGACTATAAATCCTCTGTATTTTAATGTGTTTTAGTGTATTTCTTTTTCAGAATAGTATATTAGAATGCATGCAAGGGATGTTAGAATGTCTGCTGACACAGCAGCATTTTTTGGAGGGGGAGGTGGTGCTAAGTGCCCTGCATGCCTGACAAGAGAGAATGAAGATTCCCAGTCACTTCCCACAATTAGAAAAGACACATTTAGACATTTTTCTGCTAGTTTGACATATTTATTGCTCTACATCTGTTGACCCTATAACCTTAACTTGCTATTTAGTGTCACTTTGCATACCCTGATCATCATCATGTTGCATGTTAATTTGCTGTTCATTCTCTGGCTATAAGTTTGAACCTTGCATGCCGTTCTAACATATTTGATAAAGTGTGCGTGCGCACGAAAGCTCATACTTTGAACAAACCTTTGTTGGTCTTAAAGGAAAAAGATGGGTTTTACTGTGACTTTATTTTAATCCATTATCCAATTCCTGATGGATAGCAACAAACACACGGGAAACATGGCAAGGTTAGACAAACATGAAGAAACAGCGTGTTAGAACAAAACACACTCTACTAATATGCACTTGTGTCTTCATATATTGATTTAAATATTATAGAGACCCTAGTGTATCTTATACATATTCATTATAATACAAAAACTTAAATAACAGTCCACAGCTACAGAGACCTATTCCAATGCCGTAGACTATCTTGCTCCTGATGAGAGACTGATGAAGGCTGCAACGGTCGTGAATGATGAGCAGGCTGTTATGTTCTCCAAAAAAAGTGATTCCCTTCACCGGCTATGACACAGTGTGATGAGGAAGGTCTGAAGTGAACTTTAGAAAGCAGAGAGGGCGGAAGTATCTCAAAGAGAGGAGAGGGTGCCCCAATATACCCCTAGCTTAAGCTCTTGTTCTACAACAGCCAGCCTTTCTCTTTGGACCGATGTGGCAGGGTATTCGTATACCTTCTGCATAACAGTCCTCCACAGGTTCTTCATTTGTCTCCATGAGGTCTTCTTCTTTCGAATGAGTAAGGGCCACTCCCAGTCACAGCCGGGGGATTTGCAAACGTTGCTTCCTCAAAAACGACCATTATATCCGGCCTTATCCCCAAAGAAGTCAAGGAGGCTTACAAAATTGCCAACAGACATCTGGAATAACATTTAAAAACTTATCAGCGTTCCAAAGGCCACTGGCAGGGAAGAGATGCCACAGCTCGTGTGCTGCCCAGTTCCATGAGAAGCCACCATTCCACAGGCCATCGGGCAGAGAGGTGGCATGAAATGGAAAGGGTGCCTTGCTGACTCCATGCAATCTCCTGCCCAGACGACACATCTGGGAATATTTCTGAATAGACCTCATGACCTAGGGACATTCCCCTGACCTGGAGGGCCCAGGCTGGCCTACATCAGATCTCAGAAGATAAGCAGGGTCAGCCCTTGATTAATACTTGGATGGGAGACCAGCAACATAAGAACATAAGTGAAGCCAATGTTGAATCAAGCCAATGGCCCATCCAGTTCAACACTCTGTCACACAGCGGCCAAAATATACCAGGTGCCATCAGGAGGTCCAGCAGTGGGGCCAGGACACTAGAAGCCCTCCCACTGCTGCCCCCTCCAGCACCAAGAATAGAGTGCATCACCTGCCCCAGACTGAGACTTCCCATCTATACCCTGTGGCTAATAGACACTGATGGACTTCTGCTCCATATCTATATATCTAATTCCCAAGTGGCCCCCTGTGTGCGGATATCTAAATCCGCACATCGGGGGCACCTGGGGGGCAGGGAGATTTTCCTGCGCACGTGGGGCAGTCCCCATGTGTGCAGAAAAATCTAAAAAGTGTTTAAAAGTCTAGGGGGGATATCAGAATCCCCAAAAAAGTAAGAGCGTTTCCTGCGCATGCGCAGGGAACGCTCTGGGAACTCTGCGGCGGCTGGCGGCTAAAAGCCGCTCAGTCCTCGCCACCGGAGCCGGGGGGGGGAGAGGAGAGAGCTGAAAGGGGGGGGGGAGAGGAGAGAGCTGAAGGGGGGGGGAGATTGGTG
Organism: Gekko gecko; assembly: GCA_029375565.1. NCBI lineage: Eukaryota > Metazoa > Chordata > Lepidosauria > Squamata > Gekkonidae > Gekko > Gekko gecko. The sequence continues at coordinate 126,892,922 of JAPDNY010000010.1, read as the reverse complement.
GGCCCGGTGGCTGGAAGCCGCTCGGGCCTCGCCTCCGGAGCCGGGGGGTGGGGGGAGGAGGAGGATCGCCGGGGGGAGGGAGGGAGGAGATCGGCGGGCCCGGCGGCTGGAAGCCGCTCGGGCCTCGCCTCCGGAGCCGGGGGGTGGGGGGAAGGAGGAGGATCGCCGGAGCAGGGGGAGGGGGAATCTCGGCGGGCCGGCTAGCCTTGCCGCTGCCGCTGCTGGGGGGGAGGGGGAGGCTTGAGGGGCCGGCCAGCCTCACCGCCCCTCCGGTGCTGCTGGGGAGGGGGAATCTCGGCGGGCCCGCGGGCCTCGCCGCTGCTGCCACCGCCGCTGCTGGGGGGGGAGGGGGAAGCTTGGCGGCCGGAATACTCCCTCCCCCCCCGCGAGTATCGCGGGTCCCGCCTCTTGTGTTTATCTAATTCCCTCTTGAAACTGTCCATGCTTGTAGCTGCCACCACCTCCTGTGGCAGTGAATTCCATGTGTTAATCACTTTTTGGATGAAGAAGGACTTCCTTTTATGTTCTAACCCGACTGCTCAGCAATTTCATGGAGTGCCCACGAGTTCTTGTATTGTGAGAAAGGGAGAAAAGTACTTCTTTCTCAACCTGCTCAATCCCATTCATAATCTTATAAACCTCAATCATGTCACCCCTCAGCTATCATTTCTCCAGGCTAAAGAGCCCCAAGCGTTTTAACCTTTCTTCATAGGGAAGATGTTCCAACCCTTTTATCATTCTAGTTGCCCTTCTCTGCATTTTTTCCAGTGCTATAATATCCTTTTTGAGATGTGGTGACCAGAACTGTACACAGTATTCCAAATGAGGTCGCACCAATGATTTATACAGGGGCATGATGATACTGGCTGATTTGTTTTCAATTCCCTTCCTAATAATCCCCAGCATAGCGTTGGCCTTCTTTATTGCAGCTACACACTGTCTAGACATTTTCATCGAGTTATCCACTACGACTCCAAGATCTCTCTCTTGGTCCGTCTCTGCCAGTTCAGACCCCATCAACGTGTATTTATATTTAGGATTTTTGGCTCCAATGTGCATCACTTTGCACTTGGCCACACTGAGCCCCATTTGCCACGTTGACGCCCACTCACCCATCCTCAACAGATCCCTTTGGAGTGCCTCACACTCCTCCCTGGTTTTCACCACCCGGAACAACTTCGTGTCATCTGCAAATTTAGCCACCAAAGAAGTCCAGGGCTGCTTTGCAGAGGCAGGTAATGGCAAACCACCTCTGTCCGTCCCTTGTCCTGATCTTCACGGCCCAAGCTAGTCCGACCTCCTCAGATCTTGGAAACGAAGCAGGGGTAGACCTGGTTAGTACTTGGGGATGGGAGACCGCCAAAGAAGTGCAGGGTTGCTACGCAGAGGCCCGCAATGACAGAACCACTCCTCCATGGCTGTAGCTTTAAAAGCCTTCTGGGGGTCGCCATAAGTGGGCTGTAACTTGACGGCAGTTCCCAGCACCACCACCAGCAGGCACATTTGCCGAGCAGCCCATTGGATCGATGCACGACCTGCTCACGTGCCTTCTTTGGCCACCCATGATTGTTGGGCCTCTCCAAATCCAGCCTGGCTCTTCTCTCTCCCTCCCTCCCTCCCTCCAGTGTTCAGCACTGAGGACTGGCCTCCCCTGGCTGTAAGTGAAAAGCAGGTGAGTCGGATATTTTATGTCCAAGTCTCACTGCTTGCGGAGGGGAAGAAGCCCTTTGGTGCAGTGGTTAAGTGTGCGGACTCTAATCTGGGAGAACCGGGTTTGATTCCCCCACTCCTCCACTTGCAGCTGCTGGTGTGACCTTGGGTCAGTCACAAGCTCTGGCACAGCTGTTCTCTCAAGGACAGTTTGTGTTAGAGTTCTCTCAGCCCCACCTACCTCACAGGGTGTCTGTTGTGGGGAGGGGAAGGGAAAAGGAGTCTGTAAGCCGCTCTGAGATGCCTTTGGGCAGTGAAGGGCGGGGTATAAATCCAAACTCTTCTTCTTCTTCTTCTTTTTGAGGCGTATCCAGAGTGCCTGTCCCCAAGGTCACCTCGTGGCCAAACGGGCCTTGGGAGGGCTGGCTCTTGTACAAGGCCTGTCAGCAAACAAAAGAAGACAAATGGCAAAGGAATGAACTCCTGGGTGTCGGAAACTCCCCATTAGCTCAAGCAGGGCGGGGTAATCACTGGGAAATGAATGGCCACCGTGAGTCCCAAAGGGACTCCCCCCCACACACAAAAAGGCTGCATTCAGAGGTCTGTTTTCTTCCCTTAGTTCCACCTCTCCCCCTTCCTTTAGCAGCCCTGGCAGCTTTGGAACATGTTTCCTCTTGCATTTTGAAAGCACATGGTATGGATATGTGGCCAAAACAATAGCCAAAGATTCAGGCTCTGCGATGGCTGACAAGGCATGAAGCTCACCAGAAAAAGCCCAGCAGGAACTCCTTAGCATATTAGGCCACGCCCCTGACAGCACAGCTTATTAGCCTATTAGGCCACACCCCCATGCTACCAGAAGTGTGGTCATCCAGCCACCCTGTAGGCTCTGAGTAGCAGGTTGCACTGTGGATTGTATCAGGTATTTAGCATATTGGGATTCTCCTTCCTGCATTTGTTCCTGTTGAAGAAGGAGAAGCCATTTTCTTCCTGTCTTGTCTGTCTAGCTATGAGGATGTAGCAATGCAGCTCTTTGTTATTTTACTACCCAAGTACCTTGTTCCCATGCTAGTGTTACAGTAAACTTTTATACTTTTTATATTCACATGGACTCAGTCTCTCAGTACTGACTCTGCTGACTAAAATGATTTTTACTCTGCTTAATACAAACTTTCTTTAAGAATCAAACCCAACACACACATACCTTTTGCTTCTTATTCTGTTTATTCTTGTTTGCTGTCAAAACCCAGGGCTTTTTTTGGAGCAGGAACTCCTTTGCATGTTAGGCCACCCCCCCCCCAATGTAGCCAATCCTGTTGAGTTTCTGCTGTTGGGTGTGGCCTGTTATGCTAATGAGTTCCTGCTGGGCGTGGTCAACTCAGGAGCCAGCCGGAACTCCGTTCCTGTGCGTTCCGGCCCGAAAATAGCTCTGAAGCTCACCATTCTGGGAGCACCAGCCCAGGGTCCCCAGCCTCCAGGTGGAGTTCGCCCAAAGGGACAATTGGTCTCCAGGCCACAGGGATCAGTTCCCCTCAAGGGAATTGCTATCGGAGAGGAGGAACTCTGTGGCATCGCGTCTCCGCTGAGCTCCTTCCCCTGAATTAGAGTTGCCAACGTCCAGGTAAGAAGGCCCAGCGACCTCCCAGAATCACAACTGATCCGCAGCCAACAGAGATCGCTTGCTGAAAATGGCTGTTTTGGAAGACAAACTCTATGGCTTTATACACCACTGAGGGCCTTTCCCTCCCCAAACTCCGCTTTCCGTGGGTGCTGCTCCCAAGACCTCCAGGGATTTCCTAAACTGCCCTGTGAAAGCACGACTAAACAAGTTGTGAAGAAATGCTTTTTTTCCCCCTTTGGAGGTTTGGAATGAATGAAACCTCCACTCCGCAGTGCGATGTGGCTGTGAAGAAAGCGAATGCAATCTTAGGATGCATTCACAGAAGCATTGTGTCCAGATCACGGGAGGTGGTCGTTCCGCTCTATTCTGCTCTGGTCAGGCCTCACCTGGAGTCCCGTGTCCAGTTTTGGGCACCACACTTTAGGAAGGATGTTGACAAGCTCGAGCGGGTCCAGAAGAGGGCGACCAGGATGGTGAGAGGGTTGGGATCCAAGTCTTTTGAGGAAAGGCTGGAAGAGCTGGGTCTGTTTAGCCTGGGAAAGAAAAGGCTTAGAGGGGACATGATGGCAGCCTTCAAGTACTTGAAGGGCTGTCATGTAGAAAATGGAGCAGATCTGTTCTCTCTTGCTCTGGATTGCAAGACTAGATCTAGTGGGTGGAAATGACAGGGGAGTCGATACCAGCTAGATATCAGGAGAAACTTCCTAACTGTCAGAGTGGTTGAGCAGTGGAACAGACTGCCTTGGGAGGTGGTGGATGCTCCTTCACTGGACGTTTTTAAGTGGAGGCTGGACTACCATATTTCGGGTATGTTGCAGGGCTATCTTTCGGCTACACTCCTGCAGAGTGCAGGGGACTGGACCAGATGACCTGCAAGGTCCCTTCCAACTCTAACATTCTCTGATTCTCTGATTCTCTGAGTTTTATAAGATTTTTTTTCCTTCTGGGCAGAGAGCAAGACAGGAGGGGGGAGGTTGGTCATTGGCTTTCCAGGGTCACCTCGGCTACCTCTTAAGAAGTGCTAATAGATCTAGCTAGAGACAATGCTCTCCCCCCTTCTCCAAGCAAGGAACAGAGAGTTGGAGGACTTTAGACTAGAAAAGCTCTAGGAATAATCTCCAGGAAGAAGCTGCAGGAAACACTAATTTGACCTGGCCTGACCTGGTCAGTGGGTGGTCATAAAACTTGGGGCAGCAAGGAAGAAGGTCTCTTTTCTTTGGGTGCTGGATCCGTGGGAGCAAACAGAACTCTTAACTGAGAAGGCTGCCATTGACCATGTGCTCACCTCAATTGCTGGGAGAGAGCTGCAAAGTAATGGCAACGCTGTAGAGATCTGTAACTTCCTAAGCTAAGGAACCTGGCTGATATTTTAAAATCTGATAGGGCATGTGTAGAGAGAGGGACAGAGGAACTGTGTTTTACTCATATCTTTTGGACCCCTTTCTCAGTCTGGTGCCGTGCTAAAAGTAGGCTTGTGAACATTTTCTTTTTAATAAATACTTTATAACTTAAGACGCTGGTAGTGGTTCTCTGGCCTCCACTGTCTTGGACATGCTATTTTAAAAGGAGTGCCAGGGGGAAGGCAGGCAGTTGGCAAGTGGCTATTCCTCCAGGGGTGCACAAGGCAGTAAACTTTCCCCGTGGGGACCAGGCGCTGGGCAGCAGGAGACACAGAGGCAAGGCCTCAGTCCTTGGGAGGGAATCTGGGAGTCCTGACCCTCCCAGCGGGCAATTCCTACAAACGTCAGGTGGTGGCAGCGGGCTACCCAAGGAAGAAAGAAAAGTCTCTGCAGGTGTTGGGAAAACCTTGGATGGCAGAGTGGAACAGGGCCTACAGGCCAGAGCAGGCAAGTCCTGCATTCTGCCAGGGCAAATATTATGTTCCTGGCCACCACTAAAAAAAATATTTACCCCTCTCGGGTAAGGGTTAGGCTGTTGCAGAGACATTTAGAATGGCCCAGAGTCATCCAGGGTGACAGATGGGGGTGGGGGGGAGGGCACCTCAGGGGTCTGCAAGTTGTGGGCCCCCCCATGGGTGGAATTTTATTGGTGCTGCTCTGTCTGTGGGCATCTCTTGGTGACGGGGCATTTGCTGGCTGCTCTGTGGAACCGCTGGGGCTGCCCTGAGGGGGTGGAGGTGTTCCTAGCTTTGCCAGCCTCCAGGTGAGGTCTGGAGATCTCCTGGAATTACACCTGATCTCCAGACTCTAGAGCTCAGTCCCCCCTGGAGAAAATGGGTCCTTTGGAGGGTGGATTCTGTGGCAACACCCCCCCATACACACACTCCAAGCTCCTTCCTTCCCTTCCTCCCCAGGCACTGCCCCTAAATCTACAGTAATTTCCTGAGCCAGAGTTGGCAACCCCAGATATGATGGAGGAGGCAACCCCGATGATTTTTTTTGGATACACGGCTTGAAACGAGGCCGTCGTCGGGAGCTTCTTTGGAAGACGGATGGCGCTCAAATAGTCTCTTCTCTGTTGCACGGCGTACTTGGCAGGAGCCGCCCGCAGGATCTCCTGCGTCCACGAAAGCCTTGTGGGAATGATGGATGGGCAGAGCCGGGCTGGCTGTCCATCTATGCACCCCGACGGCTTTTCTTGCGCCTCCCCCTTCTGGCAGCATCCGCCTTGCTTTGCCTTTGCTGCCTGGCCTTTCACCCCCGGCCCATCCATAACAGAGGAGAGGGGCCGTGCCGGGAGAGTGACGAGGGGGAAGCCCATCCGTCTTCATTAGGGAGTCCATGGCTGCTTCTGTGCATCTCCCACATCAAATTTTGGCCGGGAAAGGCTGTTTTTGTGGGTGTGGAGGGGGGCACCGTTTGCACTGGCTCATCTCAGGACACGTGGTAATCCCATTCAGGCCCTCACATCTGTACTGCCACCAGCCCCCCAGAAGGTCCACACACCCTCTTTATTTGATTTTCATATTTGAAATAATAGATTAGAATAGTAGATTGCAATGTAATGTAATGAATAGCACACACACACAAACAATTCCTTTAATGGCATTTCACAAGAGTAAAAACATAATATCTGAGAATTTTTTTTTTGAAAAAAATTCGGATTCTGCATAAAATAGAATTCCGATAAGAATTACCCTATATTGAGTGCCTACAAAATTTTACTACGTATAGAGGCAGCAGCCAGTAAAAAGCTTTGCCACAAGTTCTGTTATATCTTCCTCAGTGCTATTCAGCAGAAATAGTAGTTTGTTCGTCTTGGAACAATCTAACAAATTCGCTGCCTAATGGCAGCATAATAACAACATTCAGCCAGTTTGAGAGCCAGTTTGGTGTAGGGGTAAAGTGCACGGACTCGAATCTGGGAGAACTGGGTTTCATTCCCCACTCCTCCACTTGCACCTGCTGGTGTGACCTTGGGTCAGTCACAAGCTCTGGCACAGCTGTCCTTGAAAAAGAGCAGTTTGTGTCAGAGTTCTCTCAGCTCCGCCTACCTCACAGGGTGTCTGTTGTGGGGAGGGGAAGGGAAAGGAGTTTGTGAGCTACTCTGAGACTCCAAGTGAAGGGTGGGGTATGAATCCAATCTCTTCTTCTTCATTCAAACAGCACATGGTACCCTGTTTCAATAGTTTCACGTGTAGAAGGGCAAAGTCTATTGGCAAAGGGAATACCCTAGAATCTTCCAAATAAAATTGCCGAAGGTAAAACATTAAGCCTAGCCAATGCAAAAATTCTGTGTAATTTTGGAGATTGCAGTTGAAAGAAATAACTGTGCAAGTGTCCTACCATGGGAAATATCCCATGGTTCAGAGGAGAACAAGGCCGATTTCCCACAAGCTGCTGCGCGGCTGCATTTTGCCCCGCAGCTTCAGGCGATTTCCCCTGCATCTACTCAATCCTCAAAAAACAGTCTTATTGGCTGCATTATACAAGTTCCACAACTCTGCCTACAGTAATCTGCCTCTTGTTTTGTGGAACACCTCTGTTTCAGAGAGCATCAGCATAGATTCAGTAGAGATATTCAAGGATCGCAGTTTTTGTAATGAATAGTAGAACGTAATGTAATCTGAAATGGTAGAGTAGTTTGGAACGTATTTCTCTGGTCTGGGGACAGGGGGGATAACTCTACACAGCCAATCACCCTACTTCAAAGAAGAAGATATGTAAGGTGGCCTCCGTGCTTGAGAGGAGATGGATGGCACGTCATGGCAGGGCCTCAGTTAGAACAAAGTTAGAGTCCAATGGCACTTTTCAGACCAACAAAGTCTTATTCAAGATGTGAGCTTTCCTGTGCACTTTGTAAAACTTTTGTTGGTCTGAAAGGTGCCATTGGAGTCTAGCTTTGTCCTATTGCTTCAGAACAACATGGCTGCACACCAGGGCCTCAGTTAATTACACTCAGCATTCCACAATTAAGGATCCTTGGGCCCATCCATCTCCACTTCTGACATATTTATTTCCTTCACTATGTTTCCCCCCCTGGAATTAAGCCCAAACAGACAGTAACCATATAAACAAAGCTTCTTGTTCCTGTTTGGTCCTTGACTCTGTCAAACAGATTCATTATGTTGTGTGCTAATTTGCTGCTTGCTCTCTCCGTATGCATACGGACTGGTAATTTCCATTTAATGGTATCTTAAGGCGTTTGCATGCACACAAAAGCATTGAATAAAACTTTGTTGGTCTTAAAGGTGTCCCTGGACTCAAAAGCCTGCCCATGTGGTTGGGAAAGTTTGGATTCCCCTTGTCTTGCCCACACAAGAGCCATTTCACCTGCCCCTCTCCCTCAGTGGGGTACCATGCCACAGAGTCCACCCTCCAAAGCAGCTGTTTCCTCCGTCTGCCACCAGGAAGGTGGGGTTTTTTTCCTGTTGAAATTAGCAATTGAGTATTACGACCAGGGGTCATTTCATAGAAAAAGAGGTGCAGGAGCTTATTAGCATAACTCATTAGCATAGGCCACACTCCCTGACATCACCGGAAGTGTGTCAGAAGGCAACACCCGCCACTCAGGTTCCACCCCTAGGGACTGTCTTTCGACTCTGGGGGCTGTCATTCCAGTCCCAGAGTAGCCTATCTGAGCCCAGGAGGAACGCTACACAAGCTGCTTTGCGCTCCTGCTGGGAGCTGGGGGCAGGGTTTGCCACCACCTGTGCTTCTAACTGCCGGAGCTCTGCTCCTGCGCGCTCCTGCTCCAAATGACCCCTGATTACTATGGTATCCAAAGATAACTATCTGTGGATCAGGTTCTCTGAGGTAATAGGTGATGGGAAAGATCCCCAGTCTGAGGCCCTGGAGACCATCTGCCAGCCTGAGTAGACAATACCGACTTGAGGGGCTGAAAAGTCTGACTCAGTATAAAGCAGCTTCCTGTCTTCATGACCTGGCTGGCCAGGGTCCGTCAATAACTGAAACGCGAATGGAAAAGCTTGTTTTGCACTATAATAATGGAGAGCTAATGAAGAATCTGTCCAGTAGGATGTAAGAGAATTCTCCTTAGTAAATATTGTGAAAACTGGCAGAGTTGTGAAAACTCCCCCACCCCCAGTATCTTCTCGAAACAAACGGGCAGCCAAGATGAAGATGCCGTTTCCAGGTTGCGTTTCCTTCTCTCCCCCCTGTAGGACTGGGGGACACAGCTGGTACTCAGCCCTCCTCCGCATTTGTGCCGGACTTGCTCTCAAGTTCCTCCCCACCCCACCCCGGCAGTGTCAGATTAACCATTAAGCAGACTGAGCACGTGCTTAGGGCACCAGGGCCAAAAGGGGCACCACAAAGTTGGGGAAAGGGTGAAAAGAAAAAAAAGAATTAAGATTTGTAAAAAAAAATAAATTGATAAAACTAGTGCAAGTTGATCCTGGTGCACCCTAGGGGTTATCTTCTATTTTTTGTTGGCGAGGTGCAGCGTCATAGGCTATGTTTAAAAGTAAAATGATGGAGCCAAATTCAGTTGTCAGGACAGTCATTCCAATGACCCTCTCTGCCCCTTTTTAATTTCAGCCCCATGTAAATGTCAAAAATGAAGTGTGTTCAGTTGAGCGGTGCGCAAAAGAGAAAACGTGCAAAAGAGAATGAGCAAAAGAATCTGTCTGTTGTAGCCAAGACAGGAAAGCTGACAGATTTCTTCTTGCAAACTGCAGAGAAAGATGATCCAACTCAAAACCAGCGTCAGTCTTCAGAGACAGGAAGTGAATCAAATCTCTCTCCTTCATCAGAAACAGGCAGTGTTGGTGCAGGGCCAGATTTTCATGATGAAGTGCCACAACCTGACCCTACTTCCACGACAAGATGTGTAAATGCTTTTGAACTGTCCAAGGAGTTTAGAGAACTGACCAAGGATGAAATGAACAAAGCTAAGGACCCAGGGCTGTGGGATGAATTTTGTGGTGATGATGTGACTGATCGGGTTACTTGTGGACCCAGGGAATGTCAGCGCCACAATGGGCCATTTGACAAATCATATTGCAATTTCATCAGTGGGACTCCAAAGAGATACTGTTCACAGAAGATATTTTTTGGAATAAAAGCTAACGGTGAAAACTACAAGAGAGCATGGCTGTTGTACTCTCCTCCAAAAGGATCAGTTTACTGTTTTGTTTGTAAACTATTTATGCCCAAAGGGTCAACGCATTTTGCTAGAAATGAGGGATTCAGTGACTGGTGGAACACTGCTGTAATTGACAACCATGAAAAAAGTACAACTCACTGAGATGCCATGTTGACATATTTAACTCGGAAACAAGGCTTAGGCTTGACACAGCCACTGGAAAAACAAATTGAAGAGGATGTGCTTTGGCCTGTTGTAGCAGTCATTTGCACACTGGCTGAATAAGGATTGGCATTCCGAGGAAAAGTGGAAAAATTTTGGTCTCTCAATAATGGGAATTATTTGTGGCCAGTTTGGTGTAGGGAGAGCCAGTTTGGGGTAGTGGTTAAGTGGGATTGAGCAGGTTGAGAAAGAAGTACTTTTCTCCCTTTCTCACAATACAAGAACTCGTGGGCAATCCATGAAATTGCTGAGCAGTCGGGTTAGAACAGATAAAAGGAAATACTTCTTCACCCAAAGAGTGATTAACATATGGAATTCACTGCCACAGGAGGTGGTGGCAGCTACAAGCATGGATAGTTTCAAGAGGGAATTAGATAAACATATGGAGCAGAAGTCCATCAGTGGTATTAGCCACAGGGTATAGATGAGAACTCTCAGTCTGGGGCAGGTGATGCACTCTATTCTTGGTGCCGGAGGGGGCAGCAGTGGGAGGGCTTCTAGTGTCCTGGCCCCACTGCTGGACCTCCTGATGGCACGTGGTATTTTTGGCTGCTGTGTGACAGAGTGTTGGACTAGATGGGCCATTGGCCTGATTCAACATTGGCTTCTCTTATGTTCTTATGCGCGGACTCTTATCTGGGAGAACCGGGTTTGATTCCCCACTCCTCCACTTGCACCTGCTGATGTGACCTTGGGTCAGTCACAAGCTCTGGCACAGCTGTCCTTGAAAAAGAGCCATTTCTGTCAAAGCTCTCTCAGGGTGTCTGTTGTGGGGAGGGGAAGGGAAAGGAGTTTGTAAGCTGCTCTGAGACTCCCTTGGGTAGTGAAGGATGGGGTATAAATCCAATCTCCTCCTACTACTACCCGAATTGATAAGTTGGTTTGACCCATTCTTGGTTGCTCACATATCAGGGCATGGCAATGCTGGAAAAGGCAACCCTTCATACCTGTCCAAAAAGATATGTGAGGAACTTATTGAGTTAATGGCAAAGAAAGTGCACTCCGTCATCATTGACGAAATTAATGTTTCTGGGTACTTTGGTCTGTCGGTGGACTCAATGCCTGATCTTTCTCCTGTTGACCAACTGAGCATAGTGCTCTGATACTTGCAAGATGGACAGCCAGTTGAAGGATTTATCACATTTTTGGAATTACAAATCCACACTGGTGAAGCTGTGGCACAGCAGGTGTTGAAGTACTTATGTGATGATTGTAAATTGGATTTTGCTAAAGGCAGAGGGCAGTCATCCCACAATGCTGCCAACATGTCTGGAGGTTACAAGGGCAGGCAGCAAAAACTTTTGGATGCAAATCAGTTTGCCATTTATGTACTCTACCTACTCAGCTCATTCACTAAATTTAGTTGGAGGAGATTTTTGTCCCAGAGTGACCCCTTGTTCAAGGTAGTCAGTCCGGAAATAGCATCTCCCCCCAACCCCCCTTTTCAAGGCACCTTCCTGCATTTCCTTCTGAAGAGGCATCTGAGGGGGAGGAGGATGCATTTCCCAGCGTCTTTCTTTTGGCCCTCCCGCTGCAGCGGACTGACTGATGGCGGGCAGAGGCGCCCAGAGGCGGCCAGGCCGGTCTGTCTCAGGCAGGGTCTCTTCGCCCCCTCGCTCGACGGCGGCAGCGGCAGGGTGTCTGGGCGGGCGCCCCCGGGGCTGCTCCCGGGCCTTGCGCGGGGCTTCGGGGCCAAGCCGGGCCCTCCTCCTCCTCCTGCCCCCTCCGCGCTGCCTGTCGAGCCCGGCGGAGCGGCTGCAACACCCGCGGAGGAGGGCGAGGCGCGGCACTCCTCTGGCCCGGATGGCCCACGGGCGTCGGGAGCAGGGCGGCCGCAGAGGCGGTGGCGGGTCCCGCGGAGGGCGCCCGGCGCCTCCCCTGCCACACCCTCCCCCGGGGACTGGATCGCAGTTCGCCCCCCGAGGGAGGAGGCTTCGGTGCCCCGGAGGGGGCGGCTGCCTGTCGGTGTTGGGATCGGGGCCCGACAGAGCGGCGGGGGGGGGGAGGCTCCAGCCCGGCTGGTCTCGGGGACAGGACGGGGCCGTCGTGACGCGTGTCTCTGTGTGGGTTTCTGCACGGTCGGATGGGGCGCAGGCCAAGCTCGCGTCGCCCCCTCGGAGGAGCCCGGGCCCGCCCTGCGACTCGCCAGGAGACCGGGGGCGGCTGTGGGGGGGGCGTCTCGGCCAGCGCACCCGGGGCAGCTCCGCAGTCGCGCCGAGAGTCGCCCGTGGCTGGCCCAGGGGTCCCTTCGCAGGCGGCCAGGATGGATGGATGATGGAGCCACCGCCCGCCCGCCCGCCCCCTGTCCCTCCCTGGGAGCAGGGCCCCGCTCCGGGCCCCGCCGTCGGCTCGGTCATCGTCGTCGTCGTCTGAAATGCTCCGAATCCCGGGGCCTCGGCCTCCCCCGCCCCCCCCCCCCGAGCGCCGGGGATGGTGCGCGTTACCAGGGCCTTGGAATCCCATCGAAGGCAGAATCGGCGGGGCGGGCTGGGGGGGGGGAGAGGCCGTGCGCTTGCGGGGAGGCCCGGAGCCCTGGGGAGGGAGGGAGGGAGCAAGGAAGGGAGCCCCCCCCCCAGTCGCCGCTGCCCGCCTGCCCCGGTTGGGCTATGCCGTGCCGAGAGAGCCGGCCGGCCCGCGAAGAAATCCTCCGGGAGGAGAAGGTCCCGCGGCCCTCCGGAGGAATCCGCTTCCCGGGCAAAGGCTTTCCGCCAAACTCTGCCGCTGTCCCAGATGTTTCAAGAACATAAGAACATAAGAGAAGCCCATGCTGAATCAGGCCAATGGCCCATCTAGTCCAACACTCTGTCACACAGCGGCCAAAATATACCAGGGGCCATCAGGAGGTCCAGCAGTGGGGCCAGGGCACCAGAAGCCCTCCCACTGCTTCCCCCTCCAGCACCAAGAATAGAGTGCATCACCTGCCCCAGACTGGGAGTTCCTATAAGAACATAAGAGAAGCCCATGCTGAATCAGGCCAATGGCCCATCTAGTCCAACACTCTATCACACAGTGGCCAAAATATACCAGGTGCCATCAGGAGGTCCAGCAGTGGGGCCAGGGCACCAGAAGCCCTCCCACTGCTTCCCCCTCCAGCACCAAGAATAGAGTGCATCACCTGCCCCAGACTGGGAGTTCCTATAAGAACATAAGAGAAGCCCATGCTGAATCAGGCCAATGGCCCATCTAGTCCAACACTCTGTCACACAGCGGCCAAAATATACCAGGGGCCATCAGGAGGTCCAGCAGTGGGGCCAGGGCACCAGAAGCCCTCCCACTGCTTCCCCCTCCAGCACCAAGAATAGAGTGCATCACCTGCCCCAGACTGGGAGTTCCTATAAGAACATAAGAGAAGCCCATGCTGAATCAGGCCAATGGCCCATCTAGTCCAACACTCTATCACACAGTGGCCAAAATATACCAGGTGCCATCAGGAGGTCCAGCAGTGGGGCCAGGACACTAGAATCCCTCCCACTGCTTCCCCCTCCAGCACCAAGAATAGAGTGCATCACCTGCCCCAGACTGGGAGTTCCTATAAGAACATAAGAGAAGCCCATGCTGAATCAGGCCAATGGCCCATCTAGTCCAACACTCTGTCACACAGCGGCCAAAATATACCAGGTGCCATCAGGAGGTCCAGCAGTGGGGCCAGGGCACCAGAAGCCCTCCCACTGCTTCCCCCTCCAGCACCAAGAATAGAGTGCATCACCTGCCCCAGACTGGGAGTTCCTATAAGAACATAAGAGAAGCCCATGCTGAATCAGGCCAATGGCCCATCTAGTCCAACACTCTGTCACACAGCGGCCAAAATATACCAGGTGCCATCAGGAGGTCCAGCAGTGGGGCCAGGGCACCAGAAGCCCTCCCACTGCTTCCCCCTCCAGCACCAAGAATAGAGTGCATCACCTGCCCCAGACTGGGAGTTCCTATAAGAACATAAGAGAAGCCCATGCTGAATCAGGCCAATGGCCCATCTAGTCCAACACTCTGTCACACAGCGGCCAAAATATACCAGATGCCATCAGGAGGTCCAGCAGTGGGGCCAGGGCACCAGAAGCCCCTCCCACTGCTGCCCCCCCCCCAAGCACCAAGAATACAGAGCCTCACTTGCCCCAGACTGAGAGTTGAAAAAAATACTAAGGGTTTCCCCCTCCTAAAAAGCTGTGAACTGTCACCAGAAATCGAAAGAGACCTCAGAAGTGCAGTTGAGAATGACAGGTTTCTAAACATTCCATGGCTTCCCTGGCAAAACTGGACTCCCCCCTGTCCAAAACACAAGTGGCAGGAGAAATGATGCCAGGTAAAGGTAAAGGTTCCCTTGCTCGAAAGCCAGTCGAATCCGACTCTAGGGTTGCGGTGCTCATCTCCGTTTCAAAGCCAAAGAGCTAGCGCTGTCCGAAGACGTTTCCGTGGTCATGTGGCCCGCATGACTAAACACCAAGGTGCACAGAACGCTGTTACCTTCCCACCGAAGTGGTACCTATTTATCTACTTGCAATTTCTTGCTTTCAAACTGCTAGGTTGGCAGGAGCTGGAACTAGAGACGGGAGCTCACTCTGTCACGCGGCACTCTCGGGCCTCGAACTGCTGAACTACTGACCTTCCACAGCCTGCAGTTCAGTATCTTAACCACTTGAGCCACCGCAGCTCCTGATGCCAGGTATAAAGAGCCAAATTAAGGTGTACAGCAGAGAAAACTGGTCCAGCTTCAATGCAAAATCCATATCCCCAAAGGCTCATTTTTTGTCTGAACTTTTCATTGTTGGTGCTGCTCAGTCCTGCCATCCAGCCCGACTCTTCGCAGCCCCACGGACCACCTCAGGCCAGGCCTGTCTTCCACCGTCTCCCAGAGTTTGCTCAAGTTCATGTTGGTTGCATCGCAGTCTAACCACCTCATCATTTAACCACAGATTTTTTTTCTTGTATGAACAAAGTTTGTGTCCAGTGGGGCACCTCTAAGACCAACATGGTTTAATTCTGGGGATCAGCTTTTGTGTCCGTGCACACTTCTTCAGACTTCTTCAGAGCAGGCCCACGCAAAGCTGATACCCAGAATTAAATTTTATTGGTCTCAAAGGTGCCCCTGGACTCAAAACCTTGTTCTATGACTTCAAACCAATACGGCCACCCACCTGAATTTTTTTTCATATGGGTTATTTTAAAGGCATAAAAGCAACTGGTTCCTCCCACCAAGAAAGAAAGGAAGGAAAGAAAGAAAGAGAGAGAAAGAGAAAAGAGAGTGAGAGAAAGAGAGAGAGAGAAAGGAAAGAAAGAGAGAGAGAGAGAAAGAAAAAGAAAGAAATGGAGGCCTCGGCTTCAGCAGATTGAAAACCCATGTTGTCCTCCAAAGCTGGAAAAAACCAGTGACATGATTAATAATACACAGACCGTTCTCCGTGGGGGTGGGTGGGCACACAAGACCCCTGTGGCTTCTTACTCTGCTAACCCAAAGAGGAAGGCACGTTGCTCTTCCCCTCCACGAAACCTTCCCATTAAACCGAGAAAGGGCCTGCAACTCCCACTGTGTTCTAGCGGCTGTGTCGTCCAGCGGCTCCTTAGCCAGCCCTCCTTTCTGCACTAGACTGAGCTTCTCTTTGAAGGGCCTGAAGTGCAGGTCGAGATCACGCAGCGTTCAGTCCTGTTGCATTCGTGGACCTTTCCCCCTGCCGCCACGACCTCACTGCTCTGGTGTCCGGTCAGGCTGCGGTGGGAAGGCCCGGGAGCCGCCAGCCACTCTGCACCAGGCTAAGGAGGCTCCACCAGGCTGGCCTTCGTCTGTAAAAGGCATTCCCGTGATTGTGTTGCAAATTGAGGAGGAGGGGGGCAATTTGGGGCACACGAGGGAGGCAGCATTGCTTGGAATAGCAGTGCCCACCCGCCACGCTGTCCCTGTCTGAATGGCAGGACCGCTGCTCACTTTGCAGCCAGGTGTGCTTTCCTTTCCTGTGCTCCATCATGACCCCTCCCCTCTCCGCCTTGCCTTCTGTCTGCACTGTCTCCTCATGATCCTGGTTCCCAGCCTCTTGGCTTTTCTCTGTCCACCCCTCCCCACCAGCTCCTTTTCTCCATCCACCCTTTTGCGGTACAGTCTTGTAGGGTATTCTTGGTTATAATATAGTTAAGCAGAGGTTAAATCAGCAGAGCAAAAAAGAGTGAGAGTCCATGTGTCTGTTTGTAAAAATATAAAAGTTTACTAGAAAACTAACATGGGGAAAAGGTAAATGGGATGCAAAATAACAGAGCACCGGATCCCTACATCTTTACTGCTTAGAAGATGTTAGATGAACGGGAAACGGCGTCTCTTCTTCTCCAAGGCACAAAGGCAGTAAAAAGGGGACCCCAATATGCTAAATATTTCCAATCACAGGGCTAAAGTTCAGGTCATTATAATAAGACCTCCTACAAGATTCCCGGGCTCTTCTCCCTAGTAAACAGATTGGATACAATAACCATGTGACTTCCTGTTGACTAACATAAACAAAGTTAACTCTATAATTACTGAAGTGTTTTAACTTGCTAAATCCAACAAGTCTGAGAATCCCCCGACCTCCCCTCCTGCTACAGGGGATCTGCGGGTGTCTTCGCAGACGAGATTTAACCTTTGAATTGAAAGCGAGAGAAGAAGAAGAGAAGAGATTGGATTTATAGCCCACCCTTCGCTACCCGAAGGAGTCTCAGAGCAGCTGACAATCTCCTTTCCCTTCCCCTCCCCACAACAGACACCCTGTGAGGTAGGCGGGGCGGAGAGAGCTCTTTCGAGGACTGCTCCTGAGAGAACAGCTCTGAAGGAATTTATGAATGACCCAAGGTTACCCCAGCAGCTGTATGTGGAGGAGTGGGGAACCATACCCAGTTCTCCTAAATTAGAGTCTGTGCTCCTAACCACTACACCAAACTGGGACAAGGCAAAACAATTTTTTTGCACATGATAAGCAGTGACATGACTGAGTTCCGGGTGGGAGGTACTTTTATATGAGTGATGGTTTCTTTGGTGTACAGTTTCGTATAGTGGTTAGGAGCACGGACTCTAATCTGGGAGAACCGGGTTCGATTTCCCACTCCTCCACTTGCAGCTGCTGGATGACCTTGGGCAAACCATAGTTCTGTCAGAGCTGTTCCCTCAAGGACAGTTCTCTCAGAGCTCCCTCAGCCCCACCTACCTCACGGGGTGTCTATTGTGGGGAGGGGAAGGGAAAGGAGTTTGTAAGCTGCTCTGAGACTCCTTCGGGGAGTGAAGGGCAAGGGGTATAAATCCAATCTCCTCCTCCTCCTCCTCTTCTTCTTGTATTTATTTACATTATTTATAGATTTGTTGTCTGAAACAGCAGAACAAAGTCCCTGATCATTTTTCTGAGTCACTTTGTGAATTATTTTATACAGTGCAATTCTATTAAAGGTTTCCCTTGCTCAAAAGCCAGTCAAATCCAACTCTAGGGGATGGTGCTCAGTCATCTCCGTTTCCAAGCCGAAGAGCCAGCACTGTCCAAAGACGTTTCTGTGGTCATGTGGCTGGCTTGACTAAATGCTGAGGCGCATGGAATGCTGTTGCCTTCCCACCGAAGTGGTACCTATTTATCTCCTTGCAATTTCTTGCTTTCGAACTGCTAGGTGGGCAGGAGCTATGGCCAGAGACAGGAGCTCACTCCTGTCACGCGGCACTCGGGTCTCGAACTGCCGAACTACCAACCTTCCGATCTGCAACTCAGCAGCTGAACCCCTGAGCCTCTGCAGCCACAATGCAATTCTATTGTTGTTGTTGTTCAGTCGCACAGTCGAGTCTGACTCTTCGCGACCCCATGGACCAGATCACGCCAGGCCCTCCTGTCTTCTGCTGTCCGCTGAAGTTTGCTCAATTTCATGTTTGTTGCATCGATGACACCGTCTAACCATATCATCCTTTGCCATCCCCTTCTTCTTTGAGCTTCAATCTTTCCCAGCATCAGGGTCTTCTCCAGTGAGGGCTCCCTTCTCACTTGGTGGCCAAAGTATTTGAGCTTCAGCTTCAGTCTCTGACCTTCAGTCAGGGTTGATTTCTTTTAGGATTGACTGATTGGATCTCCTTGCAGTCCAAGGGACTCTCAAGAGTCTTTTCCAGCACCATAGTTCAAAAGAATCTATTCTTCGGCGCTCGGCCTTCCTTATAGTCCAACTCTCGCAGCCATACATTACTACGGGGAATACCAGTGCTTTGACCATGCGGACAATTCTATTACCTGTGCAGAAAAGCCCTCTTGAATAATTCAGTTTTGCACAATTTGTGGAAGGCCAGGAGGGGGGAGCCAATCCTGACCTCCTCCAGCAGGCCGCTCCATGTGCTGGGGGTGGGGGGGGAGAGCAGGTCGATCCAGGTGAGTGGACGTGGCAAGAGGGATGTTTAAATCTCAGCCGTGCGCGTGGGAGTCTTCTGGCCCCTCCGCAAGCGAGCTGCAACCAGATTCTGCCCCATAGCACCTCTCTGTTTCTTCCCTGGTGGCTGCAACAGACAAACGTAGCGGTTGCTCCCCAGCGCTTGTGGCATTTCAGAGGGTCCCAGAACCCAGCCGGAGGTGGAAGGGTGACACGTGGACACACAAAGCTGCCTTCTTGCTGAATTAGGCCACTGGTCCGTCCAAGTCAAGGCTGTCTGCTCAGGCCGCCGGCAGCCGCTCTGCAGGGTCTCAGGCGGAGGTCTTTCACATCTGCAGACCAAGCCGATGCTCCGCCACTGAGCCAGGGCTGACACAGACTGCTTCTCGGGCCAAGCCTCCCCCCTGCTGCTCACTCGCAGGCATCAGCGGCAGGGGAGGGGTCCAGCACCCCCCCTGGGCAAGCCACAGTCCTCTCAGAGCTGTTCCCTCAAGAGCAGTCCTCGGAAGAGCTCTCTCGGCCCCCCCAACTGCCTCACGGGGCGTCTGTTGTGGGGAGAGGAAGGGAAGGAGATTGTAAGGCGCTCTGAGACTCCGAGTGAAGGGCGGGGCATACATCCAATCACAGAATCAGAGAGTTGGAAGGGACCTCCAGGGTCATCTAGTCCAACCCCCTGCACAATGCAGGAAAGTCACAAATACCTCCCCTTCCACACCCGCAGTGACCACTATTCCACGCCTGGAAGATGACAAAAAACCCTCCAGGATCTCCAGCCAAACTGGGCTGGAGAAAACTTGCTTCCTGACCCCAAAGTGGCCATCAGCATTTTCCTGGGGATGTAAGAAAGGGCCACGGGAACTAAGCACCGAGACAGCCCTTCCTGCCCTCCCTCTCACGATCCGCCTAAAAGTTCACAGAATCAGCATGGCTGTCAGATGGGGCCACCTAGCCTCTGTTTGAAAACCTTCAAAGAAGGAGGATTCTCCCTTCTCTTCTTCTCCTTAGTTAGCATTAGGTGTCAAGTAGAATCTTCCTGCCAACTCGGGGGAAGTTTTATTTTTAATGAGGTGACTTTAGGACCGACGATTGGCGAATCAATATATTGGAGACAGCATATGCTGTTCCACATGTACGCAGGAGGTGGAGACTTGGGAGGGAAACTTCCACTCCTTTGTTCTTAGAGTCACACCGCACAACACAACACAACAGGATGCAGCGATGACAAGAAGGTGGAATTGGAACCAGGAAGATTTGTTAGTTATGTTGTTGTTGTTTTCCTTCCACATAACCCTTCTGTCATGGGTCAGGCAGGGCTCAGCAATAGTGAGGACTTCTCAGGAGAAGAGAAGCCCAGTGTAGCCAGCTCCCAGTTAGCAGAAGCCGGCAAATGGGAAAATGAGCTGCAGGCTTGTCAGGATTCACAGCCAACAGCTGGTGCAGAGGCACACACACCTTCCACCCCTGATGCAGCAGGTGAACTTCAGTTGGCCAGTCCCAGCCCACCAGTATCACCCACACCCTTAGAGCGCTGCAGACGAAGGCTGAGAACAAAGCTGCAGATAAGGCAGCAAACTGCACACCTCCTATGGAGCAGAGGTCCATCGGTGGTTATTATCCATGAGGTATAGATAGGGACTCTGGGGCCAGTGATGTTCTGTATTCTTGGTGCTTGGGGGGAGGGCAACAGTGGGAGGGCTTCTAGTGCCCTGGCCCCACTGCTGGACCTCCTGATGGCACCTGGTATTTTTGGCCACTGTGTGACACAGAGTGTTGGACTGGATGGGTCGTTGGTCTGATCCAGCATTGGCTTCTCTGATGTTCTTATGTTCCTGGCCTGACACCAGCTGCTTGCTGATAACAAAGATGAGTAGCTGCAGGATTGGTTCTGAGGAACTGGTTGCGAGTGTGACCCTTAGGCGTGGGGCTATGAAACCAGCCAAGAGAGGCTGTTAGGCATCGACACAACAGGTATGATAGATCCTAAGCCACTGACTCTGCCTTGCCTGATTTCTAAACCTCTGACCTTGGACTGAATGACCCTGCCGCGCCTGACTTCTGGCACCTGATACTTGAAGCCTGCAAGCCAGTATGCCTTCCCTATGTTTTCGAGTAAATGTTTTTCTTAGAAGCTAAACTCACATGTGTCTTGTGATGCCAGTTGGATGTAGTGGTTGAGTGCGCGGACTCTAATCTGGGAGAACCGGGGTTTGATTCCCCACTCCTCCACTTGCAGCTGCTGGATGACCTTGGGCAAGCCGTAGTTCTGGCACAGCTGTTCTTGAAAAAGAGCCGTTTCTGTCCGAGCTCTCTCAGCCCCACCTACCTCACAGGTGTCTGTTGTGGGGAGGGGAGGGGAAAGGAGTTTGTAAGCCGCTCTGGGACTCCGAGTGAAGGGCGGGGTATAAATTCAATCTCTTCCCTTCTTCTTCTTCTGCTGTGCATTGTGCACTCTGCTAAATTTCCAACCCTTCTCCAGGCGTTCTGTTCTGATGGTCAGTTGCAAGCCAGTGTGGTGCCCTGGCTGGACTGGGGTCTGGGAGACTCCAGGTGCGAATCCCCACCCTGTCATGGAAGCTGGTTGGGTGGCTTTGGGCCAGGCACACATTCTCAGAGTCCCCTACCTCATGGGGTTGTTGTGAGCATAAATTGGAGGGGGAGGAGAATATCATTAAGCCACTTTGCATTCTCATGTGGGGAGAAAGGTGGGAGAATAAATGAAGTCAACAAGCACACAAAACGGACCTCACACGCACGCTCTGCACATGGGCCTGTTTACAGCCACTTTGGATTTCCTAGGGGCTAGGGGCAGGGGTGTCAAACACGTGGCCTGGGGGCCAGATCAGGCCCCCGGAGGGCTTCTATCAGGCCTGCAGTGGAACGGGCCGTCTCCTGCTTCTTCTTCCAGTTCTGCTGCTGCTGCTGCGTCATCGTCGTACACACCTGAACAGCAGACTCAAGACTGCAACAGCACAGACATTTCGATGCAATAATTCAGAGCAAGAGGTGTCAGTTAGCAGACACTGTTAAATAAACAAAATATTAAAGGTAAAGGTTCCCTTGCTCGAAAGCCAGTCGAATCCGACTCTAGGGTTGCGGTGCTCATCTCCGTTTCAAAGCCGAAGAGCCAGCGCTGTCCGAAGACATTTCCGTGGTCATGTGGCCAGCGTGACTAAACACCAAGGCGCACGGAATGCTGTTACCTTCCCACCAAAGTGGTACCTATTGATCTACTTGCAGTTTCTTGCTTTCGAACTGCTAGGTTGGCAGGAGCTGGAACTAGAGACGGGAGCTCACTCCGTCTTGCGGCACTCTCGGGTCTTGAACTGCGGAACTACTGACCTTCCACAGCCTGCAGTTCAGCGTCTTAACCACTTGAGCCACCCTAGCTCCTAAAACAAAATATTACAAGAGTGCTAATGTTTGAAGGATGCTTTTATTTAAAGTAAAAACCCCCCAACCTTTATGTTTGTGTCCTTTATAAAGTTTATATCTCCGCTCCCTGGCATTCCGTTTTAGGACACACCTGGCCGCCCAACAAGGTCTCATTTATATCAGATATCTGGCCTTCATAACAAATCAGTTTGACAGCCCTGGGCGAGGGTGTGCCGTTGGATTGACCCCATTTGGGCCGGCCCATTGGCACAGCCAGTCTTCACTCTTGTTTTGTGCCGTCCTGATTTCCTTGGTGACAACGGGGCCACATTTGACTAGTGTTTGGGGGGCCGGCTAGGTGAGGCCCGTGCTTCCCTGAAACGCCGGCAGATCGAAAGGGGAGCTCTCTGGGTAAATGCATCGTTGGGAATGCCCCCGGGAACAAGCCGCTGCCCTCGCCAGCCCCTTCAAAGCACCCCCGAAAGTTTCAAATAGGCCTTTAAAAATGATTTTAAAAGCCAGAGGCCAGAGGCGAACCGGCGAGAGGCTTTGTCCTCGACCGGCATCGCCTCTAATAAAGTCTGGACGCTGCCCAAGAAGCAATTTTCTCAAGCAAAATCACAAAGCGAATATCAGGACGATCTGCCTCCTTTCTCTCTTTAGTATCCGCAGGAAACAAAGGAGAGACAAGGAAAGGGGAAGAAAACCACCTGTTCCCAGCCAATCTTGGGACCATCGGGGTCGTTACCCTCCGAAGCCTCACGTTTCCAAAGAGCCTTTTTAGACACTGCCATCTTGTTCCACGGGAGGTGGTCAGGTGTCCTGCGCTTCTTTTTAAATTAACCCCCCCCCACAACACCATACCCCCCCCCCAGAACTGTCCCATCACTCCAGGCCTCGTAACCTTCAAAAGGGGGGGGGCCACATGTATCCAAACCGGCCCCTGCTAGAGCGAGGGATACGCCGAGTGTGTTCCTAAAGAGCTTTCCGAGGGGGGGGAGGTGGCGGCGCGGGGAGGTTCTCTGCATTTGACAAAAGCCCCTGGTTTTCTGTCATTCTTTTCATTTCCTTGATGGATCCCCAATTGTGCAGCCTTCAAGAAAATGCACCCTCTCTCTTTGTCACGAAATGTAATTTGATAAACTCTTTGCAGAAACACACGGGTTTCCGATTCTTTTCAAAACCTGTTACAGACAGGAGAAGGAGAAAGGGAAGAAGGGGTGAGATATTTGAGAGGCTCGATTGAACATTTTAGAAAAAAACAAGCAGGGGAGGGGGGGGAGAAACGTCCCCATTTCTGGTCTGCAACGGGTAAATTCCTTGGCCCGCAGGAGCCGGGGGTCTGCCCGGGCAGGGGGTGGGGTGCGGGGGAGTCAGCATGTCCTCCAGCGTCCTAACTTTTAAATGCTTATGATTCCTCTTTGGGGCTGCCTAGTGGGTGGAACTGGGCTGCTGCTGAGTCTATAAAAATTCTCCCCACCGGAGGCCGAGCGTACCGGAGAGGCGACTGAACACTCCCCGGGGTGAGGCCACTTGGACTCTCTTGAGGGACTTTTTCTGGCATTGGTAAGTTTTTTATCATTTTTCTTTCCTTCCGCTTGTTTGATGGTATTGGCTTCCTGCTGGAATGAGCAGTCGTCGTTCCTGTCTTCCTCCAAATGTCCTCAAATCATTTATTTTTAAAAATAAGACATTAAAAAAATTCCTAGCGTAACAATTAAATATTTCTAGAAGCACTGCACGTTCGATTATAAGGACCTTCATTCCCAGCCAGGCTTCTGAAACTGAATCGAGCGATTGAACATAGGCAAGAATTTAAGCACCCAACTTAAAATGTCCTTTTAAAAATTGATTTCCAAAGGCCTGCTGGCTGTGACATTTCCACTGGGGTGCTATAATACTGGGTGAGGAACTTGGTGTGAATGATGTTATCGGGAGAGAAAACATGGATGGCGCTGGAAACACCGCGGCATTTGTGTTAGCAGTTGCCTCATCCGTTTGCTGTGTGCTGTCCTGATACACATGAAATATTACCATTGTTTCAACAAGGCAGGTGCCACAGGATGCCAGGTAAGGAGACCCACAGGTGCAACAAGGACCCTTCACGCTGTCTCCAAAACGGCGGCCGTAGCTGGAGGTCTGTGTTGCTCACCCACTGCCGCAAGAACGCAAACATGGCCGTGGCCGTTTGGGAGGCCCCCATGAATTTCCTTGCATGAATCAGTCAGAGGAGCAGAGAGGGGGTTTCCAGACTCGGCAGTTGCGAGACCCGAGGAATAATCCACCCCAAGTCCAAAGCTTTGCAGCCTGAGCGAACAAATGCAGGCAGTTAAATGTCTCTCAAAGCTGCCTGTTGAAATAAACCAGGGCTCCTAAGTGACTGGATTTGGCTAGACTGTGCCTTTAATAGTAAAAGATAGTTTTCACACCATTCCACAAGGTAGCCTACAGGCTCCTGAATGAAGATCCGATACAGAGAGCAGTGAAAAGCCTTCTGTCGCAGCAAGGGGTTTGCATCCAGAAATTTCTTAATACAAGCATAACTCCCCATCCCACCCACACCCCCACACCAGGGTATCCTCTCTGAGGTTCCTATGAGAAGGACAGGGGCTTTCCTCCTGAACACTGCGGGGTGTGGAATACCTGCCTTATGCTCACCCCACACTTCTCTGGGTTGAGGATGGACTCAATCAAGGAAGCCACAAAGGACCTCCGTTTGCAAGACCTGGGCAAGGCTATTAACATATTAGAGGTCATTCAAGTCAATGCTTCCTTGGTCCCAAACTGCAGTCCATTTGTTTCATGAACAGGACTCCTGTACCGTAGCAAGCACTTATATCATGCTTGCTACAGTAGATGTTTATCACCCTTCAGATTTCTTTTGAGAATGTATATCCTGCTTTCTGTGGGAAGCCTGTCCCGTGATGCTTACAGATACCGCAAATGCAAATAAGAACATAAGAGAAGAAGCCAGTGTTGGATCAGGCCAATGGCCCATCCAGTCCAACACTCTGTCGCACGGGGGCCAAAAAAACCAGGGGCCATCAGGAGGTCCAGCAGTGGAGCCAGGACACTAGAAGCCCCCTCCCACTGCTGCCCCCCCAGCACCAAGAATAGAGGGCATCACTTCCCTAAGACTGAGATTTCCTATCTATACCTTCTGGCTCATAGCCACTGATGGTCCTCTGCTCCATATGTTTATCTAATTCCCTCTTGAAGCCGTCCATGCTTGTAGCTGCCACCACCTCCTGGGGCAGTGAATTCCATGTGAAGAAGGACTTCCTTTTATCCGTTCTAACCCGACTGCTCAGCAATTTCATGGAGTGCCCACGAGTTCTTGTATTGTGAGAAAGGGAGAAAAGTACCTCGTTCTTGACCTGCTCTATCCCATGCATAATCTTATAAACCTCGATCATGTCACCCCTCAGCCGTCGTTTCTCCAAGCTAAAGAGCCCCAAACGTTTTAACCTTTCTTCATAGGGAAAGTGTCCCAAACCTTTTATCATTCTAGTTGCCCTTTTCTGCACTTTTTCCAATGCTATAATATCCTTTTTGAGGTGCGGTGACCAGAACTGTACACAGTACTCCAAATGAGGTTGCATCATTGATTTATATAGGGACATGATGGTACTGGCTGATTTGTTTTCAGTTACCTTCCTAATAACCCCCAGCATAGCGTTGGCCTTTTTTATTGCATTCACACACTGTCTTGACATTTTCAGTGAGTTATCTACTATGACTCCAAGATCTCTCTCTTGATTACCTCCTTCTGATCTAAAGAGGAGTTTTTGGTACCTTAAAGACAAATAAAATATTATCCTTGCACAAATGTTCATGGGATAGAGCCGGATTTTTCAAACACAACGAGTGAACCCTCAGCAGGCTTAGTCATTTATGCAACAGGTTGGGGAAGAAATAAATGGCAGGGATAACGAAATGATGTAAAATGCAGGTCAAACCACAGGGAAAACGGAGGGTCTGGGTGAGAGTTCTTCTCACCTGTAGCTTACGCAAGTGCTTCCTTGCGATGGGGTTTCTTCAGCAGAGCTTCCCAACGATTGGCATGCAATCGTTTCCCGAAACAGCCCCGATTGCACAAAGTCCTCCTGTGGCAATATTTGGGAAAGGGAGGACGAACCCATTGGCTTAGCATAAGTGGTGAGGAAAGGTTAGCCCAGAGGTGTTGGACGCATTTGTTACAAGAGCTGAATCTGGTATAAATGTCACTTTGTCGGGCCGGGCAACGTCTGTCATAAAACGTAATGCCAGGTACCGGAGATATAAACTTTATAAAGGACACCGTAATTTTTTTTTAACTTAAAATACAAACAAAAGCACTGGGTTCCTAGCAGTGAAAGAAACTGATTTACTGGGGAACCCACAGAAGCGACATTTGATATATTTCATTTCATTTCATTTATTTATTTATTCGATTTCTACTTTGCCCTCCCTGTGGGAGCACGCTCAGGGTGGCTTACATAAAAGTTAAAAGACATAGAAACAAGGATATATAAAACAATCATAACAATCATAAAGTATTAGTGACAGTAATAGTGGCATCACAATGGTGGAACACAACAGTGCATCAGGGTGGCATAATCATGATGGGAAACAGTCAGTGGTGGATGTTCAGCTGTTGTCTTAATCTGTTTATGCCAGCAGGCCCTGGCTGCTGACGGTAACTCCAGGGGAACAGGGCCTTGCTACTGTTCAGCTGTTGAATGCGGCTCCTTGATTAAAGGCCTGGTGGAAGAGCTCTGTCTTGCGGGCCCTGAAAACTATAGAAGGTCCCGCAGGACGCTGATATCTTCTGGAAGCTTGTTCCACCAGCGCGGAGCTGCCACTGAGAAGACCCTGGCCCTGGTTATGGTCAGCCTGGCATCCAGGGGCAGATTAAGGCTCCCTGGTGCCCCAAGCAGCACTGACCCATCTTGGTGCCCCCCTCCTTTCCACAGGGACCCCATCCATTTTAGTTGTTGACCTGTCTGACCAGAAATACAATGCAGGTGGCAGAAATACAAAAATTTACCCATATGAGAACACAATATACTGTATAAACTAAGCCAAGCTTTGGCTACCTAAAGTTCTCCAAAAATGCAATACAACATCTCTTTTAATATTGCACCAATTAAACGTATCAAAGTTCCAATCTTCATGACCTGAAAGGCATCTTTCTACATTTTTTCACCCTTTCCCCAACTTTGTGCTGCCCCCTTTGGCCCTGGTGCCCTAAAGCACCTGCTCAGTCTGCTTAAGGGTTCACCTGCCACTGCTGGCATCTTTGGCACCAGGGAGGGCCAGACGATTTTGGGACCCTGAACGCAGTGCTCTCTGGGGGACATGCAGGGAAAGGCGGCCCCTCAGGTATGTAGTCCCCTGACCATAAAGGGCTTTAAAGGTGAGAACCAGCACCTTGAAGCGAATTCGGCATGCCATCAGCAGCCAGTGAGCTAGTTTTTCCCTTGGGGAGAAACTAGCCTTGCATAATCATATGCAAGACTAGTTTTTCCCCCAAGGGATACCATAAAAGGGAGAGTACCTTACATTTCCATACATACCAGTTGCTTGCAAGCTGGATAAGAGCCCTGGAGGGGCCAGTTCCGGCCCCCAGGCCTTATGCTTGAAACCCCTGTGTCAGCCAGCCCCTGGGACACATCCCTGATCTGCACTGTGGCGTTTCCTTCTGGCAAAGCACAGGGGAACTTCCAGGAAAGCTGGGCTTGAGTGTCATGACGTACGCCGCACATCCGGAAGTATCCACATTCCCAAGTGGTGACACCAGCTGAGTCAGGGCACTTCTGCGGGCAAGGAGAGTCTCTCGTGAAACCCCGACAGGAATGAACGGAAAGCGTGCCCTGGCCTGGATGACCCAGCCTGGCCCGATCTCGGCAACTCTCAGAAGCTAAGCAGGGTTGGCCTGGATCCGTTCCTGGGGGAGAGACCGCCAAGGAAGTCCAAGGTCACGGGGCAGAGGCAGGCCCATGGCAAACCACCCCTCTTCCTCTCTTCGTGGTTAGGAGTGTGGACTCTAATCTGGAAGAACTGGGGTTGATTCCCTACTCCTCCCCATGCAGCTGCTGGTGTGACCTGGGGTCATTCGCAAGTTCTCTCAGAGCTATAAGAACAGATAAAAGGAAATACTTCTTCACCCAAAGAGTGATTAACATATGGAATTCACTGCCAGAGGAGGTGGTGGCGGCTACAAGCATGGACAGTTTCAAGAGGGAATTAGATAAACATACGGAGCAGAAGTCCATCAGTGGCTATTAGCCACAGGGTATAGATGGGAACTCTCAGTCTGGGGCAGGTGATGCACTCTATTCTTGGTGCTGGAGGGGGCAGCAGTGGGAGGGCTTCTAGTGTCCTGGCCCCACTGCTGGACCTCCTGATGGCCCCTGGTATATTTTGGTCGCTGTGTGACAGAGTGTTGGACTAGATGGGCCATTGGCCTGATTCAACATTGGCTTCTCTTATGTTCTTATGTTCTTATGTACTTCTCAAAGAACCTCCTCAGGGAACAGGAAACCTCCTCAAGAAACAATCCATAGACAAAAGAACCTCCTCAGGAAAGCTCCCCCATTAGCATGTTCAGAGCCTGGGGGAACTCCTACAAGACAATGACTCAGCCCTACCCCACCTTTCTGAGTAGATATAAATTACCTGATTATCATTTTCCTTCTCACCTTGACACAGAGAGTCCTCCACATTTCTGTGTTATACCTCTGAAGATGCCAGTCACAGCCAATGCTCCCTCTAAGCTGTGGAGTCTTGTGGGCAAAAATTCTACTTTGTGAGCTACCGGCATTAAAGTTGTGAGCGAGCGATTTGGCTACTGCATAGATTAGTTTGCTCCGGAGCCCTCCTTCCTGAGCTAAGACATCGATCTGTGAGCCGGAGGCTAACAAACTGTGAGCTAGCTCACACTAACTCAGCTTAGAGGGAACACTAGACAGCTGCTGGCGAAACGTCAGGACCTACGATGCCAAGACCACAGCCACACAACCCGGGGAAAACTGCCGCAACTAATAATCTCTCAGAGCTGTTCTTTCACAAGTTCAGTTCTCGAGAGAGTCCTCTTGGGCCCACCCACCTTGCAGGGTGTCTGTTGTGGAGAGGGGAAGGGAGAGTATAAGCTGCTCTGGGACTCCTTTGGGTAGCGAAGGGCAGGGTATCAGTCCAATCTCTTCTTCTTGCCTTGACCTGGGTGGCCTGGGTCTTGTCAGATCTCGGAAGCTAAGCAGGGCCGACCTGGATTAGTCCTCGGTGGGGAGACCTTCAAGGAGGTTCAGGGTTGCTACGCAGAGGCAGGCAAGGGGCAAACCGCTTCTGTTCGCCTCTCACCTTAAAAACCCTACTTGGTCCAGGGACGGATGAAGACTCACTGGTGCCCCCCTCCTTTCCACACTGACCCCGTCCATTTGAATTTAGCTCCATCGTTTGACTTTTAAACATAGCCTATGACACTGCACCTCGCCAACAAAAAACAGAAGGTCACCCCGAGGGTGCGCCATGATCAATTTGCACTCATTTTATCATTTTTACTGGTTTTTTTACAAATCTTCATTCGTTTTTTTTTTTCTTTCCACCCTTTCCCCAACTTCGTGGTGCCCCCTTGGCCCTGGTGCCCTACGGCACGTGCTCAGTCTGCTGAATGGTGAATCTGCCACTGGGGCCGGCACAAGTCGGCAGTGACTGGACGGCACTCCCCACCCCCAATGTCCCATATCCCCCTGGAAGCAAGCAGGGAGCACGGACGCGTTCTCGTGCCGTCTCAGCGGGCTGTGAGACAAGAGCCACCCTCTTTCGGTTCCAGTTAAAAAGAGAGAGAGAGAGCAGCTGGTTGGCCAACTTCATTTTTATTTATTTATTTTATGGTTTATACCCCGCCCTACCCCATCAGAGAAGGCTCAGGGTGGCTTACACGGGATAAAATTCACGGTAACAATCAAAGGTTCATAAAACATTTAAAAAACAATTCATTAAAACAGTACAAGGTTAAAGTGCTAGCGCCGTTGTTTGGTGTCCTAAAGACGGCGTTACCGCGTGAGTGCACTCCACAGTTAAGTTCCAGCTCGCTGATCTTCCTCGGATGTCGTCGGGCGCACCCAGGCTGTCGGTAACCGACCAGGGACCAGGCTCTACAGGCCGTTGCCGTGGTTAATAGTGGCAGCGGTGGCTCCCAGTTGAAAGCCTGGTGGAATGGCGAAGTGTGCTTCAATTAGTTTGATAAACAATAACGTTCCTTTTCTGTTTTGCCTGTAACAGCGGGAAGGCTAATAACGGTATCTATATGTAATATGATCCTTGCTTTAGCCTTTGTATTTTAGTTTTAGTTCCCCCTTATGTTCCCCACCTCGTGTAGTCTTTGTAGTGGAAAAGCAATATATATTCCCCAAGATGGAGCTCCGCAGTTCCGCAGGGCCTGCAAGATGGAGCTCTTCCGCCAGGCTTTTAATTAGGAGCCACCACTGCTACCACCCCCAACCACCTCGCAGGAATAGCGGGGTGATTGGGATGGCCCATTACAAAGACCGTGCCGTAGTTTTCCGGTAGATCGGTTCCTTTGAAATGAGCTTGGGCAATGTCTACAGGCCAACATCTTGATTTGACTGTGCAATGATTTGATTGTGCAATGATTTGATTGTGCATTGTCTACAAGCCACCATCTTTGAGCACTTTATTCTGATAAAATTGTGTGCTTTATGTGTTTCTAATGTTTCATATTCAGCACAGGGTGCCCTTGTTTGTAAGACGCCCTGAGCCCGCTTGCAGGGAGGGCAGGGTAGAAATGAAATTATATAAATATAGGAGCTGTGGTGGCTCAAGTGGTTAAGACGCTGAACTGCAGGCTGTGGAAGGTCAGTAGTTCAGCAGTTCGAGACCGCAGAGTGCCGCATGACGGAATGAGCTCCCGTCTCTAGTTCCAGCTCCTGCCAACCTAGCAGTTTGAAAGCAAGAGATTGCAAATAGATAAATAGGTTCCACTTCGGTGGGAAGGTAACAGCGTTCCGTGCACCTTGGTGTTTAGTGTTGCCAGCCACATGACCATGGAAACGTCTTTGGACAGCGCTGGCTCTTCGGCTTTGAAACGGAGATGAGCACCGCAACCCTAGAGTCAGATTTGACTGGCTTTTGAGCAAGGGAAACCTTTACCTTTACAATATATCTATCTATCTATCTATCTATCTATCTATCTATCTATCTATCTATCTATCTATCTATCTATCTATCTATCTATCTATCTATCTATCTATCTATCTATCTATCTATCTATCTATCTATCTATCTATCTATCTATCTATCTATCTATCTATCTATCTATCTATCTATCTATCTATCTATCTATCTATCTATCTATCTATCTATCTATACATCTATACATCTATATATATCTATAAGAAAACCTGGTGGAAGAGCTCTGTCTTGCAGGCCCTGCGGAGGCCTTGCAGGGCCCTGATCTCTTCCGGGAGCTCCTAAGCAGCTGATGTGCAGTTTATTTTCAAACGTTTTCTGGCACATCAAAAAAAAAATGCCCCCTTTTGGAGTAACGCCTCCAAATCAAAGTGATGCCCTGGGAACTGATGCCTTCCCTTGACTCGCCATGCCTGCAGCAGTTTCATGCAGCCAGATTTATCACACGACATCCTGGTATGACATGATCTCACTCGCAATGCCATCGCCAGTTGCCTCAAAGGGGATCCCGGGGCCCGAGAGCGAGAAACAGGCACCGATGCAGCCGCTGCGAGCCCACGGACACGAATGAAAGCAGGCAAGTGTTGGTGCCACTTGGGCCTTTCCGGAGAGCACTTCAGCCGAATATGTGCAGTTGGGCCCCCTCACCGATCCGAAAAGCCCACTCAATGCGCACACAAGCGAGGCCTTTTGGGTGGGCAGTCCCGTGGCTCTGGAAGACCCTCCTCAGTGAAGGGCGCCTCGCCCCCTCCCCCACTTCCAACCTCCAGAAGGCAGCTGAGGACGGCTTTACCTAGGGCTGCATTTGATGCATCTGGCTTTCATTTCTTGGAGGTCCTACCTGAAGATTTTAGATCACGGTCGCTGGCCTGCATTTTATCATTCTTGCTTTGTTTCCCTCATCAGCCGCCTTGCGTTCCACAGGGTAGAAAGGCGGCTAACGAGTGTTTTGAAGGAATGCATAGACAGGAAGAAACTCGGCCTGGCTGCCTCCTGCCAGTCAGACCCAGCAGTGGGGGGTGGGGGATCTCACCAGGGGAGGGGTCGGCTTTGGGGGCAGGCGGGATGAAAGGACCGGGGGCTTGCCTGGGACCGAGGCGGCAGGCCCAGAAAGGGAACCTGGTCACCTCTCGCACCACGAAGGGCCAGGAGTGAACCAAGCCCACCAGGTCCATTTGGCACCAGTGTTCCCTCTAAGCTGAGTTTAGTGTGAGCCAGCTCACAAATTTTTAGCCTCCAGCGCACACATTTTTGTCTTAGCTGAGGAAGGATGGGGCTCCAGAGCAAACTAATTTACGCAGCAGCCCAATCGCTCGCTCACAACTTTAATGCCAGGAGCTCACGAAGTAGAATTTTTGCTCACAAGACTCCACAGCTTACAGGGAGCGTTGTTTGGCACCCGACTAATTTTCCAGCCTGGCTGCAGGGCCACCAGAAATCCAGCTCCAGAGGAGGGCAGGGGATGGAGCCTTGCTGGGGATGGAGCCCGCACTGCTTCCCCCTCTGCAGCTTACGTTGCCTCCCCACAAAGACCGCTGGGGAGGCTGACCGGGCCGCACAGCTCCTTTCGAGACTCAAAGGCACCGCGTTGCTCATGGAAGAGGCTGCGCGGAACCTCTAGAGCAGAGCTCCCCAACGTGGCATCCAGGGACACCAGGGGTGCCTGCCAGCGTCTTTCCGGACACCCATCAAGTGTTGGTAGAAAGCAGGTGGGGCCCTGTGGGAGAGACAGTCTGGTGTAGTGGTTTAAGTGTGTGGACTCTGATCTGGGAGAACCGGGTTTGATTCCCCACTCCTCCACTCGCAGCTGCTGGATGAAATTAGGCAAGCCATAGTTCTCTCAAAGGTGTTCTCTCAAGGGCAGGCCTTCAGAGAGCTCTCTCAGCTCCACCTACCTCACAGGGTGTCTGTTGTAGGGAGAAAGAGGAAGGGAAAGGCAATCGTAAGCCGCTCTGAGACTCCAAGTGAAGGGCAGGGTACAAATCCAAACTCTCCTTCTCCTCCTCCAGTTTGGTGTAGTGGTTAAGTGCATGGACTCTGATCTGGGAGAACCGGGTTTGATTCCCCACTCCTCCACTCACAGCTGCTGGATGACCTTGGGCAAGCCATAATTCTGACAAGAGCTGTTCTTGAAACGAGCAGTTTTTGTCAGAACTCTCTCGGCCCCACCTGCCTCACAGGGTGTCTGTTGTGGGAAGGGGAAGGGAAAGGAGTTTGTAAGCCACTTGGAGACTCCCTTGGGTAGTGAAGGGCGGGGGATAAATCCAATCTCTTCTTGGTGTAGTTGTTTGGTGTAGTGGTTAGAAGCACAGATCCTAAACTGGGAGAACTGCATTTGATTCTCCGCTCCTCCTCCACATGCAGCTGCTGGTGTGACCTTGGGCCAGTCACAAGTTCTCTCAGAGCTGTTCTCTCCTCTCAAGAGCTCTCCCAGCCCCACCTACCTCACAGGGTGTCTGTTGTGGGGAGGGGAAGGGAAAGGAGTCTGTAAGCCGCTCTGAGACTCCGAGTGAAGGGCGGGGTATAAACCCAATCTCCTCCTCCTCCTCCTTCTTGCCAAGCAGGGCTTCTGACTGGCTATTTGGAGATCTGATTGGTCGTGCAGGTTAAAATAATGCCGTTTCAGTGGCAGCTGTCGTCACAGTGGTGGTTTCCTTCTCTCTCTCATTCTTCTTTCCTCATATATATTTTCAAATGACCCCTCTTACCCCCGGCACTTGGGCTTCCCGTGTCTGTTTGGCTCCGCCTCCTCCGTGTCTATTGGGCGGTCTTGCCTTTGTGTCAGAATTTGAAGTGTGGCCCCACGCTCCAAAAGAGCAGGGATGCCTGCTCTAGAGCCAGGACTTTCCTAGCCCGGGCCTCTCCCATGTGGCCTTCGCGCTGCCTCTTCAAGTTAGCACCACCTGACCCTTGAAATCGAAGTGTGATTGAGGAAGGAGGCCGGCCCTCTTGCTTGTGAACCTGTCCCTAGAAGGCAGTCGAGACGAACTTGCTCTGGGGGACAAGCTGCTGCTCAGATTTTGCTGAGCAGCCTTTGAACAATCTCCAGGGGCCGCCCCAGGTAGAAGGAATCATAGCAGTCAAGCACCAGAGTTACTATAATAGGAATGATGGTTGCCTGGTCTAAAAGGAAAAGGCTGCAGCCTTTTCAGCAGGCAGAGGGGGTGGAAAGTGCCTCTAGGGGTGACCTGTGCCTAGAAGTCCCAGCACAGTAACAGCGCTTGTGTATGAGCCTTCCTGGCCAGGGCAAGTTGGGTTCCTTCCTAATTAGGTACCCCAGGCATGGGTGAAGCCACTTTAGGATAGGGGTAGGGCTGGAGGGACCAACAGAGCCCCCCCTCCCAGTTCTCCATGAATATGTCAGCCTAATAAGGCTAGAACATTAATTGGAAATACCCTAGTCAGAGTACCCTCCCCAACACTGTCCCCCAGAGGAACGATCAGTTCTAAGCCTTGGTGTTGCGTGCCGGAGGATCCTTCTCTGCCCTCTTTCCTCCACCCCCTTTCCTCCACCCCCTTTCCCTAAAAGATAGGGATGGAGGGCTGAGACTCCCTCCCCGTCACCCGGATGCCAGTGCGAGTCCAGCTGCCTCTGCTGCTGCTCGTGGCCTGCTCTTCACCACCGAACTGTCTCCTCTGCCATAAACTTCTCTTGTCATTTCCCCCTTATTTCTCCTGCGGAAAGGCAGCAAACTGGCCTTCCGCCTTTGCCAACAGCCCCTGAACTTTCCTAGAAGCCCTCCTTCGGTTCCTCGTTCGCCTCCTCTCCCACTGGCCAAAATGGAAGTTCGTTAATTTTTGTTATTGTTTTTAGCCATCAAGTGAACATAAGAACATCAGAGAAGCCAGTGTTGGATCAGGCCAATGGCCCATCC
This sequence comes from Gekko gecko, assembly GCA_029375565.1. Lineage (NCBI taxonomy): Eukaryota > Metazoa > Chordata > Lepidosauria > Squamata > Gekkonidae > Gekko > Gekko gecko. Next base: position 126,858,140 of record JAPDNY010000010.1, on the reverse strand, counting down.
AGTCCAACACTCTCTGTGTCACACAGTGGCCAAAAATACCAGGTGCCACCAGGAGGTCCAGCAGTGGGGCCAGGACACTAGAAGCCCTCCCACTGTTGACCCTCACCCCCAAGCACCAAGAGCACAGAGCATTCCATGCCCCAGACGGAGAGTCCCTATCTAGACCTTGTGGCTAAAAGCCACCAATGGACTTCTGCTCCATATGTTTATCTAATTCCCTCTTGAAGCTATCCATGCTTGTAGCTTCCACCACCTCCTGTGGCAGTGAATTCCATGTGTTCATCACTCTTTCGGTGAAGAAGAACTTCCTTTAACTGTTCTAACCCAACTGCTCAGCAACTTCATGGAGTGCCCGCGAGTTCTTGTACTGTGAGAAAGGGAGAAAAGGACTTCTTTCTCGACCTGCTCTATCCCATGCATAATCTTATAAACCTTGATTGTGTCACCTCTCAGCCATCATTACTCCAAGCTAAAGAGCCCCAAGCGTTTTAACCTTTCTTCATAGGGAAGGTGTTCCAACCCTTTGTTCATTCTAGTTGCCCTTCTCTGCACTTTTTCCAATGCTATAATATTATTTTCGAGGTGTGGTGACCAGAACTGTACACAGTACTCCAAATGAGGTTTATACGGGGGCATGATGATGATGATACTGGCTGATTTGTTTTCAACTCCCTTCCTAATAATCCCCAGCAGAGCGTTGGCCATCAAGTGGCAGCCAACAAATGGAAAACCTGCAGGGTTTTGAAGGCGAGAGCCATTCAGGGGTGGCTTGCCACGGCCTGCCTCCTCGTCACAAAGAAGAGGAGACTGGATTCATACCCTGCCCTTCACGCCCAAAGGAGCCTCGGAGCAGCTTGCCGTCGCCTTCTCCTTCCTCTCCCCACAACAGGCAGACACCCTGTGAGGCAGGTGGGGCTGAGAGAGCTCTGAGAGAGCTGTGACTGACCCCAGGAGGAGGAGGAGGAGGAGCAGGGAATCAAACCTGGTTCTCCAGATTCCTTGGTGGTTTCCCAGACTTCCTTGGTGGTCTCCCATCCCAATACTGAGCTTCCGAGATCTGATCAGAGCAGGATAGCCTGCAGGTCCAGGCACCTCCTCCGTTTCCTCATTCTCTGAACAGCCCTGTATGGTAGGCCTCTGCCACCATTCCTACCTTGGGGCAGACTGAGGCTGAGAGCATCTTTCCTAAGGGGAGCTGGTGAGAGGAGAGATGAACCAGGGACGGCCCAGATTCCAGCCCCTTCTCTCTGCCCGGGACACAGTGCCCGATCCCTTCTCCAAAGCCAGGCATATCCTCGGGAACAGATGATGGCATATTGTGAAGGAAAACCAGGAGTAGGTCTTCATGGGGTGCTAGTCGTATGGGAAGAGTCCGCCGGGGATCCAGCGGTAAGACAAGAGACGTGTGCATAAATAATATATTTTTAAAAATATAGCCCACTTCCCCCTCAATGGGGACCCAGGGTGGCTTGCAGAATCCTCTCCTCAGTTTTATCCTCACAACAACCCTGCAAGGAGAAGAAGAAGAAGAGAAGAAGAAGAGGAGGTTGGATTTATACCCCTTGCCCTTCACTCGGAGTCTCAGAGCAGCTCACAACCTCCTTTCCCTTCCCCTCCCCACAACAGACACCCTGGGAGGTAGGCGGGGCTGAGAGAGCTCTGACAAAAACTGCTCTTTCTCAAGAACAGCTCTGACAGAACTATGGCTTGCCCAAGGTCACCCAACAGCTGCAAATGGAGGAGTGGGGAATCAAAACCGGTTTCCCCAGATTATAGTCTGTGCACTTAACCACTGCACCAAACTGTCCCCTGGGATCCAGCAGTAAGAAAGAGATGTGTGCGTAAATAATATATATATATTTAAAATACCTCACTTCCCCCCCCCATGGGGACCCAGGGTGGGCTTGCATAACCCTCTCCTCTGTTTTATCCTCACAACAACCTTGCAAGGTAGGCGAGTCTGAGAGTGTCACCCAGCCAGCTTCCATGGCAGAGTGGGGAATTTGACCCTGGGCCTCCCAGATCCTGGTCTGACATTCCAACCACAGCTGTGGCTGGCAAATGACAGCAAGGATGAGTGAAAGAAGATGACCTCCCTGCTAGGCGTTTGCATCCAAAGCCGGCTCCAAGGCTCCAGGGAGACGCGTTGGCGTGTCCCAGCTCAGGAGCTGGGTTTTCAGCCGGCCGCTGCACAGCCCAGACTGTCCGCCAGGTGGGGTTGCAGGGCAGAGAGTGAGCGCCGAGCGAGCAGCAGCAGCAGGTCTGGGAAGCTTCCCTCCCTTGCCTGCAACTTGGCAGCTGCCTGTGGTGCCGACGGCTGATGGGAAGGAAGGAGAACCGCTTTGCCTCTGGGGTTTTGTCCTGCCCCCCTCAAGAAAGCCACCCTCTTCTCCTTTCCAGATGGTCTTCTGAAGAATGAAATGAAACCCACGAGCTCTCTTGGAAACAAAGCCAGAGAGGAAGGGGCAGGCGTGTCCCAGAAAAAAACTTCTAGTCCCTCGGCACAGTCGGTGTGGCAGGGCCCTTCGGGCTGCAAAAACTCATCCCCGCCACAACTAGTCAAGTCAGTCTTTCAGGTGCCACCAGAGTCTGCTTTTTGTTAGGGGGCTGTGGCTCAGTGGGAGAGCCTCTGCTTGGCATGCAGGAGGTCCCAGGTTTGATCCCCGGCATCACCAGTCCAAAGGACCAGGTAGGAGGTGATGGGAAAGACCTCCGCCTGAGATCCTGGAGAGCTGCAAAGAGGGGCCTTGGCTCAGTGGGAGAGCCCCTGCTTGGCATGCAGGAGGTCCCGGGTTCGATATACAGCATCACCAGTCCAAAGGACCAGGTAGGAGGTGATGGGAAAGACCTCTGCCTGAGACCCTCTGCCAATCTCAGGAGACAATACTGACCTTGACAGGCCAACAGGGTCTGATTCACTATAAAGCAGGTTTCAGTTTTTGGAAGGGCTGTGTCTCCGTCTCAGAGCCTCCGCTTGGCATGGAGAAGGTCCCAGGTTCGATCCTCAGCATCTCTAGTCCAAGTAGTAGGTGATGTGAAAGACCTCTGCCTGAGACCCTGGAGGGCCGCTGCCAGTCCGAGTAGTGAATACGGACCTGGATGGACCGAGGGGGTCTGTTTTGGTATGAGGCAGCTTCATGTGTGATTTATGCATTTGTCTGGGAAGACCCCAGGCTCAGTGGATCCAGTTTAACCAGACTGTGAGCCCCTACCTGGCATGCAGAAGGTCCCAGGTTTGATTTCCGGCATCTCCACTTAAAAGGACCAGGTAGGAGGTGATCTGAAAGACCTCTGCCTGAGAGCCTGGAGAGCGGCTGCCAGTCTTCAGCAGGCCATACTGACTCTGATGGACTGGGGGGGGAGTTTATGTTACAGTGAATGGACTCCAGCATACGTCTGCTTCACAGGGCTTGCACAGAAGAAGAGACTGGATTTATACCCAGTCCTTCACTGCCCAAAGGCGTCTCAGAGGGGCTCACAAACTCCTTTCCCTTCCCCTCCCTACAGCAGACACCCTGTGAGGTAGGTGGGGCTGAGGGAGCTCTTTCGAGAACTGCCCCTGAGAGAACAGCTCTGAAAGAACTTGTGACTGACCCAAGGTCATACCAGCAGCTGCATGTGGAGGAGTGGGGAATCATACCCGGTTCTCCCAGATTAGAGTCTGCGTTTCTAACCACTATGAGCAGACCTTCCACTTCCTGGTGCTCTGTCTGGAGCAAATATTTATTTATTTATTTATTTATTTATTTATTTATTTATTTATTTATTATTCAACTTCTCCCCCACCCTCCCCGCTACACAGGCTCAGGGTGGCTTAGATTCATTAAAACATTGTACCTAGTATATAAATAACAATTAAAATCCGGTAAAATCATCATAAACCAATTCAAATCAAAATACTACTTATAAGTGCTGTCGATATTTCCCTACATTTCTCTAAATTCAATGCAGATCAGCCTCCACAGAACTTCTGAACAGCTTGAAGAAGGGGAGAGGTCTGTCTCTTTGGCTACAGGTGGACAATGGGGGTCCCAGAGGAGTCTCAGAGCGGCTGACAAACTCCTTTCCCTTCCCCTCCCCACAACAGACACCCTCCAAGGTAAGCGGGGCTGAGAGACCTCTGACAGAAACTGCTTTTTTTTTCAAGGACAGCTGTGCCAGAACTATGGCTCGCCCAAGGTCATCCAGCAGGTGCAAGTGGAGGAGTGGGGAATCAAACCCGGTTCTCCCAGATTAGAGTCCACGCACTTAACCACCACACCCAACTGGCAAGGGCCAAAAGCAGACGGGCAGGTAAGCAGCGGCCCCTTTGCTCTTCTCCCTCCCCCAACAGGCCCTTCCACCCCCACCCCCCACAAACCAGACACTCTGCAGGCCCTTAAGGCCCTCGCCTCAGGCCATTTCTTTTTCTAAAGTATTTAATAGCCACCTTTCTACCTTAAAGGAACTCAAGGCAGTGTACAGTACAAAAATAATAATAAAATACATGGAAACCACTAATTAGAATCAATGGTTTAAAACAACCAGAAGCATGAACCAAGTGCCGTCGTGGATAAAACTGGAAAAGGGGTTTCGCACGCAGAGCTTCTGGGATGGAGAACGTGCAGGCAAACTGACATTCCTCTCGCTGGATTGGACTTTATGGACAAGGCAAAAACTGACTTTGTCACTCTGAAGCTGGGGTGGGGGAGGAAGAAGAAAAGCGGACCACGTCAGCCTTCCAATTGGTTGGTATTCTGCTCACACCGCAGGGAGGCTCTTTGCTGGATCAGGGCCTTTTTGCATCAATCTGGGGGTGTTTAAATCTCCCTCGACAATGCAGACTTTAATAATGATGCAATTCAGGCCCGATTTCAGCAGGAACAGCTGTAAGCAGCATTTTAAACTTGAATGCCCACTTGAAGCACGATTTTGGAATCAATGTCCATTTTCAGCCCCCGGCTGCAGCAGAAGCTCTGCCCAACGGACCCAGTGTATCGAGGCTGGGTTGCTGAAAGGATCCGTGGCACGGTTTGCACATGTGGCAGTCTAGTTTACACCCTGTTTCAGCCGGAGGCTGGCAAGGCAAGAGATATTCCCTGGGCAACTCTGCATGAGCTCACGGTCTGGTTAAACTGGATCCATGCAAAGCAGCTACAGGACTCTCAATTGCACACTGGTTGCAAACAACAGTTTAAAGGAGACTCAGAGTCCATGCAAAGTTGCCCAGGGACGGGAAGCTCTTTCCTTCGCTTGTGTCACACACAAGTCCAACTTTACAAGAGTCGGGGACTCTTCAGTTTAAGAGAGAGAAGACGAAGAGAGGACATGACGGAGGTTTATAAAATTATGCCCGGGTTGGAGAGAGATGACCGAGAGACATTTTTCTCCCTCTCTCAAAATGTTAGAACGTGAAGGTGTCCGATGAAGGTGACGGGCAGTAGGTTCAGTAGGGACACAATGAAATACTTCTTTTCACAGAGAGTGATTAAAATGTGCCGTTCATTGCCAGAGGCTGTAGTGATGGCCACAGGCCTATTATGATGGCTTTAAAAGGGGACTGGACAGATTCATGGAAGACAGGTCCCTCAGTGGGCTCCTAGCCATGGAGACGGAGGGGAACCTCCACATTCAGAGGTATTCATCCTCCGAATCCGAGTGCCGGGAGACAGCACTGAGGAAGGCCTCGGCCTCTATGCCCTCTTGTCGAACCCTCCAGAGGAACTGGTTGGCCACTGGGCAAGAAGACAGGATGCTGGAGTGGATGGACCTTCACGGGTCTGATCCGGCAGGGCTCTTCCGATGTCCTCATGCTCGGCCCTTGCAAAGTCCTTTGGGATGGGGCCCCTGCCGGGCCAGCATCACATTCAAATCAAGCCCTAGATGTGGTGTGTGTGTGTGTTAGTGGCACATGGCTTAAAGTCACCTGTGAAACTTTGCTGGGTCAGAATACGTGTTGTAGCCATGGAAGGCGCTTCAATTAAAAGTTCAGCAAACGGTCCCTGTTTTAGCTTCTGGAACAGGAGGGGATGTGGAGGACACACTTCAGCAGCCCGTCAACAGGACCAAGGAGAGATCCCCCCCCCGCCCCCCAGGACCATGTTTCTGTCCTGGTTGACAGCAGCTGAGTTGCTCGAGGTGCGCAAGCAATTTGGCTGGTGAGCTCTGGAGGGCTGGAGCCACATGTGGCCCACGGGGGGTGTGCCCCCTGCCCTGCATTGTCTGTGCCCTGCAACAGAACTTGGGGGTGCGCAGCCATTTGGAGCAGCGAAATGCCTTCAGCTGCCCCCCCAACATGGCTCACTGACTCCTCCTGTATTGCTCTCTCTGCTCTCAAGCGATCCTGAGGTTTACGAATGTGAGAGAAGCCAATGTTGGATCAGGCCAGTGGCCCATCCAGTCCAGCACTCTGGGTCACACAGCGCCCAAAACCCAGGTGCCCATCAGGAGGTCCTGGATGGCCAGGACACTAGAAGCCCTCCTACTGTTGCCCCCCCCCAAGCACCAAGAATATGAAGCATCCCTGCCCCATACATAAGAACACAAGAGAAGCCAATGCTGGATCAGGCCAGTGGCCCATCCAGTCCAGCACTCTGGGTCACACAGTGCCCAAAACCCAGGTGCCCATCAGGAGGCCCACCAGTGGGGTCAGGACACTAGAAGCCCTCCCACTGTTGCCCCCCCCAAGCACCAAGAATATGAAGCATCCCTGCCCCACACATAAAAACACAAGAGAAGCCAATGTTGGATCAGGCCAGTGGCCCATCCAGTCCAGCACTCTGGGTCACACAGTGCCCAAAACCCAGGTGCCCATCAGGAGGTCCACCAGCGGGGCCAGAACTCCAGAAGCCCCTCCCACCTAGTTCTTGCTGGGTCTCTTCCCCCCCCTTCCCGAGCTGCAAGACCATTTGCCCTTCTGTCTGAAAAGAAGAGAACAGAGGCTGTCTTTGGGGATCAACGCTGCAAATTTCAACAGGGACATCGTGGCACCTTGGAAGACCAGCCACGTTTCTTCCAGCCCCAGTTTTGCTCTGAGTGACCTCCGCTTGGATAAGCTGCGGGGTGGGTGGGTGGGTGGGCGGGCGAGGTGTCTTTCGGCTGCTGCTCCCAGACTCCTGTTTTGTGCCACTGGCTGGAGCTGAGCACGGGCCACCCTTGGGCAGTTTCCTTCCAGCCGGTACCTCAAGTTTACACCACAGGGGGTGCGATAGCTAGGAGGTGGACACTGGCCAGCAGCTGAGACCCCGATCAGAAGGAGCCCCTGAACCTCTCTTTGCCTGGTCTCCATCAGTGAAGAGGCCAGGTAGCAGCTGGGAGGCATCCCTGGGCAGGGGACAAGCGCCAGGGCTGGTCATTCTGCCCTGGCCCTCTGCCTCTCCCCTCCTGCCAGAGCCCAGTGCCAAAGGCTGCGCCAAGTTCATGCTTTTTGTTGGGGGACAGCAAAGGTCTGCGGGGGGGGGGCATCAGCATGGAGGGGCAGTGGCTGCAGCGGTGGAGGGCAAAGAGACCTGTGGAGCAGAGCAGAGGGCTAGGAGGACCCCGGGAGACCCAGGTTCGAATCCCGCTCCTCCCAAGGAAGCCGGCCGGGTGATGTTGGTGGGGGGGCCAATCACACAGGCTCGGCCCAGTCCACCTCACAGGGCTGTTGCAGGGAGCAAATGGAGGGGGGAGAACTGAGTTCTAAAGCAGCTTTGAGTCCCAGCTATTGGGGGGGGGGCGGGGACTGCAAGTAAAGAAAGGCAAAGAAAGGAATGTCCTTTCGAGAACCCTTCCTGGGCTCTCGCCATCGGGAGGGGGCAAGGGGGGAGGCTCGCGACACCCTCTCCCCCTCGCAGCCTGGCCAGTTGGGAGGGGGCGGCATTAGCCCCCCCCGTTGCACATCCAAACTGGAAAAAATACGAAAGACATTCCCACCCCCGCGCTGCCGTGGGCTTCTGTCCCCAGCCCCGGGAAGGTGAGTGGCTCGAACTTTTCCTTTTTCGGGGGGAGGAGAGCGGCGGGGCGGGCGCCTCCTCCCCTTGGCCTGAGTTTGCCGGAGTCCGCCGCCGTCTCCGGGCCAGGCGGCCGGGGAGCGAGAGCCGTGCGCCCGCGGGCGCGCCCAGGTGAGTCTGCCGCGCCGCCGCCGCCTCCCTGACTGCCGGGCGGCCGCTGGGCTGGCGGGGGATCCTCGCTGGCTGCCTCGGCCCTCGGCCAGGCCTGGCACGCTCCGACGCCCGGCCCGGCCCCCGCCTCCGCGGGAGGAGGGAGGGAGAGGGAGGGAGGGAGGGGCGCCCCCCTCCTCTCCTCCGCCGGCTCGCTCGCTCCCGCCCGCCCGACGGCCGCCCGCGGGCCGCGCCGCCTCTATATAAACACCCGCCTGGACTTTCTTTGCCCGCAAAGTGGCGCGGCGCGGAGCGGCTCCTCCTCCTCCTCCTCCCGACGGCCCAGCCGAGCCGAGCCGAGCCTCCCCCGCCCCCCTCCCGGCTCACGTTGCCCGCCGCCGCCGCCGCCGCCGCCGCCGCTCCGCAGTTTCGCCTCTCCGGGGGCCAAAGTTCGCCGTCGGGGCGGCCGTCGCTCCCTGCCCCAGTGAAATCAAGCAAACCGACCCCAAACCCGCCCGCCCCGCGGCTCGGGGTTGGTTCTTTTGGGGGGCAAACAGAGAGCCAGCCAGCCAGCCAGCCAGCGAGACAGGAGGAATAGTCTGGCCCGGGTGCCCCCAAGTCCCGCTCCGCAAGGGCAGCCCGAGCCGCGGACCTCGCCGGGGGTTCCCTCCGCTCCGGGGGCGGGCCGGGGGGGCTGCTTCGGAGCAACCCGCTTCATCGGATGACCACCTGAGCCGCCTTCTCCTCTGCCTGTCCCGCTTCTTCTCTCCTCTCCTCTCCCCGCGACCCCCGACGGCAGGCCGGCCGCCGCCCCTGCCCGCGGGTGCCCGAGTGAGTCCCGGGGGGCGCCGCCGCCGCCGCGCAAGATGCTCTTCGAGACGTTCGACGTGGTCTCGGCGCTGGCCACCTTCGTCGCCTGCCTGGTCTCCGTGACGCTCCTCCTGGCCGTCTCGCAGCAGCTCTGGCAGCTCCGCTGGGCCGCCACCCGCGACAAAGCCAGCAAGCTGCCCATCCCCAAGGGCTCCATGGGCTTCCCGCTCGTCGGAGAGACCTTCCACTGGCTCCTCCAGGTAAGGCGGGCGGCGGGCGAGGGGGGGGGCGCCCGCGGGAGGCGGTTGGACAGCGCCGGGCACGCCGCGGGGGCAGCCGTCGGAGCGCGCCTCGGCCGGAGCAGAGGGCCGGCTCGGCGCGCGGGGTGGCGGTGGTACCTCCGGGGAGGCGCGGAGGAGGCAGAGCGCGCGGTCGGGCAGGTCGGACTCCGGAGCAAGCCCCGCTGGCTTCAGTTAGCCGGGGAAGGCGGGCGGGACCTCCCAGGCGCTCCAGAGCCAGGGCCGAATCCTCCAAAGGGGCCGGAAAGTCAAAGGAAGGCCCCCCCCTCCTTAGCTTCCTCCCCCCGCAGGCGCCCCGGAGGGTTTTTTAGCCTCCCCCTTCCCTCCCCGCATGTGCTAGCCTCGGCATCCCGGACGGACCGACCGGCGGGGCTGAGCAGTCGGCCGGCGGAGGAGTCAGACGGGCTCTCGAGTCTCTCCGCCGCTTGCAGTGCGCGCCCCCGGCCGGGTCCCCCCCCCCCCGTGCCATGTCGGAGGGATTAACCCAGGATTAACCTCCTCCGGTGCGGAACAACGTCGAGGAATTCCGTCCCGACGGGGCGGGGGGGGAGGGAGGGTTCCCCCAGCCAGGGAAGGACCCGCGACCGAGTCGCCAGCCGGAGAGAGGAGCGGGCGCACGGCCGCCCCCCACCCTTACCCGGAGCCGCCTTCGCCCCCTCCGCAGCCGCCGCCGGCTCCTGTTTTCGGAAATTTGGGAGGGGGGGGGTCCCCTGCCGCACACGGAGGTCGAAAAAGGCAACTTTATTGAGTCCCCCTCTGCTCCCCCCCTCCAGGCAGGCACACAGTTTTGAGCGGCTCCGGCTTTGCGAGGGAACTCCCCGAAGAAGCCCCCCCCCCCAATAACTGTCTCACGTCTCCGCGCTTCTGTCAGCAGCCGAGGGCGCAGCGGATTGGCCGCCCAGCCGGAGGCAGCCCCGCGGCCCGTGTGGACCCCCCCGCCCCTCCGGTGCCGGCAAGACCCCCCCTCCACTAACCCCCACTGGACATTCCGGAGTGGAAACAAAGCCCAGTACCTTTGAGGGGGGGGGAATCTATTTTCTGCTCTCTCACTTTTTGCAAAACCAGAACTCCCCCCCCCCCAATCTGATAGCAAAAAGCGATTCCAGACTTTGAGTGGGTGGGCGGGCGGCGGGCCACCGCTCCCCACCAGCAGCCAAAGGGTTAACAGCCCTCACTCAATAGGGCTTTCTTTTAAGAAGAAATTTATCAGGTTTTTACAGGGGGGACCGGGCGAGGGTTCTCCCTTTTCCACACGGCTCCATCCAAACAGCGTCCAGGGCTAAAAATACAAAAAAATTGTATAAATTGGACTCTGCTTGAACACTCCTTTGCCACATAAAGGTGGCCTTTGTACGGCCATGGAAATGTTGTACAAATAACCCTTTATTAATGCCACAAAAAGTACTTTAATTATATTTACGTAGATCAAGAAGCGGGGGGTCACCCGGACATCTGAACTTCACAACTGGGCTTTTGTTTTGAAAAGAAACCCCCCAACCACCTTCTCCCCCCCCTCCCCCCAACTTGGGGAGGTTTGCAGTGGGGAAGGGGAAAGTTGGGTGTTCAGCCTCTGGCCCAAAGGCGGGATTTAAAGGGGCAAGGTGGTTTCGGAGGAGACCGCAGGGCAGACCGCCGCACCCGAGGGCTCTCCCAGCTCCCCTTCTTGGCTCCCCTACCCACCCCTTCCAGGGCTCTGCCAGCAGGCGGGGAAGTCATTAGGAAAGCCACGCTCTGTCCAAAGACTGCTGAACTGGTCCTCCAATCCCCCCCCCACTTGCAGAAATGCACATACTTTGTAATAGGGCAAGTTCCTTAAAGGGGGTGAGCCACAGGGACTGGCGCGCGGGGGGGGGGAGGAGGCAGCTTCTCTCCTTTGGCCGGGTGGTGGCAGCGGCGGCAGTGGGGGGGGGGAGTGTTGGAGGAAAGTCAGAAAAGCCCAGCTGGCCGTCTAAGGACAGCCCAGTTTTTCTCTCCTGGATGGGTTGGGGGGCCTCCCTGCCCGGATGGGAAACAAGACCACCTCAGTTGGGGGAGGTGAGCAAGTCACAGATCGGGAGGTGTCCGATGGCTGGGCATCACGGGGAGGGGAGAGCTGGCAGCCACTGGGGCACATCACGCCCTGTAGGTGCTGCGTTCGCCAGCCCTGCCTCCTGGGTCTCCCCCTCCAGGCCTCAAGCCCAGGCGCTCCACCGCAGAGCAGCCCGGGATGGGGAACCCTAACCCCTCCCGCCCTTCCCAGTAGTCCAGCAACCCTCCCCAGCAGGAAACTGATGTCCGCCAGTCTGAGACTGAGACCCACACCTGGTCTTCTCTGTGCTGAATGGTGCTTCACAGTCTCTTGTGGGGCTTTTCATAGAATCATAGAGCTGGAAGGGACCACCGGGGTCATCTAGTCCGACCCCCTGCACAAAGCAGGATATTCACAACTACCTCTCCCCCCCACACCTGCAGTGACCCTCATTCCATGCCTAGAAGATGACAAAAAACCTCCAGGAACTCCAGCCAAACTGGCCTGGAGAACAATTGCTTCCTGACCCCAAAGGAACAATCAGCATTTCCTTGGGCATGTGAGAAAGGGCCACGAGGACTAAGCTCTGAGGCGACCCTTCTTGCCTTCCCTCCCATGATCTGCCAAAGTTCACAGAATCTGCATTGCTGTCCGATGGCCATCGAGCCCCTGCTTGAAAACCTCCCAAGAAGGAGAGCCCCGCCACCACCTCCCGAGCAGTGTTCCCTCTAAGCTGAGTTAGCACGGGCTGGGTCACAGTTTTGAAGCTTCCAGCTCACACATTTTTGCCTTAGCTCAGAAAGGAGGGCTCCAGAGCAAACTAATTGATGCAGTAGCCACATCGCTCACCCACAGCTTTAATGCCAGTAGCTCACAGAGTAGAATTTTTGCTCACAAGACTCCGCAGCTTAGAGGGAGCATTGCTCCCGGGGAACCCTGTTCCACTGACTGTCTCTAAGCTGTGGAGTCTTGGGTCCCGCTCTAACTGTCGGGAAGTTCTTCCTGATGTTTAGCCGGGAACTCTTCTGATTTAATTTCAACCCGTTGGTTCTGGTCCGACCTTCCGGGGCAACAGAAAACCACTCCATGTCATCCTCTAGAGGACAGCCCTTCCGGTACTTGCAGATGGTTCTCATACCCCCTCTCAGTCGCCTCCTCTCCAGGCGAAACAGACCCAGCTCCTTCAGCCTCTCCTCGTAGGACTTGGTCTCCAGACCCCTCCCTGCCTTCATTGCCCTCTTCTGGGCAAAGACTAGCCCTGAGCTGGGGAGCCGAGGGGAGCCTGATCTCATCAGACCTTAGAAACCGGAGCGGGGTCAGCCCTGGTCAGATGGGAAACCCCCAAGGAAGGCCAGAGTCACCACGCAGAGGCAGGGGATGGCTGGCCACCTCTGAACGCCTCTTGCCTTGGAAACCCCAGGAGGGACTGCCAGAAGTCAGCGGCAAACGAGAAAGGGGTGACTTGGCACTGAGCTGTCTCTGGAGCAGGCCCAAGCATGGAGCCCCGACCCGCCTGATCTCATCCCATCTCGGAAGCTAAGCAGGATCGGCCCTGGTTACCGCTTGGATGGGGGACCGCCGAGGAAGTCCCGGGGCCCCAAGCAGAGTCAGGCAAGGGCCAACCACCCCTGTTCATCTCTTGCCCAAAAAACCCTATGGGGTTGCTGTAACCTGGGCAGTGTTCCCTCTCAGCTGCGTTAGTGTGAGCTAGCTCACAGTTTCTTAGCCACCGGCTCACACATTTTTGTCTTAGCTCAGGAAGGATATGCTCCAGAGCAAACTAATTGATGCAGTAGCCCAATCTCTCGCTCAGAACTTTAATGCCAGTAGTAGCTCACGAAAGTAGAATTTTTGCACACAAGACTCCACAGCTTAGAGGGAGCAGTTAGCTGCCACTGGATGGAGCAACTCTGTGCATGTGCAGGGTGACCTGCTTAAAAACTATTCTTTACAATAACCCTCCACCAATAACCCTCCTAAGCTGCGGAGTCTCGTGAGCAGAAATTCTGCCTTGTGAGCTACTGACATTCTGCCTTGTGAGCTACTGATATTAAAGTTGTGGGTGAGTGATGTGGCTACTGCATGGATTACTTTGCTCTGGAGCCCTCCTTCCTGAGCTAAGACAAAAATGTGTGAGCCGGAGGCTAAAAAACTGTGAGCTAGCTCACACTAACTCGGCTTAGAGGGAACACTGACCACCTCTGAAGCAGGACTCCCGTCGGGCTGAGCAGCCCAGCATCTTTCTCTTCACAGTGCGGGACACCCATCCTCAGGATCCAGTGTTCCCTCTGAGCTGAGCTAATGTGAGCTAGCTCACAGTTTCTTAGCCTCCGGCTCACACATTTTTGCCTTCGCTCAGGAAGGAGGGCTCCAGAGCAAACTACTTCATGCAGTAGCCAAATTGCTTGCTCACAACTTTAGTCCCGGTAGCTCTCAAAGTAGGATTTTTGCTCACGAGACTCCACAGCTTAGAGGGGGCATAAAGAACTGTCCTGGCCGTGGCCCTCTGGGGCCAGGTCACGCTCTCCTTCCCCAGCAGGCATCCACGATTGTGCTCTGGAAGATCAGCAGATGGCACCTCACCAGAAGGAGAAGCCTCCTGCCCTGGCAGAGGCTGCGGGGAGAGGGTCCTGTCTGGGATCTCTACTCTGGGCATGATGCTCCTAAACGGTCTGGGGCCAATGTCCCTGAGGGACCGCCTCTCCTGGTACATCCTCCAACGGGCGCTTTGCTCAGCTACTAACAACTTGCTAATGACCCCCTGGCCCGAAGGCCGTCCGGCTGTCTTTGACCTGATCTGTCCAATGGGGCTGGGGCTCTACAAGATTTGAAACAGTTTCGCAGGGCCTGTAAGACGGAGTGTTTCCACCAGGCGCGAGGTCGAGGATCACAGAATCAGAGAGTCGGAAGGGACCTCCAGGGTCATCTAGTCCAACCCCCTGCCCAATGCGGGAGATTCACAGATACCTCCCCCTCCATACCCCCAGTGACCCCTGCTCCAAAGTGGCCTGGAGAAAAATGGCTTCCTGGCCCCAATGTGGTGATTGGCATTTCCCTGGGCGTGTAAGAAAGGGCCAGGAGAACTATGCTCACCGTGGCAGCCTCCACGTATGGACCAAGTCCAGCTCTGCCCTATTGTGCCATCTAACGTGCAAGTCTTAACCTTGGGATTGTTGATTTTAATCTGAACTGTAATTAAATTAATTGTATGTGGATTCTAAATGTTGTGACCCACCCTGAGCCTTACCGCACAGGGGCGGGCGGGCTATAAGCCCAATAAATAAAACAAAACCCACCCTCCCGGGGCTGTAGTTCAGGGCAGGAGGGCTGGTGCCCCACGGGGGAGGGGGCCGTGCTCTTAAGATGGCTGAACTTGGGTCTCCCATAGTCCCGTTCCCACGGCTGCAAGGGACGGGGTGGGATTCCTCTAGCGGAGATCGACTCCCCTTCTCCGGCAATGGGACCAGCAGCCCCGGGTGTCTCCATTTCCCACGCATCTCTAGGAAGGGGGGTTTCTCCAATGCAAACTGCTGGGCACTTCTGCACTCTGGGTGTCGAGGAAGCCCATACTCCTCACGGCATGTTCCCAGCTCCATACTTGGATTGGGACCTGACATGGAAGCCGCCCCCACCCCCACTTGTGTGTGCAACCAGTGGGGAGGTCAGGCACTGACAATTTTGGAGGGGGCGGGCGGGGGCTAGGGAGTGTATTCAGGATCCTGGCCGATCTCTCCTTTCCAGACCTACAAAATTCCATAGGGGTTGAGAAGGTTCTTTTCTCCAAGCAGTGGCCATTGGTTGGACTGGGAGGCAAATGCCACAGGTGGGTGGGAGGGAGGGAGGAAGAAGAGTTAATCCAGACAGAGAGGCGTGTGTGGGGTTTTTTTGGGGGGGGCACATTGTCCAAGGCACACTGCCCCTCCTTGATACTTTTTAAGCATCCCTCCTCGAGCAAGGGGGTCGGGCTCGCCAATTGAACCCCTTTTTGCAATGTTAAGGAGCCCCTTCCCCGCCAATGGCTTCCCAGATATCCATGTGCATTGAAACCCTGGGCCACATCAAACTGGTTTAAAGGGGGGGGGGTCTCCCCAAGACTTTTATACTTCCTGAACGAGGGAACACCAAGCCAGTGGAACACCCCCCCACACACACACCAATGCTCCTTCTAAGCTGCGGAGTCTGGTGAGCAAAAATTCTGCTTTGCGAGCCCTTGGCATTCAAGTTGTGAGCGAGCGATCTGGCTGCTGCATAAACTAGTTTGCTCTGGAGCCCCATCCTCTTCCTTTTTTTTTTTTGAAAAGCCCTCCTAAAAAGGAGAGTTTATTCTTTTTATGGAAAAAGGTAGGGTATATAGAGGGATAAAGAAAAGAGCGGAGTGAGTATTCTGTTAATAAAGGTTAGTTTAAATCAGTGTAAATACAGTTTTTGGCAATCACCGTGATTAGAGAGTCTTCTTTCCATCTAACAAAGGTTCAAAATAACTCTGTTAATGAGGTTAGTAATGTCCTTTGGGGTTAGTTGTTAATCAACTCCTTCTTGACGCCTCCCGAACAGTTATTTCTTAATTTGTCTTCCTTTGGTGTCCCTCAGGTTGTAGGAAGGGCCTCCTTTGATTTTCACTTCTCCCCATCCTCTTCCTGAGCTGAGACAAAAACATGTGAGCCAGAGGCTAAAAAATTGTGAGCTGGCTCACACTAAACTCAGGTTAGAGGGAACACTGGTTGTGAGCTACTGGCATTAAAGCAGTGAGTGAGAGATCTGGCTACTGCATAAATTAGCTTGCTCTGGAGCCCCATCCTTTCTGAGCTAAGGCAAAGATGTATGCGCTGGAGGCTAAAAAACTGTGAGCCGGCTCACACTGACTCAGCTTAGAGGGAACACTGCCCCACACCCACCCCAATCTCAGGTGCCTGGCTGTCTGAGAGAGCCCCTGTAGAGGTGTCCCACTTGTGGTGTCCCACTTGTGGTGAGCCCAGCGAGGAGCTTTCAAGGCAGGGCCGGTTTACCGCGGCTTTCCTCTGCAGAGCCTTCCTTGGTGGTCTCCCCTTCAAGCAGCACCGACCCTGCTTAGCTTCCCAGGGGTGAGAGGATGGGGGCGACCCATCAGACAGAGCGGTGGATTGAGGAGCCCCGGGCAACGGGGGCTGCGTGACCCCCTGGGTCCAGTCACAAACTCTCTGCCTGGCCTCCCTCGCAGGGCTGTTGTGAGAGAATGGGAGAGCGGAGCAGGGTGCTCTGGGAAAGACGCCTTTAAAAAGGTGGGACGGCGTCAAGGCCGCTCTGCCCACGCGCCCAGAGGCTTCGGACGGGCCCTGAGCCGGGGTTGGCTGGCTGGCTGGCTGGCTGGGCGGCGGCGGTGGGCGAGAGAGAGCAGCGCTGACCCCCCGTCCCGTCCTCTCCTCTCCCCCGCGCAGGGCTCCCGCTTCCAGTCGTCGCGGCGGGCGCGGTACGGCCACGTGTTCAAGACGCACCTGCTGGGCCGGCCGCTGGTGCGGGTGACGGGCGCGGAGAACGTGCGCAAGATCCTGATGGGCGAGCACAGCCTGGTCAGCACCGAGTGGCCGCGCAGCACCCGCATGCTCCTCGGGCCCAACACCGTCGCCAACTCCATCGGGGACGTCCACCGCCACAAGCGCAAGGTGAGAGCCGCCGCCGCCGCCCGCGCCCGCGCCCGGGCCCGCCCCCCGACCGACGGGGGAGGCTAGGGGGGGGGGGCGGGGCGGGCGGGCGGGCGGCCCCGGGCCCTGTCCTGCTTCCTCCGCCGCGCCCACGAGGGAGGGAGGGAGGCTCCGCCCGGCGCCCCGCCCGCCGGCGCCGGAGCCTTCCAGGAACTTAAAGGGGCGATGCGCGCCGCCTCCAGCCCTGCCGCCGCCGGCCACCGGCCGGCCAGGGTGCTCCGGGCGGCGGGGCCGTCGGGGGCGGCAGGAGGGCCCGGCGGCGCGGGACGGGAGGCGGGTGGGTGGGCCGGGCCGGCAGGCAGGCAGGCAGGCAGGCAGAGAGCGCCACCCCCCCCCCCCGCAGGGGCTCCGCTCGCCGCCGTCCCGTCCCCGGCGCTGGCAAGCCGGACGGCGCGGGCCTTCAAGGGGCGAGGCGGAGGGCGGTGGGACCCGGCAGCGCCTGGGGCGCGCACGGGCCGGGTGGCTCTGGCCGCGCAATCACAGATCCGGAAGGGACCTCCGGGGGCATCTAGTCCAGCTCAGGGACCGGCTGTTATGCAGGCCTGCCAACGCCAGGCGGAGCAGTTCGTGGGGATTTGGGGCGGGGGAGCTCGGGGAGGGGAGGGGAGGGGATAATCCCATGGAGTCCACCCTCCCAAAATGCCACTTCCTCCAGGGGGGATTGCTGCCTCCAGCCTGGAGGTCAGTTGTCATGCCAGGACATCCCCAGGGTCCACCTGGAGGCTGGCAACCAGCCCTCTGTTGAGGCATATGTCTTTAGAGGGCGCGCGGACATGTCTGTATTGGGCTGCATGGATCTCGCAGGGTCGTCTCTGATCTGCTTTCAGTCCCCTCCTTCATGGGAAGCAAGCATAGAAAGAAGGGATGGTTGTGCCTCTGAGCATGTGCAGTGCGCGCCACATCTAGGCCTAGGGGGTAGAGCTCAGTTTGCAGACTCTCCTCTTGCCCCCAGTTCCGATTGTGTGAATGTGGTGGACTGAGTGTGCCACGGAGACACGGGTTCGAATATCCACCCAGCGGTCAGCCGTGATCTCGGGCGGCTGCTTCGCTCCTGACCTGACTTGCCTCACTGGGAAAATAAACAGGGCTCGGAAGATCTAGTGCATGGTTTTTATCCCTGCGTGAGCTGTTGTGGGCAGGCCGGCCATTGGGTCACCCGCCTGGAAGGGCTGTGGAGTCCCAGGCCCTTGTTGAGAGCTCAGGAGGGCAGGCTGCTCTCCAGATTCACAATGAATCTGTCACTCAGCAGCTTTGTGCTGCAGTCTCTCTTTTCTGCCCCTTCCTGGCAGGGTTTTTTTTTTTTGATAAGTGGGGACCCTGGAGGCACACTGCACACCACCCATCCCTGCCCTGGAAGAGCCGGTGGGGCCTTTTGGCCAAGACCCAGGATGTCCGTGGCGTGGCTGGTGGCACACAGGCTAGGAGCCCTTGGTGGAACACCCCCTTGGCAACCGGTCTGTGGTTGGTCTGGTCGCGCTTTGGGAGGGTTTCGCTGCCGATCTTTCCCCGTTAAGTGCGTCTGCTCTTGAGGGTGTCTCCCGGACTCTGATCTGGGAGAATCGGGTTTTATTCCCCACTCCTCCACTTGCAGCTGCTGGATGACCTTGGCCAAGCCATAGTTCTGTCAGAGCTGTTCTCTCAAGAGCAGTTCTCTCAGAGCTCTCTCAGCCCCATCGACCTCCCAGGGTGTCTGTTGACGGGAGGGGAAGGGAAAGGAGTTTGTAAGCCGCTCTGAGACTCCGAGTAAAGGGTGGGGTGTAAATCCAACCTCCTCCTCCTCCTCTTCCTCTTCTCCTTTGTCAGTTCTGGGGCTCAGCCTTTCTCAGGCCTGGCTCCAGCTCTGAGTGGACGTGTCAGTCAGCAAAGCCATGCCTGGAGAACTTTTGATTCCTCCCCCTTCCTGGCTGCTGGGCCAAACGCATGACCCTGAAGGCCTTCTGGTGTTTGCCGTTCCGCTGGGCCTGGCAGTCCGGAGACACGCTCAGGCTTGTGAGGAGGAGCTCTGCGCCAGGAACCAAAACCCTTGGCGTGTCAGATTGGCAAGACCACTGAACCATCAAGCTGGGTATCCTGTCTGCAGTAATAGGCAGCACCTGAGGCTTTGGAGGGAGGGGAGCCGGCAGCGCTGCAGGACTGGGAGCCGCCTGGTGTGTCTTCTGTGCTTTGTGGCTTCTGAGGAAAACTTTTTCTTCTCGCTGCCATTCTCCTTCTCTTCCTCGTAGGACTTAATGGTAGACTGCCCAGTTCAAAGGGACCGAGGCCCTGCGGCAGAGCCTCTGCTTGGCATGCAGAAGGTCCCGGGTTCCATCCTCGGCATCTCCAGTTAAAAGGACCAGGCAGGAAGTGATGTAAAAGACCTCTGCCTGAGAACCTGGAGAGCTGTAAAGAGGGGCTGTGGCTCAGTGGAAGAGTATCTGCTTGGTGTGCAGAAGGTCCCAGGTTCAGTCCCCGGCACCTCCAATTAGGAGGGGATGTGAAAGACCTCTGCCTGAGACCCTGGAGAGCTGTAAAGAGGGGCTGTGGCTCAGTGGCAGAGCCTTTGCTTGGCACACAGAGGGTCCTGGGTTCAGTCCCCGGCATCTCCAGTTAAAAGGACCATGCAGGAGGGGATGGGAAAGATCTCTGCCCGAGACCATGGAGAGTTGTAAAGAGGGGTCGTGGCTCAGTGGAAGAGCCTCTGCTTGGCATGCAGAAGGTCCCAGGTTCAATCCCCGGCATCTCCAGTTAAAACGACCAGGCAGGAGGTGATGGGAAAGACCTCAGCCTGAAACCCTGGAGAGCTATAAAGAGGGGCTGTGGAAGAGCCTCTGCTTGGCAAGCAGAAGGTCCTGGGTTCAGTCCCTGGCATCTCCAGTTAAAAGGACCAGGCAGTGGGTGATGGGAAAGACCTCTGCCTGAGACCCTAGAGAGCTGTAAAGAGGGGCCATGGCTCAGTGGCAGAGCCTCTGCTTGGAATGCAGAAGGTCCCGGGTTCAATCCCCAGCATCTCCAGTTAAAAGGACCAGGCAGGAGGGGAAGACAAAGACTTCTGCCCGAGACCCTGGAGAGCCTTTGCCAGTCTGAGTAAACGATACTCATCTTGGCGGACCGAAGGTCTGATTCAGGATAAGGCAGACTCACGTGTTCATGTGAGCTGCTGGCCCTTGAGCGTGCGTGTCCAGAGGCCCTCTGGCCAGTGTTGCTTAGAATTGTCGTGTGACTTAGCAAACCTTCGGTGTGGAGATTTAATGTGCTGGGGCGTTCCCAAACTGCTCAGGTGCGACAGCATGACATCGTTGGTACCTTTTCTTCCTTTTTTGTCCTCTGAGGTCTTCTTTGGAGTTTAGGGTGTAGGGCTTTCTCTTGGGAACACGCACAAGGAATTCTGGCCCGCCACAGCGGCGCCTTGCCAACTGTCCCACTAGCCATAATCACCGGGCTGCTCTTCACCAGGGTGTTTGAGCGGCCAGGTAAGAGCCTGCGATCTGTCCGCTGACTCCCTGCAGCCTTGGATTCACCCCCGGAGCGTGTAAACAGACCAGAGGTTGCTGTGAGTTCAGGCCTTGTCGGCGGGTCATGCCAAAGTTTCCTTTGCTCCAGTGATAGAGTACTAGGTGGAATAGTTTCACAAAGATTGTGTCTGGCAACTCCGAGTGGGGATTTGCGTGGTGCCAGTCTGGGTGGGAGATTCCCCCTCCGAGGCCCGACGGTCAGGCCGCAGTCTGCCCCTTCTTCCAAACAGAAGCGAGGCTTTGAGGTTCCCGGGGAACGTGGCTCGGTATTGCGCATACCTGAAGTGCTCGGCACATCCTGCCGCTGAGACACCCAGGGCAAGAATTTTCTGCCTAAGGAAAACCATAAAGCTTGAAATATCCTGTTTTCATTCCAAGCAGTGGCTGAGTTGGACGTTTGTAGTCGAGATCGTTCAGTTCCCTGTTCTTAGCGGGCTCCCCCTACCCCACCTACACCTCTTGGCGCCCTGTGCCTGAGGTCAACTTGGGGCTGGCCAGATTGCCTTTGTTTGGAAAGAGCTGCCCCGTATATCACGGCACCGGAGCCCCAAAGATCTGCCTCCTGCTTCTTCCTTCAGTGCATGGTAATGCGCCTTCGTTAGCATTTCTGTAGTGCTCGCAGTACACTACAGTATATCATAGTAAACCTTACAATGGTCCTGTGAGTTAGGCCAGAATTCTGCCCTTATTGCAGGCTGGAAGGCTGACCCAGCAAGAGAGTGGATTGCCTGTGGTCACCTCACGAGCTTGTGCCAGAGGCAGGATTTGAACCAGGGACATCCTGGGTCACAACCAATGCTACCCTCCCAGCTGTGGCGTCCTGTGAGCAAAAATTCTACTTTGTGAGCAAGCTACTGGCATTAAAGTTGTGAGCGAGCAATTTGGCCGCTGCATAAATTAGTTTGCTCCATAGCCCTCCTTCCTGTGCCGAGACAAAAACGGTGTGAGCCGGAGGCTAAAAAGCTGTGAGCTAGCTCACACTAACTCAGTTTAGAAGGAACACTGGTCCTTCTAAAACTTATCCTGTTAGCCACTCTGCTGCCACCACCCAGCAGTTGTCTAGAATTGAACACGGCAATCCTAGACTCGTTACGGAGCCAGGTCCTTTCTACTTAGTAGGCCGTGCTTCTGAGAAGAAGTGCTTGAGAATACCAGGATCCAAAGACAAAGCACCCTAAAGTGTAGCAGCCACCAAACAATTATGTGAATCAGATTTCACCTGCTGCGCTGAGCCAAAGGGTGAGCCCATTTCCAACATGCTCCTTCCTTAGTGGTGGCAGAGAGTGCCATCGTCACAGCCGACCCTGCAGAGTTTTCAAGGCAAGAGACGTTCAGAGCTGATTTTCCCTTTGCCTGCCTCTGCGTTGCAACCCTGGACTTCCTTGGTGGTCTCCCATCCGAATACTAACCAGGGCTGACCCTGCTTAGCTTCCGAAGTTTGACGGGATCCGGCTAGTCTGGGCCATTCGGGTGAGGGGCCCCCAGGCCAGGTTGTTCCTTAATGAATCCCCAAACCGTCTGGGTGCTTCGAACACATACCCCATCTGTCATTTCTTAAAAGGCTCCAGCAGTTACAAGGATGAGTCTTTGCTGAGCTCGTCGCCACGGCCTATTTGCATGAGTGCAGGCACCGCCCTCCGAGCTTGCCTCAAGCAGTGGCCTCCCAGGGTGCCTTGCAGTGCTGCAGTGCTCTGGAGACGTGTGCGCTACCCGAGGCTGGGCCCAGCGCTCCGTGTCTTGGCGGGGATCGTTTTGACCCCCTTCTCAGCTAAAGGCACTTGGTGCCTTGGCGCCTCCCGGAGATCTCATCTTTCAGACTTCTTGTTGGTGGCATGCTGAAAGCAATCCCCTGGGTGGTTTTTTTTTTTAAAAAAAATTATGATTGACTTTGGAGTCCTTTGGCCCCCTCCATCCCCACATGGGATGAGCACAGTACAGATCGTTTTGTTCTGGCTGAGGCTCAGAGCGCCTCTTCCTAAAATTCCACGCCTCCTCTGCTGGACCACAGACGGTGCCACCGGAGCGCAGTTTCTCCAAAGCAAATTTCAGTCGAGCTCACCTTTCTTCCCTGATACGGTGGAGAGAGTCATGCACTTATAGAATTAAAATCATAGAATGTTAGAGTTGGAAGGGACCTTGCAGGTCATCTAGTCCAACCCCCCCTGACTCTGCAGGAGCGTAGCCGAAAGATAGCCCTACAACATACCCGAGAGATGGTCGCCCAGCCTCTGCTTGAAAACGTCCAGGGAAGGAGCATCCACCACCTCCCGAGGCAGTCTGTTCCACTGCTCAACCACTCTGACAGTTAGGAAGTTCCTCCTGATATCTAGCAGTATCAACTCCCTCGTAATTTCCACCCATTAGAGCTAGTCTTGCAACCCGGAGCAAGAGAGAATAGATTTGCTCCATCTTCTACATGACAGCCCTTCAGATACTTGAAGACTGCCATCATGTCCCCTCTAAGCCTTCTCTTTCCCAGGCTAAACAGACCCAGCTCTTTCAGCCTTTCCTCGTAAGACTTGGATCCCAACCCTCTCACCATCCTGGTTGCACTCTTCTGGACATGCCCGAGCTTGTCAACATCCTTCCTAAAGTGTGGTGCCCAAAACTGGACACAGGACCCCGGTGAGGCCTGACTATACACCTTGGGGGGGGGCTGCATTTGGGGGAATGATTCCTTGGCTGTCTGGGGCAGGAGCCCACCGGAAATGTTCCCTGTAGGTGTGAAAGGGCTGGTCTGCTCCGCCTGGGATCCTCCGTGCCCACCTCTGTGATTCCTGTGGAGGGGTCTGGGAGGAGCTGTTCAGTGAATGCCCGCTAGAGGGCACAGGGGGCTTGAGAGACGCGGGAAGAGAAGCAGCCGGGCTGTGAGCAGAGGGAAGGACAGAAGCCCACCGATGCGTTGGGCAGGGGTGGGAGGCGGGAAGGGGTCTGGATTCAGGGTCCTGTGCTGTGAGGGCTGGAAGCAGAGCTGGCAGGGGACTTCCTGAGACCTGACTGCAGAGTTGCCAACTCCTGGTGGGGAAAACTCCTAGAGATTTGGGGGGTGGGCCTAGGAAGGGTGAGGCTCAGGGAGTGGGGGGGCTGAGCGCAGTGGAGTGCCATGTGATCCATCTTCCAAAGCTGCCATTTTCTCCAGGGGAACAGGTCTCTGCTGTCCATAGGTCGGTTGCAATCCCAGGCCCCACTTGGAGGCTGGCAAACCTGCCCTTGTGGCTGCAGCTTCTCCCCGGGTTCCTTCTGCCACTGGAAGGGTTTGCAGGGCTTTTGGGTGGCTGCCACGGCAGGAGGGTGGGAAAGGGACAGGACCAGGGCGAAATGGGCTGTGGTGGCCACCCCGTCCGCTCTGTGACTCAGGCAGACCCCATCTCTTGGTTCCCTCTTCCCCGCCAGGGCTGGGCGGGATTTGAGCGGAGGCTTCGGCACGCCTGTTTGAGAGGCCAGGGCATCGCCTGGCATTTGTGCTCAGGGCACGTCCCTTGCCACTGAGGAACACAAGTGGGTGGATCCCCACACGTAGGGGTCTCAAAAGCTCAAGCTTGGCCACTTTTTCTTTCTTCACAAGAAGTTAGCTGGCTTAAATGTAAACCTGCAGGACTGGTGAGATGGCTTCTGGGAGTCACGGTAGTTGCACATCCAGGCAGTTGTGGGGACGGGAGGCAGGTTGCCTAACTGTAAATGTAAGAAGAGCCCTGCTGGGTCAGACCAGGGAGGGTCCATCCAGTCCAGCCTCCCGTCTCACACAGTGTCCAACCAGTTCCTCTGCAGGGCCAGCAACAGGGCAGAGAGGCCGGGGCCTTCCCCTGATAAGAACCTCAGGAGAGCCCTGCTGGGTCAGACCAGGAAGGGTCCACCTAGTCCAGCCTCCCGTCTCACACGGTGTCCAACCAGTTCCTCTGGAGGTCCGGCGACAGGGCAGAGAGGCCGGGGCCTTCCCCTGATAAGAACCTCAGGAGAGCCCTGCTGGGTCAGACCAGGGAGGGTCCACCTAGTCCAGCCTCCCGTCTCACACGGTGTCCAACCAGTTCCTCTGGAGGTCCGGCGACAGGGCAGAGAGGCCGGGGCCTTCCCCTGATAAGAACCTCAGGAGAGCCCTGCTGGGTCAGACCAGGAAGGGTCCACCTAGTCCAGCCTCCCGTCTCACACGGTGTCCAACCAGTTCCTCTGGAGGTCCGGTGACAGGGCAGAGAGGCCGGGGCCTTCCCCTGATAAGAACCTCAGGAGAGCCCTGCTGGGTCACACCAGGAAGGGTCCACCTAGTCCAGCCTCCCGTCTCACACGGTGTCCAACCAGTTCCTCTGGAGGTCCGGCGACAGGGCAGAGAGGCCGGGGCCTTCCCCTGATAAGAACCTCAGGAGAGCCCTGCTGGGTCAGACCAGGGAGGGTCCACCTAGTCCAGCCTCCCGTCTCACACGGTGTCCAACCAGTTCCTCTGGAGGTCCGGCGACAGGGCAGAGAGGCCGGGGCCTTCCCCTGATAAGAACCTCAGGAGAGCCCTGCTGGGTCACACCAGGAAGGGTCCACCTAGTCCAGCCTCCCGTCTCACACGGTGTCCAACCAGTTCCTCTGGAGGTCCGGTGACAGGGCAGAGAGGCCGAGGCCTTCCCCGGATGCTGCCTCCTGGCTCTGGGATTCAGAAGCTGACTGCCTTCCCCTTGGCCAGAATTTTGATTGGCGTCTCCCCAGGGGAGGGGCACGTTTGCCACTCTGGGAGCGTCACTTGATGTACATTGAGGGCACAGAGCACATGGCAAATAAGCACGTCGGGATATTTAGAAACTGAACCCGCGAAGCTGTCTGACATCCCAGGACTCATTTCGCTCAGTGCTCTCCTCTGCCTGGCAGCTGCTCTCCAGAGACTCAGGCGGAGAGAAACGCTGGCAGCCTTTTCTGAAGACCTCAGGGACTGAACTTGGGCACAGCCGCCTTTCCAAACCAAACAGGCTTTCAGCGGCTCCATTGACTGCCATGGGATCCTTTTACTGGCAGGGGCTCACGTTTGCCCGGGATGTGAGGTTTGCATTCTACCCGTAAGGCTCACTTGGCTTGGCTTGGGTACCTGCTCGCCCGACTCGTTTGGACTCTTCCACCCGGGCGAGCGAGTGAAATCGCGGCAAAAGAGTGCAGAGTGATGCAATTGGGGGACGGGGGCAGAAACATTCGAAAGCTCACGTCTCCACCTCTGGTGCAGTGTTCCCTCTAAGCTGAGTTAGCGTGAGCTAGCTCAGAGGGTTTTTTTAGCCTCCAGCTCACACATTTTTTGTCTTAGCTCAGGAAGAGATGTCTCCAGAGCAAACTAATTGAGGCAGTAGCCCAATCGCTCACTCACAACTTTAACGCCAGGAGTTCACAAAGTAGAATTTTTGCTCTCAAGGCTCCACGGCTTAGAGGAAGCATTGCTCTGGTGGGGGCTGACCAGCAGAGAGATTTGACGGGGTGGAGGTTGGATGGCTGGCTGAAAAGGTGGGCTTCGTATGCCGCAGCGGTGAAAAAGGGCAAGCTCTGTTTTGTAGGATAGTAGGAAAAAGACTGAAAACAACATGGCCCGACCTGTGGGGTGGTTGCATTTGGACTGCTGCCTGCAGTTCTCAGGGCCAGGGCTATTTCTGGGCAGGAGCGCACAGGAACAGAGTTCCGGCTGGCTCCCAAGTTGGCCACGCCCAGCAGGAACTCATTAGCATAACGGGCCACACCCAGCAGCAGAATCTCATTAGGACTGGCTACATTTGGGGTGTGTGGCCTCACATGCAAAGGAGTTCCTGCTACAAAAAAAGCCCCCTGGGTTTTGACAACAAATAAGGTCAACAGAATAAGAAGCAAAAGGTGGGAGTGGCTGGATGACCACACTTCTGGTAACACGGGGGTGTGGCCTATTATGCTAATGAGTTTCTGCTGATGGGTGTGACCTATTGTGCTAATGAGTTCCTGCTGTTGGGTGTGGCCTATTATGCTAATGAGTTCCTGCCATATATTAAAAGGACATGGCAGAGCTGCAGAAAGCGCCGAGGAGGGCGACCAAGATGCTGGGGGGGGGGAGCAGAGCCCCTTCCCTAGAGGGAAAGGCTGGAGAGTCCCCGGGGCTTTTCGGTTTAGAAGAGAGATCACTATTTGTGTGCGTGTGTGTGGTGGGGGGGACGGGACATGACAGAAGTTTATAGAATTCTGCACAGGGTGGAGAGAGTGGATGCAGAGAACTTTTTTCTTGCTCTCCTAAAATATTTAATCTTCAAGGGCACCTGCAGTAGTGCCACGTGCATCCCTGAAATATCCTGGGCGTTCAGACGCGTTCAAGTGATCAGTTCATAGCTTATTAGTGATTCAGCAAGAGAGCGAAGACTGAGAAACCCCTGGCCGGAGCCGGGTATTGATGCCTGGAAAAGGTTCCACCCAGAACACACCCCACTCCCAACGATGGGCTATTTACACTCCATTGCTTCCCAGTTGGCTGACTCCAGGGCCCCTGTCTCCCTACTGGCCCATTCTCGGATCCTAACAATCTGTTGTCCTGCATCCCAAGCAATGTTTCCTCTAAGCTGTGGAGTCTTGTGAGCAAAAATTCTACTTTCTGAGCGACTGGCATTAAAGTTTTGAGCGAGCAGTTTGGCTACTGTGTCAATTAGTTTGCTCTGGAGCCCTCCTTCCTGAGCTGAGACAAAAATGTGTGAGCCGGAGGCTAAAAAACTGTGAGCTAGCTCACACCAACTCAGCTTAGAGGGAACACTGATCCCAAGCTGCGTCCGTTTTGCCAGTACAGTTCAGGCTCAATACATAACAGTCCCTGAATCCACCCTCCGGAGGCTGAGTGTTTGTGAAGATTCCGGCCTCTTGCCTCTTTCCCCTCCTGCTTTACAGAGGCAGCAGATTTCCCCGTGAGTAGCAGCCCTGCCACGCTGGAGTCCGGGTGCCAGCAATCACTGGTGGCAGCGGCTGTTGTTGGCACCGAAACCGGCCGTCACGCCTGCCAGGGAACGGCCTCCTTCCTGGCTGCCGAGCAGGACTGGCCTGGTGCGCGCGGCTCTTCCCTGCCTCCCCCTCCCGCGCCTTCCCAGGTGGTTCTGGGTGGGTTGGGCGTGGGGGTGGAAAGAGGCCTTGCCCCTCAGGCGCTCCAGGCGGGAGCAGGCAGCCAGGCTTGGCAAGGCAACGCTGCTGTTGTCAGATTTTATAGCGGCAGCTTAAAAAAAAAAGGCACAACACTCTGCTGCTCAAACCGCCCCCCCCCCGCACGTCTGCTGGAACTGAGCAAAGGCCTCTCGCGCTGCCTTAAAATAGAACGCAGGAAATGGCCTTTGAATGTGTGAAATCGATGCTCTGGCAGAGGGACCGGCCGTGCGCCTCTCCTGCTCATTCTTTCGCTCGGAATGCGCTGGCGTGGCTCTGGTGGGGGGGCTCAGGTGCTGCCCAGAACCCCTGGTGCGCTTTGGCTGTGTGTGTGTGTGTGTGTGGGTGTTTCGCTGTTGGGTCTGTGGGTGCCCAGTAGGGTTGCCGACCTCCAAGTGGGGGCCTGGAGATCTCTTGGAATTGCAACCCATCTGCAGGCCACGGAGATTTGAAAGGCTGTCATTTGGAGGAGGGTGAGGAGCTGTTCTAGTTGGCAGCAGAGGAGAGGACCTGAAGCAATGGGTTTAAATTACATGCAGGAAGGCATCGGCTGGATATTAGGGGAAACTTTTTCACGGTCAGAGGGGTTCAGAGGTGGAATCAGCTGCCTGGGGAGGTGGTCGGCTCCCCTCCACTGGCAACTTCCAGGAAGAGGCTGGACGGATATTTGTCGGAGATGCTTTAGGCGGGTCCTGCATTGGCCAGGGGGGCTGGACTAGATGGTCTCTATGGCCCCTTCCCACTCTGTGATTCTATGAGATCAGTTCCCCTGGAGAAAAGGGCTGCTTTGGAGGGTGGACTTTATGGCATTAGACCCCGCTGAGGCCCTGCCCCTCCCCACCCCCACCTTCTCCCCTGTGATCCACCCCCAAGTCTCCACAAAGCAAAGGCCTTCGGAAGATCGGGGCTCTTATTTGACTAAACAAGATAATGGCAAAAGCTGCCTTCCTTTTTAGGGGTACCTACTTCCCCCCACTTAAGAATCTACACTTGAAATTCTCAGGCCAGAATTACTCTTCTCCCTTAACTCCCTTCACCCTCTTTGTAATCTGCCCCATAGGAAGGATTCTCAGTTTGATGTTCTATCTATCTATCTATCTATCTATCTATCTATCTATCTATCTATCTATCTATCTATCTATCTATCTATCTACCTACCTACCTACCTACCTACCTACCTATCTATCATCTATCTATCATCTATCTATCATCTATCTATCATCTATCTATCATCTATCTATCATCTATCTATCATCTATCTATCATCTATCATCTATCTATCATCTATCTATCATCTATCTATCTATCTATCATCTATCTATCTATCTATCTTTCTATCTTTCTATCATCTTTCTATCTTTCTATCATCTTTCTATCTTTCTATCCATCTATCCATCTATCCATCTATCCATCTATCCATGTATCCATCCCTGTCTGTCTGTCTGTCTGTCTGTCTGTCTGTCTCATCTATCTATCTAGAAGGGGAAGTTGGGGAGGGGGCCATAACTCAGTGGTAGAGCCTCTGCTTGGCATGCTGAAGGTCCCTGGTTCAATCCCCGACATCTCCAGCTAAAACAACCAGGCAGTGGGTGATGTGGCAGATCTCTAACTGTAATTGTCAGAGTGGCTGAGCAGTGGGACAGACTGCCTTGGGAGGCGGTGGAGGCTCCTTCGCTGGGCGTTTCCAAGCGGAGGCTGGACGACCATCTTTCGGGGATGTTGTGCGGCTATCTTTTGGCTCTGCTCCTGCAGAGTGCAGTGGGTTGGACTAGATGACCTGCAAGGTCCCTTCCAGCTCTAACATTCTATGATTCTATGATTCTCTTTGAGACCCTGGAGAGCGGCTGCCAGTCTGAGTAGACAATACTGATCTTGATGAACCAAGGAGGTCTGATTCAGTAGAAGGCAGCTTCATGTGTAATTTATGCATTTGTCTGGAAGGGGCTGCGTCTCAGGGGCAGAGCCTCTGCTTGGCCTGCAGAAGATCCCAGGTTCAATCCACGGCATCTCCATTTAGTGGTTAAGTGCGCGGACTCTAATCTGGGAGAACCAGGTTTGATTCCCCGCTCCTCCACTTGCAGCTGCTGGTGTGACCTTAGGTCAGTCACAAGCTCTGGCACAGCTGTTCTTGAAAAAGAGCAGTTTCTGTCAGAGCTCTCAGCCCTGTCTACCTCACAGGGGGTGTCTGTTGTGGGGAGAGAAAGGGAAAGGAGTTTGTAAGCCGCTCTGAGACTCCCTTGGGTGGTGAAGGGCAAGGGGTATAAATCCCAATCTCTTCTTCGTCTCTTCATCAAAGCTCTTGCTGACTCCATCCCACTGCCCCGTCTGCCTCAGCTGAGAGGGTGCCCTGCCCCCTGAAGCTCTTCCATGCCTCACCGCAAGGGATGGCTGGGTTCCGTCCGCCTCTCTGCAGCCATTTACGTGTGTCTGCCTTCCCCTCCCCAGGTGCTCTCCAAGATCTTCAGTCACGAAGCCCTGCAGAGCTACCTCCCGAAGATCCAGCTGGTGATCCAGGACACGCTGCGGGCCTGGAGCAGCAACCCGGAGCCCATCAACGTCTACTACGAGGCCCAGAAGCTCACGTTCCGCATGGCCATCCGGGTCCTGCTGGGCTTCCGGATCCCGGAGGAGGAGCTCAGCCACCTCTTTGAGGTCTTCCAGCAGTTCGTGGAGAACGTCTTCTCCCTGCCCCTGGACCTGCCTTTTAGTGGCTACCGGAAGGTAAGGGGGGGTTGGTCAAGGGGCCACTGGGTAGAGCTGGGTGGGGGGGAGGTCGCTTTGGCTGGAGGGCTCCGGTCGGCTGCTTGGTGGCCGATCCCCTCCCAGCATTCTTGGGTAGCTTCGGCTGCGGCAGACTCTTCTGCCATAGGAGGAGCTGTCAGGGCAGCCACGTGGGTCTTTGCCGGCTGGCCTCTCCTCCAGGGATTCAGGCTCCTGTTGTCTCCGGCAGGGAATTCGCGCCCGGGAAGCGCTGCAGAAGGGTCTCGAGAGAGCCATCCGGGAAAAGCTGCAGAACCCTCAAGGCAAGGACTACTCCGACGCCCTCGACCTGCTGATTGAAAGCGGCAAGGAGCACCGGAAGGAGCTGACCATGCAAGAGCTGAAGGTGCGCGGAGGGGAAGCCGAGGGTCGCGGCTCTGGCGGTTGCCGTGCGGGAGGGGGGACTAGGCCGAGCCATGAAAGGACGGCCGTGGGCTAAACTCCGTGGCAGGACTTTTCATGCACTGCTTTTGGGGTAGCCTCCCGTGCAGTTGGGGGCAGTTCTCGCTGTCTGAGCGGCAGTTCTTCATTCTCCTTTGGGCACTCCCGCACTTCCTGCCCTCCGCCCACCCAGCCTTTCTGAAGCCCCGAATCCAGGGCTCCCTCTAAGCTGTGGACTCTTGTGAGCAAAAATTCCACGTTGTGAGCGCCTGGCATTAAAGTTGTGAGTGAACTATTTGGCTGCTGCATAAATTGGTTTGCTCTGGAGCCACATCCTTCCTGAGCGAAGGCAAAAATGGGTGAGCCGGAGGCTAAAAAAACCGTGAGCTGGCTCACACTAACTCAGCTTAGAGGGAACACTGCCCGAGTCGTGTCCTAAGTCAGGAGTGGGCAACTTTTTTAGGCCTGTGGGCGCTGCTAGAACTCTGACACAGCATGGTGGGCCCAGCCGCAAAATGGTTGCCGCAAAAAATCGTTGCCACAAAATGGCTGCTCCGGCTTACCTTCAGTCACACAGTGAACATCCTTGTGCAGTGGCGGCAGTTGCCAGCAAAGCAGCATTTATTTTTTTTAAAAAAATCTACGCAGCCAATCAAATCGCCAGCGGTCAATCAAAAGACCCGCCTAGCCCCACCAATGTTCTAAGAACACTTGGCGGGTTGGGGACCTCTGCTCTAACTGGCTGGCCATATTTCCCATCCGTGCCCCCGTTTTGCCTGAAACGCAAGCCAAGGAGAATGTGGTGGTTCCTGCCCAGCGCAGCCGTGAGGGAAACAACAGCAACCAGACTCTGGCTAGCTGGCTTCAGTGGGGTACACGCCTTGGAGGTGAGAGAGGGGGCTTCCGGCTCTCTCTGGTCCGAAAGACACCAGATTGGCCATCACCAGGGCTATGGCCTTCTCAGTGGCGGCTCCACACCAGTGGAATGAGCTCCCGGAAGACATCAGGGCCCTGCGGGACCTGTCGCAGTTCCGCAGGGCCTGTAAAACAGAGCTCTTCCGCCAGGCCTTCGATTAGGAGCCCCATTGACGAATGAGCTATCACAAACTGAACCTGTCACGGCCCTTATGTGACTGGCGTTGAGAACAACTTTGGATATTGGCCTTCCTACATCGGACCATCGTATAGCAATCGCCATCTGCACTTACTTGCACTTTATGCATATTGTTTTGTTCAGGGCTATTTTTGGGCAGGAACGCACAGGAACGGAGTTCCGGCTGGCTCCTGAGTTGGCCACGCCCAGCAGGAACTCATTAGCATAACAGGCCACACCCAACAGCAGAAACTCAACAGGATTGGCTACATTAGGGGTGTGTGGCCTAACATGCAAAGGCGTTCCTGCTCCAAAAAAAGCCCTGGGTTTTGACAACAAACAAGGTCAACAGAATAAGAAGCATCAGGTGGGTGTGGCTGGATGACCCCACTTCTGGTAACATGGGGGTGTGGCCTAATATGCCAATGAGCTGTGCCGTCAGGGGTGTGGCCTAATATACGAATGAGTTTCTGCTGATGGGTGTGGCCTGTTATGCTAATGAGTTCCTGCTGGGCTTTTTCTACCAAAAAAGACCCTGGTTTTGTTTACATGAAATTTTATGGTATTGCATCCATGCATTGGTGTTTTATTGTATTTTTAACTTGTTGTGCGCCGCCTCGAGCCAGCGTCCACTGGCAAGGCGGGATATAAATTGAAAGTAATGAATAAATAAGGAGACGGTGCCACAGGAAGTGCCACTAGGCAGAGCTGGGTTTCGTGACCGGCTGTGTGTGTGTTTCTCTCGGCCTTGCAGGACGGCACCCTGGAGCTGATCTTCGCCGCCTACGCGACCACCGCCAGCGCCAGCACCTCCCTCATCATGCAGCTGCTGAAGCACCCCCCGGTCCTGGAGAAGCTCCGCGAGGAGCTGCGGAGCAAAGGAATGCTTCACAACGGCTGCCTGTGCGAAGGCTCCCTCCAGCTGGACACCCTCAACAGCCTCCACTACCTGGACTGCGTCATCAAGGAGGTGCTGCGGCTCTTCACCCCCATCTCGGGGGGCTACAGGACCGTGCTGCAGACCTTCGAGCTGGATGTGAGTACCGGGTGGGTGGGGGGCGGGGGGAGGCAGCGTTTCACTCTCCCCCCAGCAAAGGTGGTGGTGGAGGAAAGTGTGGTACGGGAGACTCCAGAGGCAGTCTAGGGTTGGGACCACCTTCGCCTGCCCACTCCAAAGGAAGAGTTCTCCTTTGGTCACTTCCGTCTTCCCAGGTTTACGGCTGCCCTTACGGTGACCCCAGGGACTTCCAAGGCAAGAGGTATTCAGAGGTTGGGGGCCATCGCCTGCCTCCAGAGAGCCAGTTTGGTGTAGTGGTTAAGTGCTCAGGCTCTGATCTGGGAGAACCGGGTTTGATTCCCCCACTCCCTCCACGTGCCGCTGCTGGTGTGACCTTGGGCCAGTCACAAGCTCTTTCAGAGCTGTTCTCTCAGGAGCAGTTTCAAAAGAGCTCTCTCAGCCCCACCTGCCTCACAGGGTGTCTGTTGTGGGGAGGGGGAGGGAAAGGAGATTGTGAGCCGCTCTGAGACTCCTTTGGGTAGTGAAGGGCGGGGTCTAAATTCAGTTGCCTCCTCCTCCTCCTCCTCTTTCTCTTCTTCTTCTTCTTTTGACAGACTAACACAGATACCCCTTGAGAATGCTATATTGTTATAGCAGTATAAAGTGCTACTGGACTTTTGTTCCTTTCTGCTGCTTGAGAGCCAGTTTGGTGTAGTGGTTCAGCGCGCGGACTCTAATCTGGGAGAACCGGGTTTGATTCCCCACTCCTCCTCCACTCACAGCTGCTGGATGACCTTGAGCAAGCCATAGTTCTGTCAGAGCTGTCCTTGAAAAAGAGCAGTTTCTGTCAGAGCTCTCTCAGCCCCGCCTACCTCACAGGGTGTCTGTTGTGGGGAGGGGAAGGGAAAGGAGTTTGTAGGCCGCTCTGAGACTCCTTTGGGTAGTGAAGGGTCGGGTATAGATCCAATCTCTTCTTCTTCTTCTTCTTCTTCTTCTTCTTCTTCTTCTTCTTCTTCTACCTCACAGGGTGTCTGTTGTGGGGAGGGGAAGGGAAAAGGAGTTTGTAAACCGCTCTGAGACTCTGAGTGATGGGTGGGGTATAAATCCAAACTCCCCCTCCTCCTCCTCCTCTTCTTCTTCTTCTCTACATAGCAACCCTATACTTTCTCGATGGTCCCCCATCCAAATACTAACCAGGGCTTACACTGCTTAGCTTAGCCAGTTTGGTGTCGTGGTTAAGTGCGCGGACTCTAATCTGGGAGAACCGGGTTTGATTCCCCACTCCTCCACTCGCACCTGCTGATGTGACCTTGGGTCAGTCACAAGCTCTGGCACAGCTGTTCTCTCAAGGACAGTTCCTGTCAGAAGTTCTCTCAGTCCCACCTACCTCGCAGGGTGTGTCTGTTGTGGGGAGGGGAAGGGAAAGGAGTTTGTCAGCCGCTCTGAGACTCCTTTGGGCAGTGAAGGGCGGGGTATAAATCCAATCTCTTCTCCTTCTTCCTAACTGTGGCAAGATATCAGTCTAGCATAGCCTCTCCAAGACGAGACTGATAGGCTGGTGATGGAAAGGGCGGCCGAGTTGCAGCTGACTTACAGCGACACCATAGGGCTTTCAAGGCAAGAGACGGACAGGGTAGGTTTGCCGTCACCTGCTTCTGCGTGGACTTCCTCAGTGGTCTCCCATCCGAGTGCTAACCAGGGCCGACCCTGCTTAGCTTCTGAGACCTGAAGAGATCAGGTTAGCCTGGGCCATCCAAGCCAGGCCGTGGCATGTTCTAACTGGGGCAAGTGTGCATTCTCCAGTGCTCCATTCTGGGTTTCTTTCGAAATAGCATTTCCAGGTTCATGATGGGGCATCTCCACTTCTAGGATGTCCAGAGACTGAGCTGGCAAGTAAAGTGCCCACTAGAAGGGTCTAGTCTCTAGCCCTCTCTCTCCTTCAGGAAGGGGGCAGTCATTTTGCACAGGGACCAGTGTTCCCTCTAAGCTGAGTTAGAGTGAGCTAGCTCACAGTTTTTTTAGCCTCCGGCTCACACATGTTTGTCTCCGCTCAGGAAGGAGGGCTCCAGAGCAAACTTAATTTATGCAGCGGCCAAATTGCTCACTCACCACTCTGACACCCATAGCTCACAAAGTAGAACTTTTGCTCACCAGACTCCACGGCTTAGAGGGAGCGTTGCATAGGGCATATATTGCAGGTGTCCTAAAGAGGAACCCTTGAAAACGTAGAGCTGTCCCTCTTCTTGAGATCTTAGTGGCCCTCTCTCAGCTGGAAACTAGCTGTTTGGGGATGCAATTGCGTTCAGGGAGGGGCTGTGGCTCAGCGGGTAGAGCACCTGGTCGCAGAAGGTCCCAGGTTCATGTTACCCTAACCCTCGTCCATGCTAGGAGTTAATATTAAAAAAAACCCACAGGACAAAACAAAGCATGGCCAGTGTCCTCACACAACCCATCCTTGTGGGTCGGTTGATGCTATCACCCTGTTTTGAGTGCATGGCCATTCATTACCACTCTATGTATGATGGCTCTTTCAGAAGAGTGCTCTTTGCCACATTCCCACATGTATTTTGGTGGGGACACTTGCACAGAGCTTACTGCTCTGGTACAAGAGAGTTCTGGGTGGAGGTCAATTTGTGGCGCTAAACAACTCTTGATAAAGCGGTCCTCGGTGGTTTCCTTCTGAGAGCTTCACACCCACCTCCTTCACTCAGTGATCTTGCTGATCTTCCCATGTGGGACTGCACAGAAGCCACGACGATGAAAACAAGGTTGCACTTACCTGTAACTGTTACCAAGGGTCTGACTCTGTAGAAAGCAGCTTCGTGAGGGTTCACACGATGCCAGAAATCTCCCTGGGAGTGAAAGAAGTGAGGGCTAGATTCTTTGGATGGCACTGGGATGAGTCATTGAGAGCGAGTGGAGTTTTCTGTGAACAAAACAAGCTCTCGTGGCTTGGCTGTTATGGCACACCTTCCCAAGTGTCAAGAGATGTGCTCATACCCTTTGGAATGGGACTGGGGCATCATGGGTGCCCTCCGGTGTTTGTTCTCTCACTTGCTTTCCACACCGCCAGCCCTTTACACCCCAGGCGTGCTCGGCTCCTGCCCACGGATGCGCAGCTGATGCACAAGAGGGGAGGCGACTCTGCCTCTGCTTGTCCCAGAAAATACTTTTTGGCTTAGTGCCTGCTCATGGGCTGTGTGTTATGTCATCATTTCACCACCTGTTGACTCTCTGCGTTGAGTCGCGGCTGGTGAAGACACACGTGAATGCATGGGGCCAGTGTTCCCTCTAAGCTGAGTTAGTGTGAGCTAGCTCACAGTTTTTTAGCCTCCGGCTCATACATTTTTGTCTCAGCTCGGGAAGGATGGCTCTAGAGCAAACTAATTTATGCTGTAGTCAAATCACTTGCTCACAACTTTAATGCCAGTAGCTCACAAAGTAGAATTTCTTCTCACAAGAGTCCACAGCGTAGAGGGAACATTGCATGGGGCTGCCTTAGAGTCTGGCCCTTGGTCTATCAAGGTCAGCCTTGTCTACCCAGACTGGCAGCAGCTGTCCAGGTTATCTCAGGCAGAGGCCCATCCCCTCACCTCCTGCCTTGTCCTTTTCATGGGAGATGCCGGGGACTGAATCTGAGACCTTCTTCGTGCCAAGCAGAGGCTCTGCCACTGAGCCATGCTGTGAATGCTCAGGCACAGATCGAATTGGGGGCTTGTGAAATCCCAGCTCCATTTGTGTTGCAGACATTCTCAAGAATGTAGTCAGTCACCAAAGGGATCCAGACCACTGTTTCCCATTGCTCCGCACTTGCTGGCAATTTCCAGTTGTGGGGAATAAGGCATCATTTTCTTCTTAAAGAATCGTAGAATAGAATCCTAGAGTTGGAAGGGGCTATACAGATCCTCTAGTCCAGCCTCCTGCCCAATGCAGGACCAGCCTAAAGCATCTCCAACAAATATTCCTCCAGCCTCTTCTTGAGGGCTTCTGGTGCCCTGGCCCCACTGCTGGACCTCCTGGTGGCACCTGCTATATTTTGGCCGCTGTGTGACAGAGTGTTGGACTGGATGGGCCATTGGCCTGATCCAACATTGGCTTCTCTGATGTTCTTATGTTATGTTAAAGCTGCCCGTGAAGGGGAGCTCACCACCTCCCTGGGCAGCTGGTTCCACCTTTGAACCACTCTGGCCATGAAAAAGTTTTTCCTAACCTCCAGACGATACCTTTCTGCATGTAACTTATACCCGTTGCTTCGGGTCCCGTCCTCTGCTGCCAACTGGAACAGCTCCTTGCCCTCCTCCAAATGACAGCCTTTCAAAGATTCAAAAAGAGCCCTCATGCCCCCCCCCCATCTCCTCTTCTCCAAACTAAACATTCCCAAGAAGTCCCTCAGCCTTTCCTCCTAGGGCTCAGTCTCCAGACCCCCGATCATCCTCGTCGCTCTCCTCTGCACCCTCTCAATTTTGCCCACATCCTTAGCTTAGCTTAGCTTAGCTTGTCCCACCTTTCCTCCAAGGGCTTCAGGCCAGCTTACATGATCCTCACCCCTTTGTATCCTCACAACAACCCTGCGAGGTGGTTCATTTGAGAGAGACAATGATTTGCCCAAGGTCACCCAGGGAGTTCCGTGGCAGAGGGGTGGCACAAGCCCCACTCTCTCCAGTCTTTGTCTAACTCTCAGGCCCCGAGACCACACACTGCCTGTGGGACGTGGTTGGCTGGGGCAGGGCTTGTGAGCACAGATCTGGCACCAGGCCCCTGTGGAGCAGGCCGCAGAATTCTTGTGGCACTTCCGCTTCAGCTGCACCAGTCCGGCTGCTGTCCGGGCTTATTTCGTTCCACTCAAGCTGCAGCCGCGGCTGATATTTGCTCCTGAGGGGGATTCCTCACTGGATGAGGACTGCGGAAGCCGCCTTTGTTTGTCTCCCCTGTGTTGGTGAAGTCCAGAGCTGAGGGTGCTGTGGCCTTGGCAAGTCCCTTAGTGGTATCTTCACACCAAAGCCCGTGGACAAGTGGCCTTGGTTTGGGTTGGGCCCTCCGCCCAGCCCCTTGTCCCTGTCCGTGGGCCCAGCTCCCGGCACCTCTGCTGGCTCTTTCACGCTTAGAACATTCAGAGTATGCAGATTTCAGGGAGGGGTCCAACAGCTTAGATCTGCTTTGCAGAGTGATGAAGGACGGCCGCTTCCCTGCCAAAACCTCCCCGAGTGGATTGAGGAAGCGGGAACGGCCCCCACAAATCACTCTGGGCATGCGCAGAGCCTCTCTGCAGACGCCCAAATCCACGGAGGTGGTTTCTCAGCATGAAGGCTTCTCATCTGCGGTGTGTTGAAAGGCTTTGCTTTGTGGATGCCGAGGCTTCCCGGGCGGCAGGAGAGCGGGAATGGAGTTGGCACAAAACTCCTCTGCCTTGCAGGGCCGGAGGGCCTTGGAGCAGGCGTGGCTGGTGCTCTCAGCTCGCCTGGGCCCTCTGCTCCTTGTGCCCCAAGCTCTCGACTCTGTGGCAGGGAGGGGGTGTGTGTGAAAACACCACCTCCCCTTCCATCCTGCCCTGGAGACCTCTGTTGGTTTCCGGAGTGGGCCGACAACCTGCTAGGAAGCTGTGGACTTTTGGGCTTCTGTGCCCACTGAAACTGGTTTCTGTTTTAGCCACTCCAGGGCAATGCTCCCTCTAAGCTGCGGAGTCTTGTGAGCAAAGATTCTACTATGTGAGCCACTGGCGTTCAAGTTGTGAGCGTGCGATCAGGCTACTGCATAACCTAGTCTGCTCCGCAGCCCTCCTTCCGGAGCTAAGAGAAAAATGTGTGAGCTGGAGGCTAAAAAATGGTGAGCTAGCTCACACTAACTTGGCTTAGAGGGACACACTGCTCCAGGGATCCTGGTGGGCCAGCAGTCCTGTCCCCCCGCCCTGTTGCTTGAGGCCTCGTGGGTAATGGCGGATGCCCTGCTCTGTCCCTCAGGCGCTCGTCCGACTTCTAACTCCCGCTTGCTCTCTCTTCCTCCCCGCTCTTCCCTGCAGGGCTTCCAGATCCCCAAAGGCTGGAGCGTCATGTACAGCATCCGAGACACCCACGACACAGCCCCCGTTTTCAAGGACGTGGACGTCTTTGACCCCGACCGCTTTGGACAGGGCCGCACGGAAGACAAGGACGGCCGGTTCCACTACCTCCCCTTTGGCGGAGGCGTACGGACCTGTCTCGGCAAGCACCTTGCCAAACTCTTCCTCAAAGCACTCGCCATTGAGCTGGCCAGCACGAGCCGGTTCGAGCTGGCCACCAGGACTTTCTCCCGGGTCACGCTGGTGCCTGTGGTCCACCCGGTCGACGGACTGAAGGTGAAGTTCTTTGGACTTGATTCCAATCAGAACGAGATCTTGACAGAAACGGAAGCCATGCTGGATGCCACGGTCTGAGGGGGAGCCGCGGGCTGCTTCTCACGGCTGGGGAGCTTGGGGGGGGGGCCGGAAGGGAAGGGAACTAGGAAGGCCCCCCCCCGCTGATACAGATGCGCCACCAGACCGGCTCTTGTGGTACGTCCTTGGTCGAAACCTGCTTGGATGAATACGCCAAAACAAAATTATGATGTTTGTGTGTGTGTGTTTGCGGAGTGGGGCGTAGTGAGGGGATCCTCCTGATGGTTTATGTTTTATTTTTCTGAACATAAAGGAGAAAAGGGATTGTCTTGACCATAAAACAAAATATAGATGTTATATATAAAGATATATATATATATATATATTTATGAACGTGATCTGAAATGGAAACCTGCGCGCACTGCAAAAGGCATTGACCTGGTGGTGGAGACGGGAAAAGGCTTCGGAGCTTGACCTTGGCCTCCTGAGGTCCGGCTCTGCCAGCTGTGTGGGGTGGGGGAGAGTTTCCTGAGGGGGACGGGAGGGGTGACCTCGGGCAGACTTTGACCTCTGAAAGAACTAACAGTGTTAAATAAGTCAGTGACCACAGTATTGCAGAATATTTTTGGGTTAGGGCCTCTTTGCAGAAAGCGGGCCAGAGAATCTCTCCACAGGTCCCGGCCCCAGTCAATATTGATTGTGCGGTGGGTGGTGGGGTCGAAGAAGCCTTCCCACCTGCCCACAGGGACCCCTCTGCAGCACCACCCACCTGTGGGCGGCAAAGACCAGCTTGCCTGGCAAAGCCACGGCTGACGGCTGCTGCATTGAACATGAAAGCTCATGGGCTCTTTCCGGTGTGAATGTTTACCTCTTTGTCTCTTTAAAGCACCCTTTCAGGGATGTGGTTAGAAAATGGTTGAAGGAGACTTAGGAAGTCCAAAAGGGTTAGACGTGGGTATGGATCCATGTTTGGGCAAAACTCTTGGCGCTTTCTCTGGGGCTGATGCTCAGGCCTTCTCCTTCTCGCCTCACCATAGGGTTGCCAGGTCTAGGTTGGGAAATATCTGGAGACTTTCGGGGTGGAGCCAGGAGAGGGCGGGGTTTGGGGAAGGGAGGGGCCTCAGCATGGTGCAATGCCACAGAGTCCATCATTCCAAGCAGCCATTTTCTCCAGGGGAGCTGATCTCTGTCACCTGGAGATCAGTTGGGAAAGCGGGAGATCCCCAGGGCCCACCTGGAGGCTGGCAACCTTACCTCACCAAGGTGTGCCTCCAGCAGTCTTCTGGCTGCTCCACTCCACCCATTTTAGGGACTGGTTAGGGAAGCATTCTTTTGAGGTCTGGGCTAGCAGGCACATTCCTTCTTTGCTTGGTGAGCGGGAAAGCTCTCTGCTCTCCAAGACTCAAAGCCGCAGTCCGATCCCAGCTGCGGGCATCTCAGCACCGACTATTGGGCAAGTCAGGGTCACTGCAGAGCACTGAGGCTGTGAGCAAATGTGTTTTCTGAACTCTGCCAATTGCTGCTATGCTGCCTGGCTTTCACTCCCCTGTGGTCCCCCGTCCTGCCGTCCACACCCGACGGCAGTCGCCGGTTTCCCGGAAGCCCTCTCTCAGTAGCGGGAGGCCAGGACTCCCTGTGCATCCAGAGGCACGCACTGTGGTTTCAAGATGCCTGAAGTTTCCCCATCGCACTGCAGGGGGTCTAATCCTACTTAAAGGAGCAGCACAGGGTAAAAGTACTGAACGCTGGCTGGTGTGGTCTAGCTCTTGAATTCCTTCATCCACACGACGGTGTTCTGTCCCCCGGCATTATGCATGTTCAAACATTATACATTTTTGCGCTCTTAGAAAAGCCACAGTGTCATTCATCAGGGAAAGGGAGGCTGTGTTCCGGGGGGAGCATCTACCTGGAAAACTGTGGTAACTGGGAAGAGCCCAGGAATGTGTCTCTTGGAGACCTACGTTTTGCAAAACCGGAGACTTCCGAGTTAAATAGACACCTTCGTAGGGCTGTCACTTGTATTCCAAAGTGGGGGTCGCCCACATGAGTTGCTACACTGACCACTGCTGATTGTTGTCCAATACTTGGACCACCCCTTTGTGTAGAAGTCTTGCAAGCTTCCCAGCCCTGCCTTTCCCTCGTCAGTACTGGGCGTTCAGACCATGTTGTGTCCAAGGTCATGCAAGGTCATGGGGAAGACTCTTGCAGGTAACCAACATGGGTGAGAATGGAGGTTACGCTCAAAGGGCCCCCAATTTGCAGGCCTGCCGAAACTTCCTTGAATGAATGGGTCCTTTTTAAAAAAAAAACCCAAAACATTAAAGCACATTTAAAAATGCCGAATGATGATCGGCCGCCTTGTGTGGAGTTATAGGAGTGCATAAATCGGACTGGGAATCAGCTATGCAGCAATGTAGCTTTTAGTTGCTGTAGATTTTCCAGGTTGTGTGGCCGTGGTCTTAGCCAAGACCACGGCCACACAACCTGGGAAATCTACAGCAGCTAATGAACTCTGGCTGTGAAAGCCTTCGACAAATGTAGCCTTGGGCAGCAAGATAAAACTGTAAAAAGGATGGCGGTGCAGAAGTGGGGTAGACTGTTCATTCCCTACGTCTAGATTTTTTGATTTTTTAATTTGTAGCTAGACGGCACTGAGTGGAGGAGTTCAGGCTGCACAGAAACAACTTCCTTTGCATTTTGGGAGTGTTGAAAAAACGCCTCCCATTCGCCTGCCATTTGTGAGCCTGTTGACAGCCCTACTCGGAGGGACGGCTCTGAGTGCCAGCTTGAGCCTTCTTTGCCCTCACTGTCCTCGGCCTCACTTGCCCCAACCAAGTGAAGGGCAAGTGACGCCCAAGACTCTGAGGTATAGGAAAGGCTGCAGAGAATAACTACTGGGCAGAGAATGGCCTTGAGACAAGACACCCATACTGCCAAGGTGAATATTATTCAGCAGCCTCTTTCCTGGGGTTCAATGTGCGACTTCTGACACAAATAACTGTGGACTAGAGAACTTTAGGCAGGGGCCCCTCCGTGGCTTCCGACACACACGAGGCATTTCAGGAAATTCCGTTGCAGGAACCACTTTGACATGAATGGTTGCTGCTCAAAAGATACACCGTGCTTGTGCGGGAGAACTTTTCTAAGGGATTCTGTACCCTTAAGATAGTTTCAGGGGGGTGACTGCGTTAGTCTGTGGTGGAAGAGCCTGGTTTGGGCCCTGTAGCACCTTAGAAACCAATG
Source organism: Gekko gecko (assembly GCA_029375565.1). Lineage (NCBI taxonomy): Eukaryota > Metazoa > Chordata > Lepidosauria > Squamata > Gekkonidae > Gekko > Gekko gecko. The sequence goes on along the minus strand of JAPDNY010000010.1, from coordinate 126,815,873 downwards.
AACTTTCCGGGGGTTTAAGGTTTCGAGACTCAAAGCCGCCTTGGGTCAGACATGAAAGGAGCTTTGACTCTTGAAAGCTTCTACTCCAAAATCTTGTTGGTGCTCCCGGGCTTGAATCTAAGTGGGAACGGAGATCCCTGAGCCTTTCTCTCCCCCTCTGAAGGCAAGAGGGGCGTTGCAGCACCCTGGAGGTTTCGCTGTTTCTTTAAGGCACTACAGGGCTTTTGAGCTTGTCCCATGAAACTGTTATCAAGTGGGGTTTGTATAAAATGTCACTGGGAGAAGTCCAGGCCGTTCCACTGCTGAGAGGCAAAGTGGAATGTGGCTGAATGCTCCTTTTGGCTGTCCAAAATTGGTTGTCCACCTGAAAGCCAACCTGTGGTCACTGCTGCCACCATCACAAGTCCAGGGCCAGGGGCTCCAGGGCAGAGAACGTACCCTCCTGACCCGCTGAAGCTCCTCGAACATCTCCCTTCTTGGAAATGGACCCCCTGCATACACTTTGCCCTCAATTGCACACAACATAAGGCGTACGTCTTCAGATTCACACACGAAGTGTTGCTTGCAGGCATTGCTTTATATAGCTTCATCTGGATAGCCCTTCCGTTTTAGCTCGGTTTCTTCTCTCTAGGGATCCCCAGTTAAATGCCTGATAAGACTTTCTCTACAAATGAGATGTGTGTTTTGTGTGTGGTTTGTGTGTGTGTGTTTCGGGGGACCACCCACAAGTAATAACCTGGGTTGCTGGTGGGCGAGGGAATAGTTTTAAAGATACCAGTGAAATAGCTTGCCGTTTGAGAGGGGCATCCACGATTGATTGCGGAACTTCCAAGGATGCTGGGGCAGATTCTCAGAGCGCCACGGGGCACTCCCCGGACCATCCATGTGCTGAGGCTGAGGCCAAGAAGCAGCCCCCAAACTTTAGATATCCAATTATTTTTTCTCATGCAAACACAGAGAGAGAGAGAGAGAGAGAGAGAGAGAGAGAGAGAGAGAGAGAGAGAGAGAGAGAGAGAGAGAGAGAGATATGGCATTTCATTTTAAGTTTGGTGCGGTTCTTTGATTGACCAGTCATGGGGGGAAATGTAAGAGGCATACATCCTATGAACTTCTCTATATATATCTATATGTGTGTGTGTGTGTGTATCTGTATACTTGTGTGTATCGTACCTAGGCGAAGATAGCTCATGACTGAATTATCCTTCTTAACTAACTTAACTTGACTAAAACTATTAAGATGTTGCTGCAGAGGATTTGCAGGTTTAAGCACTTTTGATTCCCTGGATATGTTTGTCTGGTGTTCTTCGTATTTCTGCGTCCGGTCTAATTTGATATATTATTTTATATACAAAGGTGGTCAGTGTGCGTGTCTGTGTGTTTTTGGTCTGAGTTTATAAACTATTATTATAATTATTATAAGTACTATTTTTGTTATAATTCAAAATAGATATTTAGTATAAAAAGTTTTGCTGTTAAATATTGTTATTTAGTAAAATATGGATTCCCCGCTCCTTCCTCCGACCGCTTCCTTTATTGTAAACAGTGTCTGGCAAGAAAAAAAAAAGTTTTATCTGTCGGTGCAACATCGGAGAGTATTTGGGGGGGGGGTCACCTGCACATGCTCCGTTGGCATGAATGGGACTTGAGCAAGAGACCGCCTCCCTCGAATTGGGCCCATTGTTATTAATAGTAAAGAAAACATAAAAAGCACCTGTTGGATGGGGTATATTTTGGTGCAGTGTGAAGATGTACTTTGTGTCATGTGGTTTTTAATGTGTATATAATACTGGGGCCAGCTCATTAGGAAGGTCTCTCGTGGTAGCTCTGCCGAAAGGGGGGGGGGGAGTTGCGCACCAATATGCCGTCGTGCAACTCCCGTTCACATCCGTGGGGGCTCGCACGTGAAGACATTTCGGTGGACGGGCTCCGCGATGTGTTGAATAAATGAACATTCTGTATTTCACCACGATCTTATAAAGAAAATAATCAATGTGGCTATTTTATAGACTTCCATAATAAAAAAAAAGAGTCAAATCTTCAGACGTGTTGTCCTTTGTGTCGGAGGTGGCCCGTTCTTGTGTAGTCTCTGTGGCTGACATAATGGGATGTTCACAAACTTCCTGGGCCCCAGTTCCTAATTTTTCCTAAACTGAAGGACCCCAAGAGCTCCACCCTGTGCTTATGTCCCCAGAAATCTGGGGAGCAGAAAGGTGGATTCAGCCCTCTGTGCTCCCTTGAACAGCTGTTTGGCACCTTCACGGATGATGTGGCTGGAACCACCTGCCCTCTGCTTCAGCCAAGTCTTGCCCGAGCAAGACTTTCTTCTTCCCACTAGGCCGTGTCTGGATTGGAGGATCAAACTACAGACATGGGGCCTTGTGCACCACGGACAACTTCCAGCTTCTACAGAAGGGAGACAGTAGTTCAGTTTGGCTAAGGGGGGAACCTTGACACTGGATCGAGAGCCGGAAGAGCCCAAGAAGGAGTGGGGATCTGAAGAGACTTGGAGTAATGGAAGTGGGGCAGCTGAGATCCAGGGGCCAGAGCTAGGATGGGAGAACGCCGAAAGGAAATACTCCTTTACATGGTGAATGGTTAAAATGTGGAATTCACTGCCAGACGAGGTAGTGATGGCCACAGGCACAGATTAGGCAGATTCAAGGAGGAAAGGTCTATCAGCGGCTACCAGCAATGGTGACTAAATGACTAAATGCCTCTACATTCAGGAGGCAACATCAGGGGAAGGTCTTGGCCTCTATGCTCTGTTGTTGGACCTGCAGTGGAACTGGTTGGCCACTGTGTGAGACAGCATGCTGGACTGGATGGACCCTCACTGGCCTGATCCAGCAGGGCTCTTCTTATGTCCTTATCAGAGGATGGCCTCAGCCTCTCTGCCCTGTTCTTGGTCATCTGAAGGAACTGGTTGGCCACTGTGTAAGATAGAATGATGGACCGGATGGACCACTGGGCTGATCCAGCAGGGCTCTTTGATGTTCTTATCAAGGGAAGGCCCCACCCTCTCTGCCCTGTTGTTGGCCCTCCAGAAGAACTGGTTGGCCACTGAGTGAGACAGGATGATGGACTAGATGGACCCTCACTGGTCTGATCCAGCAGGGCTCTTCCCATGTTCCTAAGACCCAGGGAAATGGGAAAATCCTTTGCTCAGGGAAGGGTTTCAGAACAGCAAGGATGTCTGCCCCATTCAAGACCAAAGTTCAAATGGATTTTCTTCCTGGTAGCTCCAGAAGATCCTATTAGAGCACCCTTCCAAAATAAATGTCTTTCATTTCAGAACCGAAAGTGAACTTTCATAGGTAAGTTTGTCTAAGGAAGTCTGAGTCTTGGAAGAAGGAGAGAAAGAATTATTTGTTCTCCAAAAAAGGGGGAGGTTTTTTTTTTAAAGTACCTAAAGCGCAAAGGTTTGGCCAACGATAGGGTTGCCAAGTCAGGGTTGGGAAATTCCTGGAGATTTGGGAGTGGAGCCTCTGGAGGGCCCCCAGCAAGGTATAATTCCATAGGCTCTGCCCTCCAAAGCAGCCATTTTCTCCAGGGGAACTGATCCTTGTAGTCTGGGGATCTGTTGTCATTCTGGGTAGGGTTCAGGTACGAACTGAACCACAAAGCAAAATGCGTCACGAATTTTGCCCTGTTCAGGGTTCGCTCACTGAAGTTTGTGACGAGTCTTATCTTCACCATCTTCCACGAACTTTTAAAGCAGTTCATGGCGGCTTGTGGAGGTTCGTGGAGAGAGCAGAAAGCAGGGGTTTAAAAGGACTCATCGGGACCCCTGCTTTCTGTTCCCTGTGAAAGCTGCCGAAACAGCTGAGTGCAGGGAGCGCTCTGCTCCTTGCTGCTCAGCTGTCCGCAGGCTTTCTGCAAACCCCGTTGAAAGGGACTGTGGGGACGTGAGCCGCATTTCTCTGGCCTGTGCCCATCCCTAATTCTGGGACATCTCCAGGCCCCACCTGGAGACTGGCAACCCTTCTTGAGTCTGTCGCTCTCCCCCCCTCCCCGAGAACGGATTCCAGAGCTCCTGTATAGGAAGCCTTTTCCTCCATACAACCTCAGTCTTGTTCTCAGTAAAAAAGAACACTCCTGAGGAATTAATGAAGTGCTTTATGGCTCACTGGAAAATATGACCGTGCTGGAGGCCAAAGGCCTGGTTCCTTCTCCCAGGCCAGCGAAACCAGATCTCCTTCCCCTCTGAGGCCTGCTTTTCTTTCCCGGCGCAGGGGCTCCCCTTTGAGGCTGTGTGGCTCGCCAGCGAGGAGTGCAAAGCGTCCTTTTACGGCTGCTGCCCAGAAAACTCTCTCTCCCCGGGGCTTGCTTTCCCGCTCCCCCCCCCCAACAATGGGGGCTCCGTCTCCCCTAGCCCCACGGCCTTTCGAATACCCACCTCGCACCTACTTAATAGAAGGGAAGGTCATTTCCTTCCAGCCTTCTTCCCCCCACCCCACCCCCTGCAGGTTTGGTCTTCCTCCCTTTCATTTTATTTATTTTTGCCTCGAATTTACAGCTTTATTGAAAAGCTGCAGCAACCCCTGAGAGAGCCAGCCAGCCAGCCAGCCAGCCAGCGCCAGTGCAGCCAGCGCTGCTGCAACAGAAGCCACATGCTTTATGGTCTGCTCTTCTTGTGGGGCCTTCAATATGTGAGGGGCAGCTCACAAGCCCCCCCCCTGCCAAAGCAGGCTTTCCACTCTGCTCTGGGATCGAGTTTCATTCGACTCACTTTTATTTTAACTTTTGCTGAACTCCTGGAAAATTTCTCTCTTTAAAGCCTCCCCCCTCTTCGTGGACACCGAAGGGGGTATGCGCAAAGCCCACCGCCGGAGAGACCCTGAAATAAAAATGGTGCCGAAGGCGTAGGCGGGTTTATTTCTCGGAGCTCTGGATTTAATTTGCAGTTTGCAAACGGCATCCTGGCGCTTCCTCCCGACGAGCGACTTTTGGGTCTCTTTGGATCAAACCTGCCGGCCCTTCTGCACCTCCTCGCGTGCAGGCAAAAGGCCGACCCACCCGTTGCCAACCTCTAAGGGGGGGAAAAACACACACACACACAAGAGGGATGACAGTCGCCCATAAAGGAAATACAAAAACTGTGTAGAATATGGCGCTAACAAATTTTAAATATTGATCAAAAAGATTTCATGCAAAAAAGTGCACAATGTTTACATAACATGTCAAAATGTAGGTGAAGACGGTGATCTCCGGAACGTTCTGCCGTTCCGACACAAGTCTTCTTCTGAACAATAATGCATGACGTGTGGTGTCTCTCTGTTTCATTTCAACGGCCTCATCATCAACAGCTTCATGGATCTCTCAGGATCATCCTATGCATTATAGAAACAGTGTCTGGAAAAGCCTTTCCATGGGCGGATGAAGATTGAGTTGCCTTGAGCTGCGTTCCGGAGATCACCGTCTTCACCTACATTTGACATGTTATGTAAACATTGTGCACTTTTTTTGTATGAAATCTTTTTGATCAATATTTAAAATTTATTAGCGCAATATTCTTGTTAGATATGACACTTGAGGCAGCAGGTCTCAACAGTAATTCAGCTTTATTCAACAGGTAAGAACCGACACAAAAAACGGAAGGGCAACAGGCCAGTTTGGTGTGGTGGTTAAGTGCACGGACTCTAATCTGGGAGAACCGGGTTTGATTCCCCACTCCTCCACTTGCAGCTGCTGGTGTGACCTTGGGTCAGTCACAAGCTCTGGCACAGCTGTTCTCTCAAGGACAGTTTCTGTCAGAAGTTCTCTCAGCCCCACCTACCTCACAGGGTTTCTGTTATGGGGAGGGGAAGGGAAAGGAGTTTGTAAGCCGCTCTGAGACGCCTTTGGACAGTGAAGGGCAGGGTATAAATCCAAACTCTTCTTCTCTTCTTCTTCTCTTTTTAAACTGTCTGGGCTGGCAAAGCCACGCCCCTGTTGACAATAAGAACCAATCAAACTATGTACATAAAGACCAATCAAGTTATCTCCCTCCAGTACCTTTCTTAATCCTGATTGGACCGCTGCGCAGAGTGTCCAATCAGCTGTTATGGTTTAGGACACCAGGCTTGAATAGGACTTTTAGATCCTAGCTCAGTCATGTATGCAGATACATAACAAGTCTGCACAGTTTTTGTTATCTCTTCGGTCTGTTCCAAGGTCTGTTCTGGCCATCAGCTTGAGACATAAAGGAAATACAGACAAATAACCACTGTGATGTAACGATGAAGACATTTAGTGAATTTTTTTCATGTTAAACATTGTATTGCATTATCAATAAATAACTGTCATATTACAAACAAAAGTCCATATCTCAATGAGCACTCAGATGTAGGTGCCTTTCGTCCCAATCTTTCTCAGGAGTAATCCTAGTTTCTTCAAAGGTGTCAGCCTTTTGATACAGCTCCATATTATGTCGGGAGCAAGCCGGTGCTTAACTTATTCTTTCTTCAAATTATTGTCCACTGGTTCCACTCAAAGTGTTTATGCTGTAGACTTGGCCAACCTGAAAACTGCAGGCTTGGCCAACCTGAAAAATCAGCAGTGGCTGAACATAGCCTAACCCAAACAGGACACAGCATTTGGTTCAAAGTCACTGAAAGACTGGACAACACTTCCAATTACCATGTCAGATTACAGAGGGAAGCCATTGGAATTCATAAACATAAACACAATTTCAACAGGAAAGAAGAGAGTTTAAAAATAAATAGGGCATGGTTTCCTGTCCTGAACAACACAAAATGCTCCACAGCTGACAATAGCACTACAGATAAGATTAGAGTTTCAATAGCCATTCCACACACAAAAGAACCTCCTCAGGAAACAGGAAACCTCCTCAGGAAACAATCCATAGACAAAAAAACCTCCTCAGGAAAGCTCCTCCATTAGCATGTTTATAGCCTGGAGAACTACTACAAGAGAATGACTCAGCCCCACCCCACCTTCCAGGGTAGATATAAATTACCTGCCTACCATTTTTCTTCTCGCCTCGACACAGAGAGTACTCTGTCTTTTCATGTTATACCTCTGAGGATGCCAGTCACAGCTGCTGGCGAAACGTCAGGTCCTACAATGCCAAGACCACGGCCAGACAACCTGGAAAATCTACAGCAACGAATGAACTCCAGCCGTGAAAGCCTTCGACAACATGTTTATGTTGTATTTGGATCAAGCAAGCCAGTCTTATCTTCTCTAGATAGAGGCCAAAGCCACTTTCACGTTGCTGGCTGATGCTCTCCATTAACACGATCTTAGGGGCCAACCAGTCCTCCTAGGTGGTGGCTGGAGATCTCCTGGGATGACAACTGACCTCCAGGCATCACAGATCTGTTCCCCTGAAGTGAATGGCCGCTTTGGCAGGTGGATTCTGTGGCATTAGACCTCCCCTAAGCCTGCCTCCCTCAGGCTCCGCCCCCCCCAAATCTCCAGGGATTTCCCAACCTGGAGCTGGCAACCCTGGTCACCAGTGAAGTCACCGTGAGTTCCCTTTTAAAAAAAATTTTCTGAGGAATTTGATACAAGGGCCCCTGCACGGCACGTGGCATCTCTCTGGGTTACTGCCTCCCCTCAAGTTATTCTGTTCCTTTATCCCTCTCATGGATTAATACAGTTTGGTGATAAATATAGTTTAGAATTTGACATAGGAGGTTGATTATGCAAATGCATTTGTAAAGTCAAATAACTGGGCAAAACTTAAAAGTATACTAAACTAAGACTAATAACGTAAAAATAAGAATATCAAGAAGAGCCCTGCTGGGTCAAACCACTGAAGGTCCATCTAGTCCAGCATCCTGTCTCTCACACAGTGGCCGACCAGTTCCTCTGGAGGGCCAACAACAGGGCAGAGAAGCTGAGGCCTTCCCCTGATAAGAACCTCAGAAGAGCCCTGCTGGGTCAGACCAGGGAGGGTCTATCTAGTCCAGCATCCCATCTCACACAGAGGCCAACCAGTTCCTCTGGAGGGCCAACAACAGGGCAGAGAGGCCGCGGCTTTCCCCTGATAAGAACCTCAGAAGAGCCCTGCTGGGTCAGACCAGGAAGGGTCCATCCAGTCCAGCCTCCTGTCTCACACAGGGGCCAACCAGTTCCTCTGGAGGGCCAACAACAGGGCAGAGAGGCCGAGACCTTCCCCAGATAAGAACCTCAGAAGAGCCCTGCTAGAGACAGATTAGAGACAAATTTCAAAAACAAGACTATAATCCGAGTAATGCCTTTGATTGGGGCCAACCCAAAGGACCCCAAACACTGTGGAAGCTTCTGAGCTCACCAGGACTCTTCTTCATCAGGCTGAGGGTCAGAAAATTCTACAGAATGGTGGAAAGCAGATTTTTCCAGATCATGATGTTCAGATCGGATCTCGCTTGCGCACCCTCTGTGAAGTGCAAGCAGGCCGTTAGCTTAAATTTACTGTTCCGCTGGTGTCTCGTTACGGCACATTCTCTCCTGGACGCTTAAGGACAACAACATTTGTGGCAGGGGGCGGAGATTTCGTGAGCTTTCTTCCAAAGAAGTGAGCAGTGACTCCCCAAAGCTCCTCCCTTGCCACAAATTTTTAAGACTTTAAGGTGCTCCTGGATTCTTGCTCTTTTCTGTTCCTTCTTTTGTGTTTTAATAACTTGTTTTATTCTATCATTTAGTTACAGCCAAGAACTGTGGCTCGCCCTAGGAGAGCCAGATGTGGGAAGGCAAATTCCTGGAGCTTTGGGGGCGGGGCCTGGGGAAGGCAGAGTTTGGGGAGGGGTGGGAGCTCAGCAGGGATGTGATGCCGATATAGACCCCGCCCTCCGAAGCTTCCGTTTTCTCCTGGGGAACGAATCTCTGCAGTCTGGGGCAATGCTCCCTCTAAGCTGTGGAGTCTTGTGAGCAAAACTTCTACTTTGTGAGCTGCTGGCATTAAAGTTGGGAGGGAGTGATTTAGCTACTGCATAAATTAATTTGCTCTGGAGCCGTCTTTCCTGAGCTAAGACAAAAATCTGTGAGCTGGAGGCTAAAAATCTGTGAGCTAGCTCACACTCAATCAGCTTAGAGGGAACACTGGTTTGGAGATCAGCTGTCATTCCAGGAAAATGTCCGCTGTCACCTGGAAGAAGAAGAAGAGGAGGAGGAGATTGGATTTATACCCCGCCCTTCCCTACTCAAGGGAGTCTCAGAGTGGCTTACAAACTCCTTTCCCTTCCCCTCCCTGCAACAGACACTCTGTGAGGTAGGCGGGGATGGGAGAGCTCTGACAGAAACTGCTCTTTTTCAAGGACAGCTGTGCCAGAACTATGGCTTGCCCAAGGTCTTCCAGCAGGTGCAAGTGGAGGAGTGGGGAAGCAAACCCAGTTCTCCCAGATTAGAGTCCGCACACTTAACCACTACACCGAACTGGCTCTCCCAAAGCCAACCAGGTAGGAAGGGCGAAATAAACCAACATATGAGCCAACTCTTCCCATATTCTAGAACAGAAAAGGAGCTCATCCCAAGCCGTTTGCTGAGCTACAGGATCTCAAGAGTTTCTTCCACCTTCCGAATGACCATCCTTTTTCTCCTCTCCCCCCCACCCGCATGAAAATGCGACAATTGAAAGCCTGGCTGGAGCTCTTGGCTTCCTCACGGTGGGCAGCCCCAGACAGCTGCGGAACATTTCTCGCCTCACCTGGATGCACCCAGAGTGTAAATAAATCACAAAGGGCCCAGGAACGAATTGCAGAGAGTCCAGAGACTGCAGGCTGGGCGAGCTGCTCCTTCCGCTTCTGTCTGCTCCCGAGGACGTGCCAGGCCAGCGCCCACAGAAACCAGCTCCCCGGGCCAGTCTGGTTTTGCTGTCTGAACCACAGGACTCCCTGTGCCTGCGCCACTCAGATGGCCTTCCTGCCCGACAGACAAAACACAGGGCTGGGGCATGGTGTGGAGTGGACTCCTGCTGCTCAGAGTCTGACGGGGAGAGGACAGAAATACCCCAGCCAGGAGGTCAGAGACCTGCTCCACGCCTCTCTAGCACTGGGCAGGGGCTCTCCCTCTCTAACTGACCTCCCAGGTGTGCCTTGGCATCAATTTGCCCCTCCGCAGTGACTGCCCGAGAACTGAGCCTGACGGGATTGATGGATAACTCATCGCAACACAGATTGTCTCCTCAAAAACCACTGCTTCAACCCTTGACCCTTAACAAACCTCCCGGAACATGACCTTCCAGTGTCTGGCAGAGCTCTTTTGAATTCTTTTGCATTCCCATTTGTATTAAAATAAAGGTTGCTGGAGGGCCTGGCGTGATCTGGTCCATGGGGTCGCGAAGAGTCAGACTCGACTGTGCGACTGAACAACAACAAAGGTTGCTGAAACTGAGCTCCTAGACAGGTTAGGTTTGGATTTTGGCTTGCCTGCGTTTTAGGCTGCGATCACGCACACTAGATAATGCACTTTCACACAGTAAAATCCAGTTGGAAAGTGCACTGGAAGAGAATTAAAAGCGGATTATTTAGGCTGTGGTCACACTGACCTCTTACCGTGACCTGCTCCCGCTTGTTGGCATATCTGTGACTTTTTTTTATCGGATGAAAACTGTTCAGGCAGCCATGCTGCCCAAGTGGCAGCACGGGATTTTTTTTTAAAAAAATACATTTGCGCATGCGCAAGGGTTATCTTGTGCATAACTGTGCATGTGTATAATAGCTGTCGCCAGAAGAAGAAAAAAGACTAAATTGCACTCATTGCAAGAAGGTGGTCCAGATAGGGGAAAGTGCGGAATTGCAGCGGAAACACCTGGAAAGTACTCGTTTTTCCAGGTGTAGGAAAATGCAGGAGAGACCCGGGAGCATTGCATGAGTGAGCCCGTTTCGGGGCGGGAGGTGGATTGGCCTGTCTGATCACCGAATTTACATGTGAGAGGGAAGAGCGGTGAATCCCAATCAAATCAACCATGTGGCCACAGCCTGATCCAGCCCCTGGGCTGCATGTTTGACACCCTGGTCTAGAAAATTCCTTTGTGGTCGTTGGCCAGTTATGGAACGGGTCCTCTGTGTACCACCTCCAGAGGTGTTGCTGGGAGGGTCCTCTCTGTAAATACTGTGTCTGCCTGAGATGCTGAACGGCTCTTAAACTCAAGGGGTCTACTGGGCTGTATCCGTGTCAGCTATCCTCATGTGTATGATCACAATCAGTAATAAAGGGAGGCTTAACCCACAAAGTAAACAAATAGATTCAGTAGAAAGTTCTCTTATGTAAACCTCATTGAAAGGAATGGGGAGCTGCATAAGTTCTTCCAGCTGTCCACTGCAACACCCAGAGCTCCTTCCTTCTCAAGTCTCAGCCACTTCAGAGCCCATCAGCATACTTTTAAAAGGAATTCCCCCCTTCCCATGCCCACTCACAATTTGAAGAGATCCCCCTAGAGCTCTTCACGACCCACTGTGGAAGGTCCCAGGTTCAATCTCCAGCATCTCCAGTTAAAAGGACCAGGCAGGAGGTAATGGGAAAGACCTCCTCCTGAGACCCTGGAGAGCTGTAAAGAGGGGCTGTGGCTCAGTGGAAGAGCCTCTGCCTGGCATGCAGAAGGTCCCAGGTTCAGTCCCCGGCATCTCCAGTTGAAAGGACCAGGCAGGAGGTGATGGGAAAGACCTCCTCCTGAGACCCTGGAGAGCTGTAAAGAGGGGCTGTGGCTCAGTGGAAGAGCCTCTGCTTGGTATGCAGAAGGTCCCAGCTTCAGTCCCCAGCATCTCCAGTTAAAAAGGACCAGGCAGGAGGTGATGGGAAAGACCTTTGCCTCAGATCCTGGAGAGCTGTAAAGAGGGGCTGGGGCTCAGTGGAAGAGCCTCTGCTTGGCATGCAGAAGGTCCCAGGTTCAGTCCCCGGCATCTCCACTTTAAAGGACCAGGCAGGAGGTGATGGGAAAGACCTTTCTCTGCCTGAGACCCTGGAGAGCAGCTGCCAGTTTGAGTAGCCAACACTGACCTTGATGGACCGAGGGTCTGATCTAGCGTGAGGCAGCTTCATGCCTCTTGATGTGTTCTTCAAATGGATTCCGGGGTCCCCCTCCCCCTCCCCGTCTACAAAACTGAACCACACTGATACGGGATGCAGCCCAGTTCTCTTGCATGGGTTTAATTGAAACGGTTGGGAGCTCAGCCAGGGCATTGCGGGACTTCCCGCAGGGCCGCATCTTCGGCGTTTCAGCCAGCCTTGCCGACAAAGCCTCAACCCAACTTGCATTTGCCGTTGCAGAATTAGAAACAGGTTCAGATATAAACCCCTAAGATTCAGAAAGCAGCCACTGAAAGGACCCCCTCCCAAACTCATTCCTGGCCGCAAAATAGTTGGCGGGTTAGAGAAGATTTTTGTGTCACTTCTGGAAGAGGCTTGGACTTTTCCGGGCTCAAACGTTCTGCGACATGTGCAAGGGGGGAGTCCCAAGGCTGTACAGCAGCCATCGTTGGTTTGAGTGCCCTGGCTACCTGGGCCCACTGACCGGGGGTCCTTACCAAGACCACGCAGTTCTTAGCGGGCCAGAAAGAAGGAGGAGGTGGCTCCAAATGATGAAGGGTCCAAGCTCCTGGGGGCTCCTTGGGTTCTATCATGCACCAGGCATCCCCGAGATTCCACCCGGGGGCGGGTGCAGCACAGTGGGAAAGGCCGGTCATCGGAATCCACCCTCAGCCATGAGCCGAAGCCATCAAAGGGCCGAGGCCAGAGGGAGAAGTTTGCCCTTTGCCTCGGAAGCCCCTTCCAAGTCTCGGCGGGCAGAAGAACCCACGAGGTCTGGCCGGTCGCCTCTATCATTATTCACTTAGAGGGTCGGAATGACTTACCGAATGCGGCTATTTTTAAGAGCGCGGAACGTAACGCCGTCCCAGAGGGCTCTGGAAGGACCGGCCCCAACAGAAGCCGGAGCCTTGAGAAAACAAACTGCTTGGGCTTCCCATCCATCGGGATGCTGCTCAGCCCATGTGTGTCCCCTCTGCAGGAAACCACAGGGATGAAAGGGGAGACGGCCAACCCCGCCCCGCCCCAGTGGCTTCAGGGCAGGCTTGTGAGGGACAGCTGATGGGACCGATCTGAAACTTGCTCCAAGGGGATTCCGCCTCCGGGCTTGGCAGAGAATCCAGACTCCGTTGACGTGCTCGGAGCTTGCCACCGCTACTGTGTTGATGACATTGGCCACGGGCTCCCAGTCTTCCGGAGCAGGAAGGGATGATCAGGTTACAAGCGAAGCGGGCTGGTGTCCCTCTTCTGGACAGAGGAGGACATTCTGTGCTCCCAGGATCCCCGAGGGATGCCTGGACAAACATTTTCATGACAAACCTCCAAGAAAAGGAGTTTCCACAACCACTACAGGCAAACTGATCTGTTGAGGAATTCAGATCTTGGGAGTTTTTCTAATGGTTACTAACGTGAATGGATTGGAGAATGCATTTTGAACATACCGTTTCCTACTAAAGACATTTGTAGGATTATACAGACTAATAAATTAAATTTAAAAACCTCCCTGTGATCTGGCAGAAGCCCTGGAAGACTCAGTAAAAGAAGAAGAAGGACAGTTGGTTTTATACCCCACCCTTCACTACCCGAAGGAGTCTCGGAGTGGCTTATATACCTTCCCTTCCTCTCCCACAAAGGACACCCTGTGTGAGGGAGGTGGGGCTGAGCCTGAGAGAGCTCTGAGAGAACTGTGATTGGCCCAAGGTCACCCAGCTGGCCTCATGTGGAGGAGTGGGGAATCAAACCTGTTCCCCCAGATTGGAGTCCGCCACTCTTAACCATGACACCAAACTGGCTCTGGAAAATACTGGGCAACACATTCCTAAAACCAGATCTGTGTGAATGGCCTGTGGTGGTAGAGCTACAGCTGGGTCCGGTAGCACCTTAGGGGCCTAGAAGATTTTTGAGGTATACGCTTGTGGGAGTCAACAGTCCATCGGATAAAAGTCGGAATGGAGGTACTCAAGGTGGGAGAGGTGTTGCAGGGAATTAACTCAGGGGGCAGCGGTTCAGTGTGCATCGTCATCAGTTTGATTAGAGCTGGGGGAAACGCTTAGGGGCAGAAAACAAGCGTCTGTAATGAGGTAAGAAGGGGATGTCCCTGTTCAGCACTGGCAGGTCCATCGTTCTGAACTGGTGAATTAATTCATTGCCAGCGATACCATGTTGTAATCTCCCCTCAAGGCTTCTCCATTTGAGGCCATAGCCGGCTCGCCCACTAGGTGAGCTAGGCGCTCGCCTAGAGCGCGGTGGCTGCAGGGGCACCAAAAGGCGCCTCCCCACGTCTTCCCCACAGAGCGCCCAAGCAAGCTGGCGCTGGGAGGGAGGGGGCGGCGGTTGCCCACCACTATTTCATAGAATCACAGAATGTTAGAGTTGGAAGGGACCTTGCAGGTCATCTAGTCCAACCCCCTGCACTCTACAGGAGCAGAGCCGAAAGAGAGCCCCACAACATACCTGAAAGATGGTTGTCCAGCCTCTGCTTGAAAATGTCCAGCGAAGGAGCATCCACTACCTCCCGAGGCAGACCGTTCCACTGCTCAACCACTCTTACAATCAGGAAGTTTCTCCTGTTATTGAACCAGTATCGACTCCCTTGTAATTTCCACCCATTAGATCTAGTCCTGCAATCTGGAGCAAGAGAGACTAGATCTGCTCCATCTCCTACATGACAGCCCTTCACATCCTTGAAGCCTGCCATCATGTCCCCTCTAAGCCTTCTCTTTCCCAGGCTAAACATACCCAACTCTTTCAGCCTTTCCTCCTACGACTTGGATTCCAACCCTCTCACCATCTTGGTGTCCCTCTTCTGGACACGCTCGAGCTGGTCAACATCCTTCCTAAAGTGTGGTGCCCAAAACTGGACGCAGAACTCCAGGTGAGGCCTGTCCAGAGCAGAACAGAGTGGAATGACCACCTCCTGTGATCTGGACACAAGGCTTCTGTGAATGCAATCTAAGATCATAACAATTTTAAGATTTGATGATGATGATGACGATGATAACAACTCTTGACCTTGCAGCACTTAAAATTCCTCCATTCCCTTAGTTCTCAGAATTTTGGGTTTCTCTACCCACCCCATTTCCCTTGACACGTGGCCAAGATGGAGATACTTTGTAAAGGCTTAGTCCTCCATGGCTTGGGTCCATACGAGGAAGGGACAGAAGAGCTCCACTGATTTTTTTGCACCTGTGTTCTCTGTGGAAATTGTGGGGCATGTAACCCAGCCAGAGCAACTATTTTTGGGAAGGGAGTCTGAGGAATTGAGTCAAATGGGGGCAACAAGACATGAAACTCTAAACCGATTGGTTTAGATCATAACTAGGGCCAATGGTATTTAATTGGTTTGTCAATGAAAGTGTTGACCCAGAGGGTATTATTTTGCTGTCAAGATGCAGGCACCTTATTGTCAACCTTGTAGGGGTTTCAAGGAAAGAGACATTCTCTGAGGTGGTTTGCGGTTGCCTGTCTCTGAGTAGCGGCCTTGGACTTGCTTGGTGGTCTCCCATCCAAGTACTAACCAGCGCTGACCCCGCTTAGCTTCAGAGATCCAATGAGATTGGGCCATTCAGGCCAAGGCAAAGGACAAACAGAACTGGTTTGTCATTGCCTGTCTCTGAGTAGCGGCCTTGGACTTGCTTGGTGGTCTCCCATCCAAGTACTAACCAGCACTGACCCTGCTTAGCTTTGGAGATCCAATGAGATTGGGCCATTCAGGCCAAGGCAAGGGACAAACAGAACTGGTTTGTCATTGCCTGTCTCTGAGTAGCGGCCTTGGACTTGCTTGGTGGTCTCCCATCCAAGTACTAACCAGCACTGACCCCACTTAGCTTCAGAGATCCAATGAGATTGGGCCATTCAGGCCAAGGCAAGGAACAAACAGAACTGGTTTGTCATTGCCTGTCTCTGAGTAGCGGCCTTGGACTTGCTTGGTGGTCTCCCATCCAAGTACTAACCAGCGCTGACCCCGCTTAGCTTCAGAGATCCAATGAGATTGGGCCATTCAGGCCAAGGCAAGGGACAAACAGAACTGGTTTGTCATTGCCTGTCTCTGAGTAGCGGCCTTGGACTTGCTTGGTGGTCTCCCATCCAAGTACTAACCAGAACGGACCCTGCTTAGCTTCTGACACCAGGCTATCTGGGGCTACCCACGCCAAGTCCAAGTATCCTAATTTCACACTGTTACAGCTAAGCCTAGAGTTAGAGTTTGGAGGACGGCAGTTTCACACTTTTCCTTTCTTCCTTGGCTCAGCCCGATTCTCTATAGACCGTACGTATTTTTAAATTAAACTTTCTTATTATGTGAGTGCCCCAACCCTGATCTCTGTACTCACACCATGCATACCCAGTCCCGCTTTCCAAAGAGAGGTGGGGGGGGCAGTGGTTGAGCTTGCCACCCCTGAAGGCTGAAAGCGTGATAAATCTTCCCTGTGCTAGGTAGTCGGAGCGAAGTGAGAGATGCAGCAACTGGTGGAGGCCTTAGAGCTGAAATGCAGTATAGAGTTGTTGTTGTTCAGTCGCACAGTCGAGTCGGCCTCTTTGTGACCCCATGGATCACCTCATGCCAGGCCCTCCTGTCTTCCATCGTCCTCCGGAGTTTGCTTAACTTCATGTTCATTGCACCGATAGCGCTGTCTGACCATCTCATCCTTTGCCGTCCCCTTCTGTTACCTTCAGTCTTTCCCTGCATCAGGGTCTTCTCCAGTGAGTGCTCCCTTCTCCTTTGGTGGCCAAAGTATTTGAGCTTCAGCCAGGGCTATTTTTGGGCAGGAACGCACAGGAACGGAGTTCCGGCTGGCTTCAGAGTTGGCCACGCCCACTACAGCCCAAACTTCTGTGTGCGTGACTACAGAGGGAAGGCCTGGAGAGTGACGCCCCCCATGACTCCAAGGCGGGAGGGCCAGGAGGCCCCTGGAAGGATCAGGGAGGCATTTAAATGCCTCCCCGTGCCTTCCTCGGCCTGTCCAAGGGCCGGCTCACCTGGGCTCCCTGCAGTCACGGGGCAGCCGGGCAAGCCAATGGAAGGCAGGGGTGTGTGGCCAAATATGCTAATGAGGTGCACTGTCAGGGGTGTGACCTGATATGCTAATGAGTTTCTGCTGGGCTTTTTCTACAAAAAAAGCCCTGGCTCCAGCTTCAGCCTCTGGCCTTCCAGGGAACAGTCAGGGTTGATTTCCTTTAGGATTGACTGATTTGATCTCCTTCCAGTCCAAGGGACTCTCAAGAGGCTTTTCCAGCAGTAAAAAGTACTAGAAGTACAAATCCTTCTAGCATGAGATCGTTCCAGAAGGTAGCTATGGGGGTCTGCAGGAGAGCAGCCAAATTCGAGTCCTGCAGCCCCTTCGAGACCAACAAGGTTTTTGGGGGTACGCGTTCTCCAGAGTCAGAGCTCCCGTGGTCTAGCAGGAGATACTGTTTCCTATTTATTGGTGGCAGCAGTTACTACCCAGAGAGGAGAAGACAACCCCTGAGAGTAAAGGGTTAGGGTTGGCTTGCTAGCCGTAGACCCATCAGTGGCTATTAAGTAAGTCCATCAGTGGCTATTAGCCACAAGGTATAGATAGGAACTCTCAGTCGGGGACAGGTGATGCACTCTATCCTTGGTGCTGGAGGGGGCAGCAGTGGGAGGGCTTCTGGTGTCCTGGCCCCACTACTGGACCTCCTGATGGCACCTGGTACTTTTGGCTGCTGTGTGACAGAGTGTTGGACTAGATGGGCCATTGGCCTGATCCAACATTGGCTTCTCTGATGTTCTTATGTAGGAACTCTCTGTCTGGGGCAAGGGATGCTCTGTATTCTTGGTGCTGGGGGGAGGGCAACAGTGGGAGGGCTTCTGGTGTCCTGGCCCCACTGCTGGACCTCCTGATGGCCCCTGGTATTTTTGGCCACTGTGTGACACAGAGTGTTGGCCTGGATGGGCCCTTGGCCTGATTCAACATTGGCGTCTCTGATGTTCTTATGTAGACCTGGGATAGTAGAGAGGGCTCTCCCGATCTCCCGGGCACATGAGAACAGGGCCGGTCAGACCATTCCCTGCTCATCCATATTAAAGCCTTTTCAAGGTCTCAGAGGGAGCCGTGGCACTTCTCTGCCCGTTGAAAGCAGATAAGCTGGCGGACGGAGGGAAGAGGCCCTGGGCAGGGTCTGGGAGTGTGACTTGGTGCAGTGGCCCATTCACGACCGTGTCTTTCATTGCACTTGTGCCACCCCCCCCCCCCAGTTTCTCTGTCGTTTTCCTCCCTTGGGCTGCTTTTTGAACGCATCGCTCAGTATCATCCTCAGCTGCCAAGCTATGCATCGTTTGTTTTTCCTCCCGTTACGACTCAGTCTTTCCAGCCACTTAAATCATCTTCTCAGTCTTTTGAACCCCCTCCAGTTTGACGGCATCCGAATGGTATTGAGGTGTCCGGAAGACGTGCGCAACCTCCAGTGTCCCCCGAGGTAGAGGAGGAGCACGGGGGTGATGTAGCCCTTGGCTCGGGGGCAATGGGAAAATCCTCACAGAACCCTCCGTGCCTGGCTGGGCTGAGATCAAGGCTCAGCGCTACCCGTGAGACAGAGAGGGAGGGGAGTTGCCAAACACACATTTTTCCATTGCTAATGTCCCACTGGCTTCTGGATCTGGGAACAGCTGAGTGCATGGCCCTTCCACATGATGCATCTCGGGTAAAAATCTGGGCGTGGTGAGGAATTAGTAAGGGAGAGCAAGTGCTGTCCTGTAGTGCATTTTATATGGGCCCCATGAAACCACCAGGTCTTCCCAGCCACAAGAAGAAGAAGAAGAAAAAGAAGAAGAAGAAGAGAAGATGGAATTCTACCCCAACCTGCACTCAGAGTCTCAGAGCGGCTTACAAACTCCTTTCCCTTCCCCTCCCCACAACAGACACCCTGTGAGGTAGGTGGGGCCGAGAGAGCTCTGACAGAAACTGCTCTTTTTCAAGAACACCTCTGACCAGAACTATGCCTTGCCTAAGGTCACATCAGCAGGTGCAAGTGGCGGAGTGGGGAATCAAACCTGGTTCTCCCAGATTAGAGTCTGTGCAATTAACCACTACCAAACTGGCTCTCCGACTACACCAAACTGGAAGTAGAGGAGTTGGCATTCTGAAGGTGTCTTACTTTGGGAATCTACTTTTGGGTCTTTCTTTGCACCAAAGATGGGTTTTTTGGGGGAGAGGGCCCTACCAATTGGTTGCAAAGAGCATATCAAATTCCATAAAGAAGGCCAACGCTATGCTGGGGATTATTAGGAAGGGAATTGAGAACAAATCAGCCAGTATCATCATGCCCCTGTATAAATCATTGGTGCGACCTCATTTGGAATACTGTGTACAGTTCTGGTCACCACATCTCAAAAAGGATATTATAGCACTGGAAAAAGTGCAGAGAAGGGCAACTAGACTGATAAAAGGGTTGGAACACCTTCCCTATGAAGAAAGGTTAAAATGCTTGGGGCTCTTTAGCTTGGAGAAACGATGGCTGAGGGGTGACATGATCGAGGTTTATAAGATTATGAATGGGATTGAGCAGGTTGAGAAAGAAGTACTTTTCTCCCTTTCTCACAATACAAGAACTCGTGGGCACTCCATGAAATTGCTGAGCAGTCGGGTTAGAACAGGTAAAAGGAAATACTTCTTCACCCAAAGAGTGATTAACATATGGAATTCACTGCCACAGGAGGTGATGGCAGCTACAAGCATGAATGGCTTCAAGAGGGAATTAGATAAACATATGGAGCAGAGGACCATCAGTGGCTATGAGCCACAAGGTATAGATAGGGACTCAGTCTGGGGCAGGTGATGCACTCTATTCTTGGTGCTGTAGGGGGTAGCAGTGGGAGGGCTTCTAGTGTCCTGGCCCCACTGCTGGACCTCCTGATGGCACCTGGTATATTTTGGCCGCTGTGTGACAGAGTGTTGGACTAGATGGGCCACTGGCCTGATTCAACATTGGCTTCTCTTATGTTCTTATGTTCTTATGTTTATGTTCATCAACAGAGAAGGGCAGTCAGTCTAGAATCTATTAACTTCCCGGATTCTCTGCTACCCTGTGACATATGAGGACAGCTCTCCCCTTCTCCCTGCAAAGGATTTTTTACCTGGAAAGGGCTTGATAGTGTCGGGAAGTGCTGCACGGCTCAGTTTTTCAGGGGAAATCATTTGGTCGGATGAACAACAAATGGCCCTGAGCGGGATGTCCCGGGCGAGTCCGGTCTTGTCAGATCTCAGAAGCGAAGCAGAATCAGCCTTGGGTGGTACTTGGATGGGAGACCACCAAGGAATTCCAGGCTTGCTGCGCACCTCTGAACATCGCTTGCATTGGAAACCCTACGGGGCTGCCAAAGGTCATCTGCAACTTGACGGCACTTTCCACCACCACCACCATGAAAACTAACCTGATTGTTGAGGATAAACTTTCAAGGGTCAACGCTCCCCTCATCAGGACTCCCAAAAGCTTCTGCCTGGGAAACCTGTCATAGAGTCATAGAATGTTAGAGTTGGAAGGGAGCTTGCAGGTCACCCAGTCCAACCTCCGGCCTCTAGCAGAAGATAGCCTACAACATACCCAGAGATGGTCGTCCAGCCTCTGCTTGAAACTCGGTGAAGGCATCCACCACCTCCCGAGGCAGTCTGTTCCACTGCTCAACCACTCTGACAGTTGGGAAGTTTCTTCTGATATCTAGCCGGTAATGACTCCCTCGTAATTTCCACCTATTAGATCTAGTCTTGCAATCTGGAGCTAGAGAGAATAGATCTGCTCCATCTTCTACGTGACAGCCCTTCAAGTACTTGAAGTCTGCCATCATGGCCCCTCTAAGCCTTCTCTTTCCCAGGCTAAACAGACCCAACTCTTTCAGCCTTTCCTCGTAAGACTTGGATTCCAACCCTCTCACCATCCTGGTGTCCCTCTTCTGGACACGCTCGAGCTTGTCAACATCCTTCCTAAAGTGTGGTGCCCAAAACTGGACGCAGGACTCCAGGTGAGGCCTGACCATGGCAGCATAGAGCAGGACTACCACCTCCCGTGATCCGGACACAAGTCTTCCGTGAATGCATCCTAAGATTGCATTGACTTTATTCACCGCCACATCGCACTGCAGGCTCATGTTGAGCTTGTGATCAACCAGAACACTGCTATCTGTAGAGACAGTGAGTTGAATCACTGGGAGTGTGTTTGATACCCTCGGCTCTCTCTAGGTGGCCTTCATCGCGTGTCGAGGAAGATGCCCTTTGCATGTGTTCAAAGACATTCTCTTCCTTACTGTCCCTTCACATGATCTGTTTTCACAGCTTTCACAGGATAAAGCAGGCAGAGGAAGAGGTACTTTTCTCCCTTTCCAGTTTGGTGTAGTGGTTAAGTGTGCGGACTCTAATCTGGGAGAACCGGGTTTGATTCCCCACTCCTCCACTTGCACCTGCTGATGTGACCTTGGGTCAGTCACAAGCTCTGGCACAGCTGTTCCTGAAAAGAGCAGTTTGTGTTAGAGCTCTCTCAGCCCCACCTGCCTCCCAGGGTGTCTGTTGTGGGGAGGGGAAGGGAAAGGAGTTTGTCAGCCGCTCTGAGACTCCAAGTGAAGGGCGGGGTATAAATCCAATCTCTTCTCTTCTCTTCTCTTCTCTTCTCTTCTCTTCTCTTCTCTTCTCTTCTCTTCTCTTCTCTTCTCTTCTCTTCTCTTCTCTTCTCTTCTCTTCTCTTCTCTTCTCTTCTCTTCTCTTCTCTTCTCTTCTCTTCTCTTCTCTTCTCTCTCTCTCCTCTCTCTCCTCTCCTCTTCTCTCCTCTCCTCTCCTCTCCTCTCCTCTCCTCTCCTCTCCTCTCCTCTCCTCTCCTCTCCTCTCCTCTCCTCTCCTCTCCTCTCCTCTCCTCTCCTCTTCTCAATACAAGAACTCATGTGCACTCCATGAAGTGGCTGAGCAGTCGGGTTAGAATGGATACAAGGAAGTCCTTCTTCACCCAAAGAGGGATTAACACATGGAATTCACTGCCACAGGAGGTGGTGGCAGCTACAAGCACGGATGGCTTCAAGAGGGAGTTAGATAAGCATATGGAGCAGAGGTCCATCAGTGGCTATTAGCCACAAGGTATAGGCAGGAACTCTCGGTCTGGGGCGAGGGATGCTCTGTATTCTTGGTGCTGGGGGGGCAGCAGTGGGAGGGCTTCTGGTGTCCTGGCCCCACTGCTGGACCTCCTGGTGGCACCCGGTATTTTTGGCCACTGTGTGACAGAGTGTTGGACTGGATGGGCCACTGGCCTGATGCAACATTTGGCTTCTCTTATGTTCTTATCTTCTTATTGCAACTATAAGTGGGTCAGAACTGTCTGTGAGCTGGCACCCGTGAAGCCCCTCTGGCAAGACTGGGAGAAGAGTCTCTGACTCCACATTCTGGAGACTTTCAAGGAATAGTTGGGCAAGGCTCTTTTGGATGGCTCTCAGAATTCTTCATCTATTTGTGTGCAAGTGTAAAAATAGCATTTTGAGCTAACAATATGAGAATATTTTTTTTTTACAAAAAAATCTCTCTAGGTTCCCACTGAAACGCCACCAGTTTCCACAAATTGGAGATTTCCTTCTTCCCTTTGCCAAGCAGAAATCTTTCAGATTTATTCTACCACAATTATCAGTGGTAAGGAGGGGAGCGACTGGAAAAAACCATCGTGTGCAAACTGTAGCCTCAAAATCTTGCTTTGTTGACGCCTTCCTTTCCTGGGAACTGGCGGCGTCCTAACCCTAATAAGGACGATCTTCCCAGGGCTCTTCGGGTGGCCTGCATTTCTAACGAGTCAGAGCTAGAGATCATATAAAGAATTCTTCTGCTCCTTCCCAGAGCTCTCCCCCATATTTAGAGAATGAGAATGTTTTCAAAAAAGTTGGGGATAAAATGAGCTGGAGCAGCACAGCCCTGCCACGTCCTGCTCACGCAGCTTTGTTCAGGTCCACCAGCCCCGTACAAAGGACAACCGAGGGGACACACCGCTCCCCTGACAGTTGGTTGGGGATGAAGCACCCCAACCAGGTAAGCAGGGTGGGGGGCAGACCAAGCCCACACTGGGACAAGGATGACCCAGGGGGCAACCAGGCCTGTATGCAGCTGGCGAAGTGGGGAGAGAAGTGAGGGGGTGTTAGTATATTGGGATTGAATCATCCCTGACGGAATCACCCTAGAGACTAGCTGAGTTTGGAGCACAAGAACAATAGCCGACCAGGACTCTGGAATAAACCAATCAGGTAGTAAAGGTAAAGGTAAAGGTTCCCTTGCTCGAAAGCCAGTTGAATCCAACTCTAGGGTTGCAGTGCTCATCTCCATTTCAAAGCTGAAGAGCCAGCGCTGTCTGAAGACATTTCCGTGGTCATGTGGCCGGCATGACTAAACACCAAGGCACACGGAACGCTGTTACCTTCCCACTGAAGTGGTACCTATTTATCTACTAGCAATTTCTTGCTTTCAAACTGCTAGGTTGGCAGGAGCTGGAACTAGAGATGGGAGCTCACCCCGTCATGAGGCACCCTCGGGTCTCAAACTGCTGAACTACTGACCTTCCACAGCCTGCAGTTCAGCGTCTTAACCACTTGAGCCACCGCAGCTCCTTAATCAGGTAGTAATGTTTTGTAAATAGCCTATCATGGGGCGTGTGTGTGTGAGGTGTGGGGTGTTTTGCATGCAAATAAGCAGGGCTCCGGCCCTGCTAGAGTTGTCTTAGAGTTAAGCTGAAATCACTAAATCACTAATAAACTATGAGTTGATCACTACACGGGCCTCGGACCCAGTATATTTCAGGGTGGAATGAGACCCCTCCATGCAGACCCCCCCCGGGAGCCAGCAGGCATCCTAGGGTGCATGATCCCACAGGCTATGTACCCACAGCACTGCCCCCAGCACCAAACTGCCTTGCCTGGCAGAAACCGAGAAGTTTTCACTCTTATTTCAGCTGCGCACTCTGCATAAGTCCAAACTCAGCTTCCCCATGCTGCTAGCATGCTGTGCAGAGCTTCTGTTTTTCAGGAGGGGAAAAAAATCAATATTTTGTTGAACATGAAACAGCAAAGAGGCAAAACCACAGAGACTCTTGGGGAAGAGGGCAGAGGGACGCATGAGCTGGGAATTAAGAGCTATCCAGAACGAGTCCCATCGCATATAGTTCCGAGAATTTCTCTTAACACCCAGCCCAGGCCAGCCACCCAACGGACGGCTGTGCACTCCCCACATCCCATCCCCCCAGCAGAGGAGGCCATGCACAAATGCACAATGAGTGCCAGCTGCGGAGGCGCCAGAGCCAGGGCATGGTCCCCTTCATGTTGCTCTTTGCATGTGCAAGCCGGGCAAAGGTGTCACCCAGGAGTGGACTCTCTATTTACAGCAGCACAGCTGCGGCGTCCGGCAGAGGGGCCAACCCAGGAAGACCCACTGACCAATCCGCCGCCTTAAGTCAGGCTGCAGTTGAACCAGCACCCCTGCCAAAGGGCCCACAAGCACCATCCTGCAACAGCCACCCACAGAGTGCCCCATGGAGACACGGGGACTCTCCTTCCGCCTTCTATGCCCCCTCCCTCTGCATCCATCAGGGTGGTCCTTCTTCAGCACACTGAGGCACTGGGCCAGCATGAAGAAAAGCGGCCGGCCAACATCAGTGGGATTCTGCACAGGCTCTTCACACTCAGAGCTGTTACCACGCTGGGGTTTCTGAAACTGCACATTTGTTGATCTGTTTATTAAAACATTTGTATCCTGCCTTTCCTCATAGTTCAAAGTAGCTCAGAATAATAGCTAAAAATCATCATGAGAACATAAGAGAGGCCAACGTTGGATCAGGCCGATGGCCCATCCAGTCCAACACTCTGTGTCACACAGTGGCCAAAAATACCAGGCGCCATGAGGAGGTCCAGCAGTGGGACCAGAACACTAGAAGCCCTCCCATAAGAACATAAGAGAAGCGCATGTTGGATCAGGCCGATGGCCCATCCAGTCCAACACTCTGTGTCACACAGTGGCCAAAAATACCAGGTGCCATCAGAAGGTCCAGCAGTGGGGCCAGGACACCAGAAGCCCTCCCATAAGAACATAAGAGAAGCGCATGTTGGATCAGGCCAATGGCCCATCTAGTCCAACACTCTGTGTCACACAGCGGCCAAAAATACCAGGGGCCATCAGGAGGTCCACCAGTGGGGCCAGGACACGAGAAGCCCTCCCACTGTTGACCCCCCCTCCCAAGCACCAAGAAGACAGAGCATCCCTTGCCCCAGAGTGAGAATTCCTGTCTATACCTTGTGACTAATGGCCACTGATGGACCACTGTTCCATATGCTTATCCATATGAACATAAGAGAAGCCAATGTTGGATCAGGCCAATGGCCCATCCAGTCCAACACTCTTCTGTGTCACACAGCGGCCAAAAATACCAGGGGCCATCAGGAGGTCCAGCAGTGGGGCCAGGACACTAGAAGCCCTCCCATAAGAACATAAGAGAAGCCCATGTTGGATCAGGCCAATGGTCCTTGCAGTCCAACACTCTGTGTCACACAGTGGCCAAAAATACCAGGGGCCATCAGGAGGTCCAGCAGTGGGGCCAGGACACTAGAAGCCCTCCCATAAGAATATTAGAGAAGCCCATGTTGGATCAGGCCAATGGCTCATCCAGTCCAACACTCTTCTGTGTCACACAGTGGCCAAAAATACCAGGTGCCATCAGGAGGTCCAGTAGTGGGGCCAAGACACCAGAAGCCCTCCCATAAGAACATAAGAGAAGCCCATGTTGGATCAGGCCAATGGCCCATTCAGTCCAACACTCTTCTGTGTCACACAGCAGCCAAAAATACCAGCTACCATCAGGAGGTCCACCAGTGGGGCCAGGGCACTAGAAGCAAAGGATAGTGTGTGTGTTAAGTGCCATAACTCATGACAACCCTAAGAATCAATAGAAAAGAGCCAGAGCCCAGGAACACCTTTAGGACTAACAAACTTTGCAGCAGGGAACGCGCTTCCATGAGTCACTGCTTGCTTCTTCAGGGGGTGAGCTGTGACTCACGGAAGCTCAGACCCGGCCACAATTTGTGTTAGCCTTTAAGGGTATCTGAAGAAATGAATGATGACTCATGAAAGGTCATACCCCAACACAAATTTTGTTGGTCTTTCAGGTCCTCCTGGACTCGGGCTCTTCTTCACTGCCGCAGACAGACCAACACGGCCACCCGTCTTGATCTGTCTCCTAAGAATCAATTAAATTAGGCAACACTAATTGGTTTCCTCTGTTCCAGGAGAGACTCCTTCCCAACTTAAAGTCAAGGGTACTGGAAGCCAGAAACTGCTACGATGGCACCCATTTGTTCCTTTTCCTGTTGGCATGCTTATTTGGAATGCTCACCTGTCATAATAGGATGACTCCTGAGGAACACTGAAGGGGCGATTCAATCCCACTTGGATCTTTGCAGTGCCAATTCTGAGCAGAGCTCCATATTGCCAACTGGCGAGAGACTGAGCAAGCCTTTCAAAATCCGTGGTTCTCGGTCAACATCAGAGCCAGACTCCACCATGGCTTAGCCCTAGAATCTGTTGCCAGCACCTTGGTTTTAAAGATGCTCATATATTAGGTTATTATATTTCACAACAATCATTAATCCTCTAAGAACATTCTCATTACAACAGGGAGATAAACTGAGGTGCACAGATAAGGGCCACACCCTCTCTTCATGTCTAATACAAAGGTGGAGGCTATGCCAAAATTCTCTGTCTACACGGTACATATCGATCACATTTATTTAGCTTGCATGGATTGCCAGTAGGTATTCATGCAACCGAGTGGTATATGCTGAACATGTGGATGGGGGAGAGGGATTCTAGCAACAGCCCCTCCAGAAGAAGAAAATGAAGAAGGAGAAGAAGAAGAAGTGGAGGAGGAGATTGGATTTATACCCCACCCTTCACTACCCAAGGGAGTCTCAGAGTGGCTTACAAACTCCTTTCCCTTCCCCTCCCCACAACAGACACCCTGTGAAGTAGGTGGGGCTGAGAGAGCTCTGACAGAAACTGCTCCTTTTCAAGAACAGCTGTGCCAGAACTATGGCTTGCCCAAGGTCATCCAGCAGGTGCGAGTAGAGGAGTGGGGGAATCAAACCCGGTTCTCCCGGATTAGAGTCCGCGCACTTAACCACCACACCAAACCGGCTCTCCAAAGCCTTCCTATTATAAACTGCTAAGGTGGAGATACACACCAGTTCTCTGGTGCCCACCCGTTTCCTGAACCGAAAGGGATAAAATACTAATGTCTTGTACTACTAGTGGTGACCAATGCTCCCTCTAAGCTGTGGAGTCTTGTGAGCAAAAATTCTACTTTGTGAGCCACTGGCACTAAAGTTGTGAGCGAGCGATTTGGCTACTGCATACATTAGTTTGCTCTGGAGCCCCATCCTTCCTGAGCTAAGACAGAAATGTGTGAGCTGGAGGCTAAAAAAACTGTGAGCTAGCTCACACTAACTCAGCTGAGAGGGAACACTGGTGGTGACTACTGTCACTCATGGCAGACATCCGTCAGGAGCATTCCTTTCCCAGAATCCACCTGGGCCATCTTACACTATTTCCCTCATCCACTGGCCCCGGCAGGAGGAGGAAGATGGAGGTGGTTGGGTTCTGCCAGATGGATGTTTCTCCTCTGCATTCATAAATGGTGGAGAAGCCACCAACAGTTGGCGATGACTATTCATAAGCTGCCCATAAATATTCCTGTCTTCCTGCTACTGGACCATTTTCTCTCCATGGAGTTCCTGTAATGCCTCTTTGCCAATGGCACAGCAGGGGCTCCTCCATCTATTCACCCTCCAATACTAAGTATACCACCATACGCAAATGATGCCCTTCGTCGGTCTACAAAGGATGGTCGGTCTGTATGCAAAAGGGAAAAAAATGACACAAATGTGATGTTAGGGCACGAGGTTTAAAGGACTAAAGCTAGCCTAAACACCTTAGAACAAAGGATGGCTGCGGTCACACACACTAAAGAGTCCACTTTCAATCCCCTTTCAGTGCACTTTCCAACTGGATTTGTGAACTGGCAAAATCCAGTTGGACAGTGCATCAAAAGGAGATTGAAACTGGATTATTGAGTGTGTGTGACCACAGTCTTTGAGTCCAGTGGCGCCTTTAAGACCAAAGCAGTTTTTAAGAACATAAGAGAAGCCAATGTTGGATCAGGCCAATGGCCATCCAGTCCAAAACTCTGTCACACAATGGCCAAAAATACCAGGTGCCACCAGGAGGTCCAGCAGTGGGGCCAGGACACTAGAAGCCCTCCCACTGTTGCCCCCCTCCCAAGTACCAAGAATACAGAGCATCCCTTGCCCCAGACTGAGAGTTCCTCATGGCTAATAGCCACTGATGGACTTCTGCTCCTAATTCCCTCTTGAAGCTGTCCATGCTTGTAGCTGCCACCACCTCCTGTGGCAGTGAATTCCATGTGTTAATCACTCTTTTATCCATTCTAGCCCAACCGCTCAGCAATTTCATGGAGTGCCCACAAGTTCTTGTATTGTGAGAAAGAGAGAAAAGTACCTCTTTATCCCATGCATAATCTTATAAACCTCGATCATGTCACCCCTCAGCCGTCGTTTCTCCAAGCTAAAGAGCCCCAAGCGTTTTAACCTTTCTTCATAGGGAAAATGTTCCAATCCTTTTATCATTCTAGTTGTCTTTTTCTGCACTTTTTCCAATGCTATAATATCCTTTCTGAGGTGTGGTGACCAGAACTGTACACAGGTATAAGCTTTTGTGTGTGACCAATAGGGCTACCCACCTGAACCTAAAAATTTTGTTGGCCTCTGAGTTGCTCCTGGACTCAGATCTAGACTTTTGTCATCTGGATACAGGGCAAGGAATCCCTCAAGAGATTCTACTGGGACTTTCACCCAGCCATCAGTCTGAACATGGATCACCCCCCACAAAAAAGATACATCTTATGGTTACTACTGCACACCTACCTGTTAGACACATAAGCACTATGTTATACTAGAAACCTACTGATCATTCATGCGTATCCGCCCTCTTCCAGCCGTCATCTGGAGTATCCCCAATAATAAGACTGTCTGTAGTTAAGCACTATTACATAACCACGTTTTCTCCAGTCACTCAGAAAGGGATCCCTGTCTCACCTGAAGGATGTACAACAGGATGTACAACTACCCACCCAATGAAGTTAGTAAATAGATTATCAAAGCCAGACTGCTACCCAGAAATAATCTACTCCAAGATAGACATAAAAAAGATAACAACAGAACACCAAGGGAGAGGCTGTGGCTCAGTGGTACAGCCTCCCCCTTTGCATGCAGAAGGTCCCAGGTTCAATCCCCAGCATCTCCAGTTAAAAAAACGATCTGGCAGTAGGTGATAGGAAAGACCTTTTTCTGCCTTTGACCCAGGGGAGCGGCTGCCAGTCTGAGTAGACAATACTGACACTGATGGACCAAGGGTCTGATTCAGGATGAGGCACCTTCATGTATGTCCATGTGTTCACAGGCTGCCCCCTTAAAGATGGCTGCCCAAGCATAAGAACAGAAGAGGAGCCCATGTTGGATCAGGCCAATGGCCCATCCAGTCCAACACTCTGTGTCACACAGGGGCCAAAAATACCAGGTGCCATCAGGAGGTCCAGCAGTGGGGCCAGGACACTAGAAGCCCCTCCCACTGCTGCCCCCACCCCCAAGCACCAAGAATACAGAGCATCCCTTGGCCCAGACTGAGAGTCCCTATCTATGCCTTGTGGCTAATAGCCACAGATGGACCTCTGCTCCAGATATTTATCCAATTCCCTCTTGAAGCCCTTCATGCTTGTAGCCGCCACCACCTCCTGTAGCAGTGAATTCCATATATTAAGTGCGTGGAGAACTGGGTTTGATTCCCCACTCCTCCACTTGCACCTGCTGGATGACCTTGGGCAAGCCATAGTTCTGGCACAGCTGTTCTTGAAAAAGAGCAGTCCTTGAAAGAGCTCTCTCAGCCCCACCTACCTCCCAGGGTGTCTGTTGTGGGGAGGGGAAGGGAAAGGAGTTTGTAAGCCACTCTGAGGATCCTTCGGATAGTGAAGGGCAGGGTATTAATCCAATCTCCTCCTCCCCCCTCCTCCTCCTGTTTGGGTGAAGAAGTACTTCCTTTTATCCATTCTAACCCGACTGCCCAGCAATTTCATGGAGTGCCCAAGAGGTCTTGTATTGTGAGCAATATTCCCTCTAAGCTGTGGAGTCTTCTGAGCAAAAATTCTACTCTATGAACGATTGGCATTAAAGTTGTGAGCAAGCCATTTGGCAACTGCATAAATTAGTTTGCCCAGGACCCATCCTTCTTGAGCTAAGACAAAAATGTGTGAGCCGGAGGCTAAAAAACTGTGAGCTAGCTCACACTAACTCAGCTTAGAGGGAACACTGATTGTGAGAAAGGGAGAAAAGTACCTCCTTCTCTGCCTGCGCTGTCCCATGCATAACCTTACCTTGATCATGTCACCCCTCAGCCGTCGTTTCTCCAAGCGAAAGAGTCCTAAGCGCAAAAACAGCTTCCCAGCTACAACAGTGAATCACCCAACCGAGAAACAATCTGGAACCGGACTCCGCTTTACCCGCTCGTCTTCCATTGTAAAATGTGCCACCCAGTGTTAAAAATGCCTTTCTGAAAACTGACTCACAAATGCTTCTGTTGGAACAAATGCTGTTAAATCTCTTAAGTGCCACTGGACTCCAGTTTCATTCTCCCTCTACAGACTAGCACAGCTAGACATCTGGAATTACTAGGGCATTTTGTAATTGACCTAAAAGCTACCCAGAAGCTGGAAAAGAAGAAAAGGTTTTTATACCTTGCTTCTCTCTACTTTAAGAAGTCTCAAAGCAGCTCCCAGTCCTCTTCTCTCTCCCCAACAGGCCCCTTTTGAGGTAGGTGGGGTTGAGAGAGTTCTGAGAGAACTGGGACTGGCCCAAGGTCACCCAGCAGACTTCACATGGGGGAGGAGTGGGGAATCAAACCCAGTTCTCCAAAGTAAACTCCACTGCTCTTAACCACTGCACCATGCTGACTCACTGCTTCCAAGGGAGAGTTCAATGTGATGTAACTAAATCGGAATTCATCTGCAAATCCGCAGAAATGCTTGACTTGGGACAGATGATCAACAAACAGGGCACTCTGCTGTAACATTGGTCACTCTTGCTGCCAATCAAGGATCTCCTGCCTTTTGAGCCTGCAGGCAGCAATGGAATTCTAACACAACATGGTGTGCACTGCCCCAGAATGGCTGCCAGAGGTGGGCACAGCCAGCCAGCCACAGCCTACCTTCCGTCACAGAGCGAAGATCCTCATGCTGTAGTGGTGGCCACTGCCAAAGCAACCTTTTTAAAAATCCGCCACAGCCAATCAAATCTCCAGTGGCCAATCAGATGTCTTGCTGGAAAAGGCTCCACTTGTCCCTGCCCACTTTCTGAAAGTGCTTGGCAGGTGTCAGCAGGCGCCATGGCGCCCAGGGGCACAACGTTGGGGATGGGGACCCCTGCTGCAAGTGGCCACTGCGCTGTTTTGAATACAAGACAGGTTGTCTTTGGCCCTGGTCACATGGAGAATTTGCCATGCGGAAGGCACGAATGTTGGGCAGATTTTCAGGGCGGGATCATACCACAACATCTGGGAAGGATAGCACTCCCGTGGCCAACCCGTGGCGTCCTGCCGAAGATGTGGAGTTATAATGTACTGTGGAAAGAGCACTAGTATCCAGAAAATGTGGGGCAAAGGTGGGCATCTGATCGTGGGAGTGCTAGTATCCCATGGCATCCAGTGCCTGTCCACATCCTGTCGTAAACCGAATGTTTTACTGCGCATGCGCAGTAACACAAAGCTGAAAGCTGTGCTGCTCCACGGAACGGCACATGTGCACAGAGCCCGTCTGATCCAGAAATGGTGGCTTGTGATCACCGCTTGTGTGATCATGCCGTGCCACTTCTTTGCCACGTTTCAGCACGGAGACTCGGGGGACCATGTGATCGGGCTACCATGCTTTATTTTGCTTCAGGGCCAACAGCCACGCCTCCCCCCTGCATTATCTGGCCCGTGTGACTGGGACTTTTGTTTGCCTTTTGGTTACACTCTTCACCAGTCCTTTCCTCTGTATCCATGTATATAGACCTGCTAACTGAGGACACACATCACACACCCGATGAAGTGGGCTTTGGTCCCATGAAAACCACTCACTTCCTTTCTACTCTGAGCGCCACGAGCCTATTTGCAAACGTGTTCTATCCTTTTCCCCACTGAGTGGTGAAATCCGCAAGGACTTGTGGGCACGCCTTTCTGTCTTGAGATTGGGAAACGGCATCAGCTTGGCCCAGGGTCCGTAGCGCTGTCAGCAGCCGATCTGTCTGCACCTTCCTCCCTTAATTGCCTTTTGTCACCCTGCCTCTCCACTGATCCTATCTCCCTTGACTCAAGCGGGAAGCTCTCCAGCTGGGGAGACTGCAGAGGGCTGGGGGAGCAGGAATGCCCCCAGATGGAACTTCCCCTGGGAGAGAGTTGGCACACTGAAGCGGTGGCGGAGCAGTCGCAGCTGCGTCCCTGAAGGCCCAGGTGTTGCGGAGCCCGGGAAAGAACCCACCTGACCTGAGCCCCAGAGGCTTCGTTGTGCCTTCACCGTTGCCAGCCGTGTGCTTTTGCAAGACAGCAAGCGTGACAACAGGGCTGTGTGTTACGGGTACTCAGTGTAGGCCACGTGTTCCATCTGAAGACCCACACGGGCTGAGTGACCTTCTGCAGGGTGGGAGTTCTACTGGTGAGCCAGCACTTTCCCGTTGAGGCCACCCTTCCCTCTTCAGAAGGTGGGATCTATGGAGCCATAGCATCGAGACTGCAGGAGGCCATAGCCCCTCTGTATACGGCCACACCTGGAGCCCAGTGTGCAGTTCTGGAGGCCTCGCTTCAAGAAGGATGTGGGCAAAATCAAGAGGGTGCAGAAGAGAGTGACGAGGCTGATCTGGGGTCTGGAGACTGAGCCCTATGAAGAAAGGCTGAGGGCCCTGAGAATGTTTAGTTTGGGGAAGAGGAGATTGAGGGGGGACACGATTGCTCTCTCTAAGTATTTGAAAGGCTGTTATTTGGAGGAGGGCAGGGAGCTGTTCCAGTTGGCAGCAGAGGAGACGACCCAAAGCAACAGGTTTAAATTGCATGCAGGAAGGTATCGGCTGGATATTAAGAAAAACTTTTCCACTGGCCAGAGGGGTTCAAAGGTGGAATAACAGCTGCCTCAGGAGGTGGTGGTGAGCTCCCCTTCACTGCCAGCTTTCAAGAAGAGGCTGGATGAATACTTGTCAGAGATGCTTTAGGCTGGTCCTGCATTGGGCAGGGAGGTTGGACTAGATGGTCTCTATGGCCCCTTCCAACTCTATGATTTTAATAACTCTTAACTTCTCAAAACCCATCATATAGGGTTGCCAGCCTCCAGGTGGGGCCAGAAGGAGATCTCTTGGAATTGCAACTGGTCTCCAGATGACAGACATCAGTTCCCCTGGAGAAAATGGTGGCTTCGGAGGGCGGGGTCTATGGCACTAGACCCCTTGAGGCCCCTCCTATCCTCAAGCCCTTCCCTTCCCAGGTTCCATCCCCCCCAAATCTCTCGACATCCCCCCACCTGGAGTTGGCAACCCTACAACATCAAGTGTGTTTAAATGGCATTGCAACCGGAAATGGCACACAACCCAGATCAGCAATGTGTGTTACGTGTCCGAAGTTTGGAGTATAGACTTTTCCAGTTCAGAACTCCCAATTTCTGTGAAAGGGTGGCCTGCTCTGGGTGGGGAAATACACAGAGATTTTGGGGGCTGGGCCAAGGGAAGGTGGGGCTGGGAGAGGGGAAGGACCTCACTGGTACATAAGGCCACACAGTCCACCCTCCAAAGCAGCCATTTTCTTCACGGGAACTGATCTTGGTTGTCTGGAAATTGAATTGTAATACTGGGAGATCTCCAGGTGCCAGCTGGGGGTTGGCAGCCCTAAACTTGGTCTTGGATTAGGATTATTTTGGGCCACCCCCCTTTCTCAAAACAACTTCTCTAGTGAAGAAAACTGCTGCTGCAGGCCCCATAGCCAGCAGCCCCTGTTCCAGTGGAAAGGCGTGGTGGTGTCTTAGTGCCATGAGAGACTAGCATTTCAGGAGTATTGTGGGTGTCAGGACCGAGGAGAAGGATAGTTCCTCAGAGATCTTGGGCCCTGCTGGTGGGCCAGAAGCCCATGGTAATGGCTCTCCTGTTCTTCTGGGATCCTGTCCCTGCAGTGTTTTGGCTCGATCAAGGCTGAACCACAAGGAAATGGGTTTAATGTTGTCTGTGAATGTAAGAACAGCAGAAGGGGCCTGCTGGCTCAGACTAGAGGTTCATCCAGTCCAGCATCCTGTCTCACACAGCGGTCAACCAGTTCCTGTGGAGGTCCAGCAACAGGGAACAGAGGCCAAGGCCCTTGATCCAACAACAAGGAACAGAGGCCAAGACCCCTGATCTTGTCTCCTGGTTCTGAGATTCAGAGATTGGGTCCTTTATCAGAGTACATCTGCTTAAAGATGAACCGGATGGCCAAAGGTCCTCCTCATCCACAATCCCATCTTCCTTGGTTCAGATATGAGGACAAGACACCAATCCTCCAACCACTAGATCGTACCACCTAATGGCTAACCCTCTCTCTCAATTTTGTTCTTTTCTTTTCTACATATAGGGATGGACATGAATCGGCTAATGAACTAAAGTTTGTCACAAATTCTGGCCGGTTCATTGCTTGCAAAGTGATAGTGGCGAACTGAAGAACGTCTACAAATCTACACAAATTTCGATGCAGTTCATGACCAGCAGAAACAGCTGAGCAACAGGGAGCTCCCCCATTACCCAGCTGTTTGGTTTAAATAGTGTGGAGCCATTTAAACCCTGCTTTCTGCTCTCAGTGAAAAGCTGCAGGGAGCAGAAAGTGCAGGTTTAAACTCTAAATGGCTCATGAACTCATATGAACCAGGTCTGTTTGTGAACCAACCTCCTAGTTTGTGTGAGTTCAGTTTGTTGTTCAGCCACGAACCACAAACTAAACACCAAAAAGGCAGTTTGTGCCCATCCCTATCTACACATAATACTAATAAACTGTGCTAATAAAAAGCTGCAGGCTGCAACTCTATGCCATGCTTATCTGAGAACAATTCCCAACAAAAATAAGGGAATGAATATGGTCCCTGCAAGTAGAATGAAGATGCATGGACTAAACACCATGAACCACAAACCACGTACTAAACACCAAAAATGCAGTTTGTGCCCATCCCTATCTACACATAATACTAATAAACTGTGCTAACAAAAACCTGCAGGCTGCAATTCTATGCATGCTTATCTGACAACAATAAGGGAATGAGTCGAATATGGTCCCTGCAAGTAGAATGAAGATGTACTTCTTTCTTGGGAGTAAGCTCATGGAATAAAAGGGATCTTGCAGCTAAGGAGGTCATCTTAGGGAGTTGTTTGGGAGGGCAAAACAGTCCTGGAAAAACACTCATGCCCACTCCAGGGACAGTCAGCGTTGTTTGGGCACTGTCATTCCAGACCTTGGGGGCCCAGAATGCAGTCCTAAACTGGTCTGCTCTGTTAAAAGTACCATTTTTGAATCACAGGGTTGGAAGGGGCTATACAGGCCATCCAGTCCAACCCCTGCTCCATGCAGGATCAGCCTAGAGCGTCCATGACAATAGGGGAGGACAAGAGGATAGGACGCGAAATAATGGGTTTAAATTAAGGGTAGGAAGCAGCGTTCCCTCTAAACTGAGTCAGTGTGAGCCAGCTTGCAGTCTTTTAGCCTCCGGCTCACACATTTTCGTCTGAGCTCAGCAAGGAGGGCTCCAGAGCAAACTAATTTATGCAGCAGCCCAATCGCTCGCTCACAACTTTAGTATCGGTAGCTCAGAAAGTAGAATCTTTGCTCACAGCTTAGAGGGAGCATTGGTGGGAAGGTACCGGCTGGATATGAGAAGAAGAAGAAGAGATTGGATTTATACCCCACCCTTCACTACCCGAGGGAGTCTCAGAGCGGCTTACAAACTCCTTTCCCTTCCCCTCCCCATGACAGACTCCCTGTGAGGTGGGTGGGGCTGAGAGAGCTCTCTCCAGAACTGTCCTTGAGAGAACAGCTCTGACAGAACTGTGGCTTGCCCAAGGTCATCCAGCAGGTGCAAGTGGAGGAGTGGGGAATCAAACCCGGTTCTCCCACATTAGAGTCCGCGCACTTAACGTTTTTACAGTCCGTTTTTACAGCTGGCTAGGGAGCTGGGGAGCTTCCCCTCACTGGAGATCTTTAAGCAGCGTCTGGACAAACACTTGTCCCTCACCCTCACCCTAACCCTATGATTCTAAGTCATTTCTGACTTACGGCAACCCTATGAAGTAATGACCTCCACGATGTCCTGTTGTTGACAGCCATGCAAACTGAAGGACTTTGTGGCTTCCTTTACTGAAGGGGTGTCGAACTTGTTTGTTTGGAGGGCCGGATCTGACATAAATGAGACCTTGCTGGGCCGGGCCGTGTGTGTGTCATAAAATGGAATGCCAGGGAGCGGAGATAGAAACTTTATGAAGGACACAAACACAAAGAGTTTCTTTTTTTTACTTAAAATAAAAACATGCTTAAAACATCAGCGCTCTTGCAATATTTTGCCTGTTTAGCAGTGTCTGATGACTGACTCCTCTTGCTGTGAATTATTCCATCAAAGTGTCTGTGCTGTTGCAGTCTTGAGTCTGCTGTTCAGGTGTGTATCTGTAAGCTGCAAACCTGCAATGACGTGGCAGCAGCAACAGAACCGGAAGGAGAAGCAGAAGACAGCCAGTGCCGCTGTGGGCCTGAGAGAAGCCCTCTGGGGGCCTGATTTGGCCCCTGGGCCACAAGTTTGCCACCCCTGCTTTACTGAGCTAATCTGTCTCTTGTTGGGCCTTCCCCTTTCCCTGCTGCCTTCCGCCTTTCTTAGCATGATCACCTTTTCCACTGAGTCCCGTCTTCACACGATGTGACCAAAGCACAATAGCCTCAGTGTGTTCATTTTAGCTTCCAAGGAGAGTTTGGGCTTAATTTGATCTAGAACCCACTGGTTTGTCATTATAATCTAATATATAATACAATATAAATAAAGAAGCGACAGGGGAGAGTTCGTATCTTTGGCTGTGGAAAAGTTATTTTGATTCCAGGGGGTTCCTCCTTTGCAATATATCCCAAGCCTTTTTAAAAACAACAGGGTAGCACATTAGTCCGACTCCTCGGGTATAAAAGCAATTTCAGTGTGAACAAATTTCCAGCCCTTGAACCGTGCAGCCATTCCAAAAATCATTTCCCCCTGTTGGCTTTCGAGTAACCTCTTCAAAAAGGTCACTCCCGAGTCTTGTTGACTGTTTCAGAAAATGGCAGTTAATTTTGCCAAATGAAACCACGGAAACCAACGGCAGCTATAATTGGGACGGTTGCAAAAAGCCAAATTATAAAAAAAGTATGCATTCCATCTTCTTGCAGGCAAAATTGGATGTCTGCAGAATTTCTTTTCGTAGCGGCCGTTGTTGACGGAGACCGACCCTTGGCACCCCTCCTGCGCCGAGGTCCCTCCTGTGGCCAGACAGGAACTTCTTCTTGCTGCTTGACTTTGTGATGCCTCGCCGTCCCACGTTTCCTGGTCTCCACTTCAGGAAGGGCAGCGAGGTCCTCTCGGGCGCTTTGCCTGGGCTATGTTCTTCTCACCTTCTGGGCTTCCCACTCTTGGAAGGACCGGTCCTTGCCCGTGGCTTGCCCTCGCTGGAGCCTGTAGCAGCCCGGTGGTTCAAGAATGCCGGCATTTGCCGACTGCACTCTTTTGGACACATGTGAATGGAACACGCCTGCACATTCCCCCCTCTCTCTCCCTCGCTGTCTCTCCCTCTCCCTCAGCTCGCCAGTCCCGACAAAAGTAGGACTTGCAAAGAGGTAAGGCCATAAATCAGGCCCTGGTATGTCTGGCACCTCCATCTGCCAAGAGGAACGTGCCGTGCATCCTGAAGCAAAACGCAGGAAGTTCAAGGGCCGAGAGGTGTGCCAGAGCTTGGACGCCCGGGCGATTGGCAGGAAGGCCGGCGAGGGGAAGAGGGAGGGGGAGAGGAGAAAGGGTTTGAAATGCTGGGCCGAGATTTATGCGCCTGGAATTCCTGCTGTATTTCAGTCAGAGGGAGAAGAAAAACTGCTTTGACAAACAGCTCATTACTGCCTGGCTGTGAATAAATATCTTTAACTCTTTGCAGTCCCAAGCTCCTGGAAGTTGTGGCTGGACCCGGGCAGACTCCAGGTGTTTGCCAGGTAAAAGGTTGCCGGCAGTTTCCTTAGAGCAGGGCTCCCGGCCTTTCTGAGCCAGGTGGGCACCTTTGGGATTCTGACACAGGGTGATGGACGCAGCTACAAAATGGCTGCCGCCGGAGGAGGAACCAACCCCGAAATGGCTGCGGCAGGAGGCAAAGCCACGCCCACCGAGGAAGTCCAGGTGCAGAGGAGAGAGGCAATTTTAAAACATCAGGAAAAGCTCTAGGCGGGGGCCAGAAGCTTCAGAGGCAACAGCTCTTGCAAGACACAGCTGGCTAGTGATTGGGGTTTGGGTTTTTTTACTACATGGATGGGTTGTGGGGGAAGTCCACTGCTTGGCTTGGACTACTGTGGGTTTGGTTGCTCCTGTTTTTTGGTGAGTTGTAAACCTGCTGCACAGCTGTTTAGATCCTCCCACAGGTGGAGAGGGAAACCAGAGTAGGAGAGAGAGAGAGAGAGAGGGAGAGGGAGAGATTGGATTTATACCCCACCCTTCACTCGGAGTCTCAGAGCGGCTTACAAACTCCTTTCCCTGCCCCTCCCCACAACAGACACCCTGCGAGGTAGGCGGGGCTGAGAGAGCTCTGACAGAAACTGCTCTTTTTCTAGAACAGCTGTGCCAGCGCTTGTGACTGACCCAAGGTCACACCAGCGGCTGCAAGTGGAGGAGTGGGGAATCAAACCCGGTTCTCCCAGATTAGAGTCCACGCACTGAACCACTACACCAAACTGGCTCTGCGAACTGCGAGATGTGCCTAGGTAGCCAGGCAGTCCCTGTAAGATGGGGGCGCGCGGGGGAGGTATGGCTGTGGGCAGAGAATTAGGTTTAGAAGGAGACTGAGTTATGGACATGCTCGGCCCCCTTCTAACCTCCCTCCCATCCCAGGGAACGATGGTGTGCAGAGCCTTCTTTGCTTTCCTCTTGCAGCTCGATGTTGTGCAATGTCAGATCGATTATGAACGAGACCGCCTCCCTTGAAGAATTTATTAGGAAGGGCAATTTAGATCTGGCATGATCGACTGAGATCTGGATGGATGAGGATGAAATGGTGGCGCTCAGTCAGCTAACTCCCCCAGGATACTCAGTCCTTCACCAACCACAAACAGGAAGATGGGGGTTGAGATGGCATCATGATCTGTGCAGGACTGGGAGACAAGGCCTAGTGAGGCCTAGGCCCAGGAGACCTGTGTGGGAGTGGAAAGCAGACACAGCCTACAATTCCCACAATGCTTGGTGCCAGTTGTAACCAATCGGTGTCCAGAGATTGTATGAGGGGATTGTTACTTAAATTTAGTGGGCTGTGGAACTGCGCTCTTTTCTCTCCCAGAGTTACGCTGAGAGGACAGTCTGGTCTGAGAGAAAGTTCCCTCACTTAGGACAGAGTTAGTACAGGCACAGGCCTGCTATAAAAGGCTGTGGGCCTTGAATAATAACCAGTTAAGAGAAATAGGTAGTAGCATTAGATTTTTTTTATTGACCTTTAGACACTGTTATATATTAAGCACCTTGTCTTGTTTTTCCTTGGCCCATTACTGTATTAATAAATCATTAATGTTCTCTGCCTGGTCATCATGCCTATATTTCTTGGCTTAAAAGGGGCATTTTGGGCTGGGCTTGGGAGGGTACTCTGGGCTTTCCCAAGGGACCCTAAATCCAGAGTGGTGGCAGACAAAGGTGGCAACCCACGGGGTAGCATGACAGATGGCAATTCTCATCCGGGATTCTTTCTCCTTCAAGCGGCTTCCTGCACCAAATGTCACTGGCGTTGAATGTGTCGACCTGGCGTGGGTCTTGCTGGTTTATCTTCCGTCTAACTTACCAGATGACTCCCTGCTGAGGTTGGCTGAGGTGGTGGCAGAGCGGGCCTTGTGTTCCCCCCAACTGACAGTTTTGGGGGACTTCAGTGTCCATGCTGACCCTACCTTGTCTGGTGCCTCCTTAGACTTTATGTCTGCCATGGCATCATCAGGACTCTCCCAGGTCCTACTGGCACCCATGCACAGAGCAGGCCGCCCGTTGGATCTGATCTTTTGTGCAGGAATGGATCTGAATTCAGGAGCAGTTTGCAAGCTGGTGT
This sequence comes from Gekko gecko, assembly GCA_029375565.1. Lineage (NCBI taxonomy): Eukaryota > Metazoa > Chordata > Lepidosauria > Squamata > Gekkonidae > Gekko > Gekko gecko. The sequence goes on along the minus strand of JAPDNY010000010.1, from coordinate 126,775,519 downwards.
CCTGGACTGAACATTACCCTGTGAAGGTCCGTTTGAGATTTCTCTCCTCCCTCTGCAAGGGGGGCAAGCTTATTTATGCTCGCTGGTGGAGACTCCACTTTGCATGCAGAAGGTCCCAGGTTCAGTCCCTGGCATCTCCAGTTGGAAGGGCTCAGGTAGTAGCTGATGTGCAAGACCTTTCTCTGCCTGAGTCTCTGGAGCTGCAGCCAGTCTGAGTAGGCAGTATTGACCTTGATGGACCAAAGGTCTGATTCAGTAGAAGGCAGTTTCAAGTGTGTTTAATTCTTTCTCTGCTTCTTCCCCTAACATTCAGCCAGTTTGGTATAGTGCTTAAGTGCGCTGACTCTAATCTGGGAGAACTGGGTTTGATTCCCCACTCCTCCACTCTCAGCTGCTGGATGATCTTGGACAAGCCATAGCTCTGTCAGAGCTGTTCTCTCAAGGGCAGTTCTTGAAAGAGCTCTCTCAGCCCCACCTACCTCTCAGGGTGTCTGTTGTGGGGAGGGGAAGGAGTTTGTAAGCCATTCTCTTCTTCTTCTTCTTCTTCTTCTTCTTCAACTTCTCTGAATCTCAGTGCCAGGAAGCCACATCAAGGGAAGGCCTCTATGCCCCATTGTTGGCCCTCCAGAGGAACAGGTTGGCCACTGGATGAGACGGGATGCTGGACTAGAGGGACCCTCCCTGGTCTGACCCAGCAGGGCTCTTCTGGTGTTCTTCTCAGGGGAAGGCCTCAGCCTCTCTGCCCTGTTGCTGGCCCTCCAGAGGAACTGGCTGGCCACTGTGTGAGGCGGGAGGCTGGACTAGAGGGACCCTCCCTGGTCTGGCCCAGCAGGGCTCTTCTGAGGTTCTTCTCAGGGGAGTGCCTCGGCCTCCCTGCCCTGTTGCTGGCCCTCCAGAGGAACTGGCTGGCCCCTGTGTGAGACGGGATGCTGGACTGGATGGACCCTCAAGTGGTCTGACTGTCTGACCCAGCAGGGCTCTTCTGGTGTCCTTATCAGGGGAAGGCCTCGGCCTCCCTGCCCTGTTGCTGGCCCTCCAGAGGAACTGGCTGGCCCCTGTGTGAGACGGGAGGCTGGACTTGATGGACCCTCGCTGGCCTCATCCGGCAGGGCTCTTCTGGTGTTCTTATGTTCTTAGCTGTCCAAACTGGGAGCATGAGAAAGAATATGACAAATGAGGTTCCATGTAAGTGCAAAGTGGTACTTGTCTGGACATGGGACATCTAACTGGCTGCTCCTGGGAAGTGGTTGCTGGACCTTGAAGGCTCCAAGAGAATTCTTTTTATGGTAAGCACTACTTAAGTTGTGAATCACAGCAAATCTTTCCCATCTGTCATGGAACTCCTGTCTCTCAAAAGCCTTGCGTATTCTGTTTGTTTGCTCGCTGCGGAGGGAGTCACCCTGGCCCTATTCCAGGCAGAGGAGACAAGAACATTCTATTTCGAGAACGGCTGTGAAGGAAACGCGTCTACCAAAGGGCGTCACGCGATGGGTGCCGATGGTGGAACTGCCCCGCCCAGCTCAGCCTGTTAATTAATGTAGAGCTTTTAAAAAAACGACAATGTGTCAATTGTTTCACGCAACGAAGGTTCAGAGGAAGGTGAAGATGCTGAATGTTGCTGTGTGGCCAGGAGAAGTGTGAGAATCCTTCAGGCATCGGCAGGGATATGCCAGACATTCTGCTGCACCAAAGGCAGGTGTCCCATCGCCCGCTCCTGGAGCAGAAAGGATCTCAGGGAGCAGGAAAGCCCCTCCGCTGGTACACTGGAGAGCTTCTGCCCGTCAGAGAAGACATCACAGGGAGATACGGACCAAGGGCTGTGTCTGTAGACGGGAGCTTCATATGTTCATGGACGTGTACTGTTCACAGCAGGGCTGGTCATAAGAACCTAAGAGAAGCCAGTGTTGGATGACGACACTCTGTCACACAGTGCCCAAAAATACCAGGGGCCATCAGGAGGTCCACCAGTGGGGCCAGGACACCAGAAGCCCTCCCACTGTTTCCTACCCCCAAGCACCAAGAATTCAGAGCATCACTTGCCCCAGAGTGCCTATCTATACCTTGTGGCTAAGAGCCACTGATGGACCTCTGCTCCAGATGTTTATCCAATTCTCTCTTGAAGCTGTCCATGCTTGTAGCTGCCACCACCTCCTGTGGCAGTGAGTTCCATGTGTTCATCACTCTTTGGGTGAAGAAGGACTTCCTTTTATCCATTCTAACCCAACCGCTCAGCAATTTCATGGAGTGCCCACGAGTTCTTGTACGGTGAGAAAGGGAGAAAAGGACTTCTTTCTCTGCCTGCTCAGTCCCAGGCATAACCTTGTAAACCTCAATCATGTCACCCCTTAGCCATCGTTTCTCCAAGCTAAAGAGCCCCAGATGGAGAGTTCCTATTATATGTCAGCTCCTGCCCTCTCCAGGTTCAGGACAGCAGGAAGCTGACAGTGGGGAAGAGCCTCCTCTGCCTGAGAGCTGGAGGGCTGGTCCCAGCCAGGGAAAACAGGGCAGAGAGAGATGGGAGGCGGCATCTTGTGTGTCCAGCTAATGCTAATGCCAGATCACTCTTTCAGACATTTCAGTATGCAGAGCCTCTTTTTATAGCAAAATGCTGTAGGAATGTTTTTGTGTTTCTTAGTGGCCCTTAATGTCAATAAACTTTCTGCCACAAGGCTCATCTTCTCGTAGGGTTGCCAACTCTGGGTCGGGCAATCCCAGGAGATTTGGGGGTGGAGCCT